>JAJTUQ010000005.1:1387010-2774021 GCA_021399445.1 Xylogone sp. PMI_703 | reverse complement strand
ACCAGTGCTTGAGGTAGTATCTGTGATCAAAGGATCGCACCGTGCCAATCGGCCGATGTGGTACCTCTTGCCACCCGCCCCTCCCCAACAGCCGCCATCGATAGTGACCGACAGTTCTCTCAGTACAAACCCGCCCCCGGCGAACGAATCGCTACTCCCATCTATGGGACCCGGCTGGGTTCCGCCCGACATACCAGCGACGACTTTTGATGATGTTATGATTTCGGAGATCACTAGTACCAAAGTGATAATATACTCTGCACATGTTATCGAGTTTCTGAAGTCTGTGATTACTTATTATCCCCAGCAGAACCTGCTGGGAGATAGTGTAACAGTACCGGAGCCTTTTGGCTGTCTCTTGCACAATCACGAGGAAATAAGACAGGCGATCAACAAAGATGCTGGGCATGGGAAGGAGGCTGCACATCTAGAAGCGAACTTCTTTGCGAAAGAAGTGCCAGGAGGCTCTGAAAAAGCTTCTCATCTGCACATACTCCTTAACTTTATAGAGACCCGTCTAGAAGTCCAGGGGCTGATGAAGCTCTCAATTACACACCCGATGACGATATCCTTCGACTCACTCTGGTACTTGTTCAAGCCTGGCGAGGACGTATATTTCATTAGCTCAGCTACAGATCTTGCATTTGCTGATCCACCGATCTGGCAATGCGCTGTCATTTCAGCATGCGGGTATACTGAGTCTGGAGTCCCGAAAAGGGTTCTCAAAATCGAATTGTGGATCCTAGGCTGTGATGGAAAACGTCTTGGTCGCTCGTCAACAAACATTGATATACCAAAATTCTCGGGCGAAATGGATCTAACTACATTTAATATCATACCAGCGAGAATTTGGGATTCCAAAGACAATGGTAAAAGAAGACACGAGCTTGCGGATAGAGGTGAGCGCGTCTTACAGTTGCTCCGTGCAGACTACAAGGAAATGTTGTGCTCAGGAAGAGCCATTCGTCCGAAGAACACTGATCAGGACGAATATTACGATGCAGCCAAACCAGTATGTGAACTCTCCTTTGATCTAGGTGCAATTTGTTGACCGTATATAAGTTCAAAGGCGAAGTGGTTTTAGACATTGTTGGAGCCGATCTGTATAGCAAGTTGGAGAATCCCCAAGAAATAGACCCCCCGTCAGACACCATGATCCATCTCCAAGTTTCTGAGAATGATTCAGATCCAAAGTCATCTAGCAGGTGGTCCAACTACGAGGATATACCACTCAATGGTGGGCCGCTCACGGAACACCAGCTTCTATTGCTGAATCCGCTTTTGGCAGGGTTTGCCCTCAAGACCAAAGAATGGATCTCATTTCCTGTTGACTCGTTGTTCCCCATCAGTAGGAGAGAAGAACCCTTCAAGAATCTTGTGATACCGTCAAAAGGATTGGATTTCATCAAATCGCTCGCGTTGCAGTCATCCTCTCCTCAACCGCAGTGGAGTGCTGATTTTGTTCATGGCAAGGGTGCCGGCCATATTGTGCTACTTCATGGACCGCCAGGTATGCTATACCCTTGCGATCAATATCATGGCTAATCACGCTACAGGAGTTGGCAAGACGTACACAGTGGAGTGTATCGCTGAACATATTGCTCGGCCTCTGATCAATCTCACCATTGCCGATATAGGAACAGAAGAAACATCAATTGAGTCACAGTTGGACAAGTTCTTTGCTTATGCCGAGCGATGGAAAGCTATTCTCTTAATTGACGAAGCTGATATCTTCCTTGAACGCCGCAAAGCCGCAGATATTGCCAGGAATGGAATTGTCAGCGTATTTCTACGCAAGACAGAATACTTCTCCGGCATGCTGTTCCTTACCACGAATCGCGTCGGTCTCGTCGACGATGCATTCATCTCCCGTGCACACATCGTGATCGAATATGAGGCGCTCAGTGATGAAAGCAGGAAAAGCATCTGGGAAACTTTCTTCGCTAAGCTGCGAAAGGAGACGAAGGGAAAGATTGTTGTCAGCAACAAAGCCAAGAACTACATCTTCCAGAACGACGACATCAAGAATCTCAAGTGGAATGGCAGGGAGATCAGGAATGCCCTTCAGACTGCTATTACGTTAGCACAATATGATGCCCACGAGGATCGGGGAACTGACTACAATCCTGATGAACCTATCAGTATCACGGAAGATCATTTCAATCGAGTAGCCGATATGAGTAAGAGCTTCAAAGACTTCCTTTTCAGGCTTTATGGACGGACCGAGGCTCAGCGGCCACAAGACCGCAAGGAACATCTCTAAGCTGAAGAGGTTGCGTTAGGACAAGCGTTCGGCTTAGACCACTTATTAGAATGATGATCTTCTATTTTTTCCAGTGTGGCAGATCAATCGGGCATCTAGTCAATCGAGCTAGCTAATACTTGCCGTGTCACGGGGCTTTAGCTATATTCTATCCAGCCTCCCAGCCGATTCAATCCACCGCTATACTATGCTAAGCCCTTCGCAAATAAAAAGTAGGGCCTAGAAATAGGACTCGGCGGCACTGATGAGAAGGATAAATGGAGTGGGCAGCGGCATGAGGAGGCTAAGCTGAAGCTGAGTCAAGTCACCTAATTTCTGAGTAGGGCTGAGGGCCACAGCCCCAAATGGATGCCAAGATAAGGCACTTTGTAGCCGGCGAATACCAATGAAAGTGTGGTGAAAGCTCCGTTTACTTCGATGACAGAGGTAAGTACGTAATTCCAGGATATGTATCCACAAACTCAATATGCATACAACAAGTAACTGGAAGTATTTGAATCTCGCCCTATCGGTGTCTTGAGAAGATTCCGAGAGGAGTCTCGAGGTTTCCAGTAACAAAGGCTTCCTCGACTTCGTCCGCAAAATGGTCAGGCGGACGCCAGAATCGAGAGCCTCGCCCTCGGGCTATTAGAAGACCCTTGGCTTCTTGGAGATGTAGAGGAGTAGGAGTTAGTTTTGGTTTGATAATTTAAGCAGCCACTGGTACAGTACTAATAGTTATTAATCCGAGAACACCAAAATTATTTTTAACGACAAGAATGTCAACCAATAAATAACCACAACTAATTATAACCTGAAACACATAGAATATTGTCTAAATTGATTATAGTTTATCATATTATAATTACATAATCGTTAATATTTTGTATGCCACCCTTTTGCCGCAATAACCGCATCCCTCCTTCTACACATACTCTCCAAACATGCCATAATTATACCTTCATCTACAAGCTCCCAGGCCTCAATTAGAGTTTTCTCTAAGGCTTCTTTGGCCTCTTCACCTGTCCCCAGGTCTTTGAGCTCTGGGTGAATCTCTAGAACCTTAGCTTTAAGGTGCCACCAGATGTGTTCTATGGGGTTCAAATCCGGAGAATAAAGAGGCCAATCAGTCAATGGTATGGCCATCTCTTTAAACCAATCTTTGACCTTATTAGCACAATGGATTAAGGCATTATCCTGCATGAAAACCATGCTTGGTTCCCAGATTTTAGGCAACTGGTCGTTGAGTACGTTGATATAAGAGTTGACAGTATACCTAAACTTCTTGGATTCAAAGTCTTTTTCCAGAATATACAATTCTGACTTATAGGCCTTTCCATTCTGTGACCAAATGACTGCCCAGACTATAACGGATATATCTTTCCCCTTTTTGAAGGTTGTGACCATCTTTTTACTCCATTTTTGTAAGAGTTGGCACTATGCCCATTCTTGAGCTCCACCAGCTCCACGCTCAGTCGAACACTCGTCAGAAAAGATGTATTTCAAGAAGTCAGAAAGTTCCCAATCCTTACGTACTAGGCACTATTGAAGCCTTTTTGAAGCCACTTCCTCTGTAAGGTATGGCCGTTTCTTACACTTCCAATGCCAGATCCCTACACCGTCTAGAATCCGAATGATGGCCTCATTAGAGATTTTGATATTCATATGTTTTCTGATCTTGGCCATTGACGATTTGGGCTCCTTTCAAACAAAGCTTATGAGATTGCGTTTAAATCTCTCTGAATATTTGTCTGGCCGGCCTGGACGTGGATTGGATAAGCCATTGTTACGCAATGGAGCTTTGACAATGATGTCTCTAACAGTGGAATATGGAACATTGAGGTCCTTCGCAATCTGAGCCGGAGATTTACCTTCCTGAACTTTCTCAATGATTTTACCTCTCATATATGGAGAGAGATCCTTATTCGGAATAATATTATCACTTAATTCAGCCAAAGGACGGCGTGGCGTAGCCATTGGAGTGTATAGAAAGAAGGGGATGGAGGGGGGGAATCGCGAAAACGCGATAAAACGCGAAAATCACGGATTATTATTGTTCTCTACTGTAGGTGTCGATGCGTATCAGGATTTGAACTGGAACACGGCAGCACAGGAGAGACTCGGGTAACTTAGCGTTCGTTGCAGAAAGGTTTCGTAGTAAAACAGGCAACCTGTATGCCAGCTTTACTTATATTGCTGAGTTCTCTCTTTCATCTAGCGTTACAGCACGCGAAGAAATGAACGATCTCGTTGTACCACTACGAACTGACCAATCACACATGCCATGTCTAAATTATTTATTGCTCAAATAGTAATATATATTGTTGACAATCCGAGTGATACTTTTGAGCAGCCTAGTCTCGCCGCTGCATGACTCCCACGACCGCCAACAGGCGCACCGGTAACCATAAACCCTTCTGTCAAAAGTAATTCTGTGCCGAATGGTTCTGTCTTGCCTTAACTTGCCTCGCCTGCATGAGACTCCCTGCTCCTAGGGAATAGAGAACCCTAGCATAGACCTTTCCCTGGAGTAATTTCACGCCCGCATGAATTTCGCTATGCTCATTAAGCACACTATCTATCGTAGCCCTCGATACAGCCATAGTGCCGTGTCGGTATGCCTAGTCCTGTATGAATTTTCCTAAAAGATGAACAAGGCTTTGTATTCCAATCCTCTAACGCAATATTGCTAGTACGAGGATTGCACTTCGCCTCGCATGAATGGTAACATGTTCGTGAAGGGACGTTGACACCTAAGATTTGGGCTGTCATTCATTTGGACTTCTGAAATCATATAGAATTTTCTGTTGACGATTAGTATAGAGCAACATCATCCGCATGTGAGTATGTATCCTTGTGGCAAAGAGGAGCTGAATAAGTAGTTAACAGATCAACGCAGCGAGCTCGTATGCGATGAGGATGAATTTATTGAAGCTTGGTTGGGAGGTGCGGCTCTGCCTGATGGGGATCAAGAATTGACTCCCAAAGAACCATTTGACCGACTTGTTCCAACTTTAGCTAGCAGCAATCGTAGCCGAGGAGCCGAAAACTGGTCGCTGGTCCATCACCATCGCTCGCCCTTCGCCTCACCCTTGCTCATCAAATATTGCCGATAAAGCAGCTCTGCTCACCTTCCGAACGGAAACAGGTTTCGTTCATGTCAGAATTGACGTGTGATAATCATCTGTTATTACGATGTCTACTCAGCGCTGTCCGTACTATTTTTACCACTCAGGCTAAGAAGTTCGACTGCCAATATTAGGTTTGAAACTTGGTCCATACTCGTTTGATCGAACGTAGCGATTCCATCGTCTATTTTCTCGGAGATTGTCTTTGGTAGTTTTCCTAGCAACTGACTCCATTGCTCGGGCGAAATATTAGCTCGCTCTAAGTGTAGTCGAGCCAACGAAGCAAATTCGTCCGCATGTTGTGTGAAGCCATCCTCTTCCCATGTTTCTCTTGGAGGGGTGGAGGACTGCGCCAGCCGCTCGAGGCTCGACTGCCAACAAGATTCCCAGCGAGTTAGCGCTTTGTCCAAGGGACATGTTGCAAGGGGTACCGGGTTAAATGACATTTTGTGATGAAATATCAACCCATGTGTTGCTATATACCGCTGATTAGAAAAGATCCCTCACCCAACCATTTATAAGTGCTTACCAGTAGCGATAATGAATAAATTGAGTACACTGGTACTTTTAAGCTGAGAAATGACAATGTCACTGGGGTCATCAGAACATAGCTGGCGAATACAGTCCGCGAGAAGTGGTATGGGCTCAGTAATTTGTGGATAAGACCCAGACGCCAGCGCAAAGTCGGCGGCGGATGATGCACGAAATAATTCTTCAGGGCATGCTAGCTGTACAGTCATTTCCTGAAGAACCATCCTAGGAACTGAGCTATGGAATATGACAAAAGCAGAATCTAGTAAAAATACGTAGGTAAATATCCTGCCATGAGTGGAATTAGTAACGAGAATGAGATATATATCGGTCGTCTTTCGTACTGTACCTTATCATTTCCTCTCGCCGAATATACTCTTTCCAGTCTTGCTCTCCAAAATTTGAGTCTATGATCAACGGTTTTTGTTTAACTTTGGACAATCCAGATGCTCTCGCGGCCTAAAGGTAGTTAGTAAGAATATTCAATGTGCTCCCCTAATTTTGTGTCCATACAGCAACGAATGCAGTAAATCGAGAGCGTTGAATTCGTAATTTAGCAAGGCGATCTCCCTCCCACTTTTGCATAATGCACATGAAATAGGCTGCTTGAAGCAAGTAGATCCTTCTGTGCTCAGAAGAACCCTTCTCATTTGTTTGCCCAGCGTTGTTGTCTGAGAAAATTGGCTGTGAAAAAAGCAGATCCTCTGCTACATCCAGGAATTGCCTCGCTTCCTCACGGTCTCTTGCATATGGTGATGTAAGTGATCCGATGAGGACCATATTCAATAACAGTATGGTTGGACATGTCATCAAGTCAAATGTCGGCCTATGGATGATTGGAAAATGAGGGTAGCAACGATCCCAGAAAAGATCTAGGTAGCGTGTGAGATTATCTGGGGAGAAAAATTCAATAACAGTGTTCATTTCAATGAGTCTAGCGGATCCATTGCCGATGGGACGAAACATATCCCAGATCTCGCTAGCCTTCACAGATGTGGGACTATCAGGACTATGGGATCTGTGAAGCTGTCCATATATATCAAATCCGGCTTCAATTTCATCCAAAAAGTAACCCCATGGATTGGGTTGAAACGAGTTCTCATGCATTGACTCGAATAGGAGAGATGGATCATCTAGCATCCCTGCGCTTGATACATCACTCCAACAGGACCGCTGGTAGTTGTAGGCATCGTGAAGCCCCGTAGCTTGTGTGAAATGTGCAAGATATTTAAAACGATGTTTAGTTGAACTTGTGAAGTAAGTAGCACTATCGGTTCGGAGCAGATGTTGGCTGGTCTCCGGTTTGGTGACGGTGAGGGTGGAAGCGGTCAGGTCTGTCTCAGTCTGGTTAATCTCCGATCGCTCCTCGTTATTGATATCCTCAGTATGACTATGCGTATGGTTTGGAGATTCATCCACTGTAATACGGCGATAGGTACATTCCGATTCTCTCATAAGGCATTGCGAACACGGGGTCCCTTCGTCACATGCTCGTTTGCTGGTAGCACAGTTATCGCAAGCCTTCTTTCTCTTTCCTGAAGGAGCCCTTTGAGGAAGCTGATCACCAGAGGCCAAGCGTGGCGTGCAGGTTTTCCAGTGACGGCGAAGAGTATCCCTATAAAAGGGCGAATTAGCAGCTCTTCCATCCGGAAACGGGTATCCCGTCAATTACTACCTGCGCTTATAACGAGAGCCGCAGAATGAGCACGTGTATAACTTGTTATTTGCGTCTACACCTAATTAGGGTGTATTTCTTAGTGATAATGATGGCACAGCGAAGCATACGTGTAGACATGTGCCTTTTGAGATGTTCGGCTCTTCGGAAAGTTTGGGTGCATATGGTACATCGTAGCAACGGAGCTAATTGAGACGACTCTTGAGCTACGGTGGAATTAGGATTGCTCATTCTCTGATTGGTAAGGCGTGAGTCTTCTTTGTCAACCTTTTTGCGAGTATTGCAGCCGGACGTCTACATGTGAAGACTATTACACGTTGCCAGACCGTTTAAGCACGTAGTATCCAAGAAAGTGGGGACTTTACGTGTATGGATTGAGCGAAACGCGATCACGTTAAACGGCTTGGCCTCACTCAGTCGAGGCTGAATTTGTTCATGATTCCAAAACATCGTCTCGTAGATGAAATACACTTCCTAATCTACTTCCATAATAATCTAACTTTGCACATCACAGTTCTTGGCTCTCGTAGCTGAAACCAAAATTTATTCATGATTCCAAAGCATCATCTCGGTTTTGTGTTCATCACCTATTATACATATTTCCTATCGGCCGCAGCACGGAATGGAGATTCTAAGATTCTCACTTGTAATCACCCTTCTTTCTTTTACTGTTTCTTTTCGGTTATATAGATACAACTTGCTGTTTTGTTATCCCCTAACAATCCATTACCTGTCATTTACGATATCACGCGTCTTGATCTTCTTGGAACAATGCATTTTCTGGCCACCCTCCAAGGCCTTTGCTTGGGCCTATCTCTGTCTTCCCACCTTGTCTCTGCACAAACATTCAATCAGCCACTCCTCTACCCAGTTCCTGCGTCCTCACTGAGTCCTTCCTATTTGCGTCTTGTTGCAAACAGATCTGCATCCTTTCACCCAAACTTCAACACTGGTGAGACTGGCGCGCTTGCAAATGGGGCCCTGGTTTCCCCTTCTATTGAAGATGATGCGAACGGCGTCACCTTTCTTGGCTCTGCTCTGTTCGTTAGGTCTTTACAGGGAGGTGGAAGAACGCAATTCTTAGACCAGCTAATCATCCAAGAAGGGAATGCCTTTGGTATTCTGTTCGCCCAGCGTACACAAGTAGGCTCAACGCGGATTCAGATTGAATCTGGGGAAGTAATGGTATTTGATGAGAATGCGTTGCTGAACAAACTCATCACAGTCTCACAAGGCGCTCTCGCATCCCTACAAGCAGTCAATCAGGCCCTTGTTCCGGAATTCCAACCGATCAATATCACCCGGATTGATGATGATATACCTCCATCCTTCACATCGAGAATCAAAGGTGTAACCGCCCAGCTCAACCGCAACTTCAATTCCGGAAATTCAAGCTCCAATTCCGCATTCGTATCCCAGAATATCATTGTTCACGCTGATGGGAACACCACCACTGGCGTTAATGCTTTCCTTAATCTTTTCACTCGCTATGATAATTCTATTGCTGGCTTGGTTGCCCACGATGAATACATTTTCGCTCAAGGCAACTATGTTGCGGTGGAATTTGTTCGCTCTGGTATTCGCAATGGAACATTCACAACTTTGAACGGCACGCACGTGGCTCCAGATGGAGGCCTCCCATTCGTACGAGGAATGCGTTTCTTGAGATTCGATCGGCAGTCCGGTCTGATTCAGGAGATCTGGGAGGTTGCCAATAATGATGACTTCCTCATATCCTCCACCTCTGCTCTAGGCGACGCAACAAATTCACAGAGCTCGGGAGCAGGTACGAGCCCAAATGGAACAAATACGGCGCGTGCAGCAAATGCTACTCAAACAGGTGCGGCCTCTCCGATGAAGGCTAATGTCCTGAGTATACTTTTGATGGCTATCATTGGTAGCTGGTTCATGTGCTAAAGGTATTATGCAGGGAGATAATGTCGGTATTAGGAAGGACTATATTTCATTTCTAGTTATATTGTATTCGTCGTGTTCTTTATAGAAAATAGCATCAAGTGGATACCCGGCTTCATTTGAATTAAACATTACTAGGAACGCCTGATTTAATGATTACAAAGATTTTTCGTTGATGTTGTTGCGGAACATTATAGTTTGGCCTATGAAAAACTGGCAAATCTCAAAGTCCGATCTCCAAAATATCGTTCAATTGTAGTGGCGGATATTGTTTTTAACGGGAATCTCTATATTGACAGTCATACTGTCTAGCCAAGGTTCCATATAGCAAGAGTAATGCAATTCAAAGAGACTAGTATCTTGGCAGGTTTGAAGCAAGGCGTTTAAATAGGGACCGCCTACTCAAATAGCCATTATGGATAGGGAGTCTACGGAAATTTATCGGTACTTTAAAGCCTTTGATCTCTACTACACACTAATTTATATCTATTCATATATTTTGGATGTGCTAGTTCTCCTATTCCTCCTTTTACGTATTAAAACTTCCCAGCCGCGCAGGTGCCACTTTGGATCTTAACAGGGTGACATTCGGTATTGAAGACATATTGGTCGAGGCTTACGAGTGAGGGATCGGAGAAGATGAGGTAGAAGTACTTGAGGACTTCGGCAAAGAGGAAACTGTAACAAAATGGAGTCAGTAATTGGAGCAGGTATCACCATGGACAGTGAGAATAGGTACAGAGGTAGGTTGTTGTGGGTTTGTTTACCTTGGTACATAATCGCTCAAAGTCCCACCAAGCGGCTGGGTAACATTGTTCAATTGTGCGAACGCCTCAGATGAAGACCGGCGGGTATCCTTTAGCATTGCTTCAAAGGCTTCCCACGCGTAGTCTTGCCAACGGGTGTCACCAGTCAGACGGTAAGCATAAAATATGCTCTCAATGGGCTCCGGATAAGCACCCCAGAAGGGATCGTCAACGTAAAAGCCATTCTTCTCAGCGTAAGCTACATTGGCTGGGTTCTGAGCATCTGAAGGATTGTAAGTCTGGTTCTGAGAATTGAACCAGGACCATTCTAGATCAAGTCAGTAATCGGATATTAACGAACTCAAACAGCTTGAGAAGAACTGTGACGTACGTGATGGGTTTAAACCTGCTTCCGATGTATTGAATAGTGCGTGACAGGAATCAGTAACGGCTAAGCCAAAGTCAAAGACAGCGGGGTCGTTAAGATAACGACCGCCAAGTAGAAGATTGCCTCCAGCAAAACAGGCATAGTCGTCCATTGTATATGCTGGGTTGCCGTTACTGTCGAGTTGGGTAATGAAGGTGAGCTCGGGGTGCTGGAAGGGGTGCTTGGCAAGGTAAGTCATGGTGGAATTGACCGTACCGACCCAGAAGTTCTTGTAGTCTACGGTGGATGGCTCTTCGGGTGCATAGATGTAGGTCTTGATGAGGTATTCGATGAAGCTATCAATGCCTGCCTGCCAACCTCCCGCCACGTTGGTGTATTTGCCGGTATTAACGTCAAGACTTGATCCCACAATGTAAGGATAGATCAGGTCTTGATCGGGACTAATCAAATTGGCTTCTGTTTTCTCAGCCAGTTGGCGGTACGAATAGTCCTTTGTTAAGTCCGACAGGCGATACCATTCAAGGATAAGAGTGCCCGTTACTGCCGTATCGACACCAGTGGCATTACATGGCTCAATTGGGTTGCAGTTGGACGATTCCTCTGTAGTGAAATTGATATTTGCTAATGGCAATCCCGAAGGAGTGTTAAACATAGGCTTAAGGTGATCTGAAATAGTCGTGGCCGCCTTCAATAGCGCTTCAACGTGTTCTGGATTATAGGTGCCTTTGGGCACAATGGGACTATTGATGAGGTCGTATGCACTCAGTAGGCCACCTATATACCGGATCATAGCATCAAACTCGTCCACAATAAAATCCGAGCGGCCGAAATCGACACTTGCGATCCAGGCAAGCTGTTGCTTCACGATATCTGTGAGACCCATCACGACGGCGGTGTCGATACCATCGACAATCGTCGCTCCCCATCCAAACAGATCATTCTCAGCTGAATGACTAATTGGTAGGAGGTCATCTTTTCCAAACGCATATTTGGCATATTCTCCCCAGACGTATTCATACTCTTGTTTTACCGCCAATGCCTTGGAGGGGACGCCGCCATGTCCATGTTGGAATTGATGTTGGATAGTCACGCAAGCGTGCGACGCGAGAGGCCACACGGCAACCGCAAGTAAAGATAGTATATGGACCATATTATTCCTCTGACAATCCACGAACAATAAAATTGATGCATCGCCAGAGAGGGGGAAATGGTAATGCTCTTAAATGGTCCGCAGTCATGACGTGGGCTCAAATTGATACCTTCCTATAGGAACATTGCAATGCCAGGGTGATAAGCCCGAACTTCGACTTCAGGGGAGCTGAGTAAGAAGATCGCCATTCTTCACACCTATTGAAGCAACTCCGAATGAAAGTCGTTCGCATGTTGTACGACTCTGTATGGACGGAACATGAATAAAAGGAGCAAGGTTAGCCAAGGAAGAGGAGGGCGTCATTACCCCGCGGCACTACGGACAAAAAAAGCTTGGGAGAAAGCTTGACGAAAGCTTGATTACTTTGATACTACATTAGAGACATTTCTACCTGCTTCATGCGGTAGGAGAAGCCAGGGGCAGCTCCATTAGCGGTGAGGGGATGTGAGCGCTTTGTAGCTTTTCGCTCCTTTACGGCGCCAGAAGTGGGATGGCGCTCTCCCATGGGCCGATTATTTTTTTGCGGATAATGTAACGTTTCCGTTGCATAGGTGCTTATATGAGGTGAAAACAGCAAATAGATCTCAGACGATATGTCTATTTCACATAGGTTCAGAAGAAAATTGCTTTTTTAGTAGTTAGCTCCATATTTAGCCCTTATTCCTTCACCATCTATTACCTTAACCTAGTATCCTCTTTCGTCATTAAAATGACTGGATATTGCATAGAGTAACATGAATCCACCTAGTGCCTCATGAACCTTGTTAATGTCTCGCTTCTAGCAATGAAGCTCCTAATCTTCTTTCCAAAAATCCATAAAGGAAGTGTCAAGCCACAAACAGCGATGAAGCATCCGCCAAGGATATTGAACACTTGTAATGGTCCATCTTGGGCCAGCCAATCATTGACAAAGTATGTTAGTCCGAAGGTTAGCAAGTTTCGTGCGTTTATGGCTACGAAGGCTATAGCGCAAAGTACTTATTAGTATTGCCCAGTTAGCGAATGGATGGAAAAGTGCATACCTTCTTCGCTGAGATCTTCATAAGAATCTATGACATATCCAAACACACATCCATTCGCAAATGCTAGGGACATGTTCGCGAAACCAAAGGTAAGGACTGGCCCAATCCAATGTGTTTGGAAATGGACCGTAGCTCCAAATCCGAAGAATCCGGCAACACCGATTAGCAAGACCGGTACCATAAGCACCAACCGAAACTCGGGCTCGTATATACCATGGTTTTTCTTGGTAAGAACAAGGCAGATGTAGTCGTTCAATGGCCCAGCAATAAGCTCACCGATAATCGTAAGGATGAAAGGAGATAAACTGATAAGACCCGTCTGGGATACTGAGAAGTTATATGGAGGCAGGGTGAATATGGAAGCATTGACGACGCTGAACACAACAATCCAAGTGAGAGTAGTGCCATATACGAGAAATCCCCACAGGACCGCAGGATACCAGAATACAACAAACGGCCGACACATGATCTTCCATAGTGGCGTGTTGCTGTACGTTCCAGTGTATAGACGCAATCCCTTCCAGTACGAGTCCTTGGGCTCGGATGCATAAACTTCGTTTGGAGACTGCTCGGCCATGGTGATCTCTTTATGCTCACTATCAAGGGGTGCTTTCTCAATGTCAGAGCTTTTTACAGCCATGCCACGGAATCGTTCCTCTAGTGGGAGACGATTGTATGCCGTCTCTGGAACAAAAAGGAAGACAAAGATCACAAATACGCCAAACAAAATGGCGCAAATGCCGAATGTCCATTTCCATCCAATATCCTGTATCATGTGTTAATTATGCGGTGGTCACATAAATCGCTGTGGATTTGAGAGTCTCATCTTACTTCGATGATATAACCACTAATCATGGCGCCTCCAGCTATACCACACAACAAGAAGAGATTCCAGATAGCTTAGAGGAATTCGTCAGTTCAGCTTTACCGCATAATCATTTAAGTCACTAACCGATTCTAGTAGCTCTCTGATGGACAAAGTACATATCACCAATGGTACACTGCACCAACACCTCATAAGGGGCCATTCCAAAACCCGATACCACTCGGCTCGCGAGAAATGATGGATAGTCCTTCGAAAAGGCGCCCCAGAGACTTGTCACGAACATGATGACGATAGAAACGAGAAACACCGGTCGTCTTCCGTAGATCTTGGCCAGGGGGTTCGCGATGAAGAGGGAGAGACCAATCGTCAAGATGAGCCACGCGGTTGATTGAGAGAGCGTGTTGACACTGATTCCTAGTTCGCCTGCGATCTCAACAAATCCGGGGGATAACATGGGGCCAAAGGCGCCGACGACGGCGGCGGAGAGGCCAACGATAACAAGGATGGCATCCTTTTTCCATATGGACCACTTTTAGATGTTTAGTTAGTCTAACTCGTCTCAAAATATATGATATTAAAGGGCGTATTCACATTCAAGGGATCGTTTGGTGAGTCCGTCGGTTGAGGTACGAGGATGACATGCGAAAAGCGACCGGTTCCGTGCTTCAGGAGCTCCCGAGGAACAGATTCGTATTGTCGAGGCACATCGGACTGATCATTCATACAAGCTGTTCCCGAGGTCAGCCTCTATCCTATGATAGGAAAATGATACCTACCGGTCCCTGGAACCAACTCGAGCTTCTTGTCATCCAGAATTCCGAACGGCATCGCGGCGGTATCTAACGATGTATGCGACAGGAATTTCAAAGAATCTTGGCCCTGCTCCCTTATGAATGTCACCGATTATCTAGCCTAATGTGAGGCACTACGGTCTTATTACCAAGCCGAGGCCCTTTTATCCATTGCCGATCACTGATATCAGTGGGCATAATCCGAATATCTGGGCCTGCATTCTGCTTTGAACACCATTGTACAGTTCAACAACTACAAGGTACTGAGATGGAGCTCCTGACATATACCACTACTCCCAATTCTGAATGGCATTAGGGCTAACAAGGAGCCGACTTCCGTATGAAGTACGACTTGTGGAGCTTAACACGGGGATTATTTTCTGCGGATATTCCGCATCTGCCGTAGCAGCTGGAGAAGCCCCAGATGGGGTTTCGGCTGCCCCGGTTTAACCCCGGTATGTTGATTTATGGAGAAATGAATTACTGACAAACTAGCAACCATAAGGGGTCATTGGTGGCTCGGGGTCATGATTCCGAAGTAGCCCTAAGTGAGCAGATATTGATTTGAAACTGTCACTGCTTTGCGCTCTGTAATAGTAACTGTATGCGAATGGCTGGAGAATTATGCCTATTGTACGCACATAAAGTACGACTCAGGCTCCCATACTACATTAATCCATGCAACTTTCATCATTGCGTTCTGTGTGCTCAATTAGTTAAGTCGCGCATTGAAAAGCCTCATTCATCTCCAATGTCAGTATAGTATTATTAAATGCCTTTGAATTTCGGGCGCCACTAGTCAATTACACCAAGCCTTATCGACTATCCTAGCCTCCTCTCAAAGTGTCCAGCAAATGGAATTAGTATGGCCTTTTTAACAATCATTCCAGAACAAAGTCTTCAACCAAAACGGCAAAGTATGGAGTTGCAAGGGCTCGATCTTGTGCTAAATATCGCAGAAATCGTATAAAGCGCCACAAATGACTCGATGTCACGGTATTCTGTAGTATGCCTGACAATTTGAATAGCTCTCCAGTCATGAGGCCCTGGATATAACATTCCCCAACGAGAACATAATTTGGACCAGATCGTCGAATCACGATTGGTACATCTGTACCGAGGAAGACGCAAACCAAATCGCCTACCTGCGTTTTCGGTGGTGCAAGGCCCATATAGCCCTGGGCAGTAATGATAAACCTCCTGGAGCCCTCGGCTGGATTGAGTCGCCTCTCGAATTCCTTTTGGCCTATCTTCTCGTGCGGCGTTGCCGTAAGAGTCCTATAGAAAGCCTCTATCTGAGTCCCACCGGCAATATAGCTTCTCTTCTGGTCACCAAGCAGGCTTAACCAAGTCAATGTTGGGTCCATATCCAATTCCTGAGTTGTGCTGCCGATAGTAACAATGTTGTCTACAAGTGTACCTGAAATGGTGAGAGTATTATTCGGTCCAAAGCTATACTGAGGTTCCATTCCGAGGGAAGCCTGGAAGAAATCTGTTTTCGATTGCTCTAAGGAATGTAGAGGATGCCAGTTCATAGCTTCTGTCCAATCTGGGACCCAGGAAGGCATTCCATTTCTACGGTCAGGATGATGACAGAAGCTCAAAATATCCAGGGTTTTCTTTATCCTCATGGCGCCTCTACTGTCCCAGATAAGCTCCTTCTTGCTGCGGAGAGCAGCATTCAGATCCTTGGCATCTAGAAAAGTGCGAGCAGCCTTGATATACAGTTCTTGGAAAGATATTGAATAATTAGGGGAAAAGGTTGATACGTCGAAGTCACCTAACAGCCCTAGCCCTCGATCCTCTGAGAAGCCCGTAATTGCGAAGATTTTGTCTCTTGGGTCTGTTGCTTGCTTTGGACGGAAAGCGTGTAAAGTATGGAGAAATGATTGAGGAAGAAAGCCTTTACCTTGATCAGTATTGCAGACATGGTAACAACCCCGAAACAGATCCTGGACCCAGGTAATAGCTTGAGGGCTCAGTCCGATAGCACTATTGCATCCCAATAAAGCCGTGAATCTCTCATCATTCAGTAAATCAGACTGGTGATTAATCAAAAGTCTAGCACTCCTCCAGAAATATGACCAGTGCATTCGGAAATAGCCGCATTGTACTTCGACATTGGGTGAGGAAATAACTTCCTGGATAACCCAAATTCGAGATGTCCATGAGCGAGTGAATAGATTCTTGATCGCTTTAAATGTTCTCCGATCCGGCATACCTTTCAAGATGATCTCCACTGGGGGTAGCTTTGATTCTGTTAAGCTGCCTAACCACAGACCATTTGAGTCTTCAATCCAATCCATATCTGGCCAGTTGCGCGGAAGGAGCTGATTCCACTTCGTGCAACACTCCATCGCCAACGTACTATCATCTTCTTCCGCGCCCATGAAGACGATAGTACCTGTAGCGCCCTTGTATATCTGTCGCATAAAGCTCACTTGACTGCCCTTCTCATCATTGTCGGTCTGATTGATACACAACGCATCGATCCATAAGTCTCTTGATACGTGGCGATCCCGAAGATGGCGAAGTGCAGATTCCAGGTTGCGGGTAACAGAAAACGAAATCCCGTTTACTGATATAGTAGCTGGATTAGCAGGACTTCCCCAGGTGTAAGATAATGCTGTGAATGGCACATTGTCATCGATTGAAATCTTGCGGAGTGTGCACTGCAGGGCCGCAGCTTTATCTTTCGCAGGTGCAAGCCTACACAGGCGTATTTCATGCCTGAGCGGATCTAGAGGGTGGTAGAGGCCAGTGGCCATTACAAAGGAGCAATAAATATTTTGAATACCCTGAATTCTAAATAGAGTAATTTATTCAAAGATTGAAGAGTTAATAAATATGTTGTTCTCTAGTTTTCAGCTGAAAAGCGCAAAGTGCTCTCTACACTGCTAGCACCAAGCCACTTTCGTAGGTGGATGTCGTTTTGCCCAGTGAAGCTATAGGAACATTCGGAAATAAAATTATATTGACATATGGTCATAACAATAAGTGTATTGTTCCGAATACCCTCACATTAAAGGTGATTCCAAAGATAGAGGCGGAGACAGGACCAGGTGCTGTTCTTATACTTATGGCGACTTTATAACCGCAGATCCAAATTTGAATCACTTTGTATTTGTGGCCAGCTGAGTAACGCAACTAAACAGAAATGCATCTGGACTGAGGGCTTGGAGATTGTGAAAGAAGGAACTGGGTATATATCTCATGGTGCATAGAGCCACCAACATTTCTCTGGCCACAGGAAATAAATCTAAAGAGATATTTGATATATGACGGGAACGCATCCGAAGCTGGCAGTCGGAGGATTGTCCAAGTCCGAACAACTTATATTGTTTGAATTATACGCAATACCAGTTGATAATTAGATTTGTAGCATCACCCAGAGTCGTATTCTGCTCAGTCTTTCCTTGTCTCATGTGTACTGCGCACATCAAATCTGTGATGCTGTGATCTCGGACCAGGACATGAGGGTACGAATACTACCATTCATATAGGGCGTTTCTTAGGATCGTGTTTATCAGACTCTACGGCGAACCTCAATTCATACAATGGAAACTGTCTCATGCAAGAAATACAAGTTTAAAGTGGAATCTTGTTACAAGATCTATAATCTATAAATCTATTCAATACTCCACGCTGTGTCGCTATTTCTTATATAAGGTGCGAGTGCTCTGAAATCTTTTCCATGCATAGCTTTCACCGATCCGTCACCTAGGTAAGCAAATCTTCTCCCTTTCCAATACGTAAACTTGTAGTCTTCATACCGCGGTGGTGCATGTAAAGTTTTTAAATAATGGATTGTCTTTGATCACAGTATTAGCACGCTTTCACTTTACCATTGTATAAAGTACTTACGGCACCGGGCCAAACCCATACGCGGCCGTTCTTTTTGAACCAGCTACTGCAGTTGTCTGCCCATACAGTGTTTTCGTGAAACTTGTCCATATGATAAAGAAAATCATCACAAGCCTCTTGCGTGACTTCAATTGACTTAATGCCTTCTTCTTGCATCTTCTTAAATATCTGGATGAAATGTTCACAGGCAGTTTCGAGCTAGAATGCTAAATAAGTGCCGAGTTCTTAGAAGAAGTGTGGAAAATGTATCTTACTGCGGGAAGTATTGTTCCACTAAATTTTGTCAGCTACTGGATGTAGATTATGAATTATTTGCTCACTTTGACCAAGTTCCACCAGGACCTATGGTGACGAAGTAGTTTGGATAATCGGGAGCTGTTATCCCCAGATACAGACTAAAGTTTGATACTTAGCAGCGCACTAGAACAGGTCAAATGCGTGTCTTGTGGCTTACTTCGGAGAATCATGCCAGGCATCCTGCATATTAACTCCCTTTCCGTTTATCACCTTGAAGTGCGGAATATAAGGAACGTCAAACTGTTTTCAGATCTAGTTAGCTATCATCCTGCGGGAATTGCTAGAACATACACCAGTTGCACAAATAAGAATGTCAAGTTTATGCAGAACTCCATCACTGTCAACTGTCCCTTCTGGTGTAATTTTTCGGATATTCTTGAAAACACATCGAACATTATCCTTAACCAGAGCTTCAAGATATCCATCACCAGGGGTAATTCTTCGACAGCCAGGAAGCCAAGATGGTATCAAATGTTTCTGGAAAATTATCAGACACTGCGTGGCAAGTTACAATGCAATGGTAATAATACCTTCAGTTCCTCATGTCCCGGGCCTATTCTTCGTTCCATCTCGTTCTTCATAGTCTCAAGTGTTTTCTTTTGGAGATCCGTCTCTTTTATATAAAGTCCAAAGTTGAGATTGATCTCTGCTTCTATCTTCTGTCGTAATTCCAGATGACTGTCACTCTTTTCGTGAAATAGTCTTTTCTCGTCATTAGAAAAGGTGTATTGTCTATGTGACATATCTCCTTCGTGCCCATGCTTGATTTCTTCACGTAGGACCCCGCCACCGAAGGGTGGGCTAATCCATGTTGGTGATCTCATGAATAGAGACAACTTCTTTGAGACTATGCCCAATTATTAGACCCCTATGCAATAATGATGTTGATGTTTGAGTGAACCAACCTTTTTGAAGTTGAGGTACTATCTGAATCGCAGTTGAGCCGGTTCCAATCACTAAAATGATTAGTTAATCTGGTCTATACTTTGAGGTTGAAAATTTACCCCCAACTACTTTGTCTTTGAAATCAACGGACTCATCCCACCTAGCGCTGTGCATCATTGGTCCTGCAAATGAATGTAGGCCTTCAATGTTAGGCCCTAGAAAATTTCAAAATCAGATATACTCATTCGTAGGAGGGGGAGCCAATACATTTCCACTTATTTAAATTTCCCGTGGCATTCACCAAAATATGAGACCAATCTTCTCTCTGTTCACCGGTGCGAGAGTTGCGTAGTAGTATCTTGTATATCCCTTCTTGTGGGAACCAGGTTGCAGAGACTACCTGAGTATTCAACTGGACATAATGTTGAAGATCGTGCTTTCCCGAAAATTCTTGTGAACAAGCGTGAGTATAGGTCGCAATAAAGTAATGAATTACTCAACTCTTAAAGTATTCCAGAATCTCGGGGCCGTAAGCAAAGTAAGTTGACCAATCTGGATTCGGATCCCAGCTGTATGTATAAATCTGTCTTTATCAGCATTCCACAATGCGCCATAAGTAAGCATTGGATATTTACATGCGCAGGTATCTACAAATCAAATCCGCTATATGAGTATAGTTACCATGCTAAGACTAACATATCTTACATCACATGCGCAACCTGGATAAATATTCATGAGTTTCTGCAGTTTCTAGAGTAAGGTCGATTGTTTGACGTTATATTTACCGGGATATCTACATTGAATAGATTAGACAAAGGGAATGGATCTAACCATGCTCACATTGACTCACTTATTTTCATACCAAGTTCCACCAATTGCAGGATTTTTCTCATATAAAGTCAAGTCCCATGTGCCAGGTCCCATTTGTCGTTCCATCTTGAAAGCCAGAGCGAGTCCTGCGACAAATACTCAGTTGTCAAGTCCATTTCTGTCGGCTCAAGTTTGATTATGTGCCAACTTGCCTGTAGGACCTGCGCCAACGCAAGCGACTCGGATTCGAGTCTTTTGAGAATGATAGGACTTGGGTATCTCATAATTGCGATCACTGCCAGTTTGCGGATATGGAAAACGAGGCTCATGATTCCCATTCATGGGAGCATCCTCTGAAAGCGTCATGGCGAAAGTTATTGGATGGGGCATAATTCATTTCATGAGCACTAGTCTTTAAGTCACACAGCACAAGGATGGTAATTCCGTGGAATTGTAGCAAAAATGGGATGGCTGCTGGGGTAAGTGGAGATACTTGTTGGGGTACATTATTGTGGCAGCATGATCCACTTTTACAGCCAGCGATGCTGGATAGGAGCTAGTCCGGATATCTTGGATGTCCAGTGGACCACCCAGTGGACCGCCCAGTGTAGAATAATGGCTAATAAGCGTTGGCATGATGGCAGCATATTCTTAGTGAGTACCTTTCAGCTGTCTATTCTACAGAGATATACAGTCTATCGAATGTCATTATATCCTCCATCTACTACAATATGAGCACCATTGATATAGCTGCTCTCGTCGCTCAGTAAAAAGCTGACTACATTGGCTTGTTCTTGTGCAAAGGCCATTCTTCTCAACGATATGAGCTGACAGACAGGACTCTCTTCACTTGCTTTGGATCCTTCATGGCCTTCATCACCCATAGAACCCTCCAGCATGCTAGTAAATGTCCAACTGGGACAGATTGCGTTACAGCGCACTCCATCAGGTCCATAGAACTTAGCACCGTTCCTTGTAATTCCGAGCGCAGCATGTTTAGTTGGCGTATATGCTGCTAGTCCCATTGCATTTAGCCCCGAGACGGACGCAATATTCACAATAGAGCCCCGCTGGGGTTTGACGGGAAACCGTGATGGCGGATCAAAGATAATGTTTCTAGGCTCTTGTTTCTTCATTTGCAACGCCTCGTGCTTCTGACACAGCCAAAGTCCCCTTTGGTTGATTGCGTAGGTCCTGTTTTCTATTAGTAGCCGCTTGCCCGTATTATCCATGATCCAAGTGCACCTACTTGTCCACTAGCTCGGTGGTGATACTTTCTTCTTCTGACCAAGTGCTTTCGCAAATACCAGCGCAGTTAGCCGCATAGTCGAGACGTCCCCATCTCTGGACTGCACATTGGACCATGTCCTTGACGCTCTGCTCTACACTGACATCCACTGGTGTATAATGTGCGTCAACAGAGTAAGTGGAAGAAAGCCGTTCTGCCAAAGCAGTTCCTCGTTCCCTTTGAAGATCAGCAATGAGAACGTTAATCCCCCTACTGGCCAACTTCGAAGAGACCGCCTCGCCAATTCCGGACGCACCTCCTGTTACTATTGCGCTGAGGCTTGCTTTATTGATAGTTGTAGACGCATACCGACGGTGAAATGCTCCAGCCGCCAATCGAAGGGTTATTGGACGAGATATCTGCGCGAGCACCATCTTTCATGTCTGGATACTAATGTCTCTTCTCACCTTCTATAATTATATAGAAAGAAATGAGGAATTCTGCAGAGTATTGGCATCCTTTTCACCGTGATTGATATCCGACGGCATATGAGGATGAGGCCCAAGCGACCCAAATTAACTATTTTAAAGCCACCGGGAAATTGTTCGTTGAAAGTCTGTTGGTCCTCTGGGGAAACAAGGGTTCCAAAGGTGGGGAATTGGGGAAATCTGGGGTTGGGAAGGAGGCAAGAGTGCCAACTGTATGCTTGATAGGTGAAAATTCGCGAAGATCTCGCGATGTCGGAAAAGCTGTGTAGCCGTCTGAAGAATGGGGTATAATGAAACTTTGCCAGAAATGGACAATTCCACGGCATGAAAATTACATGAGTACTTACATCAGTAGCCACCGAAAGGTCACGAGTGCAACGCCTTCAAGGCCTCGGAGAGATGTATTCATAATGGCCGCTATAGTAAGTTGTGTGCAGAAGCCAAAGCCTACAGCGCTTGTAAGAGCCAACAATTACAGCGCACTCTGGCTGCTCATGCAAATCGAGTGGCGCCTGAGCTAGCTACTTCGACTCATCCTAGCCGCTCTGAAGACTGGCGGTGCCTATGCTCTGTGCAAGAAAAGGCCCGTCGGAGATCAGGATACGAAGCTTAGTAGTGCCCCCTAGGGACTGCGGGGTTGGCAGGGTTGACAGCCTTGACGGACTAGCAGGAGCATGATAAATATTCCAACTTAGAAGTGCAGACATGTTGCGAATCTCAAAGTTTTCTTACGCCGCTGATTCGAACAAAAGTTCAAATCTACAAAATGCCGGGAATAAAGGATTTGCAAGGGAAAAGGCTCTACCGAGTAATGAGTCTTTGTTGTGCCATAGTATGTGAGATACAGAGAATATCCTGACTTCTTGATGAGGCAAGTAAATACTAACGAATGAGTAGGCGTTCACGATGTATGGCTATGATGCTGGAGTCCTTGGAGGGGTCCAGGCCACAAAGCCGTTCCTCGATGCAATTGGAGTATGATATCTCAGGGGAGACATCCTCACGTAGCTAACGGGCATTAGAATCCCACCGGGAAATATGTTATTCCCATGGTAGCATCATCATATACCTTAGCAGCCGCTTTCTGTTCATTAGCTGTGATGGCTATTGGAATGCCAGTCGGACGAAGACGATGTATCATGCTTGGAGATTCTTTCGTCATAGTAGGAGCAATTATTCAAGCATCGTCGTTTTCAGTTCCTCAGATTATTATGGGCAGAATTATTTGTGTATGTGACCGAGGAATGATGTAGTGTTTCCTGCTGGTTACTGACACCGTACAGGGTTTCGGAATTGGGGTATTGCTTGTCAGATATGCATTTCCAGCGATACAAGACTGACTTTCTAACCATAGTTTATCTCGTGTACGGTTCCTACTTATATGGTAAGATATATCATCCCTGCTTCCTGATCACCAGACCCCTAAGTGTTTCCCAGTCTGAAATGAGCATCACCGAGAAACAACGAGGCCCTGAGGTTGGAATACAGGTCATATGGCTGTTACATGGCATTGCATTTGCGTATTGGCTGGATTTCGGATTCACACGCTTGAGTTCTCAAGTATCTTGGGCGAGTGGTACTTCAACATCTTCAAGGCTATGGTCATGCTGACTGCATGTAGAGATTCCCTATTGGCTTTCAAGCATTCTTTGCTCTGATCTCCTTAGTCGGGATGTCTCTTCTTCCGGATACTCCCAGGTGGTATTATGCTGGTGGACGGGAAGAGGAAGGAGATGCAGTTCTTGCGCGTTTACACGCCAAAAATATCGAGCATCCAGATGTCCAGGCACAGAAGCTCGAGATTATGCGTGCAATAAAGCTTGAAGAACAGAACGAAAACAAATTCAGATACCTCGATCTAATCTGGGATCGAAGTGAGCTGCGGGCTGGACGGCGTATCCGGATTGCATACCTGTTGATGGTTTTCCAGAACATGATGGGTATGTTGGTATTTCCTTTGCTAAGTCCCCATACTAAGTCAGTATTCGAAAAATAGGTGTAAATCTTATGGTATACTATGCTACTGTCATACTCACGAATATTGGACTATCTGAGTTTGAGTCATCCTTACTAGCGGCCGTCATGGAAACATGCTTTGCCTTGGGAACCTGGCCGTTTCCATGGACAATTGAGATCTTTGGTCGCCGGAAGATCATGCTCTGGGGTGCAGCTGCGAGTGGCTTGACGATGCTTATCTTCATTATCATGATAGGCTTGCCTCATCAAACTAAAGCAACTCAATGGACAGGTGTTGCCTGTGTCATTGCTTGGATGTTTATATTTGGATACAGCTGGAATGGAGCACCTTGGGTTTACGGTCCAGAGGTATGTTAACTTTGAAAATAGTACTTATTCATCAACTAACCTTTTTTACTTATAACAGATCGCACCGCTCAAAAACCGACATCTTGGTGGTGCAGCTCAAGCGTTTGGAGAATGGTCCTTCTCTTTTATCATGGTCTTCGCTGGAGGCATCGCGATCGAGAATGTCGGATGGTCCATATGGATCTGGCAATTAGTTGCCAGCGTTCTCGTTATCCCATTCATCTACTTTTATTGTCCGGAGGTAAGCTAATATAAATAAGATAGTTTTTGTCTATTTCTTTGACTTACCATAAATTCCAGACTACCGGGAAGTCCCTAGAAGAAATTGATTTACTCTTTGCAACAGATGAAGTGAGAGAAAGAATCTTGGCGTCTCGGATATGGCAACACCCTGAAGAGAAGTTAGAGGTTCTGGAAGAACAGATAGAGAATCCCGAGGCCAGCAAGCATTAGGCTAAGCACTGTATATGCAGTTTACTATCTTTCTACAATTAGCTACCATATAAGATGGGAAGATATAGAGATCGACTATTTTTGCTATTCTGATACAGACCACTTAATCTTAGATAAACAGGCACACTCTCTCGATATAAGGCAATTGCGGGTCCTGGATGACCTTATAACTCTTGATATCTTTGCAAAAGGCGTGCTGCAGAAGGTGCCATATCACTCACTAGTTTAGCATCAATTCCAGAAATCAATTCAGTCTCTAACCGCGGATCTAAACTTATTAGCATTTAAATAGTTATCATCAATGCATAGCCTTATTACTGGCATTTAGTTAGCCAATATTGCCAAAACTAACTGTGAAGTGAGCTAAATTTCGATTTTGCGCAATGAGTGAGTCTGCATAGCCAACCTTACCTCAGAATGACCAATAAGATCAAAGAAATGTTATCATAAAGTATGATTTGTATAAATTTGCATAATTGTGCATAACTGTGAGCCATTCCACCAGCCAAGGGCATAGGCATGATACATCCTCTCTGCTGGTTTTGCTCCTCGGTCACAACTATTGTTAGCTAAAATTAGAAAAAGCTAGTCAAAGATTCTTTCAGAATCAATTCCGGATCCCCTTGGACTAGAGCTGTACCCCTTAATTTTACTAAACCTCATAAATTCAAATTCATTATTCTTGCTTAAATGTCCTCGAGCTAGAGCGCGAATGTGACACTATACAATACGTATTGCCAACGCTAGGAGGTTGATCGTTCGGTAAGTATATCATAGGGAGTAATCCAGGACCTCAGTTCAAGAGCTATTTCGTAAGATTATACGATCGGCCAGCCAGCGATTCAGCCGGCCTATAAGCCAATACTGCTGGGATAACGGTGTGGCAATTTGAATAAGCCTGAGCTACATCGAATCCAACCGCCGATATTGGCATTTACTTCAGACAATCAAACCTCTGCTCGAATACAAACCTATATAATACAGCCATTCTGAAGCCTCTAGCGCGTATATTTTAAAAGTGGTGTCTTGCATGCTACATAGACTGTACCATATCGCCTACAGCCTGCAGCTGTTCTCCTACTTTAGTGTGCTTACAGGTTTGAAGCCCTGTCAGCGAAGCCCTGTGGGCTTGTATCCTGTCGGGCTTATCCACCTTAGCCAGTGAAAATGGCTCAACTATTTGCGCAACAACCAATATTTCCAATTTTTGATGACCCGGTTAAATGTGTACCCATACGAAAGTAGTGGTGCAAGCTACCGACAAGGGATGATCGTATTTGAATGGAGTAATCAGCAACAATTAATTAGTTAGGTAGTAATTTCTAGCAAAAACGCTTAGGATCATCTTGCATAATTTAACCGAGTCATCAAAAACGGAAATATGGTCGTCGCTCGCGCAAAAAGGCAGCCATTTTCACCGGCCAAGGGGATACTGGCCTATGGATTCCGGACAAGACAGTTTTGCCAAGATGAGACTGGGGGTTGGCAAAAGGCCATGTGCGCGGTGTTGGAGGGCGTGCGAAGAGAGGTGAGGGGTGGCGATGGATTTTGACACGCAAAAGAGAGCCTCATTCTTTACGAGCTGGTTACGCAACTCTGTGTCAACAGCAAGACATGGACCATATCCCTAAACCTCCGCAATATATTGCTGCTTCCATTGATGTTCCCTTGGTGGCTCTTATTCCCTATGACTTCGACACTAAGGACTTCTCCCGTTTTCCAGAAAGGCATGGGTTCCTGGACAAAGACGGAAATCTCGATCTCAATCGTTCCGTGACTGAAGTTGCAAGTTTGTTACAGTCGTGGCTATATTTTGGCCTGTTGGCTGAATTCGCTGGCAGATCGATCGATGTGAACAGCTTTAGGCGGGACATCGAAACTGGTCCTCTAGTAGACTCAGCTGCAATAGAGACCTTGGCGCAGCAGAGAGCAGCTTCTCTCAATGACCTTTCTTACGAATCACAGATATCACGCGACAGGGCATTCCTCAATAACGCTGCATTTGCTCTGGATTGTATTGAGGCATTTGATTTCCATCCTGTTGGCAGACAAGAGCCCATTCCTACAGTCGCGCTTTCCATCAAAGTTTTGATAGCGAGTTTACAGCTGTACATAGACTTAGGATCTACTGATATCCGGCTGAGGCCAATTGAGTCGACATCAAATACAGCTTTGTCGCCAGCTGGGCGGCTGCTAGCGAGGAAGCTGCGAGAGGCAGGTTGGTGCCCATTCCGTGTTGTCCACGTCTGTCGGGGCCATAACTACGCAGCTGTCTACCATCTGTTACAGTTGTCGAGACCAAATCCATACAATGTTAGTCATAGAGACTGTACGGAGCAGGAGTGTTTAGCATCCACTACAAATGTAGATCAGTACATCGTCCGGCACACAGCAGATGAATGTCACTGTGAGATGGTCGATGCACTTACAGCCGATGTGGAACGAATCATAGACGAAGGGGGCATTCCCCTTGTTGAAATTAAGCAATCCGGTAATGGAAATGTCACAGTTAATATTACTAAGGCCGGTCCTCTCACTTACTACGTAGCCATTTCTCATGTTTGGTCGGATGGCTTGGGCAATCCATCTTCTAATAGTCTTCCCAGCTGCCAAGTAGAGAGGCTTCGCACATATCTGTCGCATTTTCCAGTTCCAGGTTTTGGTTTTAATATTCTGATGGAAATTAGCTTTACCTTAGCTCCTCGAAATCTTCTTGGCCAGAACCGACGTGCTCCCCGGCTTTTCTGGATTGATACCTTTTGCATACCAGTCTCTAATGCAGAGTTGAGGCAGAAAGCGATCAATCAAATGGCCGGTATATATGCTGGTGCTGGTTCGGTACTAGTACTTGATTCTGAAATCCAGCACCTGCAGATTGATAAAAGCAATCAAGATCACTTGATATCGTACCTACCGGGCTGTGCTTGGGGTAGCCGATGCTGGACCCTTCAAGAAAGCTCGTTGAATAATAATTGCTACATGCAGTGCGCAAGTACAGCAATTGATCCTCTGAGGGCAGATGTGGGTTCCTCCATGAGCCAATCTGCCTTCGAGAACAAGTTACTAAGAAGAATATACGAATGTATTCTTAATGAATTTGAGGAACGCTCTCGGAATCTCGGAATTAGCAATCATAGAAATCCCTCTTCTATGGTTTTCAGTCATTTTGGCCGGGACCAAGCAAGCTTTGTTGCCGTCTGGAACGCTTTAAGTTTACAAACGACATCTCGGAAAGAAGACACTTATGCGATTCTAGCTAACCTTCTACGTTTTAATGCATTTTTCATTTCAAAGTCATCAACTCCATTGGAAAAGATGAGAGCCATGATATTTGCTCTCCAAGAAATCCCATTATCACTTCTTTACAATGAAGGTCCTCGTGAGAGGAGCAGGGAGGTGCACTATGATAGATGGCTACCGACGCTACCTATCGGCGGCAGTTTAACAGCCATGCCAATACTGGTTAGAGACCCTAATGGGTTTAGCTTATTATCTGAATCAACTAAGATAGGCACAACTCCATTCATAATCAGAATTGAGAGCCAGATACCCAAACAGTGTCAATCTGTTATCCTTGAATGCGAGCCTTCTCAGAAATACTTGGTCGAAATGTTACGCGACCCCCATGATGAGTTAGATCCAAAGAATTATCAGGGTACCTGCTTTGTATTAGAGCACGATTTTCGAAAACCCTACACTAATATGACTAGGGGAGCATGTCTTCAGATAGAGGGGATAGAAGAATTTATTACTCCGGTAGCCAGAAACAAGGAGGAAAAAGTGTTCTCAGAAGAAAACCAGACCAACTCTCGCGGTTCACATATTACGACTATATACGACTGTCCGCTTCGGGTATGGCCCTATGAGGATGGCATGCTAGTGGAGGAGGTGTTGCAATCATGCGATGTACAATTATCCCACGCTCGTGGACAATCACCATCAAACATGGTATGAAATCCGACTTCTCCTTTGGGTCCGTAGCTTACATAGGCAGGACCTGTGCCTCCAAACGATGATCTGGCTCGTCATTTCCCCCTAAATGCCTCTGGCTCCATCACGAGCATATTAATACCTATAGTTTTTATCTTCATTTTGGCCCTTGTAACTCTTATAATGAGAATCGCTATTTACGCAACAACTCCTAAGGTGCATCGTACCGGCGTAGATACAGCCTCACTTATATTACGCATTTTGCCATCATTACGAATTCCCCTATCCGGAATCCTGCTTATTATAGACCGTGTTCGACGCCATGCTGGGTTTTCATCCATAGAGATCACCTTCCTGACTCTAGAGTTCCTCTCTTTAGCCTTTTACCCTCTTATTTTACCCTCTTATATTAGTGTAGATTGGGTTCTAGCAGTTTTTCAGATATAGCATATAGCTAGCGACATTCCAGGATAGATTTCGGCCCAGTTAGCGATATTAGTTATTCGAGAAGATGTGGAGGACTCATGAATGGCTTACAGCTGTAGTGGGAAGGGAATTTCTTTTACCCAAAAAGATCGCGAGATTGGTCTCAAATATCATTCCCAGGCGTACACATGAGGAAGACTAAGGTATATTATGTTAGCTTAGAGAATGAAGAGCTACTTACTCCGAGCGCACAATATCGGTGGATATTCTGTGCTAATCAGTTTCAAGTGAGCAGGGTGTCAATTTCTAAACGTCTGCCTGCTTTTTAGGATTTACATCTTAGTTATCAGTCAAAACTGTAGCATTTTGTAAACCACTATTGATGGTTGCTTGTATTGCCGAGTTACATAAGGACTGCTCACTAAAAGCTTTACTGTGTAGAGATTTGTCATCTTTAGAGTAAGCCAGGCATACTTGAACAAATTGTTTAGCTGTTTTGAAATTCTATCAGATCAGCCAAAGACGGCTCTCACCTACATGAATGGTTATACTTTTAGGCCTATCATTCTGATACTATCAGAGTGAAAAAGGAATCTCTCGATGCAAAAGCTCTCTTATACGCTCAAGTAGTTCGTTTGGCTTTTACAATTAGAAAGTAGCTTTCCATATAAGCAACAGTATTGCTTCCTTAATTCTAAATGTAAAACCTCTAGAGGAACTATATACCCCGAAGAACTTCCCATTTCCTATTTCTAATGGAGCTTCCCATTTGACCAGCAGTCTTGAGGTTTACGTGGGTAAGTGATACTAATTATTCGTGCTCACTAGCGGCACTTATCAGTGTCTTGCTATCGCCTGGAGCCTGTGTAGCAGTAATCAGCGCTGTCTGGAAGATCCGATTGACCTAAGCACTAGAGATCATACTCTGACACCGAGACACCAGCATACTTGACACAAAGCTTAAGTAGGTCACGAATATGCAGCTGAGGTGCTATCAAAGGTACTATCAGCCCTGCCGTGAGTATATGCCGTGATCCCAGCCGAATCATACGATAGTTACTGAATGATGGCATGTCTCAGCTCCAAACCATGTGGATAGCCTTCGGATATGATATGGCCCAATAATCTCTCTGTATATCTGAACTTTACATTGGCTCACTGTTTGCCTATCCAGAATTGTGTCAGCATTCCTATCAAAGAAAGATAGGCCTTGCAAGGGGCGTGCGGGCTAGTGCTTATCTATCGCACGTTCAGCCGGCGGATCTGTAATCATTTGCTCACTTAAGCTGAGCCAAGAGTCTACGGGCCGATCGGTGATGATTAGTTTTCACTTTAGCTACAGCAAAGCCAAACAGAACTCCACTGTTACCTAAATCTAGACTGAATCGCCAATACCACAACTTCCTTGTTTAGACCGAATCAATAGACTAGGTTTGATTATGGTACAGCCCCCTATGTAACACACAAGCGGTTATGGTATATGGTCCCAGACCTTCAAGTTTCGTTAAAACTAGCAATCTTACTCCACAGAGCATTGAGCTATTTACTACAATAATGCGGCCGATATATCCGCACTCAAAAATTGCATTGCAACTGAGTGTGATCCACTATGCTTCTTCTCCATAGTGGGTGCGGATAAGGCCCTATAGACATGGGGAAATAGGAACACGATATGCGGTATTAGAATGCCGAGGCCATCAGGTGAATTCGCCAGCTCGTCGTTTTCGTGCCAATACTGTCAACTGATCAGCAATAAACCGTGGACCCAAGTTAACGTTATCTAGATCCGTCCACGCCTTTGTCAGCAGTTCCTTATTTTAAAAGCAATCGCTTCGCTTCTCAATTTTAAAATATTCAATACGGGATATGAGCTTGATGAAAATATTGCAACCCCTAGCCTGGCCTTGCTTATCAACAATAAGCCGGCCGAGAGTTCCCGGGGCCGGCTTACAGACCCGCCTCTCTGACAGTACGGTAGCTCCACATAAACAAAGCTATGATAAGTAATATTTCGTGCACGATTCTACCTAGTAATTAACTACTAATCATTACACATTGGCTCTTATTGCCTGTTTTGCTTGTTAGATTTTTGTTGCAAATTCATGATCCTTATGTATACGTCTTAGCTCCAGCCGCCACTGATCTCTACTGGGACCAGAGCAACAAAGTGAAGGCATTTACCGGCATTACGGTACCAATAGATGAAGCATAGCAAAGATGTCAAATCGGCCCCGACGTTGCGGCTCCAGTCATCCGTTGAAGCACTCTTCAGTAGTGCCAACGGAAAAGTCACATTAGGTGAGATTTACGTATAGCTAGTCATTGCATGGCAGACGACCATGCATGATTACGGATGGTCCAATAGGCTACGGCATCAAAAGCCGGATTTAAGAGGAGTTGCATCAGCTAGGTGTATAATAATTACTGTGTAGACAATTCCCATCATGGCAATGTTGCGGCTTATTAGTACCAAGGATACTTGGGGAAGTAAGTGGTTCGCATACGATCCAGCTCGCTTGCTGCGCGAGGCTTCCATTATTCTAATGGCTCGCTTAACATATGCGAGACAAGCTTTAAGCCTTTCGGATGCAACGGTTCAGCCAGGCGGTTTTGTGTACCAGCCAAGACGGTGGCCGCTGACACCGATTGAGGCGTACTTTACCATAATGAATATACCTCAAAACCATTATATACAGTAGGTATAGGGATTATTTTAGTCAACTTGCAAGTAGACCTTTGCAAGGTGACTGCCTCCAACGTGGAAAGCATTTTCTCGCTATGTATCTGTCGTCAGATTGCAAGAACTAATCAAGCCATATACATGTGTTACTTAGTGAAAATGGAGCTCAGCCTAGACCCTAGTGGAGAGGTTTCTATTGAAGAATATTTACAGTTTACAAGATGGTAATGACTCCGTGGAGGCTAGTGGTCGGTTTGATTATAGGCCTGTCGAAAAAAGCCGGCGCTACTGCTACTCGTTTCTAGTACGATAATAATTGGGTATCATCTTACTCAGACGCTGCGCCTTCGCAAACTTAGAATCTGCAGACCTTCGTCCGATTTGCTTGTTATACCTTCTATTGCCTACCTTGACCAATATGTCGCAAACGAAAAACGCAAACTCGTACCTGCTCGCTTTCGGCCGAAGCTCCATCTATCGCTCATACTTCCTTTGATCGTTTTTTTTATTAACGACTAGTAGAAAACCTTATATGTATTGCTATCATTTTCATCTTAGCCCTTTTTCTGTTCTCCTGAAGCTTGATTGCTAGGACGAAACTGGATTAGGACATACAACTAGATGCAAGTTACAAGTCACACCTACGGAAGTACCCCGTAAGCTTATGAAAGATACACGTTTGCCGCAAGTCTTACCAGTAGTATATGTGGCTTGAGTAATCCAGGAGAATAAAATTAGTTCGTCTACTAGAGCAACTACCGTATGATTAGGAAACACTTAGGTAGCAAGGATTAGTCGTCAATGAGATGATTAGTCTATCAAGCTTTATGCCATGCCCAATCAGGGTGATACATTCATACTAGGAACATGTGGATCAAATACTGATTAGAGGTTATTGGCACATGGATAACTCCCTCTGAAATTGTATATAAGCTTCAGGTACATCTACCTCTTGATGCTATCCGAATACATCTTTCTACCCTCAGATCACCAGAACAGCCTCCCAATATCGTCAAGATGAAGGTGTCCATTCTAGCTTTGTTCACAGCCTTAGGCTCTATTGCTTTTGCCAACCCAGTTCCGGCTGCTGAGGCTAACCCCAGTGACTCTGTCGAGAAGAGAACCGTTGGTGGTGTAAGCCCTCCTAGAAATCTGTTTATATACTATTGAACCTGACAATCTTTAAGGTTTTCTTCTGCTCCGATGCAGGTTTCCAGGGAGATTGTGGTTACGCAGTGCAGCCACTGAACACTTGCATCCCAATCACTGTACGTATATTTGGAACTTTCTCTCATCTGATCATTCACTCTAATATGGCTTAGGCTCCCTGGGACACTGATCTCTCTTCAATTGGTCCCGATGAAGGCACTGGAGTTATCATCTGGCCGTAAGTATTGTTAAATCTGGACAATTTTAACAAATTTTGACATCTCTGTAGTGTTCCTGGCTGCCCTCCAAATGATGGTGGCTGGACTTTTACCTACCCTGGCAGCGACAATCTGCAGCGCGATAGTCCATACAATGATAATGTCAAGTCCATGTGGGTATTCGCCACATAAAAGAAGCCGGTTTCCAGCATGGGCCTATGTAAATAGCTATTCTAGTTCTTCTCACCCGTTATACTACTCCTATTTTGCTTTTAGTTAGTCAATACTCGCTATTAAGCAAATACAATTTAAGATTGAAACCGCAAGCCACTATTATACACGACATACCGACGTGCTTTACTCCTCGGTGAAATATGATCAGTGTAATGCATAACAAAATACGAATCAATTGTTATATATATAGTCTCGTCTTGCTTTGGCAAGTCATTCATTTTGTTGACAGCAGCTGTTGGTAAACGACATAGGTGAAATGGACACTCTGAGCAACAACTGAACTTATATTATAGCCTAAAAAGTACTCTCGATATTGTCTAAACTCGCAACCGCAAATTCTAGCATAAACCTAGTGCGCTCATACTCAATCTCAATAAACATGCGAAGAGAGACAGGGGAGCGTCACGCTCATGCTAGTTGATGCATCGCGCGAGGCATCGTTCAACAGCGCAAAGACATATTCGCCCTTCTCAAGTTCGCGCTTATACTTACGGTTGATGATCGGGAGATATCTATCAACCTCCAACTGCAGCTCAACTGTGGTGCTCTCTCCTGGATCTAGATAAACTCGAGAAAATGCAACGAGTTGCTTGATAGGCGTTGTGACTGATGAGCCGCTGCGATTCAATAGATATATCTGTTTCATAGCTACTGTAAGTTTCTGGTACCTGGCGAAAAAGGCTCAAAATAATTAGGTGTTGCTCACCTGTGGAACATGGCTTCCTGCGACAGTACCATTATTCGTGACCGAGACGGTGAATGTAATGGTGTCGCCCGCTGAAAATTTGCGGCTTCCACCGCTAGTTGACCTTACACCTTGAAGTTCATGGGAGAAAGTAGTGTATGAGAGGCCGTAACCAAAAGGATACTAGAATTAGGTCAGTGTTCTGTCCAAGGTGATCTGGTTCTCTTATTCTTACTTGCGGGAGACGTGGTATATCGAGGTATTGGGCGCCAACATTCTTTTCACTATTCGAAGACTTTAGAATTTACACGTTCTAACTACCGATCCTAGGACTTACTTGTAATAACTTGGCAACGCTGAAGAGCTATATGGAACAGAAACCGGCAGTCGAGCTCCGGGGTTGAAGTCACCAAATAGCACATCACCTATTGCCTTGCCGCCAGATTGGCCGGGGAAGAACTATATTAAGGATTAGGAACGATGATAATTGAAATATATGCATTTGCTGTGTGACATACCGCATTGACTACCGCTGCAGACCGAGCGTAGATGTCAGGGATTGCAAATGGCCTTCCTTCTTCAAGTACAAGAACTACGGGCTTTCCAACATCCAAGACGGCATTCGCAAGAGTTTCTATTATCAAATAAGCATCGAATTGTCACAATTGCCGTTATTACGAACCTTGCTCCGGAGACAAGTCTAAAGTAGCACGATCGCCGCTCTCTCCGTCACTATTCCAGCCCGCGCCAAGTGCTAAAACTACGAGGTCTGCGTCTCGGGCGGCTGAAACTGCCTTTGGAAGATGAGTTAGACTTTGCCCGCAGTAATATAAATGGAAATACTCACCTGGCTAATAGCCTTCTTTCTATCAACTAGATTCCAAAACATTTGGACCTGAGAGTTGATTGTGCCAGTAGACAAAGATCGTACTGCATAGACCCATGCTTGGTATTCTATTCGAATTTGATGCTTGGAGGAAGGTTTGAACGTGAAGTCAAAAGCCCCAAGAGGAGGAGAAGAACTGTTCGACACGATGTATGTATATCCCTCAATTGTAGGCTGCATAATTCCAGAAGGGGTAGAATTGGATTGCGCAACCAATTGGCCGTCAATATAAAGTTTTGCAGTGGTGTTGCCACCAACAGCAACTCCGATCCACCCCTCAACCTCTGATGTGACAGGGACATCAAGTTCGCCCTCCCAGATCACGCTGAAATTATTTGAAGGGAGAAGATTATAAGGAGGATATAGCCCCCAATCTCGATTGGGGACCTCGACGGCCTGGAAGACTGGCTCTTTAAATTCAGTATCAGCGAAATAGGTGGCCTTTAGTCCGCCCGCACTGCCATTTACGGAAAGGTGGTATCCAGGTATTGGATATTGTCCATTGTATTGCCATGTATTTGTTCCCCAAGCAGATAGTACTTTAACATTTGAGCACTTGCTTTTAATCTGTTCGACAATTCCCTCACGGATTGTGCTGGCATTCGCAGACGGAGCAGTGCCACTCATACCCGAATAATCTCCAAAATTGAGTATATCGGAAAACGGGCCTATTACAGCAATCGTGCTGATGTTTTGCTTTGATGGATTTATCGGTAGTGTTGCATTCCGGTTTTCTAGCAGGACAATACTCTTGTGAGCAGCTTCAAGCGTCAGAGGAGTATGCGAGATGGTAAGCGCTTGTGGGTCAATGTCTTCTGGTATGAATGGATTGTGGAATAGGCCCAAGTCATATTTGAGATCTAGAATCCTCCTCACATGGGACTGTAAAGTGGACTTTTTAACTGTACCATTATTGACCAAGTCAATGGTAGCCTGAGGGTCATCTAGTTAATAGCTGAAATATAAAGAGAAGCCGAACTCACATTCAAGAAAACATCCAGCGGAAAGTCGTAATAGGATACTCCCCCGCCAGCATTAAACCATTGTTGTAGAGCGTCAGCAGGCGATGTCGCAACATTGTGGCCTGTGATGAGCTCGGCAATCGCTATAACTGCGGTTAGATTCTGAATTTCATCAGTATATAGGAGTAATCGTACCGCCATCGTCAGAAGTGACAAATCCTATAAATTATCCTTCAGGTTAGACAAGGCTTAGATAGCTTAGCAGATGTGCTTACCATTATAGCCCCAGTCAGCAAGCTGCTCATAGAGGAATGGATGCACCGAACATGGTATTTCGTCTAGTTCGCTATAAGCCCTATATCAGGAGTAAGTATTACTCCTCATCTCTTCTAGGAGTAGCCTACTCACGTCATGACGCCTCTAACTCCCCCGAGGTCAACGGCTGCTTTGAAAGGGACAAGCATTTCGGTAAGGACTTCTCGAAGACCACGACCCATGAATGCTGCCGCATTTATTCCACCTCGAGGACTGCCATGGGCCGCAAAATGCTAGATAGACTGATTAGAGCTGTATTTCATCTTAATAAGTGGAAATATCATGCCTTCATCACAGGCGCAATTGCATCTGTGTCTGACCAGGATCCGTTTTTTGAGAGGCCAGAAGCGTATGCAACGCCCATGTGAGAAGTGAGCACATAATCTTCACCAAAATTTTCTATATTCCTAGTCAGATATATCGTTCTTGATTCAATATCTAGGTTTTCGAACCTTGAACTCTGCCCCAGCGGGGCTCTTTGCCAAGGTCTAGAACTGGCGATAGGCAGGCATGAATACCAAGTGAACGAGCCTCGGTTCCTAAAGCTCTGCCTACTCGATGGACAAGATCCGTATCAAAACTCGCCCCCATAGCAATATTCTGAGGAAACATTGACTGCTTCATCGAACCCACCCCATGAAGGCATTCGCCATATTGCATGAAGGGGATCTTCAAGCGAGATTTTTGCAGATGTAGAGATTGTAAAGCATTATACTGCGATTTGTTGAACGGATACCTTCCCCGTAACTTAGCAATTGAGCAAGTACATGAGAAATGATCTTACCAATCATGTATGACACCAATTCCAGCTTCTGGTGCGAGGTGGAAAACATCGTCTACAACAACTTAATCAGCATAAGGCTTCATCAGATGAATAGACCGCTCATACCGTATAGACTATTATCTGCTTTCGGTCCAGTGATAGTCCCACCGAAAATCAGAGCTAGTTGGAGAGCTATTTACAGTCAGAGCCCGAAACACAAAATTCACTTTCGCGGACTCTACCTAATTCAGGTACAGTAAGCTGCGGTAAAAGGTGATCTAAAAACGCATCTTTATTATCTAACGAGACATCTGATCTAGGCAGTATGCCATCTGGTGCAGCCCAACCCGCCCTAAAAAGGAGAAGAGAAGTAATGGATATCCTTGACAGTCTCATCTTCAAAATCAGAACGGCAACACTCGCCCGTCCTTTCTCAAGACAGCTGCGTTGCTATAGGTTCCATAGCTCAATATAGCTTGAGCATCATGTTTACCTTTGTCTAGCGGGGTGGCTCCAGATTTCAATTTAGCCGTTGGGCTTCCCCGGATTACCGGTGGCATGAGCGATCATTGCCATAAGTTCTTATTTCCCCTCAAATTCATCTGTTGTTTTCGGGTTGGAGTTTCGCCGAAATACGAAGCAAGCAGGGAATATTATTGATGCACCGCAAATCCTCATCTTTGGATTTTCATCTCTAAGTTAGCATCCGAATCTAATCACTGGAGATCGTTGTCCCTTACATATTTTAGCTATTCAACGTTACTTTAGATCAAATAACATTATGCTAAATGGCATTTTGCACTTTGATAGAAGGTGATTGCAAAACAGTGAAATACCAAGAAGTAATTTGTTGGTGAGTGGGGTAAAGAGTGTCTTTATAAGCAATATGATATGCTATTCGCACAGCAATATACTCAAGAGATCAGGATACGACCATTTCCATTACTGCAGGTTACAGGGATGGGAATGTAAAATAACTGTTACCTTTACTTATTGACGTCATATTCCACTCCGGAGGCACTTAATCCGAGATAACTGATTCGACCTGTCCAAGGGCTCACACAGGCTGTAGGGTCCATATATCATAACGAAGTTACACGACATTTGTATTATATTTTCTATAATATACTACCTGGGCTACGCTATGAGCTTGACGTTAATTCAAGATTAAATACTGGTGTACCACAGTATGTGTAAAGGCGTTTAGCTCAGGTCCATGTTACTCAAGCCCTCAAGCCACCGTGAGCCACTGCCCGCCACTTTTGACTTAACCTGACATTGGGCTATGCTGGAATCAGTTAAGCTTCCCTTACTCAAGGCTATGATTATTTTCTTGCCTAATATGGAAACTGAGAATCTTACCCCTCGCCAACTAGCCTTAACCTAGACAAAGGATGTTACAATACAGTACCAAAAGTACATCAAATCCACTTAATGTAGTAAATCCCCCAATCGGTTCGTCAAGCTGACCAACACCGAAAAATTCACCGCTATGCCCCTCTCTGCGTTGTAGATCTCACGTATCACCACACAGTACCGGTCGGTCCGAATATATGCGCTGGACTTTTTATAGTGGTAAGGTTAATAACGAAATAAGAATGAAAGGGGGGCAGCCTTCAATGACAATAGCTGCTCATAAAAGTTGCGATAGTATATATTATTAAGCAGCTGTAGAGCGGCCACGTAAATGGCTCGGTACAAATAGGATCCTTCGCATCAGATACCTAGGTAAGCCCTGTGACACTCTTCTGAGCTAAAGACTGGGTTATTTCAATAAAACTTTACTTGGTTGTGTATATACTTCAAGTACAAGCAGTCCAAAGCAATATAATAAGAGCCCAGTGTGATATTATGACCCTGTGGGCAAGTTTACAACGAGGCTACAGACAGTCCGCACAGGATTATGCGACCGTAATTCGCAACCAGATAGATCTGTGGTTTGATACTCAATTATTGTGTTTTAATTAGTCGACAAGTAGGGGTGTTATGGAAGATTCCAAGATTTTGGCTGCATACAGCTAAAATTTCGAATGCAAGCCTTTAGCTACGAAGGTAAAACGGTTATACACAATCAGGTCGCCAGGACTAGTTGTCGTCCTGAATAATATGACCATGAGTGGATCGAATATTAAACATATGATGTGAAGTCAAAGCCCATTTGGTTCAGCCATTCTTCTATAAATCAACCTAATGATTGACCAATGCTACTTACGCAGGTCCCCATTATTTGAGAAAAAAATTTGCTAACTTAACTAGGCTACTTCAAAGGGCTGAGATAACAAATTCTAACATGAAAAGGTGTATCAATGCAATCTAAAATCATGTAACCCATGCTAGGTTCCTGCATAGGAGATTATAGTTACGCAATACTTAAGCTTTCTTGTTTAAATAAGCATTGCCGGTTCTCAAAGCCGGTCAAAACACAAAATCGAGTTACATTGAATACTAGACGTTGCGCTAAATAATAGATACAGCGCTGGAAGTATATAGCCCGAAGTATGATGCAATGTGTATAGGATGATTCGAAGTACCGATCAATAACTCTTGCGAAGTGAAGAGCTGTAGAAAAAGGTTATATCTAACAAACGTTCAATACAGCTCCCATATTCAAAGCGATTTGTTGAGTTTCTAAACTAATTTGAAGTCCGGAGGACTAACTCAGCGTTTATACCAGTACCTATTTCCTGCGGACCTGGATAATAGCTCTTTGATATTGGTCCTCTTATGATTAACTTCATTATGTGAATTTATTAGGTAATTTGAGGCTTTTGACAGCCATTGAGGAAATCATGAAACAAAACACAAATTTCGTACAGATGCAAACTTGTGCAGTGATTGGAAGCCAGAATTTAGACAGTCGAACCCAAATTCTGTTGAATCTCTCGTAAGAGCTATCATACTTTACGCTTCTTAGCTGTGGATCCAGTGAAGCTAGTCCGTGCATCTTATATGCACAACTACTTGTGCCGACGCTTTGAGAAACTAATGCCGAGCCTAACCAATACAGGCAAAACAATCATGATTTAACAAACATTCTTACAGCTTATGAAACTGAGCGAAGAGCATCGCAGAATCAGAGAACCATAAATAGATGACATGATATGCTTTGAGGCGGTGTGTGAGTAGCCACAGTCTCTCAACATAGTCCATGCAAGAGACTAGACATGACGTGGTATAAATGTGATATCAGCAGTGTTTTTCGTCTTGTGTCTTTGATATTGCTCCTAAGCACTCTTTTCATTTTACAAGTGCTAGTGTAATTATATCTTCCCTGTTTTCCAATGGCAAAGTCATACGATTTTATCATTGTTGGAGGTATTGAACTATCTCCCATCTTAACACAACTGTTGGTTTGATAATGAACTCTTACACAACTTAGGTGGAATAAGCGGTTGCGTTCTAGCATCTCGTCTGGCCACAACTCCTGCGAAACCCTCTATCCTCCTAATCGAAGCCGGTAATCATATAGATGCTGAGCAATACGGCAATCCATGGCAAAAGTTCATGAATTTTATGACACCAGGTCTTGACCATGGTTATACGCAAACCCTCAAGAACTGCGGTCTACCTCCTATGCCATATGCACGTGGAAAAGGCCTCGGCGGTAGCTCTCTAATCAATTTTTCGGTGTACACTCGGGGGGCATCAGCGGATTATGATAACTGGGCTGAGCTTCTTGGTGATGATTTTTGGAGATGGGATCACGCTAAAGAGAGATTTAAACAGGTAATGATATTCTCTAGGATACTCGTGCTTTTATTAAGACTGTTAACAGATAGAAACTCTCCATGATAACACTCCTGAACAATATAAGAGATATCACTCTCCTGACCCAAAAGATCACGGCTACAGCGGTCCACTGCATATCAGCCTTCCATCTGCGTGGGAGGTCGGCACCGAGAAGATATTTAATGCAGCATCTGCATATGGGGTATTTAATACAGTGATTTTCGAAAGTAACGTAACTGACTTTAAAAGTATCCCATTAGCCAGGACATGAACTCGGGTGATCCAATTGGATGGGGGCTCCCGCAAATGACCACCAGAAATGGTGTTCGTAGCACAAGTCAGTTATTTTTGCAAGATGCACCACAAAACTTAGAAATTTGGGCCGATGCCATTGTAACTCGGATACTATTTAAGGGAAAAACAGCTGAGGGAGTAGAACTAGCAGACGGTAGACAAGGTACGTTCTGCAGTAGTGCAAAACTACGAGGCTACATTTTACTCATCTAGACCAGTCTCTAGCAACAAGAGCGTTGTTCTTACAGCAGGAGCTATTGACTCTCCAAAACTTCTCATGTTGTCCGGAGTTGGCTCCGCAGACGAACTTCAAAAACACGGCATTGAATTAGTACACGAGCTTCCCGGAGTGGGTAAGAATCTGCAGGACCACATGGTTATTCCCTTGGATGTTAAAGTATCGGAAGCTATGTTTGATTTGGAAGATATCTATAGCAAACCAGATGAGTTTCAAAAAGCCAAAGAACTCTGGGAGAAAGACAAGAGCGGCCCTCTAGGGCTAGCTTCGCAGAACTTTATCCTTGCATATTTAAAGATGCCATCAGTATACGCATCTGATGAATTTAAGCAACTTGAGCCTGAGCTCCAGAAGTATATTGAACATCCGCATGTGCCTGTGGTCGAGTTTGGACTAGTAAGTGCTGGATACATAATAATAGAAGCTCTGCTCACCCATACAATAGGTTTCTGGGCCAATTGCTCCAGGAGCCCCTTCACCACCCGAACATATGCTCTCCTTTAATGCACTACCGATGTGTACATTGTCGAGGGGCGAGGTTAAACTCTCTTCCAAAGATCCTGCTACACCTCCGGAAATCAACTTCAATGAATATAGCCACCCATTCGACCGTCTAGTTGCAATTGAATCTACTAGAAGCGCAATGGATTTTGTGCAGAGTCCACACTTCACCTTATTCCGAGGGCTTGGGCGGGCTCCTGCAAGTAATTCAGATGATGATATTTGGGTGAGTATACGGACAGTTACTTCTTTTCTCATTTACTGCAGTGTCTTAAATGATAGTACTTGATTATAAACAACTGACATTTTACTTTTCAACAGGAATATGTCAAGAAGGTATCTTCCCCAAGCTGGCATGCATCATGCAGCGTCAAGATGGGTAAAGCAAGCGATCCTACCGCATGCGTTGATCAGGACTTGTTTGTACATGGTCTCAAGAAGCTTCAGGTTGCAGATATGAGCATCTGCCCCCTCATGCCAAAGTATGTACTACCCAAATGCTCTCTTCATTGATGACTAACCGTTTCTATTATAGCGGTCACACACAAGCTACTGCTTATCTCATTGGACAATCTGCAGCAGAAAAGATTATCGCAGCCGAGAAACTGGCATAGGGAGACTTTCATTATAGGCGTATTTAGACATAGATCTACATGGTCAAAGTGGAGTTGGATACACTGATAGATGTCAAAAGGATCGTTATGAATACACCCACTCTCCTCGGGGGCTTCACTTATTATATAGCTACAATGGCAAGATAGACATATAGAGTGGTTTTATAACACAATATGGCTGGATAAGGCACGATAGAAAAAAATTACAGAGTCATGAACTTGATATTGTTTTGAAACAACTACGTGTAAGCTGAATCATGGGAAGGTGGCATCACTTCCCTGTTAAAGTATAACTCCGCCAGTCCCAATATACTGCCAACGCATATCGAACCACTTCTCCATCTTTACCATCATTCTCTGACAACTGTAGAGCAACAATTCTGCAACCGCTTCAGGTGTAAGAATTAGGAACTATAGAATCCCAAGACGTCGCGGCCCACGCGCATTTAGTTTCCTCATACGGTTAGACAGCTGTGGCTGCACTTACGTGCCTTACCTACTTCAACACAGTGTGATTCCACATTACCAACCCCAGTTGTGTAGTTTTTGACAAGTTAGATGAGATTTGTGTTTAATCGTTTCCTACTTTATGTCCTCGGCAGCCTGGATAAGTTGACTGACCGATAATTAGTAATTCCAAAACCAAAGGTCTTTGGGATCTTACTACAACGAGATCAGGCACACGCAACTCCCCTCGGTCGACCTTATCTAAGCTCATTATACTATAACTAGTTAGCTTTATCTAGCCTCTTGCCCTACGTCATAGATCTTGTTGATAAGTCATTGATCCACGTGACCATCCCTTCCTAGTCAGGAAGCTTTCCTTGGAAGGTTCCCAAACCGGAGAAGTCGTATCTTATCGATGCACATTGAAAAGGCGCAAAACGGCGATTAGGTCCCCGCGCCCTTCAAATGATTGTCATGGGCTTGGATGGAATATTAATTAATACCTAGATGCATAATCTCTTCTTTATAAGCTTCACAGAAGTAGTTGAGTCGTACCACCAATCCAACACATCGGCATGGAATCGCCACAGGCAACAGCAGCTAAATATCATCTCTCCCAAAGAGCAGCGGAAAACCTCGTCCATGGCGACCATTGGGAGCCAATTGAGAGAGCATTGGAGAATGCATGGGATAAAGAAAATAATCCCAATGGAATGTATGCATCAACTAGCGTCTGAACCATCAGAGCATTACAGTCAATTAACAAACGTCTAGCATCAACTTGGGCATTGCAGAAAACTCACTGATGCATGATGAGTCATCCAAATATCTCAAGGAGAATGTTCGTCCCAATTGCGCTCCTACGCGACAGAGCTTTAGTACTTATTAATATATCCAGTTTCAAGTGCAACCAAAGCTCCACCTTACATACGGCACCGGCCCTAGAGGATCACATAGGCTTCAGAATGCCGTCTCCGAATACTTGAATTCTCACTTCCATGCCCGTATCCCGGTGACACCTAAACAAGTTCTTCCCATCTCGGGTGTTGGAACCTTGACAGATGCATTAACCTGGTCTATCTGTAGCAATGGTGAGGGCATATTGATCCCACAGCCGCTCTACACGGGATTCCAAGTTGATATACCGACGCGAAGCCGTGGCGTTATTGTACCAGTCCCATTCTCTTCTGTGGAGGGGTACAGTAGTCTTAATGACGTCTTCGATGCCAAGATCAATGAGATCGTATTAGAGAGAGCATATCAGGAGAGTGAAAAGAAAGGCATAAAGATCAGAGCAGTAATGGTGGTTAATCCACACAATCCGCTTGGAAAGTGCTATCCTGTAGACACATTGAAAGCAATTGCTTCATTTTGCGGGAAACATTCCCTTCACATGCTGTGCGACGAAATATATGCGCAGTCAGTGTTTGAGAATCCGTCTGCGCCTCAAGCAACTCCATTTACATCAATTCTCGCACTTGACCTCGAAGATCGAATTGACCCAAATTTGGTCCAGGTTCTCTACGGTCCATCTAAGGATTTCGGTGCCAATGGGTTAAGGTTAGCCATATTATGTTCGAGGAACGAAGGCTTAATCGGCGCCGTTGCAAGTTTAACGTGAGTGAAATCAATTCCAATCAATATTCAGCCAGTTCATCCTAGTTTCCTCCTCTTATCACTTTTGCTGCACCGTAGCTAATCTTTGTATTTAAATCAGAGTTTTCGATTGGCCCCCATATGTCCTTCAGGATCTCTGGGCTCACCTGCTCGAGGACCAGGAGTTCCTCGACTGGTTCTTGGCCGAGAACAAACGCCGTCTCTCAGAAAATTACAACTTAATCACATCATTTTTATCATCCAACGGCATCGGATATTTCTCCGGTGGGAATGCCGGAGTATTCCTATGGGTGGATTTACGTGAGTATGTCAAGGGTGACCGTGCTACTGAAGCTCTACTGGTAAAGAAGTGTGTGGAAAGGGGGTTGTTTGTAGGCTATGGGACAAATTTCTTTAGTGAGGAGGTTGGTTGGTTTAGGCTTACTTTTACTGCCAAAACAGAAATATTGATGGAAGGTTTGAAGAGGCTGGTTTCTGTTTTAGAGGATATGAAAAATGCAGCAGCAAAGAATTAGGCTGTAAAATATGACACATAATTATCAAATTAATATAGGTAGAAACGTCGTGTAATCGAATCTTGTGGAATGTTTTGATGGGACATGTATAATCGGATGTTTGAATAACTTATAATAAATCTCCCTTGCGAGATACCGTGAAAACATGTGTGAGAAGACTCGAGCCTAAATTTTCACCCTCCGGTTCTTAAAATTATCAATTGTGATCAATAACCTATCCTAGTACTACTTGCTGTGCCCATGCTCTCCACAAGCTGGATCCACCAACATTTCAGACATTTTATATTCTGTTACATTGCTATTGACCACTATCAGCTTTTCTTGGTCTCTGAAGCTATCCCAAATCTCTACAAGAAGCTTCTTATTCGGTCCGAAGCAATTGTATTTGAAATGGAAATGCCTTCCTATTTATATGGCATTGGTTTGATCTATGTCAGATCGATCTCCAGCATCTCCGGCCCAATGTAGCATACCAAGCGGGAAGTACGGAATTCAGTGCCGGCGAAAACCAGCACCGCAACTCCTTTATTGGAGTTCTAGTTAAACCCGCTCGGTATGCCCCGCTATCAGACCATAAAGTTGGAGTGGAATTAGACCGAAACGTGTTAGCCGAAGTACTTCCTTCTGCCCAGAGTGAGGGGTTGCTTGAAATGATACCTTAAGTATCATTATTAAAGGAGCTTGACATAATTGCAAACGCGATGGCAGCAATTGACCTATTCAAATGCTCTCTACTATAAATATCGAACATCTAGATTACTTACCACATCGTCAATAATACAAATTAATTATAGCTAGGAAATTTCGTTGTTTCAACCACGATGCCCTTTGATAAAGTTTCATTTCAAACTTACGACAATGTCACTTTGCGGGGGTGGTTCTACAAGCCGGCTTCCGAGGTAACAGGCAAGCTTCCGTGCTTGGTGATGGCCCATGGATTTTCGGCCTTGAAGGAGATGGACCTGAACGTTTTTGCCGAGTACTTCACCAGCAAGCTGGAATTAACTTGCTTAGTTTACGACAATCGCGGATTTGGTGAGAGTGATAATAAAGAAGGGCATCCTCGGCATGAGATCATCCCTGCCGAGCAGATAAGTGATTATTCTGATGCGATTACTTATGCTCAAACAAGACCAGAAGTCAATCCAGACAAGATTGGAGTATGGGGAAGTTCTTATAGCGGTGGACATGTTTTAGTGGTTGGTGCTACAGACCGTAGGGTCAAGGCGGTCTTGAGTCAGGTTCCCTGTGTTGATGGATGGGCGAATTTTAATCGTCTTGTTCGACCAGATTTTGTTCCCGGCATGAACCAGCTCTTTCAAAGTGGTATGCACTAATTTGACCTTCAAATTGATCCCTTGTCTAATGCTGTTGTTTAGATCGACATGCCAGGGCCTCAGGGAAGCCTCCTGCAACCCTTCCCGTAGTTAATGAAGACCCTCTTAAACCATCCGCATTACCAACACCTGATAGCTATGTGTTCTTTACAGGATGGGGAAAGAAAAGCACCTGGCAAAATGAGGTAACAGTGAAATCGTAAGTAATGTAAATGCAAACCCCCATGGGCAAATGCGAGTCTCACATCATGACTTTACAGGATGGAGGCTTTCCGCGCATACAATCCATCCTCACATATTCATCATATTTCACCAACACCCTTGCTGATGACGATTGCTATCAATGATGTACTCACACCCTCTGATCTTGCTTTTGAGGCGTATTCACGTGCTCTTGAGCCCAAGCGTCTTGGCCTGCTCTCGGGAGGGCATTTTGATGGATACTCGGGGCCTTACTTTGAGCAGAATGCCGGTACTCAGCTGCAGTTTTTGAAAGACTATCTTTGCAGTTGAAAGTGGGAGAAGTTCATGGTAAGCCGTGAGCTATTCGAAGAAGTGGGAAACATTTGATCCTGTATCTGACCTTGTGTAAAGGCTGGATGGTTGGTCGATAGGATACCAAAATCAACTGATAAATTTTACGGCGCATACTTTGTAGCTCGTATAACTTTTATCGCGAAGTATTTAGCACATTGAGTAGCTTCAATTAACCAAGGAGATTTCGGAGGAAACTCCTACTCCTGATACCCAGAACCATTTGCCAATTGCTATAGCTGCGATATCCACAGAACAGCTGCATACCCTTCTATCCAGCTTCACCCGTGCCATCTTATGCCTTTTCAAGTTTCCTGGTTGGTCAGGAAATGGCCATTTACATCTTTCTCAGATGCTAGTCAAGCCACTCAAGCCGATTCCTGGCAATCGAACCACCACACTGATACTATAGTACAGTATTCCGTGTCAGAGGATGGAGAGATTATTGCATGCAAAAATATATCATATACTCTCAATAAATAGCAAAACAGCCCTGTTCGGATTCTCCACCCAAATGAGAAGCCCGGTTTGCTTGCAATTTATTCGTGCGGCGTGAGGAATTTTGTAATACACAATACATTGTGTCGGCTGCCCTCTACCACTCATATCCGTCGTATTCAGAATAAGGCGGAGGTGCGTCGTTGCCACCAGAGCTGTCGTAGCCATAGCCATCGCTATCGATGTCCATCCTATCGTAGTCATCGTTGCTATCGTATTGATTATAACCAGAGGTGTTCTGATCGTACTGTATTTGAGGAGCTGGGATTCGGCCTCGCGCCATAAATGCACTGCTACGTCGCGCAGTCTGCTTGGGTCGGGAAACTGGCTCTGGAGACGGAACTGTAGTAGCTGTAGCGCGACCTGGTTTGGGCCAGACGCCGCCACGGCGAGCTATCCCCGGCGGAATTTTGTTTGCTGTAGGCTTAGTACCGGAGGCGACCGTCGAGGCTGGCTTCTTAGGTGCCGTAGACTTTGCCCTCTTAGCTGCAGGCTGCTTTGAAGAATTACCTGTCAAACTGGAGGCGCCCGTTTTCGAGCCTACATTGGCCTCCGCTTTCCTCTTGACTCCTGCTTTACTCTCTGTTGTCTTTGTTGTTTTCTTAGTGTCTGCCTTCTTCTCAGTTGTCACTGTTCTCTTCTCCGTTATAACGGTTCTTATCTCTGTCGTAACCGTCTTTTTTGTCTTCGTCTCCGTCTTGGTTTCACCCTTGAGCTCCTTCTTAGCCTCCCTGTCCTTCTTTGTCCATTCTTTCTTCAGCTTGCTTTCTAAACTGACAATATGTTTCGGTACAATGAGCTTTCCTGCATTGACGGCATCGAAAAGCCGCATCCGTGCAACCGACTTTGTTTTGGACGAGGGTAGACCATAGTGGATGAGCTGCGCTTCAAACCAGTGTGCCGGGTGCTCCTTGTCGGACCCGGAGCTGAACAGTGCCTTTAATTCTGCGACTGCGACACGACGATGACGGTTCTGGCCAGAGGCCTCAGCGAAGAAATCTCCATTGGCAAAGGCAAACCCATCTTCACAGACAGGAGGGGCACCTAGCCAGGGGCTAGCAGCCGATGACTTGGGTGGCATCCTGAGGAACGAGGTTGCGACAAGTGGAGAATTTGGAGAGCACTAATCTCGGGTGGCGCTTTAAAAGACGATTCTCGATGATTCATGTGTGTCGCAACGTTGGTGTTTCGGTCGTCTTGGTCGAGAATATAGCTATCCCCAGAGTGCTTGCAAGGGAGCTGGAGCTCGGCATGGTGGGTCTCCATCATGAGCCGAAGCGCTAAGCTTTATTAAGTGAAGATGCACTAGACCTATTTACGTATAGTAAGCGAGTAATCCGCTGACCAATCAGACATGCATAGCACAGAAACACCTCGATCCATATACTCCATCGGTGAGTAGATCGCTATTACTTCAAAGTAATGCTTGATGGCGTCAATAATGAAGTCAGATTTGACTTGTACTTCAGATATAGTTGTAGTACACACACGGTATGCAATGAAACATGGGATACACGCCCGAGGAATCGACGATTCCGAGTGCCTTTAGCTCAGGCCAGGAGGAAGGAGCAGCAGTCGGAGCCCAAATGTTATAAGTAGTATTCTTCTGACGAGATAATTGTCAAATTAAACCAATATAGACCATCAACGCTAATTATGCATCAAGATACTACAAGAAAAACCAACCAATCTTACAGAGTTCACAGACGATCACGACTTCAGCTGTTTAGTTCCCTCCTATTAAGCCAGCTCATGATCCCCGAAAGCTTCTATACATATGCGCATGTAATAATCTCTCAAAGCTACTGAGCTTGGACTAGCCTCATCTTTTCCTTCTGATTTGTGACGTGAGATAGCCTGATGACGAAAGCAAGATACATAAACGCAACACTAGTCCACTGTAAGATAATCATTAGCCTAACTCAAAGTTCCAAAATGATCAAGATGCAATGAGACACAATGAACATACAGTTAACCCCACAAAATTTCTAGTCCAACCATCATATTGGCTTCTAGTATAATCACTATGTTTAATAATCACAGTAACTATCGCTGATGAAATCAGGAGTGAATTTGCAGCGATCTACCAGTAATCAGCAAGCTACTCAAGCCACTAAAGTTGCTGACTTACTCCCAGTAATGCTACAGACAAGCTACCGAGCCGCTTTGGTGTGTTTGTGATGAATGCCTCGTAAACTAACACTGGTAGGCTTAATACTGTGAAGGCAATACCAAGCACAAGCATTGCAAACGGTGGTTGAAGGTTAAATGTGTCGGGATCACCGCTTAGAGGTGTAACAGGGAACAAATCTCCAATCGACTGATAGCTGAGGATAGACTCATCATCGGTGCTAAAGCTAAAGCCTCCGTGTCGCGACCAGCAGTCGAGGTTGACATAGTCTGGGTTTTCTGAACCTCCCATGTAGCCCGCACAGATGGCGAGGTAGTGCACTGAGAAGAACCATTCGTGGAGATCGTTGCCGTACCCTTGTATCTTTTGAGCGACGGGATTAGGTAGTTCAGAAAAATTCGAAGACGGGTAGATAGAAGTATTCGTAGGCGGGTAGATCAATGAGTAGTTTCCAGGATACCGATACTGAAGGTCTACTGTCAACACTATGGAAGGAAGGGTTGAACGGGTGAATAACCAACCGTTGCAATCGCGACACGATCTAAAACTCCTTTGTGACAACCCGGAATCAGGACCAGTATGGAAAAGAGGAGCCCTAGCAGGCACGACGATATGGTAAGAACGTTTCGTAAACCCATAGTGAATTGCTAGTGCATAGTGGGAGGTAAGAGTATACAGAGAACTCTAATATGTTATAAGTAGTTACTGCAACATGAAGAGGACTTTGATGACCTCCGACACTTAGGCTATTGAAACTAGACCCCAAGAAATGCCAAGCACTGTAACAAATCCTTCACGCCCATATTTTGTTTGTGGCTGCCGATACGAGCCCGCAACATCGTATTGCGAGTGGCTTAGCTTGAATGCTCTCTACTTTAAGCGCCATAAGAGCCTTTTAGCAGAATTATTTGACCCAACAAGGAAGTTAATTGCACTTGCCGATGAGACTACCGTAGTGACCCAAGGTACAGGTAGCTACCCGAATCTAGCAGGTAAGCTTAATCCGCCTTTATTGCCTCATGCCCCGAGATTTGGTCGCTGACCACCTAACCAAATACAGTATTAGGTCCATTACCACCAGAGCGTGATCACTAATTATCATGAAGGCAAGCCCGCGCTGTCTCTTCAAAACCTCTCGTGTAGAAAATTAACCTTCTTATCACGCATATGATTGGTTAGGCGGCAATAGCTCTTCACCTTTACTCAGTCCTGGATTCGACCTCCTGCCGCGAGCAGACCCCAAGAGAGGTAAATTCGGATCCAGTACCAACCAGCTTCGAGGTTTATACGCAGTGTCGCTAGAATGGTATCGGTCTATAGCCGATGAGCAAAGCTGGCCCGTTAGCGGAAGCGGTAAATGTTGGTAACGGACCGACGGTGTTCTGCGGACAGCGCTCAGATTTGATCAGTAAGCAACTACGTTCGGCCATTCATATACCCAATTCTTTAAGGCTAATTTACCATAATATTGAAGTTCCAAAATATTTTGTTATCATGTGTTTGTTAGACCACCAAATTTATTTATAAATACATGTAGTTCGAGGATGTTGAACATGTTATATGTACCCTAAGTGGGATCTAAGGCAGATGCTCATATTAAAACGGACGCAACTAGGACCACAACTCCTCCTCCGATGAAAACTCTAGCAATGAAGTCTCTTGGAAGAGACGGACTTTCGGCGTTAGGTGTTGACGATGGTAGAAGTGCACCTGTGCGGGTTGCGGTTCCATTTCTATCGATTGAGGTGGCTGAGTTTGTAGGTACACCTGTACTCGAAGGCGACCTATTAACCGTTGTCTGCGATGAAGTATTCCCACTCAATGGTGCCAATGTCGATGTTGGCTGAGGATAGCCACTACCTGTTGGGCATCCTGTAAACACCGAACTGGTCGTAGGAGGGGCTGGAAACGTAAAAGCCGCAGAGATAACGGTGCGCTGTGGCACTGGATAGTCGCCGCAGGAGAAGACATAGGCCACAAAGTCTCCACCTAAGAGCGCTTGACATGAGCCATTCCCGTAGTCGCCGTACAATGCATTAGGAGTATAATCTGCTACACCATCGGTGCAACACGGATCTTGGAAGAGGAGAAGATCTGGTCGGTGCCCATCGTGGCAGTATGGCTTTTCGGGGACAATGAAGGAGTGCGATCTCTCATTCGCAACAGATCCCGGGAGACAGACGTTGAAAGGTATTGGGGAGGAATCCGACACGACTTGATCGGCGCATGCATAGTCGGAGAAGATCTGGATCTTGCCAGAGGTTGAGCTGGATGCGGCTACGTAGGGAGTAAGGAGCGTGAGGGCAGCGATAGCAAAGTTTAGAGCGATGGTCATCGTAACGAGTGATAGCGCCGGCTGCACATGTAGGCGTGAGGCGTGGGCGGTTGGCGAAGCTTGTAAAAGAGTCAATTACTGCAGAGCTTCGGAGGAGGAAAGGATATACAACTGCAAGATCCGGTCTAGATCCGGCCGGTCTAACTTGTAATAATAAGGGGGGTTAAAATGAGCTGTAATACGGAGCAATTAGGCCGACCACAGCACTCTAAACATGGCCTAATACGAACACTCTAACATGATAGGCTTCCGGTAAGTATCAAAGTAAGCAACTGTGGGTCAACTTTAAAAATTTCTAGATGAACTCACAGTACTAACTTACTAAGTCAGGTGCTACATATTACTAACGTAATTCCCGGTCTCACCGGCCACCTGGTCTGGCCGGCCACTTGGATTTAGGGCAAAATTGAGCAAAATCGTCCCCTAGCAATATCAACAACTACATTACTACATACAATAAAGGCAATTTTATTTAACTATATACTTGCTATTAAGTATGTATACTGATTCTAAGATAATTAGTATTAATCAATTATATAATACTAGCATATCTGCATGGTTTTGCGGCCTGAAATCACGTCTAATGGTATTCAGGATATGTAAGAAAAGAAAGAAGAATATATTTATAGTTAGATCGACTTAATTAGCTATATACCAAAAGTATATCTTGTGCGACAGTGGAGTTGTTGATATTGCTAGGGGACGATTTTGCTCAATTTTGCCCTAAATCCAAGTGGCCGGCCAGACCAGGTGGCCGGTGAGACCGGGAATTACGTTAACAGGCAGGTCTCTGAATAAGACCAGGAGCTAATTATAACTCTTACTAAAAAGCCAGGATGTCTTAGTTTTTGAGCCTATAGTTTACAATATTATTATTGAAACTTTTAGTTTAACTAATTTTAATTGGTGGATCTCTTATCCTAAGAAAATTTTCTTTTAAGACCCAGCGTGTCACTTGAAGAACGCGTTTCCAAGTATTGGATTTTCCTTCATGGCATTGTATTGCCAAATTTTGACAATGGTATGAGATAGTGTTTCTAGGTTCCAATATATGAGGGTGACCGCTCCACCTAGCTTCACTAAATGTCTACTACAGCAACTTTTCAACCTTATCACTGAGAAAATTTGCTCATTACTGCGTCATACAACACCTGTATAATCGCGCCATTATCTTTTAAATAAACTCTATGAAAGCGAGTGAAGGTTTCGTTTCTCAAATATTATGCTATATTGAAACGGGTTGCAAAGATTATGACACTGCACTTGCGCTCTACTTTATCACCATCTCAAATGTTCGAACAAACGTTGTTCTTGCGGAATCTTACCACTGAGCCATCACAAATTACAGCCCCGTATACCACATTGCGGTTAAGTTAAGCTTAATGCTATTGTGGCGGATGCTGGTAAAATGTGGTCTAGCTTAGGACTTCAACATTATTCTCACCAATTTTCCCACTACGGTAACTGCTAATCGAATAATGGAAACGCGGCTAAGAAGCCACCCCCCGTTTATGTTATTCTATCATCCAGGTCCATTTCTATCGACTAACTCAATACCGTTTTTCTTCATGGACATTAATCTTTCTCGAAGGCATAATATTCAGTTCATCTTGAGCCTATAATATAACCAGAAAAAAGTATGAAGTTTTGAATGAGCTGCATGGCCATTATACCCCCATTGTTATGAGATATCATTGACTTTATAGCTTATAGGCCCTTGGATGAACTGGTCAAAGAGATTGAGAGTGCAGTCCCTGGTGTTTGTTGATCTGTGTCTCTGTGGCGTGATAGAAGCTTTGAGTCTTTGAACTAGGCCCAACATGCCACCCAGGCACCATCGACATCTAATTGGACATGATCTTAGCCTAAATACGATGTGCTTGTACCGTAATACGGAGTAATAAAGTTACTGCATCAACTGGAAGCCGAGGAAGCATATATGCGCCACTCCATAATTGGCAGCGGTTGTGGATGTTTGTGGCGACTTCTTTAAAAGCGGCCATCGCAGCCACAGCGGCAGCCAATGAGATGTCGAACCTCGGGGACTCCCAATCGCCCGAAAGTCCGTCGGGACCAACCAAGGCCGAGCAGCGAAGGAGCTGTCTCGCTCTTGTTGATTACTTTTCGAGCGCAACAGCTTTGCTAGAATCTAGATGCGGCTGATTATCATGACATCATGTGGATTATTACCGACTGGTATGTTCATAACTAAAGGTTGAAGTATTTTTGGTTTGTCAGCAATACAGTACCAAATACGCCACTCTAAAATCCATGCTGTTTAGTAACAGTAGCTACCGAGGCTACCACCAGCTATTATTCAGTCGCTCAAACAGGGCATCGCTTTCCTCCCCGGTAAAGTTATTGCTTCGAGAAAGCGTTCCGGTATCCCAGTCGATGGTGGTGTATGGATCGTACTCCATGTGTCCAATAATGTCCTCGTTGTCGAGGAGCCAGTCATAATTATCCTGGGTGTTGCCTTGAACATTGGCGAGCCCTTCAGTGTGAATCAACCCATAATTGGCATTAATGTTATTATCATCAACCCGATTCTGACTCCTTGGAGTTGAATCTTCGCCGGAATGATAGCTAGGTGTACCAAGTTGCAGGATGCTGCTGCGTTCTCTGTTCCCTTGCTGAAGAATCTCGCTGAATCCGGCCACATTAGTTGGTTGTAAATGGACTGCACGGGCTTTTTCAGCCTTCTGCTTCAATTTGGTGACCCGTTGCCACAGACAGTTACGAACCAATCTCTCTGGCTTGCCATCAACCCACTCTGCAAATGCGTTTTCAACCAGAACCCAAGCGCGATTCATCAAATCACTCGGCCGGGGGTCTTTGCAAATTTGTATGAGGATAAAAGCAAGCGCCTGCCAGGGGACATAGTTTCGAACGGCCCAGTTCCAGTGAGCAAGTGACTTTTCTCTTTCCAGCAGAAGTGAGGCTTCCACAATTTCCATGGAGAGCTCTAATATCCGTTGCCTGTATTCCTCGGACCGCTTCTCGTCGCAACCCGTTTTGAAACGATGGTGTAGGTTGATCCACATTTTGGCTATTATAAGTCGAGATATGGTAGTCATAAACCAGTGCGATGGTATGCTCATATCACAGTATTTCAAGTAATGGGATAACTTTTCCTTGCAAGCCTCCGTGACTCTATCGACCTCGTCCACAACCGAGATATTTGGATCGGCACACTGAATGCCCATTGGATTTAATTCTGTCATCAACTGGGTATTCAACTGGGTATGGAGGCTCAGGATCTCATATCTCATCAAGGAAAGGGTCATGTCTGTAACTTCGTTTCTCGGGGTTGGTGGCTCGGTATCGCTAGGCGAAATATCATCATCGTTAATATTGAGAGGGAGTTTGGTATTAAAGTGGCGGAACGACATCAAGTCTTGATCGAATCCATGATTCTCGGCTGTGCGGACGTCAAATATACAAAGTTGCCACCATATGCGACGGCGCATCTCAGCCTCAAAGACTGGTATGTCGAGATCGGAACCATCGTGATGAAGGCCAAGGGATTGCGCTATTCTAATAGCAACTGCTGTCATCGTCCAGACAAAACGGGTGTTATTATGGCTACGTTCACAATTCTAGGAAGGTCGTCAATTAATATGCATAATCGCGTATCTATGTGAGCTTACCAAGTATATGATGATAGCCTGTAATGTGTTCAGATGATGCGAGCTGAGAAATTGAGCCTTCGCCAAAGCTTGCTGAAGAGCGAATCGATATTTGTGTAACAACGCCTCCCTTCCTTCCTTAAACATCTCTTCACACTGAGCATTAGACAAGCTCGTGATGGCTGCATAATAAACAGAGAACATCAATGATTCACAGAGCCTCTTCCTTTCATTAGGAAGGTCTTGTACTGCATCTTTTACTAAGTTGAGGTTCCTCTCAATTGTTGGTTTATGAAGGACTCGTACTGCTGGGTCAACATTGTGTACGAAAATCCGCCAGAGCAATGTTATGTGATCTGGACTAGGATGTAATTCGGCAAGAGTTGGTAGGATTGTATTGAATCCGTAGAGAAAGGTATCTCCATCGACAAATGGAATGTTGCTGTGGGTTGGAGATACATTGTCACTCTCCTGCGATTGCTCATCGATGAGATTCCGGAGACCAGATATCTGGTGCTAATCAGCCAACTCCAATACGCATGTTTTCAGTATAACGGGACCGACCTCATTGCATATCGCCACCCAGAAGCTGTTCTCGATATACCTACTTTGTCCACCTTCAGAAATTAACCTGCCAATTTCATGATGCTGGCGATGCTCAGAACTCTGTGAAGTGGGAGTAACAGGCTGCTCTCCGGTATTTTTAGATAGTTCATTCTCCAGATTGCGAACCAGGCTCTCGAGCTTTTCTAATCTAGTCTTCAATGCTGAGGCGGATGAGTCGGGGCGGGATTTCCTTCGCGTGCGTCTTGAGCTGGGGTAGTCGCAGTCGAATTTGGATTTCTTGCAGTTTGAGCATGGCACCTGTTTGTCGCACTTCAATTTGCGACGATGGCATGTAATACAAGAGCGCGGGTGTTTCTGTACGGGAGGAACACTTGTCATGATGAAATTGTACAAAAGTGAGTGAATGAGGGAGTCAAGGTAGCTGGACCTTTTTGGTCGGGAGGATGAGTAATACTGGAAAATAGTGTGGTAAAAGCGGCATCTTGAAGTAGGGGGCCGACAAAATAGACTACGATCGATAGATGGCTGCTTACTGGCTCTAGTTGGAAAGCTTCGCCTGCCAATAATAAAATACCGAGCATTTATTGATAAAATTTCCATTTAACTGCTTTCGTTTCTTGTCCTGCAAAGCTGGTGTTTATATAATCATTAAGTTGATGTAGATAGTACAAGAATTTTTTTTATAGTATAATTTTAAGAATAATATAATATTTTTACTAATTATACTATATATCTCTTAAAGATTTTAACTTAATTTGAGTTTTTTATATATAAGCTTATATAATATATACTTTTTTCTTTATTGTAAGCTTTATTCAATGAATGATAACTTATTAAATCTTTACCTTAGATACTGAGCTTTTGATTCGACTTTTAAAGACTATATTACGTAATTACTAAAACTCTTTAACATCTCTTAAATTAACTATATTCAAATTACTTATATTTACAAAACTAGCTTATTTAGTTTATTGTTCATAAAGTTATTAAGATTTTGAAAGTTATTGTTAGGGGATGGGTATCCCGGGGGTAGTAGACAACGAATTACAGTCAAGACGACGGGTGTGCGCAGGTATGCCTCATGTATTCCACAAACTAAATCTTGTCCTTCTACTTCTAAGCTTAAGCTTTACTTTATACTATGCAATGATCATGTGAGCATCTTATGCGAGGACCCAAACGCCTTTGCCACAGTTACACTGCTCACCACCTGCATCGCGAGCAATAGATTAAATACTAAAAGGCTTATTCTTTTTTTGTGCCTAATACTCTCGAGCATTAGCTATATCATGCTCCTTACCGTTTCCCATCCAGCTATCAAAGTAGTCGCCACTTGCTTTATCATATCTGGTCTGTATCCAGCCGTAGTATTACTTGCCACCTGGCTTGATATAAATACAGGTGGCTTCACAAAGCGTGGAACCACATGGGCAATGGCAGAGATTTTCGAGCAATGCTTCTCCTTCTATATTTATTCCACCCCCTTATAACTTTTCAGTATTACCTCCCAATCCAATCATCCAGACGTAGCGCCCTCTAAGGTTGGAAATCCCCAAAAGAATGGTGCATAGTGGAGAAGCTCCTGGTGAACTCTCAAGCTCTTTTTATCTGCTTGTTGTTCTCGAGTGAGTCCACAGTTTAGCTGGACTTTTAAAAACTCTGAATTCAATTTCGTAAAAATCCCTTCACTCTCTATAGTGCCCCCATCATCGTATACAGCCTTTAAATAATGGGAATTATCACTCCCAGACAGCAGCGAACATGTTTTGGTCTTGAACTCCCACTTTATCATTCCATTGAAGGAATTCCCAGTTTGATCTATGTCCCTATTTCATTTATTGTTAATTGTGGGATATTTAAATTTGTCAATTGGATCATGCCTAAAGAAGATCAAAACGACATCTCTTTCCAAGAGTTGTTTATAGCATGCCTGCATTGCATGCTCCCAGCTTTCCAGAGGTTCAAACAGCTTCTTCTTCTTCTGTGACGCTAAATTAGCTATCTCGATTAAAAATTAATATATTAGGCTTACACTGGGGACAATGGGATCTATAAACCCCCTCTCTCCGAAATGTGACTTGTCCATAACGGTGACCTTCCTCCTAGAGGAGCATATCAACAGTTTATCGCTATCCCATGCCAGACGGTGGACATTATTGGTCGCAATTGTGTAATCTTCGAACCGTCTGCCGGATCCTTGAATCACCTTTAGAGTAAACGCAGTACATAAATCCACCGGAGCTTTCATAAGCTTCTTTCATGATTTCGGTGTCTTCGGGAATTTTGGATATCCCAATTTCTTTCAGTGTTGCTTCTGAAGTCTTTGGTTGGAGAAGAATAATAAGCTCAACGACATCAAGCCCGTTCGCTTTCAGAATATCCTCAAGCATTCCTAAACTGCTATATGCAGTATTAACCCAGGCTTTGCGATAGGCCAATTGCGCTACCAGGCGATTTTCTAAACTCGATGCCATATTTTCAGTTACTGGTTGCTTGTTCGAGAAATGGGCTTGAAGATTTCGGAACTTCAGGTGCTACATCGTCTCCTGTCTAGGAAAGAGCATCCCTTCTCCTTCAATTTTACATCACACATCAGAGATACAAGACCTACAAATGCGCATAAAGAAAATTGCACCGCTAATCAGATATAAATCAAATAATCCTAGGAATTGTGTAGAAATATGTACGAGTATTAACAATCGTAGCAGATATATAGCACTTAGGGAAATATCCAGAGAAATCAAGCCTGAGAATTAGCTGCAGTTCCGACGAATCTCTCATTAACTATATAAAGCATCTGGACTTATCTCTCCTTCTCCTTCTCTGCCTTCTCCTTCTTTGCCTTCTCTCTTTCTGCTCTCATCTGGCGCCGCAACAGCTCTGGATCACGCTCCAAAAGTTCCCGGCGCTCTTTTAGAAGTTGCCTCATAGATTCATCAATCACTCCCTCCTTTACTTCATGATCTTCCTCTCCATCCCCATATTCGTATTGTTCTATGATAGCGTCATAGACTGTACGCTCGCCTGGTTTTATTGAACCAAATTCAGTTGAAAGAGCAGCTGAACAAATGTATGTGGCGGCGACTAACCCGTAGTTCCACACATTAGCAGGCGTAACTCATCCATGGCCATATTTCCTAAGAGATGGCTATGGCTAGGTATCAACAGGCGCAACTCATCCATGGTCATATCTTCCAAGAATTGGACGGGCCAAGAGAATTCATTCTTGCTGAAGCCCTCCTTCTGCTTCACCGGCGAATTCTGCGACATATCTGGCCGTTTGGTGGGAGACCTTCTGGTATATGGACTTCTTCTGGGATACGGACTTTTGCGGGGTGATTTTCGCGCACTACGAATCGGCGTTGTATTCGCACTTGCTTTGTGGTATCTCGCAGCCCTGGTTGGCGTTACCGGTGTTTCTACCTCCATTTTCCTTTTCTTTATATAGGGAGGGCTGAAGTCGAGTTTGATATTAGGTTCGACAATAATTTGCGGATGTGGTTCAGACCAGTCGGAAAATAAAGCCGCCTTGCGTAATTGACTGGTCATGATAGAGTGAGGAAGGGGTACCTATGCACGGACGCAAGTAGGCTCCCTATATGCACTCTCTCTCAGTTCTTTATAGAATTTAAGAATTAAAGAGTATTTTGGGAATTATTTCATTACTAAATCCTATAGCTATTTATCGAAATTATAAATTAATAAGTAGTTTGCGCTGCAGCTTTCTAGCGATACATGCACGAAATTTGCTAACCTTCGGACTGACACTCTGTCAATGACTGGCTAGCTTAAGATAGTCTATTACAAGTGTTCAATATCGTTGGAGGATGCTTCATCGCTGTTTGTGGCCTGACACTTCCTTTATGGATTTTCGGAGATTATGGGCTCCAATATCTATACTGGTGGACCGCGCTACAGAAAAGGCCATTCTATCGTGCTAGGGTTTCTGGATAGAACATCTTACCAGTTAATACTAACTTGGTGTAGAATTACTTTTTCTTAAATTATTATTTTGTAATTAAAAACTTTATAAGATTTGATTATTATTATTGTTAAAATTAGAAACTTCTAAGCTTACTTAGAGTTTTGACTAATAACAAATCTTTGGTAGTAGTGATTTATTCATTATTACCTGGAAATGAATATCCAGTCATATGCTTCCTAATTGCACGAATGAATTGCATGTCTTTTTGCTGAATGGTGACCCGCTTCGCATGAATTGCAGCCAAGTTTGCCACTGTATTATTAGTATAAATATTACTATAATTCTAATGGAGATACTTACTCTCAAACTCTCCTACTAAAACACCTTCTGTTGCTTCTTGGAGTGCTTCTAGGGCTAATATTTGAATTCGTAAATCGGTCTTGTCCATACCAGCGAGTATTTCTCGAACTGCTCTAGCAAATGGTGCCTTCGGAATCAGTAAAACGTGTGACTTCTGATATTTCCTAATCTCCCGTAACGTAATAGCTATTAATTGTTAAATAACAATTATAGTAATGTTAGTAGTAGTCCACTTACTTCTTTGTTTAAATCTTTTTTTAACTTTCTTTGCAGGTTGTTGTTTTGTAGTTTTCCGATTTAATGGTTTTCTTGGAGTTTTGCCGCTAGTTGAACGACGTGCAGTTTGATTGGTTCGTGCTATTCTGTATTATAATTAGTATAATTATTAATATAAAATATGGGAAACTATACTTTAACAACAACAATAAGGTAGAGTTGTAAGTGATGGTAATAGTGAAGTTGTAGGTGGTGAAGTTGTAGGTGGTGAAGTTGTAGGTGGTGAAGTTGTAGGTGGTGAAGTTGTAGGTGGTGAAGTTGTAGGTGGTAGTTCAGAAATATAAAACAAAGGTGAAAAATCAAAATAGATCGATTATTATTATAAAATCGCCAAATTTAGCGATCACTGTAATATTTTGCTAATATTAGAGCAAAACACGTGGTTTTGCAAAATATAATTCTTTGTTCTTTCACCTTTAAAATTCTACCACTACTAACACCATTACTGTTACTAGTAACAACAACAATTATTGCCACTTTACTATCACTCTAATACTATTACCATTAACTGATTATTCTACTTGTAAGTAATGTTATTAAATCAGATTATAATTATTATTATATTAATCTATTAGTGTAGAATTCATTATGGTCGGCAAACGAAAAGCTGAAGATGAATTATCAACGAATCCACATACTGTCAAGGCTAGAACACGCATTGCTACATTAGAAGGAGCTGAGAGGGAAATAGAAATGGCCAAAAGAGCTGATACGGCGGCTATAACATATGCCCTTCGAAAACTACGAGATTCCCAAGAATACACTAATGCGGACAATACGACTAAAGATCATTTAAAGCAATTAACAACGGATCGGATCATCCATAAAAGGTATAATATATAGACTTATTACAGTAATCTTTATACTAATCATAATATAGGAAAGTTGACCAAAAACACTGGAGCGTTGTTGCGTACAATCTAGGTTATGGTGAAGCAGGCGGACAATACGCACAGTACGACGATAATAATCCTAACTGGGAAGATATGGCATGGGAGGAAGTCGACGACATGGAAATGGAGAGAATCTGGCGTGAGGATGACATTCAAAACGGTGAAAAACTTCCTGAGGGACAGAATGTTACCAAAGAAAGTGGTCATGCGACTATGGTCAAAACATATCAGGTAAGTAAGATTACTATAGAGATTATTATGCATGCGTTTGAAATTTGAACACGATTCTAATGTTACCTTATAGAGACTACGTGACATTGAGTTCTCTGTATGGAAGAAAACCTGGCGATCGGCTCGTATTTCGCTTTTTCGAAAACTTTCGAAGTTGGAAAAAGGCGGTTGGGAGTTTTTGATGTGTGAGGGACCGTATATCGACAGAATAACCAAGTAAGTATTATAGTAATTATTATAATAATCTATTACATTTGATAGTACATATTATGAGGTTATTCCACCCCACGTCTTCTTCACAGCTCAGGAACGAGCTGTCTGGAGCAACTACACGGCGTGGATTCTTCCGGGCAACCAAGAATGGATCGACCTTCCAGGTCCGGCAAGGTGGTACGAGATATACAAAGATAAGGAAGAACCATTTGTTGTCTTAGCCAATGATAATGGTCATTTCGAAGCAATCTGTATGCTGCAAGAAATTGAAGAACCACCGCGGTACAAACTGGTTTTTCCGAGTCATGATGAGCTGCGTGTTATGCAAGATTCTCCTGAAGCAGCATTTATTGCTCGTTCATTCGAGTTATTTTAGACTAAGAAATTGATTATGCTACATTATGTTGTATTTGGGATAGAACAAATATTCCTTAATTTAACGTGAGCTAACTGTATATGAAAAGTCTCCATTGATAGACGAAAAATGCTGAAAATGTCCTCTCCTACTACTAACGCCATAATCTTAGGAATGCTAGACCTATCAATTTATGCATATATTCATAATCATCGTTTCAGAAATCCAGCTGCAACACTTTCCTTCATTCACTTACAGGCTCTCTCATCCACCCGGTATCTGCCCCTGGACCACCAGCCGGCATAATCCAGAAATCCTCCTCTCGTACCCATTGCGCTCCATTCCTTTGAAGCAGGTCCTGGGCTTGTTGGAATTCTAATTTTCGAATATGTCTTATAGCGCTTTCGGCAATCTCCAAATCTCTTGGAGACTCTAGCGCTTCCCATGATGATTCGGGCTCGCCTTCCTTTGGCTCAACTAGATCGAGGAAGAGCATTGACGCTTCCTCCTCTTTATTCTGCTTTCGCAGGATGGTGGCCAAGTCCAATCGCACCCAAAGCATCGATCTATTTCTGCCCTCATCCCCTTTACTCAATGCCTGCTCCACGAGAGACTGTAGGATCTTTCGGGCCATCTCTAGATTGCCCTCATCAGCGACAAGCAACGCACGAACATGCTCAATCTGGCAGGTTCTTTCAAACCATGGCTTTGCTGAGCCTTGCTTTGAAATGGATTCGATTAGCTCTAATGCTTCAGCGCGCTTGTCAGCCTCTCTATGAAGAATGATCTTTTGAATATATGCGTCCGCCGTAGCAGATGCTCCGGAGCCTACAGTTTTCTCCCTCGATTTTATAACCTCGTCAATAGCAATTCCGGCTTCCTCATATAGACCAGCCTTGCGATAAACCGAGCTCATAGCATACCGAGACCATACGGCCAGTGAATCATCCGGCCCCGAGACATTGGTACGGTGTCTCCAAATATGCTCAAAGAGTGGAGCAGCTCGCTTTATTTCTCCTTGACTCTCCAAGATGCATGCTATCGTTTGTTGACACAGAAGATATGAAGAGTCTGTAACACCGACGGTATTGAAGAGGCCTTCAAGCGACTTGGTTAACTGTGTGGTGGCTTCAGCATAGCTCGCCATACCATACTCTGCCATGCCTTGTCCTTGTAAAGATCGGTAGTAATCTGGTGAATCGTTTCCAACAACTTCTTGTTGTATGCGAGCAATATGGGAAAAAGATTCCTGTGCTATACGTAGATGACCTTGTAAGAGATGTTCCCTTGCCAGTGCAGACTCCGCAGTCAAAGCCACGGAATTTCTTTCACCGAGCTCTTTCATGAGCGCGTCCGAAACAATTTGTCTCACCTCAAAAGCTTTCTCTGAATGACTAGAAAGGCTATAAAAGGCTCCTAGTTGGAAGAGACATAGATATGGCAGCGATTTATCTCCGCCATACTGTTCTAAGGCATCAGAAACGGTTCTGTATGGGCCGGTAAAGTAGTTATCAATAACCGGCTCGAGAGGTTTCCTCGTATTGGGTGAGAGACTCTGCGCCCACACCTTCAGCTTGCTACCAACCTCCAGCACGGTTTTCTGTGATCTGCTAGATGAGAATATATATTCTGACCAGTATACAAAGTCAAAACCACCTAAAAATTTGGCTACAAGCTCAACCAATCTCGTCTCAGGGTCTGCAACAGCAAAGAGATGAATAAACCAATGTGTCGCTGCATACTGATAGAATTGAGGTTCTTCTTTTCCATCCGGAGATCCTGATACATTCTGTCGGAAAAGAGTAGCGATTCTGCCTAACGACTTATATGTCTTCTGAGATAGCGCTAAAAGGCATTTGCGAGCCAAGAATGCATTGGACTCGTCTACCGTCATGTATAACGGAGCATCAGGAGATGGTTTACGGCTGACCAAGAACTGACGAATCGAGTCGTGTGTAAAAACAACATGCCCCCCAGCCACTCGCACAAGTGGATAGCATAATTGCAAAATGTCGTCTTCCAGGTTGATTAGCATGTCATCTTCATCTAGCTGACTGGCATTCTCATGCAGAGCGAGGAATATCCGAATTTCTTCATAAGATGGTGCCTTGGACATCTGTAACAAAATCAAGAATATCTCTTTCTGTAGTTTATGGCGACTTTCGCTCAGATGTGTCGACTTGTTCGAGAGTAGTTTCTCATATAGTTGTTCAAGTCCCGAGGGAGCTTCACTAAGATAATCGAGTTGTGTATTATGTGTTTCAGCTTGTCTCAAGCCTTCCATCATCAGGCTTACTAGTAAGAATGATCCTTGAGACCATGAGGGAACTTTCTGGATAATCTTGTCATGGTGACGCTCAAGCTTTTTAGAATATTCTTGGATTTGGCTGTGAACATAGAGTGAGATATCTGGAGCCGTGAGTTCTGGGGTAATTTCGATCTTGTGTGATTTCTCGATAACCGTTTCCATTTCAGGATCGTTTCGGAAAAGAAGAATCAGTCGAATATTCGGCTCAGATGCCAACTCAACAAGCCTAAGGCAAAGCTCTTTCCTAAGCTTATCATCACACTCATCAAGACCATCCACAATCAGAGTGATGTCTCCGATAACTTCGAGGAGATAGCATAAGATCGGCCAAAGTAACTCAAACGAAAAGTGATCTCCGACTCTCCTCTCTGAGTCGGCAAGACCTTTGAGTTGGCCAATTGCCACTACATACTGTGGACTCCGTCTTACAACTCCCAGCTGCAGAACCTGGGCAATGAGTCTAAAGGCGAAAGAGGTAGGCGTGCTATACTCTCGGTTTGTAGTACTCTGGAAGAAATAAGGTATGGTGATTCTTCTCATCTTGGTTTTCCAGAAATCAGCTAAGAAGTGAGCAATACCTGTCTTACCGCAACCTATAGCTCGTCTTTAGTAATAGAGACCTACTCGTGAGGGGCTGTGGGACACACCTGCAGGGCCATAGATGCATAGTGGCTTTTTATAACCGAATTTCGTCCAGTTCAAATACGTCTCATGATTCTGGATCCAGGCACAGGACCCTTCTTCCACTTTGAACGTTGAAAGAGGTAGGTACGGGTGCTGCTGTAGCCATGCTAAGACGGTATCAACGTCTTGTGGGAATCCATCAGCGGCGATATCTGTGTGATATAGTTATAATCGTGTTCCTTGACTATAAAAGGGCTCATACCTCCTGGAGTATATAAGTATGTATTCCGGCCACGTGGGGAAGCCGTCTTCGTGTAAATTTCAACTTCTAGGAAACCTTAGTATGTGGTCGTCGATGCGAGAGGAAATCCAACCTTGTTGAAGCTTCTCTTCCTTGTAGTGTTCTTCTCTCTCTGACTGCTTTTGTGTATCTTGCGCTGTTTGTATTGTATGAGTATCATAAGTGAGACAAAAATTTGTGAAACAGTGCATACCTTTCCTCTCATTTTCTTCTTCTAGAAAGTATATGGTGAGAATTGTTCGATCTATTTGTTCTATGTATGGGTGCATGCCCGGACTTACTGAATTCTACTTCCAGATTAAACTCGTGCTCCAGCGCCTGGGCATGGGTTCGAATATTCTTCATATTCCCCTCGAATTTGACTGTGGAAGGCGCAAAGCTAAGTTTGAGGAACCTGACTATATTCTGTGCGTCAGCGGGTGATCAACAGCAAGAGAAGTGCTAGGAATATTACAAGTCTTAGAGCTTCGGTAGTGGTCTCCTGCACGAAGTAGGAATTGGACGACATGACTCAATAGAAGAGCCGCCCTTCGCTGGAGACGTTCGGATTCCTGGAGATGCGTATCGTATTGCTCCCACCTTCCAAGGTCTGTTACGATCTCAATAATACCGCTAGCAAGGCTTTCCGTATTCTCGGTCTCTTTTGCAGCGACCTGGTGATCTCCGACGTTAGCTATAGCACTTTTCTCGGGTAACTTATTGTCCGAGACGTACTTCTATTAACGACTGGATTGATTTCCACATGAAAGCGGTGATATTAGGATTCTGTTGCTGCTGTATCAGCACATCCACTACTTGGGCACGTTCATGGACTGTTTTAATGGCATGATCAAGTGCGCGTTGAGCTCCCGGATAGTTCTTGTTGTGATAATCCTTGAACTGTTGTACGCCTCCAAGGAGCTCTTCAAGAGTGCTCGAGGACTGCCCGTCTGTGGATAGAAGATTTTGGTGGAGGCGCTTCTTTGACCGTTTGCTGAGAGTGTTGTCGCAGATGTCAATCGCCTGCGCTATGATTAATGCGATACCCAGCTGCGTCGCAGGCTCTAAGTCTATCTCGGAAGATGCACGATTCTCGCGCTCGATAGGCTCCTCCGTGCTGCAAGATATCGCATCGAGACCAGCATCTGAGGATGCCTCGGCCATGGCTGCTCTGGTGAAGTCCTAGACGAGATGTTGAGGACGCTTCAGAAAAACCATATTATTTGGGAAGACTCTTTTGGTGTATATACGGGACTGGGTGCTTTAGACTGAATAAAGCTCCAGAGTTACAAAACCTATCGTATCTTGTCAGAGCTCAAGCCATGCTACAGTAAGGTTACATGTACGGCGTGCGACATGATAAGTGTGCTGAAGGACCAAAACTGATTTTGCCTAGGCTGCCTCGAGATATCGTCATAGATGGGCCAACAGAGCCGTCACTATGAGTGACGAAGAGGAAGTTGTATTGGAGAGCTTGCTATCAAAAATTTTGTCACCCATTCACGGCCCCTGGTGGCCGTCGAAAGCATGCGTTGTGCTGCATGAGCGCGATGCACCGCAACACCGCAAGTCGTCCTATGGGGCTGGGAGATCTGCTTAGGCTATTCGCAGACACGTCTTCAGGGTCCACATCAGCTATCCACTTATATCCTGCCAGAACAGATGGCCGTTGGGCATCTGCAGGACCCTGACCACTTAGCATGAAACTATCGATCGCACCGTGCTCACGTTCTCGTTATGCGGTCAACCCTTCCGGCAAATGGGATGCTTCTGTTGCTCAGGGCTTTCTTCGCCCTCTGCTAGATAGTCATGAGGTAGCATAGGGCAACCAACCGAGCCAGAGCTAGTCCCAGCTAACGGTAGAGTTTCAGAGTTTGCACTTGCGCGTCAATTTTTCATCATCTACTGGTCGAGGAAGCTTGGATGTCAAGATGCCACGACTTAGCGAATCCCCCGCGAACGAAGGATCGACTTGGAGTCCAGAGGGGATGCAGGTCTCCAGGTGCGATAATGTGTTTACCAGTTACTGTTCTACTGATTGTGAGGAGAACAAAGTATCATAAGTTATGGTGGCGAGCAAAAGTCTTCACATGAGAAAAATTCTCGTACACCGCTCATCTAAGACTGAGCTAGCTATAAAGTGGTCTTTGGCAACATCTGATATTCAGGCATTAACTTTTAACAATAATGATTTATCAGAGTATTAAAGATATTAAAGATACCATTCACTTCCTTTTAGTATTTCACAATATTTGCTCCCATATCTGCGCACCTTCAGCGGGTTATGTGGGTTAGCTGACCCTCGCGTGGTACTGTCGGGGATCCACAATCTAGCATAATTTTTGAATAGTCGTAGCGACAAGCTGCATAATTACCCGGCCAATGAAATGTTTTCTTCTATTACATTTATGAAATGTCCTAGCTTTTATTACATGTCATGTTTGCAATTCGGGCCAAAGTGTATTCCAGAATTCAAACTGCGGCGCTCTGTAGTCGTCCTTCTCGATTGTAACTTGGTCAGCTCTGAAGACAATATTCTGTGCCCTCTCGCTGTATTGCGGCCATCTCGGCACTCCCTCAATACCGTGATGGTTAGGATTGAGATCGTGGACAAATGCTGCCCACATTCGAGACATTTTCTTTGCTAAATTGGCATAGCTGGGGAAAGGCCCGATCCAGTTGACATTCTTATCAGGATTATCGAATACGAAGCAAATCTGTTTAGGTCAGCCTAGAGACATGGCATCAGAAACAAGTGAAGAGTAGTAATCACACACATACCTCGGTATAATGAGTGACATACACAGGTGGAACGACAGTAACGTCAACTTCTTGTCCATTCCAAGGAGGCTGATCAAATCTGTATGTGTAAATTGGGAGAGCGCTATTATTGACCTTCCACTTGGCTATGTATCGCCTCCCTGCTTGGATGGCCCAATCGCCTGTGATTGCTGCTCCTCTTTTATATTGAGCGCCTTGGTCCGCAAAAGTCTCTCCTCCAGTTTGAAAGGGACAGCCTAGGGCAGGATCATCGGGATACAGATCTAGGACTTTATTGACAACGCTGCTATTCAGACTAACACCAAGTCCTGCAACGTACTGGTCTACATCTGAAGTCGTGTTCAGTGTTCCTCGAGGGCCAAAGAACGTAGCAGTTCCTTCGTCCGTATTGGAACCCATGATAATGGCTACGTCGGCGATCAGACCTTGAGCAAGGGACTGGGATGGAAGGCGAGAGATAAATGTGCCATCTATCAAAGGCTTGAATTGTTTCCCACGCATTGCGTTGTAAAGGTCTGAGTAGGGGATCGTCCGGAGGCATTCGAGACTATCCGCAGTCTTATCGCAGCCAACAGTTGCAGTAATATTGTCATACCAAGGTTGATACACCTTAGCCAATTGAGCCTCATTATTCACTCGTCTCAAATTAGACTTTAGCTCAATGTATATGATGGGAAAGTGTAGTGGATACATACGTGCTGCACCAATCAGACTACCACTCTGCACAATCACCGCCCGGAAGAGTTGATCATGCCTGCCATCGAATCCGACCATGTGGTATCCAACACTGGAACCTCCAGCACTCTCACCTGCAATAGTAACTTTTGTTGGATCACCGCCGAATCCTTGGATATTTTCAGAGATCCACCTCAAAGCTAACCGTTGGTCAAAAAGACCGACGTTTCCAACCCCAGCAGCAAGAACTTCTTTCGACCCTAAGAATCCAAACCCCATGAGACGGTAGCTGATCGCTACTGCAATAATAGGTTTATTCATGTCCATGGAATTGCGCACTATGAAGGACGTGTTGTACCGTGGATCCTGTATGCCGCCCCCTTTGAAACCTGGTAACCATTGTCAGACACTTCACTCACAATCGCCCAGGGAGGTACATACCTCCTCCGTAAATCCACACGAAAACAGGTAACTTATCCTGAGCGCTAGTGTTTGCAGGCCGCACGATATCCAAAGTTAGACAATCCTCACTCAACGTCAATCCGTCGGAAAATCCATCATAGCCAGGACATGACGCCGAACGGACAGTTGCATTCCTTCTTCCCGTCCAGCTCTGATTGTATGAGACTGGATGTCTCAGGCGCAACGGGCCAACTGGTGGGAGAGCAAATGGGATACCATAGAATGCTTCTTGATTAAAACTAGGAATATGAAAGCCTTCGTAGGTACCATTTTTTGTAAGGGCGGTAGGCTGGGCAGCAGGTGTCGCGAAGACAGCCTGACTGAAGGATAAAATGCATGCTATAACACCTATAGCTGCTAACATTTTGCAGGCCAGTCACAACGAATAGTTGTTTGAGCTTAGAGAGTTGCAACTCCCAGACAACCGCTACTGTGGAATGCTCATATTATATAATTGATATGAAGTCCTCTGCCATCCGGTGAGCTCTTCCGCGAAGGCATGAAAGGTAGTATTCCTTCTAGCCCTACCTGCAAATCTCAATCTTAAGTCCCCGTCGGGACAAAGAAATTGCCCTGCAAGTGTTGGTAGAGCTATCCTTGTACGCTGGGGGTCTCTACAACCCCAGATTTTCCATGGTACTACTGTATACACCGTACTAGGTTATGTACCGGCACAGGCTCACACACGGCCGAACGGCACAGCTCTGCATCAAACATATGGCTAGCCCCTTCATTAGCACATTGCCGTATTATTGTCATAGCGGGGAAAGCGGATGGTAAATATGATAGTGCAGATCCTCTCTGATTCTGACTGTCCGGTGCCGATTCCGAAGCCCATGCGTAATGAGGAAATAAGGAAATAAGAAACAGATATCAAGTTGGTCCCTTAAAGAATGAAATAGAAAGAGCAATTATTACTCGACCTTCGCCGCGCCTATGGTATTCAAAAAATGCTGTACACGATATAATACCACTATCGCAATGTTTGAAAACCCTCCTCCTTTAGCAACGCTCTAAGTCTTTTTCCTGGGGTCATAAAGTCAAGCTTTTCGCAAATTACCCCAGCTCAAGCCACCCCTAGTCGCTTGTGCCGGACGGCAAACTGCCGGTACTACCCTCCACTTATCGAAAAGTGGGCTTGGGCAGCGCGGGGAGATAAATAAGCTCTTTGGCAATTTATTGTCGTCAGCTACCAAATTTAGATGAACTCGGAAACATATCCCGGGCTCGACTTGATCGCTCATGGCGATGCGAGAGGCGACGGTTTTCCCGGTGGTTAGGGCAATACGGTAGCCGGACATACGGTACTTAAACAGACTCGTACATCAAAAGGTTTTCCGTGCAACGACTATAACTAAATTATCTGGCTTACCTTAGCTTTCGTGCTGATACTTGTCCCATAATTATTTTGGTATAGGATTAGGTAATGTAATGGGATAGTCAAATTCTCGACTATGGGTGTGATAGGTTCACAGATAGCTTCATTGGTTGTATTTTCACGAATGGGCGTAGGTTGGAAGAACACCAAGCCCTATGATGACTTCCACTTTCGTTTTGTCCTGACATAACAAGAGAAAGCTCATTTTGTTGCAGTTAGATCATTAGCTAGGCGTTTACTGCTGGGTCAGATCAAGTGGCATCGTGTTTCATTGCAACATACAGCCTCTGGCCGTTGTTACCTATGGGATAAACATACGATAGCTTAATCGTGTTGTGGTATTGACTCTGGCAATACGGTTATAGTAATGGCCAAGACAGAACTGGGGGCAATGCGGTGCGGCGGAGATCTATTGACACCTCGGCGCCGCAGCGGGTTGCGAGAATCTCGGAATGTCATTGGCCAGAATGGTATCGCTGGGTTCCGGCCGGTTTGACACAATGTTGCAGGCCATTCACATTGGATACAGAGACCTTGGAATTATACGTTGTAGATTATGGTACATATGATTGCTCTGAGCTAAGTAGCTTTCTAGAATTGTTCCCGAGTGCTTGAATTCTCTTTCTATTCCTTGGCACTACCACCGCTTAGAATGCAACCGTTCGTCCCGCAGTCAATAGTCAGATGTACCTGTTAGTTATCACTGAGCGAGAGCGGACCGCAAGCGGGCCGTTCGACGCCTCTTCGTGATTCGTAGCTATTCAAGAGATTCACAACTCCTAAATGATACGGTAGCTAGTATCTCTTGAAAGGCCCCTTTCCCCAGAATATGCTTCCCCGCATAACGGGAATTACCATGTTCCGGATTGACTGACTATGATGGCTCTCTCTAAAGGGTAGGCTGGTAGCTATTTTGGATGTATGATAATGGCATTGTACAAAACCACGCGGACTTATCTTGATATTTAACCCTCTTTATTCTCCTCGAAGCTCCCGAAATTCTTCAGAATCAATCTTTGGACAATCGACCGCTGCTAAAGCTTCCTATAAGGGTGTTTAGAATATGGCTGTACAACAAGAAAAGAAGGCTGAAACAGATACTAAACATCTAGAGCAAGCTATAGACGCCATCCCTAAGAAGCCGATAAGCACCGCCTATGTTACGGATTCTTCTTCAGATCCTCATCGTAAATCGGCAGCTGAACGAAGACTTATTCTCAAATGTGACCTGGTAATTGTGCCATTGGCAGCTCTCATATACTTCGCTGCCTACTTAGTCAGTTGAAACCTTACAGTACCATCATACTATGTAGTTCTAATAGATTCCAGGACCGCAACAGTATTGGAAATGCAAAGATTATGGGTCTCGTGAACGATTTGCGTATGTCTGCACAAGGTTACTACAACTGCGCCACCATGTTTTGTATGTCATGCTTTCTTTTTCACTTTACTCTTGATTCTAAGTTCTGATGATTCCAAGATGTTGGGTACATTATCCTCATGCTACCGGGTAATATCTGTCTACGCTACGTCTTGCCACACATGCAGCTTGGGGGCAGTGTTATCGTATTGGAATTCTAGTTGCTTGTATGGCTGCGGCTCATAATTATCACACCATTCTTGCTCTGCGCATTCTCGTCGGCGCCGCACAAGCTTTCATTCAAGGTCTCGGTTTATATGTTACTCTTTGGTATAAGAGAGACGAGGTAGCTACTCGTGGTGGTAAGCTTGAGCCTCCTGATGGAATATCTGAATTGCTAGCTGAAGTATAGTTATTTATGTAGCGATCTACTATTCCGCTTCTACCATCTCTGGTGCATATAGCGGTCTCATTGCATATGGCGTGCAGTCTGACTTGACCATGAGTGCTACCGGACGGGGGCCTTGGCGCTGGCTCTTCATTATTGAAGGAGTAATTGGCCTCACTGTTGGCATCCTAACATGGCTGTTGCTGCCACGATTTCCGGATAAAATCAAAAGTGGAAAAAGTTGGCTTTTCACAAAAGAAGAAGTCGACTTGGCTATGGCACGATTGGCTTGTGAGTTTAGCGCCCTGGAGATTTTATATATGCTAACAATTACAGCGTATAACACAATTGGAGCAAAGGTTGAGATGTGGCAAATTTTGGTAACACTCAAAGATCCTAAGTCGTGGGCTTTTGCTCTTGTAAATTCTGGTGTAGCCCTTGGTATTTCTTCTATTGGAGTCTTCCTGCCCACCTTCATCGTGGCATTTGGTTATAGCCATATACAGGCACCAGCTATTTTCGGTCATCCCATATGCCTTCGCCACAGTGGCACTGCTTATCGCCTGTGTTGCGAGCGATAGATTAAATACCAAAGGGCCTATTTTGTTTTTTTGCCTCGTGCTCTCGAGCATTGGTTACATCATGCTTCTTACCGTTTCCCATCCAGCTACCAAAATAGTCGCAACTTGCTTCATCACATCTGGTCTGTATCCAGCCGTAGTATTACTTGCCACCTGGCTTGGGATTAATACGGGCGGCTTCACGAAGCGTGGAACCACATGGGCAATGGCAGAGATTTTCGGACAATGCTTCTCGATTATGGGTTCCAATATCTATACGGGTGGACCCCGCTACATAAAAGGCCATTCCACCGTGCTAGGATTCTTAGTGATGGCAATGATTTCTACCGCTGCTTTACATTTTTGGATGCGTCACTTAAACAAGAAACGAGATCTTGAAGAGGCTCAATATGCATTGCAAAATGAAATACATCCCCATGCTTCGTGCTCACTAGAGGAAGTGTTTGATTTTCATGTTTCCTTCAGACACATTCTATGAGATTTTTATTTTTTATTTGAATCAATTATTGAATTCAAAGTTAGCCATAGAAAGTAATTATAGGGGAATACCCGCAATGATCTGAGAAGTAGGAATTGACTTTTTGTCCAATCATACTCCTAGTACTGCAGCTAGCGTCTTCTACCATTATTTCAATTGGAGGCGAGCTTCCTAGTGTCTAGAAATGTAACCAATCATATAGCGTAATCACTAGGAAATTAAGTCCGCGGCTCAAACTAGTATGAACTAGTGGCCATGAAGGAAAGAATTTGCGAGGTATCCTTATGATACCAAACCTGTAAACTGCAACTTCTTGTGGAGCTGTAGTTATTGTTAAGCAAACTAAAGCCGAAAACTTACAAAGCATTAAATAAAGAGAGATTGCACATTACACTATGGTGCAGTTTATAACTTCCAAGTGCCTCGTCGTCCCGTCGACTGCCTATCGAGACAATCACATCGACATTACGAGCTTATTGTAGAATCGCGTTTCCGGGAACATAAAAGAATAATATTTATAGGGGGAAAACTACTCTCAAGATGTCTGCTCTCGGAAAATCATTCACAAAATCGTACCATCACAAGCTTTATCCCGCCATTGATCCTTCGCAGCCGAGTCTCTCTGCTAAAGGTAAGGTTGTTTGGGTTACAGGAGGCAATCAAGGGATTGGGGCTGCAATTGCAGAAGCTTTTGTGACCGCTCAAGCAGCTGCTGTGATTATAACCGGGCGAACAGAATCTACACTTCAGCAAACAAGATCTAAACTCGAGGATCACGCTCGAAGTATCAAATCGGATACTGTGGTAGACAGCTTTGTGAATGATATACGAGATATTCAATCTGTCTTAGAAATAGTCGCTGCTGTTAAAAAGCGATTCGGAAAGCTTGATATTCTTGTGAATAATGCAGCTGTTCTGCCCGAGGTGCAATCGCTTGTTGATTCGGACGTTGATAAGTGGTGGTTAACATTTGACATCAATGTCAGAGGCAGCTACAATGTGATCAAACATTTTCTGTCTGTTGCGAATCAAGACGCCATAATTATCAATGTCACAACCTTTTTGGCGCATATCTCCATCAATGGCTATTCATCGTATGGACCTTCAAAATCAGCCTTGTTGAAAGTCCTAGAACATGTTCAAAAAGAACATCCATCAATCAAAGTTTTCAATTTTAGTCCAGGGATTGTGGCAACGGCTATGAATGCGGACGGCCATGCTGTTACCGAAGATGATGGTAAGATCGTTCACTTATCTGTAAATTACAGAATGAATTCTAATGAACTACGACTTAGTCGAACTACCAGGGGCATTTGCTGTGTGGCTAGCAAGCCCTGAAGCAACTTTCCTGGCAGGAAGGCTAGTTTGGGCAAATTGGGATGTTGCAGAGCTTAAGGAAAAGAAAGATGATATCATCAACAAGAATTTATTAGTCTTAGATCTTATAGGATGGAATAGAGATTAAATGTATATTTCCTTTAGTGAACTAATTATTTAAACTTAGAACAGCCTCGTTCGTTGCACTTACTTCATATGGCGCTATAATCACAGTCACCGTGTGTATCTATGCGCATACCTGGAAGGTTTTATCACAAGCCCTTATTCCAGTGTACAAGAGGAGTGAACCCGATGACCTGAATTTAGAAAATACTGGGGATTAACTTAGATATCGAGAGATACCGGTAGCAGGCATTCAACACAGCCATAAAAGAGGCACCAAATTGTATTGGATGGCAAAGGGGCTGCACAGTCAATGATTGTTTCTTTATATGATTAGTATATGGGACTGACTGAGTCACTTTAAGATTAGTAAACATCTACTTGACGTTGGTAGCGTTAACTTGCGTTTTTGCTGAGAGTTTCTCATCAGAACATGACCCACTTATCCAATAGTAATGGGGGATTAGCTCGCAAATTGTTGCCGCTGAAAATTATGGCTCCGCTATCTCCTATCCATCATGCTTACAATGTACAAAAGATATCTTTATAGAATGGCGATGGACAACATCTCCAGCATATTTGCGAAAATTTCCAGAGTGCTTACGCCATATGTTTTAGACTCAATTAACATTTCATTTCTCAATATTTGGTATATTATTCTTAAATGATTCATCTTCCCGGCTCTTTTTCGATAACGATACTTCGATATTTCTTCCTGTGTGATTCCCACACAGAGTAAAAAAAATGGACGAAAAATATGCCGAGCTCAGCCCTGCAAGGGCCATTGCAATATCATCTGCAGTTGTACTGATGCAGTTAATACAGGTCAGTACGATGATATCATACCCTCACATGATATAATTGAACGCATCCAAATGACTTTGAAGAATAGATGATCCCGTTTGGAGCTGGTATAGTAAGTGCGACAGCCATTGCAAATGATTTGGGGGATGTAAAGAATGCAAGTTGGATTGGAGCCTGTTATCCGTCAGTATAAGGGATATCATCATCAGACGGCGGACTAACAAATCTACCACAGCTTGACTCAGGGGGCCTTCATACTTATCGGTGGTAGAGTAGGGGCAGTGCATGGACATAAAAAGACTCTGCTACTTGCTGGCTTTTGGTGGACGGTATTTTCTCTGGCTTCTGGCTTTGCAAAGAGCTTAGTAACCTTGACTGTGCTGCGAGCTCTAACTGGCATCGGAGGTGGCTTTATCATTCCCAATGCCATTGCGTTGTTAACGATCAACTTTCCTCCGGGCAAACAGCGGAATCTTGCGGTAGGGTTCTTTGGTGCGATGGCACCTATTGGTGCTGCGGGAGGAAGCATATTTGGCGGCATCTTCGTTCAGCTAACACCATGGAAATACCTCTTTTTCTTCTTGTAAGTATTAGGAAGTCATCTTCTCATAGTCTCTACACAGTGGACGAAATACCACTCACACTCATCACCCTTTAGAGCAATAGCTGGAGCTTTCGCATCGAGCTATGTTGCATTAGTTGTGTCTGACGAGCCGGAGCCTCTGGATAAAGATGGAAGGATTGATTATATTGGAGCATACCTAGGGGTTGCCGGCTTGATACTATTCAATTTTGTGTGGAAGTAAGTACTTTGCAATCCGCTTCCATGATTCATTCTAATAAATTGACGAATCTGAAAGCCAAGCGCCGTTCGTAGGTTGGAATAAAGCTTATGAGTATTCACTTCTCGTTGTGGCATTAATTCACCTTGCTGCATTTGTCTGGTGGGAAGCAAAGTGCGCAAAGGAAGCTATACTGCCTTTGAATATTTTGAAAGCACCATCCTTTGGACCAATGCTTATCGCGTCATTTTTCTCCTTCATGGGCGTGGGGATTTTTACGTGGTATTGCAATGTCTGGAACCTGGTACTTCGGCATTTCTCGATCGTGTTGGACGCTGCTGCGTGGATACCTTTGATGATCGGAGGAACTATTTCGGCGCTGACTTGCGCGTGGCTGATTCCTCGACTGGAAGCTCGATATATACTGATGATTGGAAGCAGCTGTGTAGTAGTAGCTTCTACACTCACTGCCACGATGCCGGACCAACAAACGTACTGGGCGCAGATGTTCCCAGCTATTTGTGTATTTTCCTTTGGCCCGGACTTCATCTTCACTGCAGCACAGATTATAACTAGCAATAGTGTCAAGAAAAACCAGCAAGGTATTGCGGGATCATTGATAGGGACTATTCTATTTTATGGACAGAGCACGGGAATCGGGTTTGCAGGAACCGTGGAGACTTATACTAATAAAAGTGGAAGAGATATTGGGCCCGGATATAGACACGCCTTATACTTAAGTATTGCACTAGCAGCTTGCGCAACAATGATTACTGCATTGTTTGTGCGAATTCCTCCTGATAATCGAGCGGGACGGACGGGAAACCAGGAAGGAATTACAATTCAGGCAATCACGCGAGAGGGACAGATGTGACACCTGTGCAAGGCCTGGATCATTCTATTCCCACGACTACAATAGACGAAAGAGCATCGTTCCTTTAGAATATCCAAGATTTACAATTTGCTTATAGGCATTCATTACTGTATTATAGTTGTCTTCATTGTTGTATGGGATATACCATTGGCTAATGGGGCACCAATAGTTCATCCACTGGCCAATGGTATACTTGGCGCAAAGGATAGAACATATACGTTTATCTCGATAGTACCAAAAGAACGAGTACATTGGTCGCTCTATGCCATTTAGCTTCATCGAATTAATTGAATGAATTAGTTGATTGAAATTTGCAAGTATAAAGTGCACTGCGTGTTTCGAATTTGCAAGACAGCGATTATCTGACTCCTGACCACCTCAATGCAGCTCTGTAGACTGACTATCCGATGCACGACAAAGAGTGGCTGGCCTCTATTGGATTTAGGCAAGAAGTTCAGTTGTAATAACTACACCAGTCCCATCTGCTCTGACCGCGTGGAACTGCACTTGTCCATCTTGGACTTGTCCCGTCCTGGGATCACTGAACTGTTTTTTCCATCCGACAATAGCATTAATAAGGGTCTGACCAGTGGTATATGCATAATCCTGAGGATCCAGGGTCCCACTAATACCAAAAATGCCAGACGTAGCCCTATTATCCGCTTGACTTAGCTGATTTGGATCCGGTAGAACTCTCTGAAGTTTTGCTACTCCTGATGGTAATATGATAGAGATGGCATTCTGCGGCAGATTCAGCGAGTTCTGTGGAATGATGTTTATGCAGCTCGACTGATAGAAACCAGCATATAAGTAAGTACTCATCCCTCCATCTCGCCAGAGTTGAGCGTTTTCTGGCCCACCACCGAAGTTAATTATAGTGTTTGTTACTTGTTGTGGTGTCGTTGCCCATTGTAAAGTCGTCACTCTCGCATCATTTGTAGTCTGCCCTGGCTGTGGAACTTGGATTCTCATAAAGCATTTCTCTGATGCATAAACAGGAGGAAAAGGGTCAGCAAGTCCGAACGTGCTCAGCAATGCTAGCGGCGCTAGCAGTAGTGTGGTAGAATATGAAGTGAAAATCATGGTTATAGGTCAACGATAGGAACTTAAGATAGTGATGAAGCTCGGGGAAATTATAGCCTTTATAATTATACCACCTAGATGAAAAAAGACCACCTTAGAGAAGATTTCAGGTCAATGCATTAAAGCGAATAATATAATTCTTGGGTCATCCTTTAAGAAAAATATTTGTAGCTAATCCACTAATAGTCATCCCATATTAGTAGCTATTATTAGTTAAAAATAAAAAAAGTTATTCATCGCACAAGTTAAATTTAAACGTATCTCGGCGATAAAAAAAAAGCATCAGTGCCTTAGTTTGTGTAATATTCCTAATCATCATTATATTCCTAATCAGAAAGGTCTCGTTAGCAAAACACGTTAAAATCTCACCACTAAGCTTTCCTGTCAGCCTTTTCATAGTAACATTGTTACATTAGAAGAATTCTGGTTGTTCGGTACTATATACGGAGATTTGACTAAATCAAATACGGTAAAGGTTACCCATGCTGGTGTTATTATAGTCCACTTGAAATGCACAATGCTAATGCTGATATGGGCCTTTGCTTACATATAGAGCTTCATAGACGAATTAATACTGGCAGATAATTTAAGGTAACTTGACCTTATCAAGCAAGTCAAATACTGAAATGGGCAGCAAAGGCCAAGTGATGAAAGTTGTCGCTAGGGAGACCCACATAGAGATATGGATTGAGGAAGGACCATATTTCATACGGCCGTACTTTGCTTACTGATCCGGAGCCAAGTAGTCCGTATCCATTCCCATTACTGTCCCCACCCATAATTCTTGTCACCTACTCCCTGATCCTCCCGATCTAACGTCCCCATTTGCTTGAAATCTTATGCGAGGTTAAAAAAAAATCAAAACTTCCTAATTGATCTCATAAGTCCCTATGGTCTTTACCCAATCTTACGCAAGTTCTGTGTTGAGGTTACAATATTCTCCAGTTTTGCCCTTGTAGGTGACAAGTATTATGTGGGGGGATAGTAATATTATGCAGCTCTGACTAATGCTATTTACTTACTGGTGCATTTACGCTTTGCAAATGTGAAAAGAAATATTTTCAAGCTTAGCAGGTCAATGTTGAAGGGTCATTATGATCATAGGCTATTCAGCTTAATACTCGGAATAATTGCCATAATAATTATAAGGCGTTTGACACATTTCGTTAGTAAACGAGCTGTGTGATAGCCGATGTCAGCGATTCTGAGTGTCCATAGCTCAAGCATTTTACAACTATTTATGGCTGTTGTAATATAACTCTGTAAAGTAATATATTTTAAATTCTTAGTTCATATATAGATGTTGTATAAGCAACAACGATATACTAAAAGGCAACAAGAGATAAGTGTCTAGGCTGCCTGAAGGAGCGAGGCGTTCTTCACTTTGTAACTAAGAAGGTAGTATAATCTTGACAAGAGTTTCGAACGCTTATCAAGATTATACTTCAGGTAATCAAGGATCAATAGTTGGTAGAATAGACCAATCTTACGATCCCCATCAAGTGTGACGAATTATAATTGTTCTCAATCTTAGATTGAACTAAGGCCTAATCAAGCGGCGGATTGCTGGGAGTATCTTTTATGGATGGTGTTCACAGAAGACTAATTTCCGATAAGCAATGTATTAGTTCTTCAAAATAATATCAGCTCAAATTCGTGGTTTGAAAAGAAAAGCTATGTGTTAACGACAAGGCGAGCGCGGTCAACTCTAATCAAGGCTGCCAAAATGAATTGGCATGGTACTCAATATCAGTACCCATCATCTAACAACCTGCACCCTGTGGACAACAGTCCTCGCCACCTAATGCACATTTTCCACAGCACCAATTGCAATTGGTGTCGGGAAACGTATTTACGAAGTCAATATCATATCCCAGGCAAGCTGCGCCAGGTATCTGACGAACCTTGAAGCTTCCCGTATGATCATTCCAGCTGCCGTCTCCGTTAACTTTCTTTACTTGTCGAAGATCGGACTATTGTAGCTTATTGTTAGTTCAAACTTAAAAAAGCTATCTTTAGTTATGAAGGAGTAGGCAGGCTTACACTTCCCGGGTAGACTACTGTGATCGCACCCGGATCGCCGCAGTTGTTATCACTGGGCCAGATTAGTTCAATAATTTAGGCCCCTTCAGTTCTCTGATAGCTTACGAATAAAGAACAAGAGCGTTGAATTGGTCAGGGCCGAGTGAAGAGATTGTGTGAAAGCTATCCTGATGTTAGCTGGCTCATGTTTAAGTTGGTGAAATGGCATACTAACTACGGTGAAGTAAGCTGAATACATTCTTCATAAGGCTGCTTTGCATATCCACACGTTCCACCAAAATTGATGTCAGTGCAAATAATGACCTTGATACATGGAAAAGCTTTTTGTCAGCCAAATTGGACAGTAAAGAAGTAGCTGGTCATCAACTAAGGAATTGTTAATTACCCCTCCAGGCTGCCTCTTTTGGAGAATGCTTTCATTTGTGTCATTCGAAAATTTGGTCATCTCCGAGATATGGTTATCGACAACACTCAGAGCTGGGTAGGGGAAGTCCTGTGGCATTGCCGTAGCTAGTATGCCCAATAAGAGTACAGAACCAAGGATAAGCGACGAAGTAGCCATGGTTGTTGATTTCAAAGATAAAAATCTCGATGGTATTGTAGATTAGTGAGAGCGTACAAGCGGGAATCTGCGATTTACACTATTCATGTGTTAAGGTGAGTAATAGCTCATCTTCATACTATTACGAATTAAACATTTGTACACAATTCCTAACAACTATAGAAGGATTTGGAATCCAATATTGGAGGATAATTTGGGTTTTATTACGAGTCAGGAAAAGGCTTTTGAGTTTTTCTTAGTGTGTAACGTATGATGTATTTCATATTTCTAAGCCCTTCCAAAGAGTCTAGAATCGAAGTTATTTTAAAACCGTTCGATTCCAGCTTATTCGTATATCTCGTTGTAATAATGATGAAAATCACCTCCACAGGAGCCCTCTTTATGTGGGACTTTGTTAAAATTCACATGCATGACTGCTTTGTGCTGATTCAGATCGATTGATTGACAAATTTTTTCTCCATGCCCTTCATACTAACATTACTTACAATAGTTTCTCTTCCGATGTTTTCATTAATAGTTTCCATGAATGAAAGATTTTCGAATGCTACAGTATTTAGCGTATTTGTCAATATATCTGCATAGAATAAATAAACAAAATATGCTTGAGGCATCTGTCCAAAACAATCACGCTTAGTTACATCCCACATTATTACACAATACGTGAAAATAAATCGGAGGCCAAACTCTGGTAACATAGAGCCGTTCATCATGTTATTGATGGTAGCAAGGGATATGTCTAGTGCTTATTGCTACGCGCGCTATTTTCACTTTAGCTCACCATCAGCCCTGGATAACGCCGAGCAAAAGAATTGTTTCCTAATCGTAGGATTCAATATCTAATCTCTAATCGGACCTTGTCAATACCTTCGCTAAGTTTTAAACTTCTATGTGTATTTGTAAGATTTTGCGAAGAAGAGTTGGGTATTTCATTAAATTTTATACAGCTGAACTTGTTCATTTCAATCCGATTCTAACTCCTGCACAAACCAAAGCCAGCATTACAAAAATATAAAGCAGGCATGTATCACACATTACTGTTCCTACATAGAATAAAGCTGCGAGCCACTCCTTGAAGCTAATACTCAATATAGGCAAGGAATATTCCCTTTTGCTAGGGCTGTTATACTACCTCACCGTTATACCTCCGTCAGGGGTTACACGTAAGCGATGAGTACTATTAGGAGAATTTTTCTGTCTGACTGTGTTAGAAGTGGATCCTGCGAGCGCACACGTATGAAATTAAATCTACGTTAGTGATCTTATCTCTTGGCTAGTAATATGGGTTTGTAGTAAACGACTGACGGATTAGGAATCCAGTAATTGGGTTTTACAGCTATACATGGTTATACACACGAGAGAATCTGACGTCCTGTAAGCTTAGATGTGCGTCCTAAATGCAAGAGTAATTGCATTTTTCAATTGCCAAATCAGGCTATGTGAAATAATTATAGCTTTCCGAATACTGTTAAATGTCATTAGTGTATAAAAGTAGGTGAATGCTGTCTGATCTATAGCAATTCGTGATTTTATATTTCCAAGATTTAACCAAGTAGGACTGGACTAGTGGCTCTTTATATAAACCACGCTGCCTGCAACTTCTTTTACCTAGCTCATTTTCAAAAACTATTTCGAATTTAATGACTTTATAAAGGTTTTGAGGGCATCATGCGGGCAATACTTAGGTATTCCGCCTTATGCTGGGCGATGGCATGGGGGATGAGTCAAGCCGCTACTGTGATAGAAAATCCTCCTCTGCCCCGAGTACCACGGAAACCTTTGCCTCCAGCACCTTATATGGTAGATAATGCTGATAATTCCCATGGCGTTGCCCCGGACCATTATACGTTGCCAAAACCGAAAAATCATACCCAACTTCAACCGTTGATAACAGAAGCTACGCTTGCATCTGGTGGAGGGTATTGGCTGGCTAATATGGAACATGGCAAGGTATCCCTAAAAAGCGCCTCGATTTTTACTTTTGTACTTATAGAATGTCTGCTTATGTTGTGAAGTCACCATTTGCCTCTGCCGGTTATCAAGTCTGGCGCAATGTTAAAGACTTTGGAGCCAAAGGAGATGGAGTAACAGACGGTATGTACTATGAAATAGTTAGATACGTACCGTATTTTTGCAAACGGGGCTAACCATAACGAATCTATAGATACGGAGGCTATCAATAATGCGGCGACTTCAGGCGGTCGTTGTGGCTTAGACTGCGGTTCTACAACCATTGGGTCAGCCATTGTGTATTTTCCTGCGGGCACTTATATGGTCTCGACTCCTATTCTACAGTACTACTTCACTCAGTTCATCGGTGACCCTACAAATCTGCCAACCATAAAGGGATTACCAAACTTTCAAGGGATTGCACTAATCGACACGGATGTCTATATTCCTGGCGGCAATGGTTCTGAATGGTAATTCTACTTAGTTTACAAAAGTAGTTGTAAGAATCCAGCTAATTAAACCCTAGGTATATCAACCAGAATCAGTTCTTCAGACAAATCCGCAATTTTAATATTGATTTGACGGCGATGCCTAATCAGAACCAAGCAGGAGATCAAACCTACGTTCCCACTGGTATTCACTGGCAAGTTGCGCAATCGACGTCGCTACAAAATATTCATGTCACGATGCCTCAAGGAGGAACCCACGTTGGTATTTTCACCGAAAATGGTTCAGGTATGGTATTTTCCCTCTAATGCTCTTTCATTCAGTCCATTGAGACATGCTTAGGGGGGTTTGTGAGCGATCTTACCTTTTTCGGAGGGAATATTGGGATGAGAGTCGGGAGCCAACAGTTCACTGCTCGTGATATAACCTTTGATAACTGCGCAGTTGCTGTGTCGATGATATGGTATGTAGGAATAATTAAATCTTTCAACATGTCACTGACACAATTGCAGGGATTGGGGATGGACTTGGAAAAACATTGAAGTGATTGCTGCATACAAGGCCTTTGAAGCAACCAATTTCGGCGGAGTTGACGGCCAAGGGACAGGAAGTTTAACAATCATTGATTCACATTTCATTGATACCCCTTTTGCTATTCCCATCAGCCGCTCCTTTACGCCGGCGATTACAATTGATAATCTTTTGGTTGAGGGAAATACACCACAGATTGTCTTCTTTGATGGATCAACAGACAATCTCCTCGCTGGAACTTCAGGAGGGTCATTGCGTATCCAGTCATGGGCCACCGGTAGACGGTACCTCTCAATCACTGACCCTGGCACTTCAGCTACTGGAGATCTCAATCCTGCACCTGATAAGCCTGCCCAGCTTCTTGATTCTAGTGGTTCCTGGTTTGTGCGGTCGAAGCCGCAATATGAGACTTTTGATGCATCGAGCTTTTTGAATGCCTTGGATCATGGAGCTGTTGGTGACGGCGTTCATGATGATGGAGGAGCATTGAGTGAGCTCTTTGCCGCGTGTGCTGATAATGACCAGATTTGTTTTATTCCTCATGGAGTCTACATGACTTCTGAAACGGTTGATATTCCAATCGGAGCTCGTATCGTAGGAGAGGCATGGCCTCAAATTATGGGAACTGGGCCATTATTTGCTGACGCAAGCCACCCTGTACCGGTTGTTAGAGTTGGAGACCCGGGTGGTTCGGGAGTGGTTGAAATTTCAGATGTTTTATTCACAGTATCTGGCCCTACTCCTGGCGCTATTCTTGTTGAATGGAACGTTCATGAGAGCTCTCAAGGATCAGCGGCCCTCTGGGACTCTCATTTCCGCGTTGGAGGGGCTTTTGGTACCAAAATTGGTCCTGATAACTGTCCAGCTTCTGCTGCAGCACCCTCTGACTGTTTCGGAGCTTCTTTGCTCCTTCACGTTACTCCAGGTGCCTCTGGATACTTTGAAAATGTATGGCTTTGGGTAAGTACATATCACCAAGTGTTGATGGAAGAAAATTACTCTCCCAGACCATTATTACTGACATTTTCAAGGTGGCTGATCACTACTTGGATGACCCATCGCAAGCACAAATAAATTCTCTCAGTGGACGAGGTCTTCTTGTAGACCAGTCTCAAGGGCCGAACTGGTTCTGGGCTAGTGCATCCGAACATAGCGTTTTCTACCAATACAGCTTCCAGAACTCGTCGAATATATTCATTGGCCACATGCAGACGGAGACACCCTACTTTCAGCCCGCTGTTTCACCCCTTGGCATTTTCCCCAACAATTTCAATGGAGACCCCAACTTTGCCGACTGTGTTGAGAGTAACCAAACATGTAGCATGGCTTGGGCATTATTGATGGCACATTCATCGGATATCTTTATATACGGTGCTGGTTTCTATTCGTTTTTTGATTCTTACAATCAAGATTGCTTGGGTCCCGAAAACTGCCAGAACCGCTTGGTACAAACAGACTTCTCACAAGGGATCTGGATGTACAGCCAATATACGAAAGGTGTCACTGAGTGTGTGTCTCCTTTAGGTGGCGTCTTGGCCGTCAATCAAGCCGATAATCGCAATGGATATCTCACAGCCATTAGTGCTTGGTTACCACTAGCACTGACAGGTGCAGAGATTGGTGCAGTCGATAACTCGAGCTCGAGCTCGAGCCTGAATCCATCACCTAATGATATTCCAATCATTCCAATTCCCGGATGCACAACATTGGCCCCGTCAGCCACGTTTACACTGACTTCTGCCTGTGCAACAGCTATTGCGGCACTACCTCCAAGTAGCCAGAACAATAATCCACCAGGGCCGAGTTCCTGTGATCAGACTTGCAACCTATTGGAGCTGATTACAGCCACATGCTGCGGGTACGGCGGGACTGTGGGTAACCCTATCGTTGTTGATCCTAATGTGCAGTTACCGGCTCCTTTACCCTTGCCACAGGGATATGAGCCTAGTTCTCCTATTAACATTCCCGCAACGACATTCCAACCTGGGACACCGTTACCGTACCCGGTTACAATCCCTTCAGGCAGTCCGATTCCAGAGATTGACTTTCCTTCTGTGAGTATCCCGGTGAATGTGCCGCTTGCGGTACCCATCGTTATCCCTCCTGGGGCGACGCCGAGATTCCCCTTTACCGTCAACGGTCAGAGTTATCCAGCGAATCAACCACTGCCGAAGGCCGTTGTGTTTCCGGTCGGATATGATACTCCAGACCCGATTGCATTCCCATCCTTCACCATCCCAGCAGGAACCGCTCCATCAGATTTGAACTTGCCTTTCGGCTTTACCCCAGCAAGTCCATTGACTGTACCAGCAACAACCATATCTCCTGGGACAGCACTTCCTGCACCTTTACTAGTACCGGCAGATACTAGCTTTCCGGACCCTCTCAACATACCTCCAAGTGTGCCTCTGGTCCCAGGCCCTGTAGTTCCAGCCAGCCCCGCTGGGAACTCTCCTCCACCTTCAGCCACGTCAGTATCATTCCCACTTCAAGTCACCGAATGCGCACTCCTCCCTCCCGATCTCACTTATACGCCACCTGCCCCGTCCTCGACTGCACCTCCGCCACCTCCACCGCCTCCCCCTCCCCCTCCCCCTCCTCCTCCACCTCCACCGCCACCGCCAGACTGGACTCAGATATGTGGTTTCACACCAAACTGCGACGATAACTGTGGCGCCACGATATTGCTGTGCCCTGTGTTTTGTTGCGCCGAATGTAGTCCACAGCAAACCGTGGGCATTGCTTGTGGATCATAATATACGAAAAGGTCCGATAAGGAACTTTAAGGTTGTATAGAAGGAATAGATACAAGATCAAAATAAAGGGCTATATAATGAAGATTCCTTGCATAGTCTAGATTCCAGGATCATAACAGATAATATCAATGTAGATGCTGTAGAATGCTGTCTTGATAAGACTTTGGATATGTTATCACGTTACCACCAGTCCGAAAGACCCTTAATGTATTTCATAGCTTACAAATCACTGTGTAAGTCCACGTTATGCTGAAGATGCAAATTTACCCTACCACGGGGAGATCTGCGGAATTGAAGGGGGCGAAAGTGGAGAATTGCGGGATTCGAAAATCTCGCAATTCCAATTACATTATTGGATTACACGATAGTCCCATATGCAGAGTAAGACTTTAGTAGTTAGAGAGCTAACCGGATTAGCTAGTTGAAGAGGCCAAATACGTCATTCCTGCAGATTTACAAAGAAATAACGGATCTTGGAGCGGATAGTTGACCACAATTACTGCAGGATGGTCTCTTCTTGGACCGTCACCAGATGGCTTACCAACCATGCTCTAACGCCCGAGCCCAGACCCTCTTCTTGTTGACCAACAAGAATGAGTTTATGACAGAATCTCCTCATCATTCCATGAAATCGCATCTTGGCCGCTCCTCCACCTCCTTTACTCGTACCTTACTTTTACGTTAACAACCTCGGGATGATGCATTCTAGAATCCCCACAATTCCTACGAGTGGCGGTTATTCATCCAAATAGTGTGATGGCTGCGCAAAGTTTATAAGCATAAAGTATTTCAAACCCCGATAGTATCTCCATAGGATGTGCATCTCCGCGGATAATTCCTTCTCAAGGGAATTACCCGAAGAGTTACAAGCTCGAGATCTATATAAACTAGACAAAATACTTAGGCTCTCCTTTATCCAGTCCCAAACCACTGTACTCTACGCCCAGATTCTTATACCCACAGAAATTCTTTGTATTCCCAACATGAGCAATTCCACAATTGAGAAATATGGTTGGACTGCTGTCCCTGTAGATCTCGGCAATTTACTCTCGCTAGTGGATGCCTTCTCTAAACCCGCAGCTCCAGTCTCAGTATCTTCGATTCCCATCCCAGACTCTCTACTCGCTCAAGAGGCACAAAAGTATGCACAAAAAGAACTACCAATTGAGACTTTCAATCACTCTATGCGTGTCTTCTATTATGGTATGTCACAAGTTTGACGGAGATATTAAGAGCAGCTAATAAAATGGTTAAATAGGACAAGCAATACTGAAGCAAGCTTTCCCAAGCTGGTCAACTCCTTCGTTTAACGAAACATATTTCCTTACCTGCCTCCTGCACGATATAGGAACAACAGATAAGAACCTCCACGCAACCCTAATGTCTTTTGAGTTCTACGGTGGTTTCATTGCCCTCAAAGTGCTCGACTCTCTTTCCGCTCCTAAGGAGCAGGCTGAGCATGTAGCGGAGGCAGTTATCCGACACCAGGATTTGGGAGAAAAGGGGACTATTTCACGTATTGGAGCATTAATTCAACTGGCGACCCTCTTCGATAATAAGGGAGCCAACAAAGACCTGGTGGCCAAAGAGACCATTGAAGATGTTGTGAAGGCGTATCCGAGGAGGAATTGGAGCACTTGCTTTTCACGAACTATCCGGAAGGAGATCGAGCTCAAGCCGTGGGCACATAGCACACATCTGGGAATCATGGACTTTCCGGTAGGTGTCGAGAATAATGAGTTGATGGCACCTTATGATAGCACTCATTGATGGGAGATGTCAATTATTTTTGTTGTATTTGATAAATTTATAGTTTATATCAGCTATGTCATCGTGTCTTCATCGATATGTAGTCTACCTTTCCCCCTTTATATAATTCTGTACAATAGATAGAGACTGCGAACTTTCACTGCGGCTCCCAGTGTTCCGATGGTTCTCAGTAGGCATGCAGCGTACGGCATCAGCTTATTCCGTAACACGAACCCCCTTCGGTACAGGATACTAGAGTGTACTTTAGCTAGGATCTACAACTATAGCGTAAGTGGGTATCTTACTCCTCGAAGATGACCAAGGTCGGGGCCACCGCGTCTAGCAAGTCTCTGTAACTTTCTCTCTAGAAGATAAGTGATGTGGAGTCTCGAAGAGGTCCTCCGTCGTCGACGGCTGGTAATGCGACGTCTTTGTCGATCCAGGTCTTTCAATATTTCTAGAGTGAGCTGCATTTCACTAAATTTATATAGAAAATAATATTTTATTTCTTGTAATGTATCATTGTTAATGCTGTGATTGGATACTTAATTAACGCGCAACAGAATTTTCGAGAAAGGAAAAGACCTTTGTATACTCACTGACTCGAGTGCTTCGTACACGTGTATGGCAGTATTTGTGGAAGTTCTGGGTCAGCACTTATCTCAATGAAGTAAGTAAGCGCTGATTCTAGGCAGACGGGTGGATACCTTTTGATTTGCGGCCTAAGAGACTGACTTTGTTAGCCTCATGCTTATTATAATGAGGAACATATTTTTGATTCACCGTTTCGCGATCAATAGGCAGAAATATGCTACACATATCTAGCGAGATTATAGTGCGGGTTACAGCTATCTAGTATAGAGCTGGCCTGACGTATTAGTAAATGTCCATAATGAAATATTTGGCCCAAACCACTGTGTTTGGTAAATCTGCAAATGAGGGTATTGTGCCGAACTCCGGATCCCATTTGTGACTACATCTCTAATATTAGGGATGAATTTTCAGGATATCCTTATTAACAATAGATATCGACTCGATCGCAAAATCTGCGAAGGCGGCTTTGGTTTCGTCTACTTAGGCACGTATCACCATTTCCCCTCGTATAAATATACGCCAGCTGACCTGTGCAGGAACCGATAAAGTAGCTGGCGTTGAAGTAGCTATAAAGCTCGAAAATATTTACCATAACCACGATTCGCTTGAGCGTGAGGCAGAAGCATATAAAGTACTGTCTGGAGGGGCAGGCATACCTCGTGTTGGATGGTTTGGACGGGAGGGCGACTTCTATGTTCTGGTCCTTGATCTTTTGGGCCCTTCACTTGAGGATCTCTTCAATTACTGCGGCCGAAAATTTTCTTTAAAAACTGTCCTCTTATTAGCAGATCAGCTCATTTGTCGGATCCAGCACATACACGCGAATTGCTTCCTCCACTGTGACATCAAGCCGGAGAATTTCTTGATAGGAATTGGGCGGCAAGGGAATATAGTGCATGCTGTTGATTTTGGACTAGCCAAAAAACTTCACAAGGGTAAAAGACGTAAGAGCTTGAAGGGACCATTCACTGGAACATGCTGTTTTGCGAGTGTCAACAATCATGTTGGACGCGGTATGTGCACCATTAACCCTGATACCTATGTATGCTGATCGATTATAGAATTATCAAGGGGCGATGACTTAGAATCCATTGGTTATCTTCTGTTATACTTTGCCTGTGGTTCTCTTCCATGGCAAGGTATGAAAACTGCTACGGAAGACGAGAAATTGGAATTGACAAAGAATATGAAAATTGAAATATCACTGCAGGAGCTTTGCAAAGATTTACCTTCTGAGTTTGAAAGATATATGGAGTATACGAGGTCATTGGACTTTTGCCAGAAGCCCGACTATTCCTACTTAAGAAAGCTTTTTCGGAACTTGTTCGTACGGCAAGGTTTTAGGTTTGACAACGTATTTGATTGGACCATCAATAGATTCAAAGAAATCCAGAGGGATCTTCACCAATCTACATTCCGCGCCTCAGCAGAGTCATTGAGGAAAGGGACAAAGTCTTCAGTATCAAAAACGAAGGCTCAAAATCAAAGTAAGCGAGTTCGTATGTCCAGAATGCAAGCGAAACATAAGAAGCGGCAATGTTGTCTACAAGAATTAGGAACTGGGACAATATCATTCTAATTATATTAGATAGCATACACGGATACGTTATCCAGATAAAACATCTTGTTCTACTTAGTCTACGGCCGCCCAGATATACGTATAGTCGGGCCTCCATGCGGGAAGTATACGGGCTTGCCTCTATCCTAACCCGACGATTTAAATAGGCTATATTCTGGCCTGTTGGCTAATATTGGTAATTAACTAATGAGTCAGAACATTTATTTAGATAGATGTTATTCAGTTATCGTGAACGAGTCGTTATAGATGGTACGGTAGATGTGATATCCCACAATTTAATCAACCAGTGGTGCCCTTAGAACTATTGTGCAGTTATGCACAACTTATTTATAGTGCCGCCATTCTATGTTAAGCCTGTATATAAAGGACGAACACGTATTGATATAATCATACCGTTTAGTTGGTCCCCGTCTTGTATTATTATATTAAGTTGGAAATTGAATGTAAGCGTATAATGAAGTCTAGGCTCATAAACTCCTGCTACTATTATATCGACAAGTGATTCAACCAATTTATAATAAGAGTATAGAAAGGTTTTCTTTATTTCTCTCTGATTATCTAACATCATACCCTCCTTCAACAGTGGCTACGTAGTGTATAACAACAGCTCACGAACATAGTTATAGCCACTCTACATCTGAAAGATCAAGGCCCAATCCCAGGGACGCATTTGCACTGACTAAGGCAAATATTTGCCTGGTTACCAGGATTGTCACATTCAACTGGAGGTACAGGCGTTACTGGAGCATTTCCAGGACAGCCGCAGCCCGGACCATTGTTGCCAATAAGTTTGCACGCCTCAGTTATTCCTCCATCACAGCTAAGATCCCAATTCACATTCGCTCCTAAATAGCTATCAGCGTCCTGTCTCTCATTTACTATGTTCCGATGCGGAGTTGAAAGCTCACCTAACGATCTCAGTGGGAAGATTGATGCCATTGTTGACAGCAACAGAACGATGTTGGTCTTCATTTTTGCTTTGAAGAGATGTATTGAATAGTTCGCTTTTCACTGACTTTCAAATTGTGGCTGTTAAGGGCTTTGAATAGAGGCTTTAGTTGTCTGACACAGGCTGAATGATGATAGCATGATCTTTATATACATCAACCTAGTGGAGCAGTGGCAAATATGAGCCTCCTGTCACTGGAAATGTAAATGCAACTTCTCTAGTTTCTTAGTCCCATTCACACGTAAGTCTCTTTCTTCATCAGACGGGACTGTCGGCATCGTCGGCATCCAGTCGAGTTGAGGCTCTCTTTACCTCTAATTACCTGTCGAAAACTTCGTCTCGTACGAGATTGAATAAGCCGCTGCTGCTAATCTGTGTACATACCTTCATTGTAGGTTCTTACTGGTCCGGAATATGGATTTCTATATGTTCACACGGGCGTAAGTGGAGCTGGTTTATTTGACCTTGCACTTCGTATAAATACGAAGCATGACATGATATAGTAGCAACCGGGAATAAGCTGTCAGACCCTATACCGGAGTCCATCTGGTAGAAAATTACGTGGCTTTTCAACTATGCGATCTATTTACAAAGTATCTCTATTAGTCTTAGTTTTGTCTAAGAAGGTTGGAAAGTTGGAAATCTTCCGAGGAGCCACTCGGGCTGACAACGGGATGACGGTTCCCCCCGTGCCCGCTCTCTAGTGCGGAAGAACTAATGGATACTCGTATCTAGGTAGTAGGATTAGAACCAGGCTAGTTTAACAAGGGAGAGTGAATTTAAAGGGTAACGTACCGTAGAAGGTGGTAGTGTCGTTTAAGCTTACGCTGCAAGTGGATTAGTATCAAAAACAAGATTTCAACTTTCGTGCAGCTTTCTCCATTGATTCGGTTGTAAGCGGAGCGGAATGTGACGATTTTAAATCTGAAGACAGATGCATTAATTTAAGAACTACACGAAGAAGTAATCAGAGTACAGGTGTGGTCTTACAGATTTTGAGCTCGAGTGGTGCTCAATTTTATCAGGTCTATACTTCCAGAGCATGTCTTTTTCATCGTTTAACATAATATTTGATATAATACCGGATGGATATATTCGGTTGGTTCTTATAACGCTAGTCCAGCTTAATTTGGTTTTACAGAAATGGAATAAGCTCGTTGTTTAGTAGTCTCCAAGCTAATATCTTACCGCGGACTCCACCATATACAGTGTTGAGTTTCCCATAAGGGAAATGTAAAGCGAACTAATTATGACAAGATTAATTTATGTACCAGATAAAATAAGTCTATTTAATCAAAATCATCTTGTAAATCCTGGGATATAATTACTCATTGAGGAAGGTGAGAGTTGAAATCAGAATTAATCTCAAAATAATTTAGTCATGAGGCTGTATCATATGAAGTTGGATAACCCATAGTTACGTAGCTTCAATTACCGAGGCCTCTAATATATTAAAAATGAAAAGAAGAAAAGATAAGAATCACTATTCGTACTTTCCGTTCATCTGGTATTACCCTACTCCAGCAAACTAGCCTGCTACCTTCCGTAAAGAGACAATAGCAGTTTGTTTATTATTCATACTGTTTCGTCACTACACTATCCCGACCTCTTTACTCAAATTTGGCCCTCCCAGTGGTGTGATCACTTGTGGGGTTACACGTATGTTAGAAATGCTTTTTGAGGTGGACGCTGTACCTAATTCTCTAGCTTAGCACTTCCTTATACCACCAGGGGGATCTCAATGGGCAGGTGAAACTTGACCCCGCTGGACATAATGACCATCATCATCATCATCATTATCATCACCTGACCCCTTCATGGGATGATACGTATGTTTCAGAAAGCAGTTGAATTGCATCCAGCAGGAATGTAGACTGACAGGCCGGAGGTATAAGCTTTATCTTTTTATTTTAATTTTAAGCTGTACCAATGACAATGTGACCATAAAATTCATGGCATAGTCAATTTAACGTAGCATTTCGTCTTTTCACGCTCGGATCCTGCTCTGATGGGAACTTGGCCGGGCCTATTAAAGACACTGGCTGGTGCACAATAAATAGAGATTTAAGTTAGTTACTTTGTACGACAGGTTGTATTTGACAAGAAATAGTATAGCAAGTGGTACCCCGAATTGGACTCAAATGTAAAAAGGCTATGTCCTTAGATTTCTTGATACCAACTACAAGTGATCGTAGAAGTAGAGTCATCGTTCTACATGGGAACTGTTGCGGCAATTGAATATCAGATGACTCAATAAACCATTTTCGTATGATTTAAGTTAGACTTTTACTAGAAAATTATTATGAGAGGCTAGATATGACAAAAGTATATATTTGTTATTTAACGTCAATCGCATCGCATAACACTACAAAGTTTGGTCCGCTACATGCCTATGCAAATTTATCTCACTTTTGAGCCTTCAATTACATCTCATACCCGGCCCATGGTTACGGTATCAATTCATAATGTAATACCAACACGTAAAATAAATGCTGCGCAAACCCGAATATATCAGACTTTATGTGCATCAGAATTCCTTGCCAGAGACCATTCGTGAATTTTATCAAAATTTCGGCATGTATGAACTACTTCCTGGATTTGAATGATACGACCTCTGATATCAGCCCATTCAAAAGGGAGTGGTGTCAGGTCAGCACTGCACATGACCCCTTGACGAAGGTAGTCAATACAATGATCTGAAGATTTGTAAGTTGGATACCTTTCGGAGAAATAGAGAGCTTACATAGATGTTCTGTATGTAACGGTTCCGGGTTGAGAGGTTTGTAATAGTCTGGACGAAGAGCTGTACGTAGGAGATTCTGGCCGGCTTGTTAGCTCAATTCTGGAGAACAAATCCCATCGTAGAGAAAATTACAATGCAGTGCAATTGATGAAAGACATCAGCACCCGTCTGCCACCAGACTCCTGACTTTTGATAAGTTTTCCCGACAACAGACTTTGCCTCTTCTTCGATGAGGTCAACACCTTCTCCTAGGGAGAAGAGACGATTAATATACTTTGCATGTAGGAAATTGTCTGAACATACCACGGATCAATTGCCGCCAAGCACGATCTATTGTTTCACTAGGTTCCCCAACATACTGGACAGCCTCAGGATCAACGGCACGGTAGGTCGTTCCATTCTCATCAAACTTAATGCCTCCGGTAAACTTAACCCTCTTGAGCTCGATGAAAGGTCGTATTGGCTCTAATCACTGAGTTGTAAGCTAAGCTTCTCGTCTAGAAAAGATTTAGTTGGCTGGTGAAGTGCTCACGGAGGTCTGTGTCAAATCCCGTCTCATAGGAGAATGGCGAGGCTCCCTCCCTCCCCGAAAACCAAGCTGTGGCGAGAATGGACAGTGACCACAAACTTAATATTAGACCCCATTTGCGTATGGAAAGATGTCTGCGAGGCTGACTTAAATCTATCATTCTTCTCTTTTTATTAGGGTCACTATGCCATCTTCCATTATTGCCTGAGATCGAGGCCAGTCTTCCGTGTAACTTGGAGCTTGCAACCTGATCAGAGTCATTAGAAGGGGTCTCCATAAAGTGAGTCTCGTCAAATGAGATAGCAGTCAGTTGTAGATGTTAGGTTCTTGATAAAATCAGATTCAGTTGACAGAAGCTATGTAAAGCATCTGTTACAATCTACACAAACTGAACGGTACAAAGACCAAAATCAACGCATGGATGTCAAGTAAGCAAAATCACGTCAATGACTCAATATACCCATATTAGCCTCTATGAAAAATCCAGACTTTCTTGTTCCCCCTTTGTTCCTAAGAACGCGTATTCGTACCTTCCACTTTACTCTATACCGTAGACTTATTTCCGACTTCTACCTTCCTTTTTTATCCTGTTAGTCTCTTTCCATATTCGCATTCTCATACAGGTCTTGCGCATCTTTGAAGACTCGATACATCGTACGCAGCAGCTCTAACTGGCTGGAAAGATACAGCTTATCTGGTTTATTAATATGAGTACAGGGGGTTCGTATAACAATCTGTTTTTTCGCATATCCAAGTAATAAGTAACTCAATTAAGTAATTATGATCGTGCATTCACTTTTGAGCTGATATGGGATACTTTGTGAGGCAGACCAGTGGGAGTGCGGATACGGAACAGAGTCCGCATTAGGTTAGTAACAAACTGTAGTGAGGATGCGGGAATCCACCCTTAGCTGGCATGATAGTTGCATCCATAGGGCGTTTCGGAAATTTTGCGAGGTAATACAGCATTCGATAGTGGGTAGAAAGGACGGGGGGAAAGGGTAGAGCGGATTCCGAGCGTCCGAGGGCCCTGGACCCTCCGGTATGAGTAGGGTAGTTAATCTAATAGATAAGCACGTCATGTTTATGCTACGAGCGCCCCATGAGACAAGCATTAAGACGAATGCATTTTCCTAAGCTGGTTAAGGTAAGTGCATAGCAGTAAGCTCATAATGCCGAGTAATGTTTACGACCTTGCTGTACAGTAGCGATTCCGTAAAATAATAACTTCCTTCTGGTAAAAATCATGGTGTATTACGAATGTAATTTACCCTCAAACAGCTGGAACATCCAGTGAGCCAGTATGCGTTCTCAAAGAATCCTCAATTCTATCACCAATTCTACCACTTAGCAAACCCACCAGAGATGGACCGAGTGAACACAAATGAGGCAGAATTACCTCTTCAGCAATTAATTGTCCTCGCCGTTTGTCGATTTGGAGAGCCTATCGCCTTGTCTTCAATTAATCCCTATCTTCCAGATATGATAGAATCGTTTAACGTTTCGACGAATTCAGTCGCCAAGTGGGCTGGAATAGCTAATGCCAGCTTCTCAGCCAGTCAAGGTTTGACCGGCATGATCTGGGGCCAAATGAGTGATCGATTCGGAAGAAAGTATCTTCTTATTGCAAGTTTAAGTATCGCCATGACTACAAGTCTTCTTCTTGGCCTCTGCAGGTCTCTACCCTTCCTGTTAACTGTGAGGGCTTTAAGCGGAGCTGGAAGTGCAAGTGGGAGTATTATTAATGCCATAGTTAGCGAGATGGTTCCTCGGAAGAAGTTACGGCCTCTTGCATTCTGTATTATGCCACTTGTCTGGATGACGGGCAGCGTTCTTGGTTCCCTACTTGGTGGTTTATTGGCGGAGCCAGCAAAGAAATATCCGCATATCTTCAGGCACAGTAGCAGCGTTTTTGGACAGTTTCCTTTTATCCTACCACCCTTGGTCATTGTTACGATATTTTTATTAGGGCTTATTACTGGGATTCTCTATCTACAAGAGACGCTTGAGTCGAAGAAAAATAGAAAGGATTATGGGCTTATGCTCGGGAAGTTATTTCTTTCGAAATATCATAGACGAGGCCCGAGAAAAGAGACCCGGAATCTCGAAGAGTCCTTAAAGCCGCTTCTTGTATTAAGAAGTGTATCTCGAGACGATCTAGACGACACTTGGGAATCGAAAGAAAATTTTGAACGAAAATATCGACAAGTCTTTTCCTCACAGTCCAGTTTAAATCTTCTTGTCTGCACCCTGCTGGCGTTTCACAGCCAGGCTTATGATCAAGTACTTCCAATGTTCATGCATCATCCGGTTCAAGATATACATACTTCAAATTCTAAGCTTCTATACAATATTTCTGGTGGTCTTGGCATGTCATCCAGTCAAATCGGCATCATCTACACCGCATACAGCATTAGTTGCATTTTCATCCAATCTTTTGTGTTTCCAGTTGTTGCTGGGAAATGTGGAGTGCTCACTTGCTTGAAACTGGTTACTACAATATTCCCAATTGTTTACGCCCTCACTCCGGTGGTGTTACTAGCTCCTAACAGCTTTGGAAAGCAAGTAGCTCTGTTCTTCTCGATGCTTCTGAATGGGTTTCTAACTACATTTGCATTTCCATGCTCAACGATTTTGCTTACACACTCAGCTTCGAGCCCAAGTGTACTGGGCACGTTGACCGGTATTTCTACTAGTACTTCAGCGATTGCGAGAGCAACTGGTGCATTTCTTGGTGGATCATTATTCAGTTACGGTGTTAACAGAGGTTATTCTGTTATTCCATTTTGGGTTTTGGCGGCCATTACTCTACCGACCACATTTCCAGTGTTCTGTTTGAAGGAGACAAAGGATTGATACTAAAGAATACCGTAGCTAGAGAGAATTTAAAATAAAACAAACTCATAAATAAAATCCAGTCAAGGACTTCTGTATACGCTAAATATATTGTGCACATCTGGCAAGTAATGGTTATATGCGTCACTTCAATTATTAAGTGTGTGCACTACTAATACTAGTAACGTGAATTGATTTATTTTCTATACTGATGTCGGTGTGATTTCTCTCAAGACTCAAGCTTCACTACTTTCTTTATCTTCCGTTGGTAATCTTCGTTAGGTTGCTATAATCCTAGGTACTCGGTCGGTCAATATCTAGGCTAAAATCCCTCATGTACATATTCCGCAGCAATTATAGGCTTTGTCGCTGCACCAGGAGGTCGTCGTAATATTCCATCCGGAACTTTAGTTCTGGCCTCATGTGCATGAATCCAGCCCATCACGGCGTTGAAATCTCGACACTGTTTATTAAGATTAAAGTTTGGCCACGCATAATCGACCTGGTCTACCCAGTTATAAGTAATGATGTGAAGGTCGGCATTACACATTATGACCTGTCGAAGCATTTCGATGCAGTGATCTACAACTAACATTAATCTAGTTTTCTATCACTCAAGCCGAACATTCTACTTACCCAGATGGATCCTAAATTTTCCTGGGTGTGCAAAATGCTCTGATTTATCTGCATAGTACTCTCTATACGAAAATTTTCGCAGAAGATTCTACAAATTCGTGTTAGAAGACTTATCCAAGATAAAATCTGTCAGAAGAGCTCACTAGACAGTGCATCTGATGAACGGCTTCCATTGAAGCCATGTAGTTACCTCCTGCCTCTGGAGGTAGCATAACGCTACTATTGCTAAGTTTGCCGATTCGGGCCATCTCCTCTTCGGTAACTGAGAAAACGCCAGCTAGGTCTCTTTGTCAACGACAAATCACTCTAGAGAGTACTTCTACTGACAGTCACTAATTTCCTCCCATGCAGCATCAAGATCAGGATTTGGTTGTCCACGATAAATCGAGGGTTGACCAAACTCTCCAAGATACTGCCAGCCAAATCTTTGCCCCACCGCATTAACAGCCTCACCTATTCAGAAATCAGCGTCGAATTTTAATTTAGAAGAAAGATTTTCATACTATACTCCTGTGTCCACCCTGGCTCTATTGAATCAATAGGTCCCACTACTTTAGGATACCGGGTAAGAGTGATTATAAACAATATACCTGATGTTAGTAGAAGCACCGAGTGGATTATCCAAGGCCATATACGGCGTCGAGAAGTAGCTTTGTAAGAGAAATTTGGAAGAAATGTATCATTTTCTTGATTCTCTGTATCAGAATCACTAACGAGACTGTATTTTGATTCGGGAGATGCCATTTGAATGTGAAGCCAAGTGTAAAATCTAGATTTGTTGTGTTGTGGGCAGCGTGTTGTAAGCAGAGAAATCACCACGTTAGTATTCGTCCCTCCATAAGTAAGACCTTCAAATGAAACATCCAGTTACGACAGCACGTATGATATGGTGTGATTCTCGAAAAGAGGGGTTAATACACATTGGACTAGTAAGTCATGTTACCAGGCTTGAGATGCAAGTTAACAGCTGTATATGCCACATTTACTAATATTGGCAGGTGGCATGTGATACAGACCATAGGTTATCTACATATTACTTATCAAGGAAGGTAATAATCATATATCTTAGATCACTAGATATTGGATAATGATTGTGGATTAAACGAGACTATCAAGTTAATTAATATGCTTATTCATGTGCATTAACTGAACTCATGAGCCTAGGAGACAAAGAAAAAGGCCAATCCATCCAAGCCGGTGATAAAAGTAGCGTAACACTCCAGTTAATCCTTACTCCTCATCTTATGCATAATCCCTGATCTCGTGAGTACTTCTTTCCGCGAAAAGGCCTAAAATAGTCAAAAGTTCCTTCGCAGTTCCTGCAGTGATTTTTGAAATCCCTGTCTAATCTTATCGATACTCAAGTTTTGACATCTATAGGGTGGATAAAGTGACCGTACAAATCATCCATGAGCAATAACTAGGGAAAATCAATTTGCTCCTTCCTCTGGTGGTTACTCCTCGGGGTGTAACCTTGAGAGGATGTGGGAGTTCGAATGCTCTTGCCCAATAAGGTACTCCTAAAATGAAGATATGCAAAGTTTAGCTGCCAGTATCCCTCGCAAAATACCCCAGAATCCACCTTGAATTCGTGAGAATGTAGTAGTGTCATTCCGGAGCAATTGGTCATTCAGAACTATTCACCTGGATCTATTCGTCTGGGCCTTGAGTTTGTCCTGAACAGAGGCACAGAGAGTGTATGTAAGGTTACGCATTAGGAAAACCACTATGGTATTATGAACATAGCCCAGGAAAAAACGTAATCCAAAGGTGGGACAGGCGTTTACTCGTATACCGAGTTCCAGTGTAGGGCTCCAAATCTTTCGGTCCTGATAATTGCTGCTAAGCTCCAGAGCTGAAGTGCCAGTGTCGAGTATAAAGACTGTAATGTCGCACCTTTCTGAGCTTTAGGGAAAACCATAGGTTGTTTCATTTCTAAGATACACAGTCCTATATATTATAACTCGCATCTTCAAACTCATTACAATATTATTTCAATTTTACCAACTCAGTATGCGTGCTCAATTTACTCTCTCCGCCGGCTTGGCAATTTTGAGCATTGTCTTAGCTGCTCCTGTCTCGCTCAGCAATCGAGAAAAGGACGAACCTCTAACTGCCGCATATAACACCGTTTATAAGCGAGAAGTGGACGAGCCTCTGACCGCTGCATATAACACTGTTTATAAGCGGGAAGTCGATGAGCCTCTCACTGCTGCATATAACACTGTTTACAAACGAGAAGACGATGAAAAGGATGTGGGGACCCTTTTCAACGTTCTCTACAGTCGGGAAAAAGATGAACCTCTCACTGCTGTCTATAACAGTGTTTATAAGCGGGAAGACGACGAAAATGATGTTGGGAGTGTCATTAACCTCCTTTACAGTCGAGAAAAAGACGAGCCCCTCACTGCTGTGTATAACAGTGTCTATAAGCGAGAAGATGATGGCAAGGATGTAGAGACCGCTTCTAATGCTCTCGACAAGAGAGAAGTTGATGAACCACTCACTGCTGTATATAACAGCGTCTATTAGAAAAGGGCAAGATTGTTCGTCATGAGATGACCATCATCAGAAGGATTGGAGTGCTAGGAATGGAACTTAGGGTGACCGTGTTAAGCAAGCTTGGAAATGTTCGCGTATAGTTACTATCCTAGTTTTAGTATTAGTAGCCAGTAAGATGTGGATATCTGTTATCTGCAGAGAATGTGTGGATCGTGTTGGATTTGAGTTTCCTCCTTAGCTGCACTTTAACACTCATTTCATTAGCTAAACGTATTTAAAATCCGAGTTTTATCAGTCATTCACTACTTATTGATATTTTCTCGAAGTGAATGGTATAATTCATGATTGACCACTTACGATAGCGATGTTACAATAAATGATTCGGATTCATCTTCATTGCAAAAGTGATATGTGCTATATTACTTACTGTTTCAAAGTTTATCAGCTGCTCTTTACGTGGTTAACGGGGATAGTGAGTCCACATTAGGTTATACGAACAATAACCTAATGTGGGCTTGTCCCTGTCGACCACCTATGCACCACAGGAGTCCTCCTTTTGTGCAGAATAATTGGCTAATGTTATATTTAAAGCATCCCATTCTTACATGCTCCAGCCCACAGCCCAATCGGATTCTCCTGCTTGTAAAAGGCGTCATCTTTTACGAGAGAGGGTTGTTGTTCAGGGATCAATTCAATCCCCTGCTAGTGCTCTGTAAGACATTCACGGGCCGTCCGACCGACTACACCCAAATTGGTAAAGCACCGAGCCACCGGAGGCTTATTTCCGGCGCCTGCACGAACGTAGCACTGCATAATGATTCAAGCATTTTGATTATTCAGGCCTTAAATATGATATTTCTAGTCTCGCCGATTATCCGGTATAACTGATCACTTAATATACAGTAGCACCAACTAAAACTTTTAATCATAATTTTAGTCTCTGTAGAGAGAAAGGAATTTCAAAAAGCAGAGTACATATTTTTTCCTTGTAACGTAAATACTCAGAAATTTGGTAACAGTAATTTATTTATACTTTGTAAGGTTAAATTTCTTTTCGAGAAAATAACATTAGAAATTGTTAATTATGTGTTACGGCCGTAAAATTCCAAAAATGATTTTTCATATCCCGAAGAGATGATCCATTCTTACACTTGGGAGAGGCGAGGTCTTCTGACTCTCCATATGGCCATATTGCCGTGAAACAGACCTCGTCATATTCGCAATCGCGGCACTGTTTCCAAGATGACCAGTCAAGATAGTCTACCAGCTCTTGAAAAGCCGCTCTGGCCTGGCTATAATTCAATGATATTGCTGATGATAAGGTGGAACAGATTCTGTGCGAGATTTGATATACTCCATCAGCTGCTATTGATGATGAATATTCTGTAGGTAAGAAGTGGTTCGTACAACTTTCGATCTCCAGTGTTGTATTAGGGGAATCGTAGTCACGGAACGGACGCAGCAATAATTTCACATCAGAGTTCATCTGCTCTTTTGAAGTAATTCGCTCGCCTAGGGCAAGGCTATACAGTGAGTCGCTGTACCTGGATACGATCGAGTCAGTTATTGCCTGCCAATCGACTCCATCTGTTGGCACATCTTCCATAATAGATTTCTCGACAGCTGCAAAGATTTTCGTCTTCTGAAACACAGGCCAGTGTGCTAGCCTTGGAAACTTTGTTTCGTTGGGAAATAAATTGCCTTCATAGGAAAAGGCCGTAACCATCCTCTCATAGTCTAGAACGACTTTCCCCTTTTTGTAGCCATTATATCTAGTCGCGGCCGTTTTGAAGAAGAAAGAATAAAACCTAGGGTTCATAAAAAAGTCGCAAGCTTCTCCATTGGCCCTTTTAACATCGGAGATTTGGACGCTGGAGTCGAAATCACACAAAATCAGTTCAAATCCCATTTCCATGCGAATAAAGCCGTCTATACGCTGACCCCATTTCTCATTTGCCAACTGACAGAAGTATGCAAATCGGCGATAATCCGCATATGGAGACTGATCTTGCTCAAAGGTTGCACTTTGCATATTTAGAACGTATATTTGTGTGTCCAAAGTTCCTAATAGTGTTTTGGCCGATGACTGTCATGGCCTCGAGTCAGCATGATAAGATTTGCAGATGAAAAAAAGCTTTTAAGAAAAGTCAAGAGTATAGTATATCTAATGCTTCGCGAAGTCCAAAAGAAATCGCATGTTCCAAAGCAGTCTAATGGCAGATAACAGGCCACGAAAACAACTCACCTGTCCATCGATATATAGAATGTTAAGGTCTCTCTTTGTGACATAAGTGTGTAAATAGCCATTCTGTACGCATGGATTGGATGCTGTAGCAATAGATCTATCTCCAATATTATCCTTTTGACCGCTGCTACTGCTCGGTTGGTCTACCAGATGGCGACCAAAAAGCCATGATGGAAAGCTCTGTATGCGCCATACCTCAGATGAACTGCTTAGAGCTCCGTTCTCTGGAGTTCCGCTCTGTTGCATTGGAGGCGAGTTGGGACATGAGACGGTTGAGACCGCCGCCTGACACTCCATCCCAGGCATGAAAACACCGGTATCAACGTGATTGCTTGCTATCCACGCAAAGACTAGAGCGTGTTCGGGCTCAAATGCAACCCATTCCATTCCAGTGATCGCAGATTTATTGGAAGCGCCATGGAAGAACTTCTCTCCAGCTCTAATGCGTCCAGGAAAAAAAGACATCCCGTTGAAATGGAGTGCAGAGCCCCACTGGCGCATTGATGAATGAACAGCGTTAAATATATGATTGGCATTGACCTCTGCTGGACTCGATGCAAAAGCCAGCATTGAAGATAGCTGAGCTAGAGTAAAACAAAGAAATAAAAGGTTCACCATTTTCGCGAAATAGGGATCGTCGAGGGATATCCTGGTGAAGTTTGAAGGAGTAAAAACAATCGCAGTGATTTAGAGAAGCTTATGCAAGACTTAGAAGAAACTAGAAAGGAAAGCCTGGATACTTATAAGTTACCCCAGAGCGTACTTAGTCAGCAAATAACAAGCTTCAACAATAATTCGACCATAACGGGAGAAATTGATATAAAATATTAGTGCGGTTATTGATATTACATAGAGATGAGATATTTTAGGCCCTGGATAACTTAATATTGTGCTATGATGAACAAAAAACAACTTGTTGGTATGACCATGTTTGACTAATACTTCGTAGGTTCCCAAAGATCTACTCCAGCTTACGATCTTAACGGATATTTGAATACCTCGAAATAACAAACAAGAAGTATAGAAATGCAGATCATCCCCATCACTCTTGATGTTAGATTCCTGGAAGGCAGGAGGGCGAATGAAACTTGGGTCGGCGAACAAGTATCTTTCTCCTGCGCGATCCATTGCCAGCTCTCAGCTTTAATGAAACTCCTGGGCCAGTAGGTCCTCTCAATGATTCTTCCGTCTCGCCTTAAAATCATGTGCATCCGTCTAGTAAAGTCTTGACCACAATACCACCTGGGAGTCTCCTCGACCATCTCGTCGCCGTTCTTCACGTCTGCTTTCGCTGCACGGCTACCTTGAGCCACATCCATGACAATCCTTTCATCAAAGCTGGCGGTATCTATTCCAAAGTCTAGAAGTTCCTGGTATCTTTGGATGAATTGTACCTTATTTCCCGTCTCAAATTCTAGGGAATCCCGAGGCGGAATTATTCGCCGTCCGCTTTTCATCGATATGAAGTCGGACTTCACGTCGGAATGGTCAATTTCATTAGATAATAATCTAATCCACTCATTTTGTCCGCAGGCGCTGCCACTCCGTTTTAGTTGAAGCAGCTCAAGAACTATTTGATCTATACTTCTGCGGCCACCAGAAGCTCGCAGTATATGTGCGTTCACCTGCACAAGATAAGCGAACCCGCGATCATAGATCAACCGCAAAGCATCATAGTTTTTCCAAGCCATTTCTTGGGCCTGACGGTTATCAATGTGGATAAGAGGGTTAGTGTAGTAACTTGACATATTTCTATTCATAGCTTCCAGAAATTGGGCGCGAGAATGAATGCCCCATCTATATGGTAGAATAGTTGCGAAGTAGTTCGCGATGCCTATTTTTTCAAATCAGATCCCTATTCGTAAAGTGCGATAAACAAAGATTCTAAGGGGGATATAGGGAAAACATAGAACCTACCTTCTATATACCAACCGTTATTATCACCATCAGGACTGTTTGTTTCATCGTCCATGAGTAGCCAGTTGTGTATCATCTCATGCAACAATAGAAATAGCAGTTCCTCCTGTGACACAGAATGGATATATGTGTCATATTCAAGTACATAGCTCCTCTGGAAAGCCGAACCACCAAGTCCACGTGCTGGGCTAGCCCGGCGAATAAATATACGATATGGGTTGTCTTGGGTTGGAGGGTCCTTGAACATGTATGAAATCTTTTCGAACATTTGTTTTGTTTGTGGAACAAGGCCACTGATCCGCCTAGGTACTGAACCAAACCAGTAAAATCCAAAGTAATCTTCCGACTGCTCTTTTTGAGCAGCATATCCACAGTTTTCCGCTTCTTTGTTGAAATCAGAGCTCAAACAAAAGCTTTGCTGATAACTGGAAACATGCTGGTAGCTACGAATGGGACCCACTGCATAGACAGAGTCGCGTAGCAAGGTGGCTGGTCCAACTTTCACTACAGATAAACCTTCCCCAAATGTCCACACTGCCCTTGTTCCTGTTGGACTATTGGTTAAGTCCCATTGCACTATTATTCTATACTCTTGATCTTTTATTGTGTTCAATGTTGCTCCACATCCGTTCTCGGAATATCTGCAATTACTGGCTGGAATCGGAATAAAGGTAATCCCAGCCCCCATCAGACCACCTTGATCTTCTCGCAAATCGACCCTGGGTCCTACAGGTGTTTTCATATCCACAAGTCTTGGAACAGCTACAAATTGAATCTCAACATCTCCGTGGGTGGGACGTAAGACATGCCAGTGGCGGTATGTTTCCCCAGATTCATTTTTGCCGATCATAGGAGATGAGCATTGTTGTTTGCAGGCAGTCATACCCGGCTGTGCATCCATTGAATAGTCATATATTTTCAGCGGGATGGAGCCTAAATCATCAGAGGCAGTGAGTGCACCGTCGTCATAGGCCTGAGTTGGCACATTTCCAACTTGAAGAGGGAAAGTGAGTAGACAACTATTAACGAGCTGTACATTTGGTGCTTTGAGACTCATCCGCATGTTCAGACGTTTCGCTCTTCCTAGAGTATCGAAAAATGGACTGATTGATACCTTCAAATGGCGATAGGCCTCCCGTGCGTGGGGCAGACTTTGTTCCATTACTTGAGAGTGTATTAGAATCACTCGTTGAAGTGAGGCAGGAACTTAATTGACTGTCTTCAGTGAAATAAATATTAGCGCTTATAGTATTCAAGACCACAGCATGCTAACTCTCCAATTTCCGTCGATCCACGCTGGTTATTTGGAATGGCACTCCTTTTATAATTGGGTACGTACCCCTGAGCTAGCAAGCTGGTGATTACTGGGAGTTGCTCTGCCTTACGCACCCCTATGTAATAAACAAGGATTTTTACCGATTATTACAACTAAAATCAATAAACGCATACGTATCTGTCGTACTTTTTTTTTAAAACAATATTAAACTATAAATATATACGTAATCATGGTTTTATGCGTACTACTTATTTATATGATGTTAATAAGTACACTAGACTTTAATTGATCTAATATTATAAAAAATTTAACATGAAATTCCTGCTCCAAGTATGTATCTCCCTCCATCATTTCAGATATCTCTCTAATATTAAACTTCGGGTTTAAGTTCAACCCGAACAGCTACATGTTCAGAGGCACTCTTATATATAGCTGCAAGAATTGCAAAGTTGAACTCGATCTTAGACGGAGGAAGGATAATACTGTCATGCCCTTCAATTAGATCGATAAACGACAACAGTGGGCGAGCATTGGAGCCATCCCATCCAAAAGCAGGGAAGTTTTCCTCTCGAGTATTAACAGCGCCTTCAACATCTGTAAAGTGTATGAGTTGAAAGCTTCCTGCAGCCTCGTCGGAGTCAGCCGTTGGCACCCATTGCCATGTCAAACCTCCTGCTGAACCGTCCACGTTTAGAATCGTTTGGGGTTCACCGTGGAAACCGCAGGCACGCTCATAATCAAATGAGACTATGTCTCCACTCTCAAGCTTTAGCTCCATTGCAGCACCTGCATGAGTTTCGACGGATACTGGGTGTTCAGATGGATCAGCACCAGTTGGTGGCGTAGCCATCCAAGCGTAATGGACTGTGACAGCGACGGGCCGAAGAGCATCAAAGATCATAGCAAGATCATAGACGCCCCAATCGAAGATAGTTCCTCCCCCAGCTTTCTGCTTATCTAGAAACCATCGGCTCTGAGGTTGGTATTCAATCCCAGGCCGCGCTCGCGGCTGGCGATTTACGAGTCGAGCATGGTACGGAGTACCAATATTTCTTGCCGCAATCAATTGGCGAGCATGATCCAAAGCTTTATTCTCTAGGAATCGAATGCTGCATTCACCAAAGAGTCGCCCGGAGCTTCGACTCGCAGCGAGCATCTCAGCCAATTCGGCTTCCGAAGTTGCTACGGGCTTCTCACATAGAACATGCCGTTTTGAACGGAATGCATGAAGTGTCGCCGAATGATGTAGCCACGGAGGTACTGCTATAATGACTATATCGCGGTCTTGCGCTGCCGAACCGGTAAGCATTGTCTCGGCATCGTCGTAGACTGTAGCCAGTGGAAACTTGTCAATGAAGGCATCTCGAGCGTTCGGAGAAGGGTCGGCGGCAAACAATTGAACATTTTCTAAGGTTCCCGCTGTAGCAGCATGTCGACATGCGGTGGCACCAACGCCGTACAGATAAATTCTCCAGGGATGAGTTAGGTTCCTTTGTAGCTTGTCAGCCTCTCCACCGCCCATCTTGTTTAGTATGCCTTTGTCTCTTGCGTTGATTTCAAATAGTGCCTTTGGAATATTATATATGTCGTTGGTTATTAGCAAATATAACTAGCCTATAATTGAGACTGCGAACTCAAGGCGATTGAGTATGGCCTCCATTATATAGATATACATTTCTTACTGTCATCCAAAACGCCACGGCGGCGCAGAAGCCGGAATTGCGAGCCGTTTTGCTATATAGCCTCAATTGCTCGTGTTTGTCGTAAGATTTCTACGGCACGGTCGATATTATCCTTAGTCGCGTGCATCATGTGTGATTCCTTGCGATAACCTGTGTTTGTCTACGATGAGATGAATAGGACATATTGTGAGGGCTAGGGGCTCTAGCAATAACTAGCCATATATAATAGACCTCAACTAGCGTCGGCTCCTCATACTTTGCCAGTTAGATATGTGTCTATCAACCCATTCATGTGAACGAAGTCTGTAATTAGAGCAAGTTGATAAGATATTGGCCTTACTTCATAGGATGTTGATGTGTCCCATGCAGCAATTTATAACGACCCCTTATGTTGTTTAAGCGGGAAATGGCAAGTCACAGGGTTGCCAATTAAACCGATTGGCGAGTATTATAATTAGTATTTGAAACTAGATCATGAATCATCTTTGCGAAGTGCTTGTTCTGGAATTATAAACAGCCTGTACTTGCGGTTAAATTCTCCTCACTGTCTAGCGAACCCTTATTCGCAGTTTCACCAGACTTTCACTATCACCCTAGCTGCCTGGGGGACAAATTTTGGGTTATCGTGCCGTATTACCACTTGGCAATGGATTTCTTCACTGATCTTATACCTTGTTAATCCGGTCCTGCTAATTCAATCTTATCTTTACTGTCGACATGCTATTGGGACACTAAAGTAGCTTAAAGTTACAACGTGAACATAGGGTGTGTGGAAGTACCTCCGCGAGGGCAGGATAGATGTCTTCACTTTTTTATCACCTGTGAAAACCCCTAATCGCATTTGTATCTGAATTATTATGCACTATCATAAGATGCTGGATGAAATTATGGATCAGACATTATTCGCCTCTTACAGATTGTCGCTGCTAAATATGAGAATTACGATTCTATGACGTGCACCCGATTGGAGTTGATTTGCACCTCGCGTATGACGTCAAAACGGGTACATGTGGTCAACATTGATATTTTTACCATACTTCGGAAATTTACTATCAATACAACTTAAGCTATACTTCAAATTTATTCATCTCGTATATAAATTAGAGACCTCGTCGAGTTTAAGCATAGCATCTTTATACCCGCTCGACCTTCCTTTTTCGCACCGTTCGCTGACGAGGGGATATTGTTTGGGGAGACATAATGACGGAATCCGTAGTGCAATTGAGATGCGGCATCAAGGTAAGGACTCAGACGAGGATATAGGAAATGATTCTCATGTCGATATTAGAACGATGACTGGGGAAAGAAGGGTAAAGAATCTCTAGTTGCCCAGCTCTGGTCGAAGACACAGGGCAATGGGCCCATCGATGAGAATAAAACATATTCAGAGGTAATGAAAAGCAGCTGAGACTTTGTTGAGTGCCGGACAAAAGCTGATTGCAGACAGATGTGGATGGGTACCTACCCAAGCAACCCCTCATATATACTCTCAACGGGAGAGCCACTCGCAGAATATATCAAAAAGAGTCCTCAATTGCTTGGGTCATCTGCAGATAAGTGGGGCTTGGAGATTCCCTTCTTGCCAAAGGTATTCAGCCTATTGTAATGGATAGACATGGTCAAGCTAATGAAGTCCAGATCCTGTCCTTTGACAAAGCTCTTCCTCTTCAAATTCATCCAAACAAGGAACTTTCTAAAGAACTGCATCAGAAAGACCCCAACAAATTCACCGATAGTAATCACAAACCGGAGATTGCAGTAGCACTATCGAAGTTTGAGCTGTTCGTCGGCTGGAAACCTCTTCGTGACATCGAAGCTCTGTTCAAACTTAAGCCATTGCAGCAATTTGCTCCGGAATATCAGGCTCTGAATGACGAACGCTTGAAGCAGATATGTAGGAATTTACTGGCCGCCCCGGAAGACACGGTAAAGAAAACTATCAGAGAACTCCAATCCATTCCAAAGGAGCAATATGCTACAGATTCCTATATCCCTGGACTGCTGGATAGGCTGAGCCAGCAGTATAGCGAGTTTGACAACGGAAATCTGGTTGCTGCTCTACTAATGAACTACTTAACCCTTAATCCAGGAGAGGCTGTGTTTGTTCCCGCAGATGGTATTCATGCATACCTACATGGGGATATTCTTGAATGCATGGCGCGCTCCGATAACGTGTTAAACACTGGATTCTGCCCAAGAGTCGAGCGCGATAATGTGGATCTATTTATCAAAGCGTTGACATTCGAACCGCATAGTGCACAAGAAGCAGAATTGAAGAAAAGGGAGAGTAATAAGGGGGCCAATGGAAAAACAGTTGAATACGCACCGGAAATCAGCGAGTTCAATGTTCTTGCAACTTCCTTAGGAGCAGGTGAGAAGGAGACACATAAGGCTATCAATGGACCAAGCCTTATGATTGTTACTGAGGGATCAGGCAAGATGGAAAGCTCGGGAAAGAAAACTGATATATCTGAGGGCCAGGTGTTCTTCGTTGGGCAGGGCACAGATTTAGATTTTGCAACGGATAAAGGTTTAGTAGTTTATAGAGCTTACGTGGAGTAGACTTTGTGAACTTTTCATAGTAATGACAATAGGTCTCCGAATCGCAAGTGGTAGGAATCTATGAGAATCTTGATCTAGTAGATATATTGCTGTACAAATAGATTAATATTACGGCATCTATCTAGCTGTATATCCACCATCCACAAAATGGCACGCTCCAGTGACCCAAGCTGCGTCATCAGAGGCAAGGACTACCGCAAATCGTGCAATATCTTCAGGTTTACCGACTCCTCCAAACGGATGTCTCCGCTGAATATCATCAAGTGGCGTGAGATTCTCCGCAGTTTCCAGAAGGATAGCAGTTCGAGTATCTATGAATGAGACTGTGCTTTAGCATTATGGTACCAGAAGATGAGAATAGTACTTGTATCGGTAAATCACTTACACCCTGGACAAATTGCGTTGCAGTGGATGCGATGTTTCGCATAGTCTAAGGCTACTTGCCTTGTCAAGCTACTTACTGCTCCTTTGGAAGCACAATATGCCGCTGTATGTATTCGATGTCAGTATTTTTCCTATAGTTTTTCATTTGCTGATTATAGAATAGAATAGTAGTATGGACAGAGTTACGGACGGTTATCATTCCCCGCAATTGATGCCATAATTGACGAAATATTCACGATCCATCCCAGGTCTCCAGAGGGATGTATAGACTCCTGCTTCAACATCTGCGCAATGGCCAATTTGCACCCGAGAAAGACTGACTTTAAATTGATCTTGATCGTCTCATCCCATAAATCCTCCGATGTAGCATGGACAGGATTGGGATATCGAGACTCGAGCGACACTCCTGCGTTATTAACCATGCTTCAGCGTGCTGATTAGCCTGATGCAGTGTGGAGACTCTTAGCAAGATACGAAATAGTACGCACATATCTAATCTCCCAAACTCAGCTACAGCCTTACTGACAATATTCTCTACTGCCTTTGCAGACCCTACATCTGTCTCGACGAAGATTGCTTTGCCGCCATCTCTCCTAATTAATTCGTCCGTATTGATAGTCGTTTCTTCAGGGACAATAGAACGAGCCGAGGGTGTGAGATCCCCGCAAACAACGCGAGCACCTTCACGAGCATAAGCCAGAGCAATAGCACGGCCAAGCCCAGAGGAAGCTCCGGTGACAATGGCGACTTTATTTGAGAGGCGTTGGAGACTCATAATATATTCTTTGACGGTTTTGAATTTCAGACTGGCACTATACTAAATCAACAACAAGATAGAGAGCTTGGCAGTAGCAGGTCACTATCCGTAAAAGTAGGTAAATATCAACACTTCATGCCTTCCCAAGCTTCTCGGCTTACTTGCTTCTCTATTCAGGAGCTAAAGCTGAAGAGGGAGAATAAAGACTTTCTATACAACGGCTGTCTTAATTTCCCGAAATAGGAAGAGGGGTGTGAGGGGTTGGTTGTCTTCCGCCCACTTACCGGCAAACCTTCCTAGACAGGCTTTTTTAGTTTGCAATCGTTTTATTTCCTCTTCTCAGTCTAAGGTTACATGTGAGCTGTAGATGAGATTATATACCAGGCTCTCCGCTGTGATTGCGATGAGTCTCCATCGTTGACTTCCTACTGGGAAGAGCTATGAGTGTTTCATAACCATTTGTCTCTAGTAAGATCTAGATTGAATGATTATCTGATCTAGGTATACAGTGCTGTCTTATATTTTACTCATCTCAATCAAATTTTTTATCATCCAGCAGGTTGATGGTAAACTGATGTATCCCTAACAAAGTTATGTGAGATCGAACTAGCTTATTCACACTAGACTGCAGAAAATGTATCTAAAGTATTATGCCACTATCAGTTCATATATTATCTATCACGAGATGTGGTTGCAATACAGTAAAGACTATGAACTTAACTTGAATGATTAATGCCGGTAATAAATGACAGGCCAATTTTCAATTACTATAATCGTTTATACCCCCCTAATTAATGAAATGATAGACGGGGCTGCGCTTCCTAAGTTATCATCAAACCTGGCCACCTGAATTCCATCAACCGTCATCATGTTTACAACCCCCATAGTTAGAAGATTATACATGTTAAAATTCTTCAAACGTCCTTCTAAGCTTACAATCTGCGCCTGGCAGTCTGAGCTTGAGCCTGGACTGAAACAGCCTATTGCAGTCGCAACACCTGTTAGTCGATCTATCATGTGTGACAAGAAATATATGTTTACTCTAGCACTAGTATAATAGAAAAATTGAGTATGACATACTAGTACTATAGTTATCAAAATAGCTAAAATGTCCTCCTGTGTAGTACAAAAAGCTGGATGAGTCGACAACACGGAGGCCCCATGCATCAGCACAATTTCCAGTGCACTGATCTGCATCGGAGAAGCCTGGGTCGTTAAGCCAACCAACTCTGGGGAAGGGAATTGTTGCGTTAGGATTGGGTTGATAGTACCTATGGATGAATAAGTTGATCGGTTCTTACACGCAGATTTGGAGTAACGCACGGAGTTTCGGACTGAGCAAATCCAATAAAGATATCATTCGCTTCGACGAGTTGATATTGATAGAGCGAGTGATGTTCTACTGAGAGGCAGAACCTATTACACACTTAGTGACGAGATATCGGATGCTGAGTTGATGGGAGTTAGAGATTACGCACAGCCATACAGGTCCCGGAGATTCCACATAGAGGCCCCTGCCGCTGTATACAGTCACCTGGTCATTGTTGGCACTATCAAGATCATGATCTGAAGTCCAGAGCCAGATATTTTCCATGTAAAGCCCTCTTGCACTCTTCGTAACGTGCATCGTCATAAAAGCACCAATGCAAGCGGGATCCGGTGCTGCGGGTGGGGTTTTTACCTGCGGTGTTGGTGGACATTGTTTGAGCTGTAGTTGGCTGCCAGTAAACCCTCTAAATAATTGGATTGTTAGTCCATAATACACTTCTAATTGGGACTCGTAATCATCAACGAGAGAAACCGAAAGCTTACCCAATACGTGCATGTACATCCCACATCCCACTTGGAGTCCCATGTGCTGCAAGGTTCCACTCAATGAGTATTGCGCCTGCTGCTGGGCCCTGTGTACTTACAACCATGTCAGACCACTCTATGGCACCGATTTCTCCAGGTTTTCCAATTTGGATGGCAATCTGCGGTCTGTTCATATCAGAAAAGTATGACCCTGCAACGAGGATCACCGGGTAACTTTCTCCAATGAGTCTGGATTTGGGAGGAATATACAGTGTTCGAGTGATTTTATAAGTACCAGCGTCGAAGAAAATGATTTTCCCTTCCTCAGCTGCTTTCAAGACTATATGCTGTAGTACAGCCGTGTCATCATGGATTCCATCACCTTTTGCCCCTGCATCACGTACGCTTAAGAATTGCGACAGTGGAGTTGAGGCATACTGAGGCTTTGATCGTTGATAGTATTTTGATCCATCTGTAAGGCTATGCGGTCGTATGTTTGGAGCAATCAGCCCCTGGTATCTCTTTGGGCCATGAAGCGCATAGGCATGGCCCTGACCCCAGGCCTGGAGAGTGGTTTGATGCCTTGTGCCTCGCAGAGCGACGCCCTGTACGTCTTGTACTACGACGTCAACAGTCGTGAATTGCAGATTCTCGAGTATTAAACTAGAACCTATAGATTTCGAAGCTAAGGATGAATTGTAGCTCGTTAGGAAGGCGACCTCGGTGTTTGAGATAGAACTATCGATAAATGTCATGGCACCTTCGAGGCCAATGCTGGACATATTAAACCCAGTTGAACAATTATTAATTTTAACGTCCCTGTACATTGCCCCGAGGCCGAACGGGACGGTAACTGCAGTGATAGCATTGCTGATCTGCAAGTTCTGAACATTTGGGTTACCACCCGCGTTAACGATTGCGCTTGAACCTCCGTGGATAACGATGTCGGAAAGAAAACCTCCCGCACCTGGATGCGATTAGTCAATCGCACTATTCATGAGAATATCAAATGGGAAGAGAATCATCAAGGTTGCAAAAAGGCTTACCAGAAAGAATGACAATTCCTTGATGCTGAGTCCCAGGCTCCTCGCTGAGCCATATCTCCAAGTTGCTGAGACTGGTAGCCTGAGCTGTGGGCCAATTGAAAGCCGATACTTGTTTCTCTGGTTCGACATTCCGCAGGTCTATAACTAAGTTTTTCATTTGCCGATAAAAGATATTACCAGCAACCCAGCTATTACCACTATTGCCCTCGATTAGAACCTCGGCTGTAAAGTTCTTACTGGCCTTGAGAGTAGGAACATCGTTCGGATTTCCGACGATTTGCGTCTCGTAGTAATCCACTATTGTAGAAGAAACCATATATGTGCCCGCAGGGAAGTACACAACTGCGGCGGTGGTGGTTGATGACTGACAATTCCACGGTGCACAGCGATTACCCGCTGAAATTGCAGCATTAATAGCGGCTGTGTCATCATGATATCCGTCCCCCTTTGCGCCGAAATCCTGAACGTTGCGGAACACCACATAGTCCTTATCGGGATTAAAGGCTGCTACGCCTTGATGTTTAATCTGCTCTAACCAGAAGCCCGGTTTATCATGGTGTGGATGGTTGTAAGATGATGCAGTTGCGAGTGTCGTAAATTGCAGTACAGGAATAAGGAGAGCTCGTAGTACCGAGACCACCATGATGAACGGTTAGAAGAAAAGGAGAAACTCCTGCCAATAAGCTTAGGTACACTTCAGGTTACTATTCCTTGCTCGTTTGCTCTTCTCCAGAATCGATCCTGAGCCCGCATTATACAGGTTTTTCCTTCTTAGTCTAATAGCTACCCTACTATGTTGTATTGACACAACTGTTCGAGAACAGCATCCTCGCTTGGTAAAATCATTACTGGGTTATGACCGTGGAGTCGGCCTTTTAACCTGAGACGGCCCGATATCTACTCGATATAGTAATAGCTGGGACGACACTATTATTGACCGTATGATGGTATGAGAGCTATGAGCGGAAGTGGATCTTCGATTCCTCGTCTGAATCCGAGTCCGAGTGCGAGTCCGAGCTAAACTCCACAATTTCGATCTGGGTTACGGTCAATACACGTGGAGATGTGGCTGCACCAATCTTGAAAGAGGTTCGCGTTATGCATAGTGCTTTGCCAGAGGGAATTAGAATGTTTTCCAGGCACGATCTAGCCTAAAATTGAATAATACTTTCTCGGTACTTTCTATGCCGATTCACTCCAGTATCATATTCTCTACTTCGAACGGCCCTTCCGCGGTGCGGAAACTCCTCGTATCGTCCCCAAAGACGTCTTAGCATAGACTACTTGTCGGAATATACCTCTAATCCAGATTTGTCTTAATTATCTCAGATCAATAGCGCTGTCCGTCTTTTAAACCCCGCAATTAATTTAGCCGTGTGGTTGAGTACCCCTTTCTAGGAGCGACTCAAGCGTTTATTTGAAATCTAGACAACAACTTAAGCCAGATACTAAGAAAATATATATATAACATTACTTACCAGTACAAAGATGGCTGGTAAGGTGATATGAGTTTTAGTAACCCCGAACAATATGTTCTCAATTTCTCTGGGGATCAACCTAGCGTTGCTTGCAACAGCTGCCTTGGCAAATGGGTTTCCTACTAACTCCATCTATTCCAACCCAATCCTACCTGGATGGCATTCCGACCCGTCTTGTGTTTTTGTTCCCCAGGAAGACAATATCTTTTTTTGTACCACATCCACCTTCTCGGCTTTTCCCGGCCTCCCAATCTACGCCAGCAAGGATCTCCTGAACTGGAAGTTGGTCAGCAATGTTTTCAACAGGCCTGATCAAATCCCAGATCTTGCGAACGTGACCGGCCAACAGGATGGTATCTCTGCCGCAACTATTCGATATCGTGAGGGCACTTTCTACGTCACCGTAAGCTTTATCGCAGCCACTACGATTGGACTTAAGAACCTTATATTTACCACAACCAACCCCTATAGTGACGCCGCATGGAGCACTCCTATTCCATATTATGCCATCGGCTATGATCCTGACCTCTTCTGGGACGATGACGGCCAAGCATACATTACACTTTCCAACTATCAACCAGCAGGTATTGCCCAATTCCCCATCGATGTGAAAACAGGGAAGACGGGCTCTATCTACAGCGTCTGGAATGGAACTGGAGGTGCTAGTCCCGAAGGTCCTCACATGTACAAAAAGGATGGATACTACTACCTAATGATAGCTGAAGGGGGAACAGAATTGGGCCATATGGAAACGATTGCACGCTCCTCGAGCCTCAAGGGGCCTTATGAGAGCTACACCCACAATCCTATATTGACCAACAGAAACACTAGTGAATATTTTCAGACGGTTGGTCACGCTGATCTCTTCCATGATGCAGCGGACAATTGGTGGGGAGTTGCACTGTGCACTCGCTCTGGGCCAGCATGGCAAAATTATCCCATGGGCCAAGAGACTTGCTTATACCCTGTTACCTGGCAGCGTGGTCAATGGCCAGTCTTACACCCAATCCGAGGAGAAATGGATGGATGGCGGTTACCAGCGACTAACAAGCACATTTCCGGCAATGGCCCTTTTCTCGAAGGCTCAGACGAATACACTTTTCCACCCAGGTCATCAATTCCAGCTCATTTCGTCTACTGGAGGTTTCCTAAGCCACAGCCATACACAATTTTTCCACCAGGTCACCCGAACACACTTCGTCTTCTGCCATCTAAGTCGAACTTGACCGCAAATCCATTATTCAACCCAGACGATGGCTTTACTCTGTTGATGCGTCGACAGACCGACACGCTATTCACTTTCAATATTGACATAGAATTTGACCCTACCAAAGAAGAAGAAGAAGCAGGGCTCACAGTATTTCTAACACAAGACCAGTACTTCGATCTTGGGCTAGTGCTACTCAGAGCCGGAGGGGCCCACTCTCCATTGTCCTTGCACCTGAGGTATCGTACAACATGTATTGGATATCCTAATGCCACAATACCGGCAACACGGATTTTATCCGTACCCAGAAACTGGTCGGGAAAGCAAATACGTCTGCAGGTTCAAGCTGTAGATGAAACTCAGTATAAATTTTCGGCGGGGCTCTCCAGTCAACCATCGCGGCTTGAAACAATCGGCCATGGTCCTGCTACTGTGGTTAGCGGCGGAACAGGTCCTTTCACTGGTAAGAGACATTTACCTTTTATTCCAAATTCATGTTCTTGACTAATCTTGTTATTTTGTCCCAAGGTGCTCTCGTTGGCGCTTATGCTACAAACAATGGTGGCTCGGGTACTTCTCCGTCGTATATCCATAGATAGAGTTACATACCGCAAGGCCAGCAAATCGATTACGGTGTTATCATTCGTAGCACTTAACAATTAATGTTGAGTATTTCACAATTGAATTCTTGATATATCCTTGAAATGCGTAACTGGATTTGTTGGCAGTATTATTGTAGAGTCGTCCATCACTGCGGATATCAGGACCCCATAGCTCCTTTACTCTTTTCCTCCTCCTTTCTTTCCTTGGCAGCACGACGCCATTCAGGGCTTTTCTCCATGACATACAAGAGAATAGGACTAAATACAATAACAAGAAGGCCAAAGAATGTAGTTGTCCATCCCATGCCAATTTTGTTGATCATAGGAACCACGCCACTTGTCGCTCCAGCGCCCAGCCAGCAGCGGACAAGGTTATTAGCCGCCGTAGCTGAGCCAGCTCTCCCTGGATAGATGTCGATAAGAAGCACAGAAACGGTATTAATCGAGGCGCTAACAGAGAAGCCGATAAGAAAGAGGAAGATTATAGGGCCAGATAGATGGACTTTGTATTCAACCATCCAACCAAATCCAATGAAGCATACCGAGCCAAGTGCTAAAGTTGGAAGCACTACTTCTAAACGGGCTTTCTCAATGGGAAAGTTACTGAGATCGACATGACGATTATATTGTAGTGGCATACCTAGGCGTCTAGCGTGTGCCTTGAATCTTGAGTCAATGATCCGCCCACGGATAAAGCTGGCAAGCAAGCTCCCGCAGCCCAGAGGCAGGTAACAGAGCGCAATTTGAATCTCGTTAAAACCATATACCCTTCCGAACTGGGACGGGATTAAGGTTACCGTGGCATAGTAACCGCAACAGAGGATCCCAATGTAGCCCAAGACAAAGCCAGCCTCTTTCGTGAACACAACCCTCACTGTATCCAAGGGATTGGGTAGACTGAACCTTGTTCTCGCAAGCGTGTCATGCTTTTCGTATGCAGCAGGATGGCCTTCCGCAGCTAATCTTTTCTCTATCTTTGTATTGATGTAGCAACGACTCCACTTGGGTGGCGGGATAGATCCATCATCAACAATGGGTCTACATGTCTCCGCCAAAAACAAAGCCGCTGGAACGAATACCACTCCAGTACAGATTAGTAGGAACCAAAACACCGAATGCCAACCCAAGTATTGCCCAAGAAGACCACCGATGATAGGACCAAGCGAAGGTCCAGCTTGTGGGATGACCGACATATACGAGACATAGACACCGCGCTCCTGCGGCGTAACGATATCTGATACGACGGCAGCCGCCAGAGCTACAGTTCCAGAGCCACCTGCACTCTGGAGACAACGTAAGATCATCAACGCAGCATAGTTATTTTGAAGACCCAACCCGATATTGGCGGCGATATAGACTATAAAGCATATAAAATAGGCCGGCCTTCGGCCTGAGCGATCAGAAAACCCACCAATAAACGCAGGTGCGAGACCTTGGACTATCTAGATATACATTGAGCAGATTAGTCAGGGGGACCTTAATCTAATGAAGAATAAATTCTCACCAGGTAAGTCGTGATTGTCAAGTTAACCAGAGAGTTAGACACATGGAGGTCAGCGGCGATAGCGTCGAGTGATGGAAAATAGATTTGCCCAGAAATTGGGGAGAAGAATTGGGAGAGGCTAGCACAGAGGATAATGATCTTCTTTTCGTTATGAGAGAAGACTGAGTAAGGTTTGTCGATGGAACGATCCAAATTGGCCTGGCCTATGTTTTCTTCGCTCTTCCCATTCGTCTGCCCGCCCTGGCTGTTTGTCTCTTGTGTAGCTTGAGAAGCGGCAACAACGCCCAGATCAGATTCCCCTGGGCCACTTGGTAGGATTGCGTCCTTGTTCGAGTCTTCTTCCCATAGCCCTTTGGTTGACACGTGTGGACTGTTGCCGATATCAACTTCCGGGAGCTGGCCCCCTATGCTGCTTATTTCTGTCATACTGTCTGCTCTTTGGTATTTAAGGCAGATTTCGCTGAACTAATTGCCAAGATGAATGATTTGGATGCGTGGAAATATCTATGGGAAGCTTAGTGGGTTTCAAGATCAGTATGAGCTTTACTATATAATCTGAACACCTACCGCAAATATATAAGTACCGGTTTCATTCTGATTACCAGGCGGTCAGATATATTTATTAATTGAACGGTTATTTCTTCCGTTTTCATTGCAATTCCTTCCATAAAGCCCTGTACAGGTGCGAATTAGGAGCCCGGAACCGGGCCGGTAACGGCCAAAGAGCGATAAAGGGGCTAAGTAACTACGCCGTATAACCTGAGAAGCAGTGACAAATAACAGAAGTTCTGTAGTGCTGATGAAATTGGGTCATTCTCTAATTCTTTCTCTGCCTGATCAAGTTGTACAAAGCCATGTGGCAAGCAGGCTGTCAATGCCGGCCGTTAACGGCAACTAGCCGAGACCGGGCTATTCTTATCTGACAACCACAGACAAGACAACTATTTCATATAAGAGTAGCTTGTAGCAGAATAATTTACATTTTGATGAAGTCTATGTCATCGGTTCCAATTCAATCGACATATCAGCTCACTGCCCATGTCCACACTCACAACCATGTTTAATCAGGAGGACCCATCCACACCTGGTCACTATGGCCCCTCACAGACAGCGCTGCTCCTCCTAGACTTCCACTTTATGTTCGTCGAAAAACTTGGCGGTCCCGAGGCTGTTGCTGCTCTAAATGTTGCAGCCAAAATGAGGACTTGGGCGAAGTCGCAGGGCATTATACAGGTGATCCATTGCCTAGTTGATCCCAATTCCGTGCCATTCTCAACCTGTAAGGAGGCTTCCAGATTCGCAGACATCGCTGCCGCTATGAGATTGAACGGAGGTGAAGAGCCTGCGGAACTACTTGAGGATAATAAGGAGGATGTCACATTCGGCAGAAGGCTAGGTCACGTATCTGCACTCAAATCGCCTGGCCTAGAAGACTTCCTGCAAGATAAGGGTATCAAATCGCTGATTCTTACTGGATTAAGCACATCTGGGTGTGTTTTAAGGACAGCAATGGCGGCCAGCGATGCAGAATACATCGTGACGGTTATATCTGATGGCTGTGCTGACCGGATAAGGCAGTACATGAGAAGTTGATAGAGAAACTACTAGGCCACAGAGGATATGTTACCACTGCTGCCGAGTTTCAAGAATATTTTACAAAGGTTACAGGAAAGAAGTGAAGGTAATCAAATTATAATCTCGCTCGTTCTTGAATTTGGTTACAATCGCATCGTTTCTAGATATTGCTACCGTACTTGACACCCTTCAAATACATATGATAAGTTGCTTGTAGATAGGTTTAAGCGGAAAAGCGCAATTCTTCTAGCCACTTTGACGTAACTCTAAGCAACCAGTCTCCGTACCTACCATTCGACTATGCTTTGCTTATTATTGAATCTATTGTATGAGTGACCGTGTCCCTCTCTTCCCAATATTCAGCCTGACTTCAATATAGCAACTTCCTATCGCTCATATCAGCAACAGATATGTTTGATTCACCATCAGCGCTTTCTATCCCTATATCTAGTTCCCATTCAATCCTCAGCTGATTGTCCGCAACCTTACGAGAAACTTCTCGACACTTCTCGCTAACTTAGATAATCTTGTTGCTTACCACTACTACTAGCTAATAGTAAAGCAATGCATTATATATCTTTGCCGATTCTATTTAATAAGAGATACACTATTCACGGAATGAGGCCGTATCTATCGACGAGGGTCAAGTCGATGAACCATATGAGGTACCCAAGGTAGCATTATTATCTATGTTCCATTCGAACTCAGGCAATAGCTCGCCGTTTAAAAAGTCGAGTGGTATGTCATAGTCCAAGTTTTCAGGATATGATATAGGCGTCGGATTTCCGCCCGACTGGCGTCTGCTTGTATCGACGCCTACCGGGCTATAGTCAGCTTTCTGAACACTTATAGCTGACGAAGAATACTTACTTTCAGAAGCCTCCTGGCCTCGAGAAGGCGCTAAACTGCATATAGAACCAAATTCTTCTTTCCACCGTATGATATGATCAAACACACAGCTCATGGAAAGCCGGCTGCGAACTCTAAGACTTGTGGGATCTGTATCATTAGACGTTGTGAAAGTCTTTTCACTAGACCAAAGCTGCGTGAGAATCACTATATGTTTCGAGAACGTGTCCGTTTTTTCAGTAGAAAACCCTTTTAGGAGGTTGAGGCCGAGATTGAATGCGGTCTTTTCCTTTTTGGAATCCGAGAATTCAGAAAGAGGGCCCTTGAAAAGCCTTAGTAATATATGTGTTGCCAGCAACACCGAATAACAAATATGGAGAGGTGCGTTCATCGGCCACTGGGCTCCTATGCTCAATTTATGCATACACTGTAGAACCGCCAGGGCTGCGTTGAATACGTTGACAAAGATTGCGGTGTATACGCTCTCTGTATTCCTGTAGAAGTGGAATGTCAGGACTGTGAGGCGGCTTGTAGCCAGATAGTATTTCTCAAGATCTACACACAATGTTAATAGATATCCAATAACCGTCAATAGATGATTTTACCAGTTTTGGCTTCAGGTTCAAGCTCCTTGAGTTGTGACTCAAACACTTTTATCAGAATTCCCATTGCTCGTTCTTGGTCAGCTGAAAGAGTTTGAAGGCCATTTTCAACCATCGCCGAGCAGCATGAACTAACAATCCCACCAAGCTTCACTTGTAGTCGTAGACTTGAAGGGACCCTCTGACCTATGTTTCCACCTTGATGAACCCCACCGGTGATTGTATTCATAAGTGCAGGCACGTGTCCTATCGACATGCATGATCTTCACCTAATTAGCTGCCGCGTCAAGAAAGCTCAGCACGACAACTTCACTCACTGCTGATACACAACAACACAGTGACCCCAAACTTCTGCCCGCTCATTAAGATTGATGTCATTATTTTGCAGTCTACACCTTGACAAATCTTGGCTTGCTATGGGCTGATGTAAGCCCATCTGCATCGCCATATGTAGCATCATTCCGCTGAGACGATGGGTGATATCCGTGGTGAGAGAAGTGGGTGCAAATCTCCATGATAGTACTAGTAGAAGGCCTTTAATATCAAAGATCGTATTCGATCTGGATCTGGTAGTTGACAGGAAGAGATCAATGACGTTCGGGGATATTCTATCGAATAAGGATCGGTCTTTATCATAGGACCGCGATGCAACGCCAATAACTGCCCAGAACAGGAAAGGAGAGACTAAGAAATAAGTATCTGGAGATACCGCACGATCCAATACAGGCATGAATGGATCATATTCTCGGAAATACCTAACAAATCTCTCGTCAGTGACTAACTTATCAGGCAATGACGTAGCATAGGATACAAATAATTCCCCACTACGTGGGTGCCCATATAATTAAGATAGGAAAAAAACTCACAACTGGAAAATGTCATTGACAATATCAGAATGAAGCTGAATTCCTTCCAGCGCTTGCCCTATGGCGAGGTCAGTAATGTGAATATATAGCATCACAGGGCCAATGGGAAGTTATCAAACCTAAATGAGAAGAGTCTTGATTTGCTGGAGTATTCATTGCTCCATTTTGCTCGGCGCCATTTACGGGTTCAGCAGTGGATTGACTGAATTCATTGTCAGGCGTAGTTCCAGGAATAGAGAGACTCTGAGAGTTCATTCCTAATCTCCGACGAAGCATGTCCGCCTCTTTCTCTAATTGAGATATTCTCCTAGGTAGATAGCAGGTTGCATTAGTACCGTCCCTTTCAGTAGATTTAGCTCGGATCGGCATACTTGCGCTTATGCTCCCTTTTGAAGTGACCTGAGATTACACATGGTGTATTCGTCTTACGGCACCTTGAACATGGGCTCGAAAGATCAAGGTATGCATCGCAGCGAGTCTATATTATAAATTAGTCACCAATACGTAAATATCAACTAGCTCTGGCAGGTTTGCCTTTTGCTGTCTACAGTTCGTGCAGGCCTTCCTGCCTTGCCTCGTCGCATCCCTAGCAGTCGTTGAGTAAAACCCTGCTTTGTAGAATTTTGGAGTAGGCTCACCTCTCCAAAGTGTCACTCATTTCTATACCAGTTAAAGTGAGTATATTCAGTTGGATAGATGCAGTATAGTGGCGCGAAGGACGAATGAAAGGTACACGAGGAGAGAATGCTTCCGATGCAGCACTTGTTGCCGGATTTAGCGAGGTTGACGAGATTAGGGTCAAGAAGACCTGCTTTGACCTGCTCGAACAGCTAACCCATTAATCAGTCAAATAACACTTTGCGATGAACTGGTAGATACAGAAGTAGCTTAGAACAAAACAGCGCACAAGAATATCATTCTTTTTGCCAGATGAACATGTTCTTCGTCTAGTGCATAGCATACATGTGAGCTAGCCGATACCGGCAGCGACCACGATTTAAGGCGCACCGTCTTTCAATCCTCACAAAAAACGATTGCGACACTACACCTTCAGCAGTCGAGCTATGATCAAGATAATCTCAAAACTACTACTAACTCAATTCATTATGAGAATAAGTATACAGGGGCAATTTGTTTTGTAGCTCAGCTCTAATTCGTGTAACTGTGCAGTGCCGATATCGGCAATTTCAAATAGACTCAAATCTGGCCCCTTTAATAGTTATTTACATCTTAGAACAGACGGGCACAGCAAACGCAATATATACCAACTAAGTTAACTGAATCAATTGACTCATCAGATGCGTCTAGAGACCTCACCTGTATTTGGAGTCTAGCTCTGAGAAGCGACAAATGAGCCTAACAGTCCTAGTTCGACCTATGTACCCTGTTGATGAACAATATACCCTCTGCAAATAAGTATAATCTCCGAGCACTATAGTCCGCAGGATGTCTATATATTCCTTTCCTAGTTCACTTGAAGTCTGGCTACTTATAAGCTCTGTGCCGCAACGATATTTGCAGTCTTGGTCACAAACCCAAATGACCGCTATGAAAACCAAATAATTAGCAAACACTCGAAGTAGACCAAACTAAACTAATGGGGAAATATTCTAAACAAACGAAAGAAAGTGCGTGTCGTACCGAAACATTCCAAACTGTAACGTCTCTTCCACCTGGTGTCGGCGTCCCACAGCAGTCATCAACTAGCACACAATTCCATCCAGCGTTATACCCATCCACCAGTGTCCCTAGCACACACTGGTCTGTATTCACCCCCGTGAAGAATAGCGTTGTCTTTTCCCTCGCTTTCATTTCCTTCCAGAGCGGTTGCTCCGGAGTCCATAGCCCACTCATTCGGTTTTTTGCACAATGCACATCATCCTCTTGGACATAAGCTTTCAGTGCTGGATAGATATCCGCATTCCATGAACTGGCGAAGAGAACCCTCCCCTTGGAGCCACCTAAGTCTGATCCCAGGCCTGAGTAGGGCCTCCGAGGGGCTGAGAGAGGTGTGGACTGGATTATGTCACGAAGGAAACCACGTTGGACACCCGCCGGCATGACGGACATATCAGCGTCTGTAAGACCCCAGTTTAGCCAGACTACCTATTACATTATTAAGAGTCAGCACTATAACCTTTCCCTCAGTTAAATTATTAGATTTCGTAGATCATGTTTCCATAATTTGAAGTAGAGCTACATGGCAAAAACACAATTCTAGGTGAAATCAAATAACCAATTTAAACAAAAATCAAGGCATTGTACCTGAATCCCAACCTTCCTACACTTCTCGATTAACGCAATTGTCGGCTCGATTGCCTTCAATCCATTCGGATGGTCCATGCACTGCGCATCAAGGAAGAAGTTCTGCATATCAACTATCACCAACGCAGATGATGCAGGATCAACTGTGAACGATGTGCCTATTGAACCTTCGCTCGTTGCGATAGTCATTTTCCTGGCTGATCCATAGGAGATGTCATAATTCTTGGTAGACTGGGTGTACTGCCATTGCTGATCTTCCGGACCGAACACAATAGGCGCAGAAGCCGCCATGTTGTGGTAAGTGATAGCTCTACAACTTAGGACAAGGTTTATGAAGAGAGTGTTGAGGTTGCTAATTCTATAAATGTTGGTTTTAGATGATTTTGTCTTATCAAAGCGTCATTTATCAAGATAAGAAAGCATATATCAAGAGTGGGAGAGGGCAGATGTGATTGGGGAAAATGCTCCGATAAGAAAGATGATTATCACGCGCCCATCCTGGCATGAAGAAAATCAGTGTCTATTAGAAACGCGAGCAGCCATCGTTTGAATCTATTAAAATATTCGTTCTCGCTCCTCTGGTGAAATGTTACAGGGTCCCTGCTTTGACAGTCTTAACACCAGTCTAGATGAGTCTTCTTCTGCGGTACGAAAGCTGAACACAAGTTAGGTTAGAAAGCGGATTAATTGCGAGTGCTAGGCTAGCGGAGGTTTAGACGGCAGCGGCTACTTATATCCCTGTCTTATTACTTTACGTATGGTAGCTGTAGAAGACAACTGGAAGGATACAGTGGCAGAAATAAAGCTAATATGTGAAAATTGTTAAATTGTAGTCACCAGTACTAGAATAACGCCTCACCATTCTCCAATCTCCGCATCCTGGTCTACTACGGCTACTGCAACTCTGCAATACACAGCTCCTATCAAACTGCTATGGTAAATTAGTGCTAGGCACACAGACTACACCCCCTGTTTCCAGTATCGGCATCTAGCGGTTGTGGAGTGCTTGTCTGGGTCGGAAAACGCTACGAAAGGCACTACAGGCCAGCCAACTGTCTCGATTTCCAGATTCTTCTGCCACATATTTTGGATCTTATCGTGGATTGCCCTGTCTTTTTTGTAGCCAAGTACCTTCCACAGCTCCAGCCGCGAAAGAAACGAGTCACCCTCGGCGTCGCCAAAGTCAAGCCCCGGCTCACTTGGTGACATCTCTTCATCAGCAATCAAATTGGGCCTGTGTCCGGATCCGTCGTAGAGATCATTTTCCTGCAAGTACAAAGACCAGAAATCTTCAGGGCATGGCGTTCCTTGAAGCTTTGGGAACGTTCTGCGCCACTCCGTTGCAATAGCTCGGATTTTATCCTCTTGCATCAAGCGTCGTGGATACTCTGAGGATATCTGCGAGAACTGCATGTTCTCCAACTGCCAGAAAGGACAAGCTTTCGTCAACATCGTGAAAGAGAGACGCAATCGAGCCTTAGGCAGTGAAAGAACGGTTAGTCGTGGGCAGCGACGTGCCAAGTCCAGAAATCTGGCACTGCCGATTCTGAACCTGAAACTACTCCAGTTGAGGCAGAGAATGCAACAGACCTATGCATAGTTCTTCTGTGAGTTCTGGTTCCCCTCCAGAACCCAGATACCTCAAGGTAAACTTTTGTAAGAGGGGGCAGCTACGGGCGATATCAAGGAGCTCTACTACATAATCCCGCTCATGGAAATCGACATCAATAGCCCGTAGGTGTCGGCATTTCGCAATCTCTTTGATGAAGTTTCGGCTGATAATAGAGGTCCCGGGCACGAACTTTTGCAGGGCAAGGACTTGAAGCTTGCTGAATTTGGGAATTTGCTCTAGCCAATGTCGATCCGCAACCCCAAGGTGCAACGTCTTCAGCCTCGACCATAGAACTCCCTGTTCCTCGCTTATCAACTCCCTTGATTCTAAGAGGGGGCACATTCGAGGATGCTCAGCGCCAATGCCTCAAGATTTCTTTGTTGTCGGAGGCACCACAGGAGCTCCACGAGGTCTTCGTGGGGTGGGCCGCGACTGTTACTTATTTCTTCAAGGTGAAAAAATCGCAAATCACAACTATCAATCAAATTACAGAGCTCATCAATATCTCTAGTATCTTCGGATTCGTATATTGTGAGAGCTTTGAGGTTTGAGAACTTATCCTATTGAGATCAGAGACAGCTTTTGAGAAGGCGACAACCACGGAGCGGATGAGACTTACATTAAGACCAATTGGTCCGTGAAGGGGAATGGGGCGATCCATCAAAAGCCGGACATAGCGGCAATCAATAGCCAAAAACCCAACCGTTCGTGGGAGAAGGAGGTCAGAAATGAGTGACCAATCTTGACCATCGATCTCAAAAGGGATTGTGATGCTTGCAAGACCTTCCCCTTGCGGCCGCAGAAGAAGCTCGGCAGATTGATGATGGCGCATCGCGCGACACTTCTCGATACAATAAAGCCTATTATTTTCGAATTGTACATCATCAACCCCTGGTTTCTCTGGGGGGAGGAGGAGAAGTTTTACAAAGCTCATATTTCGTCCGAATCGCTCTCGTGATGCAACAAAGAGGCAATTAAGGGATCCAATGTCAGGGGTGCGGGACTGCATGTCGTGTAGGGAGCCTTTGTAGAGCTTCTTCAAAGCTATCAAGCTCCACGTGCTGTTCACACAGGCACAATTCAAAAGATCCGGTACCATATGAACATTGTCAATGACCATTCGGACGATATCCGGGAGCAAAAGTGGATTTGACGTATGTCGATCAAAATGGTAGCCATCATGAACCGGGAGAAAAGGATGAAGTAACAGTTGTGTATGGCTTTGGGGATAGGGCGTGTTAGCCGTAAAAGGAAATAACGTATTGCAGGAGGAAGCAAGATGTGGCCATGTTGATGGACTGCAGAGAGAAGTGAAGCTATAAGAAAGAACTATATATACACAAAGAAACAATAAAACAAAGAAACAAAGAGACAAAGAAATAAAGAGATCGGCAGGAGCCTAGGGCCGCACGATCCTACAACACGCCCTTTGTTGAAGAGGGCATGGCGCTTAGAATACACACATGCCCCCTAGCATAGCTATTTTCTGCTGGGACGTTAGCCGCAGCAGCGCGCTAGGTGTTGACGATATTCACTAATAACAATGATAAGTGAATAAACCTCAAACCTCGTTAAATATTGCTCAGTTAGCATCTTAGCGGCTATTATGGAAGAACCCAGTTCCTGATAGGGGAATACCAGTGGCACCCCATTGAAAGGATTCCTTCTTTCTGCACATGGAATGAGGATTTCGTGGCTGGCGGATTTATACCTTTCGACACCAGCCGATTGTGACCCACATATTGATCGTAGTAACCTTCCGAGTGGACCATGGCGAGAGTATGCTATCCTACACAAAACTAATCTTAGAACAGTGTACACGCTGACCTAGATCCACAAACAGTTAACATGTAGCGTGTGTCATTAACCCTTCACATTTGACATTGTACCGTGAAAGTTTCAGAGAGTATAACCTGATTTGTTACCTATAGAAACAAAAGCATTGCTAAAATTATAGCCAATGCTTATCTCTGTGGCGAGAAAGTTCCACATATTTGTAGTACTTCAGCGTGCCTAACTCACGCAGCCTGGGCTAGGAACAAGGATTGCTAAATTCAAGGGATATTCAGTTAATCCGGACAATAAAAATCATGTGAGACATTAGAGTGATCCCTGAGCCCTAAGTGCAGTACTTGCAGCTTCATAGATCGGAGCGAATATGTGACAATTTACATCAATAACTTCCGGCTTGATTACCTGGACACCACTTGACCCATTGGCACCCAATACCCCTAGATCAACGCCACCAAAAGTACCTATGGCATTCCATCCTGGCCCGGCTCGAGGATTTTTGGCAAAACGTGCCCAGGCTCCGCGCATATAGTTGCTTAGTGCAAACTGCTGTGCTGTGAAATTTGCTGGATATGTGGAGAAGACTTGGGCGATCTCCGAGAAGTGGTAGGCTCCGAGGTCTGGGAGGACCTGTTGGTTGGGAAATGTTGCATTGTAGTAATACCTATGAAGACAGGTGAAATTTACTTAGTATTAAGGTATCTGTTGTACGGATTGGGTGTCTTCCTCCTTGTCTTCCCCTAGGTTCAGGATGTATTCTTACCTCCAGGTTGAATAGCCTGCCGCGGCACTTTGACTGACCACACTGGCTTCAGGCTGACGCAAGTGAGTTGTCAGAGCGACTTTGGATCATATTGTGAGGGGAAGTTGTTGACTCACGCATGCAACTACTAGATCTGTGTATATCTGCGCAATAATTTCAAAGTCATTAGTCGTCCCAAAGTCACCCGGTGGGTACGCCTTCGTGATGGCTGCTTGCAGAGACGAAGTCATTCCAGGCAGCGATAGTAGGAAAGCAGTCAGGTTAGTTTGTCCATATACGAACGCTCTACCCTCTTGACCGTTAGTCCCAGCCATGAGCAATATATCGGCCACATTGTGGGCTGCACGCGCAGCAGTCGCATTGTGAATAACAGTAAAGCCATCAATGGCGGGCCGAAATACTAAAGGGGTGTGCTCAAGAATGCTCTGAATTGTCGAAACATTTGCGGCTTTGACACAGCTTAGACTCGATCGTGCATGAGTGCAGTTCAAGGCTGCAGTAAGCTTGATCCAGCTTTCTGTGCTATTAATCCCAACAGCAGAGACTATTGGTAGTGTGGACTGCCCACTTTCAAGGATAGCAGCGCGGAATGGAGGGTTATGAGCCCAAGAGGTCACTAGAGCGTCGATAGAAGTTGCTCCAGCAGATTCTCCAAAGATGGTGACCTTCGCAGGATTGCCTCCAAAAGATTTTATGTTATCCCTTACCCATTCCAACGCACATCGCTGATCGAGGAAACCCAGGTTTCTGTGGGCGAGTGGAATCTTTGGGGAGCTTGGAAACCCGAACACTAGTTTACGTTTCAGTACATGTTTACTTTTTTTTCTTTTCTTTTCTATAGCAGCAAACCATTTGTCCGATAATTAGCGGCAACAACAATTACGTCCTCGAAAGCGGCAAAATATGAGCCGTCGTATAAGGGTTGCCCCGCGTTGCCAAATTGAAGACTTCCTCCGTAGATCCAGAAAAGCACTGCATATCCACCAGGAGGAGGAGCAGTAGATGGAGCGAAGATGTTGAGGTATAAGCAGTCTTCACTTTCTTGGGGAACGGGATTATTGAAAACAATGTTGGTGAAATTCCTCCTCGATTCTGGGTCTGGAGTGGATGAGGTCAGTCTATACCTAGGCCCGCAAGGATGGTATATGTATATACTCACAGTTGATTTGCTGTATGCAAGCTGGACTCCTGGAAGACGCATCTAGTGGTTTCTTCCATCTACGTGGCTTTGAAGGAGGCGAGAATCTTTCTGGGGGTGCCGCGAATGGGACGCCTAGGAATTGGTTCACGGTAGCTATTGCCGATGGTACAGAGGTTGTAGTCCCTATCACTACGCCTGAGGCCAAAGACACCACTGGAAGGAAGTGAGTAGCATTAACCGCCCAAATGGCAGATAGAACCACAGTGATCCTAGATATAATTGCCATTACTATTGCTAAATGGAGATATAAATAAACAAATGAAGAGAGAGGCCTACAATTGGTACGAGACAAATCTTCACGACTTACCCATCCACATATAAATGGCAGAGGAAGCAACAAGGATACTAACTGTTCTAGAAGACGTCTATTTCAGCTCAGCACCTGGACTCCATCATCTTACCCCGCGTATAAGACGATCTAAGGGTAGGATAAGGTTATTCACGCGGGACGAGCGACTTCCCATCAAACAGCCGTTCTTCGTCGCTGTAGTGCCGCGGCTCTTTCTATTAGGAGTTAGACTCGGAGATGAATTCTCAATTCTTGGCTCAAACTTTGTCGCAAACCGGAATCACTTTATTATTACTTGGTTTTAAAGACAACTGTTCCTTGCGAACTGTCGAACCACTGTGGACTGCCTGGGTCACTTGCTGGGGTGTTTGAGAGACCTGGGGAGCTTCATAGCAAGAATCTCTGCCTCCCGTACTCACTGCGATGATATGGATGGATCAATGCCTCAAATCTCAGTTCAAAGTTCTCCTCGCCAGCGACATAATTGAAAGTGGGGCGTCGCGACTGATTTGCTCAAAACCTCCTAGCTTTCTGACTGTCAAATTCTTCAGAGAAACTAAGGAAATAAGTATTATTTTTATACTCATTGCAGGCTTCTAGATACAGATCAAACAGGTATGGATCCGGTTATGAATTCTAGAATCACTCCCCACCACCGCAATGGATGATCTTCGTCATACTCAAATGGAAGTCGAGAATAATGTTATTACAACAGTGTACCAGAGCCAACTCGCCGTATTCTCTTCGAAATATCTCGATACCTTCCATTGAGATCTCACAATGAATCATCCCAATAAGAAACGATTTCACACTAATCCCGCTTCGCAGCATCGTACACTTCCACTCTCATCGCGTTTTCCGACTTCAGCTAGCTCGGAACAGTCGAAACAAAAGGTCGGAACCACGGAGGTTGTGCTGTCCGCTTATTAATTGGTCAAGGCCGTCTCCCTTCACCGTTTGGAGGACCCTGAAGACCCCTATTTACTTAGCGTACTGTTGTCTAGACTGCCAAGCAACACGAATCAACCCCTGAATCCACCCAAGATGTGGCGCACAAAGCACAAAGCGCATTCTTGGGTCTTCAATGGCCATTCATTTGCTCTTCACCGCTTAGTGGAACCTCATTTGAGTCGGGTCAGTGCGACGCATCATGCATTGGGGCGGTGTTGTCGACATGATGGAAATTTCGACTTTTGGCTGGTTCTGTTGATCACAGATTCAATCGAATTTGGTAGTTTTTGTCTCAGTTCGTGAGGCACACAGCGGTGACTACTCGAAGTCATGAGTAGCCCAGAGGATATCAAGAAGCAGGATCCCTACATCTTCAAGACCGCCGATGACTTCTTCCGGGATCTTGATGAGACCGATCCTCCGGCCTACCGGCCGCGGAGAGTCTCCTACAATGAGAAGGACCAGTTGCTGGACAACAAATGGAATCCTGTGTCCAATTATGGTAGAATATTCCGATTGAATGGCAGGTCCTATTTTCTACTGCAATTCATGCGTCCGAAAGTCTGGCGGATCCAGTTTGATCCGCAATTCACGTCTCCTGGCATGTTTAGTGATTATAATACGTTGGTAATCCTGCAAGTCGTTTTTGAAATGGCCCGTGATACAAGTACAGGAAGAGTACAGTACACAGTGAGAAGTGCAAGTTGTAACTGATCAGATTTACAGGCGTACCATTGTGCAGGACACGCTTACGGATTTGGTCGAGACGCTGGATGCCATTGAACATGTCCGATGGGGAGTAGAATTTATTGAGGATCCTCAGTATTTTATACTCCAGTCGGTCAAGTATGAGCCGCGAGAGATCGTTGTCCAGATCTGGATCCAGCGCGACCCGTTCAAGATGACGGCTGTGCGCTTGCTGAAGAGTTTGCCGCCAGCAGATAGCCTTCCTAGAGCCCAGACGCATCATAGTGACCTAGACATGGAATCCACTCAGGGAATCCAAAAGGCTGTCATCTGGAAGACCAAGGAGTCCGGCCTTCAGGTGTTTGAAAAGGCTACAATTCTGTCAGTGGACAAATCGGTGACTGCCAACTACATGGGTTTTGGAGAACAGGGAGGCAAACATCTCTTTAAGAAGGATACCTACATGAACTACTTTAGTAAGCTCGAAGATTTCGATTAGAGATTTCCACCAGCTTCGCTGTTTGTGTCTGGGTAGGAGTAAATCGAAGCTAACTATGAAAAGACTTCGACAATATACATTACTCCAATGTGTATGGGCTCGGGCCGTACGACGACCGTGAACCGCTCTACCATTCAGAGCCGTACTGGATTGAAGTGAATGCCAATCCAGGCTATCAATCTCACGTGGCAACATTCATCGATAACTACTCTCATGTTTGTGTGGATCTAGGCCAGAAAGATCCTACCACTTTGCGTGTAGCAACTCGTTTCAATAGCTTTCAGTGCATTCTTATGGCTGGTGATAACTTCGAGGAGATCATCCAGCTCTACACATCCCTTATTGGCAGGCCAAGGCTTAAGCCGCGATATGTACTTGGTTACCATCAAGGCTGCTATGGCTACACCACCCAGGAAGAAGTCATGGAAGTCGTAGACCAGTACCGGAAGCATAATTTCCCAATTGATGGCATGCACATCGATGTTGATATACAGGAAGATTACAGCACCTTCACTGTTGACAGAAAACGGTTTCCCTACCCACATAAGATGTTCAGCGAACTGAGGCGCAAAGGCGTTAAATGTGGTACTAATATCACTCCTTATGTCAACAGCTGTCGCGGTAAGGAGTACAAAGTTTACAATAGCCTCTATAGCCAAGGATACTATGTCAAAGACATTCGAGATGAGTACGAGCTAGCGAAGGGTCCGGAAGCCCAAAGATACTTACAGTATGGCTATGGCCATGATCCTAACCCGTATATGAAGGATCCTACGACAGAAAGTCCGCCATATAAAGCAGATTATCCCCAGGACTTTCCTAAAACATACCAGTCCAAGCATGGTCCGTTCTATGGCGGCGTATACTACGGAAATGGTAACGGTCACCCGGGAATTTATCCGAATCTGAATGATACAAGAGTCCGTAAGTGGTGGGGAAAGCAATACAGAGATCTATTCCAGTATGGTCTTGAATTTGTTTGGCAGGATATGACATCCCCATGTATAGCGGAGGAGTTCGGAGATATGAAGTCGTATGTTATTATCTCATTTTCCACAATACTCTTGAAAAAATGGAAATGAAATGGATAGTGACATACTTACTTACTTACGTCTTATAGATTCCCATTCCGACTACTCCTTGATTCCGATGGATGGTCAGGAGATCCCAATGCAGCCAGCCAAAAGAAAGCGATCGAGATTTGGTCCCTATACAGCTACAACCTGCATAAAGCAACATACCATGGTCTAAACCATCTCTGGAGGAATTGCGACCGCGAAGATGACTGCGACGGCGATACCTGCAAAGGGAAAGTCTACAAGAAACTCGAGTGGCGGAAATACAGACGCAACTTCATTATCGGCCGAGGAAGCTTCGCCGGGATGCACCGCTACGCCGGATTATGGACTGGAGACAACCGGTCTACTTGGGAGTTTCTCGATATCTCGGTAGCCCAGGTATTGGCACTGGGACTCTCCGGTCTCTCCATTGCAGGTGCTGATGTTGGAGGATTTGGATTTGTTGAGTCGGACAAGGACTATGCCGATCCAGAATTGTTAATCCGGTGGTACTGCGCATACAGCCTCTTGCCATGGTTTCGGTGAGTGTTCATTCTGAATTAGTCAGATTCAGGCTAATTCATTTCCATAGCAATCATTACACCAAAAGAAGCGTCATAGATGGGAAAGTTGTGAAGGAAGGGAAGCTCTTCCAGGTATGCTGTATGGAGATTCTACCATTTGTCTCTCCACTGACTTAAGTGGCAGGAGCCATATCAGTACTATAAGTACTATCAAAATAACAAGGATAAGATGCTACCTGAGGAAGAGATAATATACCGATCGGTGCTGCCAGTGTGCCGGTATTACGTCCAATTGCGGTATAGCTTGCTGCAATTACTCTATGATGCTATGTTTGAGAATGTAATCAATGGCTTACCAATAGCGCGTGCGATGGTGAGTATATTTAGCTATGTTCTGTGTTGATGTTATATAATAACAACGTAGAGAGCACTTATTACTTACAGCCGTGACTGACATTCGGTATAGGTTATAACAGACGAACAAGATCGATCCCTTTTCGCAGGCGATGTACGTACTTCAATCCTATACCGCTTGCCCCCATTGCTGATTAGAGACGCAGAACCAAGGATATACCAGAAGCCAATATATCGTCCGCAGAGACCTACTGGTTGCACCAGCTCTATGGCGGCATTCTGAGCGAAGCACTCGTCGGCTCTATCTACCCTATCCGGACAAATGGTTCCCCATGAATCTCCGTCCCCATGACGACTTGGGTGACAGTCTCCTACCCCAGGTTGACGGAGGCACTCATGTAGAATATGACTGCCACATCAGTGATGCGGTAGAGCATATGCCGTACATTACCCCGATGTATATTCGCGAAGGTTTGTAAAGTTTGAGTGTCGTGCAGAGCAATTTACTAAATTTCTACGCGTAGGCGCAATAATACCAAAAATTCAAGTCCGAGATTGTGTACCTGAGCTGGGGCAGAAATTAGAGGACGGCCTCGATAGTCTTCCTAACCCGGTTACGATCCATGTTTATCCAGGAAAACGGAATGTAAGCTTTCAGTCATTTTTGGTTTTTCTTCATCAAAAAAGTTATTTGCACGGGTCTATCAGATGTTGAACAGATACCAACATTTATGGTTTGGACGTTATTAATATATTTACTAACTTTTCCCCAGCAATACGAAATGTATCTAGACGACGGTATTTCCAGAGATAGCGCTCCCACAGAGCCTCATTTCTCCAAAACACAAGCATACGGAGATGAGCAGGCCGACAATCGCTACTGCAAAGTGGTCATTGAGCAGGTAAGCCCACCAGCTCTATAACAATCCAAGATCAACCATGCTAAAACAAGTCATAATGCAGATCACGACAAAGAATGTCTACGAGAACAACCGCCCTCGCATCACTCGGTCAGTGATCATCAAGTCGCCCTGGAATAAGTACCAGGGAGACTTGAAGGAGATCATTGGCAGCCATTACACCATCGTATTTTGGCACGAGGAAAATGTCATCCCCAGCTCGATCTCGCTAGTCGAGTGCCATAACTGCGTCTGGGCCCGTCATGAGGAGAAGAGGGCGACGAGTATATCAATCCCTGTGGACGATGCGCATACCAAGCATGGTGTCAAGATATCGCTATCTTATATGGAGTATTCAGAGGAATGCTAAATCCGTACTCCTATATGCCGGTAGCTAGTTATAACGGCCGATATTTTTTTGTATTATGATTACCAAGTTTTAGACATAGATTGGCGGGAATTTCTGTTTCATAGAGTAGATTTTTAATGCCCAGCGCGGCGCTTTCTTCTATGACATCTCGCTAATAATATAATGGGATACTTAATAATGGACTTCAACCTACTTATTGGAACGTGAGATTTAGACATATATAGCTCAAATCAGTATAGTCTTGCATACACTACTCTTGAGACCTGTGTTGTTCTATGTGTGAAATTACCGAGGTATAACACTGTGCAATTCATAACTATGTACTATGCATAAATCCATGGAATTCATAAAATTATTCTTCTGCGTTATCCCTCACGAAGCATATGAAGCATAAAAAGCGAAAGACATCGCATAAACCTCCCAGGTACCTGCCAGCGACAGAGTCCAGCCAATGAATAAATACTTCCGCAGTAACCTCATTAGTCAGATTCAGTACTTATCTCGCTCCCAGCTGCAAAACGGGTCCACAGTAAAAACAGCTGCCGTGTTTGGGGTAGCTCTGGTCGCGGTGGTTGGCGAGCTCCGAAAGCTTACCTGTCTTTGGGCGGCCCCGAGATTCTGTCTCGTTACGTGTAAGATGATAGGAAAGATTGCGCTTGAATAGATCCTTCTTGTCTCCAGTTGATTACAATAATTACTGCGATAATTGTGCTTTCAATTGAAGGACGCTATGGGATGGTCCAGCGCGGACAAGAGAGACACAATCTCATGCGCGTCATAGAATCGCAGGCCAAGAAGGCCTTTGCCCTGCCAAGTAGTCCCGGGGCAGACAGGAGGCTGGAGCTTGTCCATCATCCAGGCACAGGAAGAACACACGTACGGTCCGCGTACGGTACCTTGAGTCTTCCGCTCAGCATGTCCATTACAAGGGCGCTCATAGGTCGCGATGGGAGGGCCAAAAAGCTTGATCTGCGGGTTGCCAATGAAGCCAGCGTGAAGCCAGCGTCAATAAAACCCAGCTCCAACTGGGCGGCATTACGTATACTCGCATCTCCCAGCGGCATTGCCGTCCGTCCCGTCCTGAGTAGAGGGCTCTTCACTCTGGGACAGCGAGCGCTCAAATCGCTGTCTGGGACGCTGCCCACGTGTTGTTGAATGACGGTGGAGCTGGCCAGGATTGACGGAAGAATAGCCCGCAGCTCATGGGGACTTGCAGCAGTCCTACTGCGCTGTACCGGTAGGGCTTGACTTGTGGTGAGCAGCTCCAGAGCTCATGTCCGGCTCAATCCAATCGGCACCACCGCATTAGCAAGAACAATACTGTGTAATAATAGCAACTCCAGCAATCAGGACCAACAGCGGGTTGCTCTCCTATCGATCTCCTCGAGTATCTTTGCGCGATGCATCAACGTGCGGGCGCCAGCTTCAAAGCGGCAGGTGCTGGCCGCAGGTTATCCAGGCCGTGCCTGGTTGCCAACTGGGCGTGTACCAGCCCTCATTGGCCTTGATTGGCCTTTCTTTCTAGCTGCATTGCTGCATCCAGAATGTTCCCCCAGCTGCTGCTTGCCGTGTTTGGTGGTGTATCCCCGCGAAGAGCTTGCTTGCTTCCTCCCCATGCCCTGGTGCCGATCCGATCGTGGAGTGCAATTCCAGCGCGCGCAGGATATAAAGATCGCAGCCAAGCCCTCGTCCTGTCAGTCTTGCTTGCTTGCTGATTCCCGTCACCACAGTTGTACGATTGACTGGTGGGTGGTTTTCTCTCGACAGCTGTGTCGTAGCCTCTCGTTGAAGATCACATTGTAGCTTGGTACTGTTTCGGCCTCGGCTTGTTTCCTTCGTTTGTTGCGATAACAAAATAAACCTTGATTGACTCAATTGGGTTCAAATCCAATTGTAACAGGACAACAATATTGTGCTCTTCAAATAAAGATCCAATTGAGTCTATACAAGTCCAATCATGAAGACTGCAGCAGCCTCAGCGATCCTGGCCTTCGCCGCGGGTGTCCACGCTGCCCCAACCGTTGATGAGAGCTTCCCCTACACTGGACCAGCCGTTCCCATCGGTGACTGGGTTGACCAGACTATCAATGGCAACGGAAAGGGTTTTCCTCGTCTCGTTGAGCCTCCAGCAGTAGTTCCAGCGTCGTCCAACCCGACCAACAACGTCAATGTCATCTCCTTGGCATACGTGCCCAAGGGCATCAACATCCATTACCAGACGCCTTTTGGCTTGGGCGTCCCGCCCTCTGTCAACTGGGGCTCCAGCCCAGACAGCTTGACTTTTACCGCTACCGGTAGCACTCACTCGTAAGTACTGTATACTTCAATTCCTGCCCCAATATATTTGCGCAGTAGAGAAAGAAATCCAATTGAGATGAATTCGCTTGGATTGCGAAAATTCCACTTTTGTGAAAAGAAAAAGAGAGCAAGAGAAATAAAGAGGAAGCATCGCACTGATTTGATTGTGCCTCTCCAGTTATGACCGCACCCCGCCCTGCTCCGAAGTAGCAATTACCCAGTGCTCTCAGTTCTTCCACGAAGTCCAGATCTCGGGCCTCAAGCCGGGGAGCACCTACTACTACCAGATTCCCGCTGCTAATGGTACCACCGCCTCGGACGTGTTGAGCTTCCAGACCGCTCGTGAAGCTGGTGCTGATGGCTCCTTCACTGTTGCCGTCCTCAACGATATGGGCTACACCAACGCCCAGGGCACCTACAGAGAGCTGGTCAAGGCTATCGATGGTGAGAATGGAATTGCTTTCGCCTGGCACGGAGGAGATATTTCCTACGCCGATGACTGGTACTCAGGTATCCTTCCTTGTGAAGATGACTGGCCGGTCTGTTATAACGGCACTTCTACCGAGCTCCCTGGTGTGGCTCCTATCCCAAATGAGTACAAGGCTCCTCTCCCAGCCGGAGAAGTCCCTAACCAGGGTGGGCCTCAGGGTGGTGATATGAGCGTTCTGTACGAGTCCAACTGGGACCTCTGGCAGCAGTGGCTTAACAATATCTCGGCAAAGGTGCCATACATGGTGCTCCCCGGAAACCACGAGGCCTCCTGCAGTGAATTTGATGGTCCAGGAAACGTCTTGACTGCCCTCCTAAACAACAACCAGACTAATAGCACTGCTCCTAAGTCTGCGCTAACATACTTCAGCTGTCCACCATCCCAGAGGTAAGAATACGGCCCCACTGAGCCCGCCGAGGGTATGTATAAAATATATACTGATGCCATACGTATAGAAACTTTACCGCTTACCAGCACCGTTTCCGCATGCCAGGAGAGGAAACCGGCGGTGTTGGCAACTTCTGGTACTCTTTTGACTATGGTCTCGCTCACTTCGTCTCTATCGACGGTGAGACCGATTTTGCTAACAGCCCTGAGTGGCCATTTGCTAGAGACCTGAAGGGCAACGAGACTAAGCCCAAGGAGAGCGAGACTTTTGTCACTGACTCTGGTCCATTCGGTGATGTTGATGGCAGCTACAAGGACACCAAGAACTACGAACAGTACAAGTGGCTAGTCAACGATCTCAAGTCCGTTGACCGAACCAAGACCCCTTGGCTTATTGTCATGAGCCATCGTCCTATGTATAGCTCTGGCGTTTCTGGATACCAGGCTGATCTTCGTAACGCGTTTGAGGCGCTGTTGCTTCAATATGGAGTTGATGCCTATCTCTCTGGGTAAGCTCCTGTCTTTCATTTCAGAACATAAATTGCCGTTTCCATCTTATCTAATATTGTCTTTTCTCCCAGTCACATCCATTGGTATGAACGTATGTTCCCTCTAGGCAAGAATGGAACAATCGACACTGCTTCCATCATCAACAACAACACATACTACACCAATGCAGGTAAATCCATAACACACATCGTCAACGGTATGGCCGGAAACATTGAGAGCCACAGCACTCTATCTGCAGATGAGGGTATCTTGAACATTACGGCCGTCCTAGACCAGGTTCACTACGGATTCAGCAAGCTCAATGTCATCAACTCTACCGCTTTGAAGTGGTCCTTTATCCGCGGAGAGGATGGATCCGTCGGTGATGAGCTTCTCTTGCTCAAACCAACCGGACCAAGCGGTGGTAACGGAACAAGCGGCTCTACTTCCACGGCTACCTCCTCTGCTCCTACAACTTATGTCACCACCGAGACCGTTACCGCATTCACGACTTATTGTCCCGGTGCCACGACAATCGTCCAAAACTCCCAAACTTACACCGTCACTCAGGCTACGACCCTCACTATCACAGACTGCCCTTGCACGGTCGTTTCCACTGTGACTACCAGTGCCCCCATCAACCCAACAGCGTAAGTCCTCATTGTCTCTCACCTACCCTAGAAGTCATAGCTAACCTGTTCTCAAGTCCCCCATCCCCACCATCCTCCGTTCCGGTCGGCCCCTTCCAAAACACCACCGTCACCTCCGCACCTGGAACTCCACCTTCCGGTCCAACATCCGGTCCATCTGCATCCCCATCTCCATCCTCAACATTCAAGAATGAAGCAAGCGGTAGCTTTGGTCGCGTGAGCGGTGCTATTGCTATGGGTGTCTTGGGTCTGTTTGGCGTTTTGATGCTCTAAGCGGTTCCGGATGGAAGACTTTGAAGAAATTGAGAGGTCCTTCAAATGTAATTTACATAACTGTGATTATTTTAGATAATTTGAATCACGTGTAATGTGTTGAAACTGCCTTTCCGCATTGCTTCCAGTTAGGAGGAGCGAGTAAGAAGTGTGCCATCTGCGAGCTTGTAGAGCGGTACAGGAAGGTTTCCTTTGAGGTATGGAACCGTTAAAAGGCCGCTAATACGTGGATTACATCGTGTAGGCCGGGCATCTCCAAGTATGGGCTCCGATCATGCTGTTCTAATAGTTAGAAGAGCATATGCCTTCGAAATAAGCTGAAAGCTTAGAGAGAAGGTTCTTCGGACAAGAAGAGAGGGGGCGGGCTCCGGCGATTCTTCGATCCGCTCTTGGCGCTTTTCCTTCACGTGGTCTCTTACAGATCGGTGGAAATATAATCCGTATTTAATCCGTGCTTTTTCTCTCAGGTCGCTGTAAATATGATCCGTCCCGTACTTGAAGTCGAGTTTCAATGGTAGGTCTGGTCTTCCTTTGCGCATTGTCCTCACGTGTTTTGCTTGTTGGTGTATGATTTCTTTTTACATGAATAACTGTTTGGGTCGTGTAGCCATCTTGTCTTGGTCCCTGTACGATCTGGAGTATTGAGACGTTTTGGGTTCCAGATCGGTATCTCTGTCCTGCTCCCTGTTCCTCTATATATGGCCCTACAGTTAACGGTTTTGATCCTACGTTTGTATCCTAGAGGTTCATATTCTCATCATTCCTCTTATTTATAACTAGGGAATGTCTTCCTCTTCTCTAACTGCTGCTTCTGGCTCTCTACCTCCTGACTTACAGGCTGGACCGATCCTAGTTACCGAGGGGCAGTGTGGACAACGTTGTTACATTCCTTATCAAAGGGACGCCATTTATTCAATTCAAATCAAGGCTTAGGAATCTTATCTACCCCCCGACTACGCCATCTGGACCTTTTTGGAAAGTTGTTGAACGACAAAGTGGAATGCAAGCTGGCTTCCAGTACGTCTTTGCACAACCAAACCAGACGTGGGCTAAGGACGACGGCAAAACATTGAAACAGATGTTTCTTGGCCATGACGATATGCATCTGATCTCATTTCTTGAATGTAGATGGGGTGTGCGAGTCAGCCTTTGTACAGGTGTTGCCAAGAGGGTTCTTCTCCGCTAACTCGTGAGAGATGTAATCCCTCTGTTTGGCAAAAGGGCTATCTCAATTACCCTTTTGAAAGAAGATGTATGGGAAATGCTAGTAGCTGCAGATATCTTAGATAAACTTCAGAATAATAAATTTGCCGACTGGTACCCAAATATGGCATCCGCTCATCAAAAGGTGGTATCAGAACTTATATGCTGTATAATTCGGACTCTCCGAGAAACTGGACTTGATCGTGAAGGAAATCTGGTTATTTCTTGGCCTCGAGAGCATGATGTTTATCAATGCTTCAAAATTCCAAGTGAAAAACAGAGCTACTGGGCTCGGATTCTTGCGGATACCAAAGACTCCCCAACATTTGCATATGTCTACCAAGTGCCTTGTATCATCCCAGGTACATTGCAGTGGACCCACATCAGAATGGAGAAATGTTAGTACTATGCTAGAAACAGCAGTCCTTCCTCCATGTCAGTCACACGGCCGGCTGAATGGGTGCTTCATCACGGCGATAGATATTTCATTAAAACAAGGGATTCCTTGGTCCATCTCAGTGTCTACATGAATCCTAGTAATGGGAACATACCAACTTATGCATACTTAATTACTAAAGCTATCAATGTTCCGGAACAAATCAAAAATCGGTTACTGAATCGTAAGTGGCACAATGAGGAACCTAGACTCAGAGAACGGCGGGACGATCTCCAGCATTCTGTAGATGTTTTGGGGTTAAACTCGGAAGGATTTCCAATGACAAAAATAAGGCTGTAGTAGAGTAGGATAGGGTCTCCGATTAAAATACAGACAGGATTGAAGTTTATCTAGAATTACGAGAAATCACGTACAGTATTGGACTGTTCAACAGAAAGTTTGTGAATTCCTGATGGCTTATTGGTGAAATTTTCAGGTATAGCAGATTGGCTTCTTTCTGAAGATGATAGATCTTAGACCAACGCCTAGCCTAGCCAAACCATTAACTTAGGCTCTTAGTTTGAGATTCTGAGTGCAGAAGAAGTAATGTTAATACCACCAGTGACCGATGAAACTTTGATATGCCGATGTTTAGAAGCGGGTCTTAGAATGGAGTAATCGTCGAAGGTGAACATAATTGGCAGGCACGGCAGGGCAGGCTCCGGCAGATCCTCGGGCTCGCTAGCGCTCATCCTGGTGTTCCGTTACCTCCGCAGTCCGACAACCTCAAACGCGATATTACTCTCTCAGTTCTCCAAATTATTAGTTAATTTCTTAAGGTATCTTCTGATCTCAATCCCGAGGCCCGGCCCTGAGTTTCCTCACACTACGTGGATTCTTGCAGGCCCAGTTGATACTCTAATCTAGCTTATCATGTGGTTGATCCATACCGAAAGTCTCAAGCTTGAGTGTTTCCTTGGCAAAGATATTCCAAAGTATGCAATTCTGTCCCATACCTGGGGGGATGAGGAGGTTACGTTTCAGGACTGGAAAGATCTCGAAAAAGTATCACAGAAGAGAGGGCTCATTAAGATTAAATCCGCCTGTGCTCAGGCAGAGCGTGATGGCCTTAGCTACCTCTGGGTCGACACTACTTGCATAGACAAATCTAGCAGCGCAGAACTCTCTGAAGCGATCAATTCAATGTTTTCTTGGTATAAATACTCAGAGATCTGCTATGTGTATCTCGTTGATGTTGAAGACCCTGATGATGTCTCTGGAAAACTCCTTTATGAGAGTGAAGAGCGCGATGCCGAGAATCACAAGCTCGACATGGCGACGGGTGAATATCTAGATGATAAATATCCCATTGATGGTATTAAAGGAGCCAAATTTATGGATTCATTCAGGAACAGTAGGTGGTTCACTCGTGGTTGGACACTGCAGGAATTGCTCGCACCAAGATTCCTACAGTTTTTTACACAAGATTGGAAGCCTATAATTGTGCACCCTCACGACATGGTCTGGCCAACTGCTTCTAGAAGGCACCAACATCATCTGTTACAATTATTATCCGATATTACTAGCATACGAGTCCATGCTCTTTTCGGATCCGACTATGCTATGCGCTGCTCAAGTGGAGAAAAGTTTTCATGGATGGCTGGTCGCGAGACAACTCGTGAGGAGGATATGGCATATTGTCTGATAGGCATCTTTGATATCAACATGCCATTACTTTACGGAGAAGGGAGCAAGGCCTTTGGTAGATTACAAGAAGAAATTGCGAAGCAATCCACCGACCACTCATTATTTGCCTGGGAGTGGCCACAAAGTGATAGCCCGAGGTCCGGAAGACTGCCCGACTTATTTGCAGGATCAATTGAACACTTCTCCAATTTGAATCCTAAACTTGTAGGCTATAGCCTCGAGCCTAATGACGATGTGGATGAGGACGAAGAGTATAATCCCTTGGCCAGTCTACTATCGTTGACGAATTTTGGACTTTCAATAAACCTCGCACTTATCCCTACGGCAGATCCAAATCGCGTGTTTGGAGTGCTTAACGTTGCAAAAGATAGGGTCCGGGGTTCCCAAGTTTCTGACGATCAAGATTCATGGTGTATACCATTGCAGAAAAACGGGCGTGTGTACCGTAGAGCACGCTTTCCCCCAGGCCCCTTTCCAGTACGGACGAGGCGCCAGCGACCGATATATCAAATATATATTCCCAGGGATAAATTCTACTTTGAAGGCAATGACTATGGGTATAAATATGAGTATGCATTCATTATTCTCTTTCCAGAGCTGAAGATTGGAGCTGGCTTCAGACTTGAGCCGCTCGGAGATACAGGGGGTGCAGATTGCTACCCACACCGAAGCACAGTTTTCATACGTCCAGGTGCTTTGAAAAAAGGACCTATGGCAACTTCACTGTTAAGTGTAACAAGCAGTGAAACCTCAGTTGTCCTATATATCGCGGCTCGCGAAGTCAACGATAGGATTGAGACCGCTGTAAAGCTGTTCGCGGCTGGGACGTCTGTAGGTGGGGTGGAAAACGCCAGAATGGATTTTCGACCACCAAGTGTCTACTGGGATAGATGCGGTTCTTTCTCATTAGCGGTTAGAGAGGGACACCATGTTAATCCACTCCCTGGCGAATCAGGCTCTAGGACCATATTCTCAGTTTCACTATATACAGATCTGGACTTCGTGCAGCCTGAGAACGAGAGCGTGCAGGGAATTGAATCACAGATCGGAGGGACTGTTGATCGGGAAAGCGACGCAAATTTTGATGAGGCGAGTGACAGGCACGGAAACAACCTTGCCACATATCCACTAAGAGAAAGTAAGGAAATCATATCACCATTACGATACACTCCTAAACAAAGTCCAAAAAATCTGAATGGCCGTAGCAATAAAGATAACTTAAGCGATGAATATCTCTGTGATAAAGACTCTGGTGATAGATATGAATTATATAATAAAGATAAAAAGAAATTTTCAAGCGATGAATATCTTTCAGATGATGAAACCTCCTCTGATTACGATAAGTCAGACGATGGGATAGGGGGCATGGAATATGAGCTACCGAAAAAGCCTCTTAAAGGTATATTGAAGCCAAAGTCAATTGGACTTGTTATACTCGACAAAGATAAAATAGACGATGTTGGAATTGCTCAACATGAGTATATTCAAGGGGATTTCCCGGTTTATCCATTAAGGAAGAGAGCTCTAAACTTTAATCTCAATCCCGAAATAATAGGAACACACGATAAGACCATGAAATCAGCTAGATCTCGAAGTGATTCGGCAACCTCAGACTCCCTCTGGTCTTGGAGTTCTCTAAGTTCAAGCCTAGCAGACAGTAACTCTTCGGTACAGGAATACACCGATACGGTACAAAGCCGACTCTTCTATATCTACCAAGTCCTAGGTTTCCAACGAAGTTTCTTCACGAATACAAGTCAGGCAATATTCTACTTCTTCGGACTCCAAACTAGAGCCTGGTTCATTCCCGTTCTAATAACTGCTGCAATAACGCTATTGACAACTTACTCACTTCAAAATGCCTTACCGAACCCAGCACCACGAATAGGTGACAGTAACTTCTATACTACAATCTCACAATCCATCATTACGTGCTGCTCGCTGTACTACCTCATTATCCCTTTCCTTAGGTGTGGCGAGAAGCTGCCAGTGCGAATGCTATTTTACGTTTGTTGGCTCCTAGCTTTGTTCAGCGTAGTTATGGCACCACTATTTTATGAGTCTCGCTGGATTACGAGTGTCTGGTTGGAGTTTGGGGGGGCCATATCACAAGCCGCAGCAACAGCATTTTTGTTTGAGCATGTGAAATGGAGGGGAGACAACACAAACGGCGTTGACGATTGAAAAGGGACAAGCTGAAATTGATTCTGCTCAGTATGCAACATTATCTCGGATTACTGATTATACGTCAAAGGGCATAAGCCTGTGGTAGACATTGCAGAGAAACGTACCAACTGGGCGATCAGCTAGCCATATTTAGAGAATGGCGGCGACATCGTGTATTCTGCCTGCTTCCTGGGCAGAAGAGATTGCTGTTCCAGCGCCAGGAATTACTCTTTTCTAATAACTCGACGAGACTTTCATCATGGCTCAGAACTGGAACTAGAGTGCGGTTTTTCTTGACAACAGCTTCAGAACAGCGCAGCTGATATTACAAGGCTAGATCATGGTCGTTCTGCATGGTCGCACTAAGGCAGCCTCGCTGAGTCTCTTCTTCGGAACTGGTCACCTGCGATAGCTGAATGCGAGCGAATTCAGCCCGCCAGCCTCATCGCTTTTCTGCCCTTCAACCATTTCAAGCACTTCATCAATTTCTGCCATTATGGCATCCGCGAATAATTTTGAGGATCATAACTCCGACTTCCAAGTTGGTTTTATTTATGGACACGTCCATGCTTCCTTCCATCCTCCTCCCAGTAAGCTTATACTGTAAGAGGTCCAAGGGGGCGGACACTAACATAGGCCACGCTTATAACGACCAGAGACTCCACCGAACCCGACATCCACCGTCCCGTTCCATCGCAATCCCGATTTCGTTTGCCGTGAAGAGATACTTGATCAGATTCGTCAAAGATGTGGTGCTCTAGGATTTTTTGGACTGCATTTGTCGGCCTCGGCGGTGTCGGGTAAGTGTGAAAACGGCTTTGACCAGCATACTTCAGTTCGGACTGCTGACAGCTGAGAAGGAAGTCACAAGTTGCTATCGAATGCGCCTACCGAATTCGTGAGAAATGGCCTGATAGATGGGTTTTCTGGATCCATGCTAGCAATGCAGCACGTTTCGAGCAAAGCTTTCGAGATATTGCAGAGTGTGCCGAGATCTACGGGCGGCAGAATCCAAAGGCCAATATATTCCAGCTTGTGCACCACTGGCTACACGACAATAAGAGAGAGTGGATGCTGATACTTGATAATGTTGATGATGTTAGCTTTCTCGTCGAGGCTCGAAGCATTGGTCAGAATGAGCAAATGAACGGCAGAGATGGCAGAAATTTACGAATGCTTTTATCATATCTTCCGTAAATCCCAAACGGGTCGATTCGCCAATTTTGTTGACGCTCGTCTGGCTTTCACTGTCGGTGCAACTCAAGAAAGCAATCAGCCATCTGAAGAGTACGTTTCGGACGACATGCGTCTTGAGGATGAGGAGAGTTTTGATCTGGGCACTGGTCCCTATCAGGATGCTTGGGAAAACGTCCAGAACAGACCTTCAGCTTACGACCTCGAAATTGCAATGCCTGAATCCGGCTGGCCGCAAAATTCTCATGGACGTGTTTTCCTTTTTATTTATATGTTCTGGAACTATGTCCTGTTGCAATCGTACTGCCTTGTCATCGCTAGAGCAATGAATGCATCCACAGGATCAGCGAAATATCTTGAACTTAAAGAGTCACGGAATGACCTACGTCGGAGACACGAGTACTATCAGTCCACTCTGCGCGAGATGCACGGAAATTGGCGCTTTAGGCTTGGGATCAGCCTCCCTACTCTTGCCCAACATCAAAGGAAGAGGAAAAGATTTGCTATGCGCTCGCTACTGCTGCAGTTATTAACATGGCGCTCATTCGCATTGAAGGTCGCGAGAAAGGGTATCCCAGCATCGAAGAAATCAAAGAACATATCTTAGAAGAATTCCGACCTGATGGTCGCTAGACTATTGAAAAACTCCTAGAGAAGGCAGCCCAATGGTATCCTCCACTCCAGTTCTGCCAAACTGATGAAAAGGGAGCATGCCACGCGGTGCTACGCCGGCGTCCAGTTCTAACAGCATTCTATCTCACAGGTGAAGGTTGGGACACGTTTAAAATGTTCTTTGAGGAAGAAGGGACTCGTGGTCTTGTGCTCATGCCCGATGACATGAAAGAGTGCCGTTCGCAACGCATAGATAACGACGGACATGCTGTCGTCTTGTACAAGTGTGATCCTGACCCACTTACATTTCATCAGAGACGACTCGCGTGCGCTTCTACGATGTGTACTGGCTCGAGGATGATCTGAGTGATACGGAGCGGCAAGCATATAAAGATCGGCAAGACGAGGAATGGCGCACTCGCACCAAGCAGTATCCTAGTCTCCTCGAACTTGAGGCGCAATGTCCTCATTGCCTTCAAAACACGCCTATCGGCAACTTTAATGGCAGCATCCGCGAAGCAGAATGCCCGTGCTGCCACAAGTCATTCGCACCACGATCGGATCACCTGCTACACGCACTTTATGCGCGCGGAGGACAGCACGACGAACTTTTCCCTACGACGAAAGCACACTAGGCCAAAAATATTCCAAATCATGACAGAAACGTCGATGAAATTGGCCACCGAGATAATGCCATTAGCCTTTGCCTGCCGACTTCTTTTTTGGATATGGACTTTAGGAAGGTGATATTAAATCAGGGAATATCCAAGCCCGACACGGATTTTGCAGTTACTGTAATTAGCATTTTCGGGACACTCCCAGTAATTCAGGCATTAAGTTATAAAATAAGACAGATACTAGGAGTGTCCGGTTGAGGGGGCTGTCCGGTTGGGCGGTGAATACTGGTAAGCCTTGCAACTTAGGCAGCAACACTATTTCTTTGTGGATACTCACATGACGGGGAATAATTCGCTTACCTGGTGGCTGAAATTTAGATGATGCGGACGCATACGATTGGGGATGGGAACCCTAGGTCTCATTTGAGCATTGCAAATGCCTTGATTGCTTTCCAGAAGAAATATGGGAAATAGGGTGGAAGAACAATGTACACATCTTCTAGGCTATGCTATATTATCAAGGAATTATCAGGTTCTGATTCTGATCTGTGTCATTGGTAATAGCAAGACGAGATTGGAGTCGGTGCTTGAATGGACGACAAATCGAAACCTGAACTAGAGATCGGTAGAATTCGGCTAGGCTGAGCAGTGGTTTTTGAAAGAAGTGCACATCTTTGTCTCAAAATACTTGTTTTAACTGACTTAGCGAACCTCTAAATAGGTGCCGTATCGCTGATTCTGGTGGGGTAAGAACTGTTGTAGTAGCAGGTAACTGCCTGTAGGCAGATACGCTGTAGCCTGTAGGCAAAGGCAACAGGCTATGACTCAGGGGGTTAGTAGCCTGGAGGCAACCACTGTATGAGTTACTATTGCCTAAAGTTACAGGGGAATCAGGCCTAGAAATATAGCGTACTTGACCACTGTAAGTAGTAATGCCTTCGAAATGAGCTGAAAGCTCAGAGAGGAGTTTCGAAGAGAGAGAGGGGAGTGGGTTCGGACTTCAGTTTCTACATTTTCCGGACTCATTCGATGTCACGTGCACTGCTATAATGATAACACCGTGCTCGTTTACAAGTCAATACGGAGAAACAATATAACGTAAATCCCTGTTCAAGCGAACACCCCATTCTAACGAACACTGAAATTTACCGCAAAATTGAGGAAATTCAACTTTTAATATCTTAACAACCATAGAATTTTGAGGGAAGACACATTAGAAGGGGATTATCTATTATGAATTAATTTCAATTATTTGGTTATTTTGCTCTCAAAATGTTTATAATGCTGCCAAGTTAACATTTGGACCTTTTATTCAAATCTATTTTGTTGTACAACATATATTACACATTCTAACAGCATAAAAATTTGTGCATATATTTATTATCAAGTAGATATAAGAATAACAAAATTTGATTAAATAGAATTCCCTCGTTGTTGAGATATCAAAAGTTGAATTTCCTCAATTTTGCGGTAAATTTCAGTGTTCGTTAGAATGGGGTGTTCGCTTGAACAGGGATTTACGTTATGCTGTATGTATTTTATATATATCTTATTTGAGAGACTGTACAACATATGTAAAACTTTGTCAATTTCCATCAACCAAAAAACCCCCCTTTTCACAAAATTCTTATTATCCAACCCATTTCGAAGGCTTCATGTGAGCCGCAGGCTGCACCCATGTAGGTAATGGAGTCTACAGCTGAAAACCTCCGTAGCAATGATGTCCCGTATTGCGCCTACTATTGCAGGTTAGCGAATAATAAATGTTCCGGCCGAGAGCCAATGCAAAATATTGAGCTATCGGCCGTATCGGCCGGAACGTGAATCTCGAGAGTAAAACTGCTGCACCAGATTCCAAACTCTGTGCATGAGTCGCAAAAACTAAGTATTGATAATCAGAAACTCTAAAAGCCACGGATTGTAGAATCGACAAACTGAAGACAAATAACTGTGGGCGGTGGGTGACAAATCACGAGTGGCAGCCACTCAGCCTAGACAAATAATATCCCAAAACGGTAAGGCTTCTACAGCATTACCAGAAAGCCTTGTCGGTATATATAAGTAACGATACGTAGGAAGAGGATGAGAATTGATATAGTTTAGTGTCCAGATATCAAATCAAACCATCTTAGAAACTATCTTCATTTAAAGAAAATTCAAGTACGACACAATGGCTGGTGATCGACAACCTCTCAGTTTAGCCATTGGCACTCACACATGGGATACAACATCTGAAAGTGGAAAGGAAGTCGACGAGATAGTCTCACTGATGAAGCAGTATAAAATCACCAGACTTGACACTGCTCGATCGTATGTACGTTCCCAAAAACCCCTTACTTCAAATCGTATTGGATAAATTATTTACGGTTAAAAATAGGGACTGGGAATTTCAGAAACCGCCATCGGCAATAAAAACCTTGCCACCGAATTCTCGATCTGCACAAAAGTAGATTCTAACTCGGCACTGAGTCCTGGAGATGGCCAGACTGCACAGGTCATCCTTGATAGCGCAAGTGCCAGCTTCAAAGCGTTGAAAGTTGACAAGGTGTCCGTCTACCTTCTGCATGTCCCTGATGATAGAGTCCCCGCCTCGGAAAAGGTGAAGGCTATGCAGCAGCTTTATGACGAAGGGCGATTTGAGAAAGTGAGTTTACTAATTCCCTCTTGTAGCAACATTGGGAGAATAATGGAGGAATCATTATAATCCTGTCCTGTTGGAGAATTTGTACTAATACGATGAATGCAGTGGGGCGTCTCAAACCACTCAGTTGACCAGGTCCTTGCTCTTTACAACTACGCAAAGGAAAACAACATGGTCCTCCCATCCGTTTACCAAGCATCCTACTCTCCCGTTGTGCGTCTTAACGAAATGCTTCTGTTCCCCACCCTGCGATCTCTCGGCTTCTCAATCCAGGCCTACTCCCCTTTAGCAGCTGGATTCCTTGCCAAAACCCCAGAGCAAATCACAGGCGGTGTCGCCGGACGTTGGGATCCCAACACACCATCGGGAGAAGTCCACAGACGCTTGTTCTACAAGCCGGTCTTCCTCGAGATGCTCAAGCAATACGGCGAATTGGCTGAGAAGAGTGGAGCAGGGAGAGTAGGTTTGGCGCTGCGATGGGTGAGATGGCATGGAGCGCTGAGGGGCGAGCTGGGGGATGAGATGATATTGGGAGCGAGTCATGGAAAGCGGGTACAGGAGGTGCTGAAGGAAGTGGAGAAGGGACTGTTGGAGGACTGGGTGGTTAAGAGGATGGATGAGTTATGGGAGATGGTGAAGGATGAGGCGCCGATAGATAATCTAAAGGCAGTGAGGGAGGTGTATTATGAGAAGAAATGATTAACTCGGTATTTAGTTCATGGATGCATGGAATGTGCTTGTATAGGTATCACGGCTTTTAGATTCTTAGGAGATATTTGAATCTTTCAAACCGATTTTAAAGCTTTCTGGAATTATTGTATTATGGTTCTTATAAGATGGAGCACACCCTATTATAAGGTATACAGATCCTGGAACTGGGTTTGGTTGATGGACTACCATCTAAAAGATCATTTGTTAGCTTGGAAGTTATAAATTGATGCTTTATAAGGTATAAATATAGAACGATTAGATAATGGTGTCTCTTACTAGCTTGTTGGCGTAGTTAGCTATCTGTCTGTCATCTAGGTTGACTAAGCTCTCGATTTAACACCAAGATTCCGAAGGAGCCTTGATAGTCTAAAATTTAACATGCGTAATATTGGTAGAGGAAGTGCGCAGATACCAGCTTACGCTTTCTAGTGTTATCGTATGTCACTATCGGCAGAATGCTGAGAATACAGTGCCCTATATAAATTGTACTGTTATTACACTGTAGGATAATGAAGACAACTAGCGTATACATTTTGCTCTGTGAATTGTGACCCATCCGACATCACAGCTTTTAACTCCTCCAAAGGTGAACCGAAAACCTCCTTGCACCAGGGCATACTCGTGATGAGCTCTTCTATGTCTGAAAATTCCACCACGCCCAAAACTTCTGCTAACACAGCCAGTCTGTCGGCAAAGTTGTGCCGTAAATATACCGGTAGGAAGGTACAGCATGCCCCAACGGCCAGGATCCACACCAGATATTTACTCGATTCTCTCCAGGTCTCGAAATCCTCCATCTCTTTCAGCAAGAAGTATAATTTTGATGCGTATGAAACAGCGGCTGTAACTGAAAAGCTGAACTTTTGGCGGATTTGGCTTACGTAGAGGATAGCGGCTAGTCTGAAGCACTCTCTCATTTTGATATTCGAGTTGTCCGCCGTTGAACACCGGGGAATGCTGAGAAGATCATGGAGAACTGGTGCTAGGTAGAAGCCAGCAGTATAGGGTTCTTTCCATATATTTTTGGAGGCGGCTACTCTAGTGGCTATAGTATCATCGACTTCTTCGAGACTTTGGACAATTTGGGAAATGGTTTCGTTATCTTCTAATCTGTTTTGTATGGTGGCTATATCAAACTGACAAGTGGGGAAGGCAAACTTCCTGTGTGCACGAAGGATATTGATTGGTTGAGGATACCGAGGGACTAGGTCATATTCAAAGCTGCCATATAAATCCATCCTGTGAATTAATTAGCTAAAGCTGGGATGTTCGCATACTTTGATATTCTAACCAGTATAGAACTATTCTGAGAACAGGATTATGGTCTAGAGAGCTAATGCCTCCTCTCTGATGGAGGATTCGATCTAGGCCATCAAAGTGGATGTTCAAGAGTTGCAAATCCGCGGTAACAACCTTACCACTATCAGTCAGCAGTCATGCCACCAAGATGACAATCCTGACTACTTACGGCATAGCAAGCAAATACCAACACGGTTGTGATCACTTCATCAGTAGTAGCACGAGCCGGATCTCCTAATCGCTCTTGCAAGGATTTTGTAGCTACAACAGCGTATTTACAATGATCAACACTGAAGTCATTTCCGTGGAGGTTCTCAAGGTGCCATGAGGAAACAGAGAGCAACTGGTTGAGAGCGATTGACTCTCTGGCGATGTTGACGAAGCCAATTTCTCGTATGGTACGGAACAGTATGCAGGTACCATCGTAAACTATAATTTAATTTTCAATTGGTCAGAAAGTTAAAGTAGCTCAGGTTTCCTTCACTCACTGTGGTCCCAAAGCTGACGGGAGCGGTAGTCCTGCTTAACGGGGAAGGACATGAAGGGATCGGAGCGACTGGCGTCTAAACTGGTGAGTAGCGACGGGGATATGTATAAATCTGCATGGTACCCATTGGAAAGATACCCTGTACCGTCAACATATCCATCCAATAGGGGCCTGACTTCAAGTTCGATTTTGTTATTCTTCTTTGGCTTCGGATTGCGCTGGCGGTAATCGGCCTGTACATGACTGCGGACGCGCTTGCGGGTCTCAGCATCTCCGGAGATATTTGAGCCAGAAACTAGAATGAACTCGAGACCAGGCCTCGTCTTTCGTCTTCGTATGGCACGATCCATGGGCTTTTCTAGACCGTTATTACTCGGCTCGTGTGAACATACACATACAGTGGCAGAAATGGCAAAATCTGATAGGCAGTGCCGGTACCCCGTATAATACTGTAGCACTCTAACGCTAGTATGATTATTGAGGTAGATATTCAGCTGCATAAGGCAGGCATGATTCCATTCAACTTTATGGTGGCCTTGGCAACGCAGCACAGGTGATGGTAAGGAGGATTGAGCCTGCTCTTGCTAGACCGGCACTGGCTCGTGGTTAGTTGCTGTAGTATTAGTCAGCCCCGTCTATGCGTCGCGAATTGTCGCCCATTTTTAGTGCAACGGTCTCGACGGTCAAAAGCGGTGTCCGCCGGCCGAAGCGCGACGGTCTGATGCAGTAATACTCCAGAATAATGAGGAAAATAAGCAGTGATTTGCAGTCCAGCCTCTTGAATATGTAGCCTTGTGGCACTCGGAGAAGAGCCATGTACCGTATCCGATTGAGAGAGGGCTTCGGCGACATACAACAGTAGATGGCACTGCTCTGTATGAGGCCCCATCATCTCGTGATTCAGGGGCAACACAAAAGCTCAGTCCAGCATTAGCCAGGTAAGCTTATTGCTATTACATTCTCATACCGTTAGCCGAACGAAGATCTAGGGCGCTTTCACTTCTAGCTTCCGAATTAATTGCCGTATTCGGTGGTCGAGTAGTTGGAACGTCTCGTGTACAGCGTGGATGGCAAGCATGGTGGCATTCGAACCTCAACCCACTGACTCTCCTCTCAGTAATTGGATTACATGGTACATCAAATGATTAGTCCGTGAATCAAAACAAACACCCAGTTGGTCCAACCTCGTGGTCCAGCAATTAAGAAATACAGTATAATACTGGAACTACCGTGCTGGCACTCTGCAATGCGAGTAAACAACTCAGCCACAACGTCGCAGCCCGAAGCTGTCACGATCTGAGCCACTAGCATGGCTGTTTGGATCGAAGTAGAAAGAGGTCAGTCAAATAGTGCGATGGAGAGAGAGCCACAGTGGTTGCTTGTTTGTGCTGACGGCGCGCTATTTATAACAGCAGTCTCCACCGTAAGCTCACCCAGGCCTCGTTAATAGAACAACCTGTGTAATTTTACCTTGCAAGATGACCAACGCGCCCATCGGCCCCGATCTTATCTGCAGGTGCAAGCTTTTAATTATGGTGTATGGAATTATAATTCTCGCGCCTCTCTTTTCTCTTCAAACCTTATATCTTCCTCCGTTGGAACGGTTGCGAAGATGAATATGCAGCAGTCGCCTCTGTATGCGGAAGTCCGCAACTTCGACATGGACGAGAAATCACCGCCTACCGTGCGATTGACCTCGCTGCGGGGAGCAAAGATCGTGAGGGCAATCTTGGACTTCGTCCTCGCGTCAGTCGCATTTCTCTTTTTTATCTTCGGCTTCCTGGTTTATAGAAATGACGGCAAGCCGCCGCTTCCTGGGACTCAGGCGGAGCTGGTGGTTAATATCGCTCAATATGTATGCACAACTCTCTCCTGGTTACTGTCTTTTCTTCATAATGGGATAGAACATTGAACTGCTCTAACCAATAACAGGGACCGACCGTGTTTCCAGTCCTTTTTGCAGCGATCGTGGGAGGGGCGATGAAGGCTATCGCAACATGGAAGCTTCAAAGAGGGGCTACATACGGTGTCATCGAGCAGTTGATAGGCAGTATCAGCATCTCCGGCGCTTTTCTTACGCAGGCCCAGCTACTAGCTTTCAATTTCACGGCACTCTTGATCATCATCCTCTGGTCTCTATCTCCAGTTGGCAGTCAGGCGGCGCTCCGAGTCGTCTCGGTGGTGCGAAGTTTTCCATCCAATACTACCACATTGACGGCCATGGATACATTCGCGCAGTACCAGTTTGGCGCTGCAGAAAACTTGGCAGAAGCATACACAACTGTGTCATCACCTGTAATCGCGGCAATGATGTCTGCGTTTTTGCTCAAAGATCGAAACCAGGACGTATGGGGAAACCTCCGCCTTCCAGCCATTGAGCGTTTAACCTCAGATGATAACCCTGATTGGGTTACTGTCGCAAATAATCCCGTCACCGGGCCATGGTCATATCCTTCCATCGTTGGTATACCTTTTCTTGGACTGCCGAGCGTCGGGAACTCAACTTTCACCTTGTCGGGATCGTACCTGAATCTGACCTGTCCCGTACTGGAGATGCGACCTCAGTACACCAACTTCACCACGATCCCGCCAGCTATTAACAGCAGGTCGGACTGTAGATGGATATCCAGTATATCACCGGATAACTCGTTTCAAATTGCCCTATCTGCGCCTTGCGACGCTCCACTGATCGGGAACGGCACTCGGCAGGCGCGAAGGTTGATATGGGAGTCCTTCAATTACACACAAGGAGCTGGAGTTACACATGCTGAATGTGAGCTGCGTACGAGCTACGTTGATACAAATCTGCTGTGTGTCGGCACCGCCTGCGCGCCATCAGCCGTCCGACGAACCCCCCATCCACCAAGAGACCGCAACTGGACGGTCTTTGACTTTGAGAACGGAGTCGAATCAGTCGGTGGCTTTCTCCAGCTGCTAACTCACCTGTTCCCCCATGCTGCTGAATCAGGCGGCTACTCCCCTACTGTTTCTTACATGGCTAATCCCTACAACGCTGTCACGGTTGAGAACAGGACGAGCCTTGACCTTGTTGGAAGTTCATTATTTGAATTGCGTCTAACTCAGTTGATGAATGCGCAACTCATCATTGGCGTTAGTCCTGCTCAATTAACAGGAAGCTTCAATCCTTCTAACAAAGGAAATTTCAAGTTCTCAACCGTGGACGTCCCGGCAACCACTGCAGTTGAGGAAGATATCATCCGCTGTAATCGAGGATGGCTTGCGACGTTGATTATTTCATCATCGGTGCTGTTCATCCTGGCTGGTGTTGCTGCTGTTTTGAGATTCATAACATTAGTACCGGATATCTTAGGAACACTATCACTTGGAGTGTTAGCAAATAGGACCCAAGAGCTTGAAGGCAACTCTGCCTGGTCTGGTGTTCAGAGGGCAGTGGCGCTGAGAAACGTCAGGATGAGGCTTGGGGATATTAATCCAGGTCAAGAGGTTGGACGGATTGCGTTGGCAGCGCCGTTGGAGAATGCCACAGTTACGAGGGTCCAGAAGGGCAGGTATTATAGATAGGTCATGGGCAGGGGGATTCTTGCTTAGAATGATTGGGATTACTATGAGTTAAACGGCCATTGGGTGGATACGATTAGGGGCGAAATGAAGATACCAGGAGTTCTAAGGATGCATACTGGGAGTTACTATTGGAAAACGGAAAAGGAAGATAGATATAGGTTTTAAGATGTTAAACCGAGTTAATACATGCATATATATAATCAAGAGTATCATAGACCATCTTCATGAGGTGCATTAATACGAGTAATCATAAATCGTTTATTGTATACACTGATTCTTAAAGACCTCGTTATGCTTATTGTTAGTTACCTTATAAATACAATTACGTAATATAACTCTTTGTCCATAAATCATCACTTTCTTCTATCCCTTGTTTCTCTTTACCTCGCGCTTTTTCGGGCTCAGCCACTCCTCCATCCCTATTGGCCAGAACACTCTATTTTCCCTACCTCCCATCCCAAACTCGTCCTCTGCGATTTTATCCTCCTTTCTCCCTTCTCCTAATGATACAATACTGCCATCTTTCTTAGCACCCCGCTTCTCTGCTCCACTTCCTTTCTTAGGTACATTCCGATTATCATCGGCGCGTTCATATGGGATAATATCCGCGAAACGGTCCCACCCCGGCAACTTCAGCGTACGCATGAGCTCAAACACAGCCTGTTCCTTGTCTTTGGCCTCAATCATCAGGTCCATGTCGTTGGGACACGGTGGGAGGCTTGACGGGCGAGCGTTGTGCTGCCGTCGCTGACGTGCCGTGATGGCTTCGGGTCGCGGCTCAGAGTAGTGCATCTTCTGCCTAATACGCTTGCGGTCCCAAGTTACCTTGATACGGGGAAACAGGGCCACAATGTCGTGGCTGCCCTCGCGGACCTGTGAAGCATCGAAGACGATGTTGTGGTGGTGAAAGTCGAGGACCAGGGGAATGTTCAACTCTTCGCAGATGGGTAAGAGATCATGCACCGACCAGCTCACATCGTCATTCTCGAGCACCAGCCGCTTCTTGATCGAGTCTGACAACCCCAAGTAGTTGGCTTTGAATCGCTCAATCGTCGCCACTTTGTCACCAAAAGTCCCACCCAAATGGATTATCATCACGGCGTCCCGGTCTTGCTGCTCAGGTAGCTTGAGCAGATTGAGTAATTCGTCATGATACTCGAGGTCCCGAACCGCATTCCTGACAACTGCCTCGCGCGGACTCCCCAGCTGCGTGTACTGGCCTGGGTGCATGGTGAGCCGATGTCCCAGTTCTGCCGCGACCTTTCCCACCTCCGCGAGCGCTCCTGCTGCGAATGGCGCGAGCTTGTACCCGTACTCCTCGTGGCTGGCAAACGGGAACATCTCGCTGCTCAGCCTAAAGAATTGGATCCCGTACTTGTCGTTCCAGCGCAGTATCCGCGGGACGTCCCGTACGTTCTCCAGGCCCAACTGCTCTACATAGCGGCGGCCCCTTTCTACATCTGGCGGCGCCGTCCTGTCCAGCGGGTTGCGCGTGGGATGCTCGGGCTGTGTCTCATCGCGAAGAGGATGGCGGTGGGCGAGGATGCTTGCGATACGACATGTCCGAGAGTTGAAGACTGGCGGATTCGAGGTTCGGAGGTAAGTGTTCAGGCAGGCGTAGCCCAGTCTTCCTTTCCAAGGAAGCGGCAGGTATGCGCTGTTCACTGGAGGTGGCCGCGCTGCGTCTCTCTTTACAGCCGCGAGGTCGTCAGCGACGTCTGGTTCTGCTTCAATGTCCATCTCTGACTTGTCCTGACCTTCTCCCTCAATCATGATCTCGGGGTCTGCTTTGGCAGCCTCTGTTCTATGAACCTCTTCCTTAGTCGGACGGGATTTCTTAACAGCCAATCTCTTCTTCTTCTTCCCGCTCACTAGATCTGGTGTAAGCTCCTCAAACAATGTATCCTCATACTCCTCCTCCTCCTCCGCAGCCCGCTTTCGTGTTGATGACCTGCTGGCTCTTGCGGTCTGGGCTGCAGTATCCAGTGGTTTGGCCCCGTCCCTCTGCTCCATGGACTTCGCGCGTGGCACAGCTGTCTTTCCCATGTTCCTCCTCCTTGCTGGCACTGTGACACCATTCTTAACCGTGTTTGCACTCCTTGTTCGCGTTTGCATTACTATCCTTAGCGCAGATACCGCAGTACTCAGGAGAAATTCGAGTGGGAGCAAGAGGGCATGCGAGTTTCTGAGAGCAAGTCTGGGTGGCGAGAATGTTGATGGCCAGTGGCCACGGTAAAATAGTTATTCAGCAGCTAAATGAATAGATCTACAAAGCATGTTATTAGCCTGTCTATCCTTATCGATATTTGGATAACTGTAAAGTTTTGTATATTAGTATTAATATTGTAGAACAAACCACGGGTTGTAGTCGTGAACGGTTGTTGTCGACGCTAGGGAAAGAGAACGATGACATCACCGCCTGCGGCATCATTACTGCGCCCTATACTTATTAACCTCTTTAATTTGTGGTATATTCCTCATTTAAACAGTTCTTTTTATAGTATTTACTTTTTCTTCAACTGTGACTAATAAGAACAAGTCTGGGAAGAGGCTATGATATCAATCACTTTTTTCTGGATAGTTGTAAAATCCAGAACCAGATTTAACACCCAGTTTCCCTTGAGCGACCATCTCTTTTAGAAGCTCCCGAGGTTCCTCAGGAAGACCGGTTCGAACCTCGGCATAATGGTTCTCAATGTTCAACACCGTGTCCAGCCCAACCACATCCATCTGCTCAAATGGGCCCTTGGGGGTTTTGAGAACGGATTTGAAAATCCGGTCGATCTCTTCTGGGGTGGCAACACCTTCTGCCAATGTGAACAGCGCCTCTCGTTTGATGGCGGCCCAGATTCTGTCATGTTCAGCCCTATTCAAATATATTTAGTCCAGGGGGCCCACAAACCGATTATAAATGTAGCCGGTTGATGATACGCGGACGTGGAAGGGCTCGAAACCGTGCATCTTTGTCTCGGTCTTTAAAAGTGTGATAATATCGGGCCTAGTCTTCTCAGAGCCCATAATTTCAATTGCTGTGTTCCTGTTAGTGGATATTTTTACTGACTGAACATGTCTACTCCAAAGGAAGCCGTCCTTACCAGGAGTTTCTGGCGGCCAATCTATGAACGCATTAGATAATTCACAACAGTTCTTCTATGTAGCAACTTACATGAGTGTAGACTGACGAAGCGATCTTGGGATCGAACGGCCAAGTCATGCAGAATCTCCTCGATAGTGTAACTGCTGGAATTGGAGGCGATGATAGTCTCTGGATCAGCAATACTATCTAGTTCTTGGATCACAGATCGCTTGAGGATCAGGGACTCGGGGACATTCTGTTCCATTGATCAGTAAGCTAATCATCATACTTGGAGCTGTACTTGCCTCAATTGCTAGCCAAGATTTGGAAAGAGCGTCTTTGAGTCCATTTGAAGGCGCGTAAGTTACAAGGCCCCACTCCTGACTCGAACTTGAGCCTAGGAAACTTCCCTGACTGCGTAGCGTCTGGATTCCATTGCCAGCGCGATCAAGTTGGTCCTGGCTTTTATCAATAAGATACACCGGTCTGCCACAGCGAGACCACTTGCAGCTGTTAGTTAAACCGTGGATCTCTGGGTAAAGAGCTGTTGAAGTGGCATACCATGTACGCTAGGCGTGTACCTTGAACCCCTGCGCCTAGTATAGTGATAGCTTTCTGGATGGACGCCATGAGGCCTGAACTGGTTGGTCTGGTGCAATAAAGCTTCGTAATGTGACCCTTATGCTTCGGTTGCTGCTGTCGCTCTTCAAAATATTCCTACTCCCCGGCAAAGATACTGGCCCGTCCAAGCCGTCTAATTTGATGAAACGCCTCTGCGACTCAGCTTTACCTAGCTCCACGGCAGACGATCGGTCGACACAACCAAACCTTTTCAGCACGTCTCCAGATTATAGACGGAAACAAGCTGCCATCTGTAATCTAGGAAAGAAAACTCGTGCACAGCACTAGCTTACCTTGAGAATGTCATCTCATCGCGCAGAGTGGCTGTCATAATAGGATCAAGCTAGCTTCCGTGCTGTGGTGGAAGCCTCGGGCACCGAGAGTGCGACCAGTACCCGTACCGAAGCGGGCCTCCCAACTTGTAGGATGTGTATCACAAAGGTGAATAGCAAATACAGCGGGTAAGGCTGGAATCTCGATCTGAATGATTAATTGATCACAGGGGGGCTTAAACGTATGAAACAATCTTTCTAGCAAATATCTTGCTTCGGTTGGACACATATGATATTAACTAAGCTGTGACAAGCTGTGCCAATCAGCTCGAATGGCTGTTAGTCGACTCTCCTCCGTTAATATTATCTACAAGACCTCCGGTAATAACTGTAAAATTGCCAGGACAAACTGTCTTGTTCAACCATAGCTCTTGAAGTCCCACCAAATCATCCCATCAAATATACTACTATTATTTTCCGCATATCCGTTTAACCTATCAGTAACCAAGTCTATTTGACTTACTGATACGAGCGCTCGTATCTAAAAGGGTTCAATAAATTATCCCTTTCTAAGAGCTGGTTCTAGTCCATATATGTTACGCTATAATTCGATTTAGCTACTTCTACTAGAAATAGTACCCCTGAACTTACTGATGATTAGTAAAGAAGGGTGAATCCTTCACCGATAATATAATCAACTCTTACTACACAACTAGAATATCATAATTATAATATTACGTTGTGCCTCACGTTAAATAGTAGTATAATTTACCTAATACGGCCCTGGCTCTAACCGCCACTTCACTTGTAATTACACCCATACGCCCTGACACAAATACAACGATTTTACCTTTGATATTCTAAGTATATAGGACGTAATTAGTTCCCTTATAATCGCTACAATATTACGATATTACCTATCGTTGTATGGTATCATTATTTGAATTTTATTGTTATCCTAACCGCCTTGCTGTCTACGATCACGCGGCCTAGACCAAGTGGTAGTACGTGTGTTATGATCAACGTAATATGTCCTCCCAAGATTATCTTCTCTGCGCTCCCATCCAGCTGGCAGACGTCCATGGGCATCTTCAAATGGACCAGATTCCCGTCGGTTTGACGGATTACTTGTTATATTTGATAGCGCCGGTAGTGTCGTATCTCTAGCGGGGAGTAGAAAATTAGATGTGCTTAAATTTAAAATGAGCCTGCCTTGGACTCTTATAATTTCGTCGCGGCGTTGGAGGTCTCTGGTTAACATTTGGTCTGTTTATATTAGCGCAAGAGTTGGTGATAGGGTGTGGATCGATGGGATCTTTAACCTTGCCCTGTATCAAGCTCTATAACATTACCGATCCTAAAACTAATGATACCGAGAAAACCTTGGTCTTTCTTGCTCAATTTCTTCTGATCAAATATCTGGACGTCAATGATGTCATTCTCGGTTACATGGCTGCAAAGATGTCAGTAAATCTGCTTTAATTACTAGAATTGTGAGCATACAAATCAAAACATTCATTCCAATATGGATTTATAGTCTTTTAGATTACTGAAGTTACCTTGGTCTGCTCCCCACTAACAGTGACAACGGCGAAAGGGTCAGGGAATGCTATGTTAAGAATTAACAGCTATTTGGATGAATGGTTTCTACTTCACTTACAGAATATATCGCGTTTATAAAGGCGGTCAGCGGCGATGACTGAATATGTTAGCTTAATACATTAAATTGATGGTAAATACGAGCATACTAGTTACTCGTAGTTTGTGTTGAATTGGTTGCTGAGAGGAGTCTGCGAGACCTGGTTGGGTGTCCGAAAGTTTCTGCTGATTTCCTTCTAGTACTTGTACGATTTCACGGTGACCATGCTTGTATGCCAGATCTGCTGCGGTAGATCCATCAACCGCCTTATCTGATATTGAAATGCCGTTTTCTATAAGCAAATCTATTATTCCAAGATGGCCGTTTGATGCAGCCCAGTGCAGCGGACCCCAGCCTTTGGTTTTACTTCGTGGAAGATGGTTTATCAGATCGGCTGAGGCTTTTTTTGTATGTTTTTCTCTTGGCAGGCATAAGTCCGCAATATCAACATGGCCACCAGCTGCTGCTGCGGATAACGCTGTGGACAAAAGGATCAGTGACTATAATTGGTAGATTAATGGGATGTGGGAGTGAAAGTGTCATACCGCTTCCCCAAGTGCTACCTGCCTCAAACTGTATGCTCTGTGTAGGATCAAGCCCGATTTGGGCGGAATTCTCCTCCAGCAAGGCTTTTACTTCGTCTTTTAAACCTTCAAAAGCTGCTACGTGTAACCTTGGATTATCCTCGTCTTCGTAATCAGGTCTGATAAATGACCGATCAGAAGAGTCATCCGAGCCATGACCGGGTGCTGCTCTGCTTGAACCAGCATCCTCATCTTCTTTATAGCCTCTCGGAATAGCAAATAATGCCAATTGCTCCATATGGCTGCCAACATGATGGTGGAACTGCTGAGGCGTAACGACTAGAATGTCATTCGCAGACATGTGTTTATTTAGTTCTCTTAATTTATCCTCCCATCCATCACAGAATGGACAAGCGCTGGGAGAAAACTTCTCCATTGGCTGCTGACAGACTTTGGCTAGAGCTGACAGTTGATCGTCTGTGAATTTGTCTGCGTGGAGTTTTCGAACATGTTTATCGAAGTTGTCACGAGTTGCATAAGATTGGGAGCAAAAACAGCAACTCCACTCAACAAAATGATTTTGAAGCTCATGCGTAAACCAAGTATAGCGATCCTGGAATAATTTCATGTCACACTCCTTAGAAGTACATACATAAGGCTTGAGGTCACGCATGACGTGCTTCCTAAATATAGAATATTAGTGAACCCTACTGAAAACATTCAATCATGGAACCGGCTGGTATCTGAGAACAAAGAACCTACCGCCAAGCTTGCTGATTTTTTATTCTTTGGATGGTCCAGCAATATGGACACTCGAAAGATTGCCCGGTTCCGGCAACTTCCTCAAGACGCACAACAGACAGTCTACTATCACTGTCGTCCTCGCCAACCGAGGTCGCGTAGGATGTCTGTGATCGATTGTCATCTTCATTCTGCTCTTCTAGCTTATCCAGGTGCTCCGTACTTTCGAGTTGGGCCGGGATGACAGTACTAGCGGTGGTTGAAGCTAATGTGCTTGTTGGTCTTGATATTACGGTCTGGGCGTCATAAGGAACGCTATCCTGCTGGCGTTGGACTGCTAGGAAAGTAGTACTAATTTTCGATTCTGGTATTTCTTCAGCTGTGTTTCGTGGCTCCGGAAGTTTTGAGAGCTTTTCACGATGCTCTCTGCAATAACGCAGATAGTGCCGCCTTTGCGTGATGGCCTTTCCAAGACGTTCTCTCAGCCATTCCCCGTCATCGCGATATAGACAAGGAAATTTATTTCCTACATGATCGATATCAAATCGATCATCGAAGGGAGACTTAGATGCGGCGGCTAGGGCTTTGGCATATCGATCCCTTGAACTGCTGCTCCGAATCAGGATTGAGAGATTGAATAGGCTTGCAATCGTCTCAGGGATTGACTGAAAAAGCTCCTGAATCTCAGAAATTGACCCAGGGGCAGACTCTAAGGGGTAAATAACCATCTCGCTCCGATCAGTGCCATCATCAACGAGTAATTCGGAGTTGAATGGCATAGGAGAGCTGACCCGATTTTGCCTCTCCCACAGGCGATGGCGAAAACTAAGAGCGGTCAATACCGAGTTTACAATAACAATCATAAGATAGCAAAATTGAATAGAGTGAATACCATCTTCCAGCGTCTCATCTAAGTCTTCCAAGAGGGCAACCACCTGCTTCGAAACTTTGGGGGCTTCGCGCAGCCGATAGTCTAGAGAGCTGGCGGACTGGATGGTCTGCAGCGCGCCGATGTTGCCAGCCCAGATTTTGAACTGGCTATAGCTATCACAGATCTGCAAGTGAGAGATGTCGTATATGAACTGTCGTTCTTTATCCTCAAACAGTGCACAAAGTTGATCGAAATGGCTATCGCAAGCTCTCCCCCACAGTGCAATAGGCGACGCCAGGCTGGCTTGGGGCACCATCAAGGCGGTTCGCTTTGTGCCGCAAATTCGACTACTCCCTACAGTGGAAGAGTAAAGCAGCAAGAGTGCCAGATGTATAAGAAAGATGATAGTGATGAATCGATACTGGGCGCTAAATGAAACAAATATGGGAGAAGGTGTGCTGGATGCCAACGCAAATCGGGTTTAGTTGCGGCTGAAGGAGCGTTGTGCCTCACGGCCAATTCCACGTCAAATGTTGGTAGCAACTTCTCGACATTCCGCAGCTTGAGGTATGCTCGACGTTATCCTGATAACATGATCGAGCGGACGCGATAGATCCTTCTGCCCCTAAAGATTGGGCCTTGATAGCTCTCTCACAATTGCACACCCAATTAAACAGCCATGAGTGGTGTCGAGGTTGCCGGCTTTGTTCTCGCAGCCTTCCCCCTCGGGATCACCGCACTCGAGCATTATCGGGAGACCGCTGAGGTCTTGGGGGACTTTTGGAAGATCCGAAGAGAGTACAAGACATGGACGCACCAGCTTAACATTTGCCGACTATGTTTCGAGCAAAATCTTGAAGAGTTCCTCCTGCCACTGATCGCCGACGAGGAGGAACTGCAACGGCTCATTGCAGAGCCCGATGGTTCGGAATGGAAGAATCCAGAGTTAGAGAAACGATTGAGACAACGGCTTCCGAAGTCCTACGACTTATATTTAGAGAGCATTAATCGTATTAAAGATGTGATGAATGGTTTGAAGTATGAGCTTGGTATCAACAAGGCTGGCTTCCAGAGCAAGGTTTCTGAAGACGGTGATGTTCGTCTAAGCGCAAAACCATCTTCTATGAAATTGTGATCTTCTTACATAGCCCTTGTTCTAATTATGTTATTCAACAGGTCACTCTTCGTCTTAAGTTGTCCAAAACGCCCATAGACGCTTTTGTGAGCAAGGCAAACTTCGAATTTCAGACACAACGGTTCAAAATGAGCTTCAATCAATCAAAACGGGATAAGCTTTTCAAAGAATTGACGGACTATAACAACGAGCTACGCACTCTTTTAGATACAAGCGATAGGATCACAGCATTAAGACAGCACCACAACATAGGAAAGAAGTCCGCCCTAAGTAGGGGACTTTCGCAATTCTAGTGCCATGCAGATGGACTCTACAATCTCTTAACACAGTCATGGCGGTGCGATTGCAAGGCGTTTCATCAAGCCAATCTCCTTTTGTAGTATCGGACGACCTCAAAGGCAGATTTTAGAATCATGTTCATCTATGCCCTACAGAACTTTAAACCGAAGCCTTGGTCTTGGACATGCCAAGAGATGAATATCAAGATGCTCGAGGACGAATGGAAAGTAAAGAAATCGGCTGTGAGCTTTATGACAGCGACTCCAACTGCCTCGACTGAATCGGTCTCATCTCAGACCCCATCCCAGGCTTTCACACCTGTCGCGCCAAAAAAATCATCTTTTAGAAAGTCCATAATGAACAAATTCAAGAAAAATAAGGCTAGTGAATCTCATTACCCCAGGTATGTAACGTCCGTATTACCACAAACCCCGACCAACAAACCGCAGTAACGCCTCGCCCACCCAACCTTCCCAGCCGACAGCACAAACCTCACCTGTACCACTCATTGCAACACCACCAGTTCGAGTTCCACACGTCACCTTCACAGATACTTCCAGCCTAGTATCACGCGTAGATGAAATGGACATGGTCGATGTCAGTAACCTCTGCGATACCATCGCAGCATATCGCTCCAACCACAAACAGCATAGCTGTTTGAGAGGAGAACAAAGTCGCTTCGCGCTGAACCCACTCGAAAGTCAAAGTATAGTGGATATCTGTAACACAGTCTCCCTCGAGAAGCTCCTTAGAAAAGATTCTGAAATCACTCTAACGCGCCGACAACGCTATCTAATCGCCCTAACTTTAGCCTCATCCCATCTCCAGCTTCACTCCACGCCATGGATCAGTTCTCAGTGGAACAAGAAAGACATCTTCTTCCTCCGAGATAAGAACAACCCAGACAAAATCCATCTCGATCAGCCGTACATCTCACGCAGTTTTACGACCAACCCATCCACCTCCGATAACCCCAACGACCATAGCCTCTCAAATCTTGGCATCATGCTGCTTGAGCTATGCTTCGGCATCGCATTAGAAGATCACGAGCTTCGGCAGAAATATCCTATGGATTTAACACCGAATCCCTTCTTGGATATGGCTGCTGCTTTAGAGTGGTCACCGCGTGCCGTAGAAGAAGCAGGGCCAGAATTTGCGGATGCAATTTGGTGGTGCTTGCATAATATGCCTAGGAGGGGGCAGGATAATGCATTGGAGAGGTGGAGAGAAGAGCTATTCCTGAAAGTTGTGGAGCCGTTGAAGTATTGCTATGACCAGTTTAATACTGTCGGAAAACGATATGAGGAGGTGTGAACATTATATACTTCTGATAATAACATAGAGTGGATAATTTTTATGGCCTGAGCTAAAAGCACCCATCGTTCTGGCCCATTTGCTAATGCAATATATTGGCGTATGGGCTAGAACATAGATAAAATTACACCATTCCTAAACTTAAACAAAATGTTAAAACGCCCTAATTACTAACAGACATATAAGACGGCCATAAGGTTGTGATGTTAAGGTCTGCTTTACTTTATTACTTTATGGATTGTGCTGATCAGCAGAGTGCACCTGAGGAAACTGCTGTAAAATTAACGTAAAACCTGAATCCTTAACATCTACAGATTTGAAGTATGGTACAGGTGCCCACACAGAATCATGATACAGGGGGTTTTTGACCCCACCAAGTAGAAAAGACAAGCTTAATGTATCCGACCAAGAGTAGAAACAAAGAAATTAGTTTTTGACCAAGAATTTTGGCTAGCTTTCCTCGACTCCATTTCCATTTCCTAACTCTGAAGAGGTAATAGAGTAGAATAGCCATGCCGCCGTTAAAGACAATATATGCCCATACAATTCCAAAGTTTCGCCAGCGGGTATTCAGTGAGATGCTTGACTGGGAGAGGAATTGCTTGGTATTGGATAATGGGCAGTATTGGCAGCCAGACGTGGCACTTGGGTTATACAGCTGACCTGGAGCGGCACTGAGGAATGGTTGAAGGTACAACCCGCAATCTAGGCCAATATTGGGATTGAAGACACTTGTCTCGCTCACAGAGCATCTGATGAGTCTATCTCCGAGCCCAGTCGCTGCTATCCCGCTAACGATATATGTCAAGGGGCTAACCCGATACATAAAGATCCAGAATCCAGGGAGGGCTTGTGGTGGCTGAAAGACACTGCATTCGTTAGCAGTCTAAGTTGCAGCGAAGAATCGTGCTTACCCGTTAAATATCATAGTTAAGGAGAACATGAGAGTGGCAAGAGCCCCAGCAGTCTGTGCATCTGGTAACACGGAAATGACCATGTGAGCATAGGTACTAGCAAATAGGAAAATTTGGATGCAAAACAGCAGGATGAGACCCTGGCTCTCTGACGATTGGACGCTGGCATATCAGTTAGTAGAGTAAAGAAGTTAGAAACCTCCCCAGAGAAATATTTACCCATAGATAGGATAGTAATAACAGGCATAAACAAGTATCCCAAGCAGAATTTGAAATGGAAATTCAACTATAATATTAGAGAACATAAACGCAAACCACGAGTACATTTTAGAAGGGCGTTCTCGGACCTTTTCAATATCGTCACTATCCGAACTATCGAAGAAGGGGCTATTGATGTATAACCAACCTCATATAATGATCTTTGCAGAACAAAGCGCGGCATTATCTGACTCTAAAATTAGCACACGAGTGATTGTGCCTTTTCACCCTCAACTTGCCTGTTGGACCATTGAACTTAAGATTGCAGTGAGCATAAAAATACTGAATATGATGTTTTGAGTGCCTTGAAGAGAATTATTCGATTGAAAAAAGGAAAATCCAATGAAGCTATTGAGTATGAGTCCCCGTTCGATATTTCAAGAGAAATTACAACTCACAGAGCGGACACAATGCCAAGGAGATATTTTCCCAAGACGTAAGAAGGTGTGCGCCAATATTGTTGAAACATTCTAATGGTGGTATATAAAGTTTGAGTAGACAGCGGTGTCGCAAACTCGCGGTGGTCACCAGCGCCAGGTGTTCCTTGACTTCTTGTGCCTAGCTCCTCGCATATACGTTCTTGTTCGCGCTTGACATGTATAAACTCCTCACTGCTATTCCATATCTGAGGCCAATCCTCTCTACCTTCGTCTGTAGATTGAGCGTTTACCATTTCCAAGATATACTCGGCAGGATTTTCAGATTCATTGCAAGACCTGGCTCCATTGTGCTCAAAGTAACTGAGCAAAGTTTTAGCATTACGCCCTATCTCGCCAAAATATACCGTTTTCCCGCCTTTAGCAAGAAAGAGAAGTCGGTCAAATTCCAGGAAAAGCATAGAGCTGGGTTGATGAATGGTGGCCAGGATTGCCTGCCCACTATTTGCAAGTTTCCGAAGGAAGCCGACAATCGCCCAAGAGCTTTGTGAATCAAGACCACTAGTAGGTTCATCAAGGAAGATCAAGAGGGCTGGTTTAGCCGCTAATTCTACTCCTATACTAAGCAGCTTTCTCTGTTCTACATTTAATCCTTTTCCCGGTATGCCGATGATAGCATCGGCAAAATCATGCATGTCGAGCATCTGCAGCCGGGTTATTATTATGTTGAAGTACGAGTTGTAGGGTACGAACCTCGATTATATCTTCCACGTGGTCATATTTCTCCTTGGTTGGTACTGAGCTGCTCTGTCGCAGTACCGCACTAAATCGCAGTGCTTCTCGAACAGTGGAGGTCTCAAGATGAACATCTTGTTGTTGGACGTAACCTACCCTATAGTCAAAATAATACACATACGTACAAGAGCTTTGGACTATTACCTGTTTGACGTTGGAAGTTTGAATCTAACGGCCTCCCATTGACTGACATGTCTCCGCTGATAACTCCAATTGACGTACGCCGAGCAAGTACGTCCAGTAGAGTCGTTTTACCGGCGCCAGACACTCCCATGAGAGCTGTCAGAGTGCCCGGTTTGACCCAGCCGGAGACGTGATCCAACAACCTACGAGGCTTATCTTTGATGCAAATATCATAGACGACATTGCGCCACATAAAAGTTCCTGGACGAGACTCCATAGCACTCTTTGCCGGCACCTGGGCGCCGCCATCTACAGCTTTCGATTGTTCGTCATTCCTGGTATGTGGACTCATCCCAGAGGCATCATTTGGCCTGATGCTCCTTAAAAAAAGCAACACCTCAGCCCCGCTTGATGAAGGAGAACTGAATTCCGTAGCAACCAAATACAATACAAGGAAGAATACCCAAAAACCGATTACAATACCTAGATTTCGCCACAGGTGGGAATAGCTGTATTGAAAGCTTGTTTCAACGTATGCATCACCAGAGACAGTTGTCTGTCCAGCAATGGATCCTGGTACAGAACAGATGAAGGTTTGGCCAGCCAAATTAGGGTAATTGGGGACCAAACTAACGTAGAGTCAGTATAGAAAATAAATTGGAGTAGTAAGTTAAAAATCAATTTACCTGCTGCATGGAAAGTCCGTTCCGTGGAATTCATTCACCATAAGCGCCTCAAATGCGTATGATAAAGGATTTATCCAAATGATCCACTTAAACCAAGGTTTCATATACGATCGAGGAATAGTATATCCTGTGTAGATCACGATAGCTAATACAAGCACTCCCGCGATTGCCATGGCTTGAGAGACCGTCTTTGTTACTGCAGCCACGGTTCGGAACATAGCGGACATTGTGAATCTGATTATCACAGTGAAGAGAAAGAAAATGAAAAAATTGGAGGCCTCGACCCGAAGTCCTGCTAGGAAATAGAGTATCAAATTAAAAAAGGTAGCGATGATCAACTTTACTGGTGCGTCGGATATGATACCGGCAAGGGCTTCAGTGAAAGGATGGTAGAAGCTGTCAAATTGTTAGTGTAGTAAATGAAAAAGATTAATAAATTTATTATGGTCTAGGAAAGAAGAATAGTTATCTGACTAGGGAACCTTACGCATAAGAGGTATGTTTTTCAACAATTGGTCTCTGCTGGTACAGATTATTAATTTCCGTTATAGCAATGAGAGCATTAAGCAAGACCGCAAAGAATAGTGTTGACCCTCTAGCAAAGAAGCTACCCGTATTATTTGGTGTACCAAAGAAGACGGAACCAACGACAAGAGCCATAATAATCTGACCAAGCACCACAGTCAATGTCGCTGGTTTATCATTCCACAGTAGTTGATATGCACGTTTAGTGCATGCTTTGATTTGCATTGGAATACTGACTGTATAAGGGGATGTAGGTCGCAGGTACCGTGATTGCATTGCTCGACGCGATGCTCTGAATTCGTTGGCTGCAGTTTGGTCCGAGATGTCATGTTCATATTGATTCATCTCTTTGAGAAGTGCTTCACGGTATTTGGAGACCATCCAGTATTTTTCAAAGTCTTCGGCACTCCGAGGGACCTGAGTCTCAAATCCTGGACGAGGTTTCCTCTCTTTATGGTTGGTTACAGATGTAAGGAAATCGCCAGTTGTTTGACGAGTTGGACAGCACCACCCCATTTCCTCGAAGTACGATTTCGCCAAGTTTGCGGGTCCGTAGAAGATCTCTCTCCCATCGTAGAGTACAATTACCTTATCGAAAACATCATAGATAGCTTGAGATGCCTGATAGAGAGCAACCGCATGTGTAGTCCCAAGTATATGAGCACTCATTCTGAGCGCACGAACAAAATCGAGGGCAGTTGCAGAATCAAGCCCTCTTGTACTATTGTCCCAGCAGCCGATCGAAGAGGAAGATAATATCATCTCAGCAATACTGACTCGCTATTTCCAAGTCAATATATGGTTACGTTAATTAATTGTCTAAGAGTCACCTTTCTCTCCCCTCCTGATACTCCTCTAACAAAATCATTTCCCACTTTTGTGTCTGCTGCATTATATAGATTGCAGATTGACATAGCAACGGCGGTAACTTGCTCCACTCTCTGTTTTCGAGATGGACCAAGTACACGGCTCCGAGGAGTACGTACTGTTGCCGCAAATTCTAAAGTCTGTCGTACAGTTAAATGAGGAAAGTGTTTATCGACTTCGGAGTTGTACACGATTTCTCCTTTGTGATGCCGAACCATCTCCTTTCGAGGAATACCTACATCACAATTAGTATAGGACTAAAGAGAAGACCTTAAAAGGGGCATTATTACCATTATAGTTTACTGAAGAGTCGTTGCTTATGTTCAACCCATGTAGCTCGCCTGATAGCGTTTTCAGGAAAGTAGAACAGCCACTTCCAGGGCGTCCCAGCACCAGCAACATTTCACCAGAGTTTAGTATCCCATCAAAACGATTCAGGATCGTCTTTTCTGGTCTGTTTCCAAAACTGAAATATTCATTCAGCCGAAAACAAGTCATGAAAATTGACCCTACTGTCGGCTGAAAATATGTGACGGCCGCCGACCCTGATACCATGAGGTTCTTGAAGGCAATAGAGGTCCGCCTGAATTTCACGTTTATTCTATCCGCTCTTTGGCAAACGGCTCTAGCCCACTTTTCCGCATTGAAACTAGAGCTGGTGGGATCCAAAGCTGGATCACCTGAGTCTAGCCCACCAGTCTCTGTTGCAATTTTCTTTAAATCTGCTCGTGTCTCATCTATACCTCTTTGCTGCTTGTCCCGAGTGCTATAAGGAGTTATATCACCTGACAACTTGCTGTCCCGCCTGGTGTCAGAATTTACATTCATTGCTGCTCCGTATAGTTAGTGTGAAAAGTTTTCATTGCTAGTTTTTCCATGTAAACCAGCTGCTATCCAGAAGTATTATACTACTATTATAAGCTTGCATGCCGAAGATCGCAAGCACACTACCCAGAAGACAGATTCCCGGTATCTTGGAAAGTCTCTTGGCTTGGCTGAGGGGGTTATTGAGGAGAACAGAGACGCCGTCGTGCCGCTACGGCTCTGACTAATCGAACGATGGCTTACTGGCAGATGTTTAGTATCGAACCAGAAAGCATTAGTTTGAGGAGATTTCATTCTTGGCTTTTGGAACCCGAACTGGTGCATTAGCCTTTCTTTGTTGTTCAACTCAAAACCAAGATTGCGTGATTCAAGCACACTCCGTACAGTCTTGCCAGATGGTAGAAGCGCAGTGCGCCTGCTATGGAGTTCTGGAGTGTATTATCTTTTACATTGTACATGTTATAGAGCTGTAAATTAAATAAATCTGAAGTAGTGATGAATAGCTCCTAGACAACTCCTTTGGATGGAAAATCATTCTGTTTTGCCTGCTCGTTCGCCTCCTTTGTTACCAGCTTATGCCCACATCGACCACAAAACCTATCCTCGATGGAACAGACATTGCAACATTGAGGACAAAATTGCGTAGCAACGGCCTTTCCCTGAGGATTGGCAGGACGATTGTAGTCAACTACGGGGGAATCAAAATAAGGCGGTGGCCTAGCACTTCCTGTATCTCGTGCTCTTTCTGCTTTCTGTGCCTCCAACTGTGCCTGCAGCTCTTCCATTTCAACTCTCTTGCGTTCATCAGCTAGAGCCTTATCAATAGCCTCCTGCATCCGCCTGTCATTCCTCTCTTGCTCGAGTCTCTTTGCCTCGGCAGCTTGATAAGCGGCTGCTTGCGTCTGCGCTGCGTTCTCGCTCTGCCTGGCAACCTCATGCCTGGCAGCAGATCGCGATGCGGCGACAACCACGGCAGTCCCTAGGATGGGCCTTCTGCGTCCAAACATCTTCGTTTTGTAAATTATGGGGCTTCTTAACTTTGTATCTTCAAATTTCCGGCTTATAATGCTTCTAGGGATCTGTGCTTTCAGATGATAATCGTGCCTGATGGACAATAGAGAGACTTCCATTTGGGAAAGCATTGCATGATATTGATATCCCAAATAGCCAAGCTTCATACGCTGCACATGCACATCCAAGACTTGTTCTGATTGTTCACCGGAGCATGCCGTCGGTCTAGACCTCCTTCTCAAGGGGGGGGAGCCATCACCAGCAACATGTGAAGCGGGTTACCTCTACTTTCCTTGTATGGAGAAGTCTTACGAGCTGGCCAGTCTCAGTCTAGACTAAAAAAACGATAAACCTGGGTTGTTCATGCTATCGCCTCAAAGGATCATGGGCTCGCAACTAGACTATGGACTCCTATTACTTAAACTAAGACACCCGAAGGTGGTATGATCTCCAGAATCTTGTGTCGATCGTATGGAGCGTACCTTAGGAGCCGCATTGGCGCGTGCCATTGTAGAAAATCTGGTGCACTTCAGCCCTATCGATGACCGATTGAGCCACATGGCATGTGCCTGCCGAATTAATGCGAACTGGTTATGGTAGGCTATAACACCACATCACGACGAAACATGAGGGTACTGCACTCACTATAGAGCCTGAAACGTCGTTGGGTTGTGCACAATTGTGAAAGTTGTTACCAGTAGGTGTTGGTGCGCTGATAATCGGCCTGGGCAAAGGGTTTAGCAAAAGGGCCAAGTGGATTTATTAGCGATCCCGTTTATCCAGGTATTTCAAGAGGATTAATCTCGTAGTCAATCAGTTGAAGAGCCAATTGGGATTACAGATAACCCTCATTTTTATAAAACTTAAAGCATAAGTGAGAGCGACATAGGCACGACACGAGGTACGCACTTACATACTGTATGTGATTTCGCGCTATTCCTAAACTTAATCAAAATGCGAAAACGACTTAATTCATTAGCGGGCGAATAAGATGGCCGTGAGGTTATGATACCAAGATCCGCTCCACCTAATTGCTTCACGGATTTCGGCTGATAGCCTGATCGGCAGAGTGCAGCTGAAGAAGCTGTTGTAAAATGCAACATAAAACCTGGATCTTTGACACCTGCAGATTCAAGTACTAGCACTCCGCTTGTCTAGTCGTTAATCTAACCATACACATCCAGAGACTCTACGTAAAAGCCTAATTATGCTTGTTCTTACCCCGAACAAAACGTGCAATGCACAGCCTAAGCCGAATGCAGTGGCGGACAACGCTCTTCAGAGCAACGTATAAAACGTGAAGCTTATTGTTGACCTCCTATATACAGGCTGGGGTCGAGCTTCCGAAAATCAAACTGGCCGGCAATATCGTGATCATTACAATGCTACCCCTGGCAGGTAACGATGTCACTAAGGCACTACCAGGTCCACTCCTGCAGAGCTTTCGTAAAGGAGATCCGCATTGACCACGCCTATATGGCTGTTATCTTTAAATATCTTCTTGCAACCTTATTTATCAGATCTCGTGGCATTCTAGCGCTAAAGAGTCAGCAATAGACCATCTACTAAATCTTCGTTATGTTGCTGTTGTGCCGAGTTGTGGACATGCGATTTCAATAGCTCTCTGTCAAGCCATCGACTTTGACAATATCACAATCTCACCCCATCAACAATGACGCAATTAAGGAAATGTGAATCCTGTAGAGCACGAAAACTTAAGGTAGCATTTAGACAAGCTCTCCGGAATACAATTTGTTAACTTTGGCTGTAGTGTGATGAGCAAAAGCCACAGTGTGGACGTTGCTCTAAAGGTGATAGGAGGTGCATATATAGGTTCAGCGCACCTTGGATCTTTATGCCAGCAAAGGTCCAGAGAAACAATGCCCTTCATGAAAGTTCTACGCTCGAAGCACTACCTCTCGCAGAGGTTCAGGACAGACCTTTCTCAAGACCGGTCTCACCCAAATGCCAAATGATGACCATTCCTCCGCCTATGTCACTTTCCTCAGAAGAAGCAACTTGTACTCAGTGGGTAACGATTATTAAGCCTAATTCACCTGTTGCCAGCAGTCTTCAGATATTCGGGACGTGGGTAAATGCGATCCCATTACATATTGGGACAAGCTCCACTCTGGATTTTGCAGCTATTCGTCTCCTTGATACGTTTAAGGCGTATACTTGCACAACCACTGACAACGAGAAAAAATTGCATGCCTCAAGTATAAGGGCGATGAAGAGCCTTCGAAAAGTTTTGAAAGATTGCCAGGAGGAGCATCGATGTCCGACCGGAGACATCCTTCTGAGCATACAGCTTCATTTTGCAGCGGAAGTGCGTGAGCGCTAGTTATAGGATTCGAGCTAGACTGACTGAATAGTAGGTACTGAGTGGCATAGGCACTTACTTTTTTGTCCTACACCTACTACAACTCACCAAATTGATGCAACTATGCGGGCCACAGCAGGTAGACGCTCACTTGGCGAAATGGGTTCTCGAATCTATACACTTCGACGAGGTAAAATTTCTACTAAAACAGACAGGCCAAATCATCTAATCCAGAGCCAGGCTATCATATCGATAATGAGAGGGCAGGACTCAAGATTTGACCTTGTAACATCATGGATGTCACCAAATGATCCCTTCGAGTTGGCATCAGCAGGTGTTATGAAAAACTTCATAAGGATACCACATCTGATTCGATTGACACGACAATGTCTCATAGATCCTAGTGATGCCATAGCTGCGCTGGAAGCAACTTCCTTGGCATACAAGCTCTACCAAAATGACTGTCAACCATGGGCCTCTAGAACTCTAGACGAGAGAGCACACCTAATTCCATCATCTTTACACCACCTCGCATCGATCATTCCCGAATCCTATCACTTCACATCGGTCCAGGCATACGACCTTGCATTGCGATACTATACCCACCGAATAATGATCTGTGGAGCTATTCAAAATCTAAAACGTGTGATCCCGACTGCTAATCTTCCCGGCCTTGACGAAGTTGAGCTCGAGGAATTGGAAGCCGCGGCTTACATAACGATGTGCACTGAATATGCAATGAGCTTAGATACTGTCCTGCCGGCAGCTGAACTACGGTTTCTAAAGCCCCTCCAATTCACATTTGGCGTCTGGCATAGACTGGTTCAAAATGGGGCCAAACATGGGAAAGAGCAAACTTCTCGTGCTAAGATCATGAAGACATGGTGCACTGAAATTACGAACGACATTCATAGGAGGTGGAAATGCCCTCCCGAGAATGAACGGCAGATGGAGGCAACAGTAGAGGGCTTTGCAGGCGGGGTATTACTAGGATTTATTAGTGAGAGGGTATATTCTGGGCTGATACTATCCACATGAGGGATATAGAAGTGTGCACAGGCCAATAAATGATGATAGCTACTATGTTATGATAATGTTTGTATAATATGATTTGGTTATAGGCACCTATATCATGTGGCCAAAACTTAATAGATACATAGCTGACATGCCTGGATTGTGAGCTTCATCCATCACAATGTGCGATGATATCGAACATGGTATTCACGGGAAGTGCCCTTTATCAGGCCCAAAGTATCCTCTGGAGGGAATTGGAAGAATACCAACACCAGAACCATCGACTCCAGCGCCACTGACTGTATTCCCCCACCATTTCAGGCTCTTCGGGTTATATCCCACGGCGAAGAAAATCACAAGAGCACTGATTGCCACTCCAGCTGTCAAGGCAGCTGACAGCGTATAGTTGTACTTCTCCCACCAAGCTAGCCTGTGTCTTGGCAGCCAGTACATGAATACAAAGGACAATATCATGCCAGGGGTTTTATAGGCCATGTTAGATGGCGCCCAGTGCTGAACTCCCTGGATGATTAGAACTGGATTCAGCCATAGTAGAGAGGCTACGAATGGGAACAGAGTTCGGTCTAGGAATGCAAACGTCCGTGGCCTGAGTTTCAGTCGCAGCTTTTCTTTCACAGCAGGTAGGTGTCTAGGTCCGAGACCCTGACCTACCAAAAAGACAAGAGCAATTCCAAGTCCTATTAAGAAACACCACTTGAAAAGTGGATATAGTGAGTTGAACATGCGATCAGATCCAAGGAGGCCCCACATCAATGAATTGGAGTACAACGGGAACCCATCATTAGCACATGTGAATCTACTTGGCTGAGTAGGTGTGCAGAGGCCCTTGACATGAGTGAGGATGAAATCTTGAGTACCGACTGCCACGAAGCAAGTGATGATGATAGTACCAATTTGACTCCGGAATACCGCTCGGGGCGCAATCTTACAGTAATGAGCCATCTTTTGATCCTGGACGTAGTTGTCACTGTATCCAGCCAGAGCCCAGGAGCCTAAAGTTTGTGCAAAAAGGAACGCATTTGGGTTGTTTGGCAGGACGAAGCCAGTGATAACTTGTACCAAAGTTCCAAGAGACAAGTTCGTACCTGTCGTCGCCGTCAGGAATGAAAGAGGGACAGCAAATATGAGGTTGATGGCAAGGATCAAAAATGTCAGCCACACAGGAGTATCCAGTGGGTATATCTCCAGGAAGACAATTGAGAGGACGATGGAGCCCAGTAGAATCAATAGGAACCACCAATCAGGGACTTCCTTGTACTTGGACATAAGTCGGCTGTGAACGTCCATGGCTCCTTCGTAATTCCCTTTGCCATACCGTAATCCCTTATAAAAATTGACATATGCTTCTGATACTGTGGTCCATTGGTTCACCATGATATACAAGAAATAGACGGGATAGAAAGCGAAGTTTGCGCCGATAGTGAGAATATACCCAGCCGAATAGAATGGGGGCGAGTAGCTCTGGTATAAAGTCTCATCAAGCTTGTTATCAACGACCACTTTTTGTATGGAGTAGGTGGTGCCATCGTTTGCAAATGCAGCCGATGAGTTGATCGGTAGGTATGCCGTGTTGTACATGTTGCGATAGTATATCGCTAGAATAACCAAGCCTCCAAGAAGACTACCAAAGTACATAGTGCAGGTACTGAAGAAAGGTTGGGCCAGAGCAGCGTAGGACGAGGTAGCAACATTCCAGTCGAAAGTCGTAATAGGGTTGAACAGGCCCAACCCTAGCGAGGACCCAGTGAGGATGGCTAAAGTGATGTTCTGAGGGGCTATCCATGTCATCCAGTTGAATTGCGACAGCGCCGTGAACAGATATCCGGGTAGCCAGTAGTAGAAAAACATGCAGATAGTGCAGATATAGAAGAACTTATATCGCGAGATTGTCCATCCATAGATATTCTCCTTACGCTCGGGCCGAGTCAGAGCTCTATTCATTGCAATGGTTGGAAGCACCGTTGGCCAGACTGCCTTTACTGGATATACACTGAATCGTCTTAAATAGCCCGCAAACCCCATGCCCATGAGCTGGACGAATAATGTCAACATCAACTGGTATCCAAAGGTCACGAACTTTTCGCCATAGAATATTGGTGACTTTTGAACCAAGATCATCCCATAGCTGTTCGTCGTGTAGATGGCAATATTGTAAGTAATTGTCGCGAACATTTGCTCCTTGAAAGTCCAGGGCCCGGGGTTCAGTGAATGGCGAGTGCCAAAGACCGTGAAGCCCCAGTCGGGGAGAATGAACTCAAGAACCTTGGCGCACGGATATAACAAGATCTGGATAACTGAGCCATTCAAACCTTTAGACAAAAGTCAGTGAACTTGAGAAAGAAATATGCTTCTATTCTGATCTTACCGATTGACGGAAAGCGACTATTGAAAAATGTCGACATGAAAGTGCCAATTATGGCCCAGCCGATGCCCAGAAAATAAGCCCGGATGGTCTCAACGGGGATGGTGTCATCATCCATAGGCTCAGCAACGGCCCGAACCCCTGGATAAGGAGATGAGTATTTCATCATAGTAGCATCGATTCTCAGATCACGCTCATAGAATTCGCCATAGAGTTTTGGACCTTCCAGCAATTTCTTCATTCGTTCTCTCATCTCGGATGGGAAATTCCAGTCATCAGCATGGAATCTGACAGATTCCTCGATGATTGCTATGGCTTCTTCCTCAGACATGTTGCTGATCTTGTCGAGGATGTACTCCCCTTCGCCGTTGGGTGCCAACTCCTCGAGCATCTGATGAGTGATCTGGTCTCTGATCTGCACATTGCTGACATGAGGATACTTCTTCTCCGGGTCTGCCCCGTAAGTATCTGGCCTGACCTCATCGTCAACGATCTCTATCTTGCCCGACATGGTTGCTCAAGGTTGCCTCGAGGCCTTCCAATGCATGCAGAGAGACGCTCAACGAGGTAGCAAGATAACAGAAGGGGAGGCTATCTTCTTAAGGACATGGTAAGAGTGCTTCAGAAGATAAGCCCATGCCTGCGTTTTCGAGCGAAGATAACACCGACTTGCCTTGATTGGAGCAGAAGCGCCGAATGAAGAGACGGAATATCGTAGCCGTCACAACGTTACAGCGTCTACTAAGTTGCAGCATCGTGAGTTCAGGATTGCTAGCCGTCTAGGCCTCGTTTTTTGCCGACACAATGCGGGGAAGAGTCTCCATCTTGCCATATGCGAACTCAAAATCTAGACTTTTGGCTGACGTGTGTTTTGAACTTCCTTTTTGGGCTGGGTTGTAATCCAGGGATAATGCGCGGGGTATTTCCGTGACCGCCTCGCTCCCACTATTGACGTTGCTCATTTTCCTCTTCTTGCTCAAGTCTCGGCCGTAATGTTCCATTGAAGAGGTAGATTGGACCGTAACAAGCAGAGCTTGATGTTTTAGCTTTACCTGGAAGAGGAGTTGCTCTGCACCCCATACCATACGAATGTACAGTACACGCGATTAACCGTACATTCTTCCGCAAAGCCACTCAGTCCATGTAGGAGTACAATGGCAAGAGTGGTTATCCATGCTACATATGCAGTGTTAATGCACAAGTGGCATTAGCACGCTCAATACTTATGATCTGAGTTGATTTGGAAATGCGTATGGATCATATACTGGCCAAGCTTTTGGGGTTGTCGTGCAATTGCAACGAGACACCACCCGAAGATCGATCAATGAGCAACCTTATTTATAAGCTTATACGTATACCTTGTTATAGATCTTCCCTTTGCTCCCCCGTTAAGCTCTTTGCATTATATCTGAGGTTGCAGGTCACCTCCTCGCGGAATCGCGGAAAACCACTCGTGTCTGCCGTGTCGCGTGCTGTGGAGGCGTGCGGGGACGGGCCGACACAAATGGGGAGAGCTTGTACTGTAATATTACCCCGTAGTTTGTGGGACGCTCTGCGGGGAGTATCCATTCCTATATTTAGTGGCTACGTGCAATGAATAAAATATTGTCTTACCGGCACCTGCAAATGTAGATGTGATAAGATTAGCATGTGGTTAGTGATTCTCGATGTTGTTGTAAGACTAATCTCTTGCTAAGACTCAACAATCAAAAGTGAAAAAGCGCTCATACAATATAACCACAGATAGGTAGAGTTCTATCAGAGCCATACTGGCTATCCCATAGATCCAATGATTGCTCTTGATAATAAGAGGTCTGCTACATGCCAGTCATTTATAAAGTAAGCAATGGGTTCAATCAAAAAATCTTCACAAGTCTAGGTATGACCAGAAGGAGCTTCATGAGCCAGATTTTTCTTTTATTTCTTTTGAAAACTACATAGCACACTACTATGGCTATTAGCATAGGCACTGGCGGTGATCTAGGATTTTGATTTTCTTTTATATGCGGAGGTGATTTTGGAATTATTATTCTCTGGATTATTTATTTCACCGGAGCTTCAAAATTCCAGCGTCCAGCAACAAACACAGTGGTAATTTTGGATACCTTCTCCTTTGACCATGGTGGATAAGCTGATCATTTCTGTGGACTTCAACCAAATGAACACACGTAACTAACATATTATTATGCAGGATTCAGACTGTCTCCATCTGGGTTGCTTAGAGCATTGGCCAATCAGACTGCTCAATTTTAATAGAGGAGAAGTCACGTGCCTCGGACATTCCCTCCACTGTAGAACCCGAAGACAATTTGTTGCCTGACGCTTCCGGTTCAGAACTCTCCTCACCATCCTACGGAGATATTCAGTTCTATATTATATCCTCCAGCATTGCTTAAACAACATGAATTTTGCAAGGATGAATACGACGTGTTTACAAACACGGTTTATTCATTCGTCGCCTGAAATAGTGCTAGTTTTCCCAAACAATTCTCTTTTACTTTCGGCTTCCGCTCCCTCAGAAACTTTCAGTCTCAGGCAACGACGCTACGGGCTGAAAAGCTGTCTAAGGGCCCGAGGGCTGAGAACTAGAGGGATTATTAAAGGAATAAATATTTAAAAAATGCAGCTCGGGGATTTACGATATCGACTTCCAAAGTAAACTACAACCATTTGCAATATAGCGAACGAGCAAGAATAAAGAGAGCAAGAGAGAGGATTCGCGATATCCTGCCGAGTCGCATGCAACTATAGATCTTCAGCTCGAACTGGTGTCATTCCAGGGATCAGAACCGCAAATTACTGAGCTGTAGCTGCAAAATCCCAGGACTGAGCCATATAGTACAATGGCCAATCTACCAACGCTGGTCTTCGTTCCCGGCTCTTGGCACCAGCCTACATGCTACGACAAGGTCATCAAGCTCCTACGAGAGAAGCACAGGTTGAAATGTCTCGCCGTTAGACTCCCTTCAACGACTGGGGATCCAAACGCCACTTTTAAAGATGACGTTGATGCTGCTCGGAAAGCCATATCCAGCGAAACCACCCAGGGGCGCGACGTGGTGGTGATTGCACACTCCTACGGCGGCATGGTTGGTAACAGTGCCATTAAAGGTTTCGCTCTTCCACGAGGCACTGCAGCCGGCAGCTCTGCTCCAGCATCATCAACCACGTTCCGATCTCAAAGGGCAGTGACGACGGCTCCATCTAGAACACCATCCCCAGGGCATGTCATCGGCCTCATCCTCATAGCCTCAGGTTTTACCTTTACGGGAGTAGCCTTCATGGACCCGTTCTTTGGCCATCCGCCTCCCTCGTGGCGTGTCAACAAAGAAACTGGGTTTGCTGAAATTGTCACCCCTCCCCGGGAGTTCTTCTATCACGACTTGCCGGAAGATGAAGCGGCATACTGGACTTCTCAGCTCACTCCACAAAGTCTTAAAGCATTATTTGAAGGAGGCGAACACTCATATGCAGGTTGGCAGGATGTGCCTTCGTGGTATATCGGCACTGTCGAAGATCACGGTTTACCGGTGGCAGCGCAGCGGATGACAGTAGGTATGGCCCGGGGAATGGGTGCCAGCGTGGTTCATAGGGAGCTGCAGACAAGTCATTCACCGTTTTTAAGCCAGCCAGAGGAGACGGTACAGATTATGATTGACGCCGTCGCAGCTTTTACGGGGAAGTCGTTGGAGAATGAAGTGGCTAGCTACCGAAGCAAAAAGATAGCAGTGCCAGAGGTCAGACTCGGGCAGCCTCTCACTTGGTATAAATTTGGACTGCCGTTGGTATTTGGTCGGTTTCTGGGTAAATGCGTCCTCATCTTTGGCTGGTGCAGGAGGTTGTGGAAGTCTGGCCCATAGTAACCACATATTATTGTAATCTACATAGAAGGTACAAGGGATATTGCCGATTTGCATTGATAAAGTTTACAGGGTGTGAAACGTATGCATTAGTGAGAAGCCCAGGATACATTCCGGATGTTAGTAATATGGCGGACTTGCGTTACCCACCCCGAACTCCGATTTTCTCTAACGTCATCATTCTGATGGTATTCCTTTTCATAGTTCTCTCTGCCCTACTCGTTTCATAGCAGCAGAGAATTCCAATAAGTCATACCAAAACTCATCCCTCGTACTTATTAGAATACTGGGCTCAGTATGCCATTGCTGAAAGGTAGCTGCTTATGCAACGAAGTCCAATACCAATTAGATGCCGCAGAAGATCTTAAACTAGAGGTCAGGCTGAGCTCTCTGATATTCCAAGATTTACCCAATCGATTCGACACCTCCCATGAAATTCCTCTTGTCTTTTACTGACGAAGAGTCACAGACATCCATTTGCCATTGCAGGCCATGCCGTAAAATAACCGGTGCATCTACTTCCATCAACCTGACGGTTCCGTCATCTGCCTTCACTTTAACCAGCGGAAGCTTAAAAGAAATAACGACAAAGCATGTAGATGCAGGATTCGACTTCACATTGGCTTTTTGTGGAGCGTGTGGAAGTCCCATATACGCCGCTCCAGTTGGAAGCACAGCTGTGATTATTCAAGCTGGATCACTAGATGACACGGGCCCCCTAGAGAGGATACCTACGAGGGAGCTTAACATCAATTACCGCTTGCCTTGGGTAGGGAAGGTGGAAGAGGCACAGCAGATGCGGACGTACCAGCCTTGACAATCCATATCTACCAAGATTTTTGATGGTGCTGATAGAAAGTTATTATGAAAGGATATAATAATCGCAATGTAGTTTTCCCAGAGTTACAATGTAAGCTACATGAGAGGAAGATCAGGTTAGACTGTGTGCACATATTTGTACTTAATGAAAAGATTTTGATTTATATTTGCATTCATCCCGTCAGAATGGCAAATGCCTTTACCTCCATTCCTTTGTTGCTTATAGATATATAACATTATATACTGGTTCCCTGGGGCAGACGGAAACGATAAGCATGATTATCACAGAGCTAGTTTTGATGGAAACATCATGTTATTTTTGGAACCACTCAAGATAAACCGGGCGTTACCTCCCTGAAATCTATCTTAAGATAGTTATGAACTACCCAAGGAGTAGTATACAGGTAGAATGGTTTATGAAGACGCATTATCAATATCGCTCCAGCTCTCAGGCTTGCCAGCTCGGGCAGTATCCATCCACTCCCTTTCCAAAAGTCGACGTACCGCTTCATTCCGCACAATAAAGCGGACCTTGAACGGCAATGGCGCCGATATCAAGCCGGAAGAAAAAGCATTTATATCAGGAGGAATCTCATTCCCTTGTTCATCTAGTGCTGGTTTGATATCAAATATGTGTAGAAGTCGCGATGTCATGTTGAACAGTGAGCGCTCAGCCAAGTGCATCCCCACGCAAATGCGTTTTCCACCACCATATGAAAAATGATCCCGAGCTGATACGTCACCGCTATTGGCATACGCTGATGCGCTGAGAGGGTGATTGAGAAATCGATCGGGATTAAAACGTTCTGGATCGGGATATCGATTTGGATCTCGGTGAATAGCCCTTATTACAATATCAGTAGTGATCCCAGTCGGTATGTGTCTTTAACTTTACCATGTATTCACACGTACTACAGATCCTCTGGGAATACGATAACCATTATAGATATCTTCTTTGTGCGTATAGTGCGCAAAGCCTATCACATGGTTAGGCTAATGGACCCAATAGATCAATGTCAACGGTCAAAGGGTTTCTTACTCATAGGAGCAATCGTCCGCCATCTATGTTGCTCTTTTATTATAGCACGAATATACGGCAAGTTTGGCTCATCTTGCCATGTTGGAAACCGGTCATGCCCAATTACGCGGTCTAGTTCAGCATGCGCTTTTTTAACGACTTCCGGAAACGCGATGCAGGCCAGAATCGTAGTCAATAGGGAGTTTGCAGTCGTGTCAGATCCGGTACTAAGGATCTCCATGCAGGTTATAGCCCCTTGCAATTCGCTCACATCGCCATAGTCTGCTGCTATTTCTTTGATATCTTTTACAATCGAAGGTCGATTGGGATATTTCTCTGCTAGTGCAGCTGTATCGCGATAGTTTGCTAGACTTAGAGAGTCTTCGTCATCCCGAAATTGTTCCAAGGTTTTCCTCCATGGTGCCAAGAATCGGGGGAGGTAAAGGAGTATTGGAATCGAGTCAACGAGAAATCTACCAGGTGCCATTGCATAAGCAAACTGGTCAATCACCTTCTTGAGTCCTGAAACGAGAGGATCATCATGTCGGACAACTCGCTGCCCATAGGAAATGCTTCGAACAACACTCAAAGAAAAGCGATGTATGTGTTGGGCAAAGAGCTCTGGGTTTGTCTGAATATCATGAAGGGCGATAATGGCTTCTCGCTCCTCAATTTTATTATATCCATCGCATCTTGTAGAGTTTAGAACACTTGAGAATAGTTTACGCAGTCTCTGGACCCCAAATTATTAGACTATGAGCAATGCAATTAGCGTGCGGAGAACTCTTACCCGCCATTCGGGGCTATAGGATATGAGTACACTGCGCATATTATGGCTGAGTATACTTCCGACAACCGAGGGAGGACGATCAGAGTAGATATTGGAACTACTCGGGGGAAATATTAATATTTGTATAATCAGCAGTTGAAACAAATTACCGTTTGTCGAAGAGGTCCCTCGCAATTTGCGGGTCTGAGATGTATATGTAATCTTGCAGGCCGACTCTTAAGTGCATCAAAGGGCCGTATTCTCTAATATTTTCCTGGTAAGTTGCGAGGTTTTCATAAGCTCATAGCTATTACCTTGCCCATTGTGCAAGTTGAAACCACTACGTTTCTGTTAGTTCAAATCCGGGTTATTTTCTAGTAAATCGTTTCAGGTACAGAGGAATATCGCCATCGATATCTGATTTAGGGACATTAGTGATGGTTGCTTACTTACAGGGTGGCTCTTCGGCATATCAAATGTCATTCCTGCAAAGGGTATTCTGCCTTTTGGTCCAGGTGGGAGGGGTGGACGGCGTTTTAACTTTACAAGCACGAAGACAAAGAGAAGAACTAGAAGTGCCTGGCTCAATATGCTCAGCATCGTCGATAGTATAGGCTGATAAAAATCAATGACGCTTTGGTTTCCTCAACAGCCTCTTGCGGGCTATCGTGACGCTGTTTAGCCGTCAAGAACATATAAATGACTCTTGAGTGAGTGTGGTCATATCCTATACCTGTATGGTAGTTGATTAAGTATTGGCTCTAAGTTTAGTTGTAAACTTGGAATGGAAATTCGGAGCTAGATGCGTCGAGTCGCGGAATCCGGAGTGGCTGCATATGGGCAGCCAATAGGAGGTAACCTCATAATACTCTAGGTACTGTCGCACTGCAGCAACTTCAAGTTCCTTAATATTTGTTTTCCGCTAGAATGATGGATTACTGAGTTGAGACTGCTTTCATCCCATAACTATCTCTCTATCAGTTGCCTTATTACTATTCCGTAGGGGGTTCACTTGCGTGCCCGCATCTGGCAAAATAACGAGTTAATTAAGCTGCAGCTAATATGGATTGGGATATGAAGTGCCTTGTTCTCTTAACGTAATTATTATTAACGTATGTTTTTATCAAAGGATGAGAATGAAACACTATCACAGTACCATAAGATACTCTCAATAATAACTATCTATTAGAACAAATTTAGAAATTCTGGGACTCATCCACACGCTAGTCCAAAATCTTCCCAACCTCAAATTCCTTAAGTTTTATTGGTAGCCCACACTCTTTTAAACCATGAGACCTGCGCTCTCCTTGCATCCTGAGCAACCTCCGCACTCGGAAAGAATATATCAAAACCATGAATCCCACCCGCCCAGATATGGAGTTCGGCCTGAACACCTTTCTCCCAGAGCTTTGAAGCATATGCCACTGTTTCATCCCTTAAAACTTCCGCTGACCCTGCATCCAAATACGCCGTAGGCAATCCAGAAAGATCTTCCATACGCCCGGGCGGAGTGATTTTCTTCCCAGACACTTCCTTTGCAAGGGTACTTTTCCAAGCACCAGTGAAAACGTCCCTCGATATGAAGTCATCTTTGTTGGCAAATTGTCGACTTGACACGGTCTCCACTCTGTCATCCAACATAGGACATATCAAGCACTGAGCACATATTTTCGGCCCTCCGCGATCACGGCACAAGATCGCCGTGGCAGCAGCGAGACCACCACCTGCTGAGGTTCCCCCAACCATAATTCGATCGATATCAATGCCCAGCTCTTGGGCGTGCTCCCTTGTCCACTTTAAGCCAGAATAGCAGTCTTCAATCGTTGCTGAGTAAGAGTGTTCTGGAGCGAGGCGATATTCAACAGACACACAGACAGCATCACATTCAAGAATGATGTCAGTTGGCATTTCAAGAGTATGTAGGCGATCACCCCAATGGAGGCCACCTCCATGCATCCAGTAGAGGCAGGGTCTCGGTTTAGTAGGTTCAGAGGCAGGCTGGAGGATTGAGAGCGTGATCAGGCTATCACTACCATCTGTTCTACCAATAGTGGCCTCCCTGTGAGCGATTCCTCGACTGGCCAAGTCATCTAAGAAGCTTGGTGGAGTTGCTGTTGCTGTACGCATCATGGAGACTATCTCGTCACTTATCCCGGATATCTGAGGAAACAATAGCTTCGAAAGTGAAGCAGCTATCTCCGGGTCTATAGGAGGACGGCTAGTTATAGTTGCCATTGTGGATATTCTGTACAATAGGAGAGATCGATGGGCTTAATGAATACGGAGGGAGACAGGAGAGTATTGTACGATATTATATAGTATTTTGAACCACGTTTTCTCTACTGCCTCACATCATACGGACTGTTACTAATAGGCATATATGGAATAGTTATTTTTGGATAGTTACGTGCGTAAGGAATCCTAGAACTCCTGATACATGGACTTCACTATTATCTGATACACTGTGACGGAACGGACTTCCCGAGAAGCGGACCGAGAGAGCGGACCGGCTGAGCAGAATTGCGTAGTAAGCAATAGAAGAACGTGCGACCAATGAACGCGTGTTTGATTATATAAGCGCAGATGAAACATTTCGTTGCTGAGCGGGAAGTGACTTGCCGTCTCAGCCATCGAGAATCTCTAGTGACAAAGCGGATAAGAACACAAACTCAACAGACAGGTTAGACATGTTATGAAGGAAAAGAAAAACATAGTTTCACGTAAATCGATGCAACAGTATTACATACTTATACGACATCTTGATTGGCCAGATAGCAATTCGATTTCGCGATGCCTCGGCTGGCGTCACATCTCTCCAGCAGAAAGGAGCGGCGTGCTCCAATGGCCTGTGAATTCTGCAGGCGCAGGAAGGTATGCCCAGAATGTTCTAATCGGTTCCTAACTTCCTGATGACCAGCGGGCTATTAGCAAGTCGTTGCATATACTTACCAGATTGATTTGATAGATGAAATGCAACAATGCGAAACCGAGATGCCAAAATTGCCAAGATCATCAGAAGGAATGCATATATGCTGAGCTAGAAAAAAGGCCAAGGTGAGATAGTTACCTTGGATATGGACCCGCCAAGCTCACAATATATTGCTATAGACCTTCGTATGCACGTATCACTGATTTAGAAGAGGAAAACCGGCTGCTACGAGCGAGTCTCGCGTCACTCAGGGAGCAACATACAACGCAGCAGATCCAGCACAACAATGATGCATCCACAGCCATATCAAATGAGCGAGCGCTTCAATCTCCCCGGTCCACCAGACATGCTGATAATACGGTGATCTTACATTCTAATCGGAGGTCCTCATCACCGATTGAAGAAGGGCGTAAATCTACGCCGCTGCCACAAACGAATCACTCTCCTCCATCTAGAAGATTATTCATCCCGGATAAAGAGACCTGCTACCATGGACCTACAAGTGCTATCTATGATGAGCATCCAACGGCGCCAGGTCCCCGTCAGAACCCGTTCTCCAATAAGCTCCCTGAAAGTTGGGCGAAGACACAGCTGATAGCAGAATCAGCGAAACAGAGACAACTTGAAAAAGTCAATTTTATATCTGGAAAACTGGACTTTGATGGCGTTGATCCAGAACTCGGCATGCAACTCTTATCAATTCACTGGAGTAGGCAGCAATCAACAGGTCCTGTTGTCTATAGAACGGCGTTTATGAGAGATATGGCTTGTGCAGGCCCTTTCTTTTCGAAGCTGCTTCTGAATGCTATATATTTTTCATCTTCTAAATATACCTCCGAAATAGCAGTCCGTCGAGATCCTGGTAACCCGATTACTGCGGGGTGGATTTATCGACAAAAGGTGGTTGACCTGCTCAGTAAATCTTTTGATAAAAGTAGCATCACCACTATACAAGCATTACTCATCATGTCTAGTAGTCTATTCTCATGGTGTGACGAGAAGAGCACATCCTGGCTATATGCGGGGATGGCGTACAATATGATCATTGATCTTGGTATACATGTCGATGCTAGCACGCTCAAACGTCGGTTCTGTGAGGAAGAAATGGAGATACGTCGTAGATTATATTGGGCCGCATATGGTATTACGCAAGCTCGTACTCTAGATAAGTGATCATAATAGCTAACTACTTGTAGTGGTTGATAAGCATCATTCGTTATATCAGGGCAGACCGGCCTGCCTTCGAGAAACAGATACTGAGCTGCCCTTGAGTTTCTTAGATAACTACGAAGAGCTCGAATTATTCACGCTATTATCCTATACTGACAGACAAGACTACCCAAGTCTACCATCATACGCCATGACAAGCTTTATAGAAGCTTGTAAACTTAGCGTAATACTGGACAAGATTTTGCTTGGTATTTACTCGGAGAAGAGTAAATCAAGAACAGCAGATGAATTATATCATGATTCTAGATCCTTGCATACTGAGCTCACAAACTGGCGCGAAGCACTGCCGCACAGCGTCGACCCTTTTCACCTAGAACGAACCAACTCCACCCCTTTGCCAAATATGTTGGCTTTGCTGTGAGTGGTGATAGTAGTGTTTTGAGTCTCAATAGGCCTGCTAACTAGTATTTTTTTTTTCTTGCAGAGCTCTATATAATTGCATGATAATCCTGCTCCACCGCCCATTTGTTTCAGAGGGCCATTTACAATCTGCTTTACCGTCCGTTGTATCCGAATCGTTCGCAGTTTGCTCAGAAGCCGCATCAGATATTGATAACATCCTACAAATGTGTGAGCGGTACTTTTCTCTGATCAACGTTCCGTATATTATTTCCTACGCTACATATGTCAGCGCAACCATCCACGTCCGTATAGCCGCCCAAAGATCAATAGGCTCTGACGCCCACAAATCGTTGCAGAGATGCGTAGATGTGCTTAATATCCATCAGATTACGTGTTGGTCAGCTAGACGGGCGAAGCGGATTGTCGACATCTTAATATCTCGCATGGGTGTTTCATTGGGGACTGAGAGTGCAAATGGAACTGGTGATCCAGCATTCCCCGATATTGACATTTATGAAATTATGCGGACCTTTACAACGGAGCACCAGTGGGCTTCTCAGCCACCACGTCCTCATGAACAAAGTTCAGATCCAATTAATTCTGATGTAACTGCTGGACATAATTCTTTACTTCAGCCCGTAACTTTGGATACGCATGGCTCAAACAACAATATACCAACCGCGGATAATATGACTTTCGGTAGTGATTACTTCACTTCCTTATACGATCCCATTTTTGGATTCAATGGATCCACCTTTGATGATTTCGATATCGGATTTGGACCTCCTCTTGAATAGAGCAGCCTATTGACAGAAGAATTGCCCAGCTATAAAATTACTATAAATTCCAGATAACGTGTTCCATTTTGCATGCCGGATGTACGCCGGATGTCAAGAGATGTTTCCGCATTCTCGGTTCCGCGTGAAATAGTTAACGGCATCTCACATCCCGTTATCTATGCATTAGGTACCCACTTTGCCTCAATGTATAGGTATGGTCGCAGATCCGTGAGTCTAGAATGATAGCATGTTTGTAATCTGCTGGATATATGTCCGGATTTCATTGTTCTCTTGGTTCAGTTTTGCATCACTCCAGGAGTCTGCTGTTAACTCAGCAAAATGCAGTCCTTTCTCCAGTACCGAAAAATTGATCTTGCAGTTTCAAAGCAATTGGAACGGAAGGCAGAAAATGGGTCTTTAGGTTTCGGACATGTAGATCATGCAGCCAGAATTCCGCCACATTCTTACATACCTCCCGCACGACCCGAAAGTACGGCTGATCTGGAGAATGATGACGCTACAGAACTCGATCGCATTGGTAGTGTTGCAACTGTTAAAACTCACCATTCGAAAGCAGCAGAACTTGGTCATTCCCTTACAGGTATCCTTGCTCGCGACCGTACCACACATGAAGGGAAAGGCTCCAAGGTGTTTATCGTAGGCTGGGAAGGAGAGAATGACCCCTTGAACCCTCGAAACTGGAGTATTGCTTCTCGAATTACTACAACATTAATTGTGGCGTTTATCTCTTTTATTGTGGGATTAGCCGCATCAGCAGATACCGCAATTTTACCACAAGCTGCTGCAGAGTTTGGAGTCAGCGATGTGGTTGAATCATTAGCTCTAGGTATGTTCTGGATGGAACAATAGTGGATTCTCTTCTTTTCAATACATTAGGACTGACTCTACATTTATCAGGTATATATCTCATTGGATACTCGGTAGGGGCTCTTTTTGCTGGTCCCTTTTCCGAAACATTTGGTCGGAACTTTGTTTACCTCACTACCATGATCCTCTTCATGATCTTCATCATGGCATCTGCACTGTCGCCAAATATCGGTGCTCAACTCGCTTTCCGTTTTCTGGCTGGAGCTTTCGGCGCTACGCCCCTCACTTGTGCCGGCGGATCTATATCTGATATGTGGCCATCACTCGAGAAAACTTATGCGTTTCCACTCTTTGCTATTACAGGCTTCGCTGGACCTATTCTTGGCCCAGTGGTAGCTAGTTATGTCGCGGAAATCGGGAGTTGGCGTTGGGCTGAATGGATTACTCTCATCATTGCGGGTGCTGTTTTAGGATTGGTTGTCCTACTTCAACCGGAGACTTTCCCGCCTCTTCTTCTGGCATGGAAGGCCCAGCGACTTCGAGAAAGGACCGGAGATGATCGATTCAGAGCTGAATTAGAGATCGTTCATACCAGTCTCTGGACGCGACTCAAGTTCGCCTTGACGCGGCCGATATTGTTCGCCTTCGAGCCAATTGTAGCTCTAATGACACTATACTTGACTGTGCTTTATATTGTGCTTTTCACTTTTCTAGATGGCTATACCTACATTTTTCAAGATGTATACGGAACTAGTCAGGGGCTAACCAACGTTATTTTCACGGGACTTTTCGTTGGTATTGTGCTCGCCGGGTTCTTGGTACCCTTAGTGTATAACATAACCAAGGCAAGCTTTGCAAAGAATTCATTTGTGCCAGAGGTTCGATTATGGTTTGCTATGCTAGGAGCGCCTACGATCCCCATTTCCTTATTTTGGATGGGTTGGACGGATTATGTATGTACCCTCTCCCATGAAATATGCACACTTTGCTAATACATGTAACAGTCAAGCATAAGTATCTGGTCACCCGTCATGGCATCAGTGCTTTTAGGATACGGCATTATTTGCATTTTCATGACGGCTTATATGTATGTGATTGACTCTTACGAAACATATGCCGCTTCAGCGCTCACTTTTATGACCTTGACTCGTTATTCAATAGCCGGAGGCATGACTGTTGTTGGAGTACCATTCTATAAAAATATGGGCACGCACTGGACATTAACTATCCTTGGATGCATTAGTGTGTTGATGGTCCCTATTCCATACATTTTGTACAGGTACGGACATGTGGTTAGGAAGAGGAGCAAGTATGCTGTCTCATGGAATTGAAGTCAATGTATGGCTTTTTTCAAGTAAAGCAGAAGGTGTGAAGAAGCTTGGCTTTAATTGCTAAGATATCCATTGGCATAACTCTGATTGGTTTAAAGCCCATGATAACGTCCTATAAGACGTAATCGCTGCAGAACCCCATTTCGCGGTGTCAAACAATGGATGGATGATCTCACGAGCAGAGAGTAAGTGAGAGATATATAGATTTCTTCTAATATTCGGCATAGAACGTTTTAGACATTGATATAGAGTTAATAATTAAAAGTCTTCAATCGTTCTCTTTCGAGTATCATCTTATGTGAAGATATTTGTCAAGCACTCTTCCGAGGTACATGGGTATATAAGGTGGATTGACCTCACTCCAGGGATTCCCATGCAGACGTTAAATCGACCGTAAGAGCCTGGATAATCTGTCTTCTTTGTCGCTTCATTAAAAGGTTTAATAGATTAGAGTGTGATCCAATCCGATTACGAGCTGCCTACAACTGTTATATGTCTTGGTTGGAGTCGACGCACGGTTCTCACTATCAAGGTACAAGAAGACGTCGTATTTGTATTGTGCCTAGCTAGCGTACCAACACCGTGGATACATCAGTGCAACAGCTTCAGTTTCGCACCGATTAGCCTCTGTTGCCTGCTGCTGCCTGTCGTCACTACATTACTTTTTTTTGTTATCACTTTATATCGTAACATAAAAGGGTTCCTGCCCGCCGTCTTCTGTTCTTCACTTTCTTCGTCTAAGAAGCTACTCCGAAATCCTGAATACAAACCCATACGCTATATACTTCTACAAGTATCCAACAATCAGTGACCATGTCCACTACTACGGAGGTTACTACCAGTCTGACTGGAAAGATCGCGTCTATACTTGCTGCTGACAAGGGAACATTTTCCATCGGTGGCAGTATTCCTATTGTCCATTCGCTTGAGACATCTACGACCACTGATGACACTCCTCCTCCTATCGAACGTATAACTTCGTCACCTGTGACACTGCGATGGGATCCTGCTTCTAGCCCTGTTGGAGAGAGCCGCAATGTGATGTTCCCGCCGACATCTAGCCATGGCGTAGAACAAGTATCTGCTCTGCTGCGTGACTGCCAGCCGGCGAGCTTCGGCCGTGGTGGAGAGGATGTGTTCGACGAGACCTACCGCAAAGCATCGAAGCTCGATACTTCCCAGTTTTCCAGTGACTTCTGCCCTTACAAGTTGGGCATTGTGGACACTATCGCTGAGTTGCTCATGCCCAGCACCTATATGGCAGGTGGCTCCCGTGGCGTCAAGGCTGAGCTGTATAAACTGAATGTAAGTGTCATGTCTTCCTTACTAACTGTATATTTGCTTTTGCTATTCTGTCTTTTCTTCTAAGTGATCACACTACCACCATCTGCAGTTTACTGATATTCTCAGGTTTACTCGGCCCCATCCGGACACTTCAAACCACACGTAGACACTCCACGCTCAGAGCAGCAATTTGGCTCCCTGGTAGTCTGTCTACCCACGGTTCACACAGGCGGTGCGTTAGAGGTGCGACATGCTGGTCAGACAGTCACATACGATTGGGGCGCCGGCACAGGTCTGAATGATAGCGACGTTGGTCCCGCACAGTTGCAATGGGCCGCCTTCTACTCCGACTGCGAACACGAGGTGTTGGAAGTCACGAACGGTCACCGTGTTACGCTGACTTACAACCTCTACTGCGTGCTAGAGCGTATTGGAGTCGAGGGGAAAATCGAGACCATGGATGTCGCGCGATTGCCACTCTACAGTGTCGTGCGCGATGCGCTGGCGAATCCGTTGTTTATGCCATCTGGTATATCCATATTCCTTTTCACAGGTGTATACAAAATGGTGCATAATGGAGCTAATTCTTGTTTCCAGGTGGCCGCCTCGGCTTTTTCTGCTGCCATACATACCCGCACTCATCCAAATCGCCCGCCGACGCTCCTCTCTTCCCATCGGTCCTGAAAGGAGTCGATCTGTGCCTGTTCAGTGTCTTCAAGAAGCTAGGCCTCGACGTCCACGTACGACGCGTATTAAGATCCGAGATAGAGTCTATCTATGGTACGAGGGAGGCCGATTGCGTCAAAGAGACAATGGCGAGACCGTATGTGTCTAAGCATTCAGAGGGCCTCACGATTACTGAGAGAGGCGGGGAAGATGATTCCACTCAGCATCAAATCTGGTCAGTCTTTGGCAAGAGATCTCGTGTACTCTGGTTAAACTCGGCCATGGGAAAGCCGAAACAAATGAGCTTTGTGCACCTGACTTATGGCAATCAGGCGGGTGTCAATGTCATGTACACGTATGCAGTACTAATTGTAAACTTGCATCCTAAGGGTGGGGATGAAAACAAGGCATGAAAAGAGAATGACAATGGGTATAACGGTGCTTCCTTGATAGATCATTTTTGCTTTGAGTTACAACTGGGAGTGGTCTAGTTACTCCACACTTTTACTTCAAGTGTAACAATCATCTTGTTATAACGGTTATGGAGGGAGGCTCTCCTACCATGGCAACGCGGAGAATAATAGAGTGAATTTGCTTAGAAACTTGCCAGAAATTATATTCCCAGAGCAAAAACAGCCACCTTCAGTGCCAATTGTGAATCTAGCAGTGATATTCTTATCCTTAGTCTAGAACTACCTTAGTGTTCTCTAACACTTATATAAGCCCACAATTATATTCAACTAACTCTGCTTCCTCATTAATCCACTCTGCGAAAATGCAATACTGACGGATAAGCTTGAGGGAAGAAAGTCAAGCTGCTTAGTCAATCAAGTGTCATTACTACGAGAGGGCCGATTTCACGGCCAGGGGGAACAATTTTTCACCATTAATTTGACCTTTTCTCTTAAAGAGATATTGAACATTTCAGTGATTGTATTGAAATTTTACATTGAAACATTTAGCACGATCAAAGCTAGTCATTTGGTAAGTTATATATCTTAGAATAGTAACACGACTATAAGGGTCTAATAAATACAAGTGAATTACAGTACTTTTACATATATTGGAAGTTTTCATAGCCTCTAATTTGGGGCCAGCTCTCGAAAGCTTTACCATTAGTTACATATTATTCTCGATGATTCAGATTAAAAGCAATCTAGAAAGCACTACCGCTCTTTGCAGCGCCAGGGAACATGCTTTGGATTCCCTTCTCAAAGCTTTGTCCCCCAACCGTCAGATCCTTCAGTGCTGGGCAGGTGAAGTTCAAGAGAGCGGAACCGAGAGTATTGGTGACTAGCTGCAGGGGTACATCGAGGACCGAGAATAGAGGAGATAGGGAGTTGGGAGCGAGTGTCTGTACCACTTCAAAAACGAAGCAGATGAGGTTATTGCCTTCTAGAAGCGTTGCTGCATTCAAAACTCCACCAGTTACGTTACCGAGGTCAACGCCAGCAAAGCTATTGACTGTTCCAGTGTTGCCTCCGATGCTACATACGCATGTCAGCATATGATGAATATTAGTACGAAGTTTGTTGAAGCATACCTTCCAAGCTCAGGGTATTTCAGGACCATTGCAATGGTGTCGAGGTTCAAATCGACCAAGCTGTAATCGACAGGTCTGCGGTACCAGTTCTCTGGAATCCTCTCCCAACCTCTGTTGTAGGTGAAGTTGCCCTCAGGACCAGAGATACCATAGATGCTCTTAATGATGTCCTTGGCTAAGTGGTCGTTAACTAGATGCACTGATAACTTTTCAGTTAGAAAGTAACTCACTCAGTACGCCATCAGGGTTCTCTGCCGAATGGTTTGCGAAGAGTCGTCCTGAGAAGATGTAACCGGCATTTGAAGCAATCATGCCTGTAAACGGTCCGAAATAGAAATTAGGATTAGTAGCAATTGTTTCGTGAAAACGGATGTGGGCTCGGTCGGCCATCATATCCATATCAAAAACTCCCGTTCCATTGGCCATATTGTACCATTCCAGGAATTTGGAGAGGTCAAGAGTGGCGGGGTCTCCCGTCACGTAGAGGTCATTTCGTGTGTTTGAAGAGTCGGACTCAATGATGTTGTGGGAACCGATTAATCCTCGTGGTGTACCCAGCAGGCCGAATGCGTTCCCGAGAAGGTTTTCCACCGAGCCTGTTTCACCTCCAATCGAGAACCCAGGGTCGAGTGAGAGAGGATTCCCAACCCAGACGGTACCCATTACAGCGAGGATCCCTGCGAGATCAAGTCCCATCCCCCATACTGTCTCCCCAGTCAACAATGCCCTTGATCGCGCCGAACTGCCTGCGACTCACCTTGATTGATAGCGGCTGTAACTTCGGCCAGCTGTTTGCCTATTGTTAGATCAATTCACCAGGTATGATTGATGAACGTACGGATGTGACACCATGCCTGCTGATATAGCCATGGTTTGCAAGTGCGTTCAGGCCAGGGCAAGGACCACGTTGATCGCCGGCGTTGAAGTTGGGAGGAATAAACGAGTGTTCACCAGTGACTATTGCTATGTTAGAGATATTGGCAGAAAAAGGGTTCAAGAAAGACAATGTTCATTGAAAGATAGATGATGATGAAAGGAAGACACTGTCGACTGAGGATAGATAAATTATAGCTCACCTTCGATTGGCTTTGTCATAGGGTCAAAGAGCAACCGCTTCTCGGAGGCTCGGCGCAGCTTTGAGGCGGCATGAGAGTGGGCATGAGCATTGCTGGCGTGAAAGCCATGCACCACCTCGCTCCCCAGAGAAAGAAAAGTAGATAGAATGAGAAGCTTCATCTTATTAAAGAAAAGAACGAGTGAACTCCCAGATATTGTAGTTGAAGAACTGAGAGTCGAGAAATTGAGTTTGAAAAGAAGGCAAGAGAGCTGGAACTCATCGACTGAACAATCACTTTGTGATCCATTGGCTCGGGCCGGCGAGGTGTAGTAATAGCAATAGCCCCGACCTCATTGGTCGTTGCCGACGTCTTCACCTCCAAGATTGAGATCATCACGGCGATGGAGATGGAGAAGCTGCCGGACGGTGCCTGGGTTGATTCTCGTCCGTGTTGGCTTGGCGATCTTGACAGGATGAGGGATTCGTCGCGACTGGGCTTGGTGCTAGGGTTTGGGGGTCCACCGCGCCTCAGGGGAAAAAAAGAAACTTCTCCGCAACGGCGTGCTTAGGAGGGTAGCTTAGGAAGCAATTCCCGCACCTCTGCTGGGTCCTGCCCTGCAGTCAGCACAGCAAAGGGGCCTTGGGCTGGTCGATCGATGTCACTTCTTCTCAACCAGGGGTCTCCACGCAACTCTTGCTGGAATTGGCTGTTAATTACCTATTAACCTTGGGGTATTAAAGTTTGACAGCTCGAGGATCCCGACCTTTCCGCAGGCAGGCCCGAGCCATCGGACCTGTCACTCTGTAAGCCTGTGCCGTGGTATTTTGTGCTGGTCAACGACGACTGTTCACCATGGCGCCCTGGGACCCTTGGACCCTGGAGGCTTTTGAAACAGTCCCCTGATGGGCGGCAGATGGAAGATGAAGAAAATGCCCTTTATGGGTATAATTAGTATGGAAAAGCAGGATTCCCAGGGATGCAAAGGCCATGGAAAGATTAAGAGATAATGCGACGATCGGCATAGGGACAAGTCTACGGTAGTATGAGATCGCAGGAATTTCTCTTCTTCTGGAATGCGATGCCCAGAGATGAGTTCATCACATCGAGCGCCTTATGTCTGCGCGGTGCCATCCAGTGTAACAGTCCACAAGGCCAAGGGACTGCTATCGCCGTAAAAGGTGACGGCGTCGATATCGGGTGGGAGTAAGGACTTCGAGTTTATGTACAGATACTTGGGGGCTTCTTCCATAGAGGTTCTGCCCATCCAACTCGTCGTCGTTCATTATATCCAAAAGTTTTTCTTCTTCTCTGTCACTCCTTTTGTCCAAGTATCTTTCGTATCCCCACCCAGCTGAACTAATACGCCGACCATGAGGCTTTCAGCCTTCATCGCATCCATCTTCCTGGTAGCCTTGCAGGCCAGCCGGATCATTGCAGCCGATACTTCTGGTGATACTTTACCACCCTGTGGGGTAAGAAAGCATCCATCATTTCAAGTCTTTTTTAACTAGAAGATTTATACAAATACTGATGAGAAGAACTTAGTTGCTCTGCATTGAAGAATCAACTCTGAAGTCATCATGCTCGCTCACAAACATCACCTGCATCTGCACGAATGCGGAGCTGACGGCAGTCATCACGGAGTGCGTTAGTCAAAACTGCACCATCAGAGAGCAACTGAGTACGCTAGACTCCATTTTTGCGTTCCAAAAACCCAAAGCCTTCAAGTTTTATTCTGACTACGTCTTTGCTTAGCCACCCAGAAATACTCCAAAGATTCCTGCGGCGTGAAAGGGCGAAACAGGTCCAAGTTGATCAGAGGCGTAGGAGTAACCTTTGGCGTCCTCGCGGTCATTGCTTTCGGCCTGCGAATATTGGCGAGATTGACACGATCTGGTGGTACGTTCGGCATGGATGATTACGCTATGATGGTGGCCATTGTAAGTTTTCTCCAGTTTCTAGGGTTGCGTTGCAGTGCTTTACGTACACGAGATCGCAAATGCTCACGGAAATCCAGTGTCTCGTTATTCCTCTCGCTGCGTTATCGGTTCCACGTAAGTCTCTAATAATTCGTGCAAAACATCTTCAAGAATTATCTGGCTAATAATTTGATCAGTTTCTACTCATGGACTGGGTACAGATATATGGACTGTGTCGTTCGACAATATTGAGTATATCGCATATGTGAGTCCTACTCCCTTGATAGCAACCTCAATTGTCACTGCTCTAATTTGAAAAAAAGCTGTTTTTCTGGGATGAATTGATCTATCTGGGCGCTCTACCAATAATCAAAATCTCCATTCTTCTCTTCTACCTACGAATCTTCCCTCGCCAAGGCTTCAAGATCTACGTCTATGCCTTGATCGCTGTCAATGTGGGGTACTTGATATCCTTCGAAGTCATCTCAATCTGGCAGTGCAGGCCAATTAACGGGGCGTGGAAGCGCTGGGATGGCACATATGCTACCACGTGCAACAATATCAATCTCCAGAGCTGGATGAGCGCCGCCTTTAATATTATACTGGACTTGTTCATGTTCATTTTACCGCTGCCGGAGCTCTACAAGCTGACTATGTCGCCGAAGAAAAAGCTCCATATCATGCTCATGTTTAGCGTCGGGTTGTTGTAAGTACCAGCTATGTTGATTGGTATATGCTGTGTTCTGATCTTCTATTTCCAGCGTCACGGTCGTCAGTGTCCTTCGTCTTAAATTCCTGGTCCAATTTGGGAACACCACAAACTTAACACGTAAGTTTTTCGTAAGAATTCCTTCTCCATAGATGGCAAATCTGACTGGTTCAAAGAGGACTACACTGATTTAGGAGTCTGGAGCACAATTGAGGTCCCAATGGGTGTAATTTGCGCGTGCATGCCTGCCATCCAGTCTCTATTGCGGAATCGGTTTCCCACGCTTTTCTCAACCACCAACAAAGGCACCACAGCCTCGGCCTCAGCGCCCAGGAAACTTACGAACACTATTGGTAGTGCCGGGCTTTCTAGCAAGCCGAAACACCCTGACGAAAGCTCGTTTGTGCAGCTGGTGGATATGGATTCTCGGGAAGATAGCAAGGTCTAGGGGAAGAAATAGAAAAGTACTTTGTGATTTTGATATCTGGTTAGATTTTTACATCCACGGATAATGAGGATTCGGATTCAATCTTTCCACCTGAATTTGGCTGTTTCCAAGGGAATGGGCTCTCTGTAAGCCTCACTGCTTAGACGGGACGCCTCGTGGAGAAATTACCCCGTGAGATCTGGAATATGACGCCTCAGTAGATTTACTTTTCCGCAAGTAAACGAAATCAAGCGTATTACCTCGAACGGCATCCGGTGGTGGCTTGGAGCCCACAAGTCCCCGAGGTTGGAGCCTCGGGTGTATCCATTTGCTGGGCAAAGTTCTCAGAGATTACCATGTGCCTACGCATATGGAATCATACCGTACGCGTAAAGGTCTTAAGCTTTGCCTGGGACTCGGAGGTATCGGCATTGATGCCCCATGTAATAATGCAACATAGATAGCTTAGACAATGCTTTGTGGCCAGCCACGAAGCATGGTAGATTGAAATCTGCACAGTTCATGTATTAGCTATTACATCCGTATTTGCAGCAGCAATATCCGCCAAGATTTTCACGCAGATCATCAAGCTTGGCACACTCGAGGCACAGTACCTGTACGGAGGTACGGTGCCGTATAATCTCACGTATAAGAGAGCCTACGGCTAGTACTGTTCCGTACGGTAGTGTAGTGGAAATAAAGCGTTTTACTTTCGTACAGTACAGTACAGTACTGTCAATCCCACCCTTGCTGGCAGACTGGGGGTCTCTATCTCGAGTCAGATTATACGATACTTGCAAGCACAGGCACAAGCACAAGCAATGATCTCCATGCTTTTTGGAACGCTTTGATTCCTCAATACTGCAACATTGCGTTATCCATCGTCTATCATATACGAAAAGGAGTGCTGTACGGTACTGTAGAACGGCTCGTGAGGACCATCATGATTGACAGCTTGATCCCACGCTGCACTGCAACTTAAAAAGCAAAAAAGAACTACCCCTGCAGCAGCCCAGCGTGCCAAGCCGACGGGGCTGATGATGATGCGACGTCGAGGTGCCCGGGGGTCACTGATGGAGCAAAGCGGGAAGCGGGCCTCTAGGCGGGTTCTGGGCTTCTGGGCTTCCGTCCGTTAGCAGTTGGCGGCTTCGCACTACAGGCGCCGAAGCCGCCGTCTCTTCCGCCACCCCCTGGGTTAGGTGGAAGCTATTGCTAGCTGTGGCACTGCTGTAATTACAGCGTTTATGCCCTTTCCCCTATTTATATTACTGTAGCAGTCTGGACTCTTGCTACGGCTATTCTTGACTCTCTTGGCTCTTCGTTACTCCTCTTTCCTCTGCTGGCAAGCTGCTGCGGCTCCGTCCACCTTGTCGTGCTTGTTGATCATTGCCCTCCTCCTACCCATTGGTGCTCAGTGCGGAGTCCTACTCTCTCTTAAGCGTCTCCTTCATCTAAGGTAACAATCTCCTGGGTGAGCTACGTCGAACTGAGATCGGCATTGCATCGCTAGCATGGAACCTGGCTCATAGCACTGTACAGAGTACGACCATACTGCACTGTGCTTCGATCACTACTGCAGTACCGTGGTCGCTTCCCGAATGTCCAAAGGCAAGATATTGCGAAGTCGCATGCGGCGGTGTAAACCTGTGAAATGACAAGCCTTGGGGAAATGCCAATCTCATAATCAAAGGCAAGTATCAACTGCTGCGAGTCCGGATGAACTTTGCCCAGGAGCGATACCGCATTTGGGGTGGCCCTGCGATGTCCTGGCACTGTAGGGGCAGGGTCACAGTAGGGCAGGGTCCTCTGAGAGAAGTGACGATCTCATCCCTCCGAATCTTCCATATGCAGGAGCGATCCCATGGGGGGCAGAGTCGGGAATAATTAAGGTGTATTTGGCTGTCACGACTTCCATACCCAAAGAAACTTCTAATATCCACCATCACGGTCTTCATTCCCTTTCCTTGCTGTGATCATCTCTTACACCGCTTGTCGCTGTCCCCCCTTTCACAGGGCGTGACAGGTTCGGTGTCTCCAAACTTTCAACCGGTCGCCGGGGAACATCCTCACTCTCGCTCCGCTGCATAACCATCCTGTCTGTCTGAATGATTTGCATAGTCAGCCTGCGTCTGAAGATTTAAGAACCCTTCCAAGAGAAATCCCCTACCTTCCTTCACCTTTCAAACTGGGGAGATAATCTTCCAGGCGTTCCTTTTTGTTCTTTTCATCCCTTGCGGAAACGTAATTTCTGCTAAAATGCGTTTAATACATGTCTTAAGCTTTTTAGCTTTAAACTTTAATCCTGCTTTGGCCATGTAAGTTTTCAGCCCACCTATAGATGTGTACAGCATCATATATATGTGAATACTGTGCTTACCATTGGACTAGTGGAGGACCAAGCCACGCCCATCTTCATGCAAAGCGTGCCGCAGTTGCCAACACAACTACGTGGCTAGAGAACTACGAGTATGTAGTCGTAGGCTCTGGGCCTGGAGGCGGACCGCTTGCAGCCAGACTCGCAATTGCGGGTTATAAAGTCCTCTTGATCGATGCAGGCTCTGATCAAGGCGGCGCATACCAGGAGCAGGTTCCTGCATTGCAGTTGCAATCCACCGAGTATGAGGGCATGAAATGGGACTACTTTGTCAACCACTATCAAAATGAGACCCGCCAGGAGACTGACTCCAAGATGACTTGGCAAACACCTTCAGGTGACCTTCATGTCGGTGCTAACCCTCCTGCTGGCTCAGAACCTCTGGGTATTCTCTATCCTCGAGCTGGAACACTTGGTGGCTGCTCTGCTCACAATGCGATGATCACCATCTATCCACATGAGAGTGACTGGAACAACATTGCGACGCTAACAGGAGACTCCTCATGGTCTGACAACAACATGAGGAAGTATTTCGAGAAGCTTGAGCGAAATCGCTACCTCCCCAGCAGCATCGTCGGCCATGGATACAATGGTTGGCTCGGAACTGCGCTGACAGATCTCTCCCTGGTGGTTGAGGATCAGAAGCTGCTTTCGCTCATTATTTCGGCGGCAACTGCTATGGGAAAAGGTCTTCTTGGTTTGCTGATCAACACTGTTGTTGGCCTCGGAGAGGTGTTGTTGCGCGATCTCAATGCTCCAGGCCAGCCAGAGAAAACAGGTCTCTATCAAGTGCCTCTTGCCATGGCGGATTCTACTCGCAATGGCCCTCGCAACTTCGTTCTAGATACCGCAAATGCAACCAATCCAGATGGCTCTCGCAAGTATCACTTAGATATTCGCCTTAATACATTGGTTACGAAGGTTCGTTTTGTCCAGGACGGAGCAACTCCTAAGGCAGTTGGTGTCGACTTTCTTGATGGCCAAAGTCTCTATCGAGCCGATCGTCGGTCGACCTCTGCCTCACCAACAGGCTCAGGAAGCGTAAATGCGACTCGTGAAGTCATTATCTCCGCTGGAGCATTCAACTCGCCACAGTTGCTGAAGTTGTCTGGCATTGGACCTGCGGCAGAACTCCAGAAATTCAACATCCCAGTTGTCCTCGACCTTCCAGGCGTTGGCACCAATCTCCAGGACCGCTACGAGAATACTGTCGTGGGCAAAACCCCGACTGATTTCTTCATTACCTCGAAATGCACCTTCATGCGCACACTTCCAGACCCTTGCTTGGATCAGTGGATTAAAGGTGTCGGAGCTACTGCCAAAGGCACTTATGGTACCAACGGCATTGCTATTGCCATTATAAAGAAGTCTTCCGTAGCCGATAGCGACCCCGATCTTCTAATCTCTGGTGCACCCGCATACTTCACTGGGTATTATCCTGGATACTCAGATTTCTCCCTCAGTGATGCTCGACACTGGGCTTGGATTGTGTTGAAGGCCCACGCCCGCAATAACGTCGGTACCGTAGAACTGCGCTCGGCAGACCCACGTGATATGCCAGTCATTAACTTCAACTACTTTGATACCGGAGTCACAGCTAATGATGCTGACGACAAAGACTTGCAGGCTCAGTATGAGGGAATGCAGTATGCCCGCCAGGCATTCAAGGATTTGATTCCCCTCGATGGTAGCTTCACTGAAGTTTGGCCCGGACCAAACGTCACCACTGAGGCTGAGATGAAGGACTTCATCAAGCAGGAGGCCTGGGGCCATCACGCAAGCTGCACCTGCCCCATTGGCGCTGACAATGATCCCATGGCGGTGCTGGACTCCAATTTCAGAGTCCGCGGTGTGGAGGGCTTGCGAGTTGTTGATGCCAGTGTTTTCCCTAAGATTCCCGGGTTTTACATTGCCCTTCCGACCTACATGATCAGTGAGAAGGCAGCGGATGTTATAATCAACGGCGCCAAATGATGGAGATGAGTAAAAAGGCCGCTTGTCGGGTGTATTTATATTTGGTATATGTATTATATAGATCATAGAATACGAGGCCTTACTTTTGGCTCGTCAATGCCGAGTGGCTCGTGATAGTTCCAGTTTAAATAATACCCTGTGCTCGATATATGAAAACACGAAAATGCAAGTTTGAGTTGATTTGGTGTAAAATAATACTGAATATACTTCTGTCTCGTGAATTAAAGATGGTATACCACGTTGATAAAATCAAATTCGAAATGTCAAACTCTTGATGAATAATATGGGTATCAATATTATATTTGTTAAATAAGCTAAATAATTACGCCGCGAATATGGGTAACATTTAATGACCAACGGTAGCGTACTTTCTATAGCTTGATTATCGTCGAGTATTATCACCAACCTTCATACAATACATAGTATTACGTACAGTACAGTGGTTAATGATAACCGTAATGTATTAAAGTTGGGTGTAGGTTGGAGGAGTAATATACTCTCCCTTCCAGATTGAGACTAGTGTATATCCACACGTGATTGGAATCCCACACTTTCAGACACTGGGATTCATTATGTGTCTCAAAAAGTAAATCTGGAGTCGAGTCCCGTTTGTCATCACTCACCCAATGTACATTATGTCTAGGCAGAAACATTTTATCCAAGAATGCGATTACCGTGAACAGCAGTTGAACCCGTCAAGCTCTAGACCATAGGTTACAACCCCGTGTGCAGTGGATCTGAATTATATAAGCAGAGCTTGCGGCCAATCGTTCGTTTCTACGTGGACCATTATGCCTGTACTAGGTTTATGCAACAGTTGTGTGTGAACACAATTCGCCATGCTTTGCCTGGGAGAAGAGATAGCGCTCACCACTGGAAGGCAGTTGAAACTTACTACTGGAATCATTGTCGAATTTGATTAGGCCACGTCCGCCGTTCTCTCCACAGGGCTGGCCGTATCGCGCAATTTTCACCTCGAGAGAGCCTGGACGCGCCAGCAAACGGTGTGTCGCAAGTCTATGCAAGATGTTCTGCGCTGTCTGTGAGGATTGCCTTTTCATAATATTAGGCTTGTCCACTAGCTAGTTATGACTCTATCTCCATATTTCTGCGCTGGTTGTGAGCAGCGGAAATTTCAAACGATAAACTCATTGATAGTCAGTCGATGCTTGAGTTCTTCTCGTAGCCCATGGCATGAGTATATCTGATCTACTCATATTCATTGAAAGACGAAGAATCGGGATGTGAATAGCTGGACTCCGGTTTTCAAATTTGGCCAGGCTAATCAGCCGCAGCTCTTCAGCTTCCCAGTGTGTTCTCACACTCCAATCCTTGAATTTTCTATTAGAGGTACCAAAAACGCTCTGTTCGCTACTTCAACTTTCACCTAAACCCATTGCATCGGCTCATCTGTAGTATATACTCGAGCTATACGGAGAGGTGCAAGATGGATCAGAAGCTTGACTCGGGTCTTGACCAAGATGTGGAGAAAGTCGAAAATATAAAGCCCGGTCCGGAAACTACTGATCGACTATGTGCGAGATGTGATAATGACGCCGACCTCTCATTCTGCGACCAGTGCAATGTATACCTCTGCAAGAAGGACTGGAAGTTATGGATCCACCACAGGAACAATAAATCTTCTGGACACATCCCCGTTCCACGGTCTAGCAAAGAGCTCTTGGATGACTGGGATGCGTCCATCTTTACGGAAATGGATCAAACAAAGCATGAGCGTCTCCACGAAGCAAACAATGCAAGTTTCTGGTTTGGTATGGATGCGAAAGAATTCAAGTCACTTGTCAATACGATTCTTTATACGAAGATAATCTTATCATCTGACTACCATTCGCATTCTACCCAATTTCCTAGCCTTGTATCCTTCATCGGGACCACGGGAGCTGGAAAATCAACTCTTGGGGTAGGGTCCAATCTTTAGTTAATTTTTTAAACCTCTCTACTCTTGAGAACGTCCGACTTTGACCGCTAACCTATGTATAGAAAGCACTGATCAATCTTGGGACCAACAAGGAAGAAAGGCATTACAACAGCCCTATCCCCGGTTTGAAAGGGGTTATAAAGCCAACTAGTTCTGGTGTGCATCTATACTACGATCCGAAGACCCTCCATTCGGAGCAGCCGCTTCTAATTGCAGATTGTGAAGGATTAGATGGTGGCAACGCAACTCCTGTTGCAAGTCTCATGACTAATGTGTATCAAATCGCCAGGTAAGTTTGCTGCCAGTGACTACTGTAATCAATTTCCATACTAAAGTTGGTCTAGGAAGATCGTACCATGGAGTAAATCTCCTAGCGATGGCGGGAACGAGCCAGAGCCTTTGACTAGGGAATATTGTGTCAATAACATCTATCCAAGAATTCTCTACGCATTTAGTGACATTATCTGTTTCGTCATCCAGCAGGACGCCAGAGTCATAGAGAAATGCGGGACCCAGATGATTCTGTGGGCGGACAACGTGCATGAGAAATCTCTCAACCAAGCCATTCTGCCTCATGTAGTCGTAGTGCTCAACAAGTGCGATTATGATGGCATGTGGATGAATGAAGATTTTGCTACTGCGGCAATTCTAGATCGTATGGCCGAGTGCACGGAGTTTGGTCCCGACCTCCAGAAGGTTGCCGACAAGTGGAACCAAATTCTACCAGAGAACGAGAAAGTTCATTCTATCAAGGACTTGGTATTGCGCTACTTCAGGGGGGTTTCAGCTATCTGTGTGCCGCTTCGTGCACGAGGTGTAGTGGAGTTTCATCGTCAAATCCAGCAGCTTCAAGCTAGTATTGTGAGAACTCGAGATAGTATTAACGAAGCACGCGGCAGAACGGGTAGCAGAATCAATGCAATCGACCTCGAGGCCTATTTGAATGGGGCTCTTGATCATTTCTTTACGACATTTGATAAGCCATTTGATTTCTCAAAGTATGCTAGAGCGAATGAGCAAGTATCACCAGGACTGACTCAGAATGCAATGTTGTTACTAAGGGAGATGAATAAGGTTGAGACTAACCAAACTATGTTGGACAAACGTGCTGCTAAACTTTTCTCTTCTTATCTTTCTATGGTGATTATCCCTCAAGAGAAACCACAAGGTAATTCAGTTTATACTGTCCATTATCCTGGTGGAGGGTTCCATTTCTAACTTCATACAGTTTATACATCCCTGAAAAATTCACCATACTTTGAACAATACCGAGCGGCATATTCTGCTTTCTACGAGAACTCTCAATGTTGGTTTCGCCGCTGTGGGGTGAGGTGTAGGAACCAGAAGAATGGCCACGCACAAGGGCATCAAAGTGCTTCTGGAGCATTCTTGGCCCCGGGTGACTACCAATCGCCGTATACTGAGCAGGCATGTCAAGCGTTTCTTGATAATCTCGAATACCAGTGCATTGCATCTCTAAACCGACTGAGAGGGGAAGCGAGTACAGACGCCAGTGCTCCGATCCGACAGCACTCTGCTGCTCTTCAGGACGAGCGCCAACTCCTTATGGAGCTGGCATCTCAGAAGATATGTTTCTTTTGTCTTGCGGACTCACCAGACTTCAAACTAGACTGCCAGCATAACATATGCTCTTCATGTATAAAGAGATTCGGCCGAGGAAAAGTCGGCACCTGCATCTATACCCTGTCTCAGTGCCCAATCTGCCAGGAGGCAGAGCGAGACATCACATTTCAGCTCAAGCCTGCTGAAGCCGGAGTACGAATACTTACTATTGATGGCGGAGGTGTTCGGGGCACAGTATCCGCCCGCATACTCCAGATGCTAGAGGATGAAATCGGGCTTGATCTGCCAATATTTCATTTCTTCGACTATATTTTGGGGACAAACTCAGGTATGATAAACTCTTATTCAATATCATATTACTGTCTGATAACTAAATAATAAATAGGAGGCATAATTTCTCTTGGTGTTGGAGTGAATCGTTGGTCTTCCGAGAATTTGGTTGGGAAGTTTAAGAAGTTAGCAAAGCAAGCTTTCAAGGAGAGGCAGTTAGCCAAACTCTTGGTATTTGATTTTCTATCTAATTTTTTTATTCCGACACTTTATGAAGGACGAGAGCTAGAGCTCGCGCTTAAAAATGCATTCGGAGGCCCAGAAGAGACCGAGAGACTGCTGTTGGAGGAGACCATGCTATCTTCCACCCGGGACAGCACTGGCAAACTTAGCAGTGCAAGGTATACAGACTTGAAAGTTGGTGTGACAGCAGTGCATGCGACGACGGGAAAGACATGCATAATGTCGAACTATAATCGAAGACAATCAAAAATAGGTCAGCGAGATGAAATCACAGGTCTCAGGTGTCAATGACTGACTTATTTAGCCAAACGATCCGCAGATATCTATAGAGAGGATGATAGGGGAATGGAGATCGAGGTCTGGCAAGCGTAAGTTAACACAAATCTTATTTACTGGTTATGATTTAGAGACACCTTGGAGGTTGGCCGTATGAGTTATATACTGACGAAGCTTCTCCATCAGTGCTCGGTGTACATCTACCACTCCTTCTATATTTCCGATATACACAACTCCTAATGGGCATTCTTTCCAGGATGGAGGTGTCAATGAAAAGAACCCTGTTAGCTTGGCCGTAAAGGAGACTCAACTCGCCTGGTGCGACTCTCCCAGTGTTGATATGGTCGCTACTATTGGGAGTGGGTGTGTCGACAAGGAAGCGTCAAACGAGAGTGGAACTTCTTCTATTTTGCGACCCTGGATCAAGAAGCGCACAGCTGATTTTGATAAGAAATGCAACGCTGAGCTTCAGTGGGCACAATACTCGGATGGACTGAGCGCGGAACAAAAAGAACGTAATCATCGCTTGAACGTCACGCTTCCGGGTCCCATACCTGACATGTGGGATACTAGTTGTATCGAAAACCTTGATCTGGAAACTATATCCTTCTTCAGGCGCGAGCAGCAATTTGAAGAGTTACAGCATACAGCTAGGCATGCACTTGCAGTGCTATTCTACTGCGCTGTGGACGGATCTCACGTATCGCGAGACCAGTTTGTCGTGCGTTTTCGAATTCTGTGTCGTCTAGACGAAGAGTATCAGCCGAAACTAATGGCTAGATTGCATATCTCTGGTTGCTACTTCCTGGTTGAAAGGGAAGCCGTTGCCATTGATTTTCAATACCAACAAACTAGACTAATGAACGGCTCTTCTTTCGAGCAACCTGTTGCTTTGGAAGTGGCCGATCCATTCCAGAGTATTCGCATTCGTCTAGTCTTTTCCGATAGAGTCGAAGACGTGTACTCCGGAAAAGTAAAGGACTTGATTGAGGATACCTCAAAAATGTATGATATTAGCGGAAGCCCTTTCCATAAGTCTCTACTGGATACTTCTGGTCTGGCAAGATAGGACGAATTATGTTCTGATTGATGATGAACTATTGACAGTATTAGCCGTTATATTTGAGATATGTGACTTAGATGTGTACATTGCATGTCTCTTGCTCTTGATGTACCCCTTTATTGAAGGATCTGGTCTGGCAGTTTGAACAGCGATATTTGTAAGAATAGGTACTGTCGGTATACTCCCAGAGCACTTGCTATAGGTGATCCGCTAATTACTATGCTATACATGCTGTATACTGGAGGTTCGAAGGGTGATGATATTTAAGCTACGCAGGGGGCTCAGGGGAAGTAGAACTAGGTGAAATTCTGTTGCCTAAGGCCGTACACTTATTCCGGATTTAGGCAGCTACATAGCACGTGTAACCACGTGACCGTTAATAGACTTCTTCGCCCAAGTCTTTATAATTAAATGTTCGAGTATAGCTAAATTGATATTTACTCATGGGCTCGTGTGTGATTGGTTAGGCGTTTGAATTGGTACAGATTCCTCGGGGTTGATGCGAACAATATCGGAGTCAGGAGATATGGCTTTCGGAACAAACAACACTCCGGAATCCCGCTTGGAAAGGGGCGATTTTGATATATAACGCTCTTTCAGCTGGTTAGAATTTCATTGACTATACTGTGACTGTGGCATATTGTAACTTCTAACCGGAAAGGCGCAATAAAAAGTTAGAGTATCCGTCCATCATGCCCAACGCCTTTCGATCTTACTTCCCAGTGAAGCCGAAGTTTACTGAGAAGGACATACTGGACCTTGAAGGAAGAGTAAGAATAAGTTGCTGAACTACTGTATCTGATCTCTGAAACTATGGCAGGTCTTTATTATCACTGGAGGTACCGGTGGTGTTGGTCTTGAACTAGCTAAGATTCTCTATCACGCCAACGCTTCCCGGATCTATCTTCTTGGTCGATCTGAAGCTTCTGGACGGGAGGCCATCGAAACGGTCACCACATCGCGTCCATATTCACCTGCCGCAAATAAACGAAATGAACAATTAACTACAGACAATGTTCGCTTTATACGACTCGATCTCTCCGACTTGTCCACCATCGAAGACACTGCTAAGGAATTTCTTCGTCAGGAGACACGACTAGATGTGATTTGGCATAATGCAGCCGTTATGCTTGTACCTGATGGAGTTGTATCACCACAAGGGCATGAACTTACCTTTGCAACCAATGTTCTTGGTCCATTCCTTCTTCAGAAGTTCCTCACCCCGGTTATGCTTTCTACAGCTCAATCTAACAGCCACCATCTTCCACCTCTGACAATTCGCATATGTTGGGCTGGTGCTGGAGAAGCAGTTCAACCTCCTGGAGATGACGGAATTTCCTGGTCAGACTTGTCACTCACCAAAGCCCCAGTTGTGAATGGCAAGGAAAGCTATCCTACAACTGGTTTCTATGCTAGTACGTTGAGGTATATACAATCTAAAGCAGCTAACGCAATCCTCGCCACTGAAATGGCGGCCCGGTATCCGACGTTAGGTAGCTGGGCGTTTAATCCGGGAGCTATCCGTAGTGGCATTGCGCGGAACGCTCCTACAATATTGGCGTGGTTTCATTGGATGATGGGATATCCGGTGCGTATGGGAGCTTTGACTGAAGCATATGTGGGATTGGCAGGGGAGGAATTTGGAATGGGGAAGGAAGCAATCGGATCATTTATCATTCCCTTCGGACATGTCGGTAGCACGGTATCAAAGGTCGAGGAAGGAATTAAGCAGAGAGGTAGTGGCAAGCGGTTATGGGAGGTGTGTGAAGAATTGGTTAGTGAATATGCTACGGATACATAAGACAATACGTTTTTTTCGAGGCTTTCATAAAGCTGAAGCACCTGCAAATTCGAATCAAATACTCTATATTATTTTCTAACTAGGCTAATACGTCGTTAGTCTTTGAAAGTTGGTTAGGGTATGAAACGGCTGGTCTGTTTTCCCGAGCTATATAGATATGCAGGCGGGACCCTGTTAAGTTTGGTGTTTAGCTTGTAACGAGTTGGAACTAGATCTAGGAAGAGTGAAACAGTCGGTCGAAAGTAGAGTACAAATGCCACCAATGCTTTTTCAAGTTCCTCAACCCGCCTATAGTGTAACTGTTGACATAGTCCATGATATGACCCATAAACCTATGCTATTGACGTTCTGAATAATTTTGGTCGATCGAGCTTCCAGGAAAACACAATTCCCTTGGGTCAGGCACATTAGTGGAATGTAAGTTTGTCATCATTGACTTGCTACGCTGCTGTAGTTCTGTAGTTATAATATACGTCTGACATCATTTGAGCCCTGATCACCTAGCTACATAGAATCCTTGTCGAGCGGCTGGCTTCACACGATTGTCGGAGTTTTGCTATGTGCTGGGTGCCTATCCGTTGTGACAGATGCCAATCCAGCAATAGTTCCAGCAACTGGAGCCGTTAGACCCCCCGGGGCGGTCTTCACTGCATCCCAATTTCGTTATCAAAAGCACAAAAAGGGTACGGGAATTATGTGGCTGGATCATGATAGATCAAATAATAGGCTTTCGTAAGTAACGAGTTTCGATGGTTTGATGGCAAAGTCGGTAAATGGAAGTCAATTATCGCCGACAATCGCTAAGTAGGAAAGTTTAAAGACGCCGCAACTCCGATCCCTGCTTTGGCTTTACCACTAACGCACTCAACGGAGATAATGTCAAGGACGGATTCTGTAAACCAGTGATTTGGATTCCGTAGCGGGTATTACTCAACTACCAAGATTATATAGCCAAGTCAATAACACTATACCCGAGTTCAAACAGACAGCCCGATGCTACCCAGGAAAGGATAGATTACGCAAGTATGGAAACTGTAAGCTTACTGAAGGCATCATGAGTGAGTCTGTATTAATCAGCTGTTGTGGTGGCTGCTGCGTGACTTTTTGTGGGACCTTTTGCCCTCTGAAAACAACGCGAAATTGTTCTACTCAAAGCGTAGGCGTGATCGGATCGATCCTACACTATTTACAACGGAAGCTAAGGAAGCTGATACTCAGTTAATGTAGTTACTTATAGCAGACCGGTCCTTGCTGCTCGAAAATAGATCTTCAAACATGATCAATCTGATATGTGATGTAAAGGTATTTAATGCTAGCGTCTCGTGGAATGTTGTGTTCAATTCACTTAGTGAACTGACATTTCTATCGTTTTATGATTCATTCAGCGACTGACTGTGCACTGTACGTAGTTTGTTGTGTAGTGCACAAAATTTACCACTTAATCGCAACAACTTGATCTCATACCTAAAATTAGTAGTAGGTCTCTTCATGTGAGGCCTCAATTTCTGCATCCAATGGTATTGAGTATTCTGCGGCGCATGACAACATGTCGCTACGTGGAATGTTACATCTACGAGGCTGTGGGATTTCGTATGGCATACCAACAGCATGACTGTTCTTGCCAGACGGAAGCTTGAGTATTGTTTAGCAACGAGATCCTCCAAGTTCTGCATTCGAATATTTACGAAAGTACGTAGTCTAAGGCCAGACTATCTCATGTATACAGCACAGATAATAGTTTAACGAACGAGGATTCGAGCACTGTTTGCGACTGTTCAAAGAGCGAATTATGAACCATGGCGCCTGTAGAGGTAGATAAAGACTATTATATGGTACTTGAAGTCAATGAAACGGCGACAACAGAGGTTATCACCAAATCATACAAACGACTGGCTCTCCTCCTCCACCCAGACCGGAATAAGAAGGCTAATGCCACCGAGGCTTTCCAACTGGTCTGTGAATTCTTTCTCTTCTATTGAAGTAATACTTCAGTTCCATTCCGCATACGGACTTTTGTATTATTGCTTATATGTTCTGTCCTCTGAAGCTAGGAACGGCGTATGAAACGCTCAAAGACGATAATAAACGACGAGTCTATAATCTAATTTATTACGCCCGCATCAAGAAAAAGGCTTCCCACAGTCAGCCTAAGTCGACTGAACCAACCTCTCGATCGGCACCATCTGGGTCAAATACAAGAGGATACAATGTTAACCCAGAAGCTGCTCAGATATCGGCGATCATTATAGCCAAACAACAACGTGCCACAGAATGGCTTCGGGTCCAGAAGCAGTATTCAGACATTATGTCTGCCATAAAGGAAGAGGCTCAAAAAATTCATGATGGAATAAATTTACTGGTGGAAATAGATAAGGCTGAAGATGCTGAAGACGCAGCAGCGAAGAGTTGGACCACTTGGTTACTCTCTTCAATATATCAGAAGCGTGTTAGGACAGAAGAAGAGAAAGCTACAAGAGCTTCAGAGCGCCTTCAAAGGCTGCATAATAGGTCTTTCAAAGAGATGGATCTCAAAAAGAAGGAGTCCAAACTGAAAGAGTATGAGGATATTTTAAGAATTAGACGAGAAGAGTTTGACAGAGCAAACAAGAAGGATGATAATGTTAAAGCTCAGCTTGAAGAGAAAATACGTATTAGAGAAAAACGCGAAAAGGAGAAGAAAGAAAGAGTGGAAGCTGAAGTAAGGGCTGAAGCTTGGAAGAAGTATTGGGAGCAGCGGGAAAAGGAGGCCGCAGAGCAGCGGAAGAAAGATGAGGAAAGAAGACAACAGCAAGAAAAAGAGGCAGCACAACGACGAATGAGAGAGCAAGAAGAACGACGTAAGAAGGCAGAGGCGGCAGAGAGGGCATGGAAAAAGATGGAGGAGACGCTCGAGGAAGAAATGCGTAAGGCTCGCTCAGCGGGATTCGGAAAAACACAGGGAGCTAAAGAACAAGAAATCTGTGATCATGATGGCTGGTGGAATAAAGTTTCAGGCCGCTTGGCGTGTGAGAAATGCTTTGCAGCTCACTACGGTTATCTGTTACAGTGTCCAGGTTGCCAGATGAAAGCATGTGCAACTTGCCAAGCAGCACTGCGACCCCGAAGACACAACTACAGAAAAAAATTTGATCGCAGGCCTAAAGAGGAATGGGCCAAAAGCCCCAGCCCAGAGCCCCAGTCTTATACATCTTACTATGAGTACGATCCTAGCTGGTATGATTAGGGATTCCCATCGCTGAAGGTCAGTTATTAAGTAGATTATAACCAAAGTATTTGATTTCAACTACGGCATTCATGCGTCAGGCTGAAGTTGGTATTATCCCTTTTAGAAGTAATGTGGAATTCATATGGGGGATTGAAATGTCTTCGACAAGATTTTCTTTCCTGGCTTCTCTCTTGATTGAAAAATTCAACCATCTCAGTCATTCATGAATAGAAATTTAACCCTGTTGTTTGCCAAACTGTTTAACATAATTAGAGTGGTAGATGAAGCATTTGCAATTAGATAAATTGGATAATCTTAACTCCTCACATTTTGTTCAAGCTTATAAGCCACAATACTATAATTAATAGCCCGGTTACCTTAATCTAACTTAAATTTGCTCGACTTCTCTATGCTCTCCCTTTTCATCAAAATCCTCTAAGGTGGCTATGGTATCGGATGATCGTCTCGGCGCTTTCCCAGCTCTTGCCACAATATCTAGTGGACCAGATGCACTGATAAAGATCTGGTCTAGCTCTTCCATAGAGAGACCAGTGGTTTCAGGGTAGAGAAAATACATGAAAGGAACGAAAGAAGCAGAAGCGCATCCCCAAATGAGATAATATTTCCAGCTAAGAGTTGCGAATCCAAGAGGAGTGGTGACTGTAAGAGGTCAGTATGCAGCCGGATTTATTAATGCCTCAACTAACTCATAAGACAAACGGCCCAATGAGATCTGAGAGAGTAAAATGTAGGAAATGGAAAACTTACGAGCAACAGCAGCTGCACTGAGCCAGTGTATTGCGGTTGATATACCGGCAACAGGAGCTCGGTATCGAGTGTTGATGACCTCTTGACAGTAAAGAAAATTGACCCCGAGAAACGCAATAGGGAGAAAGAAAACAAATACGAAAGCAAAGACGATTCCAGCGTAAGATGGTGCCAGATGAGTAGGGGTGACCTGCGAGCCACAGATGGCCAAGCAGAACTATTACCATGAACATTAGTTGGGATCAGTCATATTATATGCAACGAAGTTGAACCAACCATGCACATGCTCATGCCAGACATGGAGATTATAAATAGCCTCTTTCGTCCAGCCAATTCAATCGTCAAGAACGCGATAAAACAACAGATAAATTTGAACGTCAGACTGGTTGATCCGAGGATGCCTGACAAGTTGGCGGAAAGACCGATGTTCTCGAACAGCTGCTTTGAGTAATACGTGATAATGCCCGCACCATTCATTTGAGTAAAGAATTGACAAGAAACAGCGAGGATGAGTCGCCATACTGTCTTCTCTTTCCCATATACGAACAGTGATAGGAAGGATGGCGCCTCTGCCTGCATATCATTGGATTGTATGACGGCCTCAAGATCAAAAGCGACGCGCTCATCGTTAGGGTCAATGTCTTCGATGATGGCAAAAACTTGGCGGGCTTCATCGTACCGGTTCTTGAGGGCTAGCCAACGTGGAGACTCGGGGAACATCCAGGCCGTAGCCAGAATCAGAATGGTTGGAGGTGCGGTACCAATGCTACTTGGGATCAACAGAGTTCATGCTACGTATGAAATTGATCACTACTCACCATGGAACTCTCCAGACCCATGATTCGCTAGTATTGGCGTGAGAGAAGCCAAAATTTACCCATGAAGCAAGTGCGATACCCCCAGCTATACAGATACCATCGACTATGACATGCCGGCCACGCTGGTGTGTTTTACTCATCTCAGATTGCCAAGCAGGTACCGTGGAAGGCATGATTCCAACGCCAATACCCAGGAGAACTATATCCATGTTTTATCTTAGTATTTAGAATCCTACTCTAAGCTTCGCGTAACTCACCTCTTGCAACGACAAGTTGAGCGGTGCTAAAGGCCGAGCAATGAATGATAGTTCCAATCAAAGCTATTAGAGCACCAAGCATCGTAGTTTTCTTCCTCCCTAGTTTGTTACCAATATACATGCAAGACAGACATCCTGCCACTGCACCAAGGTTCACTGTAGCAACAATAACACCTTGAATCAGAGCTTTGTGAGATTTAACGTGGCCTTTGGTTGTTGCTGTATCGAGCTGAGGAAAGAGCGTATAGACAGATTTGTATGCGACGACACCGCCAAAGTAGGACTGAGAGTAGCCCATACAGATGAAGGCCGGAAAAGCGACGAGGAAGTTCATGAGCGTGTGAAGGCTGTCGCCTTTCATGCCGAAGGGGGCCCGTACCGACATGGTCTTGTTGTGAATCAAAGATTAAAAGATCAAACCGATTATTGAGAACTAAGCAAGTGTGTATGGGTGAATCGGATTTCTATGAGCTTGTCAGTATGGATAGGACCAAGAGGCACAAATTCCCACCTGTCACATCCAATACTACACAGTTCTGTAAACTCACACATGACACAGCTGATTGAAGAATAGGGCATTTGTTTGGGTGGATACCGTATACAAGGTTATATATAATATGTTCACCTCCATTATGCCTGATCATGGTCTGAGAGCAGGTCCTCATAGTGAATCGGCGGCGTTGGAGACGTTTTCCCCGCAGGAGACAAGTTGTGCGGGGAAGGAATCCCTGAACCCACGGGGCTCCATGATCTTTCTTACTTGCTTACCTGACAATTCTTGAATGAAACATACTGGGCTCAAATGTCGATGAAGCAATCAGGGGTTGGGGATGGGGTCAAGAATGGGAGGTGGGTCGAAGCGGGCTGGAGAGAGCGGAGCAAAAGTGGTTTGCTCCGCCTTTGACCAACGACTACCGTGGTAGTTCATATGCGGATCTGTCCAGGCCCCCTGCCAGCATCACGATGATGGAGACAAGCCCGCTCACACGAGTTATTATCTATCGCGTGCCTGATAACTTGAGAGGCGTGGCTGCTGTACATATAATATGCTGGGGAGTAAACTCTCTTACTGCCCGGTCTTTTGAAAAGGCTTGTTGCATATCTATGAATAGCTTCCTCCAAACCGCATCGTCATGAGCTCTACCACAGTTAATGGCCATGTTTCGTCCACGTTCACTGATACTGGCCCTGGAAAGGTCGGCGCTGGGTGGGATGGCTCGACTTTTGGTTTCGAGCTGCCCTCACCTGTCCATTCTCTGCCAGGCAATGTTTCGATGCTAGATTCTAGTGTATTCAGGACCATGTTCGGAAGCGACAAGATGAGAGCCATCATGAGTGACCGAGCTTACGTTGAGAGGCTGGTAGAGGTTGAAGTTGCTCTGGCCAAGGTTGAGGGAGACCTGGGCATCATTCCTCAAGAAGCTGCCCTGGCCATTGGCAAGTACGCGGATGCATCCAAGATCAACCTCGAGAGGCTTCGGCATGAGGTAAGTCATCTCATGAAAGAGGTTTCAGACTCAATTGCTTTCCTTCCCTTCAACTTCGGTGTTGCAAAGAGTGTAAACACACAAGGCACGACCGTGGCTGATTTTCTCAGACTGATATCGTTGGCTACTCCATTCTACCAGTCATTCGCCAGCTGGTTGAAATGTGCGGCGCCTCGGGCAAGTACATTCATGTCGGTTTCAACACGCAAGACATCCACGACCTCGCGGTCAGCCTGCAGATCAAGGCCGGCCTAGATCTCATCGAGAAGGAACTGAATGCAACAAGGGATACATTGGTAGAATTATGCAAGGAGCACAAGTTCTCCGTGATGATGGGCCGTAAGCCTCAATCCATCCTTCACGGCATACATCGGTAGCAGTTTCAAATAGACGACGTCTAATGGTATCCTAGGTACTCATCTCCAACACGCCTTACCAGTGACATTCGGATACAAATGCGCCGTCTATCTCGCCTCACTCGACCGTCACGCCGAACGTCTTCAGCAGCTTCGCCCCCGTGCTCTGCTAGCCTCGATTGGTGGAGCATCCGGATCTCTTGGTTCGATGGGTATGGGCACGGAAACAACTCTTCCCGATGGAATCCGAACAATTACAGCCATCTCCCAGTACCTGGGATTTACAGATCCAGATATCTGCATCCACGTCACTCGCGATCATATCGTTGAGCTTATAAACTTCTTGGCTATGGTAGCAGGGTCCCTAGCTAAGATAGCTTACGACGTAATGCTCATGTCGACTCAAGAGATTTCAGAAGTCAAAGAACCGTTCATTCCTCATCGAGGTGCCAGTTCTACCATGCCTCACAAACGTAATCCAATCAGTTCTGAGATCATCATGGCTATTGCTAGGATAACCCGATCGCACGCCAGTACAACTCTGGATACATTGGTGGCAGACTTTGAGAGAGCCACTGGACCATGGCACTTAGAATTTGTGACTATCCCAGAGACCTTTACCTACACTTGTAACTCTCTAGTCCAGACGAACTTTATGCTGTCAAATATGAAAGTAGATACGAAGAGAATGACCCAGAATCGTGAGTATCATCATCTGTTTCCGGATGATGGCTCCATAATTGTCGCTAATATTGAACAGTGCAAATCACCCAAGGCCTCAATATGGCGGAACATGTTATGGTGGGTCTCGCGGAAAAGGTTGGTCGTGTCCAAGCCCACGATCTGATTTATGAAGAGTGCAAGCGATGTATCGAAACCGGGGAGCCTTTGGCTGAACTTCTCAAAGCCAACAAGGAGGTCACTAAGTATCTTACCGCTGAAGACATCGCATGGCGTATGGAGCCTAAGAACTATCTGGGATCTTGTCTTGCATGGGTAGACAGGGTGCTCAAGGGCCGATGATCGTGAAGTAAATAGTGTAGCGCGTATGACTACCTTCTGGATTGTTTTAATTATAGATGGAACGTTAGAGAGATTAAGTACATTGAGTTATATCTGTATATCAAATCTCTGTCTTGAAGGTTTGTATCAATGAGCCGAGTAAATCGGTCTCGTCGTAACTATCCCCGATAAGCTAATTCAAGAAACTGTTCATGAGCGACTCCATAAACTCGTCTCTCCCATCATAAGTCAACTCGAAGTCCACTGGGAGATCTGCATTCTCCATATTACCTAAACTCACTTCGTTTACTCCAGTCATAGCCTGCAGTAGTGAGAGTGGCGTATGTGTATTGTATTGGGGTAGAGCCTGAGTATCAACGCCAAGTTTGGCAAGTTGTTCACCTAGTATTGAAGTGATATGTTTGATGCCGGTACAATACTGGCAGATGTTATCCAACATCCCCTTGGCTGTAATTGCAAGTTTAACTGCATCGTCTCGGCCTTGTAGTAACGTAGGAATCTCGTATTGGCTTTGCACTCCTGCAAATGTTTGAAGCTGGAGGACAAATATGGACGCTGCTGTCCAAACTGCATAAGCAATAATATTGAATTTACAGTCACCATATGCGACAAACAAGGCCTGGACTATTCGAATGATGGTTTTGGCTGAAGTGAGACAGGTCGAGGCTATCGAAGGAACTCGGAAAAAGTATGGTGTACAGTGGGGTCTATGGGCGAGAATAACAACAGCGTGGATGAAACAGCTACGGAAAAGAAGTCAGCATTTTCCCATATCGTGAAGAGTGGAAGACTACTTCAGGCAGGCTATGTGATGGATTGGTGCTTGCTCGTCGGCACCCACGCGTAGAGTCTCCGGCAGATCCTCAATTAAGCGCACCGCGTCTCTCATCAGAGCTTGATCTTCGAGATTGACTGTGTGCGGAACTGGACGAGAATTTGGATGATTATGAACCCGTGCTAATACTCGATCGAGCACTTCTGCTGCACGACACGCCGCTATGAAGTTGGATACTCCATATCCTGGTCGGGGGACGAAGGAAGAACCAGAAACTCCAAGCGGTATCCAGGGATCGAACTCCGTGGAGTCATCGACAATCAGACGAGGGGGCGCAGAAGGTGTTTGTTGCAGAACAGGCGCACGACCGAAATAGACACTTATCATCCTAAGAAGAGAGTCAATGCCTTTTAATCTAGTAAAGGTTACAGGGTTGGATTACTTGTCCCATAGATATGAACTCCACCACAATCTCCTCCGTACTTCGAGATCTATCTCCGTGAACTTCTCGATTTCGGGATTGGTGCCGTCTAGATGTATGTTTAAGTCTTGCAGCATCCTAAACGCCTACGAGTTCATTAGTACGACGGCTGGCAGAGCTGCACGCCAACAAGTTTACCATTCCACTGAAAGTCCAGCTTTGAGACACTCTCCCTCTTGAATTTTCAATTGCGCTTAGTAGTAATAGGCCCTGAACAGTAGCTACACTACTTGATTTCTCTATTTCACCGAGCACCATTGATCTTGCTTTAATCCAGAAGTAGTCCACATAAGTTTCGTACCCCTTCATCGCAGGCTGACTGCAGCAGAATCGAGTTGAGTGGGCAAGAATAGCATGGAATAGAAAAGAGGAGAAATATGGGCTAGCCTGCTCAGACATGCCGCGGATGAAAGCTGGGAAGTATACGAATGACCAAATGGGTTGAATCCATGTCCAGTAGCTATCCAGGAGATACCGGTATAATTCCTATCGCAGAGTCAATATACGCTCTGTAGAGCAGCAAGGTTTTCAACAATAGTAATTGTAGATAAAATAGGGCAGACTAGCTTGCACTCACATGAGGAGCATCCGGGAGTCCGACGGTATACGTGAGTAGCACAACCGGTTCCAGGTCCTTTTGCGTGTTAGCATTGGCAGCCAGGCGATCTCTCATGTCATCGGTCTCGGAACCAGATCTATTCTGACCCCGAATAGAGCTTGAACCCTGGTATGGATTGGATTGCAAATTCGTAGAGGTATTTTCAATTCCATGCAATGAGACTGAGCTCGTTGGGGACTTCTGGGCTGGGCGAGTCCACTGGTCAACCCCCGCTCCTGGTCGTAATTGCCCCAGGGGAGGACTTTGGATGGATGACAGTGTCTGAGAGCCATCTTTGCTCCCTCTCTCAATGCTGATAATGCACTCATGCGGGCGATTTGCAGTCTTTCCTCCCCCTTGCGTACGCACCAGACCCTCCCGTTGGCTATCGCGATCTCTCTCATACGGTTGCCCCTCATTTGATGGTGATGAGTGGTCTTCCGATATCTCTGAACCATCCTTTCCTCGACGACCATGTCTTAGATCGTCTTGCCCTTGCTCTAAACGTGCGATTGATTCTTCCATTCTATTTAACCTATCCTCAATCGCCCCCAACCCTCGTTTTATGGGGTAGACGCATTCCGCATCGCGTCGCCGACATGGTGTACACAGCGGTCGGCGAGCATCACATTTTCGCTACAATCCAACTCATCAGCTTCGAAGCGTCTGGCCTCGGCTTGGAACACCGTCAAGTGAAGAGAATGATAGGCTAGGGTGGAAGCTACCTTTCTTCTGCTGCAATTGGTACATGCGAATGCAGATGCTTTCACCCCTCGACCCTTTGGAGGTGGAGGCATCGTTGTTTGTTCCATCTTTTGGAAGGGTTGAGTAAGCGAGTCAACATTAATGCGATATAATTACAGATACGTAATTATGAGGGCTATAAGTGAAGTACAGTATTGAAATTGTGTGAATGTCTTGGGCCTTTTGAGACTCTTGGAGAAGACCTGCTTGGTTCTCCAAGAAGTCAAGATGCGGAAAGTGAAGCCGAAGACTGGTCTGAGGCTTTGGCATTAATTAGCGAGTCAAAACGAAGTATTAGTAGGTCAACAAGTAATACTCATAGACTAAGATAGATGTAAATATTAATTATAAACTTTTCATATTTTAGGACTGTAAAAGATTTGATAGCTCCATTTCCCATAAGGATGGTCTGCCTCGGGGTAGAGATTTTGATCAACGAGTTTTATCAAAGTATTGACTCCGTGGTTAGCGTAATTGTCGAGCTTTCAATTCTGAGAAGACCTTTTGAAGCGTAATTTGTCGCTCTATAAGATTTCTCACACATCTTCGATTATGAGCATTCTTTTTGTTTGTTATTGTCATTGAGAGAGAGAAATAGCAGTGCAAGATGGACTAATAATAAGCATTGTATGCTAGATTGTAGGGTATTACGCCAAGGGAAGTCTTACTACTCTATTAGTTAATCACTCAATTCTTTTATAAAGAGTACTAGTGTTGCTTTCAGCCTCGGGATGACATGAGAGCCGTCGCTTGTCTCTTTCCGCGCAAAAGTCCATTTTACTACTCGTGTAAGCTCTTGTTCATTACGCTCGCGAGCGATAGATAGATGCCTCTGCAATGAAGCCAAAGGACGTTAACCTCCCCCGGATTCTCTGTCTCCACGGCGGAGGCATCAATGCCGAGATCTTCCGGGTCCAGTGCCGTGGCATCTCTTTGGAGCTCGCAAATACTTTCCGCCTCGTCTTCGTCAACGCGCCATACTTCTGCGCGCCTTATCCGGGCATCGAAGAGCTCTTTGGCGATCTCCATCCCTATCGGCGCTGGCTGCGGTGGCTGGAGGATCAGCCGTCGATCCGGGCTGAAGCGGCGGCTGAGGAGATCATGGCCGCGTGCCGGAATGCGATGGAGGAGGACGTAGGTGGCGGGGAATGGGTTGGCATCATGGGCTTCTCCCAGGGCGCGCAAGTCTCTGCCAGTATACTGTGGGCACAGCAAAAGGTTGCTGCGCTGCCGGGCTGTGAATTGCCCTTAGCAAGCTCCTTCAAGTTTGGCGTCATGATAGCCGGCCCAGCGCCCATTGTGAGGCTGGACATGCGCGTACCTGCTGGGCGACATATTGGAGAAGCCAGCGACGCGATCTTCGAGGACTGGCCAGAGAGTAATGAGGGCGACCACAGCCTGAACATGCCGACGCTGCATGTGCACGGATTGCAGGACCCTGGATTGAAGTATTACAGGCCGCTGAGGGATCTTTACTGTGCGCCAGGCATAGCGAGACTGCTGGAGTGGGATGGGGGTCACAGATTGCCTATCAAGATGGTAGATGTAGAGAAGCTGGCAACTGAGATACTGGAGCTTGCAAAGGCAGCGGGTGTTCAGCTGGCGTCATAGACAATTAATTAGCAATATACTAGTTTATAGAAGAACTCGTTTAAAAGGATTGTTTGGAAACTTTATATTCAATCTATAGCCTTGTGTTCATCTATCAACAACAACGCGAATTGTGTTATCAATTCACAAGCTTTGGAGGCGGTCACCTGCAGGTACAGGCTACGGGGCTGCGCCTTCTGTGCCTCTGAGCTTATTCTTCCCAGGCTCTCAGGCTGTTGCTTGTAGGCTTTTAAGCTTATGCGTACGATGCGGCTAGGCCCTTAGCGGATGGCCACCTACATGGCAGGAGCTGGCTGTCCCTACCATAGTAATTGGTATCGAATGCTTTGCAAGTATACTCTGAGTCTGAGAGTATGTTCGCTGTAATTACGGTGTGTTTATGTTTTATTGAGAGTAACATTATTTTCCTTATGGTAACTTACAGTCCATCTGCTATCATAAGCACGGCTAGTTTTTAGGCCTAGTGCGAAAAATCTCCATCCCACTGACACGCTTCTGCCCCTTATCACGACGTTTTCACCGTGAACTCCTTCTCCAGAGCTTGCAATCTCTTAATCCTTCGCTCCTCGTCCTTACTGACCATATCCACTCGTTCATCGTTACTGCATCATTTGGTGTTTTTCTGTCGCTACAGCACAATGACTATGAGCTTCGCTCACGCATCCATGTCCGCATCTGGTTTCGGGCTCCAGTCATCTAGCCAGACGACCTGCAACTCTTCGTTCGAAGTCGGAGGCGAACTGCCTTACCGCATCAATGGCACCTACATCTGCGGTGTGAATCCGTTTACGAGCCGCGCCGCGCTGGAGAAATGCTGCCAAGGCCCTATCACCAACATCACCTCACCGGCGCCTACGTCTGGGCCCTTGAGCGACTCATGGCCTGTCACCTGCATGGCATACTGTCCGATCATGCTTCACCCCAAGTACGATGGTGTCACGGACAATGAAGCTCACGACAAATTCATCGACTGCTTGACGGACGAGAATGCCTTCCACAATGTTGTGTGCACGGAGGTGGATGGATATGCGCCGAATGAGTGTATCCCATTCTCTCAGTCTGTTGGGTGCACTGATGGCTTAACGCACTCCACCTGGGATGGGAGCACGTATGTCTCTGGTGCTGTTTTGGCGACGCCGACTCCCAGTGGAACGACGAGCGGGACGGTACTGCGAATTACAAGTGCACCTGCTACTACTACACCTGCTACTACCACAACTGCTAGTTCCAACGCAACTGGGCCGCCATCGCTGAGCTCAACAAAGTCCGGAGCCCAGCAGATCAAGCACATGAATCTATCAACTATCATCGCCGTGACGTTTGTACTGCAGGCGCTTGTTTTCCCCCCCTTAGTGTTGTAGATAGTTTATTGTAGAGAGGTGTCTTTGTAGTAGATATAGACTTGGAAATGTAACAATATGGCTTTCGTGACCGTCAATTTACGTGTCATTTTATAATCTATGGCTATGATCTCTCAATTGGTTCATTCCGAAATATAGCTTCCATCTAATAGGGCTTTCCACGGAGATTGGATTGATCATTGGCCAATCAAGTTACTTGCATCACAACGTCAAAAATACATGGACCAAGCATGCTTAGTAGACGAAAGAAATCTGTAATTAAAGCAAAATAGAGATACACTAAAATAATTGACTATTACATGAGATTCATTGCTAGTTAAATACAAAATTAACCATTCGTGACTCCGTTACTCTGCAGTAGCTTCGTGATCAAATGCATTTGTGATGATATGGTTGGGTGGTCAATAACCTGTTCGACGGTAATGGTAATTCCCTCTCGTCGGTAAACCGATGCTAATTGGGCCGCAATGATAGGCTGGCCATTTAGCTCGAAGAAAGGAGTTTCGGCCTCTATGCCTGCTCTGCTATCACCAAAGCCAAGGATACTCTTCCATGTATTCTTAACAATCAGCTTAGCACCTGGCGATACATCTGTCTCAAGTTCCAAAAATTGAGATGATGGTTCTTTCTGGATCTCCAGTGGAATTTGGAACGTCGAAGCGTGCAGCTCTTCGACTGTACGGACAGTTATTTCCAAATTATTCGACATTTTATCGATGACACTACAAAGCAGATCAAACATATCTTCTGCTAGCTGTTGCGGAATCGCCTCGGAATACGTCAGATCTATCCAGACTCCATTGTCCTTTGGAGCTGACCATAGCCACATATCCGAAACGTCATGTGGCGGCGAGAAACTTTCAAATTGACAAGTTGCCTCTCCCATCGTTCCGACCTCATCGAGTTCAAGATTGAAGTTTGTGTGTTGTAAGATGGAACTGAACCTTGTCCATCTTGGCCAGGTCGTACAGCGCTCGATGATCTGTCGGAAACCAAACAATTCAAACTGTAAACAAGCTAGATGATGATCCTGAACATGGCTAAAGAGATTCAAGAACGTCAGGTCTTCATCTAAGGTCACACGTACAGGAATTATATTCATGCAAGGGCCCACCATGTCCTCGATTCCTGGCATTGGGGTATTACGTCCAGTTACTACCTGTCCAAAGACGATGTCTGTTTGATGAGAGAACTGTGCCAAGACCAATGACCACGCAGCCTTGATGATTGTTGCCAACGTAAATCCCTTGATTTTGCTTGCGACGTCTGGCAAGATCTTTTGAAGAGATTGATTAATTTTGTTCTGATATGGAGGCGCTGAGTGAGAAATTATATTTGTCATATGCGACCCAACAAGAGTCTTTCGCCAGAAGGTTTCTGCGTCAGATCCGTGTGCTCTTTGCCATGAGTGGACCAAATTGTAAAACTCATGGCGCGGTGAGGTATTCGAAAGACTAGAGCCAGCGTAGGCAAGCTTGATGTCGCGGATGAGAGTCGATAAGCATATACCGTCATATTGTGCGTGAGAGATACGCATCATCAAACGGTGACTGCCGCCTTGTTGGACGAGCATAAATCTTATAATCTGTTCCCCTAGTTCCGCGGGGCGTTCCATGTCATTTTCTATTATAGACATATCCATGCCTTCCACCGCAGAAGAATAGATTTTAAACTCAACATCCACATGTTTAAGGATGACTTGAAGGAGCTGGTGTCCATTGCTAACAAATATACTTCGAAGAATGGGATGGTGGTTCACAAAAATTTGGCAGGCTTTCTTCAGACGCTCCACATCAAGATTTCCATTCAGACGAAGGATGAAGTAGTTGTAGTACCCTCGAGTCTGGAGACTGCCACATGCCAGAACCCAAGATTGATAATCTGTGGTTTCAAAAGCATCTTCAATGTCGACTTCGGTTAAGCCAGACAGCGAAGGATTCTGATGTAAAACCAGGTGTTTGATATGTTTCGCAGAATACTCCCCGTTCAAGGTGGAGAAGGACTCGTATACCTTCACAACATCTTCTTTCAAAGGGACAAGCTTACAGACACCACTCATATCCCGAAGCTTTGGATATCGGAAGATTTGTGCTACTGTTAAACTTATACCCTCTGCTCTACCAGCACTTACAAGACGCATTGCTGTTATCGAGTCCCCTCCAATACGCGAGAAATTATGGTCTAGGCCAATCGAATCCTCATCGATGCCGAGCACTCTTGCCCAGAGGGCACGAAGTTTTCTTTCTGTTTCTGTCGTGGGAGGTTGGACAGCTGCCCCGCCAACTTTATACGGTAGTAGCTGTTCCGGACTCATACTATGCCATATAGTTCGAAGTTGTCCTCTGTCTGTTTTACCTCCAGCAGTCAGTGGAATGCTCCTCGTAAGGATAAAATGTGCGGGGACCATGTGAGGTGGCAGAATATCCTCAAGCTCGCCCCTAATAGTCTCCAGTTTCTTATACATCGTATCTGTCATATCGATGACCGCATTCCCTTCGTTTTCGCTTTGCTCATCATGAGGGCGAATGAAAGCCACCAAAGTGGCGTCCCCGTCTCGGGAAGCTGCTTGGACCATTTCAACTACCACGGTCCATTCCTTAGGACCCACACGAGCAAGAGCGTGCTCAATTTCTCCAAGCTCGATCCGTTGTCCTCGAAGCTTTATTTGCGTGTCCCTTCTTCCAACAAAGCTAAAAGTTCCATCGCTTTCTTGCCTGACTAAATCACCTGTTCTGTACATCCTTCGCGTTCGACCTGATCCATCCACGGACCAAGATGGATTTTCGATGAATGCTGCAGAAGTTGCTCTTTCATCCCCTAGGTATCCGCGGGCAAGAATTGTACCCTCTATAAGCAACTCTCCCACACAGCCGATAGAGGAAAGTTTATTTGGATTTGTGGCGGAAGTAACCCAGAGCAGAGAACCAATGGGACGACCTAGATTCGAGGTGTTATCTTCTGGAGTACGATGAGGCGCACAAGCACTCCAGATAGCACACTCTGCTGGGCCATAGCTATTTATTAAACAAACGTGATCCGCAGCTCCCCATGATTGGAAGTTGTCAGTTGTTGCATGTTCACCTCCCAGAACCAGGTATTGAAGACCTGGAACATCTTTGGGCTTCAGCAGGCCGGCAACGGTTGGCGTAAGGAAGCACCAATTGACTTTCATCGAGTTTATCACACCTGCTAGGTTGTTCATTCGCTCGTGTTCGGTTGGGACGCAAATACAACCACCTTGCATTAAGGTTGTGAGTATCTCCCCCATGCTGACGTCGTACACGTAGGAGGCAAATTGCAGCACTCTGGAGGTTGGGCTGATGTTCAATGCCTTCGAATGTTCCCTCGAGCCGGAGTAGAAAGAGCCGTGCGGCATTTGAATGGCTTTTGGAACTCCTGTACTGCCTGATGTAAAGACAATGAACGCCGTATTTGCTGCTGTAGTTGCTATATTTAATTCTTCATCTGGAACAGGTAAATGTTCAATCATTACACGATTTACCAGCACAACAGTGTAACCAAATGGTAGGAAGTCATCCTCGTAAGGCTCTCCTGTTAGAATGATGGTAGCACCAACTCGGTTGATGAGGTGTTCTTTACGAGCCATTGGATGTTTAGTATCCAAAGACACATATCCTCCACCTGCTCTTAGTACACCAAGGATGGCGACGATAGTCCACGCAGACTTGTCGAAGCACAAAGGTACAATAACCTCGGGACCTACTCCTAAGCCCCTGAGATGCCCTGCTAAACGTGATGAAAGTTGATCAAGCTCCTGATATGTGAAGTTATCATCCCAGGAGCACACAGCATCCGCCAGTGGCTGGGTACGCATCTGCCTCTGTATTACTTCATGTACGCATTCATCGACTCTCTGTTGTAGTACGCCGTTATGATTCCACATAAAGAGCTCTTCTCTATCCTCATGGCTGATCAGTTCTATATTATCAACAACAGAAGAGCCTTTGGTGTTCAGTTGGTGCATAATATGCTCGAATTGGTGAAGTATGCGGCGCATCTGTAATGTTGGGATAACTTCATCACGGTATTGAGCTACGATCTCAATACCATCCTTCTCTAAGCGGCATTCAACAATTAAGGCGTATGTGAGCAAGACCATTTCACCCTTAGCCAACATATCGTCAGATCTCCAGAGTTCTCCTTCGAGATCAAATTGCCCTCCTGGCTGAATAACGAGCAGATTCTGAAAATTACAAGCTCTCTCTGCTTCTGGTCCCAGGCGCTTAATATTTTGGAGACCCGTATGCTCAAAAGGCATCATGGATGTGGCGTCGTCTTGGACTGCTTTTAGCAATTCATCTGCTGTTTTCTGACGATCAATAGATACTCGTATTGGAACTGTAGTGATAGTGGGTCCTGTGATCCTCTCGATGGCTTCTACCGAGCCATTTCTCCCCATCAAAATGGCGCCAAAAACAATATCGTCCTTTACTTGGTTAGTATGTTAAAAATTTATAAAGTAATGAGACTTACCGAATCCGCATGCTCTGCGACAACTAGTGACCATGCCGTACGAATGAGGGTTGAAAGAGTAATATCAGAGCCTCGGGGCCGAGAAATCTGCACCCTATGCGTGATTGATGTTTCGACAAGTGATTTCGATGACTCCCTTGGCTCTGGGAAAGTGGACAGAGGCTTTGATGAAAGCTGTGAGAGCCAGAACTGCTCTGACGCATGCGTATCAATATCCTGCAGATGTTCAATGAATCTAGCATACGAGGGTGACCGTGGTGAGTCTGCTATCTCGGGTGTTCTGTAAATACTTTCAACTTCCTTCATAATTAGTCGAAACGACCAGCCATCATAAATTGCATGATGTGCTGTCCAGACAAAATAACGATCGCCAGAAGGTAGCTCTATCAGCCCGTATCGAGTTAACTGGCAACCATATCCCATTTGCTCATTCGCGTCTTGATTCAAATATGCATCTAGACTATTTCCTGTTCGCCAACTAATATCGCACTGTATCAAATTAGCCCCACTGTAATATAGTATTGAAGACATGACTAAACTAATATACTTACATGGTTCTCATTGGTGACTGCTTGGACTGACCGTGTTCCCGTATGAATGAGCCGGGTTCGTAAAATGGAGTTCCTCTTTACGGTTTGACTCCACGCTTTCTTGAAACGGTCAAGGTTGACGGAAAGCTGCAAACTAAATACGCTTTGTGATACATACGAGCCGGGCTGTTTGATTGAGAGCGTCATTAATCCTTCTTGCAATGGTGTACATGGGAATGCGTCCTCTATCTTGTTTGCATCAATATCGTATTCTTTCCGAAGCTGGCCAAGAATACTAGCGACGGCTGTATCATCGCCCAGTAACGTAAATCGACTGAAATCTTTTTCATCACGGCTATTAATTTCTGATGATTTAGTTGCTAACTCTTGTAATCTTGGATGCTTGAAAACGTCGGCTACTGTGATCCTAAGTCCTGAATCGTGAGCTAGAGTGGCCAACCTCATAGCAGCAATGGAATCCCCTCCAAGCCTAAAAAAGCTGTCATCTAGACCTATAGAATCTGTAGCGATACCTAGAATATCCGACCATAATCTGCAGACCTCAGTTTCAGTCTCCGTATCTGGCTGCCTCTTTTGCGTGTCGTTTAAACTGAAATCTCTCATGGCGTCAGGTGAAAGATCGGATATGATCTCACGTAAGGTTCTTCGGTCAGTTTTACCAGATGGTAAGAGTGGCATCCTTGAAAGGGGAACAAAGAGTGCCGGGATCATATATGATGGTAGACCTTCTGTGAGACTCTTCTCGAGGCTTCTCAGTTGATTTCTTAGATCTGGAGAAATGGGGAGTATGGTGGGTTGGTCCGTTGGACCTCCTAGGTCCTCGTGGCAGAAGAATGCGGTAAGGACTTTGGTATTTCGGCTGCGCAATTGAACTTGTTCGACTGCAACATGCGTTACCACGCGCAGCCCTTGTTGAATGTGAGATTCAATATCTCCGAGCTCCAATCGTTGACCATGGATCTTGATTTGTGTATCAACGCGACCCACAAAACGAAGATCACCGGTGGCATTGTCACTGGTATTGTAGTAGACAAGATCCCCGGTCCGATAAATGCGGTCACTTCGGGCACCGCTCATATTTAACCAATTCGGATTGTTGGTGAATTTGAGTAACGTTTTTGCACTGTCATTTAGATACTGCCGAGCAAGAGTAAACGACTCGATGACCAACTCCCCAACACATCCAAAAGGGGTTAATTTTGTATGGTCCCAGGGTTCTACGATCCAACAAGCGCCACCAGTGGAACTACCAATCATATCTGGAGTTGTAACTCCTCTGCTGATATTTGAATTGAGTGAAGAAAACACACAAGTCTCTGTAGGACCATAACCGTTTATGAGAAGCACTTTATCTGCCCAAACCTCAATATTATCATTTCCAAGAGCTTCACCTCCGAGTACTAGAGTTTTTAAATCAGGAACGTCCTCTGGTCGTATTGTCCTAACAAAGCTCGGAGTGAAAAAGGCCCAGTTTGCTCGCAGTTGTCTCATAACTCCTGGGAGGTCTTCCAATCGCCTTTCATCAGGGGCAACGCAAACACAGCCGCCGTTAAATAGTGTTGTCATTATTTCCAGGATGCAGGCTTCAAAAGCATACGATGAAAAATGAATTACACGAGAATCTTTGTTAAGATTAGTGGCCTCCCCATGTTCTTTTGCGGCGGTGCAGAATCCTCCGTGAGACATTACAACTCCTTTCGGGCGGCCAGTGGAACCCGATGTGAATTGAACATATGCCACGTTCTGTGAGGTCACCGGTATAGATAATTCTGTGCTTTCTAGCTCCGATTTCAAATTCTTTAGCGTAGACTCGTTTACTACAAATGTATTATTGGTCAAGGCTCCTGCTAAGGTTTCATATTGAGATGAGCAGAGAGCAATGGAGCTCCCAATTTGCTCGCAAATTTCCTGTAAACGTGGTAAAGGATGAAAGGGATCCAGAGGAACGTAGCCACCACCAGCCTTGAGAACTGCTACCATGGCTACAACAGTCCACACTGACTTGGAAAAAAGCAGCGGTACCAGCGTCTCCGGACCAACTCCCAGGGTCGTGGTCAAATAGCGAGCAAGGTATGTAGCAGACGTATCAAGCTCGAGGTAAGAAAGACTCTCGTCCAGGGAGCACACCGCGACTGCATCTGGCCGCTGTCTTGCATGTTGTGCAATGACTTCATGAATGCAAATATCTAGGTAGGGGGGTAGATTTTGGTTGAGTCGCATGATTTCCTGCTCATCTTCTGGGCTAATAAACTTCAAGCTTCCAATTTTCTTTGAAGTGTCTAGGGAGCTGTCAACCAATTGTTTCATGATATGCTCCAGCTGGCGAAGAATTCGATGCATCTGTGTATTGGAAATTATTTTCTGGTCATACTGTGAGATTATTTCAATTTTACTTCCATTCCCAACCCGACATTCTAATGTTAGGGGATATGTAACAGCCCCAGGGTATTCGACGAGAGGTGCGATGTGTGGCAGCTGCCCTAATGATTCGAAATTTGAAGTTTGTATAGCTAGCAAAGTTTGGAATTCACAAGCTTTAGAAGCGTCGCCCCCAAGTTGTTGAATATTTTGCATTCCAAAATGCTGGAATGGACGAATTTCCTCGGATTTTTGCTCAAGTATCGCCAACAATTCTGGAACTGTCGATTCCGCATTGATAGGTATCATCAGTGGTACCGTCGCAAGGGTAGTTCCAGTATAAAATGTTGGCTGTGGATCCATGGTGTTCCTACCATCTAATACTGCTCCAAATGTGACCCCGTCAGAACTCTCAGAGTATCTTGACAATAGAAGCGCCCAAGCAGCCTGAATAACGAACGGTGTGAGAGAGATTCGGGCTGCAGATAGCTCGATGCAATATCTCGTAGTCCTGTCTGTAACAGGTTTGTAGGTTGGAGACGGGAGCTTTGGGAAGGTTGATAGGGTAGATCCGGATAGCTGTGCTTTCCAAAAAGATCCTGCTGCTGTTTCGTTGCACCTAGCAATGTAGTTAACAAAATCTTTATATACTAGCATATTTGAAGTTCGAGCTTTGGGTCCATTGAGACCATAATTCGTTCTAACCTCTCCAAGGATTTTGGAAAGTGTCCAGCGATCATGAATAGAATTGTGGGCTGTTAAGATGAAATTGAAGAATTCCGGGTCAGTATCAGGGATCAACGTAAACCGTAGGAGAGAGTGGCCGTATCCCATGGGTATTTTTCGATCCTCTTCCAAATGTTGCTCGAGAGAATTAGCGAATTGCCACGCAATTTGACTGCTTAAAACGACCTGGAAAAGTTTACCCCCATCGACCTGTACGATTCTTGTACGTAAGATTGGGTGACTATTAACTACCGCTTGCAACGACTCCTTAAAGTTCCCAAGCGACCTAGCGGATACCTTGAAGACATATTGAGCCATATACGTTCCCGTATGTCTGTGGGACAGAATCATGATACTCTCCTGTAATGGTGTGCATGGATATGCGTCTAGAACGACATTTGCTTCAATTTTATAATTTGATTTCAATTGTCTCAGTAGATCTTCTCCAAGAGCTGTAGCTATTGCTGCCATATCAACTAATTTCGGGTGGCGGAATATATTAGCAACAGCCAGCGTCACTCCAGCTTTCTTTGCATCTACTGCAAGACGCATGGCTTTCAAGGAGTCGCCGCCAAGTCGGAAGAAATTATCATCAAGACCGATCTGGTAGATAGGGATACCTAAGCTCTTGGCCCAAACCTGCTGCAGTTGTTTCTGTATCTCCGTAGACGGTGCACGTTTGTCTTTTGGATTGGTAGTCAATGCGTATTCGGCCAGCTGCTGGACGGTGAAGTTCGTTGCTAGTGCCTGTAGTGCTCTCCGATCTGCCTTACCTGAAGTTGAAAGAGGCATGCGCGTTAATGGAACATATAAGGCGGGAATCATATATACCGGCAATGTTTCTGCTAAAGTCTCCATGACGTTAGAGACAGAGGATTTCAGAGTCTCTGTAAAAACAGAGAGTAGCGTGTTTGATGAGTCTTCATTTGAGCCATTTTCGGACTTCTGGTTCATCATGCTGAAAAATGCTACCAAATAATCATTCACCTTCTCCACAACAACGTTTGAGGCGCCGACGAGACTAGACTTCACTCTAAATTCCACCTCTCCAAGTTCCACTCGATTTCCTCTTATCTTTACCTGAGTGTCAATGCGACCTATAAACTTGAAGGTCCCATTCTCGTTCAATCGGCCAAGGTCTCCCGTCTTGTAAACTCGTCGTTCTCTGTTTGTAGTCGATACATCACTTGGTAACCATATTGGGTTTTCAATAAATACTTCCTTGGTCTTAGCTTCGTTGTTTAAATAACCCACAGCCAGCGTTGGCCCTTCCAGATACAGCTCACCAGCGCAGCCGATAGGAGCCAGGTGTTTCCCATCTGGCTCCACTACCCAGCATCGTCCTCCAATTGAACAGCCGATATCATTTGGATCATCATTTATTTGTACATCTGCATTTACAATAGAGCAAATACAGGTTTCGGTTGGACCATAACCATTCATGAGTTGAACCTTTGGGCTCCAAGTGTTAATATTGTTTTGAGTCATTGATTCTCCACCAAGAATTATGCTCTTAAGCGTTGGTACTTGATCTGGGTGAAGAAGCTCGATATGGCTCGGCGTGAAGAATGACCATGACACTTTCATGTCATTTATTGCATCCATCAGAGCCATGGGAGACATGCGAGTTGACTCGGAGACGACACAAATCGTCCCTCCTGCTAACAAAACAGTCAGAGTTTCAAGAAGGAATGCTTCAAAAGAATAGGAGGAGTGGTTTAGCACTCTCGAACTCTCCTCAATGCTGAAACCCGATATATGCTCCCTAGCTTGGGTGCAATATGCCTTATGTTTCATTACGACGCCTTTGCTTTTTCCGGTTGAGCCTGATGTAAATATCACGTATGCAGGGCTGTTTGGTCCCACTCTTTTGATTGACGAGTCCTCACTGATTGTGCTGAAGGAATCCAATGAGTTGGGGTCAGAGATAACGGATCCGTAATCAGTAGAAGGTGCGGTGCTACTGTTGCGAGAAATACCACTCTGTATAAGAATCTTGCTCCCACTACCTTTATCGTCACTGAACATGCCTTGGCCTCCAACCAGTGAAGAGTCTAAGAATGAATTATCAATCACTATGAGAACTTCGATATTGTCCTTGAAAGCTGTGGCGTATTGTGGAGAACAAAGTATCAATTGGCATTTAACTTCGATGAAAATTTCCAAGATTCGGGATTTAGGCTGGGATGGATCCAGGGGAACGAATGCAGCGCCAGCCTTGAGCACACCAAGCATAGCGACAATCGTCCAAGCAGACTTCTCAAAAAGTAATGGCACCATGGTTCCTTGTCCGACGCCAATGTCTAAATTATCCAACTGATCGGCGAGTATGGTGGAGTACATATCAAGTTGCGCATATGTGAATTCAGTATCCCATGAGCATATTGCATGTTTTAAGGGAAACTGGGCTGCTTTGGCTATAAAAAGATGATGAATACAAGCCTCAACAGTTGTTGGTAAGTTCTCATTCCATGAGATGATATCAAGCTTTTCCTGCGGGCTGATGACTTCGATATCTTGAACGCATTGACCAGGACTAGCTTTGTGCAACTGTTGGAGCACATGTGCCAGTTGATTGAGTATTCTACTCATTTGTGTAGATGGGATAACATCCTCATCAAAGTGTGCCATTATTGCCACTTTGTCTTGTTGGAGAAGAACCTCCACATTTAGTGGATAAGTAAAAAATGTTGAGCCATAATTTCCAGATTTGATTGGATGCCAAAGCTGGTCTAAAGCTGAATTCTTCTCTGGCTCGTCCAGCTGAGGCATGGGTTGGACAACAAGGAGACTTTGAATAGTGGAGCAGACTCTATCTAATTCAGGGCTAATCCGTTGAATATGTTGGAGCCCAATATGTTCGAATGGTATCATTTTCGCGGCAACTTCTTGAATAGACTCGAGGAACTGGCTTAGCTCTTGGTCACCATTAATAGCAACTTGAATAGGTACGGTGGTGATTGTTGGACCGGTTATTCGCTCAATATCAGGAACTGCTGCATTCCGTCCGGATAGTGTAGTACCAAAGACGACATTGTTCGACTCAGCATAGCGCGCCAATACAAGCGCCCAAGCAGCCCGTATCTTTGTAGACATAGTCAAGTTAGGAAGGGTTGTTTGGCCCAGATGGCACTCATGAGATATGAATGAATTGACGGACGCTTCTTTCTGATCTCTGAGAACTGGAAAACTTGAGGGTGTCCCGGACAAATGATCCTTCCAGAAGGTGGAGGCACTTTCTTTATTAGTAGATAAGATATACTCGATGAAGGTTGAGTAAGATGGGGCATCTGGAAGTGTCACAGCTAATTGACTTGATAATGCATGATATAATCGCCCAACCTCTTGCTGTATTAATGCCATTGACCAGCCATCGTATATCGAGTGATGAATAGTCCATACGAAGTACTTTGCTTCATTGTGACTAACTATTGCATATCTTGTTAATGGGTCGCCGAAACTCATTGGAACTTGCTTCTCAGCTTTAAGGTATACCGATAGCGATAAACTGCTTTCCCAGCTGATGGATTGTTTGACAACAACCTGCAAGGATCCAAGGAGACCCGAATGAATTATTCTTGTTCGGAGAATTGGGTGCTTTTCAAATACCATATCCCACGCTTTCTGGAACAATACCAGATTAATATTGTCAATTGAGAAGGAATTTTGGGAAATATAGGCTCCTTCTTGTTTCATTGATAACAGAATTAGGCCTTCTTGAAGAGGAGTACACGGGAAGATGTTTTCAATATCGCTCTTATCAATACCGTATTGCGTTTCGAGCAGTTGGAACGTGCTTTCCAACTCCTGCTGAGATAACAAGGAATACGGACTGACATCTTGCCTTTGTATGACCTCTTCTGTAGCAACACTGGCAAGTTGGAACAAATGAGGATTCTGGAAAACTTCTGAAACAGATAGTCTAATACCAGCTTTTCGAGCTCGTGACACTAGCCGCATAGCTCCAATGGAGTCACCTCCCAACCTGAAGAAGCTGTCTTCCCTGCCGATCAATGCTATATCTTGTGTTTTTAGTGTATCCATCCAAAGAGATTGCAATTTGGTCTCCATATCATTGGCCGGTGGTGTTTTCTGAACACTGGAAATCGAATACTGCATAAGCTGTTCCTTGGTGATATCTCTCCCAATTGTTGAAATTCTGGTTCTGTCCAGCTTGCCTGATGTGAGAAGCGGCATGTTTGATATTGGGACATAATAGGAAGGAATCATATATGATGGGAGTTTTTGCGTCAGCTTCTTGTCAACAGCTGACATCAAAAGTCTCAGCGGTTCAGAGGGTTGCAATGGATGAGTTTCTATTTCTTCGGTTTCCTGGTCATCGTGTCCTATAAAGTCGAGAAATGCGACCAAAGTACCACCTCCTCGATCATATATCGCTGCTGCTTGGATTTGTGTGCCTGATTGCATCAGTTGATATTCAATTTCCCCGGGCTCTATCCTTTGACCAAAGCGTTTGATCTGATTGTCCTTGCGCCCCACAATCCTGAATGTTCCATCTGAGTAGTATCTTGCCAGGTCGCCGCTCCTATACAGCCGATGCATTGGTTGCTTAGTCCAGGATGGAGCATCATTATCCGAAGTTCCATCATGATGATCCTGCAATGACTGTAACCAGGGTGGGTTTTCAATAAACGCAGCATCCGTCTTTTCTTTATCGTTTAGATAACCACGAGCAAGAAGCGGCCCAGATATTAAGAGCTCCCCGACACATCCTATCGGAGATAGCCTATTAGGATTTGAAGGGTCCGCAATCCACATGAGAGATCCAGCTGCAACTCCAATATTATGCGGAGAAGTTGTTAATATCAAGCCAGGGTTAAATGCACACCAGATTGTCGTCTCAGCAGGGCCATATGCATTAATTAAGTATACCTTTTCAGCCCAGTATGACACATTTTGATGCTTAACAGGTTCACCAACAAGCACGAGAACCTTCAGATCCGGTACATTGTTCGCATCTATCATTGTGGCAACCGTGGGTGTTAAGCAAGCCAAGGATACTTTAGTCTTTCGCAATATACCCTCCAAGTCATTCATTCGATCATGTTCAGACGGAACACAAAGACAAGCACCACTAATCAAAGCCAGAAACGTCTCTCCGATACTAACGTCAAATGTGTATGCTGCAAACTGAAAAACACGAGTGCCGCTGTTCACTCGCATAATAGATTTAAATGCCTCCAAACCAGTGGAAAGCCCCATATGTGTGAGGACAATTCCTTTCGGTTGACCTGTTGAACCAGATGTGAAGACAACCCAGGCTGCATTTTCAGGACTCGCTATCGCGGGAAGAGGAGAGGTATCTGGAAGTTGGCTAAGAAGAGAGTGTTGGAAAACAACAATGTGCTCTACTACGTTCCGGAAGAGGGCCTCGTGTTTTGGGGTGACAAGAACATGTTTAACTTTCGTTTGTTTCATAATGTGTTCCAACCGTTGCATTGGATGGTTGGGATCAACAGGAACACAAGCGCCACCCGCTTTTAGAGTAGCTAACATTGCAACTGTAGTCCAAAGACATTTCTCAAATGCAAGTAATACCAAGGTCTCTGGCCCGACGCCTAGAGAAACCAAATGCTGTGCGAACCGTGTTGAATAAGACTCCAGCTCCTGATATGTCAAATTGCCATCCCAGGATTCAATTGCCATTGCATGGGGAGTTCTCCGAGCTTGTTGTGAAACAAGATCGTGAAAAAGAACGTCGCTAGCTTTTGGGTACTCAGCATTCCAGTTGAGTATCTGAGTTTTGTTTCTTTCACTAATGAGATCCAGATCTCCGATCTTTTGCTCTGGAATAGCGAGGCACTGAAGTACCTTCCCAAATGTACTTGCTAAGTTTGCAGCATCTGCGTCGGACAACTGAGATGTCCAGTATGTAAGTCTAGCAGCTGGTGTTGATTTGGAAATATCCACTTCTACTATTATATCGTACTAACGGGCGGTATCAGCTAGGAAATTTCAATGCTTCAAGACACTTACCTCTGTGGGATTGCTACCGCCAATCTCGTGAAAATCAATAGTTGATTCTTTCTCTGTCATCGCTGACTGAACAATAAACGTCATCGCAGTATTGAAAAGCGACTGGCCTCCCGAGAGGTTTAAAGCATGTTGGATTTCTGCAAGCGGACAGTGCTGGTGAGACAAACTATTGAGATAGTCGGACTGGGCTTGCCCAAGCAACTGTATCAAAGAATATTCTTTACTCAGGGGTATGCGGCAGACAAGCATATTTATGAACGGTCCAACAGCATCTTGAATTCCTGACACTGGAACATCACGGCCTGAGGTCAGATATCCAAAACAAGCCTCTTCACTTCCTGTATAGGTACCCAGAACTATAGCCCATACAACTTGAAAGAGATTAGAGAGTGTGACTGAATGGGCCCTGCAGTAAGTCCGTAGATCCAGGTCGCCGAGATTTATTGCATAGGAGTTCAACGTCCTAGCACTAAGACTGGCGGTGGTGTCAAGAAGATTAGGGAAAATGCAAGGATCCACGTTAGCAAGATATCCTTTCCAGTAGGTGAGATCGACCTGTGCGGCCCTCGTTCTAAACTGAGCATTAGTACTATCATATATCATCTAATCTCCACCTTTGAAAACTTACAGTAGCTGGTGTTCGAAAAGGTACCCAATATAGCTAGAATACACTGATTGAGCGCCAACTAAGCCCGTTTCATATGCCAGACGGAAGTCACATATCAAAATGGACATAGATATACCGTCAATGATAGTATGGTCAGCATCAATCTTGCAAAATACTTTACCTGTTTTAGTACGCAAAACGGTTAGCTCGTGTGGAGGTCGACTTCCATAATCTTCTGGAGAATGGCCTTTCAGAATCTTGTGTATGTCGGTCCTTGAGTCAACTTCGATATCATTCAACCACTTGATCCCGCGTGATACATCGTAAGACTTTAGGACTACTTGGTCGAAAGAGCTTATTTGAGACAGGCCCTCGACGAAAGTCGTTCGCAAACAGGCATGGTAATCGACCAAATTCTGCCATGCTCGCTTCAACCGGTCAGAATCAACCTCAAGTGACGAGACTATCTCGTATATCGCAGAGGTGTTGTAGCCCTGTGCACCTCTGCTCTTACTCAATAGGAGGCCTTCTTGAATAGCTGAACATGGATAGGCATCTTCTACATCATCGATGGCGATTCCAATTTCAGGTAGCCTTTCCCTTATGGTCTTCCGTAGGTCAGTATATACTAGGTTGATCGACATATTTGTGTCATCAGTATTGCCTTCAACTTGACAATGCAATGCAAGTTCAGCGATTGTACCGGAGCGAAAGAGGTCAGCCACCGCCAAAGAAATTCGATGTTTTCTGCAGGCAGAAACTACTGCCATAGCAGAGATAGAATCTCCCCCGAGACTTAAAAAAGAACGGCTACGTCCAATCTTTTCTATCGGTAAGTTCAAAACATCAGACCAAATCTGCTCAAGATCTTTTTCGGTAGGGGTGATGGGGGCCTCGTAACCAACCCCAAGAGAGGTAATTTGCTCGTATGTTTCGGGATCTATTTGTTCAAGCCATTTCCTGACGGATAATCGGTCAATTTTACTGGACATATTGAGTGGAATTTCATCTACTATCGCCCAAACTGTTGGGACCATATATATGGGCATTTTGATAGCAAGGGTCTCGCGAAACTTTGATACCCATGCCGCTGCCCGCTCCAGATTGGAACCAGTTACCACAGAAATAGGTTTTGAGGCTGCTCTTTTTTCCGGGCTGTCTTGCTCTGTGTCAATATTCTTCCGTAATGATACAACAGCCACTAGACGACGGGGTTCTGCTAAGAGCCCTGCTGTCGGCAGAACGACGAGCGACCGAAAGATATCTGGATCATCAGCTACATTTCGTTCGACTTCTCCCAGTTCTAACCGCTGGCCACGGATCTTTACCATCGTATCTTTCCTGCCTGCAAAACTCATTGTCCCATCTGAATTCTGCCGCACAAGATCACCCATTTTGTAAAACTTAGCAGGATAATCTAGTTTGGTATCCTTCAGCCACTCCGGTCGCTCTATAAATACCGACGCTGTCTTCTCAGCGTCGTTCAAATATCCTCTAGTCAGCCAAGGAGAGTGAACAATTAATTCACCAACCGCGCCTATAGGGACCTGGTGATCGTGGTTATTAGGGTCCACGATACGTGTGATGCCCGCACATCGACCAACATTTGTCACGTCCGGGCTAAGTTTTAGGTCTCCCTTATATGAAATGAGACCACCCTCCGTTGAGCCCCAGGAGTTGCATAGTTTCACCTTTTGCGACCATTTACGAATAGCATCCTCAGTCATGGGTTCTCCGAACAGCAAAACTGTCTTTAGTGTTTGGATATTCTCCGGATTAACCGGTTTCAATACTGACGGGGTCGTACACAGCAATGAGATGCGCAAGTTGTTAAGAACACCAGCAAAGTCAGCCTGTCTATCAGTGTCGCGGGGGATACACACGCAACTACCGAACATTAGGCTTCCAACAAGTTCCATTATGGATGGGGTGAATCCATGAGATGTTACATGTAATATGCGAGTCCCTCGAGAGTTATTGACCAACGGCTGTAATGCCGTAAGGGAAGAAACATATGCGCCATTCTCTGTAATAACTCCTTTCGGAGTGCCAGTTGAGCCACTAGTAAAAGTGATGAAGGCTGCGTTGTTCGGTCTCGCCGAAGTCAAAGGGGGATCTTTGGGAAGGGACAGGTTTGAAAACAAATCTTGGTTGACGAGGATAACTGTTTCAACAGAATCAGCTAGTACGTCGAAATGTTTCTCACACGAGAGAAGAATAGTAGCGTTTGTCTGCTTGGCAATTTGCTTTAGTCGAAGTGCTGGATGAGCTGGCTCGAGGGGTACCATCGTCCCTCCTGCCTTAAGGATTGCAACCATGGCAATAACAACCCAAGCCGACTTCTCGAAGAGAATCAGAACCATAACTTCCAGGCCTACTCCTAAGCTCACTAAGTGGTGTGCTAGTTGATTTGCCAGCTCCCCAACCTGATGATACGTCCATTCGGCATCCCATGCACAGACTGCTAAGTCGTCTGGTTGGGAATCGATGGTTCTCTGAATGACATCTTTGACACATTCTTCTATTAATCTAGGATTTGCTTCTCTATTCCAATTGTCAATACACGCGCGGTGATAGTCGCTGAAGAGGTCCTGCTCTCCAACAGTTTGTTTCTGTTGTACTCCAAGGAAAACACATGCAATTGCTTTCTCAAAAGCACTTGCAATATTCAGTGCTTGTCCATGTGAGAAATGCGAAGGTTTATATCTCAAGATCACGGTTGCATTGCTTTGCACTTCAAAAATTTCAACCTCAATGGGGTATTTAATGAGCCTCGTATGTGATAACGCCGGGTATCCCTCCTGTCCCGTGAGAGGAACGGTCTTGTAAAAGTTGATCAATGTATTAAAGAGTGTACTCTCTCCGAGATCCAACGCCTTGTATATATCACTAAGTTTGCATGAAGCATGCTCTTGGCTACTGTGATAGTCGGTTTCAATAGTCTCCAGCACTTGCTTAAGGGCCACATCGGCTCCTAACTGAAAGGAGCGGACCAATGGATTGTGCAGCCTGAAGGAGTCGACGGCTGCGTCCTTCTCCTGGAATCCAAAGCAGACATCATCAATTCCGACATAGCACTTCAGTACCAAGCCCCACGCTACCTGGAATAGGGCCGCTGGGGAGATGCTATTTTGCCTACAGAAAGCAGAATACCGTGGCAAATGCTCAGATTTGATCCGTATATCTTCCGAAACGCTACTGCTACCCTCTATCCCATCATTGAGTACAGGGAAGTGACAAGGCTCCGTGCCACTAAGGTACGTTTTCCAGTATTCAAGGGGGGGTTGCCGAGTCATGTTTAAGGTTATTGCATACAACCCTATACTCTGCAATTGCAGAACGCGTCAGCCAATCAATCTATAACTAATCTTATTTGAGCAGCCAATCTCCTCGGGAGTAAAGTAATTATAACAGCAATCTCATAAACAGAACATTCCTTATGGCCGCTGTGACTCCATTACATAGAGCTAGTTCTCTGCTGATCCGTCAAAGAACTGTACGAGGCACATCATGTGCCAACATACAAATCTCTTGTTTGGCTTAGAAGGCTAAGAGAGCTATAACTTACAGAATGCTTGCTATCGTAAATGAGGAGGGAACCTTGTGCCTGAGATGGAAGCACTTGGGTGCAATGAAACCACTATTTTGGACAAGAACTCGGTATTGTTCTACTTTCGTCGACGCCTTCCACCCATCAGATTAAGGGCAATAACTTGGAAAGGTCATGCAAAACAAACAAAATTTTGTTAAAAAAGTATTTTGCAGCTTCCCGTTGGAGCTTAGATGCACCGTGTTCCCAAACACATGGACAAACAAATCAAGTTCCTGCATTATTCCTAGTAACGGTTTTACATACTCCCCATCCAATGGATACCACCTACTTATTCCACACATAAGTTGAAACCCGTACTGGCTATTTTTCTACGAAAGTATGGAGGTCCTGTACGGTGGATAAGTATTTGCACGGCACTAGCAGGGGAGACTTTCATTTCCCTTTTTAGGCAGTAACTCTTCAATCATTTCATCACCCTAATAAAATATTGCGTTAACTTAACCGAACTTGGCGCCGTTTACAACCAGATACAGATAAGGTCCTTGTTAATGGACATATCTCCTGCTAGTGCTGTGAAAATACTTAACCGCTGTGCCTCCGTGAAGACAAATCATAATAGACCTTCCTAATAGGGGAACTATATAACGCTGTGGCTCAGGCTTGGCATCCTCACTTCGGTGGGCTTGCGCTAGATGACGGTATCCACCTGTTTAGAACCTGAAATTCGGTATTCGGCTGAAACTTCGGGCTAAAAGCAATTGGTGCTGGTTTCTATAGCTTATTTGTAGTCGCAAAAAAGAGAGGTATATGTCTAGGGAATAAGACCTAAGTCACTATCGGATAAGATTACTATGCAAGAATATCATGCCCGTTCTCTCCTACATATTAAATCTAAACCTATCCCCCGTCACTGCTGCTTGGCATCCTAGATAGTACCAGTCCGCCGTTTGGCCACTGATTATTATCCTTCTTCGCTCAAGTTTTAGAACAGAGGCAGTTTGGCCACTGATTATTATCCTTCTTCGCTCAAGTTTTAGAACAGAGGCAGAAAACTAGTACCTGCTTGGTTCTTTCAATTTCTAACCTTCAGCTCATTATATTGGAATTTTTTCGTCTTCATGTCCAGGGCAGCTCTTTCAGGACTTAAAGCATCGAAAGATGCCTCCAAACTACTGGAGTGGTTAATAATTTTCCCTGACAAGCCGGGCATGGTAAGTCCAAGTAGCGAATCCCGCCAGCTGGTCCACCACATATCCATCGAAACAGCGAAATAACCTACAAGAGCAGCTAGAACGCCGTCTCCAGATTAGGCCTATCCATTCTGAACACTTCAGGCATTTGCATAAAGAAGGATTAGTTATGTGGGGAGGTATGTTGGCTCTGCTTTGCCGAGGTTTATCCTCCATTTAATTTATATTTGCCCGTTTGCAGCGCTTACAAATGAGATTCTAGGGCCGATATTCAAAGAGCATGTTAGTGATGGTACCAGACCCTTCATAGGTTCGGTCTTGGTCGTCCAAGGTGAAAGCGTAGCAGATGTGATGGGTAAGATTAAAAAAGATATCTATGTCAAGGAAGGCATTTGGGATTTGGAGAAGATGCGCATATTTCCCTTCCAGAGTTTATTCCGGAGACCTTTGCAAGCACAATAGTGGATCATGGGTATCCGGGATAGCCTACGGGTTGCTCATGCCAGGAGGGTATTACGGGCGTGGGTTTTGTTCGCGTATAAGGCACCCCAGGCTATAAAGAATCCACTCTCTCTTCCAATTAGTTTATAAATTGATTACTATGTGCTGTAGCTATGACAAATTCTACAGCTCATGCCGCTAATCCTCGCCGTCGAGGATGGTTTTAGGCAGGTGGTAATGTGAAGTATGGTGCGGCGCGGTAGCGCAATACGGCGGCGACCCGACGACCCGTATTTGCATTGGACTAAAGCTGCACCGATTACGAGAAGTGCACATGCCAAGCATCACCGTTGCATCGTCACAAGTGACAGCGCCTCAACAAGGCGTTAGTCCTTATATGGTACTTAAATTACTGTAATCGCATTTCCGTACGGAAGTAGGCTCTCGGGCAAGTAGAGTAATCTGTTCGTGCAGCTTAATGCTGACCATGACCTCACCTGCTCCTATATCCGGGCTCTTGCTCGTACGGTATTTTACCACAAGAGGAAGCTCCATTGTCGAAGCCATTTAGACGAAACAAGAAGCTGCCCCATAAAAGCTGGTTACGAATTTGAAACTCCAAAGCCGTCATCTTGGTCACGTGGTCCTTATCAGTTACGGTACAAGAGGAATTGGGTTTTGTACAATTGCGTTTCGACCTTGAGTAGAACAATGTGGCTAAAATCATTGCGCCGGTGGCAGCGAGTGCCATTCCTCCTTCATGCTAGAAAAATACACACCAGTGGGGCTTTATATAATAGCCTGCCAAGAAAAACCCTAAACGAATAGTCAGCTACCACCATTCCTGTACACTCACTCACTAGAATGAGAAATGAAACTTAGGCGATTGTTATTTTGATTGCATATTCCTAACATCGGATATCTTTTTTAGTTTTATCTTCGTTCGTGATCGCCCACAGATCAATCAATCACATATATCCACGGCTCCTACTATACAAACTCAAAGCAATGAGTTGAATTTCTCCTTGGCGGGAACCATACTGGAGGGAGAAAATCCAGGTGGCCCAGCTTCCGGAGGAAATGTCTTCGCATGCAAGGCAGCTAGCATCGAGGAGATTGAAAAAGAGATGCACAAGATGCAGCACGTACGTTCCACTACTCTCCTATTCAGAGCTCGCGCTAATAAATGATGGAAAAACAATAGCCTAGGTGGGACATGTCGACATTGACAATCTGGCCCTGCGAGACGGTCCTTGTAAGTGAATTGGGACATGCTGATAATGAAAGGTTTGTCTTAGACTGATCACGAATGAAAGCATTGACTAAAGATTAATCAAGCACGGATAAATGAAAACTAATTGCCATATGCCTAGTTAAACAATGGCATCGTGGTATGATATGTGAACTTTTTTATATAAGATAATAAATAAACATGAGAACTTTCATATCAAACATAACGTACGAGTGCCGTATAGCCAGTTAGACTAAGATTGTTACGAGGAGAAGTAATTGCTTCAGTGCATGATTGATCACGACATTCTTTTCTACTCACTTATGAGGGGTATAGAGAGACCCGGTGAAGGCCACATGATTCAGTTATTATCATTAAGGATGTATTCGCTAGATACATTATCACTCGGAAAAACACAATTCAGCGCATCATGAACTACAATAATCTTAAGACACTGCGTCGCTTTGATCTGAGTATGTGAATTCTTTGATCGGTACAGCAATGCGCATGAATTAAATTTTAGAATTAATAATCTTCCTCAGCAAAATTTATATGGACATAGAGTGTGTGATGAATTGCAGTCTTCATGGCTGACGCGTTCATGAAATGGATGAGTGGAGCGAGTATGGCGATTAATGCGAGTGTGGTTGACCAAAAGCTGCATTTTGGTAGTGATCATCATCAGGCGTCGGACTTGTGCGAGCTACGTTGCACAAAAGCTTACAACAATCACCGTAAGGTCTTACCATATCACAATCTTACAATCAAGAAGGGACTGATGATCAGGCATCAAAGTGAGAAATTCCGGTCGCGGTTATCATTGAGCGGTTATAATCAGTTGTCGCGATCCGTAATTGCCTATTGGACCAAATCAGCTACGGGCAGCTCATGCTGTTATTTAGTCAACAAAGTCTTACCACACTGAGCCAGTTTGCGACATTGCAGCACAGATTCTGATACGACACATGACTGATAATTGCATGGTCTATGGAGACCTTTATGCACTGTGAAAGAGTATCATTACGACTGTTCATGAATAGCTGGTCGGTTCCAATAATTAGTGCCAATAACAGACCATCGCACAACGGCGCTATATTGATTCGATTCAATGAAGTCATCATACTCAAGTCTAAAGTTCTAGGAAATATCTCCGAGGATTACGTTACAAAAATTAACCTGCATAGGAAATCATAATTGATGAAGAATCATAGCGGTAATAGTTTACGTTGAAGTTACCGCAAATTCTCAAAATATACCGGTGCTGAGCTAAGGACCCTAATACCTGCCGTCAGAGTCCACTTAACGAATCATCTGCTCCCCAGGGCTTCCAAGGGCTGACGGCTCCACCTTGCAGCGTTGCATTTCTCATTGAGTTTATTTGAGTATTTGCGGGTGACTGGGACCCACACTAAAAGCCCGCGGAGGTATGCCATCGTGGCCATTCATCTGGATGAAGTGGGGCAGGATTAGGAAACATACTTGATGCTCGATGCACTCAAGAGAAAAGCTTACCAGCACTCCGAAAGACCACCCTGGAATTTAAGTGTATTATTCAGTTATTACGTATCTTTTAGCGTCTAAAACATCGGGAGTTGAAAGGATGATTGGGTACATACCCTGCTGGAACACGAGACCACCCACGACGACAGATATAGTTACACTCATAACACGTATGCATGAAAATGCCGAGATTACCATTTCGACATCTTTTGCTCAATGATTGCCTGTAAGGCCATAATTGGAGTCTGGAATAACAAACCCGAACCGAGTCCTACTAGCTCTACAACAGATGTGAGAATCAGCCACTGATGAATATTCCGTTAGCTAAATAGAGACCTGCAATTCCAACCCAGAGGGTTCTCGAAAACAGCATGTCTGGTGTATCCACGTGCCAGCCACGATACCACTTGCTGCCTTGCAGACCGTAAGTAGAAGCAAAATAACATCAAGTAATAGTGGAGTCACCCTACAATGGCCCGGATGCAGAGTGGGAGATGGTATTCGGCATTAATAAATATATTTTGTTATGTATATTAGCATTCTGTTTCTTCTTCTGTCAGTATTGTGGGGGGTTGACGCACAAAAACATAACAAGCACCAAAACAAAAAATGGCAACAATGGACGCCATGAAGACATCATGATTAATACACCTCCTAGAAGGGCTCCAAGGCCACTGGAAACTGCACACGCCCTTTCACCGAGCTACGGTGGTAGTCATAATTTCTACATCCAACTATGAAATTATGAATATCCTGGACACTGATCTCGAGTTTTGGAAATATGTTAATACTCGATTTCACATTTAGAAGGTTGCTATTTAAGTTACATTTCTGAATCATAAAAATCCATCCAGTCGTATAAAATTTGTTAGACTAGGTTGAAAAGGTATCACACTATGGAGAAGTATGAGAAGATAATATTAAACGTGAAGGGCGAACAATTGATGAGTGAGCTTTTATAAAGAGGGTGATCAGTACGCTAGTATGAAGGTGTCAGATGAAATGGGTCACACCCCACGAGAACCTCAACTTCTCGCCATCAATCGAGCGATTGATATAATATCACGATACACTACTACACCTTTGCTATTGAAGTTTCATACGGCGAGCAAAGCTGTAGAAATATCATGCCTGATTACGCATTCGATGCTTGGCGTATCCAAAGTTACAGTTAAGCCGCCCGCTTGAAAGTGTACTATCGCCACTATCCTCAGCTTTAAGGACGTCATAATCACCTGCCTGCACTAATGTTTCAACACTTCCACTATATGAGTCACTGCAAATACCAAAGTATAAGTGGAATCTTGTCATTCAATTATATTTCCTATCATCGAGCGACAACTCACTCATCTCAACTTACTCGTAGACAAGACTCAACAAGAATGGGATGTGGAATGAGTCACCCCTATGGCCGTCGCCGCCATCCCATTGGAATGGGTCCTGCCCCCTTCGTCCCTATGATGGCTCCCCGTCCGGTTGTCATGGTACCAATGGGTCCTCGAGTTGGTATGCGACAGCCAGTCTACGGAGGAGGCATGTACGGGAGGCGGCCAATGGGAATGGGAATGAGAATGGGTGGGCGACGGTGCTAACAATTCCTCTAATTCTTAACTGTTCGTTTCATTCTCGAGGTTTAGCCCTTGCAAAAAGACGTTGTCACTAACAATAGTATAGTGCGATTAACTGCTTTTATATTGAAGAAGATTTTAAATGTATTGGACTTCATTACAAGCACTTTGTAAGAATTTTATTTCAACATCGAGTATCATAAGTCAGAATACTGTTCTTGCTACGAAGAATTCTCGGCCATTGTTACTCGATCTGTCTGATATAAGTCTCAACGTCCAATCTTGCTCTGGTCAATGAGTGGCCTGGCTAGTTGCAAATAGCCCTCGAGCAGAGTATATGGAGCAGGGTCACCTTTGAATGTACCACTTTCCTGGCCAACTTCCAATGCACTATACAGAGGCTTTATTGGGGTACCGGCTTCAGGTGGGTTTGGATCCACGTATGGTTGAAGCCAATTCCACATACTGTGGTTAGAGAAGCATAAGTCAGTCTCTCAATGTGGATAGCACCAGGTGCTTTCTGGGACCATCCAGGAATCTAGTAAAAGACATCGACAATCAGGATTGGACTTACTCTTTACCACCAGCAATAGGCAGATTAATGGATACGTTTCGGCCTTCTTAGTTGGGTCATCGTCATTTTGTGCTGCAAGCCATGAATCTGCCCGGAGAATTTCTTTCTCGTTGTATCCTTTGGGCACATCGTTGAGTGACCAAGATCAGATCAAGAGTGAAGAAAGCCGCTATTCAATAATATTAAATCTAATGAATATTGCTCGCTCTTCAGAATTATTTACTCATGTTTTTCATGGGAGCCTCAAGGGACTACCCAGGAATTTTGAGGCTTTTGATTGGTAAGATAGCACTATAGAGATGTAATGGAGTATACTGATCAATTAGTAGTGACTTGACTATGAATTTTTCCGCCTTTGATTTCAGTAAACCTTTAGATGAATCTACCTTTGTCGGATTCGATGAAGTATCGGGTAAGACTTAGGAATATTTCCGTCTCGATCATTTTACGAGGATCTAGCGCTTGCTGCGCTGCTGTCTGTGTCTCATTTGAAGAATAAGGGTATGTGTACATTGGTCTAGACTTTGTTTTCCCAGTGCTGGTTCCGGCAATATTGTCATCTGTATCCCAGTAACACACAACGCCATCAAATGGTCGTTCGTACTATTCGATTTGTCGGTGAATGAGTAGTTTAGAAATAGTATTGGAAACTTATATCTCCAATTTTGATATGAAAGTTGTATTTGTTCATCATGGGCTCCTCATACCCAAGGTCTGGGATTGGCCCTAGCGTATGTTGTGCCTTCATCGGAGCTTCCGCTAGCTCAAGAGACCAACCTACATTGACTAATGCTAACGGTTTGCCGACGATGGCATTTGCAGATGCTGAGTATTATGAGGGCGGGAATGGCATATTCTCAGTAGCCCCATTAATCATATTCCACAAGGCATGGTGATATTCCTGAGCCTATTCTGACTTTCTAGTATTTGTTGGATCTCCTTGCATCTGGCTGACCAGGTCTACCAGTGTTGAGATAGAAGTTTGTTGCTTACTCTGGGGGTGGCTGAGAAAATGGTGCCCACTGTAATGCAGTCAGGGCCCCCATAGCGGATTGAGGGTAGAGTAAGCCTTTTCCTCTGAAGAATTGGAGAGAAGAGTCGGCATAGTTGACAATAACCCCTGTCATAATATCAGCCCCATACTTACAATACAGAGAGAAGGTTCCCTACATCCAAATATCGGATTATCCCAATCATTACATACTCTCTACGGTGGGTCCATACCAGGATCTGCGTTTCTCATCAAGAAAGCGGCATTTATTCTTGCACTCTGGTTGATTGCTGGAGTTATCTGGATGAAGGGGCTATGAACCATGCCTGATGATGAACGAGAATCTGGCTTTGCAAAAACAGTGTTCAGGGTGTTATTAGGTAACATAGTTGGACACAACTGGTCTGCTAAGCAAGGGTGTATTGGAAACCTGGGGATAGTTGGGAGGAGTAACTGGCTTTCGACTAGGCATTGGACGCGCGACTGCCTGCCCGAATCTATCCACAACCACCAACTCTGTGAGAACTGCGTTAATTGTTAGCGCGATATAAACACTATACTCCAATTACCTACCGAGTTGTCTATGCTGTACTCCTTTAAAAGGCTGAAATCTCGCACCTTCAAAATTGATCAATGTCCCAAATGGTGTCTTGGCAGTCTCGCTGCCCATGATATTGATAATCTCCTCCATGACACCAGGCTGAAGGCCGATATCCTTGCCAATATCAATAGCCTCTGCAAGAGCTCTGGTAGCTTGACCCTGAACTCTGACATTCGGTTTCAAGTGGGAGCCAGTTCCTAATGTGAGCAGAGAGTAATAAATTTCAAAGGCTCGATTTTTTTATGAATGCCTAAGTGGTGTAAGCTCAAATACTCAAAACGAGATCTTGCGGAAATACTAGCATTTGATTTGACTGGATCAAGCTTGCCACTCACCGTCGTTTTTCAAGTCTTAGGATCTGTCACTTCTTGCTGCAGAAACTTTGGCACATGTACACCGGCAACATCAAGAATCTGCTTCACAATTGCAGCTAGAGCAAAAGATGGTTGTGGCAGGACCAAGATTCTTCCGGACACAGTTCGGCTGCCTTGATCAGTTAGATTGCTTGGTTCTGAGAGAGGGGTCGGATTAATATAGAGGACTTGTTTGTAATTATTGTTGTTCATTGGCGAGCTGCCGAGACCGATGGACCAAGGTGAAGGATCCTTTATGAAATCAACGTTGTAGAAAACGGCCTCCCATTCCACGAGAATTGGACAGAAAGGCAGGCCTGTCCATTTTTGAACCAGATCTTTGACTTCTGCGCGCTGTCACAGGCTTCCAGTAGGAGTTCATTTACTGTGGATTTAATATCTCCCGATGCCTTTGGAAGGTTTAGGTTTGATAGTATACCAGAGACCAAAGTCTACACGGGTGGACTTGCCGGTCCATTCGTAGGAGAGCTGGTGTCGCTGGCAAATTGTATCTGGAGGGAGTCTAAAAATGCAGAGGGCTATCTTGAGTCGATGGCAGCAACCAAAAGGGTTGGATCTGTTCTCTGCTGGAAGGAGTCATTGGACACCTTCTTCGCCGGAACCAGTGGCGCAGTTCCAGCGGGCGTAGGTGTCATAATTTCGTTGATCCCAGATTCAAGACTCACCTTTGTACTTTGCAGGGACTTGACATAACTCTTTGGGTCTGTGTATAACTTGTTCAAGTTATTCAAGTACTTATTTTTCTGAGATGCAGCAGTGTTATTGACATCATAACAAAACTTGAAGAATTCAGCAAACTGTTCCCATTGACTGATAGTAAGCGCGCCATTGTCACTGACTGGCTTCTACTCTACATTGATTTGGATCTACTAGACAATAATATGAGGGAATAAGAGAAAGAGAATCTGCTAGGAAGGAGATATTATCTCAACCAACCTCGAAGGACCAGCAATTTCTACGTTGCCTTCTTATCATTTCAGTCTTTTTCAATGCTTGGTTCATATTCGTTGGCTTTTTTGTCTTGGCAGATAAGCAAAAGACAGTCGTTGATGACCAGATGAAAGAACAACAATCCATGTTTCCTATACTAAATATTTGAATTTTCTATCTAAATCTCGTCAAGAGTAAGATTAAGTTGGTAGAAACGGTCTTTTCTGGTACAATTGAATTAAATGGTGATGGTAAGTACATTACAGATCATGGGGGGGCATGAATATATTGGGCCACCATCACGAGCAGTAGATAAGGCATGGGACACTCTTCTTCTCGGTATATCTTCAAACTCCAAACTAGAAAGGCCAAATATTTACTTATAGCTGTCCAGGCTTGAATCTTGACTTCGAAAAAGATGAAGCAGACGTGACCGATTCGATGTTCCAGTGGCCAGAGAATGGTCTCTATCTCACAGGTCTCGAAGTATACCATTCGCTCCATTGCCTGGTCCGCCAACCTTCTCTTCTCATTATCCGCAAGATTATATAACTAACATCTTGACCAGAATCGTCTTCGCCAAGCACTATATCCTGATTATTATTCCCATATTTTTGACAGGCCCGCAGATCCATCGCGCGAGGATCACATAGGTTTGTTCTATATATAGTCATAGCGAATAGATCACTGCATCAATCATATCCGCCGGGCACTCCAATGCCACGCGGATCTGACTCTTATGATATGGAGATTTGATAAGCCTAACAAGATCATGTTGAAGACAGACACTCGTCACACCTGCAGAAATTTTGATAAGATCCATGCTTGGGCGCTTGAGCATCGCATTAAATTTGAGACTCTTCAGAGTTGGCGTAACGGCAGCCTTGTTCTTGTAGATTAAATATTTGAGGATCATTAGCTAGTCAATAGTTGAGTTCTACTTGAGTATACAAATCAGTATTCTCCAATTAATAGTAGATGGAAGGTTGATTGAACGTTCTTACATCTACCTACGCATAACTTCTTAGCTTTCAGATGTTGCTGTAGGGCAGCAAGATCAGACCTCGCTATAGTGTAATCATGATCCCTAGCTCACGAGATGGCTACTATTCACTTACTATTCGTACATCAACATAGTATTACCCTTTCCACGTCTGCATACACGGAAAGAGTGAGTGGTTTGATTTCCTTCGTACAGAAATTGCGTAACTACCACTTTCTACATAAAGGAGTCCACTTTCACCGGACAGACCAAGAGCCAGGGTGTGTACTGCCGTGGGCCCGCGGGTAGCCTGCATGGCGCTAGCTACACTAAAAACGTTAACAGAACGCTAGTTAATTGCCTAATTTCTTCTCTTTTTACAGTATTACTGTAGACCGTACCGTGTGTACATCACCATTCATACACTAAACTGTAAAAGACCTGTTTTATTTTAGCATGAGAGCGAGCAATCTGTACTAAGTTTACGGGATCATATTACCCTCCACCTATCCATGAGACGTGCTAACACTCCCGATGTAAGCTAAAGCCTTTGTAACTCAGCCAAAAGACCCTTAAGTCCGCTCTATTGCTACGCTATTCATAAGCATCCGGATTAGAACCCCTAAAGTAGATGTTTACGACGTGCACAAGCATTTTAATCAGCTCCCACCATAGGCCGATCGAAAAAGTACCTACTCCACATATTGAGCCCAATCTTAGTTCCAGACTCCACTGGGAGGCCCTGATGCCCGACTCTTGTATCTCCGGACCCGTTCGGATGAAGATTATTCCAAAACACAGCATTCCCACGCCGTGGCTTCACCAACAACCCCGTATCTCCATCTGGAATAGCAAATTTGTCACCATCTGCCGTTTCTGCTACACTTGGAAGATTAGGGAAGTACGTCTCCCCTTGAGTACAGTTATCGTCGAGGTAAGCAAAAATGGTCCCGAGCCGGTTGCTTGGTTTGAATGTGAGGCCATTGTGGCCATATGAGCTGTCATTCTTCGGCGCGTCAAACCAGTCCATGTGATACTTGAACTGGTCACCTCCTGTCTCATACTTGACGATCTGCAAGACTTCAACTTCGAAGTGCTGAATGTTGCCAAGCAGGGCTTTCATTCTCTGCGTTAGGCAGGTGCAAACTATATCCATTTTAGGGAGCATAGCCGTTTGAGAACGGCGAACTGTCTGGTTCAAGCCTCCTCCGATGGCTGATTTATTATATCTAGTTTTTCTAAATTATAGTGTTAGTCTCTTTGAGAATGCAAGTGATTTCTCCGAGTAGTGATTACTCACCCTAAATCCAAGAGATGCTCTATCTCTGCGTCCGTTAGGAAGTTGTTGATGTATATAACAAGCGGATCAATCGATAAAAGCTCGATTGTATAGCTATGGACGCAGCTGTAGGAGACTGGGTCAAAATGTCCCAAATTGGCTTCTCCAAATGGGGTCAACCCAAGGATAGTGCTGCTGTACTCAGAGATAGGCTGCCAGTACCGCAGAACACTGAGTATCAGTATACTAATTGGCACTAGCAAAATTGAATATTTTGTTCGCAGTTCCTAAATGTGCCAATAGCGTTAGAAAGTCTGTAAAGTAAAATAGTAGAGACATTGACTCTCCTTACCATTGTTGAATATGCTTTCTATTTCCTGTTTATGGTACCTTGAAAGTGCTTACCGTGGTAGACCGAAGGCATCTAAACAGACTGATCAGAGTCCTTTGCGACCAAGGATATTCAAACGCCTGCAGTGTGATTGTAAGCCCGACTTCGGAACTCGAAGATTAGTGTCTTGATGACGACAGCTTTTACCACACTTATCACGGCCACTCTTCGTAGTTTAACTAATCATATATAATGCTACTTCCCCTAGTCTTAGTCAGGCGCAGAAGGGGGATCAACTGCTGGCTTTACAGTACTAAGAATCAAAAGCATTAGTGTGCGTATTCCCCTGCCTAGTACCTAGCCCCACTAGCTATCTGCCTAAGACTTTGTACAGAACTCACTAAAAATTACAGTGATTATTATTCAATTGATATGTATAATTGATAATGTCTCCAACACCTTCCTAAGATCAAGGATTCCGAAGCTGAAGGCGCTACTAGGCTTTAGCTTACAGGGCCTTAGGTCTACAGTATAGGCTGTAGGACCTGTAGCCTAACCTGTAGATAGAGCGCTCTATAGGCCACACATGCCAAGCTAATTGGCCATTTCTGATAGGATGTTCTGGGTAACTTCAAGAATTTAATATCAAATCCAGTTCCATTACTCGCTTAGAAGTTCTCAATAGCACTCTCATGACTTCTTATCTCGAGAACTTGGTTTTATTGTCATAGTTAATTATTCAACCGTCAAACTTTTTCAAAAGATAACATCTTGAAGTTGAATACGGGGGGTTATTAGACAAAGGATTATGATAGTAGTAAACAAAGGAATCCGTGACGAATAAGGGAAGTTGTAACGAGTAAGGAAAGTTGTAACGAGCAGGGAAAGTTGTAACGAGCAAGGGTCAGTCGTGACATATATTGTAAAAATGCCCCGTCTTTAGCATAATTCAATGCTTTTGTGTGATATGATCGCACTGCTTCCTGTGATACACGTAATGATCAGTAGTTCTGTCGCTTGTGTGAATCAGGGAGATGGCATTCCATTAGTAATGGAGGGACTAAGGAAAGAATATATACGATAACTAAAACAATCTATTACGTGCATGTATCAATAGCGACGCTCCGAAGATACAGTAATGAAAATGGAACGCATAAAGCAGTTCATTCTCAAATATTCAATGAAAAATTCCCAGGATCATGACCTTCGTCCCTCAGAAACTATAGGTTGGTCAGCAATTACCTTGCCTTTTTCCGCCTCCATTTGCTGATGCCCATAATCTAGCTTTGGCGCAGCCAACTTTGCCAGATGATGAATTAGACAACTCTCCAGCCGATAGTGATGAAAAGGATTTAGAATATCCTGTTGCGATATCCTCCAAGAAACATCGCCGGTTTAATGACAGCCGAATCTTTGTTTACATCCTGTTTCTATGGAAGACCATTATCTGTCTGCTTGCTGTGTATGGTATAATCAGCTTGGTTCGCCAGTGGTCTCACGCAGCTCAACCTAAAACCCCGCTATCATGCAACTGTGGCCATTCAGTTGACGAGGCTATTTCAATGGGATGCAAGTACGATCCACTGGCTGCGGCGTGGTTGCCCGATCACTGTCGTGATAAGGAGCTTTCAGAGGAATTTGATAAAGCGGGCCCTGGTCCCAACGGTTCCTGGAGTTACTATTCCGACAAGTATGGTACTCGGCAACTAAATGTGACAGAGATCTCTTACTACGCCAATAACCGCTCGGCACAATATTGGAGCACGTACGAATGGCATGTCGTACATTGCATTTTCTATTGGCGAAAGCAATTCAGAGCACGTTTCACCGGGGTGACGGTGGAAAAAAGATTTGATACTGAAGCACACATCAAACATTGCGGCAAGATGTTTATGCTGCGTAAGCCCTTTAACTTTATTGATACCTTTCAGGGTGCTTCACTTTACTCAGATGGCCACGACAGTGCTTAGTTAGAGATGAGGATGTATATAAACACAATAGCAGGAGAGAGCTTAATAGAAGATGCTTCCACCACCAGTACTGGGCAGCCCTTTAGGCACATCATTCACTGTTGCATATAAATTGGTCCTGTGTAGGGTGATTTATTCATGGACTAATTTAATAGCAACACTTTCATACAAGGCTGAACATGTTATGACTTAGCATGAGAATTCTCTACCGCTACTCGGTCCCCCATAGTTTGCGTTCTATTATAACCCTTTTTCACCATGATTTTCATAGCATCTGTGGGATGGATGGACGAAACTCTAAATCTGTGACCTCGTTCCGGTGTTGTTCCAGGTTCATATGCTTCACATGATCTACGATAAACTGCTAGTGGCGTGTGTATTCTATAGTTATAGTAAGTCCCTATAAAATGATTCTACGACTATAACAACTACAAGACAAAATCGCTACAAGTACTTGCAGTCTCTGTATATTTTTGGTACACTTTAACAGTCATTTCCGCTACGGGATATAGAAACAGAGTGGAGTAAATATAAGTATACTGGCTAACGTGCTCGTTCCCAATCAGATGGCTGAGATTCTTCAAACTACAGGTATTATTCACCTTCTTTTTGTCCCATCCGCTGCTCATTGAATAACCTGATCAAAATGATGTCTTTTCCGGTTAAATGCAAAATAATCTCACATCTATCAACGGTAAAACCAACCACACCAAACACTAGCCAGATAGGCTGACAGTAATCAACTTTCCCCATAGTTTCACTGGAATTAAGATGCCAAAAGCAACATAATAAAGTAAAGCTACAAGATAATTAGGGTATTCCTTCTATCCTAAGAAAGTATCTTACGCCTCGATCTTTGAATGCGAGTTCATTTACAAGCTGAGTGGTCCGAGATTTTGCTAGAGGTTATGATGCTAGTATGAAGCAGACACGCATACAAGTATCGCGGTACGGAGACTCAGTAAATTGTCGATACAGATGACTCTTCACCGTGTGGCAAATCCATAACATAAGAGGCGGATCTGGGATATTTTTATCACTTAGGTATAATACATGGTCACGCATCTCAAGTGAAAGATTCAAATGATGTGATGTCTACGGATTATAAATTTAAGATACTTCAGTATGTTACAGGAACTTGTTTTGAAACCCAGTCTCGGATATTCTGAAAATTGCGACAGGTATGAGTTACATCTGACACAACATATTGGTAGCCAGCGCCGGGGAAGAATTTTGTAGGTATTGGTGTAATATCTCCGGCACACATGATATATTGTCTAATTTGTTCGACACAGTGACCTAGTCGGCGTCAGTAAGGTAGCAGAGCCTCGAAGAGAGAGTTGCTTTGTTATACCAAGATGAGCTGGCTCTAAAAGTTCGTAGTAGTCAGGATATAGCACGCGTCTCAGCTGATCCTATAGCTCAGGTATATTAGCGTTAACGTGAGTATCAAGCAAGAAATATGGGTAGACGCACAAGACAGTGCAATGTGTGAAACATGTCAAGCCTACGCTACAGTCAATGTGTGATAACAAATTTTTCTTGTAGGCGTAGGTCACATACCCAGCGACATATGCTCCGGCTTTTTCATACCAGGTCTCATTGTACTTCTCTCCAAAGGCCTCTTTAGCTTCCTGTTCTGTAATCTTGAAGTATCTCCCTATGCCGAACTATTAACCACTTCTGTTCAGATCATTGATTACGAGAATATTTTATACCCTTGATTAACTCATCCCATGCTTGGTCTATTTCTTCGTTCGGATCACCAATATACTTGATGCGAGCCGGGTTTGGGATATACATGTCTCCATTCTCGTCAAATGCCGGGCCTCCAGTGAACAGAACTTCCTCGATATCAACCTCAGGAAGGACAGGCTCTATAGAACATTAGCAGATCTAGAATAATACCCCTGTTGTGGGGGAATGTATTAACTGTAGTCTGTCGGGAAACCGGCCTCCAGTTTTTGGAACGAAGAAGATTTTGTTCGCTGGTATAGTAGGAGAGTCGAAGAAGCACAAAGTGTTGCAATGACCAACGACAAGACCACCACTATGTTGGACCAACCAGTACGGGGGGGTATTGTTTTTTTGAGCGTAATTTGTTCGCTCTTATCGTCGCCCTCTTCCTCTTGAAGGGAAGAGTATGTTGGTGATGACATCCACGGCAGTCGGGTAAACATCTTTGAGTGAGCAACTCTGCAGAAAGCTTGGAGAGTATGAAGAAAGTTCAATGTGGCATTAGAGCCATCGAACATAAGCCACTGCACTCCCTTCCATTACTAATGTCAAAGCAGCGCATGCACTACAAATGCACAGGGTGGATTATATTGCACAAGAGCATTAAATTATGCTTAAGATTGAGCAGTGCTACGTCATATGTGCGAACTATCTCGCTCGTTACAACCTTCGCTATTCGTAACAACTTTCCTTATTCGTTACCTCCTCTGAACATTGCGATCGTTGCCCCATCTTAATAGCCTCCCATCCCCTGGTTTAGCTTACGTGAGCTCAAATTATGGTAGCGTTTTCTATGAACGCAGCAGAGCTGATGTTTAAGCTTAGAGAAACATAGCTTATGGTACTGGTATGAGCTTCAAACACCTTACTTCCCGGTTCATCGAATAGTCATCACCGTATCGACTTTCTCATCATGACATCTTTCAAACCCGGGACGCATCTTGTGATTTTTGATCCATCCAACATGGTGCTAAGTGAATCCAACTAAGGAGGAACATAGTAATCGTAGTATTTGATCAGATATTTAAAGACATCAAACACCCAACATCTTTCTCCTTCCACTCTCTCAAACACATCGCCTCTTAGATATCTCAGCATCCACCACACAAAAGGCAATTCTACCAAATAACTCTACCAGACTCAAAATGAAGCTTCTTGTTCTTTTCTCTACTCTTCTTGCAACTGCCAGCATGGTAGTAGCAATGCCATCTGAACAGATGGGCAAGAGACTTGACGCACCTCCCGGAACTGGTGGTGCTGACGGATACCCACAACCCGGTCCAAATCCAGGTCTCTGTATCTGCACTGACGGAACAGCAGCAAGATGTGATTCTTGCTGCTTGACTGGTGGTATTTCTTCCTGCGCCGAGGGTCCTTGCGTCTCATGCTAGAAAGTTATACTTTAGTATGCTCTAGGGTATGTCTCAGATTTTCCCACAAGTAATTCAGCCGATTTATTTATTTCATAGCATATGTTCGATAGCCCCTAAGGCATGCAACTTCAGCAACCCTGCTGTACACTAGGAGGCTTCACCGTACAGTTGCTGTGAGAGCATAATCACTATATGCATTGCTATTCAAGTATGAATGATGTGGTGGATACAATGAGGAGTGGTAGAAATACGACTGGAGTCTGAGTAAGGGGGATGTGCAGATATGGAGACCAATTTTTTGTCATTCTTTTTAAGTCAGATTAGTACTTGAATTCAAGAACATTAAAATGTGTTATGAAACGCCCATTGGGTGTACTTTGATAAGCCCTGCCGTATGTGTTAACTGCCCTTCGAATTACCGTATTTGCAAGTCACTTTGAGTTTCCATGCTGAGATTCTCGAGTTGTTTGGCAGGTATAAGATCTGTATATATTTTTAGTATAGTTGATTCTGAATATGAACGGCTATTATCACTTTTGTGGATTACAAGCGGGAGCGGTTTTAGCTACCCGTGAGATCAACCACTCGGCCTCTAAAGAGGTCGTATAAAATCGCGTAGCAATGTACCGCACAAGTCGGTGGCCTTGCACTGTTTCGTGCTTGTTAACTGATCTTCAAAAAGCTATCAATTAGTCTCCTAGCTACGAGTTACCAATGAGACTCGATCCTAGCATTCTGGCATGTGGGCATCGCCAATAAATCTCTCCGCTTGCAAATCGGACCCATCCACCAGTAGTAGATTGTCGAAATAATTTGCATACGATCTATTTAATATAAAATCACTAACTATTGCACTATAACTGTAATTCTGTCGCTAAATGGACCCGTACTAATTATGGTGAGCGTGCTAAGGATCCCGGGCTCCGTTTGGGCTCAGCTCATCCTCAGCCCAAACCAAAGTTGCCGCTGCTCACACCAAGAGAATAAAACGGAACTGGCAAGAGGGGGAAAGATTTCACATAGAGTTATAAAGGTGTTGGAATTCGAGACCACGAGATATATAACAACTAGTGTGCTAGATGATTACAACCGTATATATAAATATATACGCTAAAGAGCCCTGGTTCGAAACACTATTAACTAGTCAACCAGGTACCATTTCTTCTCCTGACCAGCAGGTCTATTAAAGTTATCTAGAGGTGATTCATTCTCAACGTGTTTCCAGACCTCCTCAATCCGATTGACAACATGCAAAGGGAGAGAGCCAACCTTAAGCCAAGTTAAAGTCTCCCTTAATTGCTCAATATTGCGAGACCCAAAGATAACCGCGTCGCCAAATTCTGCCTCTAGAGACGAATGATAGGTAATCCGCCGATAAGCAAGCTCGGCTTTTGGAATTCCTGATTCCTCAGAGATCCGTTCTCACAATTGTAGCCCTTTCAGCATCCCAGGCTTGTTATACAGTTCATGATATAGGCTGCCTAGCGAGGTGGAAGGGTCCCATCGCCCTTTGCCACCCGCAATCAGCTGAGCAACATCTTTAGATAGAAAGCCCCCGGCGATAGGAGAATAGGCGTAGAAGGCTATATTGTGTTTTCGGAGAACAGGAAAGAGCTCCGTCTCTACCCGGCGAGCGATAGCGGAGTAATTTCCTTGATAGACTGTCGGTAAGATGTAATTCCTCTCGCGCGATATTCGGATGACTTCCTCTACCTCCCCGGGCAGAAAGTTTGATAGTCCAAAGCTCTTGAACTTGCCGGACTTGTATAGAGTGTTGATGCCGGCAAGTACGTCTTCAAGGGAACTATCACGGGCGGGGGCATGAATGTAATATACGTCCACCTAAGGATGACTCTTGCAATTAGTCAACAATTTCTATACGCAACTACTTACGTATACCGCATACCTGATTGGTTTGAAGCTGTCGTAAGCTTTCTTCGCCAGCAGAGATAACAGTGGTCTTGGATGATGGCTCTGGAGAGAAGCCTCCTGGGTACTTGGTGTCAACAGCAAACCGAGAGCTTGCTCCGGACTTTCCCAGGACCTCCTCGCTCACGCCGTAGATTCGCGCCGTATCGATTTTTTTGATGCCTGAATCTTCTAGGAGTTTCAATGTTTCTTCAATGTCTTCTATGAGATAATGTTTTTGATCCATAAAGGAGCCCCCTCCGAATATAAACTGGGGGTGAGTAGGAGCCATTTTGACAGAGAGTATTATGCTCACAGTTTTAGACAGGTTGAGCCGGATTTAAGGAACATAGCAGAACTTGCTATAAAAATCCGCAATTCTTCGTTGTGGATGATGTGGCAGATATACTACTTATATTTTTAGTTTCGACTTTCTATCTAGGCCAGTGCTTACGTGGATGGATCTTGCGTAAAGGAATATGTTATCCCTAAGGCAGTTACATATGCCATTATAATATCGTAAGAAACCTCATTTTGCCGCATTGTCTGTTTCCCTCAGACCTGTGGTCGCTGTGCATAACCCTTGGCACCTAACAGAAGTAGAAAATGAAGCTGCTCTCAGCGCTGTTCGAAGGATCCAGATGCAGATCGCACTAGGACTTAAAGCTAGCTGTTACTTGGGTCTCAGAGTTAAGGGGGTTGGTGCTAGCCAGTACCTGACACCGATAATTATTAACCTTGTACGTTACTTGCGGAGGTATAGCGGTAGACAGGGTTGGAGGTGATATTCTAGGAGATAACACTAGGACCTAAGACTAGGCCTTACGACTAGCATATGGCGCTTATTGATGATTAGCTTATAACACCGGTGATGTACATAACAGGAGTTGGGAAACCAAGGCCAATGCTTTCGGCCGTTATCGAAAGTTGACCATGGCAGCCAAGCTCGGGATATGAGCCATCATATTTGAATCCACAGTGGTATATATACTGTTACTAACGACAAAGCCCGAGGGGAAGATCTATTGTCCTTGGAGTAGTCCACTCGTCTGTTACCATCGCCCGCATCGTTTTCTTATAATTCATTAAAATTGATTGCAATTCATTGCTATGTCCGAATTCCAGAGCCTGAATCCCGCCACCGGCCAAGTCATCAAGTCATTCTCCACAGCAACAGACGAAGAAGTCCACGCTGCAGTCGATCATGCAGACATCGCCTTTCAGAGTTGGCGTCGCCAGCCCGTAGCTGCTAGAGTGGCAGTCATGGCAAAGGTAGCGGCACTTATGCGTGAGCGCCTGGAAGCATTGTCGGAGTTAGCAACTCTTCAGGTAGGCAGACCAATCGAATGGTCCCGCATCGAGGTTGACACGGCAGCGCGAATCTTGGAATACTATGTCAACAAGTCCGAAGAGTTCCTGGCGCCGAAGCCGTTACCAGATGCGTCTGGCGCTGTTGTTGCTTCAGAGCCCATTGGTGTCATACTTGCTATTGAGCCTTGGAATTTCCCCTTTTACCAAGTGGCCCGGGTAGCTGGACCTCACATTGTCGCGGGAAATGTGCTCATTGTCAAACATGCACCGAGTGTTCTGCAGTTAGCTTTGGCTATTGCATTGCTATTTAAGGATGCTGGAGCTTCCGACGGTATTTACACAAACATCTTCGCCACTATCCCTCAGATCAACATGATGATCGATGACTTCCGTGTTCGAGGAGTTACTCTCACAGGGAGCGAGGCAGCCGGCGCCACAGTCGCTGAGCGCGCAGGCCGGAATCTCAAGAAAGTCGTCTTGGAACTGGGAGGCTCCGATCCATTCATCGTTTTGCCGGATGCTCTTCTGCCAGAATCAGTACAGCAGGCTACCCTCGGCCATCTGATGTGGGCTGGACAGTCGTGCACTGCCTCCAAGCGTGTCATCGTAGTTGGCAAGGAGCGTGGTGTGCAGTTTCTGGAATTGCTAAAACAAGCCTTCAGCGCATTCACACCAGATTTGGTAGATAAATTCACCTACTTAGCCCCACTGTTTGCAGAGCGTGGACTGTTGAAGCTGCTTGAACAGGTGGACAGCACGAAGACCCATGGTGCGACAGTAGTACTTGGTGGAGAGCGTGTCGAGAGACCCGGCTTCTTCATGGAACCGACAATTATCGCCAACATCTCGCCTGAGAATGCTTTATTTCACGAAGAGACATTTGGTCCCGTCGTCTCGTTTTATGTGGTCGATTCGGAGGACGAAGCAATTGCTTTGGCAAATTCCACAAAGTTTGGGCTGGGCGCATCCTTCATGGCGACCGATATCCAACACGCTCGAGAAGTCGCCAGCCGTATAGAGTCGGGCATGGTCTATATCAACTCGATGTCCTACACCGGGCCTGAAGTGCCATTTGGTGGAGTGAAAAACTCAGGCTTTGGACGGGAGCTATCAGAGTTGGGTATTGGAGAGTTTGTTAATAAAAAGCTCATCAGGGTGGCCGAGTTACAAATGTAGTAACGAGGAAAATGGTTTTTCTTCGATACATGATTTCATGGATGCTAGAGCCGATTCAACCTGGGATATCGCTCTCGAGAGTTGGCACATTTCGAGACGGTTTGACATGATGAATGGGTTCATTCGAGAACTATTGGAGTCTTCTATTGGTGAAGTGAGTACGCTGAGAGAATTGGTAAGCTTACAGTACGTCTGCATGCTCGGAGCAGTAGTGTCAGTGCCCTGAGGGGTTTTCTTCTTCGTAGCTAGTCCCTGGAGAAGGTTTTGTGCATAGAAGATCAGTAGACGACGTGTTTATGGTATCTTAAACTCCCGAGCCATAACCCGCAGGTTTTCACACAACACGCATGGTATTTGCAAAGTGCCGAGGTGACTTCTGCTACTCGTATCTTTTAGCATTATGCCGATGTCTCTTGGCTTGAATCCGTGCAGCCCACCAATGCACCACACGCATGGATGGTTCTCGCCTTATTTCCATATTTATGACTGTAACATAAACTTATGAAGGACGGAGGTCCAACATCCGGGGGTATATTCACAGTGCCTTTATCTCAGAAGACCGCACCGTACGCCAGCCCAAAGATAATTGAGCGACATCTCCCCGTAACTTCAGTCTCCAAGGAGCCCAGGAAGCGGTCACGTATCACGTGGAGCTGCACAAATTGCCGCCGGGGTAAACAGAGAGTGCGTTGCTGCTCTCCTAAACATAGCATCTAGTGCCCAGCTGATTGCCTGGTAGTGCGATCGTGAGACTCCTTGCAGGACATGTCGTCTTCGAAACAAACAAGACACTTGTAACTATGGTGAACCAACTGGAGTCCAAGCTTCCAACTTGATGTCAGGCACATCCAAGTCGGACCTGTGGGCTTCATCTGGCGACAACTCTCGTGCTAGCACTCGTGAGCAGTCCCAGACTACAGGTATATCCAATAGCATGCGAGACTCCCTCCAAAAGAGGGACCTCCTTATTTACGGATATTCTAATTTCAGCCCCTATAACTCCATAGGCATCCTCCATCAGCTGGAACAGCACAATTTGCAGACGGGTCTGCCTCTCTCATCAAACGACTTTGATATATTCACATCCTCTACGGCCTATCACAGGTACAACGCTCTCGTTAGACAGCTGCCATGTCATGAGTGCACCCATGCCATTGTTGACCTCTACTTCTACGACGTCAACTGGCAACATACACTGTTGGACCGCAACTACTTTGACGGCTTACACGAGCGGTTTGCTTTAGCAGCACCGGGATCAAAGGAGCAGGATATCATAGCTTTTCCAGCGGTGCTATTCCAAGTCCTTGCATTGGGCCTACAATTTATGCCCTATTCGTATTCTTGCGGCTCAGGCAAGGCGTGCACAAACAATGAGAGCAAATACAGCGACGCTAGCGCGGAGTTACTTCTACTCCTGAAGAGAGATATGATCGGCTTGCCATTTCTGCTAGCAGAGTTTCTCAGGGTGTCGTGGTTAAAAAATAGGGGCCTGATACTGGAAGCATGGAAAGCTCTCAGTCAAGCTGTGCGTGATGCACAAGAGATGGGACTGCATCATGATACCAACACACTGGAAGCAACGAGCACAGAAACTGCTTGCGAGCAACTGTGGGACATGCTCATGAAACGCCGCACAATAGTCAACCTCTTTTTATGGGACAGGTATGACTAACTGGTATATTTTTTGACTTGATACATGGCACTTACACTAACTGTGATGACTGTGTCCTCCAGCCAAATGGCGATGGTGCTGGGAAAACCGATGAACTTTAGCTACGACGACTGTTCCTTCATCATCCCTCCAACAGACTGCGATGTTCCACGCGACCCAAGGTTGATGGCACCCACCGCGAGAAAGAACCTCCAAGACCCGTCCCCGTTCACCTTGCGTTTGCTAGAGTATTTTCTCGCTCGCAACATGAGGGACGTCCGAACCCTCGAGCTGCAGGGTCCTTCTCCAAGCGATTATACGAAGGTGATTGTCGCATAAGTTACGGTTGTATATAGTAATAATTGAGTGATCTGTGTGTATTGGGAGGTGTACGAATGGGAGTTCTATATATACAGTAAGATAAGGGGCTCGGTGATTGCCGGCGCCACAGCACGGCCACCATATTATGCAACACACCCCTTCAGAGTGCCAGAACCATGGTGTGGCACTCTGCAAAAACCTTCATAGGGCTACGCTTTAGGGCTTTATTGCTTACTAAGCGCTCTCCCACCAGTCTTCCACTCCATTTCCACTTCGCGGTTCACCACCCTCTCCCGTAGCTCGTCCATACGCCTGATTATAGCTATTCTCTCCCCTATATCTTGTATGCCAAGCTGGTCGACGAAACGCGTGTGTTTCAGCTTTGGAAGCCCCTTCGTCAGCCCGTCTGCCACCATCTTGCTTGTTTCCAGCCAGTTGACCTGTATTCTCCCATTCGAGTGCTCTTGTCGAAGCCAGTGGTTGTGTATATCGACGTGCCGAAGCTTGGTCTGTAGCTTAGCTGATTCCTCGCATATCAACCGTATCGTTTGCTTGTTATCGCACTGTAATTCGAGGGGTTCGTTCAGTTCCAACAACATGGCCTTGAACAGCCTTCCCAGCCATATGGCTTCTTTCGCGGTTTGCGAAATAGCCAGTAATTCGGTCTCTGTGCTCGATGTGGTCACTGTATCTTGTTTGTTCGTACGCCATGATACAGGCCCTCCAAACAGCATCATGACATAACCTTGTAAGCTCTTGCGATCGGTTGAATTGTCTGTAAAAGAAGTATCACTATAGTACATAAAACATAATGTTCCTTTTTCCCCTTTATAGCCATAACCGATAGCTTTATTTCGTGTATAATAGAGATATTGAATTACTCAGTTTATCATGTCATAATATTGTTAGCTTGGGTTCAAGTTGAACTGAACTAGTTTATATACTGAGAAAACAATATCTAGTCATATAGTTATTGTAGCGTACAACACTGAGCCGACCTTGCTTTAAAACTCGTGAATCGACTAATTTATAGTTTGTGAAGTAAAAAACGTTAAATGGCCTGGAAATAAAGGAATGTCAAGAGGTTTATCAATAAGTGTAATACCAGATTGATTAATAATCTTTTCAATATATGAAGTCTAAGAAAGTTATAATTGTTTCTTGGTTCAGTCTTTAATAATATAAACTCTTAAAAACCACTTTAATTCTCCGTAATCTGTCATTTTAAACTGTTTCTTGAGGTCTTGAATAACTTAGTCTGTCACAGGTTTGCTCTTCTTCCTAAAAGTGAAGACGATATCGTCAACGTAATAAAAGACTATAACTCTTCTTTTTACGGCCACGTATAGTTCTTGGGGAATTAACTTAAATCCTAGGTAAACAAACATATCTGTAAATACCTTTTGCTACAATAATGAAGATCGTCTGAACTTATACAAAGTCTTCTGGAGTAAAAGTATTTTTCCTAGTTTTTCGAAACCTGGGAATAACTACATATAAACTATTTTATCTAAATCACAGTTGACAAACGTGTTAACAACATCTAATTAACATGTTTTTAAGTCAAAATAAGTAGTCATAACTATAAAAATTCTAAAAACTATACTTACTAACGTTGTAATCTTCGTAAGAAACTCTCCGGCTGCTTACTGATTCTTACATACTATGAGCTTTACTTTACATTTCTGAAGATTTCTATACTTATCCAACTTATATTTAAATATTTATATATAGTCTAAAACCTTCAGACCTCGGGAATTCAAACGTTTAATCTTTTTAAAAATTCTTTTTTGTTCGTGTTCAGCTAAATGTTAGCGTTAAGCCTTTTTGAACTATTTCTTGAAAAAGTGATTTTCGAGTTCTCGGACATTTTTAGGTTCTGGGGGAAGGTTTTTCTTATTAGCCTTGAATATACAGTTTATGTTGAATACTCCTTTTTATCTCTGTACTACTTTGTAACGTTTGAAGTTACTTAAATTGTCTGGAAATTGTCCCAGAGCTTAAAACTTCATATTCTGTCTTACCTTTTCAGGGCTTGCCCTGTTATATATAAATAAGCAAACAAAGCTTACTGAAAATAATGTTAATAATTCTAGCAATATAAACTATAATAAAAACTCGTATATTATATCATAAAGGTTTACAGAATCTGACTCTTCTCTGACTAATAAGAACTCATCATAATCAAAGTCAAAGTTAAAATCTCCTGTATTAACAACGATCATATTTTTGTTGTTCTCTTGAATAACTTATATATTGACCATTATTTGTTGCTAAAGTTAAACCTATTCTACAAATTCATTTTTCTTCTTTATTAAAATGTCTGAAATGTTTTCTTTCTTACTGTTAAATAAGGTATTTTCATCAAATATTATATTTTTAATTAAAATAATCTTGTTTTAATAAAGAATCTATATTCGAAATATGTTAATAAAGTTATAACCGACTAAATAGTCAATATACACTTTCGGATCTAGCTTAAATAATTAGTTCTTTTTCAGCTAAGTATCTTTAATCATAACATATACTCTATAACTATATATCTTCAGATGTGAGAACCATAGCTTCTTGACTATGACTTCTGTACTTTTCCTACTTTCCTGATAGTCTATATAGCTATAGAACTGCTCATACAGTGTTTGACTATCATTCCATTACTTGGGGATGTAGTTGAACAAATATACAGCTAAATTGATGATTTCTAGCTATAAATTATATAATAATCTTGTTTTTATTCGTATACAGCGTATTTTCTCCATGATTACACTCCTTGAGTGTTCAACTTTATTATTTTGATCATAGGTCTCTAAAGTTAAAAGCTCAAAAATAATTCCTTGTTCTTGAAGTCATTTTTTGGTAATCCTGTGATTCAGTTCGCTGTTTGACTATATTACCTTGATTTTAAGATTATACTGGTTTTTACATTATCGAACAAAGTCTTTAAGAATCCTCAGATTCTCTTGTTCAGTGTTATAAATACTTATGAAATAAAGAATTACTATACTACTTTATTTATATATAATAAACATAATTCTTTGATGACCTTGATAATCTAACGATAAATCTGTTCAATCAATATGAATCTCGTGAAAAGGTTTCTGAATAACTAGCTGTTCAAGAAGTCTCTGTATAATTTATCGTTTGATTTTGCCTTCTGCATAATCAGAGCATTTTATCGTACAAGGACCTCGAATTTTGACTCCTAAAACCTGTTTTCTGAGTATATATAATGGCCAAGAACTAATATAGTCTATTCTCTTGTACTAAAACTCTTCACTTACTGTAGAAATAAGCTGAATATCGTAAGTAGTTCTCCGTCGTTGTCTAAGAATAACGAACATAAAATAATAATATAATAGCTGATTTACTGGCCTATATTCGAATATTCGTTGATCAATAAAGACTTTTATTTTATATATAACGGTTTTGTTATTACGTATTAATAAGTCTTTCTGAGTATCTTAATAAAAGCCATTTTGTCTTAACTTATCGAAAAAGACTAAGTTATACTTAAAATTTCTGTAATATGTTATATTCTTCAAACGAAAGGATTAAAGGCCTTGTATTCCTTGAACAATAATATTCATGTCTTTATATACCAAAATAAGTACAAAAGAGTTATCTGTTGTTATATATTAATGTTAAAGAGCTTTTCGAATATTATAAAAGTATGACAAATCGTTAAATATATATAAGGTTGTTCCAGAATCAAATATCGTTAAATTAATCAAAGTATAACGACTTTCTGGTATACTGATAAAAACATTAAACACATAAAAGATAACGTTTACATATTTTACATACTGTCTCTATAATTGTTAAACCTTATCTTTATATTTTATCTTTACTTTTTCGATTAAACTAACTAAAGATTTGTTGTTCTTAAAACATTTTTCTAGGTTTTCTAACTTACACTTACTTAATTTTCACCTTAGAAGTCTTGATTCTTCAAAAACTAATTAGCATTTTGCTAAATCGTGGAGACTATCACAGGCTTCATACTGAGCTCTCTTAGACTTACAATTATTAATTATAAAAATCTTAATTTGTAGCCTTTTTTGATTATTCTTTTTACTTTTAGTCTCTAAGTCAGCAGTGTTAGCCTTTTCATCTGAATCAACATTTTCATCCGCGAATTAAGCTTCAAAAGTATTTCTGCGAATAATAAACTCTTGAGTTATACTCGTTAGATAACGCCTTTAGTACCAAGCTCTAAATACTTTTCTGACCTGTTGAAAGTCTAAGTCAATCACCGAGTCTGTCTGAAGCTTATATATTGTTACGACCGATTCAGCTATCTCTCTAATTACTGAACAGAAATCCCTTAACTATGCCTATGTATTTGTAACGTATAAAAGCTGTACTTTGGTCACCTGAGCTATAGCTATCTCCCATTCGTTGATCCATGGGATTATGACTTTCGGAGTTGTCGTACTTAAAGGTTTAATAGCCTGCCGATATCGAAGTTCTGTTGACTATTATGCTTGAGCTTGAGAGGATTTAATGTTCTTTATGAGTATTCTTAGCCATTTCCTCGTTGATTTCTCTGGTGAAAGTAATGCCTTTTTTGCATCCGATACTGTGAGCTGTATTCGGTGTCGAACCTCTTAGAGAGCCTGCGATTTCGTTCTATATTCCTTGAGTTGTACTTCGTAGATATGTTATACGTTCATGTAAACCTTTTGCTCTGTGGAGTTGAGCACTGAGAACTTAGTGGCTCCTTTATGGTAATCTGAGAAATCAAGAGAAATAGGCTTTGGCATAGGCTTTCTCCTTGGGGAGTTTTGAGGCTCTGAAGGAGATGCCGTTGCAGAGGTTGACATAGAGGAATCCGTTGAAGATGTTAAGGCTTTGCTCCTACGGGGCTCCGGGTCCACTAATTCCCATATTTCTAAGAGTATACCGCTTTTCAGGTCTCTGTACCAGTTCTCCCAGTCATAAGGAATGTGTAAGATCATTCTGTTGACCTGAGTTGACTCCATAATAATGATTGTGGACGGTTACCGATCGCGATGGAAAGAGTAACGGTGAGGTAACAAAGTAGTAAAAGGCAATGGAACTTCAGTATTTGCAGCAATAATAAAGTTATGTCAAGTAAGTGCTTGCCGGGCTCATAACTGTCGCATAAGTTACGGTTGTATATAGTAATAATTGAGTGATCTGTGTGTATTGGGAGGTGTACGAATGGGAGTTCTATATATACAGTAAGATAAGGGGCTCGGTGATTGCCGGCGCCACAGCACGGCCACCATATTATGCAACAGTGATGCAAATTCATCAGAGCACTCTTGACTATATCAGATCTCTGCCTCCCTTGTATCGGTTTGAAAACCCCGACACCACGTTTGATCTGCGATTTCCGTGGCTACCTTTACAGCGGCAACATCTTCGATCATCCATCATGTTCTTTCTTCTGCTTCTTCACCGTCCGTATCTATTTCATATTCCTCAAAGTCGAAAAGAATTGCTGACGTGTGGCATCTCTATACTCGACGCCCAGGAGATATTCTTCCAGACACTTAAGCCCAACCAACATGTAATGTTTACTCTAACATACTTGACCATTGAGCCTTGTGTATCGGTACTGGCGGTCCTCATCTCCCACCCTCATGAAAATCATGAGCTCATCATCAATACACTTAATACAACTAAATTGGCAACAGAAAGACTACAGAAGATTCGCCATACAAATCCACTGGCAGGGCCAGGACTACGTGTCATCAAGGCCATTCTTTCTCGAGCAGAAGAGGCTGTTACAAGGGCTAAGGCACAGTTGAACAGCCAACCGTCATTTCCAGCATCCACTTCTAGATCACCATTGCTACCACATCAGCCATCCATCACCTCATCCGTTGGAAATGGGGAAAACCTTCAACAAGACCTAGCTTACACGCACCTTGGGGATCAACCCGCGAAAGATTCTACGGACGCACTGGATATGCTGTTTAACGACACCGCAATCTTTCCCGTCTCTTCTCAGCCGCTGCTACCAATGGCGGACTTATTACATTACGACTTTGCGTCTGGTCCTATGGAAAACCTAATCACCACCTCTCTATTAGAAAATGAAGACGTTGACAATACTGGGCCGCGAAACCGGCAATCGCAATTCGCTGGAACCCCCGACGACCAAATGCTTTGGGATACCGTGAATTATATTTAGGCCGCCACATCCGCTCTGTCCGCTCCAGCGGTATCAGCGGCATTTAGTGCTCACCAACATTCTAGTATTGTTCTGATACCTCGTCTTAATCGCCGCTTCCTTTTTCTGTGCCTTGGTCAAGCGTCATGTGGGCGCGTATTGTTTACGTTTTGGACACAGAGTTCTGCCTGGAAACTGTTTACTTACTGTGGAGTACTTCCATTCAATTGCTACAACGTGCTTTTCAGGTAAGTCTCTTGTCACGGGCTCGGAGGAAAATCATCACTATCCCAGGGCGCCTTGTCTTTCTGTAAATTGCGGGGCATGAAAAATGACTAGTTTCACTACATTTTAGTGTTGATAGAAGATTTCGTGGATGTCTACGGATGGCTGGACTCAGATACTGTCTCATATATAAATTATACTGTACTGTACTGTGGTAGTCTACTGGAATAATAATTCACTTGAATAAATAATGCACATCATTGTTCTACTTGTAGATACGCGGCACAACTCGACTCCTCGATCGTCCACGCTGGATAAACATACAGCACACAACACTTCTCTTTGCTTGGTTGGCATACAGAACACTCCTCCAAAAGAGCCACCAGAGCTACGCCAAAGAGAACTTAACATACGCTTGATAGCATCTTGGTTATGCGAGTCTGTACCGGTAATTATGATAATCAATTGGCCGAGCCAGACTTAAAGTGAGCAGATCCGTACCACCATGAGCCGCCATTTCGGACTGAAACCGTGCCCTGTCTTCCTCCCCCAAGTTTTGAACAGCGCGTGCAAACGTTTGAAACTGAAATGCTGTATCTACGAAGGCCGATCGTGTAATTCTCGTTCCGAGAAGGTTGTACTCTATCTGTCCACACGTAGGGTGAGCACTGAGATTATTGGAATTATTGTCGTCTAAGTAATCACCACTTCCTAAACCTGGATTCTGCTCAACCATGCGATTGAACGCTTGAACACTGGCAATGGTTTCTGGTACAACCCGAGAAAAGAGGTACTTCAGGAATGGTATCAATGTCTCGGGAAGTCTATCATCATCCAGGGATGAGTTGACGTTGGGGAAGCTACCGTCAAACAGCCCGGGCCGGACCATTCTTTCAGCCCATCGAGAGACCATAGGCGCCTGTGTACGCATCAGGTACGCAGGTACAGGGTCGCGGGCTAAATGTGCCCATAACATAGTCATGAGTCCACAATCAGCAACGGTAGGAACGGCCCCAAGTAGATAAGGATGGACACTGAAGTGACGATTAAGCACCCCAAGACATTCTACCCACGCCTGCTCAATCACATCAACAGTCTCTTTGACTATCCCCAGTGCGGGGAGATAGTCAGACGTAAACTTGGCGGTCTGCTGCTTTCGTGTAGTGCCAGTAACGGGTGCTACCCACTCCGCAAATGCATTATCCAGGAAAGCTTCCTGCCGGCCTTCGTAAGTCCACCGGTAATGCATACCTGGCTTATGGAAGCCGTCGGTACCTAAGAAATTGAGCAGATGTGCCGTGGCATTTAACAGTGCGGTTTTAGGAATGAGGCTACGCTGGATCTGTGCCGAGGCCTTATTTTCAAAATACAAGATTGTCTCAGTTGTATCTTGCAGAATCGTCCCGTCTTCAAGTTCGAAAACCGGTATCACGAAATACCCAATCAAGGGGACTATCTCCTGGTGAAAACGTGGCTCATGTGCAAAGCGCTCTTCAACGTCGAGGCCGGCCTTAGCGATGAAACCACGCAGCTTCCCTGAAAATGCTGAGGAAGGAGCGCTCCAAAAGATTGGTTTGCTATGAGACTTGTTGGTTTTGAGATACATGTTTTCCTCCCCCTTTTTTGAAATTGATATGGTGAGAATAAGATCGAGCCCGGTTGAATGTAACAGGACGAATTCTCTGACTAATAGCGCGGAAAGCGTATCGAACAACCCCAAGTGGGAGTGAAACCAATTTATAAAACCCCAAATTAAGGGCCTTCTACATTACCAGAGGCCACTCGGGACTCACTTCCCTCGGCACTGTACAAACAACACCTCGGAATGTCTCCTGGCACTGTCCTAGCTGTCGAGGTATTCTTCCCGCCCAATAAGCCCATGGTGCGGGGTTAATAGTGTAGGGAAGGAGCAATCCATTCTTTCCCTCTACACATCATCGTAGCTCTGTTAACTTTTAACTCTCACCCTGGGCGACTTTGAAGCCGCTTACTCCACGACCCCAACCCCACACGCTAGGACTCAAAGCTAGGGATTATGGCTAAGCCCTTCCAGAAGCATAAGTTACTCTTTCAACAAAATCCATTATTTCTGCAATGTTATACTAGCTGTCAACTACTCCAATGGGAATTAAAACATTAATTCCTCTGTAGGCATAAATTCTACTATCTATAAGTTGTCACAGTCATCAGTCCAGGGTTTTTAACCTTCCAACTAGCCATTTTAGCTTCCAGTTCTCCTTTCGCTTTCATGATCTCTGGGATCCTCACAAATTTACTACTTGAGCTTTCAACTATTCGGACTCTTTTAATGGGCCTGAGAACCTCAATTTCCCAGTTTTTGAGTGTGATAACCATGCTCTCACCATGCCTTGTTAGCTTTCCGGAGAAGTAAATGCATAGTGTAATTTGAGTTTTCCAAGTGCTTCTTAAATTGCCACGTTTATTCAGCGATTCAGTGACTGTGGTTAAGAGTAATGATTTCAAAAGCCACCACCTTTCTAGCTCGTGGTTTGGTCTTTTGAGGGTTTGTGGCTGACATATTAACACTAAACACTTTCGTGTTTTCAATATGCAGGATGAGTGCTAATGCGAATGTGAGTTTGTTTACTAACAATACGTTGTTATTGTATGCAATTATTGTAAAAGCCGTAACATGATGTTGATATTCTTGTTGATGTTGATTATGTGTTTTCAGGCTAAGACTGATTGATTGTAATTAGGACAATGTTTTCAAGAGAAAAACGATCTCAAAAAATTATAGATATTCATTTAGTTTAGCATAATATCAATGCTTCATTGATTGCTAGAATAGATGACCACCACATAGGATAAGGTAAGCCTATAATATAGAGGCAAATATGGTAAAATATCACATGGCCCGTTGGTAGACTGGCACGCTAGTTAGCTGACTTGTTCGAGAGGAATTTGCTTCATGAGTCACAAGCCCTACTGTACCTACCCGAGAGATAGGAATGGAGAGATTCAACTATGATACATATCCCTTGTCTCAATACCGTACCTATCTATTTACATTGTCCTACTAATAATAATGTTATCTTCAGACCCCAGATCTTACCCCGGTGCGGGGCTTCGTAACTCGGCGCCGATTGCCGGAAAGCCTCCTCTAGACATCACTTGCAGTCAGACTCTGCTCCCCTCCACACCTGAAATATCCTGAGAACAGAAAGAACGTAACATACTAAATGAAGAATGCCATTCTTCTAGTTTTACTCATACTGTTTCTAGTCATAATGGCTAATATATTATGGCCTGCCTAAGAATTCCTTACGCATATCTCAGCGAAAAAGGCGCAAGCCAAAGGTAATTTATCATTATTATTCACAATTTTGCGGGAGTAGAGTATTCCTAACCCACAATTTCCCACTGCTAAACCCCAATCTCGGCATTAATGTACTCAAGTTCAAATGTGCAAATAAAGAAAGCTGTAAGAGGATTTGCTGAGCCTTGAATCTACCCATCGGGAAATTAACCAGGAGAGACGACTTTTGAAGCTCATTCAATCGGCCTGTATACAACTACTTTCATGTGAGAATATTGATAGTTAGTTAATTGGAACGTACATTCATTTTCGACTCTTTGTTTGCAGATCTGCAGTAGTGTAATCAAAAGCAAAACCAACCATGTCTGATATAGCATACTTTGAAAATGGTATTATACGAAGAATAAAGTACATAAAAATAAATTTGCCATAGTATCTATTGAGTTATTAAGGATTTTAGTTATACAGCATTATATTTCTCTAGTATCAGGCGTGGCCTGCTTGCTTTTCAGCTGCCGCTGCTTTCCTAACCCCCTGATCTTGTATCGTACTCCATTCTCTCAGAGCGCGGAAATCTCGACACGTATGAACCTGATCGAACTCAGGGATTATTCTTCCGCCATTTGGAAAACCTGCAACTTCTTCCCAGACGATGGGCAGTGGGGTCATATCCCCGTGGCATTGTATTATCTGCCGAAGATGATTTACGCAATGATCTATTTGGAGAGAGCAGGAGTTAGAGTGTACAAGGAGAAAGGAAGTACCAATCACTAACCAAGGTGTTTGCGTCCATTCTCGCCCTGTTCGATATTACCCGTTTCCTTGTAATGGTCCAAATCCAGGGACATTCGCAACATGTTCAAGCAATGCAGTGAGTGCAGCACATCTACTCTAAATAATCAAGGAGAGTCAGTCATCTATAGTCTGATATTCACTTCCCTCAAAGCCGAGCAGAGTTACGAAGCGCCGCGGTGCAATATTTGAAAATTCAGTACAACATCTCGCTGTGCCAACTGCTATGACAATGATAACATTCGGCTCAGAATCCTATAACTTCTTATCACTTACCCAGCACTGTAGTAACCCACATCCTTCATAAAATGGAGGTTCCCACCAACTTCCGCCGCTTGCTCCGGCGTGATGGCTAAATATCGGTCTATAAGAGAGATCTCTTAGCATATGTCCTGGTTCTCAAAATGTAGCTTTTTGAAAGCTCGTAAAATGATGACCAAACGATCAACAGCGTTTATATTGCCTAACTCTGACGAGCTGGCTGCTCAGGTTGTTTGACTTTATCCATACCATGTACTAGGTCTTCCCATGCGTCATCTAGCTCTTTGCTCGGTGGTCCCACATACACCGGCTCTTCTGGATTCGACGTTGCGTATAGAGTGCCGTTCGGATCATAACGCAATCCACCAGTGAACTGGACCTCTTTAATATGAATGGCTTCGCGGGAAGGGCCTATTTAGAAAAACCGGATAGTCAGCGCACTCCCGACAATCAAGATGAAATATAACACCTAGGTATCTGATAATGTGCTAAAGCAGAAACAAGGGGAGAGAGTTCCTACCAAATTCCGTACGATACCCATTTTCATAGGTGCCCTGTGTTAGGCGCTGGGCATTATCTCTCACCAGAGTAGTGATGAGAGCTATTGCTAGTATACAAGTTGTCAGGATCCAGAAATTTTGTCGCAGGAAAGGCAATAAATTTGAGTGTAATTTGTTCGTAGTATGTGTATCGGCGCCCGTCGAATTCTTAATGAAAGGGACTGCTTCCTCGTCGGCAGCATCAGTGCCGTGATGCGAAGAAGAAGGCATAGAAACCACGTAGATCGCAGTACAGGCTTTTTAGATGTCTGGAGATTGCCCTGATAACTGAGAAATATCCGTCGCTCAACTTCCACCACACAAGATATCACTCGTCATTACATTCTTTCAAAATCGCAAATAGGCTAGTTCACTATATAGACACCCGTGACTAATTTCAAGGGGCCCGGCCACAAGCTACCCTAGTATAACAGGAGAGAACGAAGGTATGTCATACGGAGCCGCTCTTTTTAAGAACCATGAGCCAATTGCCTATCATATACTGTGCATAAAGCAAAAGGTTCACTTCAGATGATTAGACTACTTGTAAATAGTCTATCGTACGTTTGCACAACGCCCTCATCTAGCAGGCTAGTTTAAGATGCACGTACCCTGGTCCGTTTCGAGTTGCATGCTTGGCTTCAGTCACCTAGACATCGTTTCGAGTTGCGCATCTGGTAAGCTGCTTATAAGCGGATATGATCGACAACATCATCCATAGCTATTTGCACTTTCCTGGTACCTCCTTGGGATTCTCAAATTCAGTCAAGCGTTTGACTACTTTTGTAAATAATGATTAGTAAGTTGATGAAAGTGCCGTATCCGAATCCTTCTCAAGTTATGTCGCGGTTCCATCACTTACCACATTTGCACGGCATTATAGCAATATCTGCCTGCTTAGTCCATGTTTGCATGTCAGCGAAACAATAAAAATGTTATCCGTATCGGATATTCTTGAGATCATTCTCAATAGAAAGTATCAACGGATTCCGACGACGGGAACAAAGCCAGAGACAAACGGCCACGATGGCTTACAGAATGAATATCCAGTGCGGTCAAGATCCAGAATTGGAACTCTCATTTTGGCACTTGCAGCCGTGTTATTTAGCGGAGGGGTCGGCTTTATTTTAGGTTATCAGATGAAAAACCCCTCAGAGATTCAGACACCACCGGTCATAATGAATAAGTTGCATACATGTCTATCTTCTTGCTCCTCTTGATCTTATGATACACGAATTTCTAACTGTTATTCTGTAGTCCCTCGCAGCCTTGTCACATGGGAACCAAACGAGACGTATATGGGAATACCAAACGCACAAAATAACGCAGCATGGCGGAGTTTAGTACCCGGTAGGTCTCAAGCCGCTCTCTACTGCTTGCACAACTGAAAGACTTATCTTAAATATATGCAGAACCAGATGTCCTTTGGGTAGAGAATCCAGAAGAGTTAGGTCTCGCTGAGGGTATACAGCCCTATGGAATAGACAAACCGACCAAGAATTTCTATGCCGTATCTGCGGTCCATCAAATACATTGTTTAGTGAGTCTACGCTGCTTCCAATGGTTTTGTTCAATTAATTTATACAATTTAATATAGAGCATCTTGAGAAATGCGTACTACAACGCACTTTCATTGATGTCCTGGGATGACCCCAACCATGTAGACCATGTAGATCATTGCTTTGAGTATTTGCGACTTGCCGCTACGTGCTCTGGGGATCTGACCTTAGAGCATAAGGACGTGATTCCGGCGACCACCATCTCGGGTTGGCATGCGAACCACAGTTGTATAGACTATGAGGCCCTGCTTCAATATCATCGAGATCAAGGGCGCCTTTTCTACGCTTCGCCGGAAACCCCTGCTTAGCCTTTTACTGAGGATAACCGAATCGACAACAAGGATGAAAAAGGTTCAAAAAGTAAGGTATATGTACGCTAGATGTTTGTGGATAAATGTATGATAACTAGTTTTTACTTCTCTGAAGTGCGTGATACACTAGGCAGGGCCGAGAGTAGTATTCCGGCCTTTATACAACACCTTTGATGATACCATTATCGCTGTCTCATAATACTCGTATTCTATGTCACACGCACGCCGGCTGGCGCTTGAAATACTGCCAGAACGTCAAGTGAGAGCGCAAAGGTTCAGACTAGTAAACATATAAAATGTACGGCACAGAGCTATATGGGCGTTAGCCGACTCTTCTATGAAATGCCAGAGATAAATTTGTATTCTAGCTATATATATAACAATATATTGGTCTATTCTCAGCACCCCCCTTCTATCACTCTGTACAACGGAATCCCCTGATAACCAATTGTATGGAGAATGCTCTGCAGGATAATCCGACAAATGGGGCTGCTTTTTGATACAGGTCTCACCTTGCCAATAGTCTGTTATCAGTAAGAGACAATTCTCAACAGAATTGGATTATATATATTATATTCAATAAATTTAGTTAAATACTGAAAATCGGGCTTGTACTTGTCTGTTTGGAATGCTTGAAACTATTACCCATGTATTATATAATAGGCACCCTTTAACTTATACTGAGGATACCAAAATTCAGTCATATATACAATATGATATTCTTGTTTTTGTATCTATGTATAACTTAAAACTCATTAGCTGATCGTAGTAGCTTTGACCAGCTGTCCACTAGCTAAAGGGCCGGCCAATTAGCTAATGAGCTAGCTTAGCTCTTCCGCCGGAACATATCCACCGCCACAAAGGGGTGAAGCTAGAAGAATATTTCCATACACACCACTATTCGCTCCTGTCGATATTATTGGTTACTTTTAACTACGTAAGCTCTGTCGCAGAGATTTCGTGAACAAGTGCCGTGGCTAAGCAATCAGGATATCCCAGGACATATATTTTCGAGCTTGAGTGAAATCAAAGCCATCATCAACGCTTCCAGTGCATGCGGTTTTCTCCCAACACTTCTCAAGGAGCTCAAGTGAGCCCCGAAACACGCCAATATGCGCAACTTCCGGTGTTGACAGTAAGCATCTCAGGGTACCGTGATGCTCCGGCTGCGCCACACATCCCACAACGCACAAAGGCCAGAGCAATGCGTGCAGTAACTCTAGATCACTAACGTACTCGTACGACTGAAGTACACGATCAACTCGCTTCTTTATCTCCGGCAGCTGTGGATGGCCCCCGGAGACAATTGTTTCCAGAAGTACGGACACTGAGCATGCATAGATGTGTGTCACTACCAATATATCATATTCTGAACGTTGAGATAGAGCATCCTTGTTCTTGTCACTTCCCATCTCCTGCTTCATTTTGTCCATCTGTTCGAGGTTGAGTAAAATATCTGTTTCCAAACTCTCCCTGATCACAGCCGCTCTTGATGTCAGCTCCCATAAGCTCAGTAGCCCCGCTGCTTTAGTTGTTTTCTTCCAATCCCGAAGCGCGTACACATCTAAGAGTGTACTGAAAACCCAGGTACGGCATCCCAGAACAGTCTCCGGGCAAATCCCACAGCTCGATGACTTGAGAAAACGACGGTAATATCTATTTAAACCTGGTGCTGAATCTCGTGTTAGACTCGACAGTATGTCGAATCGAATTATCGAAGTAACCAGGCAAACTCTTGTCGACTCGATCGCATTTTTGTTGTCCTCTTGTCCGCGGTTAATTTGGTAGGCGAGAGATCCGAAGTTTTGGCCGACCCAGGAAGTGATTATCGAGGTACCTGCCTGTAGATGTACAGGCCAATCAATCTCGTTCGGGTCGTATAGAAGCTAGGAGATTGGTGTAAGTAAATTGAAAGGGGAAGCTGAATCGATTGGCGTACTGTTATATGTAAAAACATGATTATACAACCCAAGATACAAACATCATCACATGATTTAGGGTCTTGTAAGTCATGCTGAAGATGCTTGATTGCCAGTTCATACCGAGCTTTATGTTCACTGTTGGCAGGCGACCCTCTTGAATTTCTCTGGAGATTTCGGTGCGTGTGGCTCAATGCAAGGGTTGCATGATATAATGACTGAGACTTGGATGTTAACCACAGGATATGTCCTTGATTGAACCATGGTAATTGGGCACAAAAGCGAAATTGCCAGTGAAACACCTTGTCGATATAATGGGCCAGTAACACCGCATCCTCGATATTGTTAATAGCCAACATGGGTTGATTATCGGAAACAAAGGAATTCCCACCAGGAAATTTCCCTTCTATTGGAATGTTGATCCCCGAAGAGTTCGCATGTCCAGGTAGCGTGAAGTCATTCGCTGGTAAATACATTTCGTGTTGAGATATTAGATTATCATCGATTATGTGACAGTAAGGATAAAAGGATGGGGCTTCGTTAAGAAATTCTTCGGGGCTAGAGAGGATCGTATCAGTGCTGAAGTCAGAGATTGCGTTATCATTTTTAGTTGAAGAGGGGATCTGATCTCCATCAGGTGAGTCAAAGTCGATGGGTGAATAAGGGCTAGAAATCTCTCGGACGAAATTATGATGGTCTGGATGCATTATATTTGCAGCTGTAGTTGTGTTGATGTTGGAGTGGTTGGTGAAAGAGCTCTTTCGTGGAGTCTTCAAGGAAGCCTCATATCGACCGCGAATTTGACTCATTCGTCTCAATCTTCTTACTTCTGCGACCTTCTGCTTTACTTTCAACATCTGTGCCTTTTGCTTTGCTCCTCGATCCATCCAGACCGGCTTCTCCTCATGTCTATAACAGTCAAGCTCCAAAGACATACACTCTAAGCAGACAGGTTCATTTTCGTCGCATTTTCTCTTTCTCAGACGGCATGTCCAGCAGCCGGTCTGACTTCGACTTTCAGCAGCCATTGTTAGCAAGAGAGTCTATAAGCGAAAGGGTTGAGGCAGATATAAAAGGGTAGAATATTATGACATGCTATCCATTTCATGATAATGTAGTTGTTCTAGATGAGGTCAACACAATAAGGTCCTGCTCATTCAAAGTAACACCAATGCACGAGAAGCACTCACTGTTGATTATATGTAAGATAGTTCTAGCTCGAAGTAGAAAGTCGTACTAGACTAATTGACTCTGCCGAAGGTTGTACCTCGTCATCCCGAGGTAACAGAATACGTAACGAAGAAGCAAGTGTTCCTTACTAGGGTGTATGTACTGTAGGGATAAAAAGCCAGGGTACTTAGACCTTCCAGCACAGCTTGCTCCGTCATTTTAACCGAATAAATGTGTTACTATCTCTCCTTAGGTGCATTCCCTTAGCAAAGTAAGAACCAAGGTTAAAAGTGGATATCCAGTGAGATCTTACAAGGAGGCAAGGGGCCCCATACCATCTCTAGGTAATATTTTTATGGAGAAAGCACTAAAATACAGGGGACTGGGCACAGGATAAGCATTGCTGCTCTACAGTACTGAGAGGACGTATTTGGGAAGGGGGGAATAAGCTGTTTGCCAGGGTGTATAATGGACCTTTGCTAGCGTGCGCTCTCTACCTCCGATAATACGGGATTTGCTGTTTGTGTAGTAGGGCTTTGAGAATCGAGCAGACCTATGGCATTACGTCGACGATGCGTTATTCCTTTGGTTCCAAAAAACAGAACCTATGCAATTCCTGGTATTTCGGCAATCTATGGAGTAATAGCCTACTTTCTTCGCTTCTTGATGGAGTTACTACTGTAGTGCCTGATTGACGTCTATACGATAGGCACTAGTCCGGCCCGAAGACACGGCGAGGACGGGTGCCGTTAAGAATACCGTCTTTTAAGCTCTGCATCATGGTTTGAAATAGATCTCCTTCATAATCTCCGAGAGGTCCGCGCCCTGCATGGGATACGAAGTGATAACCATCCTATTCCGTAAAGTAAGACCGTTTAAGGTAAACTAGAACTTATCTAAGCATACTATAACATTTCCTGTTACACGCGCATGTATACGACCATCAGCGCTAACAGGGGGCTTGCGAGCTTGGTAACTTAAATACCTAAATGAGACTGTAGTTGGCATAAGCCATGAGTGATCTACAGCGGTCGGGCCGGCTACAATATCCGTTCTAAGGATTCCATATCACTGACCCTCGGTGGTGCCTGCTAGATTAAACACCGGCAGGTTATGATAGGGCATGCACTTACACCACTCTCAACAATCAAAATATTCCACGGAATGAAATATAATTGGAGTAAAAATATTCTCAACCGGGCAGCACCTTGATATCCGTTTGGCGGATCTACGTGGTGAAATACATGGCCAGAAATAATCAGCCAGTACTACATAATGTCAGGTACGAGCCTCGCTAAGAGCTTTTTGTCATGTTCCATATGGAGGTAGAGTCTCAAACATAAAGGTGGACAACGCTAGCTAGGGCTATTCGCAATTCGGTATAAACCTCTATCCGATCTAACCTTATAAGTAAATAATTCAGCTACTGTAATTTACCATATTGGGATGGTGATAATTAACGGCGTTGCAACTTTATGCTGGATTTAAGGGGAAAGATGTGCAAATCTTGGCTCAGCTAAGCTATATATGTACTCGATTAATATATCCTGCTCCACTGAAAGTGGATCACACAAGTTATCGTCTAACCGTTATGTTTGAGATTTTGGTTTTGATGGCCACTAATCAGAATCGCTTTTATTAGCACATAGATCGCATTTACCTGTCAATTTAGGCAATGAAAACGGATCATAAAAAGTCTAACCCGAGATACAAGATTCCGGTTTCCTGGCTACCAAATATCCTTATTTTTAAATGTCAGACGGCCCCCCATCGCCAGAAGCGGACCGCTAAAACCGTTCCGTCGCCACTCTGGGCCTGCGATGCTGTATGATTACGGTGATTAGTAAACTGTACGCCACGGCAAGCTCGGCTGACCCCGGCGGGGCTTGGTATATAAAGCTTACCGGTATCTTGGCTTAGCCTCTTGACCAACCTTGTTATCCTTATGAAGCTAAATATCCTTATTCGTACGAATCCTGTTTTACGGAGTATAAACTGCACCTGTGTTCCTGCCGATTATTACCCGGATGACCAACCCATAGCCTAGGCAAAGAATGTATTTAGAATAATAACTATTTATAAAGTACGGTCAAAATTGTAATTGCTCAAGGTTCACTAATAATGAACTGATAGTTATAAAGCCTGTAATGAATAATACAAGTTCATGGGCAACATTTTCAAACTGTGTGAAGATAATCATGGAAATGCCATGTAACAATAGTCTATACTCCGCAAGGTTGTACAGTACCTACAGCAATAACTTGTAAGCTTACACGTCTACAGGCGAGAGCCCCAAAGCTTGTAATTTTAAGTGTATTTGGAGTACAGGTACGGTAAGTATGCAGGAGGGCTGAAACGAAGTCAGCCAGTTCCTCGCCGGGCCCACTGCAACGCTGGCTGAGTCTACGGACGCAGTATGACAGCATCTTATCCCCTTGGCCAGTGAAAATAGTTCACTTTTGCCAGATAACTACTGTATATTTCCCCTTTTGATGCTCGGTTAGATTAGTAAATAATTTCTAACAAAAGTGTTCAAGATCGTCTTGTATAATGTTAGCCGAGTTGTCAAAAAGGGAAATATAACCGTTGTGCAAAAAGTGAGCCATTTTCACCGGCCAAGGGGATAGCGAACCCATTATGAATAGAGGTCCACAGAATTTGACTGGTGGATATTTTGATCGAGGTGATTATTAAAGCAAATCATCATAGGCAACCCAACCGATCATAGTTGGTGCCAGAGATGGTTACAGCAAACAAGTGCTTACGGTGTCAGGGCCTGCCTCCATGCTTTTTGGTGGGCCTGCAAGACGCATGTTCGGCGGTGGAGCGGTTGAACAGATCTACTACATGTCTGCAATACTATCCCTCCCCATAATACTTGTCACCCACAAGGGCAAAACTGGAGAATATTGCAACCTCAGCCCGGGCTTCGCGTAAGATTTGGACAAGGCACGCAAGGACCTTACAAGCTCTAGTGGGAAATTTTGATGACTTTTTGACCTTGTATACCGGGATTTGAGCAAATAAGAGTGTCAGACCAGGGGGCCTGCGGATTGGGTGACAAGTATTATGGGAGGGGATAGTAATTAGATCAAAAGCAGAAATTTTTCCGCATTTTCTGTACACCTCAACTTAGTAGGCCTATCCCATGAAGCCCTAGATCGTGTGAGCTCGCTTGAGTTCGTCAACTCGAGTCAGGCATCAATGTGGCTACATCTATCTGAAGCTGAAGATCGATTTATATAGTACAGAGTAGAGTTATTGGTTATTTTCCAACCTATTGGTAATATAATATGAGGTAGTTAGAGGCCTTAATTATTTAGATCAAGTTGACAGTCTTATACCTTTTGAGTATAGCATAACTGCTTGTTGTTTCGATGTGCTGTACAGTTCAATACAGTGCCTTAGGCACAGGCCGAAAATGTGGCTGGGTCACCACTTCCACTAAGAGCTAATTTGTGCAAACGTGCCATTAGTCAAGGCTAGTACTGGCTCTCATTGCAAAATTGGAGGGCTGGGAAGGGCAGGTTAAAGCGTTGTTGGCCGATCTTTAATATCAGAACTTGTTGGAAGGTTGTACGGTTCGGCCACCGAAGACTACCGTGTCCTGTGCCCGTTTATCCGAAGTGAGCTCTCGGAAACCGAAAACGCACAATTCTTGACTCGATATAGTTATGTATACAAGCTTAGTCATTATACAATAATTGATCCAAATAATCGGTTTAACTTAATATGCGTGCCTGCATATTGTCACATGTTGATATATAAAGCCGCCATGGTCTGGCAAGTGAATGCTGCAAGTTGTTCCCGCACCAATTAGACCTCCAGAGATGTCGACAATTCGCGCCTCTTGGATCTGTGTCGAGATAAGTTACATGATTATCCTCCCACTGCTGTGAAAGTAGCTAGGAGTGATGGTGCAGTATGGTGAGTAATGAGCGAGATTTGGATTTAGCAACCATGTGATGCTTCTCACTTTGTGCCGTCTTTACGCTGGTTGGAAAGCGAGTCATCTGCATATTACGTGCCCCGAATCTGTAGCAACACAAAATCACTGGGATGGAATATCCTCTGTTTGTATCTAAACCACCAGTTTTCTTCATCGAGGTAATTGGTCTATTCTGTGCATTATACACAGGATAGGATAGAAGACGGAACGCATAAGATTGCGTGGTTCTGGTATTCTTAGACCTCGTATCTGCACGATAATTACGTGACGTCACCCAGAGAACTCGTGTTTGTTGACATTCTTCCCAACCTCTCTTCCCGCCCCCCTCATCTCAGCTTCAAAGTAATTGTAACTTGAACAACCCCATTTTCAATTCCAATTCCAATGGGATAGCTACAATGTCTACTCCTAACTTGATGAATGACAGGAGTCGCGAAGCTCCAGTCGCTGAATCCCGCATGGACTCCGTAAGACGGCGATTGTCCACCTTCCGCCGAAGAATGAGCGTGGATGAAAGACAGCTCGGCACAGCGGTATCGATTCCTTCCACCAGTTTGCATCTTGTGATTTTTGCGAGCAACGTGTCTTTGTTGGAGATTGGCGCCTATACTAAATCAGTGCGTCGCGATGTAGGGGGGTCGGCCCACATATCAATCAAAGCCTAATAGTCAGCAAACGAAATCGAGAGAAAGCTGGTATTCTAACAACGGCCAGCCTGGCATTGACAAGGCTCTGACCTATACTGATACGAAGAACGGCTCCAATGTGGTCGTCTCTGAGTACGGAACCAATGGCTATGATCAAGAGATCACCATCTGGAGAGGGGATGAAGAAAATCATGATGGTCCTGACGCAGATTTATCGGATTGGGCTGGCAGGGTCAATGAGACAATGGCAAACATGGACGCCCTTCGTCAATCATTTGGCGAGTTACAGGTTAAGTTTGGAATGCATCTGCGTGACCTGGATATGGTGCAAGAAAATAAGAAAAGGCTCGCGTTCTATGAACAGCAATGCAGGGAGAAAGACGACCAGATCCAAAGGCAGCTTGCGACAATCAGTACTCTCACGAAAATAAGTATGGACCATGAGAAGAAAATGGCCGAGGAGCAAAACAGAATTGAGGATGAACGAAAGGAGCTTGACCGCGAGAAGCTCGAGAGAGAAAGAAGAACTGAGGCCACGATTGCACGAGAAAAGAAAATTCTACAAGAGGAGTTCGAGAAAAACATGGCTTCGCACAGCCAAAGTCACGAGGACCGCCGGAGGCAGATGGAAGATGACTTCAAGAGGCAGAAAGAGGAGGCCAACCGCAGAATGGCTGCTGTGGATGCTGAGAATAAGCAGCTTTCAAAGACGCTCCAAGAACAGTCGCAAAGACTGCACAGTCAAGAGAACAAGCTGAAGAGAAGTGTGCAAAGAACTGATGCTTTGCAACAGTATATTAATTCATATAAGAAGGAACTGGAAGACAAGGAAAAAGAACTCGGCATGATGAAGAGCGCATTCACTCCTAGATATCGATCCTTAGATGATGTGTGAGTAAACTAATCTATCGCGCTTTTTGGTGGAGCAGCTAACAAAGATCAGGAAAACCCAATTCACCAAGATCAGTGCTTTTATTGAAGAAATCTCAATGAAATATTTTACGGATCCTATAGAGGGAGTAAGAGGAAGCTTTACCCCTTCTAACTTGTTCAGTTTGCTCATGTTATCACGCAGGACCCGGGAAGCGTACATGAGGAGCTAGTAGCGGCTGACCCCGCCTTCATGAATGTTCCTATCGACGAATCTGAAGTGTCATACAATCTTCGAATTGTTCATGCTCAACGTGTAATTTCGGAAGCTCTTTGTGAATATATCTGGAGGCCGTTCCGCTCCGACTACACACTGGCGAACGAAGAGCTCGCTAGTTGCCTTTTCCAAATGATGAAAGCGCTAGATAACTCTGGCCTAGCAGGGCAGCCAGCCAATATATGGACAGCTCTAACCATGAGAGCGCTCGACCTTCTACCAGAAGTGCCAACTCAAAAGTCTGCAGCTAATTTGCCACCACCTGCCGGCCGCGCCAAGAGTGTCATCGCAAAAGTCTACGGCGTGCTCTCGCCTTTGCTGACTGCATCAAAAGGCAGGAGCTTTGCAGGGGACCTAAGTGCACTTACGGATCTAGCCATCGATGTGTGGCAGACGGCCCAAACTGGCGATTATAGAGTCAAGGTTATTTCAAAGTTGGACCCAGCCAGATACCAGGAATGGCGATCCCAGGCATTCGATCCGACGACAATGCAAGGTAATCGCAATGCTGTATCCAATGACATATTCCTTCTTTTCCCCAGAGTTGAAGCAACAATGTTATCGGGAAAATCCGATCGGGCTGCGAATTCTCCAAGGTCCTCTCCTAGCAGAACACCTGGTTTGACAGATGTGTGTTTGCATACAGGGAAAGGATTGCCACATTCGTGTGAACTTGTGCTACATGGAATTCAGGTACAGGAGGACATAAACAACTATATCGAAAATGCTAAAAGAGAAGCCCGAATGAAACGGTACTCAGGCATGAATAATAGCCGAAGGGCTTCAAATGCCGCTCCGAGGTTATCGCACCCTAGCAAACAGTACGAACAAGCTGCGCTTGCCTCTTGATCATCTTTTTGGAAACAATGTTTTTGGATTTGAATTTTTCTAGTATATTTTTGTACGCTTTCAAGCTCTATTTTTGTGATATTGCCAGGTAACTCGAGTAATGGGAGCCTTTTACTGGTGGAAGCTTATACAAGTAAGCTCGGGAGAAATTATCAATGACATCAAAATCCCTGACTTACAACTCTGGGATAGGACGAATAAAAAACAAGTTATGTGCAAAGTTAAAATTCGTTAGTTATCGAAGTCTGCCTAAATAGGTGTGCTGCCCGACCTGGAGCTGAGCACTAAAATACAGTACTGTAGTAAACTGCTAGCCAGCTGATTCCTGTCCCTGTTTAGAAGGCTGAGGTCTGCCAAGTCATGCCAAGATTTGAAGACTTACTCTTTTCAGAAATTAATATCTTGTGGATGGTGGTCAAGCGGAGCCATATGAACAATTGTCGTCAGTAGCCTATACTCGGGTCACGGCTACTGACCGACTCGTACTTATCAGGCCCAGATAAACAAACTAATGCCTATTACACAGTAATTAATCCCGTAGTTTAATATTAATGAATTTTATTTGAAAACTTTAGACAATAAGTAATAAGAAAGACAAATATTTTGTAACTTTTGCGAAGGTCTGGGATACTGTATGAAGCTTATCTACTTCCGTAACGGGGCCGATTGGCCGGCAGCCACAACAAGGCTTGTTTTCAGGCTCTCTTTCAGCACTGCTTATAAAGATAAAAGATGACGATTGGTAAGTATACAGTAGTAATACCCGGTACCTGGTCCTAGTAGAGGAAATAGGCATGCGTGTCATCATATTTTACGTACGGTGATTATGTCTATAGTACAGTACCTGACTACGTAGCTTATCTCGCTTCTATCCTATTAACTATCGGGCCGTGTCATAAAATAGTACAATACCGTAGTTACTCGGATTTAACATACTTGTAGTTATACCATCAGCGATGGGACAGACCCAGTGTCAGCGGCCACCCATACAAAAGGAGTTCAAGACTCCGGTATGATCAGCAAAATCTAATACCGGTTAGGCTAGTCTAACTATGCTAAATGTGAGAATCTACGGTAGAGTAGAGGGCGTGACAGGGAAAGGATTACGATATCACCTGTACGCAAGCTACACAGGCTCGACAGGAATAGTAATCCCGCGCTCATAGGGGAAGTGCGCATCAATTATCGGGCAAATAAAGTTTACATTAGGATCGACCTCCTTCCTGGCTTGATAGACGGGAATCTAGAATACCATCAATTCCTGCACTGTACACTTGATGGCGAGTAGCTTGCCATATCTGATCAAAACGTAGCATTAATGGCCGAACAGCTGGGGAGAATACGGAGTAGGAAGTATGCTATGCGACTAATTCCTGATTCAGTCGCACTAGTCAGTAGCCTCTTGGCACGTGTGCGTCCCATTAGCTAGAAGACTCCATAAGCTCTGCTCCCCGATCTCCGCGCCGTAAGTACAGTACTACTCCGTATTCCGTATTCCTAAGCTTGGAAAATGAGCCACCGAGAAGATAATAAGGTCTGGGGTTGGCGTTCAGTAATCCACTAATCCAGACACTAGCATGTAGCTAGCGCTGGATGCCATAAGCGCTAGCGGGCTGCATGCCCGCAACCGACCTTATCTGCGCCACATTCCTTATTAATACGGCCACCCGGGGCACTCAGGGGAAGTACGGAGGTACGGTACCGCGCCCGTACTAGAGTCTACGAGGGCTGGTATACTTGTACTCCGTAGGCAGTCTTTGCGTTTCATCCTCATCCTAACACAACTAAATACACAGTAATTAGCACTTTGTCGGACTCACCCGATCCCAGTACTGGCACCGGTGTTGGATCTTCTCCGACCCACGTTCCCCACTCGGCTAACTGCTGACCATTCACTGACCATTCAAGACGGTCTTCTTTCGTCTGCGTTGGGCACCTTGCAGTATTTCAAGGATATGCATGATACGGTATGTTGTAGCACAATGTAACTTTCAATGTAGCTACATGGGGATATTAACCAGTCTACGGTAGCGTGGTGACGGTATGGAGTCCGCAGGATAAGCTTTCCGCAGATGCTTAGCTTTGTTTAAGCACCGAGTTCTCCATAACCACCAGGCAGCTGCATGTCAGACGCCAGCGGTGCAATTCCCACCGATGCTGCAAACCTGTAACAGGACTTTCAATGCAGAGTGACGCAACTATTTCAGGCTGATGCAGTCAGCTTCTCCTCACCGGTACACTGACCGGAGGAAGGCCAGACAAAGTAGGTAGGTAACTGTCCACCACCTCGGTTTTTGACCATGGAACTGCCAGACAGGTCAGCTTTAATTATTCTTTTCGTCACTTATCACATCTCTAGCCCACAGCTGAAACTAGTCCAACGGTCTCGCCCTGTCTTGCTACTCGGCGTTTTGGAAAATCTCGCCCTTCTTCTGACGATCTTTTCCTCAGCTCTCTGCTTAGAGACATTCTTCGCCCCACTATCTACTTTGAGCAGGTAACAGCAGGTCTGATTGGAAAACCCCGTTGAAATGCTCGCTGCAGGAGAGACTATTTGCACAAAACCCAAGTAAACATCCGTTTAGAGTGAATTAGCTATTTGTGCAAATCGGATATGTAATAAGTCTAGCTCATACCTCGGCATCCAGACTTCTAGATGCATTTGGATTTTTGGGTGCCTTGGCCACTGGTAATGCTTTTGCAAGTCCGAGTACCCGAGATTTTTGTAGCCACGCCATGAGTAAGTGCATGATCATCACCCCAAGTAGACCTTTTGATGTTCCAAATTGGTATTCAGAACCGCTGATGTTAGTGTTCTTCAAGGCATCCGCAGCGTCTCCGGTTGCTGGGCATGTCGGCTGCGCAGGAAAAAGTGTGATGAGAACCGGCCATCATGCCTGAACTTGTAACTCACTAGACTTGCTCTGCGATGGTTATGGGAGCATTCCCCAGGAAAGATGGGCACGTGAAGGAGAAACACCATCTTGCCATGGTGAAGTTGCGTGTTAAGGAATGTCTTCGGCGTCGGAAACAGCTCCGACTCATGGGGGACGCGCTAGCCACCCAATGTCGGCATCTGGAATCACAGAGCGGCGGCTGTGGAAGCTTCAAAGCCCGCACAGTGCTATCCGCTCACAGTGAATAGTAACAACGATGGTGCGCATCAGTCGACACCATCAGAAGGCTATAGCAAGACAGGTTTTCAGCAGAGTTCTCTCCATGATATTCCAACGGCAAATATGTTCGCCGGCTACGGCGCAGAAGACGCATCTATTAGCAGTGTTGAATTTGGACATTTTAGCAGCCATGACGATAAAGTAGGAGACAGCAGCTCAGCATTGGTGAATAGTCCTGGAATATCACTGCCCATATCTGATCCATTTCCCTACGATATGGACAGTGATTCATCAGCCTCAGACGCGGATGCATTGCCCATGAGAAGTTTGCAATTGCACACTGATATCATGGAGGATAATTCTCGGGATAATACATTGAGCGAATCGGATCTGGTGATGTATTATATCGACTCCGTTTTCAACATCCAGTACCCATTCTACTCACATATCTCCATTCCCGATCGGCGGGGCTGGTTGTATGGCCTATTACGCAAAGCTAGGCCATTCTACAGCGATTGCCTTGCTCTTAGTTTATATGCAGATGCCGTGCTGTATTCGCAAGGAGAGAGCGATATGGAAGCAAAATTGCGAGACAGCAACAGCTACTCTTCCAACGTTCTAACGGAATTGAACAAGAGTCTACAAAGTCACATAGCGGACTTAATGCCGTCTCAAGGTGAGATAACCACGATAATGTGTATTATCCAATTGTTATTTCTGGAGGTACCGCATAGTCTATTTTTTACGTGAAGAATGCTGTTTTGATGTTACCCAACAAATTAGCTCTTGCGGGGAGGCGCAGGGAGCTGGAAGATACACCTACAAGCTGCACTAACTCTCCAAACTCGCCTTATCCCAGTATGGTAGGACTCATCCGTTGTTGGAGAAGAGAACCATATGATAACTTGCACACAACGTGGTATCTCAAGTGGCTGGGCGTGTAGAGAAAAGCTACCGAGTCTCACCTCTGTCGTACTTTTGTGGTTTGAACTCATTGCTTCTGCATCAGGAAACCTAACGCCATCAATTCTCCCGTTATGCAAAGACCTTTTAGAATCGGGCATGATAGACATGGTGTGGGCGACAGGCTGCAAGAATTGGGTGTGGCTTCAGACCAGAGGTCACAGCCTTTTTGTCCTAGAAGAACGAGGCTCAGCGACTTGGCATCCTCAGTATGAGGGAGCTAACCCAGCGTGCTATAGCCATTGAGAAGCAAATAGAGGAGAGACACAAGGAGCACACTAAACTGGTAAAATGTGGATCACTACCGTCAACCCCAGAATCGAGCATTCGTGATGTGAACGATGTTACGGCCATTTTTGGCTTGGCTCCGTTAACATACCTTCATGTTGTTGTCTCTGGCCCGAACCCCAATTTGCCAGAAATTAAATCGAGCGTATCAAGAACTATTACCTCATTGAAAGAACTGAGAGATCCGCAATTAAGCCGGAACCTAGCATGGCCTTTCTGCGTTACCGGCTGTCTGGCAGCGAACGGCGATCGGGTTCTCATTAATGATCTTATGGCTGCTGCAGGTCCGCCGTCCCAGCAATTAGGAAACCTGGGGTCTGTATTCTGTGTTGTCGAGGAATGCTGGAGATTGAGAGGCAGCGAGCAGGGGCTATGGGAGTGGAGGTCAGTCATGGCCCATCTAGATGAGCACTTCTTCCTCGCCTAGCTTCTTTCCGATCGAATAATCGGCCCAAGTATCTGGTACACAGGAATAATTACATATTAGACGATCTTGGCGTGTCTGCATCATAGCACATCATAGCACATGGGATATCGCGTCACACCACCACCACGAAAAAGATCTAGCGGCCCGGCCCGCATTTAGAATAAGTGGCACAGCCTTGATACGTCCTGGTATTCAAGTGTTAAATACACGTAGCGTGTATTTCAAGATGATGTACTATCCTCTATATTATGTAAATATTACACAGCTACAGATATAATGCAGTTTTGCCGTATGGCCATACTGAAAGCATGCCAAGTTGAAGGTATGCCTGGATATTGCGTGCCTGTCCTTATCTTCTTGTTCTAGCAGCTGAAGTTGGTACTTCTGTAGCAGCCAGAGTACCAGTGTATTGAGCGTATATCGTACGTCAATATATTGTCTCTGAGAGATTAGCATGAGCTATAGTGAGCTGTCCCTTAGAGAGCTAAATCTCTTATATTTTTTCATATTTACCCGGCCATATAGTTCTAAGTATATATACAGGAGCAGCTATCTGAAAATGAATCAAATGAAAGTCTCCAAAACCAAGAATGATATTCTTGCACCTTATCCTGTCTACCCGTTAAAGACGAGATCGTATAGACTCGTCTTGGTTGTCTGACTGAAAAGCACCATTGAGTCCATGCTAGCCGTAGATCAGAATTACCAATCTTGATCCCATGGCTACAGATAAACACCAACGTGCATTTGCATGTGCTCATAACTAACAATGTAATCCGCATTAACTAATGACGGAGTCTGTCCCATGTGTATAGTACGAAAGCACTAGCAGCTATGAAAGCGCCGCTCATAACGGCTGCCTGTAACGCGCCATTCATCATCTGGCGGCGGTTACGCTTTCGAGATCGCTTGATGAAATTTACCACCTCGTTGCCAGTCGGAAATGGCGTGTCCGGGATTTCTTCTCCTAAAAATTCACACAATGGACCCCAGCCCTCTTTGATATTGTATTCAAGAAGTCTCTCCGGGGGTACCAAGCTGCGAACTTCAGCGATATGGTCAAGGTAGACTTGCTTGCCTTTATTGGGGAAGTCTCCTCGAAAAAATGTGGCGAAAAATTTGTTTAACATTGGATAATACATGCTAGCAGCCCAGCTGAACTGCGAGACGAACTCATGCTCCGGGTCAGTTGCACGCCAATAGACCGTTTTCATCACCGATCTGGTCTTCAGTTAGTACATGAGCCGATAATAAAAGGTAGCAAATGACATACGCATGCCACGAGTCCACATCCCTAGTAGTAAGGATAACTTTAGCGTTTGGATAAGCTTCAATCAACTCTTTGGCAAATGCACAAGCTGGCCAGTCGCACACTGCCTAATAAAGAGTCACGAATTAATACACTTTCAAGATACAGACTGAGAGACATTTACCTGGCAATCGCTAAGAAGCTGATCCCATTCCTTACGGCCAAAATCACACGCACCATCATATTTAGCAGCCAGAGCGTCCATCCACATCAAACAGTCTGGAGGATTCTCAACACTAGCGCACATCATATGATATGTCTTGCCATATCCCAATCTCTGCAGAGCCTGACGGAGAGCTAAAAATCTTTAATTAACTTGCGTTCAGAAGTCCGTATTAGAATGTTTACCATACAAGCTGTTCCCGTACGTCCAACTCCCAAAGCAAGCACCTTCATGGGTACGGTTCGGTGACACTTCCGACGATCGATACATGTGTCGTCCGTGAAAACATCGGTCCATGGCTGACGAGCCAGATTATCAGAATAGATTAAAGACATGATAAAGCTATTCTAATTAGTATGGCCGTTAGATTGAGTACTATTATGGAGGTCTACACAAGTATTTTTACAAGTACTTTGAATCGGCGCTCTGTATTTGTAACGGGATTTCGGCTCAGCTCACCCCCTGGTAGCTTTGACCCTGACCAGAACAAAGAATGGTGAGTTCCAGGCTCTTATTTTTTAGATAGCATACGGCTAAGTATGTATATATGACTTAACCCCAGATCTCAAACCTTGATGCTTTTCGAAATCTACGAATCTTTCGTGAGAATTGCGTGATACTATATGTGCTCTGAAATCCAATCTCCAATCCGCTGCCATGCCAACATTTTTACCAGCTCTTACAATGCTTCCTGCCCTAATCTACTATGATTCAACTACTTAGTTAGGGCTAGCTCTTATGCTACGACCTGACGGACTCTGTACGAGGCACTACAGAAATCTAGTATTTGATGTCTCTCATTTAGGGATGCAAGTCTAGCCGAGCTGTGTCCACAAGTACACACACAAACTCAGGTGAACTCTCACCATCTGAAACAGGCAAAAATAAGTGATAGATAAGTTCTAGCAAGCAGGTTTTTTAACCTGTACTCAACATTGTAGTGAGCAGAGCGCCGGGCAACTCGTAACGGAATATGGGGATCAACCGAAGGGCAAGCAGTGACGGATGCAGGGGTTGGGGTTGCTGCTGTACTAGAGAACCAGGAAATCTTGGATATTACGTCGTATTACACGAAATGGATCTGTGCGCATGGGGAGGACATGATGGGCATTATGTGTATTTACTCATAAAAATTTTATGAAGGTGCATAAGGTATGTCCGGTGGTTCTGTCTTATCGCAGGATAAAAGTTTGGGGGAATTAGCTGCTTATGTTTCTTTATAACCCAGTAGAGCTTTATAGTGTGATTTAATTTTGAATTTTAATTAGAATCCTCTTAAAGTATAATGAATTCTATATCAGATGCCAATTATATTTTAGTGTATATTGAGTCATAAACGTTACAGAATATTTATTAGTACGTTTCCCTGCTGGGGATATCTCTGGGCCGAGCTAATTTATTCTGATGTTTCAAAATTACTCCTCTATGAATAACTGATCCCGCCTTTCATAGCACGCTGTCCGTACAAGTTGAATCCTCTATTGCATTCTCTATAGTTATACTTGTTAGAGCTCTTTTGGCCATAGCCTGCCGGGGTATATGCGGAGCAATGTTTAAAGCTCCATGTTTATATGAAGAGCTCGTTGTAGCAACATCTAAATCATTCTGTGAGTTATAGTTCAATCAACCAATAAAGGGTTATTCTTACAGCGCTGTCTACCATTCTTTCTCTACGTTGTTGTACGCACATGCACAACATTTGTCTGCCTTATCACGCACTATCTAGACTGTCCTCGTCCAGACTTCTGTTGTCTATCGAGCTCTCCTTGGACATGACTTTCTCGTATTTTGTGTGAGTCGTGGACAGTTGCGATCGCCGCCACCACCAAAATGCGAAAGTCAAGAATATAATAACAAGTCCTTCACATACAGCGAGAACAATTAGCATGATGTTACCGGTCGAATAGTCATCGCATCTTTCGTTTGAAATTGATGTGTTATCATCCTGGCCGACCTGCTCTTTTTGCTCTGGTGTATACCCAAGAAGCGGTGTTGACACTTCAGGTATTTGGCAAAGACCCTGTGAGCAGCTGGAGTATTCCCATCCACTGGGTACTATCGTCTCAAACACCTCTGATCGTCCCAAGCTGTTGCCTTTTGCATCGAGAGCCTCGGCGTACACGTGCTTCTGATACCCGGCTGACATATAGCTTGTTTCAAACCCCTTCTTCTTCGCACTACCAACTAGGTGGAAGTCTGGCTCTCCAATTCCGGTTCCGTAGAACCGCCACTCTGCAACCTCTGTCGCACCATTCCAACTCACATAGAACGTGTTTGTAACAGTGTCATTAGTTGTTCCGAATGCATATGCTTTCAGAGCCGGGGGATAGAGAGGAGAACCTGTAAAGTTAAACTTGCGTGAGCGGTAGGCAGCAAATCTTCCAGTCATAAATCTGGCTTCGAGTACAAGCTCTCCTGAGGGTGTGAATTCGTTGATATAACCGTAGTCGCTCCAACAAACGAATATGTTTTTGTTGGGGAGCTCTTGAACACTTCCACGAAGCTGTGTTAGCTTTCCATCTGGGCGCTCAATTTTTGCAATAACTGTGGCCGTCATGGGGGAGATATCTGTTCGAAGAGCAACATAAAGAATAGAGCTGACATTTGCAGTTGCTGTATCCTTCTGGCCTTTGGATGCATTATCTAGAAAGGAGATAATGGTATGGGTATTGTTCTCCTCACGAAATCGAGCGTCATGTTGGAAAGAAAAGGCAAAGTCATTTTCATGGACGAAAGAGGAGTTGACACCACCCAATTGCCATATGATAGACCCATCTCGGCCTGAAATCTTATATATCGCACTTGTATGTCGACCGGAAACCAGATAATCGCCATCTTTGTTCTTGTCAACCGAGTTAAGGTGGCTAATAACCGCTATCAGTATGGATGGAATGCCGCTCTGAGGAAACATGCAAGCTTACATCCAGTCCCACGGATTTTGAGCTGACGAGTCCCCTCGAGCTGTTTCTTTGCTTGCACTAACATCAATGTGATCCAGTGGATGCCAATCAAAGAGCACCTTGTTAGTCTGTAGGTCAACCTCCCGAAATCCGTTATCTACAGTCCATGCCCAGCGGCCGTGTTCCAAGTCGGGATCTAGGTTATTCCATCGGGGGATCCAGGTAATTATCAAAGCAGTGCGGCCATCTTCAACAATGTTGAATTCGTGCATATTGAAGGCCGAAGAAGCTGACACATCGTGCACTTTCTGTTGGACTGTATAGTGAGAGTCCAGAATCAGGCCGGCACCTTTCATATCCGGATCTCTAATTAAGTCGTGTTTATTTATGATAAGAGATAAGTACGTCGTGCCGTTGATTTGAACGGGTTTGAAATCAAATGAAGCTCGATTGTCGAAGAGGGGGGCCCCGCTCCAGACTAGTTCCTGTTTAAAAAATTTAGAAGCAATACCGCAACTCTCAGTATGGGCTTTCATACTCCTCGATTATCATAGATGTGAGCTCCAATTTGGAAAAGCGAAGCCATCGTCGTCACTTTTCGCTCCATGTATAAGTTATCATACGGATCAATGAACCAGTAGCCTGGGCTAACTGCCTTCTCATCATAGTGTGTAATATTAAAGAGAGGTGCCTTGATATCGGGTTCCTGAGAGTTCTATCAGTATTGCTGAATCCGATGGGAGGAACATCTCAAGCAGTATCTCACAGATACAAAATTAGTCAGATCCGTATGATGCTTTAACATTGGGATATCTCCCCAGCCATTCACCATTTGAGTGAACGTGAATAGAAATGCCGCAAGGTAGGAGCGCCATGTTGAAGCCATGTTGAGTCGATATACTCGGTTATCGAGCTGTACTGAAGGGACTTACGGTGTGATGAAAAAGTGTTCACCTTTTGGACATGATGTTCGAATCTGAAATTCGCCAGTTTAGTGAGCTGTGCCAAAATGGTATAATGGATCCTACTTTCCCCCTGGACGGAGTGATATTCTAACTCACAAGAACATCCAGTGTTTCGGTTCGTTACGTACTGCCCTAAGCGACCATCAGCCCGTAACGAGTTACTGGTTACGATCTGGGCAGCCGCGGTGCAACCTGTACCCTGTTTGGCACGTTCTCACAGCAAACAGGTGCTTTGTTCCCTCTTAATGTCATGAACATTCGCGCTGTCTGATAGTGTATGGGCATATCTAAAACGCAAGAGTGAGCTCAAGAGGAAGACTGCGAGGGGGAGTCATATGGTAGTTATAGGCCGTAAGGAATGCAGCCGATACCCCCTAGCCCTCGGCGTTAACAAAGCTTGAACATCTGTAACGCTAGTAACTGAGGAGTCTGTTCTGCTCAAAGTTTCAGCCGACTTATAGAATGAAATACTTCTTGAGTATCTGCAATATTATCTTTCTAATGACAAGAATGAATACAAAAAGTTGGCAATTTGTATGCACACGTAGTTGTATGTAGCTCTTAGCCTAACTGTCCCGTATACTTAAAAGTGATTGCGAATACTATATACACAGCTAAAGTTTACGACAACAGGGTTAATAAATGTGACTTAGCTGATTTGTTGGTTGTTATTTACCTTAGATTTCAGTTTATACCAAAGAGCTGGTATCTGCGAAACTTCAGAGGATGCTGGGGGGCTATATTTACATAATGAAGGCACTTAGAATGAGCGAATAAGAAACGATACATCGCAGTATCCCTCTTGTAAAATTAATCTCAGAAACTAAATTAGACTTTATTCAGGCAGGTCGAGACGAATATGGCTATCTACTACTACCATTTTACATTCTTTACCAGCCACTCCTCAATTCTGTATTGCTGGTTACCAAAACTATCTCGAAATAAGAAAACGACGATTGAGAAGGCCTAAACTCACTTTGTAATATATGACTGTCGTGATTTGGAATCATTACTTAGTAGCTGATGGATCCAGAACTGCCCATTTGGGCGAGTAACCAAGAGCATGAGGCCTTTCTACGAGCGGAGAAGACAGATGATTCGCAGTTTGCTCGTAGGGGAATCCCAATCATAACTTTTTCTATTCAGATACTCGTAGTCATCTATACTTTCCACGGAAGCCTTCATGCGAGACCGGATTTTCGACTGATCTCGGTGTGTGACCTTTGTCAACTTTAATAATCATATGGACTAATCTCTTGGGCAACCTCAGAGCCGGTACGGTCTCTGATTAAGGTTGAAGAACACACTTTCGCCAATAATGCTGTTCTTGATGACAATGGTGCAATTCTGCACCCAACCGATCCTGGATCGCAATATATGGGACCACTGAGTAAAGAGATAGACAATGCATGGCGGAAACTGATGAGAGGTAAAATTATCTTAATATGTCAAGATTCAGGCATTAAACGTATAATAGGTTTAAATATTGATCTTCCTGTGTCAGAGGATCCGAGACTCTTAGAAGAAACATATATGTGGGAATCTGATGGTACATTTTTCACAGGGTATTTTTCTGTCCTTGTTATCTCAATTGAAGAGACTTAATTAACAGTTATTATAGCTTGGCTGTATACAATTCTTTACATTGCCTGGTGAGCAAAGCAAATGGCAAGCTCGGAGAATTTGTTAACAAATCTTCCCTTTTCTAGAATCGGCTTCGTCAAGCTTATGATCCAGATTACTACCACGGTATATTTCCTAGCGAAAGCCATCGAAAAATGCACATTCGTAAGCCAGTTCAGATACGTATAAAGTCGCTCAAAGTGCTAATATGACCAGATCACTGCATTGATCACCGTCGTCAAGCTATCCAATGCCATTCAGATCTCACGCCAATGATGTGGGGAATAAGCGGGAAAGAATTATATCTGAAAAAGAATACCTCACATACTTGTCGAAATTTTGATGCTGTACATGAGTGGGCTGCCTCGAAGCAAACTATATTTCGTAAAAAGACTGAGTTGAGGAAAGGGAAACTTTTCGTCGCAGATTAGCTATTAAGTGATAGGTTATAACTCCGGTAGTATGCTTGGCCATAACGCAAATTGATTAATTTCCTCTGATGATAGAGTATCTTGCAAGAGATCTTCATAATGGTCTTCAATAGACCACGAAAATGGATCCCATTGCATTGTTTGAGTTGGAAAAGTGGTCATCATGTTGATGTCGGTATTGAGGGCTGTGGGCAGATTTTGATCTTGGGGATTGGCCTGTTCGTTAGGATTCCATGACACCGCCGTGTTTGATAGAATTGGCGCCGAGTTTTGATTATCAAAATTGAGCCCTTGCGCTCTCGGTATGCTTTTACGTCGAACATGAACCTTCCCCAGGAGTGGAACCCTCAATGTCAATTCCTGCGTATTGGATGACATATCTTCTTGCTGGAGTAATTTTATCAGAGACCGAATTGCGGTAGCAGCTGAATTATCCAAGCATTTTTCTTCCATAATAGTAATGACTTGCATCACTAGGTTATCTGTCTTGACTTTATTGATGCGCAAGTTGGTAGGATCTACGGAAGTAGATCCGTAAGAGATGAGGAGAAGGATGACAGTAGCAATGAACGCTTGAAGATCTAGGGTCTTAGCAAGAAAGATACCGGGAGGCAGTTCTTGACGAAGAATCTGATACTCCTGTGTGACTGATTCGCATGCATCCTTACAGGCTAAGAGACTATAAGTATACTCTCCGTTCACATCTTGTCGCATCGCAAATGACATGTGAATTCTCAAGAGCATACAATAATGTAAAAATTGGACGACACGGTCAGCATCGATAGCCTTATCATTTCCCGCCCACCAAGATTTTGGGGTCTGCGATATAAGCACTCGAAGTTGTCTATCGAGAGCTAAGGTCGTCGCGTACACTTCGGGAGTCGGGCCTCGTGTTGCATTCATGTCATCTCGATATTGAGTCTTCGTCATAATATCCGTCAGCCTACAAAGGTATGCCCGAGGCTGGACTACACCGTCAATGACCAATTCTTGGTGCCTTGGTCGTTGGAATTGATTGATACAGGGTGGCAGGTTGTTCATCGTGGCCGAAAGGCCGTCAGCATAACACAGCGACTCCCAGAGTTGAGCTCTCTGAAGCTGAGTCTCGTCACTGTCTATCCCATGAGCTCTGTTGAACTGAACTGTTTGGTATGCTCTTGGCAGACCCATGACCGTCGCAATCGCTATGAAATGCCGCAAGTGAATCCACGCCTTTTGAAAATTGCCTTGGCTCACTTGACTATTTTGTGGTTAGCGAAGCCGAATACGATAATAAAAAAGTCTAGTTCCAGCAGCTGAAACGAGTTGCTCACAGTCGACAGAAATGCATTCCCATGCCGAGCCCCTTCATAGTGCATATCAATCTATCATGGGGCAAAATAGTGCTCTCTACCACATCAGATACGGTACGTGGGAAATGTTGAATACTTTGATGACGGTTCAGCCCGGAAGAAGGACTGCGGCGGTCTTGAGAGAAGAATTGCTGATCCGTGAGAGCAATGGTAAGTAGCCATGAAGCTAGAATTATGGCATCTATATCTGGGCTGTGCATTGCTTCATAGCTATCAACTATGTCCTCGTATGTCTGAGCAGCGAGAGGTTGCGGGAGGAGGGTGTGAAGTAAAACCAACCATCTTGCTGCGGAGGTGGCAATATCGGACACCAACTGTCTTGGGGGAATCAACTTTTGAAGTGCCTGTCTTGCTACATCCAGCAAGTGCGTGGAAGCTTTTGCCATGCGATCTTGTAGATAGATATCCTGCCGCCGAGTGTCCATACTCAGCCAATCATTCTGAAAAAGAGCACGCAGGTGCGATGGTGGGTCTGTAGCAAGTGTGTCCGAAACGGACGAATTGTCATCAGATTCATCTGTTTCGAGATTCGAACCTGGCGAGGCTGGAACCAGATCAGGAGCTTGCGTAGATTCATATCCAAGCTTAGATTCCAGGCCATGGACCGCTTGAAATAAGGTGCTGACCTTTGACTCCAACTGGGATATTCGATGCCGCGAAGACTGTCCCGGTCTACGGCGTGGCTGCGAGCTGTAGGTTTGCGCAACGCACTCTGAGCCTCGTTCTTCGCACCGGCGGCACTTCTGGGCGGATTCCGAGGTCCGAATGCAACGTAGTTTACGGCGCCTGCCTGTCTATTGTTAGAGAAAAGTAGAGAATCCAATACTCCTAGCAGTAGACGTACACTCAGTGCAGCTTTTCGTCCCTTTCCGAGCCGGCTTTAAGCTTTGGGTCTCCAGCATGATTAGTTAGCACAGCCTTTATGCGCCCGGGCTATCCTGCCTATATTTACACAGCTGCAGCTCGATACACGGAGTGAAGGCGATAAAATGCGAAAGATGCGTGGACGTTAAGTGTTATGGTCTTGCCTCGGTTCCGTGGACCAAAATTTCGTCCGTCGTCACCTGTTCGAGGAATCCAGCCTGCTGATTGGATCGTCCTGACTCTTTCCTCCACAACTCTAAGACCTCCAAGCACTTGATAGAAGAGCTAAGCAAATCTATAAAATTACATAAATGACCCCAGTGGATAATACTAAATAAATGGGTTTCTATAAACATCATCACCACCTTCCACTCAACTCTCGCACATTCTCTGTCATGGATGGTTTGACTGTATCTCCCCCTTCAACCACGACCTACTACAACGATCCAAGCAATCCAGATTAAATCTGCACAATGATCCATTATGCTCGCCGATCAGGTCCATATCCTTCCAACACGGCAGGAATGGGTGGCGTACCAACAGTCACACTTGATGTCCCTATCTGTGCTGTCTTTATCTTCATCTACCTCTGTTTCGCAGCAACCAATATAAAGATCTTCCAAGATAATCGCCGAAGACGACGCAAGTTCGTGCTCTCAGGGCTGCTTACCGGGTTCTCCATGTCTAGGATAGCCACCCTTGGTCTCAGAATCGCATGGGCAACACGGCAGCATAATGTCCGGATTGCAATCGCCGCACAAATTCTAGTGAACGCTGGTATCCTGCTGATTTATATCATCAACTTAATCCTAGCCCAACGCATTTTACGAGCTTTGCAGCCGACAATTGGCTGGAATTCGATTCTCAGAGCTGCGTATAAAGTCTTGTACGTCGGGATTGGTGGTGCATTAGCAATGGTCATCGCTTCGGTCGTTATCTCCGTCTATACTCTGAATATGCATACAAGATCGACCTGTCGAGACATCCAGCTTGCCGCCCTCACTTATCTCCTCGTGTTCACCTGCCTTCCACTTATCCATCTTGCGGCAGTTCTGATGCTCCCGAAGCCGAGAGATGCCGAGCAATTCGGAGAAGGTAGCATGACAGGCAAGCTGATAATTGTGACTGTGTCGGCTTGTCTTTGTCTATTAACTGCCGGCTTTAAAGCGGGAGTAAACTGGACCCCTCCACGACTGGCCACTGACCCAGCATGGTTTGATTCAAAGGCGTGCTTTTACGTCTTTACTTTTGCATGCGAGATACTCATTCTCAGTCTCTTGACCTTCTCGCGAATCGACAAGCGGTTTTATATCCCCGATGGATGCAAACGTCCTGGTGATTACACTCTGGCTAAGACAGCAGATGCCGGCGGAGACTGAGGTCAATTCAATATCCGATGGCAACATGAAAAACGAAAAGTGAGCATAGAGAAGGGGTGAAGGGCAGTATCATTGCTCAGTATGAAAACAAGAAGTGGCCCCACGAGTATATAACTTGGTTGGGAAGTGTTTATATTCTCTCAGTGTATTATTTCCAAAGTGATAGCAGTGCAACAACCTACTCAGCAAGAGCATCGCCTAATTTTAATTTAACATCATCCTACATGATTTGGAGTGTTTAGATGGGGCAATCTCAAAGTGATGCCCAACATACTTTTTTTAGCTTCGGTTCTATGATCCATTATTATGACCGGCCATGGATAAACTCAAAAATAGCAACAAGAGTTTCCATCCACTCCTTCTTTATCATATCTTCTGATCTGTTATGCATATCCCAGAGCTTTTTCACATCGCGCTTCATGCGATTTACCAAATCTCCGCTTCCGTCTTTAATACCGAGTCTCTGTGATGCAGTAGCCCATCTCAGTCCCAAATCCCACTTATCGGAAAATTGCTGGACGCTGCGTCTATACTCTGCATTATGCCACCAGCAACAATGAATGTGCTCCAGCCCCATGACATATCCCATCAGCTCCTCAACTTCCTTGTCAAACATGTTCTGCCCGTCCTCAACTCCAGCTCGGGCTCTAGCGAGAACTACCCTACGGGTCCTGACCAGACCGAGCCAACATCTCTCCTCATGGCTAGTAGCGGCGGCCGGAGGAGGTGGAGAAAGATGTGAAATCTCACCATTACCACTACAACATAGACCAACTCGTTTAAATTCTCAAAGCTGGTTCCCGCGACCGTACGGCGATTCGTTGACAATGGGAGTCCCATCTTCTAGACCGCCGTTAGACACGACAAGGGCCCTACCAGTCTTTACACTTCGTATCATGTAATTCCCACTATAATAGGAAAAGTTAGGTTTGGTTGTCCGAACGAGAATATTCAAAGAGCAAATATAGCAAAAAGGCGCTACGTACAAGCTGGATGTAATTTTCCACAATCGATTGTCCGTCCAATGAAGGGGACGTATGATGATCGGGATATCCTTGTCCGAGTCAACCAGCAGAAGGTCAACAACGAGGCCCGTTTGAAGGTGGGTAATAAGATAAGTGTTGTCAATACCAACTGACTTGATGGAGAACAGCTGCTGGCTGACATCATCGAAAGAATACCATGATCCAACAAGCGGCACTACTGCATATACCGCATCTCCTGCATCTATTGCATCTACTGTGACACAGTCTTGGTCTGCGCATTGCGAATAAAATAGACACCTTCAGATAGTACTAACATTGCTGCGTTTCTTGGGCAGATAGTCATATGGCTTGAAAAAGTAGTTCTATTCGAGAAATTCACGATGAGCGCAAATCCCTTCATTTTATCTTACAAGATACTTTGTTGGTGGCTAAGAAATTAATGGGAACTACTTCAATGGACGGCTCTACCTTCTATCCAGGGTACAAAGGCATCTGACTTCTCCAACCAAGGATCCCTTTGACAAAAGACACATTAAAACCACGGTTAGAGCATTAATCGTATAATGAATGGAACAATTTTATTTTCGTGAAATCATTTCCTCTGCTTTCTCTTATGTTTCAAGTTGATGAATTAGATGAACCTTCCAGTTTTTTAGGATGTATCTACGGCGTGTTGCAAGTAATAGCAAATGCAACGAATGAAAACAACCCTGAAAGCTTGGCGCAGTCAATCTGGTTGTGGATAAAGTAGTCAGCCAGCAGTACCTAAGCGACCACCAAAATTTGGTACGCCTTGAAGTACCATGGTTCATCCTAGCAACTACTCTATCCACAGCGAGTTAATGAATTGCTTATTGGTGGGTGCTAATAGCTCGGTATCAGCATCTCGACATCGCCGTTCATTTACCCGTAACACCGAAAAAGGATCGACAACCCTATGTACTGTAAGAAAGTCGCAAGAGCCGAGGATGTGGAAAATCTCCACATTCTCAGGAGCTTTCCCATCAGATAGAGCCACAAACTTGTTGAGCCAAATTCAGATTCAGTATTGGCTTGGGGAACCTGGAGCTTGGAGCTCGAAATCGGGCTGAGGCTGCTATTCAAGTCGAGAGTAGCACTATAATGGCTACAGATCCAATCTGACTGTGATCTGATTGGAAAGATGTACGACTGTCTATGCACAGGGACGTAAATAAGTTGAAGATTGAAGATTGACGGCACAGCATATCGCGGAAATGTCCGCAGAAGGACCCCGTGCCAACATTTCCTATTTCAGTACATATAGGTGTAACATCGCGAACCCCCTGATGCTACATAAACAGCGGGGAAGCAAGCAAGAGTAGAAAAGGCAACCCCGCTCTCGTCGATGATGTGCGGTCAGCTCAGCAAGCTCAACCCCCATTGTAGAACTCTAGAAGCATACGACTTCCATATCCTTCAGTTCACTACAATCGCACTACTCACAAGAGTGAAATGCAAGAGCTCTGAGGTTCATCTTGTTATCGCCCTCAAATTCGCACTTCTCTAATCAATTTGAGTCGCACAACCTTCCGCGGCTGGTATCTATTCCAAGACTGTCAAGATGTCTCTCTGGTATACCCTGAGCCTCAGTTTCTTCGCCGCAATCGGGACCTTTGTCTTTGTACGTTACCATCCATGATATGAGAATACTAGATAAGACTTGCTAATATAAATACCGTAAACTTCTACAGGGTCTGGACACTGGTATCGCTACAACAAGTATGTCGATAATACTAAGTCCGAAATATTAAGATCCAAGATGCTGAATATGTGAGAATAGCAATCGCGCATGAGAGCTGGATTGAATACATGCACCATCCTTCAAATGGCCTCACGGGCGCCGTATGTTTCTGAGTGGAGTCATTGAGCAGAGCATTCTTTAGTTGACCTAGTTAGGTTGTTTCGATTTATATCGCCGGCGAAGCATTCGGCGGATTAACGCAAACCTTTCTGGGTGACAGGCTCGGTCGCATTCGGTTCATGCAGTTTATGTGTGTGGTTGTGACCATTGGCGTAATCATTCAGACCGCATCGGTCAATATAGGCATGTTTCTTGCCGGCCGTGGTATTGCGGGCTATGCAGTTGGGTATGATGCCTCACAAGCTCCTTTACATAAGGGCTATTACTTATTAATACCTCATCAGTGGCCTTGTCGCTACGGTTCCAATATATCTCTCTGAGATATCAGCTCCCGAGCATCGTGGTCTTATTGGAGGCATTTCAGGTTGCGGAATATCATTCGGCACGATGATGTCAAATTGGATTGGGTTCGCCTTCTCATACGCGCCTTATGGTGCATCTCAATGGGTATGCACTACTTATTATTTGCATGGACATCTCGGCGATATGTTCCAGATGCTCCCCTATTTGCATCTACTGCCCCTCTACGTAAACGCTACTCCCGTACAGATATGCTAAACAAGTATACTTTATAGCGTGGCCCTCTCGCGATTCAAATTCCTTGGGGAATCATTCTATTCATTGGTCTAGCAACATTTATGCCTAACTCCCCTCGTCAATTGATCCGACAAGGCAGAATCGATGAAGCTCGCGACGAATACGTGAAGATCCGGCGCGGTCTACAGACTCACGAAGCACACCAGGAATTTGCTCTTATGCATGCGCAGATTGAATTTGAGAGGGCTAGAGAAATTACATCATATAAAGAGATTTTCAAGGTCTTTAGACACCGTGCTTTAGTGTAGGTCTATAATGCTGCTCTCTAGTTTCCACCTCCCGGTTTTTGCGGATTCCAGCGTTAAGTATTGCTTGAATAACAGATCGATCTTTGTACAAGCTATGACCAGCGCTACCGGCGTTAATGTTATTCAGGTAAGTTTTACCTAGAGAGATCTTCATTCTATATTTGCTAATAACACATGATAAATTTAGTACTATCAAAGTGAGCATTACCCTCATTCTTCTATTCCATAGCTTCGACATTTTGAACCATTGCTTACCGCCTCTTAATAAAAATGTAGCAATTCTTTTCAAATCCCTTGGAATCACGTCTCATACGATCCTGGCTCTAGCTGCTGTTTGGGGGACAACTGCTTTTGTTACGAACTGCATCACTACAAAATACGTTCTTGACACTGTCAGTATCTCCCGTTGCCAATATTTCTCTAAGCTGCCTTGTAACTAATACCATTGTTATATAGTGGGGAAGAAGACCGTAAGTCTGAACCATTTGATCGTAATACGATCCATTTTTGAAGGTTGATTGCTGATTCCTATATAGCATGATCCTTACTGGGCTAGGCGGCATTGTCATCATAGAGATCTACGCCGCAGTGATGCAACGAGAATTCCAGAACACCGACAATAAAGTAGGAAAGGGGTTTGCAGTCTTGGGAATCTACCTTTTTGCTGTTATCTACTGTATGCCCCATTTGATCCTCCTCTCCTAGAGTTATTTATCACTGACACGGTTAAGACGGAATGCTCAATAGCACAACCTGGCTGTACGGCGCAGAAGTTCTTCCAGTTGCTCTCCGATCAAAGGTTATGGGACTTGCGGCAGCGTCTCATTTCGTTGTTAATGTTGGCCTCACCGAAGCTGGTCCCAGTGCCTTTGCAAATATCCGTGAGAATTACTACTACGTATTCGTCGCGTGCTCGTTCGTTTCTTTCATCGTGGCTTATTTCTGGTTTCCTGAAACTAAGCAAAAGACGTTGGAGGAAATCGCAGCAGCATTTGGAGATAAAGTGGTTTTGGTTGAGGAGGCGGATATTCTAGATGCTGGGCTACGGATGCAAGGGCTTCAGGGGATAGACGTCAAGGGTGAGGTTGGTGGGGTGATGGGGCACGTTGAGAATGTTCGAGGTGAAAATGAGGATGAGAAGTAAATACCAGGAAGAATGTTATCTAGATGCCACGAGAGAGAAATGAGAGACCACAAAATTTACCGGTGCTGGATTAATAGAGAAGAGTATCGAATGGATAAGGAAACGTCCAATTATCGGAACGTAGCTTTGAGACATATTAGTACGTTACCTTCTGAGCATATCATCCCATTCTAGGATAGAATGTAATGAATTGTGGCACAACTACGTAAATTAACTGCGTAGAGAATTGACCTACGGTTTGATTAAATCGCTCACTGAATCCAGAAAGTCCTCGATCTTGCTGGTTTGTTCCCAAAGAGCATCCAACGGGCTCTGAGTGCTGGCCATCTCGGTACTTGGATCGCGATAGGTGCCCTGACTCGTGAAACTATAACCTCTGTGCCCCAGAGGTTGGGACGTTGTTGCTATCTCAGCTAAGAACTCAGCAGGCGCACGTTACGTTGGTATGCAAGAGTTTCGGATTGAGAGAGGTGAAAATCTACAAGCACAGGTAAAAGATATAAGAAGCAGCTGTGGAGTAGGGAAGGAAAGTATTCGGCAGATGAGGAAGGGTATAGTTTTTATCAACGTAATATTGCAGTATTATTGGTTAATTCAATCTACAATGAGGGTAATTAGGCCTAGAATGCGTTTCTTTATCGACTTCCCCCGTGGATCTCCACGATACCATTCGCTGGTGTGGTTTATTAAAAGTAAAGAGTTAACTATTTTGCAGTTATCACCCATATTCATGGCTCGGTGGGATGGTCAGTAGGTGGGGTGCACCTATCAGCCCTTTACCGTGCTGATGTCAATGGCGCCGGAGCCCGTGTAAGCGAAGCGGGAGCTACGGGATGCGGCGCATGGCAAGTCGTAACGAGGCGACCCTTGACTACCCCTTGTCAGCACAATTGGCCATGTAACTTGTGCACCAGCACTGGTAGAAGTAGATCTACTTGTAAGCTTCGTTGATGTTATCTCTTAATTAGCATTAACGAAGTCGGTTATGCACAATGCGAACAATTTTGTCCAGTGGATCCGGGATGTGCTGATGGCAACTTAGCGTGTAAGAGACAAACCAGCAAACAGCGCTCGGAATTCACTCGAGGATTTCCTTTCGTCAATTTTCGCAGCCATGAACCAAAGTCGCTCAGAGAGGAGTCCAGAAGACCAGCCGGCGTCATGGAGCAATCTCCCGCGGAAACGACAGCTGTTCATACTCGCGTTCTGTCGTGTGTTTGACTTTATGCAAGTTGCTTCATTTCAGACTGTCTGCTACTATCAACTCAAAACCTTTGGTCCATCATTACCCGAAGAGACACTGTCATTGCAGACGGGAGTGGCATCCAGTAGCTTTTCAGGAGCCCAAATATTCACAGCAATAATATGGGGTCGAATTGCTGATTCGAAATGGGTAGGACGCAAGAGAGTCTTGCTTATTGGTCTTCTGGGAACGGGATTATCATGTATTGGTCTGGCCTTTTCAAGGTCTTTTCTAACTATGGTTATTTTTCGGTTGCTCGCTGGAGGAACAAACGGCACTGTTGGGATTATGTACATGATGTGTCTTGCATTATGGCTCAACCAAGCTAACGGATGTCAGTCGAACTATGATCTCAGAAAATATTAAGGAGAGGAAGTTAGTTACTATAGTCATTAATTATAAGACGTAAGACTGACATCCACTTTTAGACATCAGTCGCGCGCTTTTCTTCTCCTTCCGGCGAGTTTCATGCTTGCAAGCGTGGTAGGGCCAGGTGAGTATTTGCATCTTCGAGCTGTCTGTTTAAAATCTAAGATTCTTTCCGTAGTTTGTGGTAGTTTGTTGGCAGATCCAGTAATGACGTACCCATACCTATTTGGGGCGAACTCACTGTTTGGAGACGGTGCATGGATGAAATGGTTGACAAAGTACCCATACGCGCTGCCCGCTCTCTTAAGTGGATTTTCTATGTTATCTATGTGCCTGGTGGTCTTCTTATTAATTGAAGAGGTATTTTAAATCTGCTTATGACATAATATAGCTGACTCGAGACAGACCCTACAAAGTCGAAAGAACCTACCCGACCCGGGACTTCAACTCTACTCGCTTGTTAGGAGGACGCTACGAGGCTCTTATAATGATTATTCTCTTATTAGTAACGATAACATGGCTGGTGAAGACACTGGTCTAGAGATAAATGGGTTACAACCACAGACTGCAAGCCTTCTGAAGTCTGATGGGTCATCTATTTACCGGGTCTGGACTTTCAATGTCATTACTACCTTGTTGGCTCAAGCAATCTTCGATTTTCACATGGGGTAAGATCTTCACCATGTTTATGAGCCGTAGCTAACTCTTTTCTAGTGCCTTTGGAAGTCTCTGGCCAACTTTTCTCTCAACTCCTAGGTCCACAGACGTGAAACACCTACCGTTCAACTTTAACGGTGGCCTAGGTATGGAACCGCGAAGTGTGGGCCTTGCTCTTGCGATTCTGGGATTTATCGGAATTGTCCTCCAATTTCTTATCTATCCTCGAGTCAACGGACGTCTGGGAAATGTTCAATGCTTTCGTATTTTCTGTACTCTTTTCCCAGTTTCTTATGGATTAGCTCCGTTTCTAGTCACCATACCGACAGACTACACCGTAATAGCATGGCTCTTCATTACCTCAGTTTTGATAATCCATACTACGGGTCGTATTTTCGTGTTGCCAGCCACGATTGTACTAATCAACAATTGTGCTCCAGATCCCTCGGTTCTTGGCTTCATCCATGGCCTCGGGCAAACTACGTCGGCAATTTTCCGGACACTTGGGCCAATATTCGCAGGATACATGTTCAGTGTCAGCTATGAGAATGGAATTATTGGTGCTGTTTGGTGGATTATGTCAGTTATAGGGGTCTTTGGATGGGTCGCTTCGTTATTTCTCTGGGAGCGGCCGGCAAAATGAAACAATCCGACATGCTCCACGACTACATGTGAAAACATCCGCTGAGAAGTCTTTGGTCAAGTGATCTGTCATGATCAGAGTCTCAGTGTAGCTGAACAAAGCTGCGTGGCCCGTTCACATGTAGTGGTACCGGATTATCAGCCCCCGAGGTCTAGTTTTAGAGATTCCTTCCAGCAGGTTAATAATTATTAAGCAAAAGATAGCGGTAACATTTTCACCTTTTATACTAGCAGCAAGTCTACGGGGTATAGCTAGATAACTTCCATACTTATAGAGTGTTCTCGGCGAACATTGTGTGAAAAGAGCTCTAAGTCATTACCTTCCCTTATGAATATATTTCCTTCCTTCCTTCAGTATATGATACAGATAATAGACTGATAATCCGCTGGATACTCTTTATTTGGTAGCCAATACGCGAACAGTAAGGCGAGATGAGGGTTTATATAGGTGAGATGCTCACCTGTAAGTGCTCTTCAACGGTGATCAGCATCTCTAGATGCCATACTACGCATACAACATACAATTCTCATAGCATAAATGAAAGACTTCAATGGATTGAGCGATTACTTTAACAATAAGAATCCAACCCAACTCTAACATCCATGCCCTTTCAAGCACACCGTCCCATTTGTGAGCGGATTCTCGGTTCCGAAGATGAGACAGTAAATGAAGAAGTGGAAAAGAGCGCACGAACATTTGGTACCGTGTATACAATTCAAAAGTGATACCATGGATGTGTTCTCTCTGTCTACTCGTACTCCTTATAGTCCAGTCACTCTATTACGCTTATTACAGCCAATTACGAAAGGTTGGCACGTATGAAAGTGGCTTCGCCACCGGAATTTAGTGAGGCTTCTTAACTTGAGAAAGAGAATCCGGACATCTCATACTTTTTAGGCCCCTTACACTCTTCTATTGACCTGGTTGAAGTCCAATTCAGTGGGACTTTAGCATACACAGAAGCAGACCACCTCTATATGGACATTGGTGAAGACGGCGTGAGACATTTCGGGGAGCCTTCCCCTGAAATTGATCAAGCATGGCGTGACCTTCCGGGGAGTAAGTGCGAACCTGAACTACGCTGTAGAATATTGAACTGACCATGACTTTCTAAATACTTGGAATTTATAACTAAACGACGAAGAAAGAGACGCTTTGCCTCGTGGTTCAAAATACCAAGACTATCCGGGACGGGTTGGGTACGTTCGTGCTGAAGATATTCTCGTCACTCTTGCTAAGACAGCTTCCAGGCCGGACCTTTTTCACACTCTGCATTGCATAGTGAGTGACGATGCCTCAATTATGCGAAGCTGAGGTCATTAACACAGTTTAGAATGAAGTGCGCAAGATTCCTGACGGTGAGTATTTGAGGATATCGCCTCTCTGGCCTTTAACGGTTACGCCTAATACTTCCATACAAAGGGCTTGATTATAAAAGCACATACTAATGTAATTTCTGAATACAGCACTCTTGGGGAATATTAAACCGGTTGAGTAGCTACAGCCTTTTCTATTTGAGCAAGGGTGCCGGCTGTGACTACCGCTTCTCTATATTATCTTGATGCATCTTATTAGCGCACAAATCAGTATACGTCTTGATATTAATTGTAGCCCCCGCCACTCTTGATTGGCTCCTTCTGATGTGAAGAACACAACTTTACGAGCCAGTGCCAATTCTTCCGTAAAAGCCGTTCCTAGATCTATCAGCTCCTCTGATTACTAGTACATATTGAGTTTTCTAGGCGCACCGCTGTCTTCAATCCACCCAAAGTAGTGTCCAAATCGCATATATATCCAGCAAAACAGTTTCCACCCGGATAGAAATTCCGTCTCCCTTCTTTAGCCTATTGCTAAGGCGGGGGAATACCATCTCCCTCAAAGATGATTTTGCCGGACAAGAACTCGCAATAGTTCTAGATGACGAGTTTAAACATAAATAGAGGAAAGCAAGATGGTAGAGATATGCTACGAGCCTCAGCTAGATCCGATATTCCTTGGACTGTCTCTCCCTGATCTTACACCATGATTCATCTTGCTGGCGTCCTCTTGTTGGCCTTACCTACTGTCTCCGGTCAAGCAGTAATCTGGGGTCAATGTAAGTGGAATTATCTTTGGATTTTCGTCAGCGGTACTAACAGTTTCAGGCGGCGGAACTGGATGGACTGGAGCTACGACGTGTGTTTCTGGGGCATGTTGCAGCTACTCCAATCCTTATTACTCTCAGTGTATCCCATGTGCTGGAAGTAGTTCAACTAAGATTTCAACCTCAGCGACAACTCAAAGGAGCTCAACGACGGCAGCACCTGCAGCAACATGTACCTTGCCCTCGACGTACCGCTGGACATCAACCGGCTCGCTGGCAAACCCGAAGTCAGGATGGGCCTCTCTCAAAGATTTCACCCACGTCCTCTATAACGGCCGCCATCTCGTCTATGGAACCGATCATGACACTGGATCAACCTGGGGTTCCATGAACTTCGGTCTCTTCACGGATTGGTCCGATATGACTTCGGCGAGCCAGAACGCAATGAGTTCCGCCACTGTTGCGCCCACACTCTTCTACTTTGCACCCAAGAGTATCTGGGTACTGGCTTACCAGTGGGGGCCAACAGCATTCTCATACCGAACATCCAGTGATCCCTCAAATGCAAACGGATGGTCATCAGCGCAGACCCTTTTCTCCGGAAGTATATCTGGCTCTAGCACCGGTTGTATCGACCAGACACTCATTGGCGATAGCACTACCATGTATCTCTTCTTTGCAGGAGACAACGGGAAAATCTACCGGGCCAGCATGCCCATTGAAAACTTCCCAGGCAGTTTCGGCACCTCGTCAACGGTGGTCCTGAGCGACTCGACCAACAACCTATTTGAAGCCGTCCAAGTCTATACTGTTCAGGGCCAGAATACATATCTCATGATAGTAGAGGCAATAGGAGCCAACGGTCGGTATTTCCGTTCCTTTACGGCCACAAGTCTGGGCGGATCGTGGACACCGCAAGCAACCAGCGAGAGCGCACCTTTTGCTGGGAAGGCTAACAGCGGCGCAACTTGGACTAACGACATCAGCCATGGAGATTTGATTCGTAGTAATCCTGACCAAACCATGACTATCGATCCATGCAACCTGCAGTTCCTATACCAGGGACGAGCGACCAACTCGGGTGGAGACTACGGTACCTTACCTTACCGGCCTGGTCTGCTCACATTACAACGCTAGCCAGTGATTGTTACTTCCGTAGCATAGTTTTTGTGTATTCTCATTTTTTGCTTATGCTATGCTTACTGGTTGACTGAAGAGTTGGTGATTGTTTACTGAATGCTCCACCTAGTTGGTGCATATGAAACTGTTAGTTAGTCGAATGAGAGTGACACGAACTAAATAGGCTATACCTATCATCAGAAATAAAAAGTTTGACTTTTTATACTACCGCTAATAGCACTGGTAACCAGGAAACAATAATTCTAAATATTTGACCAAAGCTATCTACGTTCTCTTTTTACCCCTGGATGCAACTTACACCTCGAACATCCTTTGCATTGTCACACGCCACTAGAGCCCTTTGTCCCGTTTTTGATACGGTCAAATCTACCCCATGGAAAGAGATATCGTGACAAGGTGCTGCCTTAGAACAGTTTAATGCAATCCCATTCACTGTATTGACCACTCCCTTAATGTCGTTGAAGGCCAGGTCCTCAAAAACCAGCGTGGAAGTATCACAGAAATTTGCTTGTGAGTCTACTTTGTGATAACACTTGTTAATATAGATTGCCTGAGTTGTATTGCCCACAGTCAGGTCATTAAATGTGATATTCGAGACCAAACCTGTGCCTCCTCCACCACCTTGGGGCGGGACACCAGCAGATACACCAACCCAGGACTTGAAGTAAGCGCCGCCGCTGACACTAGCACCTCCGTATCCGGGGCGAATAAGCTGACTGACTGTCACATTTGTGACGGAGATATTGGCAATGTAGTCGGGCGCGTCAGGGTATTGGCCAATGCTACCAAACGCCATTCCTCCACCAATGCAGGTGAAGTTACGGAAGTCCATATTTGTTGAGTTCCCCTTAGGGGCAATACAGTCATCTCCTCCATGGAAGAGCCAATCTGAAGCATAGAGATCATTAACCCGAATCGAGTCCAAGCCATCCACGTTGGTTTCAAAGTTTTCGCCATCTCCATGAGGATCGGTGTTGGTCCCATTGATATAGATTGATTTCAAAGTGATATCATGAGAGTCCTGTACGTAGAAGGACCAGAACTGGGGATTGCGGATTGAAAAGTTTTTGACCGTCGCGTTTGTGCTGTTATAGAGTGTCAAGGAAATAGGACGTCCAAAGCGGTTGCTCTGCCCTTGTGCGTAGGTGTACCAAGCCTGGCCATTGCCATTGATCCCACCCTGCTTCCAGCCACCCCCGTCAACCACATAGTCCTCTCCTTCAATAATCCAGGCTGTAGATTGATTCTGGAATTCCACACGGTGTGAATTATCAATCCAGTATCCAATATCCGGTACGAAAGATAGGGTGCCAAATACATTTAAATGAGTGCGCACCAAGTTCATATGCAGACGGCTTTTGATTGTATATACATGGGGCGCCGGCAATGTGATAGTGCCATCTGTTCCGCAGGCATTTGCGGCAGCTAGAAGCTGTGGAGCATCATCCTGATCCCATCCAAGAGGCAGCACAGTACACTCTGCATGTACTGGGGATGGAGGAGTCGGCCGAGAAGGCACAGGCCCCAAATTCGCTCCTGGAGTATATCCAGGAGGCGCGGCGAGAGTTAATGTCTTCTGCGCAACATACACTTGCGAGGTTGAGAATTCTGGCCAGTAGGTCACCGGTAATGCCGTAGGACGACCCAAACAGAGCTGAGTATGATCAGCGCCAACTGCAGCGCAGAACAGCATCAATAGTGTAGTAGATCCCTTCATTTTGCGCATTTCTACACCCATCATTCATATTTAGTCGGTAGGGGAGTTGAAGCAGGAGCCTATATACAGACTCCCATGAATCCGCCGCATCCCACTATAGGATTTTCTAGAAACGTTAAAGAGCATACACGTGCTCGGCAGGTCTCCATTATTTCGCGTAAAGAAGCCTCTAACATAATCTACCATTCCTATCAAGTATATAGCTGTAATGCTGATTGGGTTACAGCGCGATAAAAGATACTGCCGGGACAATGTTAGTCCAATTAACGAGGCACGTTGTTAACATTCACTATGCCGGTAACTAACTCAATGAACAACGGCCATGCTTGGCAGCTACCTTCCGGCTTCCCTTCTTGTTTCTAAAAGGCGGGGCTCAAAACGTTCACTACCGCAGCAAACGCTGGCAATAAACCATGAGGCTATGTTTTGTTGTAGTCTTCTCTTCTCTACGATACCACTTATCATTCACAAGGGAACTTAAATCCTTACAAGAGAACTACCTCGACTGAAGTGATTGCAACGGGATTTTGAGTATAGGCTACAATGTACCAAAGACGAAGACAACCCACGGCGGCCACTGAAATTTCTGTACAACTCTACTACTTGCGTGCATTTAGGACAAGCTCCCAGTCTTCCGCGAACGTTTTGTCCCATGCTTCATCGCCCTTTAGAGGCTTCCAGCCCAATAGCTCACGTGTGTTATAGCCCCTAAGAACAGCTCGTGATGCCAAGGCAAGCTCAACCAACTCCGGCGGTACACCAGGAAACTTGCTTGCCACAGTCGCCAGTGAGCTCGAGCGCGCCGTTTCTTGATTCAGCACACCTAAGTCATAGCCTACCTTTGCTATCTTGTCAGCCATCTCCTTCCATGAGAATAGCGCCGCATCTGCGAAATAGAATCCCCGCTTTCCTGATGGCAGTGACTCCCAGTCAGGCCGTAGGAGTCGCTGCAGCAACAGCTCGAACACACGTGCAACATCGGTAATGTGTACACGATCCCATTCTTCTGCACCTTCACCGATAAATTCTACATATCCTTCATTGAGTGCTACTTGCATCACCCACGGTATCTGGACACTGGTTTGGTGGAAGTGGCCGGTGCCCCGCCCATAGAAGACGCCGCCGGTTACTATGTATGTTAGCACGCCACAGGCCTCTCCAGCCCTCACGACTGTCACATCGGTAGTGCGTTGGCCATACTGTTCCAGAGCTTCACGGCGTTCTTCGTAAGCATAAATATCATCAGTATCTGAGAAAACGCGTTTCTCCCCACCCTCAGCTGCGGTATCAATGAAACTACGAGTAGCTGGCCTATTCGCGATACTAGATGCACCCGAAACCTTTACATGATTTAACAAGGCTATCCAACAAATAAGTGCAAGGAACAGTATTGACTTACGTGTAGATACCATACAGCGTTGTTGGTGGCTGCTTTCCTAATGGCAAGCCCCTCAATTAGAGCTTCCGCCGGTGCTGGCATGAGGGAACTAGCGGTATGGATAACCACATCATGATCAGAGGCAACTTTCTTGAGCAAGTCTAGTTCACTAAGATCATTGAATAGTATAGGAGTCACGCCAATACTCTCGAAGTACTCGGCATGTTCACGCTTCCTTACAAGAACAGAGATAGAAAGATTCTTAATCTCATCGAACGAGGTTGCGAGAAATTGAGTCAGAACAGAACCGCCGCTAGAAAGAATGTGTGAGAGAAGAACGTCAACCTAATTTGGGAAGTAGGCTACTAGGCTAACTTACATATACCCGCTTGCTCCAGTCAGAAGTAACTTGATCGAAGCCCGAGGTAAAGCCATGCTTCAGATGTCTATAGCGTTGAAGAGATGATTAATCGATGGTGTTTTTGAAGTCTTCCTGCTTGGTTATTTATGTGATATAATCTCTTACCATCTTCCAATTGCAAGGCAACATTGATGGCACAATATGTAGGAATAGAAATCCGAAGATCCAATTGACCGAGCTTGCAGGGCTCCACACCTTCTACGTATGGTATTAACCATCTGCGGTATTATTGAACAAATATGGATTGTGCATCGTCAATAAGCTGACAATTCTCCGGGTAGATACAGCCTACGGGGTGAAGCCTTAAAGGGATTTATAAGTGTACTACTCCGCATTCACTTGAGAATTCTGGTATATATTTAGGAGCCTGATCCAGAATTGAGAGATTGGCAAGGGGCGGCCGCCCTTCCCCCGCCTCTGAGGTACTTACCGAAGCACCAGGCTTTGTGGAGAAGCAGAACAGCAAATAATAGAAGCTAATTAGCCAGTACTGGGAACCGATGGGAAGACCAAAGACTACTAGAGACAATAAATTTAAAGCAAACCAAGAAATTTGTACTCCGCGTCGGCTGCACGGATGAAATATTAGGCCGTCTCGAGACGGGACATTTAAAGCCGCCCCTGACTGAATACTTGCTGTTATAAAGATGACACTGGAAGATCGAAATCTAGAAAATAACATATCATAAACCACATACTGTTTATACGCTTATCCACTTTTAATACAGTCAGTATAACCTCTTTGGTCTTAGGTAGTTAAATAAATTCGAAATTTATTTCAATCTAGTCACGTTTTGAGTATATTTGCTCACACCCTCATTTGAGATGAAATCTCGAGGAGCTGTATGAAATATCCTCAGCCAGTATTTACATCATGTTAGCCAGAGAGAGCTTTGTCCCTGGTGATTGACTGTTCAATGAGATCTGCATATCGATCTGGTAAAAGGCAGAAAGATGTCAGCTAGGAGAGACAATATTCGATTCGGTCGAAATCTCAATACGTACCTGCGATCCTCCATCTCGTAGCACAGTCTCTGAGGCTTCGTTGCAGTAAGTCAAGATTTTGGAGGTAGTTTTCTTCAAAACTGGGATCATTCTTTAAGCAGATTTGCATCATTGCGGCTTGGTATAAAATATGAGCCGATTGAATCGGCAGAGACTCTGGACCTTCGCAGTACGCATTGGCGTTATAAACTGTGTCGAGAACGATCTTCATGACCGAGCTAACAGCAATAGCAGCCCTAGAGACCTCTTCGTTGATAGAATCGGGCTTTATATACGTTGCGTGTTGGATTAAATACTGATGGAGCATAAAAAGGGCGCTAGATTTAGTGAGATCATGATCTTTGGAGTATATATGTCAAACATACCTAACACACATCGAAATCGCGTCGCAACATAGAGTGTAAGATCCTTTATACCGATTGAATATATTAAGAAGTACATGTTGAATTGAAGAGTCTAAGTGGGCTACGATTTTATAGGGTTGACTGAGGTCACTTTTTGATGTAGATACAAACTCGATGACTAGCCCAAGAAGGTAGGCAGCTTGAGCTGCGCGACCAAAAGAGCCAATTTGAACTGTTGATGAGAGAGATTCCATCAAAGTCGGATATAACGACCGATGGTTCCAGAGTTCCCTGCACGAGTCGTCATTCAGCGGTAAAGTGTAATCATGGCACGGGTGCTGAGCTGCTAAAGGGTATCCATTTTCGGGATCTTTGAGAGCGATTACACTACCATTTACAAACGTTAGTGAGAGTGATGGATGTTGTGATCCTCTGTAAGTTCACAAGGGGAAGCGTTAGACATGAAAATACCTACCGATCTAGTATTATTACTCCCCACCAGATACGTACTGCCTCCTCTGGTGTAGTTGTGGAGTCATGGCCTTCTAATGCCTCCAGATATTCATTTTTATGTAGTCTTAGAGCGTGTCCCATGCTCGCACACGTTCCAATTGAGAGATATGCCGCTTGAGACATATCTTGTCCATGCTCATAGATTGCAATCAAAATCCCACATTGCACTAGAACTAGTGATGGCTTCCTAGCCGCCTGAAGAAAAGAATAGAAAAACTTCACCATATTATAGAGCGCACCGTGTGTCGGGACCTGATTATTTTCTCGGTCAGGCAGCTGGATGGAGAGATATACACATAAGAGCAGCATAGCAAACTCAGCATTAGGTGCTGTTTGAAGAGTAATGAGCCGTCGATAGAACTTCTTCTTATTTATTATTGGCAGCCAGCAATGTATGGTGGTGAAATATTTTTCAATGAAGGTTCTGATATCGTCTCCCTGCGCCGTGATCGTGGCGACCACTTGCGCGACGAAGACATCATCTAGGCCAGATGTTTTCAGCGGGGTAGTATTCAAAGACTGACAGCCCGAGTAATTCAAGAGTAATGCCATGTACGGGCAATGAAATAGCACATCAGTCGGGGCATGGGGGCGGGTGCACACAACGGAGTCATTTGGGAGAGCTGCGCTGCTCCAGCTGGAGCTAGCATGAGTCTGGTCAGCCTGTCCAGAGCCTTGAGGATCGGTGCCGTATCGACAAGTGATGCGAAGTCTATCCCAATATCAGGCTACGGTCAAAGAGAGTGAATGCATGACCTTACCTCACACAGCGTTTGCAGCTTGGCAAGCCCTTATCACATTTTTTCTTTCGAGACTTGCAGTGAGCACATACTTGAGCGGCTGCACCGGCGGCATTCATTTTGAGAGATTGTTGATCAGAGCTCAAGGTGATACAGTAGGTTGGATTGGGAACGGAGAAAGAACGCGCAGGTTCAATCCGAGGCTTAGGGTAATATTTCCCCCTGCAAGTGCGGAATATGGGGAATGTGCTAAATAAGCCGGCAACCAGCTTAGAAATAAAAGAAGTGAAAAACCGAGGTCACTTTACAACAAACGGCATTATACACATAGACAACATGGGAAAGTAGATTCAAGCAAGTATCACTGTTATAATTCTTGTGCTCATTGTGCTATGCTATAGGGCGCCCTTATCTGGCCTAGAGAAGACGCGGGCCGGTGCTCCCGGTTATAATGACAGTTATCCTACGCTCTGCTTGGAGGGACTTGTTTTACATATTTCCACTACAATTGAGTTGGTAATGATTAAGCATTTTCGTCTGCATCTTAAGTGACTTCTTTCCCTTTATTTAAATTTCTTTCTAACTAATTTCTCATGTACTTTAACATAAGTTAAGAAAATTTTTGAGCTTGAAAATAGAAAAAAAAAAAAGCATGGGAAAAAGGAGAAAGTAGACATATATATCAGGTAATAGTAATCTTTCGATCACTACTAATCAAAGCATCTTTACTCACAACGCATTTCAATTTCTCGCATAGTTGGTTTTGGAATTTCCATTGCAGCGTAAGATTTGAGGCTGGAAGCTGCAAGTTACTGATGTCAGTATCATGATTAATAAACAGGTTGCCACCACAGGTTCGGGAAGCGCTACTGTAGCAAGGACGGCCGCCCCTTGTCAATGGGGCAAAAGCAGATCCTGAGCACGGCGACGGCGGACTGGTGCTACGCGCTTCGGCCTGGATTGACTCTGTGCTTTCGATAGTATCACCCTTGATGTTTGCCTCTCGCAATAATTTTCGCAATTAGTACTCAAGTCAAACAGCCGATAGCATCTTGTGGCGGCATAACTATCATGCCGTCGGGAAATTTGGAGGCGGAACCAGTATTTGGCGAGGTAGTGTTAAGAATTCGGCTTGGCCTTCCAAAGTATACATATAGAACCATGCCAAATCAACCAATGTTGCCATTGTCAGTATTTGATAGCTAAGGAATATTATACGAGTAACTTGAATTCTTCACTTCCTCTCAAAATGACAGGCAAATTCTCTCGTGCACTTGTCTTTGGGGCTTCTGGGATTACTGGTTGGGCAATTCTACAGGAAGCACTCCGTTATCCGCAACCAAACACATTTGATCGCGTTATTGGTCTGACAAGGCGTCCTTTGACTAAATCAGAAGCTTCTCTACCGGATGACGAACGTCTCGTCCTTCATTCTGGAATTGACCTCACCAGTGAACCAAATAGCCTCGTCGAAAGGCTAAAGAAGATCGATGGAATCGATAAAGTGACTCACGTATACTTTGCAGGTACGAGAAGAATGAAGTTAGCATACAGTGTGTGCGTTTACTTACTATATAAACAAAGCGTATGTGCAACCGGAAGGGGCATCAGATATAAGTGGCTTCGCAGAGCTTAAGAAAGCGAATGTGGACCTTCTCGACAATGCAGTGAAGGCTGTAGAAAAATTATGCCCACAACTGAGCTTCTGGACTTTACAGACGGGTGGAAAGGTGTGTATTCGTGAAAGAAGCACCATAAGAAGGTCAAGGACTTACACCAACTAGTCGTATGGCTTTGTTCACGTGCTTCAGATTGGCCTGCCAAAGGTTCCCTGCAAAGAGTCTGATCCTCGAATTCCAGAACCATACGCGGACGAAGTCTTTTACTACGCGCAATATGACTTACTCAAGAGGCTGTCCTATGGCAAAAAGTGGACTTTTGCGGAGATTAGACCTGACGCAATAGTAAGTTTAGACTGGACTTGATATTTATTTATGGCTTTGTCGTTCTCATACCAACAGGTTGGCTTTGTGCCAAACAACAACGTGATGAATCTAGCTCAAGCGCTTGGTCTCTTCCTCGCCTTCTACGCTTCACGAGAAGGACCCGGTGCAACTGTTCAATTCCCAGGTAATGATGTCGTTTATAACGCACTTCATACAGACGTTGCGCAGACTACCGTTGCACGCATGCATATCTACGCTTCCTTGCACCCGGATGCTACTAGTGAGCAGGTTTTCAATGTTGGTGATGCCCCTGGTGGTACTAGCTGGGCAGTTAAATGGCCAGCATTGTGCGACTGGTTTGGACTGAAAGGTGTCAGTCGCGATGCATCTTCTCCTACGCCTTCGGGGGAAGAATATATGCGTATGCACCAGCAGGAGTGGACCGCATGGGAGACGCGCAATGGATTGAAACGGAAGGTGCTAGAGGCAGCAAGTTGGGATTTTCTAAAAGTGATGCTGGAAATGCCGGCGTTCGATCGACAGTATGACCTTGGCCGAGCAAAGCAAATTGGTTTCACGCAGAGTCAGGATATTATAAAGAGCTATATAGATGTCTTCGAGAAAATGAGGGCGGCAAAAATGATTCCAAGCTGATTGTAGAACAATTGCAGGTTGGTAGCCTGGAATATTTGGATATCACTAGTTTGTTAGAATCAATATAGCAATCGACAATATCAATTAGTGAGAATGGTTTCATTGGAAAGTACAAGCTCTCATGCTTAGCAAATCAATAGCACATCTTCAAGTTAGATTTGGCTGGATTGGTCTGCAAAATTAAACTGTAGATAGAAGTGGCATTGGACATATAGTTCTATCTAGCTTTCAAGTGAAATCTTTTAACAGAATTTAGCCAGTAGCGAGTCTTACAAGACCCGCATGGTCTCCATTGAAGGAGTCAGCATCACCGCCATAAGCATAGGAATCCGCATACTGCCAGATGGTTTGATATGGCCAACCACCAGGGATGGTCCCTGGCGAGCTTCCCCAACTAGCTAGCACAAGTGGGTTGTCGTTTACAAAGGCATTCGAGTTGCCTGTACAGGTCTTCCACCATGACGGACTCGTATACAACATGGGATACCGACCAGTGCTGGAGTGGTAGGTGTTGCTGAAGTCCTTGATCCAGGAGACCATGGCTGAGGTCGATAATCCCCAGCACTCACCATCGCTCTCGGATTCGAGGTCTAGCATACCAGGTAAGGTGATACCATCGCCGGACCAGCCACCGCCATGGGCGAGGAAGTATTTAGCTTGCGCTGCGCCGGTAGTCTGCCCAGGATGGGCAAAGTGGTAGCCGCCGCGGATCAAACCTGCATTGGTCGCGCCGATGTACTGCGATGAGAATTCCGGAGAGATGTAACTCGTTCCTTCGGTAGCCTGTTGTTGATTGATTAACTACGCTGTTTCTCGCATGAGTGAGGGCTATGGAGAAGAATACCTTAATTATGACGAAAGCTGCACCCGAGGCCTTTGCAGCTGCAAAATTCACGGAGGGTTGGTAGGAAGAGATATCAAAGCCTTGCACCGCAGCCTGAGCGCTGGCGGCCAGACCCAATGCAACAGCAACGGATGATTTCATATCGAATAGATGAGTGAAAAGAAGTATGGGCGGTGCCCAGAATACTGGATCTCTAATTGATCACTATCCGGATAACATGTTTAGGATGGTATATTTCCTTGCTTTTATACTTCTCGAAGACCTTAATAACTGGGCGAACTCCGCAACTCGTTCCTGTTCTATTTTCGGGCCATCCGAGGGTCGTCCGAAGAGCTACAGTTATAGTAGGAAGCTATATTGAACTGACGAGGATTGCAATGCACATAACGCCAGGAGGACTAAGCATTATTGTTCCTTGCGGTGATTTCCGTGTTGATCTTTGCCCTTGGAATCACCGGTGCTCATGATGTGCTTCTACCCACGCCCATCGTTCCTTGTAAGGCAGGAGGATACTAGTTTCTAGAACACATGTGTTGATAAACAGATGCCTCATTGCACAGTAACTCTTCAGTGCCTTATGCCTAGCAGTGCATAGAAAGCGGGCTATCGAACCGCACGGGACGGCGCGGAGCATGAAGATTGGAGGACGTGTACAAGTACACAGTGGGCTTCCTTTCTTGTAATAGTTGGATATCTTTAAAACAGCCTTATGACGCAGCTAAATACTCTAATTCATTACAAAGTTATGCCGTGTATTTCTTATTCTCGTCTGTCTGCAGCCACGGAGGAGTGCGAGGTGGGGTTGCCCCAGAAGACAACCGCATCCTGCAAAATGTGTATAACATAGAGAATCAATGCAAGCAATACATATAAAGTACTTTACTACCTTGCTTTTCCGTCCACCTCCATCCCATTTCTTTGACAAACGCCTGCCGTCGATTCGCCAATGAGTAGAACTTATTGGCATGGGATCAATAGCAGTGATAATCCTTCTGCGATCCTTACGCTATTTAGATTCCGTGCAGCTTTAGAGCCATGACCGCCTGAGGATAGCTAAACATGCCCCATCTTTGCTGCACTAACTAGGTAATAAATAGTAGGTGCAATCTTCCGACCGCAAATAAAAAGGTCCCCATCGAACTTGCGCTTTTACGTGCAGGCCTGGGGTTACTTTCCGCTTGATCTACGATCCGGAAAGTTCTTCCTAAGCATTTGAGTTCCATTCTGTGGAGAGTACTTGAGGCATTCCACGCCGATTAATGATTCATCCTAGGCCTTTACTTTCATTGTTTATAATAATGATGTCAATTACATATAATTTTTTAACTCTAGAACAAAACTCACTCAGCCGCTAAAATTGACGCATCGTTGCTGTCGAATTCATCCGGTATCTGAGCTTGTGTACTGTAATATAGCCTATTAAACGCGCTCGATGAATCTACCAGTAGAGCGTAAGGACTATCGAACTCAACCAGCTCTCCATTATCTAGGACAGCAACCTTGTCAAAATCAAGAATGGTGTCTAATCGATGAGCCACTGCTATAATTGTCTGGCTGAAGAAGAATTCTCGGATGACCCGTTGCATTAATTCTTCAGTCTTGGAATCGACGCTGTGCGGTATTAGCATCTGTTATTCCCGGTAAGCTTGCGGAGATACGAACCTGCTTGTGGCTTCATCCAGCACGAGGATAGTGCTCTTCCGAACCATAGCTCTCGCGAGGCAAAACAACTGCCTCTGGCCATGTGATAAGAACAATGCTTCAATATCTGTATCGAGACCTCCCTTTTCTTTCACAATATCCCAGAGCTGAACTCTCTTGAGCGCTTTTGTAATCTCAAGATCTGTAGCGGAATTTCTAGGGTCAATATTGAGCCGGACACTTCCACTAAGGAAATATGCGTCTTGAGGGACCCCATTCAACCTCGATCGTAATTCACGGCGAGGTATAGTCGATATATCTGTCCCATCTATCGAGATACTTCCACTACTTAGTTCAATCATACGGAAGAGACTGAGGACTAGAGAGCTCTTCCCACTATTATGGAGTCAGTAAAGTAGGTCTGAAAATGCAGGCTTTCCTACCTTCCGGTTCTTCCGCAAATACCAATCTTCTGTCCTGCTTCAATTGGTAGAGAAATATTCTTGAGCACAAACTCAGAAGGCCTACTTTATAGTCAGTCAAGGTAGATGCTAAGTGAGAATAATCGCATACTTGTACGCTGCCGAGACGTTCTTGAATTCAATTGATCCTTTCGCAGGCCATGTCTGAGTCGGTATTTCCGTCTCAGATGGCAAATCCTCCGAGGCGGCGTCAGTAGTAAAAGCCTTGATTCTTGCAATACTACCAATATGAGTTTCCAAGTTTGTCCAGAAGGTTATCAAGAGCTTGATACTCTGGCTGAACAGAATGACGTTAAGGAGCGCCACACCAACAAAACCTGCAGTAAGAGTTCCTCGCAGAGTCACCACTAGAACAATGAGGAGGATAGCAATTCCCGCTACTAGTAAATCTAGAACAAGGGTGAGCCATCGTTGCACTGCAAATAGCTGATAAAATGGCCGCTGAGACTCGTCAAGCAATTGAAGGCTTTTTTTCTCAAGAGCTCTTCCCCAGCCAAAGGAGCGGATGGTAGCCAAACCACTTAGACACTCCAAGAACTGTGAGTATAGCGGTGATTTTGCTTCGAGATCTAGAAGACGAAGCTGCCGAGACGTGCGCAAGTACACTTTTTGGATAAAGTACAGGACAACTAAAATGATTGGGAAAGATATCGCGGCATACACAGAGGAAACGCCAATTATCACGACCTGAGCAATACAGAGAATAAATGCTGAATACTAATTAGATCTGAATATGGATTATAGAGGGGCGACGGACTTGCAAAGGTATTCAAGGCAGCAAGCGGTAGCTCCATATCAATCAACTGCAGATCCTGACTGAAGCGATTCAACGTCTCTCCAGTGTCAGTGGATGAAAAGAATGACATCGGAGAACTAAAACAGAACTCTTCAGCTAGTACTCAATCTAGTCAGGGGGAGATAGTGATACCTTAAAACAGTCTTCAATAATATGTGATGGAAATTCTCTCCAGATCGAGGTACCATGGTGATAATCATTTGCCTGTCGAGAAATCAGATCACGCACAAATAATAAAGAAGAGCGAATTGATTTCACTTACCAGCTACTCGCCATAAGACAGATCAACGCCAGCGCCCCGATAAGTCCGTAAATTCCTAAGTAATAACTCATGTCCTTGTACGGAGCCTTGGCATTTGCTGCCGCCCACCATTTTACCCATATTGCTGTACTCAAGTTAGCTTTCAAACGCTAGAATATACCTGTAGCGGGACATACCTGGAAGCGAAAAGCATACTACAAACCCGCAAATACCGATGGCGAATATCACTGTTGGTAGCCATCCAACAGCACTAATGTAATAATAGTAGACAGACATATCTCCCTTACCTCTGCCCGAACCTTTGGCCATAGCATCCTTCGCCTCAACAGAAGTAGTACTTATTCGGCATTCTTCTTTGCTAATGATAGATCCCCAGGATGCATCCTCAACGGGGACGATTTCAGGATCGACTTTCCATTCCGGAGTTGGGAGGTTCAATTTAGATATATAACCTCCCATATTTCCTAAGCCCGAGAACGTTCCTTGTTCGGAGACCTTTCCTTCATCATTTAAAACAATAATATGGTCTGCATAGGGTAATCGTGCGGCTGCATGTCGTTAACTCATTATGTTTATAAGTTATGATATATGAGATACTCACATGACGATGAGGCCACAACAACTGTCATTTGATGTTTACGTAACAATCCTCTTTGACCAAGCAGATCATGGAAGATCCGGTTTTCGGTCCAAGTGTCAAGACCACTAAATACATCATCCAAGAGCATGATATCCTTTTTAGCATATACTGCTCTTGCCAATGACTTGAAGGTGTAAGCAAACTATTCAAGACTAAATGAGTTCAAACTTACAATTCGTTGACTCTGGCCTCCAGACAATGCCACACCATTGCTTCCAATAAGGGTACTATCACCTCGAGGGAGCTGTTTGAAATCTTCTTTCAGAGAACATGCAGAAATTACAGATTTGTACCAAGTCTCGTCCATCTTTGAAAACCCGATGATACTCTGTCGGATTGTCCCATTCATATGCCAGGGTGTTTGATTGCAGAAAGCAATTTCAGGACATAAGGCTTGTACTGTACCTCCAGTTCTAACAGTCTCACCCAAGAACATTTTTAGCAGCGTACTCTTACCGCAGCCCACGGGGCCAACAATCATAGTGAACTTGTGACGGGGGACGGTTAGGTTCATAGAGTTTAAAATTGGTGGCTTTTCTTTATCCCAGCTAAAACTTCTGTCTTGGACCACAATAGCAGGGTAGGTAGCGTACTCCGGCAGGACGTCTAATGGAAGGGTTGTTTGAGACTTGTCAGTTATAGATCCACTTGCTGTTTTCTTCTGAAAGGGCAGATATTCCGCGCTGGTGGAATCAGCAGGATATACAAATTTCCTATCATCCACGTGACTGCCTGTGTCCAGGAATGCTTGAATGCGTTGGAATGATCCAACAGATCCCATAAAATTTGCTAATGCCATGACAAAAGATCCCAGTGGCTCAGATAACAAGGTAAAGAGAGATAGAGAAGTGAAGACCTTGCTAGTGTCAAGGGTAGACCCGTCCCCTCTTCTTTTTGCTAGGATGATGATGAGAGTAAATGTCAGAATTGGAGCTGCGACCGGGGTACTGAAACCTTTTTGAAGTTAGCTGGGATAGGTAGGAGAAGTTTGAAAAGAGTATAGTTACTAAAAGCCATATTCCAGACTAAAATCTTCCGGAACTTCTTAGAAATTCAAAGTTCGTTTACTCTGAGGTCTTGGATAATTTTGAGTAGTATATCTGTGAGACCGGCCATTTTCACACCCTTCATGGAGCCAAGCATTGCGGCAGTGGCGGTAATTCTTTTTTCAATGGCTTGAAGCCACAACGCTTGGCGAGCCATGACAAGACCCGATGCAACGATCGACCCCATCATGGAGACTAAGAAGATATAAATGGTTAAATAAATTTTTACAGATATAGGAAGAACTTACAAAGAGCCACACCAACAGGAATAGCGCAGGCGACTCCCAACTGGCGATATAACAGGAAAATTGCAAGCCCAATCTCAATGAGATTGGCCCACAATTCATGGAATGTTTGCCAGCCAGTAGTGATCCTCTCAATATCCGCACTCATCAGAGTGACAGATGCAGAGGGATCTAGAGCGGTCACACTGAGATCAGATACTTTACCATAAAGCATTGCGATCAAGCCGCCTCTCATCATGGTGATAGCCCGATAAGTGCGATGCTGGAATTGCCCAGTTGATACCTGCAAAATCGTAAGTATTTAAGAATTAAAACTGGATTATAGGCCACTGTAACTAACAGCTATTCCTAGGTATACTAGGATATAAGCTCCAATTAATCCACAGCCCGCATTTGTTGTTTCTCTACTGATAGGCTTCTGGGAGATAGCGATGGCAGCATTTATAAAAATGGTTGGCAGAAATTGAAGCCAGTCAAACATAACCGTGGGAAAATTCCAGAAAGTAGTGGCCATTTCAGTGATCTCAGCACTGTGAAGAATAGAGCATTTGGAGATTTCTTCACTACTGACAAATGTATGAGAACCGGATCGGTAGAATAACGGGAATGATGATGGAAACCGACCTTCGCTCCAAGCGATTTGTATCGACTCATGCAAATTCTCCGAAAGAAGTCTTTTATCCAAAGTAAATAAGTCTCTAATTTCTAAGGTTTTACAAAAACCTGCCAGGAAGAGGGGATTGAGCCACCAGAAAAGGCTTCGGTTTATGATACCGCTGGTGGCCTCGGGTGGATAATCACAATACCCGGGCCGTAGAAGCCTTCGTTTTTCAACAGTTTCTACAAGTAGAACGACAAATTTAACTGCAGTTGCCGCAGTGAAGACGCCGGTCAGTGTTAGGCTTATACCTCGAAGCCATAAAGTTCTCGCACGAGCGATGTCAAAAAGGAGCGTAAGAAGCACAAAGCCTGTCAAAAGTGTGGAAGGTTTGACAGAACGTCGGTGCTCTGAGTGTGACAGTGCACAAAAAATGGCAGCAGCAATGAGAGAAAGAGAAATTGCTGTTGTTGTCGCTTTGGTTCGGTTAGTTGAGGGATCACCCCAAAGAGCAAGAAGCGCTAATTGAAGCACAGCATAGACAACATTAATGGCCTTGGGATAATAGAGTCAGCAAGATTTCTACTGGATATAGACATTAGGCTTATTACTAACTAGCTTGAATGATATGAAATGGTTAGGGATCAGTTTGATGCTTCTTTTCGAAAGGTACATGAGCCTTATCGAAGCTGCAGCAATGAATACGAGAAGGGGAAGAAGACTGAGGATTGTGTCTTCGAAGAGAAGGGTAAAATCAAGACCGCCACGACAGTCACCGGCATGAGGTCCGAAGGTGTGCAAACAGTATTGATCCACCGGTGAAAGGCTAAGAGCGACATAGGCCAAGGCCGAACGTATATTTCTGAAAAAGTAGCTGAGTATTGGCCAAGAATAGAAAGACCTAACAGGAGATGAGATGATTGAAAAGCACTCGAGCATGACATGGGCGAGAATTCTGCGGTATTACTTGAAGACCTTGCTTTAATATTGCTGTCCCTGAAGATGCGTGCGCCTTAATAAATCTATTCCACCAATGTCATAGGTCGGAAGGGCCTGTGATACCTTCACACGTATGGCGATTGTCTCACAAAACGCAGAGGCGACTTACCAGGGAGACAAGAACCGTTAGACAGTGGATCCTGCGCGGGAAGCAAATTGCAATGGAAGGCAATAATGATGAAATCATTATTCAATTTGAATGAGCTGCGACGGGTCGATAATTACCCAAATGAAGTGTAACCTCGACGATGTCACGGGAGAGAGCTAAATATAGCTGGATGTTGGGAGGGTCCGTGGCCCGAAGTACCGCAGGAGGCTGAAGCCGGGATTAATTGGAGCCAAGCACGGAACATTTTGCTGACGCCTAGGAGAAAAGCTGTTTGCTCCAGCCAACATTAACCTTAACATTCCTCAACCGTGCAGAGACTAGACAGCTGGCCACTCTCCAGATTCAGGTTTAGGGTTTGATGCGCATAACCCGTGCGGAGCAACTCGACCCGTGGAGAGCGTTGGGTGGACTGAACTTGTCGGTCGGGGCTGGCTGGACGGCTTCTTTCTGCTCTCCTTGGCTCGACAGATCAAGCTCGCAAGAGGGACATCGCCAATTATGTGCATTGTGGCGGAAGGAAGGCTTTAGCCTTTGACGGCTGTGGTGCTCTGGCGTATTAGCCTCAGAAATCCTGTTTAAAATGCATAGATGCTTATTGGGGATTGCTCTTTCGCGTTCTCTTGTTGATCTCCCACGGTCGCAGCTAACGCTCAGGACAATAGCTCAGCTAACAGTATGGAATAGCTATTAGGCACATATTTAGAGGTAGTAGAGACAGACACGCCCCGGTAGCTGATCTCATGAAAACTAGTTGCAACGATCTGGGGTTGCATCAGCTCCGGGTTTAACCACGAGGAGTGGCCTCTTGCCGGCGCTTGCAGAGAGTAACTCGGGTGACGTGTAGTATCGGGACCGTATTGTTACATTCCGGTTCATCACAAGACGGAGAAATATGCAGCTTCAACAGGGTTCTGATTGACTCTACCTGGTCCAATTACCGCGAAGACACCCTCTTCTCGACCCTGATAGCAGGGCATATCCCAATAATTGTCCCCGGGTATCGGCAATTGTCAATCACTCACACCATGCTCATTTGAGCCGTTACTTGCCCTGCCAAGTCGACCGAAATAAGTGCCGCAAATGACGGGATGGCAATTCAACAATGCCATGGGATCGGCAGGTCGGTATGCCTAGCACCTGTTGGCCCATCCACCCTATGTATCGTGGCAGTAGGATGTGGGTCGATGGCAAACGCGCAGATCCTGGAATCCTCGACATGGGCACTGCAGTTTTGAGAAAAATAAATCGATGGCGTATGTATTGACAATTACAATGGCTCAGAAGGATCATCCAAGTTCGAGCAAGAATGCATCTAATTTGAATGAGCTATTCTTGTCCGGGGCCGTCTTCCATAGACCTCCCGTTATACCAAAGCAAACAAACAGGGAGACTCACTATTGGTTTTGCTGGACTGCGTAGCTCCTGTCTTTCATATCATTGCGATGTACTCATGTCTCACATCTCTAGCAATCCCACGACAAAAACAACTTGAAGCTGCGCTAACTGTCCCAGAGAGAAGTCTATAGAGCTTCAATAACAATTATACATTATTACTGTCTAATATAGTTATTACTCAAGTACAACATCAAAAGCTTGCGGCCCCATAATAGTAATCAGGATGACTCAATTCATCGACAACACGGCCAGCAAGAGCTCCACAGCTGCTCAAATTGATACTGTTGAGCCTTGCCACTTTCCAATTCTCGATGGAGACGTCTTTGGAAAGAAAGAGCACTTGTCAACTAATATTGATGTGACGACGGCTGGAAATATCCTTGCCCTTGGTGCAAAAGAAGCTTCAGTCGTGCTACGCAGCGCGTGGGGCCTTGTCCTTGGACGCTATGTAGGACTGGAAAACGTCTGCTTTGGCTACTGGGATATCAGTCGTGCAGGTTGTAGGCCATCCGGTGCAGAATTGACTCTGCAAAAGTTTGAATTTAGACAGAACGATTCACTTACACAGCTGGGAGACAAAATTCGGGATGCAGAACAAGACAGCGGCATGTTTACGCAGGTCCAACCTGATAAGCTGGAGCTATTCAATACGGCTATGGTTTTCTATGATCAGGGAAGTCCTGATACACTAATACCACAGCTTGAAATAGTGGATTTTGCAGAAGTCAGTGTTCTTAGTCATATGCTTTCGGTGATAGATATGGTTGCTAACGAACATTTTAGTACTCAGTTTGGATATACGTGAATTTTTCTTCACAGAATTTGAATGTTTCCCTCCAATGGTGGAGTTCTGTAATGAGAGTGGAGCATGGAATGAATATCGCTGCCACCTTCAACAAAATAACCTCTGAGATTGTCGCTCATCCTTCGACAACATTGAAAAATTTGAGATATTTCAGCATACGAGACGAGGAGAACGTGCAAAGGTGGAATAGTACCCCATTTGAACAAGTTCAGCGATGTATCCATGACGTTATCCATGATCAAGCTGTTTTTCAGCCAGATGCAGAAGCTGTCTGCTCACACGATGGTGTTATTTCTTACAGTGAACTTGAGAGGCTCTCATCCCGACTGGCCTACTACATTGCCGATACCTATGGTATTGGTCCGGAAATATTTGTAGCATTATGTTTCGACAAATCCGTCTGGAATATTGTTGCAATGCTGGCTGTGATGAAAGCCGGTGCGGCATTCGTTCCTTTGGATGCGTCAGCTCCTTTACAGCGTTTGGAGATTCTAAGCCAGAGGGTCAGGGCTACAGTTCTTCTTACATCTCCAAGCCGTGCCTCGAGTTTAGCTTCAGTGGCAAGGACTGTATTGGCGATAGATAAAGAAATGATCAGTAGCCTTCCTCTACCCTCGCCCTGGTCAAAATCTCCTGTGAAAGCAACTAGTTACAACCAAGCATATCTCATTTTTACCTCGGGAACTACTGGTGAGCCTAAAGGTACTGTAGTTGAACATGGAGCATTCTGCTCGTCTGCTCTAGTCCGTGGACGAAAACTGCTCGTTGATTCAAACTCGCGTGCATTGCAATTTGCTGCGCATACATTTGATGCAAGTTTGGTGGAGATTCTCACCACATTGATGTTCGGTGGAACCGTTTGCATTCCAGATGAACACACTCGATTTAACAACATCACTAGTGCGATCAGAGATATGAAGGTCAATTGGGCATGTCTTACTCCATCTTTCGTCGATTTTATTTCCCCATTAGATATTCCGGGTTTGAAGACACTTATTTTGGCTGGAGAAGCTATGTCGAAAGGTCATGTTGCAACTTGGTCCCCTCACGTAACACTTATCAATGGCTACGGTCCTAGTGAGTGTTCTGTGGCAGCAACAGAGAATTCCAATATTACCCTAGAAACTCACCCTCAGGACATTGGTTATCCCATTGGAATTCACGTCTGGATCACCGATCCTGATGATCATAACTCTCTCGTACCAGTCGGCTGTGTGGGAGAGCTCCTCATTCAAGGACCGACGCTGGCCAGAGGATACCTAGATGATAGCGAGAAAACTGAGAAATCCTTCATAACGAACCCGGAATGGGCTATCAAGCTCATCTAGGTGATATGTCTCATCGATTCTACAAGACCGGAGATCTGGTTCGACAATTTCCGGATGGGTCTCTACGCTTTATAGGTTGTAAGGATAATCAAGTCAAAGTTCATGGCCAGCGCGTAGAACTTGGAGAGATTGAACACCATATAAATCTGAACAAATGCATCAAACAAGGCCTTGTTCTCTTACCAAAGACCGGCTCGTTCAAAGGTCGACTAGTCGCAATTATATCCTTGAAGGGCTCCGCAAACAATTCTGAAAGAGAAATCCAAGTGATCCAGCGCAAAGACGAGGCAGTCACAATTAAGGAGCGGCTGTCGACTCAGCTTCCTTCATATATGGTCCCTTCCACGTGGTTGACTATTCAAACACTTCCTCTGCTTCCGTCAGGTAAGCTTGACCGAAAGCTTGTCGCTCGCTGGCTAGAGGAAATGAGTGAAGAAGTTTATCGTCAAATCGTTGAAGTCACTGCATATGAAACCGATCCTCCCCTAGATAGTGCTGAACGGCCAACTACAGAATTAGAATTGCAATTGAGAGCAATCTGGAGCCGCGTTCTTAATCTGAGGGAAGTTCAGATCAACTTTGGGCGATCCTTCCTAGGTTTAGGTGGTGACTCAATATCTGCCATGCAAGTCATGGGTCACTGTTTGAAGCAGAATATCAGTCTTACGGTGCAGGACATACTGCGCTCAAAGTCAATTGCAGAACTTGCGAGGCGTACAAAACTCGTAGACCATTCACCCAAGTACGAGGAGATTATTGATCAACCATTTGATCTCACGCCTATCCAACAATTATATTTCGAGCTGCCTAATCAAGGTGCCGGACACTTCAACCAGAGCTTCTTCCTCCATATTACAAGAAAGATTCGGGGACAAGATTTACACAGCGCGATTGATACTATAGTTAAGCGGCATTCTATGCTCAGGGCTCGGTTTACCAAGTCCGATGATGGAAATTATCGACAACGTGTGACCGAGCAAATGACTTCCTCTTGTCGTATCAGAACTCACCGTATTCTTGAAAAGAGCCAAGCTACTCCAGCCATCGCCGATAGTCAGAAATCTTTAGATCCATTCGAAGGTCCGTTATTTGCTGCTGATCTCTTCGACGTGGATGGTCGTGGTCAGCTGCTTTTCATGGTGGGTCACCACCTAGTAATTAACCCTGTCTCTTGGCGCATCATACTTGAAGAGGTTGAAGAACTTCTTCTGAATCCACAACCACACCCCTCAACCACAGAGCCTCTTCCATTCCAGACCTGGTGTAGCTTTCAAGCTGAGCATGCGGCAAAGTTTGATGTAGAAAAGACATTGCCATCTCTAGAAGTGCCAGCAGGCGATACATCATACTGGGGCATGGAGAATCGGCCCAATACGTATGGTGCCGTCACTTGCGAAGGGTTTGAGCTAGATGTTGATATGACAGCGAGTATGTTGACTGAATGCCATAGTGCATTCAACACAGAGCCAATCGATATACTGCTCTCAGCACTCATCTACTCGATCGGCCAAGCATTCACAGATCGTCCTATCCCTGCACTGTACACAGAAGGTCACGGTCGCGAGCCATCCAATATGGGTGTTAACTTGTCGAGGACTGTTGGTTGGTTTACTACCATGTATCCTGTATTCGTGCCAGCTTCAGCTTCGTCGGATCCAATAGAAATAGTGCGACACGTAAAGGATTTCAGGCGAAGAGTTCCTGATAATGGCAGACCATACTTTGCTAGTCGGTGCTTGACTAGCTCTGGACGCGAACGCTTCGGTCACCATTGTCTTGAGCTCACGTTCAATTATCTCGGCCAATATCAACAACTTGAACGTGTAGACTCCCTCCTTACCCCCATTGATGATCTCGCAGGAGAGGCTCGCGGGGCTGGAGACGTGGCAGATGTTGGATTTGATGCTCCGCGATTTGGCATCTTTGAGATCTCAGCTGTCATCGTCCAAGGCAAACTGCGATTCTCGTTCACTTATAACCGAGACATTCAACATCAGGACCGAATCATAAGATGGGTTGCAGAGTGTAATAGAGCGATTGGGACTATTTCTACAGGATTAATCCGTATGAATCGCCAACTAACTCTCACGGACTTCTCTTTGCTTTCTTTGACATATGAAGAACTACGAAACCTGACCTGTGAGATTTTGCCAAGGTTTGGGGTCACCGATATGACACAACTGGAGAGCATCTATCCATGCTCATCAATACAAGAAGGTCTTCTCCTTAGTCAGTCTCGAAACTCAGTGTTGTATCAAGATCATGTCATATATCAGCTGAAACTGGGTAATCAAAGTACACCAGATGCACAGCGGCTTAAAGATCCTTGGAACAAAGTAGTTCGACGGCATCCGACCCTCCGCACTCTTTTCATTGAGAATATAGCAGATAATGATCGGATGTACGCTCAAGTTGTTTTCAAATCAGTACCAACTAATGTTGTCTTCCTCAACTGCGTCGATGAAAGCGATGCACTCCAGACGCTTAATCAACCGCCATCACTGGATTATATTAAGATCAATAGCCCCCCTCATCGCATTACCATTTGCCAAACTTCTGATTTCCAACTCTTTTGCAAAGTGGAGATAAGTCACACCATCATTGATGGTGAGTCGATGTCGGTAATATTCAAGGATCTTGCGCTAGCATATGAGGATCGGCTACCTGAAGGATCAGGTCCTTTATATAGCGATTATATCAGCCACGTACAGAGTAAACCAGAAAGCGATGGCATCGATTATTGGAAATCATATCTTGAAGGAGTTGTCCCTTGTGAGGTTCCGGACCTTAACGATGGACAAACACTTCCAAACCAACTGCACTCATTTCGGGTTGATTTTGATAATCTGCAGCTTTTGGAAATACAGCGGTTTTGTGAAGCTAGAGGTCTTACATTCTCCAATATCCTCCATGCAGCCTGGGCAGCAACACTGCGGTGCTATACTGGAAGCGACGATGTATGCTTTGGCTATCTTGCCTCTGGAAGAGATGCCGCTCTTGGGGCAATAGAGGATGCTGTAGGCCCTTACATCAACATGCTAGTCTGCCGTTTACAACTTTCTCAAAACATTACTTTTAATGAAATTCTTCACAAGTTGCAAGTAGACTATGTTGATAGTTTGCCATATCAGCACATATCCCTAGCGCAGGTCCAGCACGCGCTCGGATTAGCTAGTAAACGACTTTTTAACACCCTTCTCTCATATAGAAAAATCCAGCCAGAACAACTTGTTAGAGAAGCACAGGTGAGTTTTGCCCAATGCTGTCCTACTTACGATCCTACAGAATATACCATAACTATCAATGTTGAGGCGGCTGAATCCTCTGCTGCTATTGACCTTGCCTACTGGATCGACTACATATCCGACGGCCAAGCTGCCAATATAGGTAGCACCTTTATCAAATCGCTTGAAAATGTCATCAGCAAATATCTCCAACCTATCAGTCAACTTAGTTTCATGAGTGACCATAGCCAAAAACAGATACTAGAATGGAACAGCACTGTCCCGGATATGATAAGAGGATGCATTCACCATGCCATTCAAGAACAAGCTAGACTGAGTCCTGACTCGCCAGCAATCTGCTCCTGGGACAATGACTTCACCTATGGTCAGTTAGAAACGGCATCTTCTAAACTGGCTGATCACCTTATTAAGCTTAACGCTGGACCTGAGGAATTTATACCCGTCTGCTTCAACAAATCGGCTTGGACCATTATTTCCATGCTTGCCATCCTTAAAGCTGGTGCGGCGGTAGTTCCACTAGATGCAAAACATCCAAGAGCGGCTCATGAGGTGAGAATACAGAATGCTCATGCAAGAGTGATACTTGCAGCTCCATCTTTGATGGAAAAATTCATCGGAATAGCACCGCACGTTATTCCAGTGTGTCAGTCTACCTTAGACCTACTTCCGGCTTCAAATGAAAGTTCCTATACTAGAGCCAAGCCTTCTGACCCAGCATTTGCGATATTCACATCTGGAAGCACCGGCGAGCCCAAGGGTGTTGTTTTGGAACACCGTGGTGTGGTCACGTCTGCAAATGCACATGGCTCATGTCTAGGTATTGGACCAAGCTCGAGGGTGCTACAATTCTCAGCATATACCTTCGACGTTAGTCTCGCTGAGATGTTTACAACTCTTGTGAGGGGTGGCTGCGTATGCGTTCCATCAGAGCACGATCGATACAACGATCTGGCAGGAGCAATCAATAAAATGAATGTTAACCACATGAATCTGACGCCAACTGTAGCTAACCTTCTCCGGCCTTCTGACGTTCCTAATGTCAAGAGTATGTGCTTGGCCGGTGAAGCTACCAAGAAAGAAAACGTGGAAGTTTGGGGTTCGGCACTCAGTCTTCACTGCTGTTATGGTCCAGCAGAATGCACGATATATTGTACATGGAATGGTGAATTACAAAAGTCATCTGAGCCAGCTAACATTGGTCGAGCTGTCGGTTGCGTATCATGGATTGTTGATCCATACGATCATAATATTCTTCAACCCATTGGGTGCGTTGGTGAGATTATAATTGAGGGTCCCATCGTGGCCCGCGGCTACCTCAACGACCCTGAGAAGACAGCAGCATCATTCATTCAGGATCCGCTATGGGCGCAAGGTAAAAACAGAAGAATGTATAAGACCGGTGACCTAGGCCGGTATAATTCTGATGGGACGATTACCTACCTTGGTCGCCGCGATACCCAGGTTAAGCTAAATGGACAGCGACTAGAACTTGGGGAGATTGAGTATCATGTTAAAGCAAACCTTCCAGAGCGTTCTCAATCAGCAGTTGAGCTTGTCTCAATAAAGGGGGTGCAACCTGCAAATGGGGCGCTGGTTACTTTCATTTCGCTGGGCTCAGATAGAGATATCACTGCCGCTCATTCAGGACGGCTTTTGCCACTGACTGATTCACTACGATCCTTAGCAAGATCTTTGCAGGCGGCTCTCACAAAAGCGCTCCCTGCATACATGATACCAACACTCTTCATACCTCTTTCAGCTATGCCAATAACGGCTTCTGGAAAGGTTGATCGCCGCCAGCTCCGAGTTCAGTGTGAGTCTTTATCAGAGTCACAATCTGCGGAATATAGACTTGCCAAGAACGGCCGCAGGACGCCATCAACCCAAAAAGAAATAAGATTTCAAAAGATGTGGGAGTCTGCATTGAAGCTAGCTCCTGGATCTGTCAAAGCAGATAGCAGCTTTTTCGAGTTGGGTGGAGATTCCGTTGGAGCAATTGTTCTAGTTAATACGGCTCGAACTGAAGGGATCCCTATTTCTGTGGCAGATATTTTCCAATATCCACTATTATCCGACTTTGCTGCCCAGTTTAGTTCATTCCTGCCTGACAGAAAAGAGGTAGATGATGAGAAAGATGAAGATAAGAGCGGGAAGATAGATATGGAGGCTGGAATTGAAATGACGGCCATGGAGGAAGACGTATCCGGGGTAGGATCAAACAGATTTTCTCTATTTACTCCCAACAAAAATTCAATCAAAGATATCGCATCCCAGTGTCAGGTATCGACACATTCCATCAAAGATATATACCCCTGTGCTCCACTCCAGGAAGGACTTGTTGCATTAGCTATGAAGAATCCCGGAGCTTATGTAGCCCAAAACATATACCAATTGTCTCCTAATATCAATCTTGACAGATTCAAGAGAGCATGGGAAATGGTCTTACAACAAGAAGATATCCTACGAACCCGGGTCGTGCATACTAAACAACATGGATTTCTTCAGGTGGTTGTCCATGAGCCAATTTCTTGGGACAGCATATCCTCAGAGGAAGAGCTGTTGAAGCTTCGCCTGCTGCCATCGCACAATGGCGGAGCACTTTCGAGGTACACCATAGCTGGTGAACATACCAAATACCCTCAATTTATCTGGACGGTCCATCATGCTCTCTATGATGGATGGTGCATCCCGCTGCTTTTTGGGAAAGTAGAATCTTGTTACAACGGTATCTCGGAATCAAACACTGAAAATGTGCCATATTACAAATTCATCAAGTATCTCTCCGAGATCGATGTTACTGAGTCCGATAATTTCTGGAAGTCCAAATTATTAGATACCACCGCTGTCTCTTTCCCTTCACTCCCACACCCAGCATATCAAGTTCAAGCAACAGACGTCTCAAAGGCAGTTGTCCCAGTTCCTCGAAGAACCCAACGGACTGTCAGTCTAGCATCAAGAATCAGAGCTGCATGGGCATTGACTGTTGGAGTATATTCTGGTAATTCTGAGGACGTTGTTTTCGGTGAAATTCTCAGTGGTCGTGATATTCCTGTTCCTGAAATTACCGAAATGATTGGTCCTACCATCACTACTGTACCCATGAGGATTTGCATTGACTCCAAGTTATCAGTCTCTAAGTTCTTAGAGAATGTTCAAATGCAATCTGCCAAGACTTTCGCATTCCAACATGCTGGTTTACAGCATATTAAACGACTCAACAATGATACAGCCTTTGCTTGTAACTTCCAAAATATTCTCTCGATTACTGGAAAAAGCAAGGTTATAAGTACTTTCTGCGAACTTCAAAGCAGTGGCACTTCGGGCAGTAACTTCTCTTCATATCCCTTGGCTGTCTTGTGTGAAATCGATACAGAGAATGTAAACATTGACTGTCATTATGATCCAAACGTTGTTGATTCCTGGCAAGTAAACAGAATTTTGGGACAATTTAAATTCTTCCTCCAGCGCTTTGGCTCTAGCAGAGGAATGGACGAAAATCTCAGTCAGATCCCAATACTCAGTGTTGAGGATGAAATCATGATAGCGAATTAGAACAGTGCTCCACTGAAGCCCGTTAACAAGTGTATGCATGAGGTCTTCAAATCTCAGGTTCAATCGCAGTCGGAGGGGACAATTGCAGTCGACTCATACGATGGTGTCTTCACCTATCAGGATCTTGACAAACTTTCAACTCGTCTTGCACAATATATCATCGAACAGGAGTTGGATTGTGATATAATTCCCTTTTGCTTTGAGAAATCAGCCTGGGCGATTGTAGCTATGCTGACAATTATGAAGTCCAGGAAAGCTTTTGTTCCCTTGGATCCTGCTACCCCTATAGCACGTCTCCAGGATATTATCGGGGATACGGAGGCAAAATTCATTCTTTGCTCCTCTCAATGCCAATCGTTATGTCAGAAGCTTGATCAGCACGAGCTTGTAGTTGATCGACAGATGATCCAAAATATGGATAAATCAAACATCTCCCTCCCCAAGCTCGACAGCCATCCGCCAGCTTATATTATTTTTACCTCTGGCAGTACGGGAAAGCCGAAGTAAGTGACAATATCTATTCAAAGTAGCTCTATTCTAATAAAACACAGGGGAACAATTATTGATCATGCAGCCTTCTGTATGAGTGCTACAGCACACGGTCCGGCGCTGCGAATGAAGCCGACTTCCCGAGTCCTCCAATTCGCCTCATATTCTTTCGATGTCAGTATAATGGAAATTTGGACAACACTAATTCTGGGCGGATGCGTATATGTCCCAGATGAGCAGTCCCGTTTGAATAACATATCCGGCTTCATTACGGACAAAGGGGTGACGTGGGCTTGATTGACTCCATCTTTTGTCCAACTTATTGATCCGTTAACTGTACCTACACTCCAAACCCTAGTTTTAGGTGGTGAAGCTATGTCTCGCAGTGACATTGCTAACTGGGTAGACAAGGTGGATCTTATTAATGCCTATGGACCTTCTGAATGTGCGATAACGGCAACAGCTAATTCTCATCTCACGATATCGTCGAATCCTGCAAACATAGGATTTGCGACAGGTTCTCGGACCTGGATCGTAGACCCGAATAACCATAATCGACTGGCTCCCGTAGGGTCCGTAGGAGAACTTATTATTGAGGGGCCACTATCCCGAGGATATCTCAAAGATGATGCAAAAACAGCAGCCGCTTTCATCGAAAATCCACAATGGACGGTCAACAGTATTAGGGATACCAATGGATTGAAACGGCGAATGTACAAAACGGGGGATTTGGTAAAATACTCTTCCGATGGCTCGATAGTATTCTACAAACGAAAGGATAATCAGACAAAGGTACACGGGCAACGGTTGGAACTTGGGGAAGTGGAACATTTTTTGAGAACCGATCCAGCTGTCAAACATGCATTAGCCATCCTTCCCAAGGTTGGGCACTGCAAGTCGCGTCTTGTTGCCATTATATCATTACAAGATTTGTCCGCCAGTAATGATGACAGTATTGCATTTGAGTCTCTTGATATCGTAAACCGTGATTTGAGCTCAAGCTATTTGTCAGGCATTCGAGAGCGTCTGTGTCATCATCTTCCAGCCTTTATGATCCCGTCTCACTGGATCGTTCTTCACAAGCTTCCATTTCTTCCATCAGGTAAACTGGACAGGGTACACTTACTCAGATGGGTCGAGTCTATGAGCGATGATGTCTACCGCAGGATCTGTGACGCTGCGAAACAAAATGATTCCCACGAAGCCACAGATATCGAGACACAGTTGAGAACTATCTGGGGTGAAATTCTTAATTTGCCTCCTGATCAAATTGGCCTTAATCAATCATTCCTCCACCTTGGAGGTGACTCAATCTCTGCTATGCAAGTTATGTCTCGATGCTGCGAAGGGGGAATAAGTGTCACTATTAATAGCATTCTTTACAGCAAATCTATCTCGGATCTCGCCACACGCATAACATTTACAGAACAGCGGTCTTACGAAAAAGAAGAAAGTATTAAATCATTCAGTCTTTCCCCAATCCAGAGGTTCTACTTTGAATCTATTGGCCATCGTAGAGCTCACTTTAATCAAAGCATAGTGTTGAGACTGTCAAGGAGGATGGATATTGACAGGATTAGGCAAGCTATTGATATTATTGTGGAGCCTCATTCGATGTTGCGTGCTCGCTTCAACAAGAACGAGCCAGGTATATGGGAACAGCGAGTACTACCATATTCTTCGCAGAGTTACAAGTTTAGTGCTCTCGACACTACAGCGAGCCGTATACCAACATTAGTTGGGCAAAGTCAGAGAAGCCTTGATATTGAGAACGGGCCGGTTTTTGCTGTTGACCTGCTTGATGTAGACCAGGAGCAGATTCTGTGCATGATTGCGCATCATCTTGTCATAGATGTTGTTTCTTGGCGAATTATCTTGCAGGACCTCGAAGATATCTTAGGATTAGGAAAGCATGAGATCCCGGATTCGCTTCCATTCCAACTATGGACTTGCCTTCAAGAGGAACACTCCCAAAAATCAATTGCAGATTCCCTATCTCAGCTGTCCGATGTCCCAGTTTCTGATTTTGCTTACTGGGGTATGGATAATAAGCCCAACATGTACGGCGATGTCAGGACCGGGAGTTTCACACTGGATCAAACAACATCAGCTATACTCCTCAATTCATGTCATGAACCAATGAAAACCGAGGCTGTTGACATTTTCATTGCGGCTGTTCTTTATTCTCTTCACTCGATATTCGCTGATAGACAAGTTACGCCAGCAGTGTATAACGAGGGTCATGGTCGCGAACCATGGGTCGATTCTGGTCTCGATGTTTCGAGAACTGTCGGGTGGTTTACGACCATATGTCCAATATATTTACCCAGTGGAGTTGATCAGAATCTCACCATACTTGATGTAGTTGCGTGGGTCAAGGACCTTCGAAGGCGAATTCTAGATAAGGGAAGAGAATATTTTGCTTGTCGAATGCTCACTGAAGCAGGACGGCAGAAGTACGCAACTCACTGGCCAATGGAAGTCAGTTTCAACTACCTGGGGAAGCTACAGCAACTCGAGCGAGAAAAGTCATTGTTACAACCATTTACACCAGCGAAGAACACAACGTCTGACATTGGTGTTAGCATGCCGCGTTTTGCTTTGTTAGAAATTTCAACCTCAGTGATTAAAGGCAGTATCGAGATGTCTTTCTCATACAATCGTCGTATGAGGCGCCAAGAGGATTTGCAAACGCTTGTTATTAAATGCAAAGATTCTCTACGACAAGCTGCTGACTCCCTCTCTCAACTAAAACCACAAAGAACGTTGAGTGATTTCCCGTTGCTGCCATTATCATATAACAAGCTCGGGAGATTAGTCCAAAAGTTGGAATTCTTTGGAGTCTCCTCTTTACAGGATATCGAAGATGCTTATCCATGCTCCTCTATGCAGCAGGGCATTTTACTCTCTCAGGTTAAAAACCCGGGATTCTACTCTTGCTCGTTTATTTTCGAGATTTCTTGCAAAGAGCCCAGATTCAAGGTTAATGCTACACTGCTTTTAGATGCTTGGAATGAAGTTGTTCACCGCCATCCCGCCCTGAGAACTGTATTTATTGATGGAGTTTGCTACGATGGCCAGATTGGCCAGGTTGTTCTGAGGACGATAGTCCCTAGGGTCACCTTGCTGGAATGCAAAGACCAAGAAGCCATATCAATGCTAGCCAAACAACAACCCTTAGACTTCTCCGAACCTCAGCCACCTCATAAGTTGACCATATGTGAGGCAAATTCTAGGAGAATTCTGGCCAAACTGGAAATAAGTCACGCTGTGTCTGATGGAACTTCGTAGGGAATCATATTTGGTGACCTCTCAAAGATATATCAAAACAAAGTCAACGGCGTATTACTTCATTTACCAAAAGCCCCACTTTATAGGGACTACATTTCCTTTATCAACCACTCGCCCAAAGGCGACATCGAATACTGGAAATACTACCTCGAGGGAATTCAACCTTGTCGCCTCCCGCCACTTAATGATGGCAAGCAGGAACAGAACCAGCACCAAACTGAAATTCTAGAACTAGAAAATAGTTCGCCCCTTCGCTTCTTTTGTACTGAAAATGGCGTAACAATGGCAACTGTCTTACAGTTTGTTTGGGGGTTGGTTCTCAGCCTCTACTCTGGATCTGACGAAGTTTGCTTCGGGTATCTAACTTCTGGAAGAGATGCACCTATTCAGGGGCTTCAGGATTCAGCTGTCGGGGCATTCATAAATATGCTAGTTTGTCGTATGGATTTTGCGAGAACTAGCAGGCTGTGCGATGCGCTTCAGCAAATTCAAGCTGATTGCGTGAAAGGCATGGAACATCAGAGCTGTTCTTTGGCGGATATCCAACACGAGTTGAAACTGTCTGGAATATCGCTATTCAACACTGCCTTTACCTTTCAGAAACAGTTGTCCCATAGTGACCTGGACCAGATGCTCGTCTTTCACATGCTTGAAATGGATGACCCTAGCGAGTATGATATTGCCGTGAATGCGGTTGCGACAGATTCAAATATTGGGATTAGCTTCAGCTACTGGACTTCTTGTTTATCAAGAGCACAAGCGAAAAATATGGCCACGACGTTTGAACACGTACTAAACATGGTTGCAACTTGTCATAATACTGAGCAGGCCATTCGCCATTTCAACTTCCTCAGTAAACACAGTCATGAGCAGGTGATGGGTTGGAACAAGATCTTGCCGGATCGGATCGAGGCTTGCATACACGATCTCATACTAGATCAGCAATTTAAACTTCCTCTTATGAAGGAAGCAGTCTGCTCGTGGGACTCTGTCTTGACTTACACGGAACTTAATGAACTAAGCACCACTCTTGCCTTCCGCCTGGTAGAACTTGGTATTGGGCCAGAAGTGTATGTTCCGATATGCTTTGAGAAGTCTTCCTGGTCTGTTGTTGCAATACTCGGAATACTGAAAGCTGGCGGCGCATTTGTTCCGTTGGATCCCTCGCACCCTGAGAATCGATTGAAGCATATTATTGAAGATGTTAGGGCTAACGTCATCCTTTGCTCTCAAAAACATCACGGAATTCTATCAGGAATTGCAACAACGATACTTATCATTGATGGGAATACTGTTGGAAATGACCATATTCCTATAGATGCATTGCGTTTACCTGCGGTGGCACCAAATAATGCCGCGTTGATCTTATTCACTTCTGGCACTACAGGTCTTCCAAAGGGTACCGTCATCGAACATGGAGCTTTCTGCACCAGCGCAACTTACCACAGCCAGGCAATGCATATTTATTCAATATCGAGAGTCTTCCAATTTGCTTCGTTGACGTTTGATGCAGGTATAATGGAAATCCTCACAACATTAGTTGTTGGAGGTACCATCTGTATTCCCAGTGACTATGAAAGGATGAATGACATCCCCACAGCTATAGGCAGAATGCAAGTTAACTGGATGTTCACTACTCCTTCTCTGGCAAGTACCCTTATACCTGAGATTTTACCTACTCTTCAAACTATCATCATGGGTGGCGAGGCTATATCTGCTGCGGATATCATCAAGTGGAAAGGAAAAGTCTGCCTCATAGATGGATACGGTCCCTCGGAAACCACAATATGTGCAACAGCGAACGTCCTCCTTGATGAACATGGAGATGAAGTTGAAACAGGTATTACAAATATTGGAAAAGCAGTTACTGGGCGATGCTGGATCGCAGACCCTGAAGATTACAATAAACTCATGCCAATCGGTACAGTTGGAGAGCTTCTCATTGAAACCAGAGGTGCTGCTAGAGAGTACCTGAACAACCCGGAAAAAACTTCAGCAGCTTTCATCAGCGCTCCAGTGTGGCTTCGGGATATTGAACCACGAGAACAGGTATATAAGACTGGTGATCTTGTACGCTATAACTCCGATGGATCGTTGAACTTCATTTCGCGCAAGGATACTCAAATTAAGCTTAACGGTCAACGGATTGAGCTCTCGGAAATCGAATATCATGTCAAGGCAAAACTACATGCGAATATTGATTCGACAGTGGATCTGGTCTCACTAGGAGACGGAACTCATGCTATTGCTACATTTATTAGCCATAATGGAGAAGCCACAATCGGTTCCCATATTTTGGTGGATTTGGATGAGATCCTACTGCCCATGTCTGAAGCCATCCGAACTGTAGCAAGAGACTTAGATACTTCCCTTGCAAATTCTTTACCGTCCTACATGATTCCAACTCTGTTCATCCCACTCACTCAAATACCCCTAACTAAGTCATCGAAGAAGCTAGATCGCTCAAGACTTCGTCAAATTGCTCAATCACTACCGGGTGAGCTACTTTCAGTCTATAGACTTACCAGTGATGTAAATAAGCGCGCGCCGAGGACGCCGATAGAGAAAACGTTAAAGAATCTTTGGGAAAATGTCTTGGCTGCCAAACCATCGGACTCTATCAGCGTTGAGGATAGCTTCTTCAGGCTCGGAGGCGATTCCATTACTGCAATGAAACTTGTTGTAGCCGCTCGAGCAGAAGGAATTTCCTTAACAGTCTCAGATGTCTTCCAGAATCCGAAACTGGCCGACATGGCAGTGCGATGTGCTCCGGACGAACGGGAGGAAGAGACCGTCTCATCGGAACCAGAGTCGTTCTCTTTACTCGACAATGGTACTGCAAACAGTCTGTTGGATGAAATTTGTGAGGAATGTCTCTTAGATAAAACTATTATCCAGGATGTATATCCTTGCAGTCCGCTACAGGAAGCCCTCATTACTCTATCAACCAAGGAACCTGGTGCATATGTTTCTCACCATATTTTCCAATTATCAGCAAATATCAACCTCCAGCGATTTAAAGCCGCCTGGGAATGTGTTGTTGATGAGGTTAATATTTTACGGACTCGGATTATCCACATGAAATCCTCGCAATTTGTTCAAGCTGTTCTAAAGGATCAGAAGATTATGTGGCACACAGCTCGTCGCATTGACGATATAAGAAACGAGACAATGAACATACCAGACGGAAATGGCGGTCTCCCATTGCGGTACACCATCATCAATGCCAACGATGGCGAGCCCAAATTCTTTGTTTGGTCAATTCATCATGCCCTATATGATGGATGGAGTCTCCCAGCTATTCTAAAAATGGTAGAGACCACATACTTGGGTAATGGGCAGATGCCACATCTCTGTCCATACTCAGCGTTTATTAAATACCTTTCAGAAATTGATCTGGAAGCTTCTCACGCTTTTTGGAGGGCGAAGCTTTGTGGAGCGTCTCCTTTACAGTTTCCTCAAATCCAATCCACAAATTCCTCTAGACACCGGAAGATTCAAGCGCTGTCCCATACAGCCCCGTCCCATACAGCCCCGTCCCATACAGCCCCGATTTCTCGGAATTCTACCAACTTGGATATCACCCTACCGTCCATTATTCGTGCTGCCTGGTCACTTTTGGTTGCGGCATACTCTGGATCTGATGATGTTGTCTTCGGCGAGGTCATGGCTGGCCGTAACATCCCGGTTCCAGGCGTCTCAGAAATCATGGGCCCTACTATTTCTATAGTCCCCTGCCGAATCCAAGTGGACAACCAAGCCACAGTGAGAAGCTTTCTCCAACAAGTTCACAAGATGGCAGTCGATATCATCCCATATCAGCATGCTGGATTACAACGCATCAGACGTCTTGATTCTGATACGGCACTTGCCTGTTCCTTTCAAAACTTATTAGTAATTCAACCAACTCAGGAGAACTCTGAGGCGTCATTCTGGGAACCATATAACGACGGTTCTGTGCAATCCAACTTCTCTACATATCCACTTATGATCGAGTGCCACACGGGAACTCGGGATATTGATATTGATGCCTTTTATGACGAAAACATCATCTCTAGTTGGGTGGTTGAAAGACTTATCTTGCAACTTAGCTCTATTATAGCACAGCTCAACGACCCATTGATAAACACGAATGATGCTAGAGTGGGGCAAGTTTCGTTATTTAGTCCTCATGACAAGGAATTGATTCAATCGTGGAACGGCAAAACCATTGTTTCTGTGGACCAGTGCCTGCACGAGGTCTTCAATGCACAAGTCCAAGCCAGGCCCAAGTCACTAGCTATCTCCGCTTGGGATTCAGAACTGACATATGTAGAGCTGCGCGATCACGCAACACGGTTGGCCTGCCACCTCATGACTTTAGGCGTGGGCCCAGAAACATTTGTTCCAATTTGCATGGATCGATCCGCTTGGGTTATCGTATCCATTTTAGGGGTACTGATGGCTGGCGGCGCATATGTGCCTTTAGATCCTGCAGCACCAATGTCACGACACGAAGGAATGATACAAGATGTCGGTGCAAGACTGATTCTCTGCTCTCCCAAGTACAAAGATCGCTACAAAGATCTTGTAGAAAAATCTTTTACCGTCGACGAGAGCGCGGTTGCTCGGCTTCCCAAGGCCACTCACATCCTCACTCATTCGGGTGGCAGAAACGCAGCCTATATTATCTTCACTTCAGGGAGCACTGAAAAACCAAAAGGCGTTGTTATTGAACACCGTTCTATTGTGTCAAGCATCATGTCCTGGAGTGAGAGAATTATGATGAAGCCAACCTCCAGGGTCTTTCATTTCGGATCGCTTGCATTTGACGCCAGTGTAATGGAGATATTTGCAGCATTGAGCTTCGGTGCATGCCTTTGTATCCCTTCGGAAGAATCGAGGCTGAATAATGTCTCCGAGGCTATTAATAAATTCAAGGCTACATGGGTTTTCCTTACTCCTTCACTCGCAAATGTCATAAATCCATCAAAAGTCCCCTCTGTACAAACTTTGCTATGCGGTGGCGAGGCGTTATCAGCAGAGACCGTTGCAAAATTGGCAGGAAGGGTTACTCTAGTGAATTTGTACGGGCCCACGGAGACTTCTGTGTTGGCAACGGGCAATTTGAGAGTCGCTGAGTTACGCGATCCGCTCAACATCGGTCATGGATTTGCATCTGGGCGAGTATGGATTACAGATCCTCGAGATCATAATCGGCTGGCTCCCATGGGCTGTGTGGGCGAGTTAGTTATTGAAGGGCCAACACTTGCTCGCGAGTATATCAATAACCCACAGAAGACATCAGAGGTGTTTATAATTAGTCCGAACTAGGCAACATCTTTCACATATTCCAGCGGCTCTCCAGAACATGCAAGAATATACAAGACCGGAGATCTGGTCAAATATAGCTCTGACGGATCATTGATATTTGTAGGGCGTAAGGATAATCAAGTTAAGCTTCGTGGTCAACGTATTGAACTGGGCGAGATTGAGCACACGATTGCCCAGGATCCACATGTCAATCAGGCAATGGTCATACTTCCTAAGTCAGGTCCATTCAAGAAACGACTAGTTACAGTTATGACCTTAGACGACCTTAGAACAAATAATGCTGCACAAGCATGTAGACTGATTCAAGATGGCCCGGGAGTAGCAATAGCACAGCAGCAGTCAACAAAGGTTCAAAACCGTCTCTCCTCGTTACTCCCAGGGTACATGGTACCAACAACATGGCTGGTGGTTGAAGCCATCCCCATCTCAACCGCTGGCAAACTCGAACGCCGTATGGTTGAGAGTTGGGTTGAATCCATCGACAAACAAACTTACGACAAGATCACCTCCGTAGCTACGGAAGATTTCCAAGGCACTCCTGCTACGGATATGAGTAAAATTATACAAGAAATAATATCCAAAGTACTAAATCTACCGATTCAAAACGTCAGGCTACAGAACTCATTCCTCAGCCTGGGCGGCGACTCCATTACGGGAATGCAGGTGATCGCAATGTGCCGAAAGGAGTCTATTCAAGTTACACTGCAAACAATCCTTCAGAGTAAATCTATCGAGCAGCTCGCACTAAGTTGTCGTAAGGGGAGCAATGTTCCACAGGTTGATGATCAACTGGAACAAAATTTCGAGCTTTCTCCGATACAACAAATGTATGTGGAGTCTCAGCGAGATTCCGATCATGGGCATGAAAAATACTTCAACCAAAGTTTCCTGCTCAAGATTACCCAGCCGATACAACCGCAGCAGTTGAGGTCTGCAATTGATACGCTTGTTGAGCGGCATTCAGTGCTTAGAGCCCGATTTAGTCGAAGCTCTGCTGGACATTGGCAGCAGCGCATAGTAAAGGATTGCGCCAGTTCCTATCGTTTTCAGAGTTATGATATAGGAAGTGCCACTGAGATTGCTCCATATGTCAACTATAGTCAGAACAATCTCAACATCAAACAAGGGCCACTGATGTCCGCTGATCTATTCAATATTCTAGGAAGCGACCAGGTATTATTTTTAACCGCACATCATTTGGTGGTGGATATGGTGTCCTGGCGCATCCTTCTACAAGATCTGGAAGAGATACTCACAACTGGAGCATTATCAGAGAGCACATCGATTTCGTTCCAGAGCTGGTGTATGATGCAATCAGAACACGCTCAAGAGGAGGCGCTCAGCGGAGCCAATACAGTACTACCTTTCGAAGTGCCTGCTTCCAATATTCAGTATTGGGGTATGGATGGCCAAAACAATATATATTCAGATGTTTATTCTGAAACTTTCACCATTGATAAGGCTTTGACTACTTGTGCTATAGGAGAGTGTCACGCATCACTGCGAACAGAACCGGTGGAGCTCTTTTTATCCGCCATCGCCCACTCCTTCAATCGTACGTTCTTAGACCGAGACTGTCCAACGATTTTCAACGAGAATCATGGCCGTGAGCCTTGGGACGATAGTATTGATCTTTCCAGAACAGTAGGGTGGTTTACATCTCTCTATCCACTCCATGTAGAAGTGGACACCGAAGAAGACGATGTGTTGAAATCTATCTGTCGAGTAAAAGAAATTCATCGCAAAGTACCAAACAATGGAAGGCCATACTTTGCACGACGATATTTGACGTCTGTAGGCAGATCAGACTTTGCAATCCATAACGGCCCGATGGAGATTATGTTCAATTATCTTGGCCGTATGCAGCAACTGGAGAAGACAGACTCTCTACTGCAGCAATGGAATGGCCCAACAAGCGACTCCGAGAATAATCTGGCCCCTGATGTTGGCCCACAAACGAGAAGGCTCGCATTGATCGAAATATCCGTCATTGTTATCCAAGACCAGCTGACATTCTCTTTCGTCTTCAACCGCTACATGAAGCACCAGAAGCGGCTTCGCCAGTGGATCTCCGAATGCAAACACACATTAGAAGAGTCTATCGATTCTCTTATGCATTCAAACAGGCGGTATAACCTCACTTTGAGTGATTTACCCCTTCTACCGATATCCGAGGATGGTTTACAGAAACTGTTAGAAAAAGTCCTGCCAGCCGCAAGTATCACGCCCCAAGAAGTAGAGGACATCTACCCATGTGCCCCAACGCAAGAAGGCATGCTGCTCAGCCAAGTGAGAGACCCAGACGCCTATCAATTCCATGCAATCTATGAGACCACAAGTTCCAGCCCCATTGACCCGAAGAGACTGGTCAGAGCATGGCAGCAAGTTGTGGACCGGCATGCAGCTCTACGAACTGTTTTTATTGATAGTGTTTGCCGAGGAGACGTTTTCAATCAGGTTGTAATAAAGAATGTTGGCAAACAAGGAGCATACATAGAGCTTGAGGATGCGCATGCTCTGGAGAAACTAGAATCATACTCTCCGAGTGATTACAATGTCGGACAGCCACGTCTACCACATCATTTTACGGTGTGCCAGACTTCGAGGGATCGCATATATTTCAAACTTCAGCTGAACCATGCAATTATGGACGGTAGATCTCTACCAGTGATACTTGCGGACTTGGCAACAGCTTATGAGAGTCAACTTCCAGATGTTCCAGCACCACCGTATAAAAACTATATCGCATACCTCAAGCGTCAGTCTGAAGAGACTGGAATCCAGTTTTGGAAAACAAACTTGCGAGGAATAAGGCCCTGCATCATCCCACCATCCCCAGCCGCCGTTCCCACAAATATGAAGCAGCTGAAAGTTGCCAAGTTGAATTTCAACCGTTTCCCAGAGCTCCGAACACTCTGCCAGGCAAAGAACGTCACGCTTGCAAACGCACTCCAAGCAGCGTGGGCAATCTGTCTACGAACATACATCAATTCCAATGACGTTTGCTTTGGTTACCTCGCATCCGGCCGGGATATCCCAGTGGAGGGGATTCAAGGCACCGTTGGGCCTGTGATTAATATGCTTGTTTGTCGGATGAAGTTTACGGAGAAGTCAACGATAGAAGACATCCTCCAGATTGCACAAGATGGCTACCTTCAAGGTCTACAATACCAACACTGCTCTCTAGCGCAGATACAGCATGAACTCGGTTTAGCTGGCAAGAATTTATTCAATACTGCAGTATCAGTTCAGGGAAGTGGCAGTCCATCTGTAGGGGAATCTACTTTAATTTCATTTACACCAATTATCGCTTTAGATCCGAACGAGGTAAGTAAGAGCCCTCTCACAGATTGTTCCGACCGCTCATATTATATTAGTACGCTATAACCCTTAATATCGGTGTTACCCACGAGAACGAGGGGGCGGTTCTCAGATACTGGACAGATGCGCTATCTGATGAATATGCTGATAAGCTCCTTAACGATCTCGCCAATGTGCTACACAATACGGTCGACAAACCTCATCAGGTAGTATCAGAAATGGAATTTCCCAAGGAACTGAATCCAAGCCTCGCATCTCAGCCGCTGGTAAATGACCAAACGGCTCAGATTCAAATGTTGGTCAAGGAATGTGTACAGCAAATCATCGGGCAACTGATGAGCTCAGGAAGCAGCTTACCAGAGCAGCTTGAGAACTTGATTAAGATACAGACTCAACAAATCCAGATTCCTCAACCACCAGTCACCAATCAAGCTCTACCACAAAACCACGCTCTAACCACCGTAGACGAATTGGAAAACAGAAGATTCAATAACACAGTTGTCGACGAAGCAGACGACATATCTCGAAAGATGCTCCATCTCTGGAGTGAATTTCTTCAACTCCCCGAGTCGTCAATCAGGTCAACAGATAACTTCTTCAAGCTTGGGGGAGATTCAATCATTGCAATGCAGTTAGTTGGACAAGCACGCGAGGAGGGCCTCTCTATGACAGTTGCTGACCTATTCCGATATCCCTCTTTTGCTGATATTGTCGAAGCTGTTCGTGTGGAGACTGGAATGTCCGATCCTCGCCACAAGGACACAAACGATGAGTTACCCGCGGTAAATACAAGCCTATCAAGAAAGAACAGCATTCGTTACCAGAAGTTCTCACTCCTACGGGCCGCTGATGTTAATTCCTTCCTCCAGGACAATGTATGTCCAAAGGTTAAGCTTTTCAGAGGCGGCATTGTCGATGTCCTGCCATGTACAGACTTCCAAAGTTTATCTGTCACCGGCAGCCTCCTTGAGTCACGATGGATGTTGAACTACTTTTATCTGGAAGGCACGGGATCGACTGATCTTAAGCGATTGAGGCAGGCGATTAACCGGGTCGTTGATGCATTCGAGATCCTGAGGACTGTTTTCATTCCGTACGGTAGCCAATTCTTCCAGGTCATCCTGCGGAAACTCACTCCAGTCTTTAACGTAGAGTTGACTGACGATCTAAATGGTTTTACTACCGAGATGCAGCGTAGAGATCGAGAAGCCGGCCCAGGTCTTGGAGAATCCTACCTCCAATTTACAGTAGTCAAGCTAAGAAGCTCAGAAAATCATCGTATTATCATGAGAATCTCTCATGCACAGTACGACGGTATTTGCCTACCACGCATTATTGATGCACTACGGCTTGCATATGATGGGCAGACAATTCCTCCAGCTCCCTCATTCGCCAGGTATGTGCGTGGCGCTGTGGGGAAGAACACAGACGACCACTATAAATACTGGACATCTCTGCTTAAAGGATCGAAAATGACAGAGATTGTCCATCGCCAAGGACCAAATTACACTCGAGGACCAGATCCACCAACAATTCTCAAACGTACCGTCAAGCTGAGGTCGCTTCCTGAAAATATCACCCCGGCAATTACCATCAAAGCTGCATGGACTCTGGTACTTGCACAGATATCCGGAAAACCAGATGTTGTCTTTGGAAACGTCATTAGTGGCCGGAATTCTTCAATTTCGGGACTTGAGAGCATTGTCGGACCCTGCGTCAATACCATACCGGTTCGAGCCACTTTGAAACCAGGCTGGACAGCTTTCAATCTCCTCTGCCATCTTCAAAACCAGCAAGTTGCCGGTATGCCATACGAGTCCTTAGGCTTCCGAGAGATAGTTAAGCACTGCACAGAATGGCCAGACTGGACCAACTTCACCACTGTCTGCCAGCACCAAAACATGCGGCGGACATCGGAAATTGAATTAGGGCAAAACAGATACAACTTCGGCGGCGTGGGCTCCCAGGACGATTTTGCAGATTTTACTATCTTATCAGTTCCACAAGACGATGAGAACATTGAGATCAGCATGATATTTGGCCTATCCAATATCCACATGTCCAAGGCGACAACGGAAGGTATTTTCAACACACTCTGCCAAACCGCAGAAACTTTCTCAAGGAACCCATATTGGCCTCTTCCAACCGAATTCTCTGCGGCTCCTCGACCTTACAACGCTTCATTTGTATCAGTACGCAATATGACGAGCCTTGACTCTTTGCCCCGCAAGTATCTCCTAGTTTACTCTGATATTCTCACCCGGAGTTGGCGGCAGATCCTTGGAGATGTCGTGGTCGATCCAGAGTCATCATTCTTCGATCTTGGAGGAGATATTATGGGACTTACACAACTGGCATCGCTGTTAGAACAGGAAGGCTTGAAACTTCGCCTAGAAGACCTAGTTCTCCATCCTATTTTGATGGAGCAATTGGTATTGCTAGCAAGATTAAGCTCCCCAGAGGAAGATGAGCCTAAAGTAGTAGAGACGAGCGTCCGGGAGAAGAAAGGAAGTGGGAAGTTATGGAGTCTAGCCAAGAGAATAATAAGACCAAAGGCTACTGCTGCTGGTGGAGCGGCGTGAGCAGTATATCATCACACAGGCATTTTAAAATCCAGGAGTATTGTATTTCATTTGTTGATTCTTTAACTTTCAAGTCGTTTAAAGATTGATAATGAAAGCTTGTTACTTTTAATCTGTTTGGTGTAATTATTTGACCTTTCCTTATTTCAATTAAATCTAGCTTTGTTATAAATATTCATTTTTTTATTCTCGTCTTTTTCAATAAATTAATAACACAATAGTCATTATTTGCCTCAAAATGTACAATTCTGGGATCCGAGTTGAGTTTGAGGTTTAATCAAACTGAAGTCAATAAATTTGAGCACCTGAAATCCAACTCAGGTTACTAGCCAACAGTCAACTCAAGCTCAGCTTCAGTAGGACATTAACGCTATTCCTGTCTTAGTTTGGTTTATGCTTATTCACCAGAATCAACTAATACCGTAATAGCTAATCGACTATACTCGCCACTTTACTAGCCACTCCAGCTAACCGGTTACAGCTTTTGACCCACCAGGACTAGCTCATATGCGTCAGGCACGTGATCTACATTTCTGTATTAGTAAAGTTATACACATGTTATGCTAGTTTTATGAAATATTATACATATCAGTTCAAAGTCAACTGCTTCTTGATGTGCCCAAATTCAAACTCAAACTCAAATCAGCCAACTTATGTTTGACTTGAGTTGGTGAGTAGATTTTGCGCACTGATTCCTCCGGCAATTTTCCCTACGGATTTTGAATTCTGAACGGATTGTGAGCCCGTTAATCAAGAATTCAGATATCTATTATATTTAAAATTATTTAGGTTACTAAAATTGCAGTCTTCTTTTCTGAAACTTGCAGTTAAACAAAAAGCTTGACGTAGTCCAAAATCGCTAATTTCATTCAAATTATTCTACAATGAGAGCGTACTAGATAAGTATTATATCTATGGCCCTACAATGTCTTGTGCATCGTCGGCCCTCCTGGCCTCAATCCAAGCAATCGCTTCTTCTCTATTTCTACAGACATGTGGCTGGCCTCTATCTTTATCGTTCGGCGTGGACATTGATCCTTCAAGGGTCATATCAAGGTTACATAAGATGCTGTTGCGCAGATACTCAAAACAGTGCGCAGCATGGTAGGGATTGTCGTTCTCGCCTGGACCGTTGAGTATGAGCTGGTGGTAGCTATCAACGGCGTAATATAGCTAGACGTACGAAAACAGAGTCAGTATGGTGAATGGTGGTCATGTCTCTTGCAGAGAATATATAGATTTCTTACACAATGGAGCGCATGCGTCCAAGATGCCTCGAATAACGGCCCTGAACGAATGGGATCATCGGTAATGGGATTCCCAAGGAGAGGGTGATCGCGATAATCTGGAATTAAGACACTCCCACTCCCAACTGTGAGGATTATCAATGAATTTTCTCATAACGAGGAGCTGATTCCATACGTGGCATTAATAAATCCCAATTCTTCCGCACTTCCATACGGTTATCATTTGAAGTCATGTTAGGGATATATTTATCCTCTTCGGGTTTTAGAAACGTATAAGAATGGGACACTGTATTGTGTTAGGCATACCTTTGGTCCGAGGCCACATATCCAATTATGTAGCACTTACATGTTTTGTAAAGTCCATTAATATCACCACCTGTTTCGACTGCCTTATTGCCCGCAGCCAGAAGAACAGGGCTCTCTTTTGGTGACCCCTTTTCTCTCCGAGTGACCAACAGAAGTATTATCATAATCACCTGTAATCCGACGACTAGTGCCCATCTTAACCAAGTCCATAACATGTTTGACTTTTGAGCTCTTCTTATTGCCCTTCTTTGTGCTAATGGAGAAGTTGACGGGTCCAGAAATTGCTCATGAGGAAGAAGATGTGATTTGCGGAAAGTCTCCTCAGAAGCTTTTGTTGTGTCAGAACCAATGTCTTCTAGATCTTCGTCCTCAAGCATGTGACTGGAAGCATCTTTGTTGAATCTCAAATATTCGTCTCCTGTTAACATTTTGATGTTGCGGCTAAGGTAGGCCAATCTGCCGGTCTAGGAAGAAGCCTTCAAAGTTAAAAAAGAGTATGGTATATTTGTTTATCTTTTGATCTTAGCTACGTAGAATGGAAGAGAACTAATGTAGCTGCTTCACTTCAAAACCATACTGTTAGAATATCCAAAACCCCGTGTTTCAGCTAATACAACATGAATCCGAAACCCTGCCCGAAGTACTCAAATGCGGCCGGTGCTTCCTCAAACGTCTCATCGACAATGGCCGATTTTACATCTGGAACACCAAGTTGAGGGATCTTCCGTGGGTGTGCGTTATTGGTAGTCTTCTCCGGGAGGTCCATAATGATGCGTATTCTTTCCGGTGATCAAGCTAATGTTTCATTCCAGAATAATTAGAGTGCTTAAGGTCCAAGCGTTCAGGAAAGTCTTGACGGATAAAGTCTTGGCGCTTCAGCGGCCTGTGCTACCATAAGAGTTAAATGCCGCAGTCAGAATAACCGGCTTGGCAGGGTTTGAGGTACGACGCAAATGCAACTCTGCAAAAGTGCATACTTGCATATCGACTTTTTAGCAATACTAGAGCATAATGGATCATTTCCCAGTGGACTCATAATTTGTACCCTAGAAACAGTATAATTCAGATTTTGCGGCATGTTCAGTAAATAACCAGTAAACTCTGGTAGCAGTCTTCACTACGTTTATATTGTCTATCAGTTATGATTCAAACATATCTACATTAATTAACCTTGTCTACAATAATTTCCATATTCCCAACTGAGTTCTCTATTGCCCACTGACGCACTGCGTCAAAGTTGCGGCATACATGCTTCGAATTCAGCTGTGGCCAAGCGAGCGGGTCTCCAGGAACCATGTAGAAGGTGAACAAACCTATATCGGCGTTACACTGGATATTTTGGCGAAGTACTTCAATGCAGTGATCTGGCACCTGTTAATCTTGCTATCATGATTTCAATGGTGGACTCGGATTATTTACCAGTGTGCATCTTCAGAGCTTCGGGGCCATGTCCAAATTCGCCGCCAAGTGGTTCATAGTAATGTTTGTAGGTAACTCGTCGCAAGAGATTGAGGCAGTGAAGGTGGTGAAAAACTTCCATCCCAACGCGGTATCCTTCTTCTCCTGTAGTGGGATGATCAACTGTGAGTGAAGTCACTGGCATGTCCAATCTTGGGAGATCTGCCTTCGATATCCACTGGTCTCCCACTGGCAAAAGTTAGGATACTGCATGCTACTAGTAAAATTTCACTCACTATCGTATGAAATTTCCCTCCACGCTTTATCAACTTCTGGACCCGCACCAACAAATGGATTATCTTGGGTGGTGATATTGTAGCGAACATGTTCATATCGCACTGATTTATCCGCCGGTGCTGAGTGATATCAGTGAAAATCCTTTCAAAATCTATTGCATCAAATACTCACACCATGCTGAAACGTGCTGAACATGATATAACGTCGATGGGTGAACTAAGAGAGAAATCGCAAGTATGCCGCAGGAGGAAAGGAACAATATAGCATTGACTGCCAATATCCACTTTGATCCCAACCACAAAGATGCTCTTTGACCGAAAGGTGTATTGCCAAAGACTGGGCCTGATTCTTGTGATAAATAGTCGAGATCACCGATAACATGGAGAGTCGAAGCCGAGTCTGTTGACAAACGGCGCTGCTTCTCATCAAGAGGTACTGACTGTATAGATCGATATTCGAAGACCATGATAATGTGAAGTATGGAAGTGTTAAATTTGTATGTGAGCAAGGTGGTTAAAAGAGCAAAGCCTAGAGGGATTCGACGAGACTTTTGTGTATATAGGAGCAAGTGGGAAGAGGATTTCCTTAGCTAACACCGGGAAAATGGTCTGAGAATTGTGATTAATACCGAGGAGCCAGCCTGCCATCAATAGTTTGAATTGTTCTCAGATGCGGAATTTTGTTACAATGCTAGCTTTCTCCCGTTTTCTCTCCGTAACCGCCTAGTGTTTTACGAGCTCCTTGTTGATCCCAAGTTGTTACAAGCGAGGTTTGGCAACGCGCTTCTACCCCAGCCCGAGACTCAGTTACTCGTATCGAATTGCATCTCTGTAGAAATTGGCATGAATAACAAGGAATATGGTAGTATTTCCACTTCGTCAAACGATCTACTGTCGGGAAGACAAGTTTGAAGGGGTGAGCGGTAACAATACGCGCTGAATTGCGGGTATTCTTTTGATCTTCTGGTTAATAGTAGCCAATGGCTCTACATTCGAAGAGTATATAAGGGTGGCAAGCTTTCAACTTTCATTTTTTTATCTCATTCACATTTCATCTCATCTCATCAATCACTTGTATTCTTTTCTAGTTGACTGCTGGCCAGTCTTTGTTTAACTTCATCTTGCTTCATACGCTCTCTTTCTATCCTCAACTAAGTCTCCTTTTTACTCATCATTCTGATCACACTTATTCGAACCTCACATATTTCAAGATGCATTCAAAATCTATCACGCAGGCCTTGTTTCTCGGCCTCGTTGCTTCTGTTCCTATGACCGCTGCCTTCCCAATTGCAGGCGCTCAAGGTCTTGCACGGCGAGTTGCTGTAAGCCTATGATCCCAATTCCAACTTCTCGGCTTAGATCTCATTATTTTCTTAGGATGCCGAATCAGCTCTGGCTGATAGACTTGTGCGATCTATCCTACCCGATATTGAAGCCCGTCACCATACCGAAGCTCAAATCGCAGCCAAAGAAGCCGCAGCAAAGAAGAAGGGTCATAACCGACGTGAACCTCAAACTCCACCACCTGATGAATTCGGCCCTTGGGACTCCGAGGAGGACGAATTCGGGTCCTGGGTTGATAAACGCGAGCCTCATCATACTGAGGCTCAAATCGCCGCCAAGGAGGCGGCTGCGAAAAAGAAGGCTAATGGCAAGAGAGAACCTCATCATACCGAAGCTCAAATTGCTGCGAAGGAAGCCGCCGCGGTGAAGAAGAACAAGAACAAGAATAACAAGCGCGAACCTCAAACTCCCCCTCCCGATGAGTTTGGGCCTTGGGATTCTGAGGAAGATGAATTCGGATCTTGGGTTGATAAGCGTGAACCTCACCATACTGAAGCCCAGATTGCTGCTAAAGAAGCTGCCGCAAAGAAGGCTAATGGAAAGAATGGCAAGAGAGAACCTCACCACACAGAAGCTCAGATTGCAGCAAAAGAGGCCGCCGCTGCAAAGAAGAAGGCCAATGGAAATTAAGAAATGTAACATGTAGCTATGAAATTGCAGATGAAGGTAACTTGAGACCAGAAAGATAAATTAGATTAGATACGCGTGAAATAAGATGAGATGATACAGATAATCCTCCTTTATTTCTTGTGAAATTTGACGTGAACGACTTAAAGCCAGGCATTTTTCACGCCGCATACCAGTCGCTCGTTATAAGCCGTCCACAACGCCTTAACATACATTGTTGAAATCAAAAGATACGTTGCGGAGAAATAATATCATGATTTTATCTCTCTCTATATGCGTAACGGCAATATGCAGGACCCAAGCACTGTGTATGCTTGCGCTTTGTGTCATTCCTTTATAAGGCATTACTCTCCTTGAGTGAGTGTTATTGCTTTACCATGTAATGTCTCTGACTATATATACCCGTACGTTGCGGGATGCCCTTTGTACCTCGAAGATTGCCATGAGATTACTATTCGGTATCTTCAAGTAGTGTGGAACGCATATCTTCCGTATTATCCACTCATATAACCATTTAGTTACTACAGTGATTAATCATTTTTCAAAAGTAGGCTAGTAAGATTGATAAGGTAGGCTATTAACTTTAGAGACTCAAAACATAATCTCCGTATTACTCTGCTATTTATTAGTGTAACCCCCCCATAACCATTAGATCTAGGAAGTACAGTCGCTGTGAGGGATGGAGACCTCCAGGTTGAGATGGAGTAGCCACGTTTGCAGTATCCCCACGGGATGAAAGATGCAGCATATAGCTATGAATGTCCAAATCGCAAACTCCGTGCAGGCCCATCGACAAGATGCTATAAGATAGGATTGCTAAACGCACACAGCGATCGATTATAAAATGCTTATTTAGCTTGCACGGGGATGCAGAGTTGAGGATATTGAACTGAATGGAAATGAGGGATATGATGCATTTCGAAAAGATAAATAAGAAATAGTGATACACAATAAAAGAGATTGTGCTTGAAAACTCCCCGCATTCCCCACATCAACCTCCCTCCCCCAAGCTACCACCAGAGGTGAATCTGCACGTCGGATGTAACTCCGAAGCTTCGGGTCATAGGTGGGCATAGAACTTCATCTCCAAAGAAAACCTTATTTCATGTATAACAAGGGTCCGGATGATCAGAGAAACATCTTCCCAGGTTGAGAGTGCTTGAGAGTTGAACGACTAGGGCACAACATGGGGTCAACCGCACATATTGAAAACGTAGAAGATTTTCACGTCGCCATCATTGGCGGTGGCATCGGTGGTCTTACCACTGCGCTTTCTCTGGCACATCATTGTCCTGGCATCAACATCTCCGTCTACGAGCAGGCGCCTCAGTACAAGGAGATCGGAGCTGGCATTGGTATCAGCGTCAATGCCACTCGAATCCTGCATCGCATCGGAGTTGGTCCAGAGGTCAACGCAATCTCAGGCGAGCGTGATGGCATTCACCGGAGCAATCGGAGATACGATGATGGCTCTGAGATAGTAACCATCGAGGCCATGGATGATTCAAAAGATCCGGCCATTAGACAGTTGTCTGTTCATAGAGCTGAGCTCTTAGATGTTCTGGTCCAAGCAGTCAAAGATCAAAAGGTAGCAACATTGCATACGGATAAAAGGGCGGTTGAAGTTGAGGTGAGCGATGATATTATCCTTTTATGCATGCTAAAGTTGTTTTTCTTCATGACTAGGGCTAACCTGCTCTGATGCTTAGGAAACGAACGAGGAGCAAGTGACAGTTACCTTTCAAGACTCTACTTCTGTAACTGCCAATCTTGTTATTGGTGCGGATGGTATTCATTCTGTAATACGCTCTCAGTTTGCCCCGAATGACTCTCCTCGCTATGCTGGACAGATCGCATACCGTGGTCTCCTGCCCATGTCTTCTGTATCGTCCAACTGGCCATTCTCATCCTATGCTGTATCATGGGTCGGGCCTGGCAAACATTTCTTGATATTTCCCATCTCTCAGAACAAGACGCTCAATGCTGTTGCTTTTGTTGCCAAGTCCGAAGAAGAGCTGGGTGATCTGAAAGAGAGTTGGACGAGCTCCGCCGATAGAAGTGAGTTGGAGGCCGAGTTTTCAGGGTGGGATCCAACGCTTAGACACTTAATCGAGCAAATGGACCAACGAGTCGGCAAATGGAGAATCAATGACAGGGATTTATTGGAGCAATGGATATATCTTGATGGAAAGGTGGTGCTTTTAGGTGACGCAGCTCACGCCATGCTACCGCATCAAGGTATGTATATATTAGTAAGTGACCTTTTGATAAGACTGCTGATCAATGTCAGGATCTGGAGCTGGCCATGCAATTGAAGACGCTTTCATTCTCGGTTTAGCGTTAAGGGATTACCTCCAGTCTAAAGGTAAATCCGAAGATATCACAAACAAGCTATCAACATGGACACAAATGTATCAGAATCTGCGACTACCAAGGGCCCAGCGTTCACAGAAAGCGTCTCGAGAGGCAGGTGAGACACTGAAAATGAGGGGCCCTGAGTTCGAGGGATTGAGTTACGATGAGCGCCTCCCCATCTTCAGCGCGAAACTGAAGGGACGAATGAAGTGGGTGTGGACGGCGGATATCAATGCCGAGTACAACGAGGCTGTAGAGAAGGCTGGATTGAGGCGGTAAAGTATTTTAAGGTAATAGACTATAGAAGCAGAAATTTACCGATTTCTCATTACCATGAAGACTACAAATGTACGGGAATGTCAGAACAAAAGGAGAACTCAGGTTGAACTGGCTGCTTATACCCCGTTGTGTCTGGGTTCTGACAGGGAAGTAGTCTCGTAACAATGCTTAGTGGACGTCAACAACATCCACATTTCGTCTTTAACCCGATTCTGCAATATTGCCTCAATTAAGCCATAGGGAACTTTCAAGGTATAATTACCAATGTAGCTCGAGATTCGGCGATAAGAGGAAGATCCTGCTATGATTAGTAACCGCGAGTTAGTCGTCTATGCTGGACATTGGAAGCGGCGGAAATTCTGCGGATTTATGAGATCCATTAAAGTCAACCCGCACACGCATCCAATATGTCATTTCGGGGCTAAGTGGTCAATAAGCTCATTGGTTGCAGTCATATCAGATTGGCTTTTTCCACAGGTCTGTAGAGATTTCAATCGACAAATCCTGGAACATGTCAGGTGAAAATGTTTTACTTTAGAGCCAGCCTAACTCCCCATCGGAAATCTACGTCACCCCACTGCCATAAATATATATACTGTAAGAATCGCTGTTCCCAGGGCTTGCTCTTCGTTCCATTCTGGCTAGCACTCCAAGGCTGATTGATCCTACTCTTCGATTGTTCTTAGGCTTTATCATCTTCCAGAAATCATGTCTCCCATCAAAGTTGCGGTTGTCGGAGCCACAGGAAATGCTGGTATTCCCATAGTAAACGAACTGTTGGCAGCTGGGCACTTGGTCACGGCACTTAGTCGACCTGGAAGTACAAGTTCCTCCAAGCTACCCAAGCACCCTAACTTGAGTGTTACTGAAGTGGATTATAATTCACTCACCTCTATAACCAGTGCTCTAGAGGGCTACAAAGTTGTGATCGCATGTGTACCCGTCGCAGCTGCTGTAGGCAGTCAAGACGTACTTATCGATGCCTGCATTGCTGCGGGAGTAACGCGCTTTTTTCCTGCGGAGTTTGGCACCGACACGGAAAACCCCAAATGCAGGAAGCTCCCGATATTTGATAACAAGATACAGACATTGGAGTATCTCAAAGCTAAAGTGGCCACAAATCCTTCCTTCAGCTACACTGCACTCTGCCCCGGAGCATTCCTCGACTGGGGATTCGAGGTCGGGTTCCTTGTTAGTCCAAAGACACATAGTGCTACTATCTACGACGGTGGCGACCTTCCATTCAGCACCACAACCACGGCAACAATTGGGAAGGCCGTTGTGAGCATCATTAATCACCTTGAGGAGACCAAAAACCGGCATGTGTATATTCACGATGCGGTAGTCACACAGAACAAGCTTATCGCGATGGCAAAGAAGTTGGATGGCAAGGAGTGGAATCTCACTCACATAACTTGTGCTGAAGCTGAAGCTCGTGCATATGAGGAGCTCAAGAAAGACAAGCCAGATATTACGAAGGGGCTATTTCCACTGCTCCATCTATCTGTCCTCGCGGAAGGATATGGGGGAGATTTCTCAGAACATCTGGATAATGAATTACTTGGGATTAAGGGAATGAGTGATGAGGAGATTGAGGATCTGTTGGCTAAGTACTTATAAGAAGCATTGTCACCATAAAATGGACTTTACCTCTGAGTTTTTCGTTTCTTATGCTATACAATTCATGCAGGGAGCTATCTATATCATAGACATCGATAATCAGGATGGATGGTTCATCTGCACAAATTGGAGAGTTTATGTTCCGCCCCGAAGAAGATTTTATGTCACAAAAATGATTATTATAATTTTTGGGACTAGTAAAATAATAATAAATGTATCTTCTTATTTCTTGAAGAGTTCGCTTTCATACGTAACAGCATTCCAGGTTCTCACTTTAAAGTAGTTCAATAGCTGGATCTCCTTCATGGTCAGACACTGTAGATTGAGCGAATCCCAAAGTTCATTGTAAGCTTACATGCCTTGTCGAATATTGATTGCATGGAGAGAGTAACATCGCAAACAGGGAATAGCGGAAGGTTTCCGTCCAATACAGAATTTCTATGCGCCTGTTCCACATGACAGGGGGCGGACAGCGGAGCTTTCAACCCGCCCCCTGGTCGCATTTAGAACTGTGGCTCCTAGGGCTGAACAACATGGTCAGCAAAACCCTCAAGAGTCCCTCTCTAGAGTCATGTAGTCACACGTGTAATGCGGCCAAGGATTCCTGTAGCTGAAGTGTGGAAATCAAAATTCCGGAATGACTACTGATATTTGAGAGCGGTGAAGGGTTGCTGCAGCCCTTCGTAGCAGTGATGCCCAGCTGTACTGATGCTTCGGCTCAGAACCTCTCCACTTTACAGCTACTGCAATATGGTATAGAATTCCGCATAGGTGGAACTAGACGTGGTATAGTTTTAAGAGATAATTGATTAGCAATAGTGTGTTAAATAATTAATATTTTCATTTGATTAGAGCTACCGGTACTCGTGGGCACTGTATTATTTAGGTTTCTCTCAGTATGCAAGATATAATTAGTTACAATTTGCTGCGGGCAATTAGGTAATACCTGCATTAGATTGATTGTTACCATGACCAGATCTATATCAAAGAGCATAGTTAGAAAACCTTGTCAAAGTCAGTGGGATGATACAGGTGTGGGTCGTTCACAAGTAGGAACGATAGAGTAGTCGTTTAGCCCATTTTGAGAAAGAGGTAGTATGGTCCTTGTTACCTTTTCGAGGATATAAATTGTAATGGGCTTTGCTAAATAAGTGGGTCCTTAACAGCGTAGCGAGTGATATTCTGTATAAAATAATCTATTTGTTCTCCGATATAATGAAGGGTTATCTCATAAAATGAATATCCATCTGTCCGGTGTGTTGTCTGCGTACGTCCGCAGCCGCCGACATCCTTGTACCAGAGATTTAATATTTATTGACTAGCTTTCTAATGGTTTGGCCCTATAAAGCTCATCCCTTATGCCTAAATCCACTGAACCAATAGAAATACGTTGGATTTCGGGATTTATCACTTTCAAAACAACTTGGCTGTGCCGTTGCTAATCCTCGAGAGCCTAGTAGTCTGCTTCCTATCTCCGAATAAAATCACAACCATAGGCTATTTTACGGCTCCAATTCCTTCAAGAGATTTATCAGGTAATTGAGACGTACACTCATAGGTAGAGAATATTAAACTTAGAATGAATGGCAGATATAGTAGGAATGCCACTGCCGTGTGTCTTCGTTGCTTGAATTTTGATATGTAGACATTCTGGCTACAAAATGTTCTCCAACCCGATATGTCATATTTCCTTGAGACAGTTATTCTTTGCTATGGCAGCCAGAGTCTGATTATGGTGTTATGAATTAGGCAGAAGGAGCGTTCATTGTCTAGGTAGCAGTCATATAGCATGAGCTAGAGTATCGAGTATGGTTCTGGTATGTTTCAAAATCTGCCCTTTGTTTTATATTGGGACTTTAGTGAGATATACAACGACTAACAGCCTTCGACTTCGGTATCGGATACGTTGAGGGCTTGTTAAAGATTAGAAGATTAGAGGTGAAGCGTATAGGTGCGTCAGCCACAGCAAAACAAACTAAAACCTCACTATGCTTTTCTGTGTGGGACGGGGGACGTGTATCTTGTTCAAGGGTCTATCAAGGCGTATGGCAGTATAAAAACTGTAAGATAAAAGTGACGCATATGGATCGTACCGTTTTCAGAGTCAAGCTTGTCGCTAGCATAGCAAGAAAACCAGCTCCTTCTGAAACGGCATCCACTCTCGCAGCTGTCTCGCAGTATGAGCAGACCGATGCCGTGGACGCTACCACTTAGTCCACTCCTAGAGGAGTCTGAGGTGCTTGGTCTATGTCCGTTAAAGACATTCTAAGTATCAACTTTACAACGCATTCCTCACCACTCAAATCAAGCACAAACTTACAGAGTCATCCCAATCGTTCGTTCAACATCTCTATATTTTGCTGGACAAGAATAATGCACACCTGTTTGCATTGCTCTTTATATGTCTCGGTATATTTACATTGGTACGGTCATATCGAGTACGCAATAAGTTGAGAACCTCTTCAAGCTTAATTTCTCATCTACAGTATAATAGCAATTGCTCTCTATGGTCTAAAAGATGCAGTCGAGGATGCTCTGAAGACATGCCTTTTACCCTGTTGTAGTTTTGATTGTTTTGGCTTAGCCATCTCCGACTAACCTACAGTTCGAACCGTCTGTCCAAAAAAGAAGTATCGACTCGATCATTGAACAGCGCTGTGGGCCGTTCTTTGGGTTCCCGCAACAGAAGAGGTTTCAGTTCAACCGGGTCCCAGCTCAGCGGGGGGTCAAACTTTTCTCAACAGGGGTCAAAAGTGTGGTGTTCGGCAAAACGTCGGCGGGGGTCAGAGAAACTTTTACAAAAGTTCAGGAAGGGTCAATAGAGTTAATCCGGTATGCTCAGCATATGCTCTGTAGGCTTTATACTGTACGGAGGTAAGCCCTGTAAGCCCTATAGCTCTGTAGGCTTCGTATCGCTGTAAGCTCTGTACGCGTAGTATATGCTGAGTATACCGGATTATTTACCCCTTTTACCCTCGCCGAGCTTTTGCAAAAGTTTCTCCGACCCCCGCTGAGAGGGGACCAGGTAACGGAATCGTTCACTACCTTTCGAGACCTTTATGTTCCGTACGGCGGAACCCAGTGGAGAAGCTAGCGGAAGGTTTCCAGCAATACGGGGGCTGTGGGCTCGAAGGCTTGGCAAGATATACCCAAATCTCCCTTGTAGTTATAGTGCTTACAGGGAGTGGAAAGCCTGAGGACCGCTGCAAGCTGCCAATGCCCTCTCAATATTCCGAGGTGTCTCATTGTGACCCTACCACATGGTGGACATTCAATGCTCTGCTAAGACGACCACGGTTGTTGTTGGTTAATTGGAAAGGTCCTTCAACGGGATACTAGCACAGTGAGGCATTAACCGTAGTGTTCGGTTCCGGGAGCTATCCGCTTGACCAATTAATACTGGCCGCCACAGCGGCAATCCAGGATTATCCGATCGATCTGGCTGAGTTTGCAACTCTCACGAATGAGCTAGACAAGGCCATGCAAGTAATACTGCATACCACAGAAGTCCTGGTAATAGTGAAAGTTAACTGGAATTTATTCCTGGGGCGCCTCTACACAGTTCAAGAAGGCTAGCTACGTGTACTGTAGGTATGGGTACATTATTAGATGATTATCATGCAGATGGGACCGAAAAAGTGGAATATGAGTATTAGAGCAATCTGACATAAGACGGTCCCAGACGTCTGGTATGGAATCTTACCTTGTCTCGTCCAATCCACCGCTGCAATAATCAGTACTTACCAGAGAGCTGGCTGAAACGATTGACGATCGAGTAACGAGTGGATATGGAAAACAGGCAATCAATCAATATCAAAGAGCAATACCAGATTTACGCATATCAAAGAGTGTCGTTCATTTTCTGGTGAAATGATACGCGAGAATAAGTGTTACTATATCGGCATACAATTGTCAGATACGAGTAAAACTCGTCTATATCCGTCGGCGGTCAATTCCTCCCCCTCCCGCCACATTCCGGCAAGTAAGACAAACCATTTTCCTCTTCGGGTTTAAGCAGCTTTCAAGATCTGATCCATCGTTAAGCTCTTCACTCAGTGTATAAAGGGTTTCACAGCCTATCACTTGTGATGATATGGAGCAGGGTAAGCTGACAAATACTGTAAGCTGCGTCTCAGCTCCTCTATATAAGAAGTGCTATCTTCGTTATAAAATTCATGATGTAGCTCCCAATTCCCCACCTTCATCAGTACTATTCCTAGGCCGTTTCTATCGGATAAGCCATGGCAACGTACGAGACAAGACTATTTATCAACAACGAGGTAACAATGTTCTTCACTATCTTTTCTTTCTTACGTTGCTTAAATAAATAGTTTGTCAACTCCAAATCCGGGGAGACGCTCACCCTCTTCAACCCATTTGATCAATCCAAACTCCCTGGGGAAGTCCAGGTAGCTGGCGAAGCCGAAATTAAGGCAGCGGTAGCCGGCGCGCATGCAGCCTTCAAGACTGGACCATGGAGCACATATACTGGAGCCCAACGCGGGGCACTTCTTCTCAAGTTTGCAGACCTGATAGAAAAGCATGCTCAAGAGATAGCAGAGCTGGACTGCTTGTGTATGGGCGCGCCCGTAGCCCCTAATATGGGATTCTTTATACCCGAAGCCGTTGCTTGTATCAGATGTGAGTAGTAGAAGGCAACCTAGTTCACTTGATTGCAATGATAGGCTGATAAAAAAGCGTCAAGACTACGCCGGTTGGGCTGACAAGATCGAAGGAGACTCTTTCCCGGCTGATGATGGAGTTTATAAGATTGTTCGCCACCAGCCGCTGGGAGTTTGTGCCGGTATTGCACCATGGAATTCTCCCATGTTGACTTTCGCCTGGAAGGTTGGTCCAGCGCTGGCTGCTGGTAACACCGTGAGTCAAAACCCCTCAAGTAAAATGATAACTATTACCTGTTTATTAAATGAATAAAGTTCGTCTATAAATCTTCTGAAGGCGCACCACTGAGCGCCCTGGCACTGGGTAAACTTGTCGTCGAGGCTGGTTTTCCTCCTGGAGTTCTTCAACTAGTGAGTGGAGCAGGGAAGACTGGTGCTCTGCTTGCTTCAGACATGACGGTTGCGAAGATCAGTTACACGGGATCGACTACTGTGGGAAAGATTGTCCAGAAACTGGCGATAGATAGTAACATGAAGGAAGTCACATTGGAGCTTGGAGGGAAGTCGCCGGCTATTGTCTTTGCTGACGCTGATATCGAGAATGCTGTTGGGTCGTAAGTTCTCTAGAATATCCAATTCTTTTTCGATTTTAAGCTTAATCTTTCTAGCACGGCGGATGGTTTCCTCTTCAACGATGCACAAGTCTGTGTTGGTCGGTAATCCCCCTTTTGCTTCCATTTCGCAATCTCTGACGTTCTATAGCTGGATCACGTCTTTTTGTCCAAGATAGCATTGCTCCCACCTTTATTGAGGCTGTCAAAGAGCGATTCAAGGCCATTTCTTCTTCAATGGGAGCTGACCCTAAAGAGATGTCCACCAGTCATGGACCACTTGCCAATGAGAAGCACTTCAACATTGTTATGAAGTACATTAACGCTGGCAAGCAGCATGGAGGAGAACCAATAATTGGCGGCACCAAAAAAGGAGACAAGGGTCTCTTCATCGAGCCTACTATTTTCCTCAACCCCGGTCTTGAGAACCCCGTTTACAAGGAGGAGGTATTTGGCCCGGTTTTGAGCGTCGTGACTTTCAAGACGGAGGATGAGGTGGTTGAACTGGCCAACAATACCGTTACCGGCCTCTCTGGTTAGTCCAAGGTTTTCAAGTTTCTTTCTCTATGGTGTCCTCACTAACTCTGTGTTTACTCCATAGCTACCGTTTACACTAATGATCTCAACCGCGCCCTTCGTCTCTCCGAGAAGATTGAATCCGGCAGTGTTTCTATAAACGCCCCTCACTTCCCATCACCACAAGTACCATTTGGTGGATTTAAGGAAAGCGGGAAAGGGAAAGAGAACGGGAAGTACGGCCTAATGGCGTATATGAAAACTAAATCCATTTTCATCAAGTAAGTCTTGGCTTTATCTGGCCCTTTTTTTAGGAGATTCGACTAACGAGGAGTTCAGCATGAAATTACCACCAAAGCCATGAGAAAAGTCATTCTAATTGTAATGTAAAGCGTTATAGCCATGTTTAATAGAACTTAATAACAATTTTATGCGTAAAGAAATAGTCGTTGTTTCCCGATTACAGAGTGTATGATTCGACGATAATTACTCATTAGGAGATAATGTGTTTGCACCGTGCCATCTGATAACTGCCGTAGAGTCAAGTCTTCGAATAAAGCAGCGCCTGAACGCCAAGATGCATGGAGACTTGCTTGAATTTTCGGCAGGGTCTATGTATTGATAGAAACATTCTTTAAACCAACCTGTTTGCAATCATCATTTGCAAATGATACTCACCAACAACATCTACTTCTGATGCATCTCATATTGTAAATAAGATAAACTGATTCTCCCCGGGATCTATTTCCGGATAACGGGCAAACAAAGCAAGGATCATCACTCGTAAACCCCAACAAAGGCCCTCATTCGCTTCATCCCAGCTCATCTCCCCGTGATCCGGGACTGCACTCCCGGAGAATGAAATATGCGGGGAATCCCCGGACTTTATGGGGAAAGTAAGAGCTGGGGCACAGAACAGAGCGCAGAAGAAGTGGGAGAAAGAAGACAATCGGAGATGTGCTACCAGGATTAAAATTACAGAATCTAAACATGGAGCCCGGAGAAGATGTGGACGGAGGAGCCCCCCAACTTTCAATCATCGACCGCGGCATTACATAGCTACCTTGCATACCGGCCATTTTAAAATTTATCCTTTCTCCCACCTCGTCTCCTCCCCTTCATCCATTTCCATGTCTATGAAGCAGAAGCTAATGCTCTCGCTGGATTGAGCAGTCTTTTTAAGCTTAACTTTCCCTTCAGCCATGTCGAAATCAGAGGAAGATGTCAAACCCGCGACGGTTGAGGAGGCGGAAGCTATCGACTTTGCGGCTGCGGGCTTGAAGCTCGACCCACATGGCTTCCCACTGCATCCGCAGCCTTCGAGTGATCCTCGAGGTAAGTAATGTCAAGAATTGATAGCACTTGTTCACTGGTCGAGCTGGGTATGATGTAGAATTTTGCTGGCAAAGTAGCTGATCGTGATGGGTTGATCTAGATCCTCTGAATTGGAGTCCATGGCTCAAACTATGGGTCTTGTTCCAGGTCTCAATGCTTTCAATGTTGAGTCCATTCACGCAGGCCTTCATTGTAAGTAAATTTCTTATGAGATTAATGATACCATACAAACAAGCCAGACAAATAAAAGTACCAATCACTGATTTCAATTGGCATCCTAGAACTCCGCGTACGGCGAGCTCTCCAAAGCGATGCACATCACTGTCCAGCAAGCTTCCTACTCCCTCACCGTCGCAATCGTCACTTCAGGCGTCTTCCCTCTGATCTGGTCGCCGCTCTCTAACATCTACGGTCGACGTCCTATTTTCGTGTTTGTCTCTATCCTCGGCATCGTGTGCCATGCAGCATCGGGCGCAGCCAAGTCTTGGGGCGGGATCTTGGCCGCGAGGGCAATTATGGGGATTGGCACGAGTGCGGGATCAGGAATTGGATTTGCCGTCGTGGCGGATATGTACTTCATGCACGAGCGTGGAAGGTGAGAGATGCACTACATACATATCATGGCAGAGGAAAATGGATAGAGGCTGATTATAAGAGAAATTCAGGTACACGGGTTATTATGTCCTCTTGTAAGTTCCTATGCTGTCAAAGGCGCTGATAACTTATTTTCTCTTTGATGTTAACGTGTAACAGCCTCCAGAACGGTGCTCATCTTGCAGCTGTCATCGGCGGTTTCGTTGCCAGAGCCTGGGGATGGCGCTGGTGCTTCTGGCTGCCCACGATCATCTGGGGCGTCAACTGGCTCGTGAACGTCTTCTGCCTCCCTGAAACCCTCTACTATCGCCGGCCCAGTGCTACAGAGGAGGAAACCAAGCCGGAGCCCTGGTTGCGACTCTTCACATTCAACAGCAGATCCGTTGCTCGACGCAAGTTCGTCTGGAGAGATCTCACTCACGTCGTCAAGATGCTGCGATACCCCAGTGTGCTCTTCCCCACGATCTATTACAGCATCTCCTTCGGTGTAGGCACGGTGCTGTTCGCTGTGACTGGTGCCGCGGCCTTTGGAAGCATATACCACTTCAACACTGCGCAGATTGGCATGATTATCGGGTTGCCTACCTTGATCGGGTCTATCATTGGCGAAATGTGCGCTGGTCCTGTGTCTGACTGGATCATGTATCTGCATACCAAGCGCAACAATGGAATTGCGACTCCCGAGGCGCGATTGCAGGCGATTTGGCCTGGGTTCATCATTATGCCGGCCGGTGTGATTATCGAGGGTGTTTGTTTGCAATATCGCACTCATTGGATCGGGCCTGCGATGGGGATGGCGCTGGGGCTGTTTGGCTTGCAGATTGTGAGCACGAATCTGTTTGCCTATACGATGGATGTGAGTCTCATATTACCCTCATCTGCAATCTCTTCGCAAAGCAAAGCATGGAAAATGTACTAATAGCATTCATTTTCTGGTCGATAGTGTTATAGACCTCAATCTGCTGAACTCAGCACCTTACTCAATTTCGGCCGCCAGACATTTTCATTCACCCTGGGCTTTTACATGGTATGCGTTTTCTTTCCTCTCAAGTGACGTGCCATCCCGGGTAGCTCTTGCTAATGTATATATCTGCGTTTAAGCTACCGTTTGCGGAGCGAACAACATACGGTGTCGCATGGGCGGTCATGGCTTTGGGCAACATGTCTCTGTTTACGCTGGTTATCCTGCTGATGTGGAGGGGCAGGCAATGGCGAGAGAAATTGGGCGCTCCAAAGTTTGATGTGGGCATTTAGTTGAGGACAAATTTGATTAGTTAGGAGTGAGAGCTATCTATGAATCGATTGGCCGTTTATGCTGGCTGTCAAAATGTAGATAATGAGAGCAAGCTGCTATACCGTCCAAGGCTACTATGTCGCGATGGTTGCCCCACGTCAAGTAATTGTATTATCAAAGAGACTCCATGATTTTAGGACTTCCAAGTTTCTTCTCGCGTTGAGCTACACGTGTAGGACTCTATTGGGCATATCCAACCCAAAGAGCGGAGGGGATTCCTCCTGCATAACATGAAAGCCATAGCTGCAGAACAGAACAACTGCCGGGCAATCCTCCCAGGGGAGACTTGCACTGGCAGCCAATTGCTGAGAGTGTTTGAGCACGCGCTCACCAAGTCTTCCAGAAACTCCAGGGGGCGGCACTGCCCGGCGCGTAACTTGCTACAGCTGCTTCTGTCAATTCTATGATAATCGATTGTTCCCGAAGCTTTCAATACAGAAAGTGTCATTGCGTTCTTGGCTTGCCTCTGTCACCGTCGCATCGCTAGAATGCTACGTAGGCTTGCGCTGTGGCTCTCACTAAGGTGCTTATTTCCTCCGATACCCGTGAACAAAGCTTGATCCTCCGGGCTGTTACGGTTGCAATTGATAACGACCACAGCAAAGAGGGATAAAAAAGAAAGAAGAAAGAAATGCTGCTTAATCAATAGCTCAATGCAATATAGATTGAACCCTAACCAATTGCAGCAGCTCATAAGGTTGAACAGCTGCGTTCCTGGCCATCAACGCTCCTATCAGAGCGATAAGATGCATCACACACTGCGCTTCCTCCTACCGTGGGGTCCTGCCAGCTCTCCCACCTGCCCCAATAGGCAATGTAGCTCCGCTGGTTCGTCTGAGTAGCAGCAGCAACAGTGACATCCCCATTGTTTGCTGGCATGTGTTTCTGTGGTTGTCTATTCATGCAAAACGATGATGGGGGTTTATATAGTATATATACGGTTATGTTGCCACCTTGTTGGGTAACTGGCTCCCTAAGCAGTTATACCAAGCTTTTCTTGCCAAGATGTCTTTCAATACGAAGTCTCTCCTCCTCGGCCTCGCTGCGCTGCAGGGTGTGCAGGCCTGGGGATCCCTAGGCCATGCGACGATTGCGTACATTGCGCAACATTATCTGACTGCTGACACTGCAACTTGGTGAGTGCCTTGGCTGATTATCCTCCTAGTTCTCTCCTATTACTCGATTGATTCTGTTGTCGTGTGTATCGCTTCTTCTACCTCAACTTGCCTCAGCTATACATCTCGTAGCTAAAAAAGAAGATCCGAAAGTCTGCATTCAACGTTGATACTAATGTGCGCGCAGGGCCAAAGGGGTCCTCGGTGACACTTCCACTTCCTATCTCGCCAACATTGCTTCATGGGCAGATGACTACCGTGCAACCTCAGCAGGCGCCTGGTCCGCCCCTCTGCACTTCATTGACGCAGAGGACAGCCCACCTACTACTTGCGATGTCAACTATAGCCGTGACTGTGGCAGCACCGGCTGTTCCGTCTCTGCCATGGCCAACTACACACAGCGTGTTGGCGATGGACGACTGAGCAATGATCACATTGCGGAGGCACTCCGCTTCCTCGTTCACTTCGTCGGCGACATCACCCAGCCATTGCACGACGAGGCCTACGAAGTCGGTGGAAACGACATCAAAGTCACTTTCGACGGCTACACTAGTGATAATCTGCACTCTGACTGGGATACTTACATTCCTGAGAAACTTGTCGGAGGTAGCTCTCTTGCTGATGCCCAATCTTGGGCCAACACTCTCATCTCCGATATCACTTCTGGATCCTACAAGTCCCAGGCGGCTGGTTGGATCGCAGGAGATAGTATCACTAATGTCGTCACCACGGCTACACGCTGGGCTTCTGACGCCAACGCCTTGGTTTGCACCGTTGTCATGCCCAATGGTGCCGCTGCTCTCCAGAAGGGTGATTTATACCCAACTTACTACAACTCTGTCATTGGCACTGTCGAGCTACAGATTGCTAAGGGTGGTTATCGTCTTGGCAATTGGCTGAACATGATTTACGCACAGAGCATTGCGGCGAAGCGCATGGTGAAGGAGCGTGGAGAGGACGTAGTGGAAGATGAGAGGGACCTTGAGTTGGACGTACGGCCTGCCCCGGGGCCTCTCAGCCGGGCCAAATTAGCACGAGCAGCAATGGGCGGGTCGTGCTGTGGAAGCCATCATTAGAAATGGAATCTTGGTGTTGGTTAAATGATTGGATCCACTGATGTGTGAGGACTTTGGTATAGGCGTAGGGTGTATATAAAGTGGTGTTGGTGGGTAATAATGTTCCAGCACGTAGGCTAATGTAGTTTTGTGAGTATGCTTAAATCACAACGAATATATGAATGGAAGTAAATAAATACCTGAGATGAACAACTGATTGGTGGGAGAAAGAAGTGAGTAGAATGCGAAAGAGTGCGAAGATTAATGTAGCGGCCAAACGTCATACAAGCTCCAAATTCGGCAGACGTCATATCAACTGAGATGAACATAAAACTTCAAAATATTTGAGCGACTTAAAATTCTATTTATTTTATCAGTTTAACTTATTGCTATTTTTACATTCAACAGGACGACAATGCCTACTGCCATCGTCACCGGCGCAACTGGCATTCTCGGGAGGGAGATTGTCGCTGCGTTGGGGAAGGACTCGAAGTGGACGAAAGTTCATGCCTTCTCCCGCAGCCAGAAAGACGAATATCCTCCCAGCGTGCAGCATCATCATCTAGATTTGACGGGCAGCGCCCAAGATATCGCGAAGAAAATCAAGGAGGACAATGTTGAAGCAGAATACCTTTTCTTTGCCGCGTATCTCGCCCGGGACAACGAGAAGGATGCATCGGACGTCAACGGTAAATAAATAACCGCAAATAAAACCAATTGAACACGATATGAATGGATCTTCTAACCTGATTCTCTAGGTGCAATGCTCAAGAATTTCCTCAAAGCACTCACAATCAGCGGCGCAGAAAAGAAATTGAAGCGTGTGATTCTGACCACCGGCGCAAAACAGTACGGCGTCCATCTCGGTCCCGTCAAATGCCCCATGGTCGAAACCGATCCATGGGTCGAAGGCGAGGGTCGTCCACCCAATTTCTACTACACGCAACAGAGAATCTTATACGACGCTGCGAAGAAAGGCGGTTGGGACTGGGTCGTGACATACCCAAACGACGTCATTGGGTTCGCGCGCAGCAACTTCATGAACCTGAGTACATCTATCGCGGTATACGCAGCTGTGAATAAAGAGCTCTCGGGCGAGCTGGAGTTTCCCGGATCGGAGACGTTCTACAATTACTTCGATTGCTTCACGTACTCGAGGCTGCATGCGCAGTTCAATCTCTGGGCTGCTCTGGAACCCAAATGCGGCAACCAGGCGTTTAACGTTGTGAATGGAGATACTGAGACGTGGGCGAATCTGTGGCCGAAGGTAGCAAAGAGGTTTGGGTGCAAAGTGCCCGCTAGGCAGTTTGAACGAGACACCCCTGACTCAAGCGAGACGAAGTTGATTGATAATCCTCCATATCAAGATCTTGCCGCGGTGGCTGGGATGGAAGGCAAGATCAAGCCGGGGAAGGTGGAGCAGAGGATAGATCTCGTGAAGTGGTCGCAGAAGAAGGAAGTAAAAGATGCATGGGCCAAGATTGCTGAGCGAGAAGGCGTAGATAAGGATGCTCTTGAAAAGGCGACATGGCAATTCCTGGGGTTTGTGCTTGGTCGCAGCTATAATATTGTTATCAGCATGTCGAAAGCACGGAGCTTGGGATGGACGGGGTACATTGATACCTGGGAGGCTTTCGAGGAGACGTTTGACGATTTGGAGAAGGAGAAGGTTATACCGAAGACTAAGTAAATGAAGCTGGCCTGAGAAAAGTGGTGGCGGCGGTAATCCATGTATATAGAATGATAATTCTGGGAGTGAAGAATGCTCTGTATCTCCTGAGATGGTAGGGTTAACTTTGTGATTTAGCACAAATCCAACGGATCTTTTCACATTTAACTGTATTCTGCAATTACATAGAATGAGGCTATTATCGATGCTTTTAGATTTGGCCGAGGTCGTAACATACCTCTGCTGTGATAATATTACAACGGAAGAGTATCACGCCGATGCTCTATTGGGGGGCTTCTACGAGAAGATTAAGCTTAAAGACCCTTGTTTGACTCGGTATACGTGCGGCGCAGCCGGGATGCTAGTACAAAGTACTTCCCCATGGTTTCAGTTTTAGTGGAAGATCATCACGGCCTATTGAAGAGCATAGGACCAAGATGATATTTCACTTAGGCAACTTCTCTCAAGGCGCTCTAGCTGTGGGCCAGGGGGTATATAAGACATGGACCAACCAAAACTTTGATGATATTTAATTTATCATTTTTAGGCTATGAAAGGTTCCTTCATAGAGTTAACTAGATGATAGCATATGAGAAAGCCCAAGTCCAAGAGGTGGAGGAAGGCTAAAAGAAAGTTAAACCCGGTGGCGGTGACGAATAGTAATTTGGGACGTAAATACACAGAAGCCACTTCTTTCAAGTAGTTTACGGTCGAAGTTGTAGTTGTTGCTCATATGGTGGGACAGTATTTATGAAGAGCGATGCCATAGATGCACTGATTTGTGTTGATATGATTCAAAGCTCCAAACTTTAAATTGCCCCGCTTGCCGAATGAACGTACTTCAATATCGCTTTCTCCCCGTATTCCGAATCGGTAATCATTTGAACAGATCGGATTTGAGCTATGAAATAAGACCAACCCATACTAATCAGAAATTCTGTCGACATAAGCCAGCCATTACCAGTTATGGATCATCAAAATCACAATAATCTCTCTCATGGGATTCGTAGTTCAAAAGCGAATTCTATCCTGCTAGATACGAACATTGGGCAACTCAGAGCACGCCTAGAGACGTGCCATCCAAGGACTTCGACAGCCGGTGATAATCGCTCTGTCGATGTGGTTAAGTGTCTAGGTATTCCCTTCGCAAAGATTCCTTATAGATGGGCGTCTCCAAGGGCGGAAACCGTGCCCTGGATCGGCGTCAAAGATGCAACAAACTTCGGGCCGCAATGCCCACAAGCAAGTGATCCGTTATTTAACGTAGACATCCCGGTTTTCGGGAAGCTGGGCAAATACAGCTTCCCTGTTCAGAGCGATATACATGATGAATTCAATTGTCTAAACTTGAATGTATTTGCGCCGTTGGAGTTCCTGCCACAAGGGAAGAGGCATCTGCAAAAGCTTCCAGTTTTAGTCTGGGTTCATGGCGGTGGTCAGTGGACTGGAACTGGTGGCGTAGATTTGTATGGTTAGTAGCCCGCTTTTCTCGTTCTTAGGCTGTATTCTGACGCATGCAGATGGCTCAGAGCTTGTCGCACGATCTGTTCGAATTGGATCTCCTTTGATTGTCGTGACATGTAATTATCGTCTAGGTGTTTTAGGTTATTTACATTCAAGAGAGCTCGCTCTTGACGCAGCTAAACAAGAGGACGTCCCATCAGAATTCAGATCTACGGGTAACCTTGGTCTATTGGATACTTATATGGCATTTCAATGGGTACCTGTAAAAATATTCTCTCCAGTAGCTAAACTAATTGTCCGAACTAGGTAAAGAATCGCATTTCGAATTTTGGTGGTGATCCAGATAACATTACAGGAATTGGAGAATCTGCCGGTGCAGGTAGGTGCAGGTAAATATCCAGAGACTTGTTATCTATTTTTGACGCTGTTAGTTATTCTCAACTACCTTGCCCTTTTCCGTCATCTCCATGTCAAAGTCCCACGCATGATCCTTTCTTCCACTACGGTCTTCGCACATCATCCTATCCTAGCTTCAGAGGCTCAGACTTGGTTCGATTCGATTTGTGATAAGTGCGGTGTTCCTCGAAATACGGAAGAGACTGTCTCATTGCTTCGTCAGATACCTGTTGAGTCGCTCATATTACATACAAACTTTGCTCGCAGTGCGTTCAGACCCACTTGGGATGATATCACTATAACGTATGATGCTCGTAGTGTCCTCAAAGATCCAAGTCTATGGGATGATAAACTAGAAGAGATTATATTCGGTCACTGTGAGAATGAGGTAACGAACTATGTTTGTAAACGCATGATCCCTAGCTGATCGTTCGTTTCGCAGTCATGGTTAAGACTTGCCTCTTTCCCCTCAGCAGCTAAAAACAAACACATTCTCATTAACGGCCGGGTCCCTCCTATAAAAGATCTGCGCGGAAGAGTCGTAGATATATATAGTGCATCAATGGTGGAAAAATACAAATGGTATCAAAGAGGTATAAGCATCGGAATGTCAGATGATGACCTTTGCTGGATGGCTCTTGAAGGCCATGCCAAGTATTATGCAGTAACACAGCTGCTATCAAACACATTAATCAACTCGAAGTCTGCAGCTGGCAAGAAGCGTGTATTATATAAATACATATTGTGTTGGACGCCAAAGAATTGGCCACAAGATTGTCCGGCAACACATACAGCCGATATTTTACCCACATTTCTCCATAAGAGCTTCACTTCTGATGACCTCAAGGTTGCTTATACTTTTGCAGACCAACTTATTTTCTTCGCTGCAAGTTCAAGTGAACGTATGACTTGGCGTAAATTTGAGGGAGAGGATCGGATGTTAAATGTTCTTACTCGACAAGGAAGCTGGGATATAATGAAAGAGGGTAGTGGGGAGTTTGGACTTCGTGAAGAGTGCGTAAGATTCTGGAATGATGTAGTGAGTGCCTCTATAAAACTGGGTCGCGAAGGTTGGCCCGGGATTACTAGATAAGGTTATAATTACCTCAATAGCATTATTGTTGAGATAACTCAAGTTTACTAGTTCTGAATTAATTTTAGGATAGTTCCCACTCTTTCTGTTCTGCTACCTTCTGTGAAAATATATGATTTATTTTCTTACTGAATAGTTACTGTAAGTCTGGTACATTTACAGTTCCAAGTACCTCATAGAGCAAAGAAAAACATATAGACTAACGCCACCATAACGCAGCTAGTTTATACCCCATCATAAGAAAAAGCCACTATTGGGATACTCAAATGAGAGCACATCCTGTGGCAACCCTGTACCAAGTAAAAAGTCATCAAAGTTCATGCCATCCAAGTCAATATCTCCCAGGGGATTTCGTAGTTCCTGTGCTTGCAACTGTAGCTGCTCTGAAGATAATGGTTGCATGTGCGGTGTATTAAGGTTGCTCATTTGGGAATCAAGTCCGAGCATGGACCCGTTGTTTGCATTATCTGTTTTGGTCCTGTTCCGGACATGCTGCAGCATCATGACATATTTCGCGGCCAAACTACTAGTATTCGCAGCAGATCGCAAAAATTCCATGCCACAATCCAAAGTCTCTATATCAGGTTGGATACCTAACATTTCCAACCGCTGCTTATCCATACTTTGGACATGAAGCAACACTCCCATGGAAGTAAAGATATCTAGTAACTATGAGTATGATACAGCAAAAAAGAGTTTGTAGACATTAACCTACAGTGAAGATTGTACCACAGAGAGTTAAGATGCCCGCAGTGGTAATGGCTATGAATAATTTTAACCGTCTCACGGGCTGCGTATATGCAAGTCTGAGAACCGGCAATAGCGATACTTCGGAGGAAATGATCCTCAATATTCTGCCGACTAAACATGAGAAATAACTGTCGTTGGAGCAGGATTCGTATTTGTAAATATCTGGTATTTTCAGTCAGTATACTCCAAATATAATGGAATGTAAAGTACTCACCTCACACGCATTACCATCTGTTGGCGTTTGAATGTTCGACCATCAGGAATAGCATCCGGCTGAAGATGTGCTGGGGCATCTTTCCACCATGCTCGAAGTTGTCCATCCAGCATTACTGCACGGCTGATGAATTGATATTGACTGATACTTTCGAATAGCCCCGTATCTTGTCGAGGAGCCCTTCTATTAGTGCCATATAAGTCTCTAAGTATGCCATCAATTACTTTCGATAATTCGATAGTATGGATGAAAAATGCTGTGTTGGACGGATTACCAGCGGGCTGTCGAGGTGTAAGTGAGTCGTCATGGATATATTGGTCGTCAACTGATAGTGGATACGGGACATCATATACATCTGCTGCTTGAATTGACGTAGGACGACCAAATTTCATGCTCAGAGTACGGTCTATGATGACGCAGCCCCACCAAACACGTTTCCTGACTTCAATTTCTATGGCCTTGAGTGAGAACACTTCTGGGTTTAAATGAAGACCGATTGTGAAAGCGGTCCGGATCATCAACCCGACAAGGTTCCAGCATTCATTGAGTTCAAGTGTACCTTGTAAATAGTGTGACATCAGAAGTAGGGACTGAATAAGTTCTAGGTTTCCTTTCTTAAAGACGTGAGAGAAGATGATGTTCCGAGAACGCGTTACAAAGGGCCGAACAGTTGCCATCACTTCGCCGTCTTGGAAGGCATCGCAAAATTCACACCCAAGAGCAAATATAATGTTAAGAAGCGCATACCAAGATGGTCGGAGAGCCGATACCGAAGACCTGGTCCATACTCTCTCATAATCAGCCCTAAAACTTGTCTCATGGACAAATGGGTAAAGCGGATGCACTCGTTCGAAATATCCATCAACTAAGCTATCCGCCAGTTGGCGATCAGGAAGCTTATAATCAGCTTCGTTAAATGCAGGACTAGTTTCAGCATTATCTTCTGCATTCGTCACAAAATTCGAGATTGAGCTCTTTCGAGGCCTAGCATTACGTAGATGAACCCCTGTCTCGTTTTTAGACTCGGGCTGGACCTTTGATACAAAAGCAAACGTCGACGAGTCGCCAAAGTACCCATCTGGTCCACCAGAATCACTCGGGGATGAGGCTCTTGAATTGCTATGTCTTTGATCCGCGGTCACCAGCTCAACACTACCTGATTGGAACAATGCTCTTCCAGGTAGGGGAGTGCCTCGTGCCACTCCTGAGAGGTGTGTTGATGAGACCCAGACGGTGTCTTGAGTGTTAGCCTCAGTATTCAGAGATAAACTAGGTAGTGATATCGAAGTTGCATGTTGGGATAGCTCTTTCTCTGTGGCTAAAGAAGGGGCTACATCTCGTACTTCAGAAGCAGAACCTTGGCCGGGGCTATTCGCTATCTTGGGAACCCTTAATGTAAAATTAGTTTTGTGTTTAGAGGCAATTTTTAGAAGCAAGACTAACTGAGCTAGGGACAATGGAAGCGTAGCATCGGATACATATTCACATGTAATCCAGCGGCTGCGACAGTTTCCGCACTGGGGGCGTTCGCCATCACAGCGGTGTTTCCTCTTTCGACAGCCCAGACACGCCTGTCGTGAAGGGAGTCTCCGTCTCTTAATCCGTTCCTCGGCCATGATTGCGGATGGAGCAAGATTCGGTCAAGCTGCTGAAGTATCTCGGATCGGAAGCGCGGAGAAGATTATGTTAGATTCCACGCTGTTTAGTGATCCAAAAGCTGGGGTTGTGGAGAAGCCAGGTCGCTTCCCGAATTTGCGGGGATTCCGGTATAAGCGTTAGCCAGGAGGCGAACCGCGGAATAAGTGAATTCGGGGCATAGGTATCGAGTCAACCTCGTGTATAGATGAACTATTCTTTTACCACGTGCTTAACTGGATACATTTTGCTTTTATTATTTAGTAAAAAGGACACACATACTCTTTAACTATGAGGCAGGTAGAGGACAGAACCTTGAGAGTCTCTGGAAAAGCAGTCTGAGCAATGATACTTTTTTTTTTATCTAGACTGTCTCTAAGCATGTTAGTTTCCACTTTCGCCGTGGTGAACAATAGCCACATTTCGTTTTCTACTCGTTTTATCTACTTGAAAGAGGATGAGCGAAACTTTAATTCGAGCCACGCTTGGGCATACATTGTAAATACAGTTTCTATTGGAACAATATTAGCTTATTGGAAGACAGATTGAATACCTCCATGTCAAATAAACAATCAACGGTAACACAAATTCGCAGTGACTAGGGTAACGACTCGCAACATCTCATGCCGAAGTCGATTACAGATCTCGGTCGAAGCTGGGTCTGCCTAACTTCTTCCTCCATTCAGCACCTTTCCACATCAGAAGCACAACCCCAGCGTATAGAGCGAAAGTAATAATAGCAATAACCGCCCATGCAATACCGTAAGTGGTCTCGTGAGCAAATGGTGTCTAGTTTATAGTGAATCAGCAATCTGTCCAATAATTGGAAGCCAAAGATTGAGTTACCATGTAAAAGCCGAGAGTGAAAGAAAAGGTCAGACGACCAAAATTTAGCAAAGTCGAAATTTCAGCAGATTGTGGTTTGTAGCAATCGGTCAAATAGGCAAAAATACTTGTTGAAACGATCTGAAGGCCAAAAGCCCCAATACCGATACCGATAACAGGCCCGGACCAGTGCGTTTTGTATTGAAGACATACTCCTTCTATGATTACCCCAGCTGGTAGAATAAATGCCCCAGGCCATGTAGCATGAAGCCTTGCTTCGGGATCCGCATTACCTCCCTTCCGCTTATTGGCAAAGTATAAGAATTTGTCACTGACTGATCCAGAAACCAATTCACCGAGAAGGGACCCTATAGTGGTGGACAGCCCGATAGCCAATCCAACCTGGGACGTGTCAAATCCATAGATTCCACCAAATGCTGCTGCGCCGGTGACTGCGAACAGGACGGTTCCAGCACCAAAAGCGATACTATAGTAGAATCCTGCCAAAAGAACAGAAGGGTACTTTAGCATGATGAAGCAATGAGTGATATCCCATAGCTTTGGCTGACGCTTGACCGAGACTCCTTTGAAATTGAACAGCTGAATAAGTGAACGTTTCGGTTCCTGGGAAGCTCCGGTTATTGGGTCTCGATGGTAGAGCGTTTCTGGTAAACAAAATATGTTGACAATCCAGGTAGCTCCAAGGATTATTGTTGGTACCCAGTAACACCACCGCCATCCAGCATATTTGGCCGTGAACCCACCCACTATTGCTGCAACGTGTGCACCGTTCGTAACGCTTCATGTTATCAGTGTTAAGTAGTTAAAGAAAATCTCAGGAATTGCTAACTTACAAGACAACGTATATGCCCATGTATCTGGAGCAGAAAATATTAGTCTTTCAAAATACAAATCAGCCATGGCCGGACTTACAGTCCTCGTTGATGCATGAAATACATGTCCGAGACCACCGATGCTCCTATACCCATTCCAACTGACGTCCCAATACCCACACAGGCACGTGCAACCAGCAGGGGCGCCCAGGATTTACAAACCGCACAGCCTGCGTTAGCAGCAATCCCTACAGCCGTGCTGATTATATAGACCGGGCGACGTCCATAGATGTTGGAGATTGGCGAGTACACTAATGGAGCGACTCCAGCTACCACGATGGCTATTGTTGTAGAATAAGATGCAACTGTAACGCTGACTCCCATAGCTTTGGACAGAGGACCAAAAGCGGAATTCTACACATTCCATCAACATGACGATAGATTGGAGAGGCCTGAGCCTTTGCACTTACAATGGTGCCCTGAGAAAAGGGGCCCAGAAATCCTAGAAATGAAACCTGCAGTAGTACTACAAGTTTGGCCCACGAAGGCCAGTTCAGAGGATCTAACATATGTTACTAAGTGTAAGTTTAGAAGGTCTTGTTTCGTCGCTGCTAACCTAAGGGGTCATCAGAGGGCTGAGGACGAAGCTCATATCCGTTGGGATCTAGCTTGAGGGTCGTGCTGCGTGTTTCAGTATCCGGAGAGAACTCATGAGCATGAGCAGACGCTTTGGACTCAACATCATCGTTATAAGTGTTGGATGACATTGAAACCACACGTGCCTATTTGATAGAGAGCCTAAAAGGGGTTAACGCTGATGGACGAGATAAGCTTAGACTACTCTGCGTTGAATAATGAGGGTTGATCGTCCAGGGGGCCCGACATCAAATATATATTACTATTCTCCTTAGCTTCGTCATATGGAAAGCTCTTGGCTACTTCAACCAAGGAGTGGAATTGGACCAGGACCCTATGCAGTCGGCGATTCAAATCCCTGATCCGAACTTTTCTCGGATCTCGAATTGAGACCGAGAAATTGAGGTAGGTGGTATATAATATAGCCTCCCGAGAGCAAAAATTGCTATCAATTGCTCATTATCTTCAACTCCGAGTTTTGAGTGCATCATCCAATTCAGGGGATATGACTGATAGTGTGCGGAGGTGGCTGAAACTACTGGAGCACCCCGCGGAATGAAGCGGAAACATCGAGTAGCGCGATTCATTCCGCGGAGTCAATAGACAACCTCAGGACGACGAATTATATTTCATATATTTCACTCAAATAGTCGAATATATCAGCTATTTTAAGCCTCACAACTTATAGACAATAATTGGCCTTATATACATATATGTATAACTTTTTCAATTTTTTCGACCTTCCCAAGGGCTCACTCCCCAGAGCCCTTGCACGGAAGAACGAACTTATACTGTATTTACTTTCATCAGTTGTGAAGGAAATATATAGTCAGCCGGAAAGTTTTCGATAACATCAAATGAACATTGGACTTTGCCAAGTCAGTTTCACTAGAGAGAGTAACAATGAATGGCATGTGACTATGGTCATCTGATAAGGTATTATTTCTTTACTAAAGGTTGAGAGTTGGTAGGATCACTACCTGCTAGGATGGTTATTCATGATTTAATCTCTCCCTTCATGTGCCCCGAAACACTTCCAAGCGTGCTTTCCCAGAATGAAGCCTCCAAGCCCATAATATATCTACAAGGAGGACATCAAAGAAAGAGAACACCAGACTTCCTCCAAACACAAGACTATGATAGGTCCAAGCATCATCGGCATTGAGATTGGCTGTTTGGCAGACGATTGCCCACGGAAGAACGTACAATATATTAGAAACAAGTGATTGATAAAGATACCAGCGCGGCCGAGTGGCCAGGAGTATGGTAGCAAGCTGAGTCGATGTAGCATAGAATATATAGCACCTCGAATTTAGAGTTAGTCAATACTTTAGTGAGGAGCGTGGGTGCAGTTACCAATCGATTGTCCGCCACATATGAGCTGTAATATGTGCCACCGTCTCAGAGCCACTCAAATATCGAGCAAAGGGAAGGCATCCCAAAAACGATAGGAAGAGACACAGCGGTATTTCAACTGCAAGAGCAATTGCAACAGATATTAACGCAGGTCGAATGAGATCTAAAGTTATCATTAGCCTAACATTAACCATGCAGAATCTTACTTACAGCTGATAATCTTCCAATCGCATCTAGCTCGAAGCGTGTTCACGCCTATTGATTTTCTCCACTTCCCCCAGCGATGACCTATAGATGTCAAAGTAGTAGCTTCAAGTGCTTGTACAGGCACCATTACCAGACCCCAGCGAATAGTATTGAAGACGCCCCATGCTGTCGCATAGTCTGCACCCATAGACACTATACTACTTACCAGCCAGAGGTACAATGCATTTCTAACTGCGGACTCCAGAAATGTGATAAAGCCAGGCCGGATGAGCACCATCAAGGCTCTAAAATTTGGCAGCATCTGATACTTTTGCCTCTCGTTGCGATGCCTACCGACTGTTATAGCACTTACCAGATACAGAAGTCCGACAATTGCCGAAGACATATCACAGGCCAGCCGAATAGATGCCTGGGTGTTGATTGAGGGTTTATAATGTCCAACATGAAAACGAGATATGATTAACAAGTCTAGAATGATGTTGATTATGAATTTGATAGAACTGATAATCAAAGGAACATCAGGATGATCCAAAGCCCTCGTCGCATTGGCAACAGCTGTTTCAATTGCCGAGCTGAGTGCAGAGAAGGAACTTATTCTGACGTATGTCAAGCTTACGCCCCTCACTTCGGAGGGTACGAAGCTGCTTGCAAAACTACTAGCTGCCGATATGAATACAACGCTCATAAGGAGACCCAGAAGAGCTTGGAAGAGGATGAGCGTGTGTGCGAGCCCGTATCGAGAGAGTAGTGTGCGAGAACTCTTGTCACCAATGATGACCCAAGCAGCTCGAGGGAGTCCTTCATTAAGTACCTCTGCCACAACTCCAATATATGTGTACACATCGGTCGTGACTACCAGAGATGCATCGAAATCGGCCACCCATATTTTAGACAATGTAGCATACAAGGCAGGAAGGAGAAAGGCACAGAGATTGAAGATAAGTGCACCGGCATATCTAGAAAATACTCAGTCAGCTCGCGATTCGTATCGGGAACGCAGTCATTATTACCGTTCTCGAGACCACCATTTTTTGTTCCAGACAACGTCCTGTTCCGATTGGGAAATCCGATCAGAATCCTGAGGCTGATGCGATTCGACTCCGGATAGATCACTGGCTATGACAGCCACATCATTTTTTGATGGCATCGTGGCTGTTTTGTTAGCGGCCACTTCTATGATGCAGGAGAGAAGCATTTGAAGTTCTACACCTCCGCACTTGAACAACCCTCTTGGCAATTATAGTGACGTTACACAACTATGGCTATCCGTCCACCAATAATTAAGCGTCTGCAATTGAAGTAACTATTAAGGCTCCACGAGTAGTTAATCATAAGTAAATTATTAAGCTGTGTACCGGTAAACCTCCGTCTTCACTAGCCCATAACAATAGTAGTATCACTTTAAAACAGGTAAGATTAAATGAAAAAGAGAGGAAAGTGCACTTAAATAATAATACATGGTAAGGGTTTAGTAAAACATGTAATGTGCAGAGAAAGATGTAAAATACAAACTATCTACGAATAGTGGTATAATTATAAAGCAGGTGTAACAGGTTGACCCTAATTATGGCCTTAGAGCTTTAGCCTCTTGATTATACATTGTATACTGTACAGACTTCGAAATTATGCGAATTGTGCATCTCGTGTGATCAATTTCAATAAGCGATCACGTGATGTAATAACAGTATCATGGGAAGTTGTGGGTCGGAACGACACCATCCATCGTACAATAGGATAGCCAATCAGAGATCAGAACGCTACTAGCGTTAGGGGACAGCTTTGCGATCAACCTCAAAACTGTATCACCAACCGAGCCGCTCTCCTCATTTTATGCTTTCGGCAGTGGAAAAACTATTAAGCGAGTGAGATACGTGTTTCAGGCACTGTTTGACAGCCTGACAGGAGTGTATATTATATCGACCTTATTCCACTGTCAACTCTATTATACATTGCAATACCATGGCGTATGCGCGCCAGAATAACTCGTCCCGTGCGGAAATCGACACCTCTGAAATCTTCGCTTCAGGCACGTTCAAGAATGTCTGGGCGGGCCACTACACCGTAGGGGCGCGTGCTGGCCAACAGTGCGTGTCTAAGGAGTTCAAGACAGGCTCCGTCTACGAGGATCACTACTTCGACAAGGAGATGGAAATCATCCGGCGCTCGCAAGCCATTATAGATGCCTGGCACGATACCAAAATCATCAATAGAAAGATCCTCCTCAACACCCCCGAGATTTGGACGTACGAAGAGTCGCAGCATAAGACTCTCATCGAGCCGATGATCCAGAACTACGAGAAGTTTAACAGTAACACTGGCTGGTAAGCTTCCATCCATGGCCAAAGGTTACCTATCGGGAAACCCACTTAACCAGTTTGTAATTCAGGGTCGACATCACTGGAGGCGCGTGGGGCGAGGCGATTCAGGCGCTCAGTCACTTTTCTTATCACACATCGGGTGGCCAATTTCTGCTCTGCGATCTCCAGGGCGGCGTCTACAGTGATGGATAGTAAGTACCTTACCCAGCCTACCGTATCCAAGGCAGCAGATCGGGCAAGCTTATTACTGTAGCATCCTTTCCGACCCAGTCATCATGTCGCAGTTGCGGAGCTACGGCCCTGCCGACCTGGGCCCGGACGGTATTCGCTCGTTCTTCTCGCGACACCGCTGTGGACGCTTCTGTAATTCAGCATGGTCCCGCCCCAAAATTGTCGGAAAGGCAGTCTTCCCTATGCGGCAGGGCACGAGCATGGCGCTACCAACCCGAACGAGCCGCATGCCTCTCACGCTGCCAGCTCTGGAGGAGAGATGGGGTTGAGGTGAGTGTGTTTTTGTGGCGGGTCGATAAGCACTCCAGTAAGCAATAACTAACTTCTTGACAGAATATATACGCTGGAAGGTTTTTGAACCAGGACATCCAACTTGGTACTCTTTGAGGATAGATGTATCGGCATTTATGAGCCCTTGTATCCCTTTCCAGTATATCCAACCGTATTGGGATATCAAAGTTTGCCAGGTGGCGTGTACGTGTCTAATAAGTCAAATATTGGACATTCCTAAGCTGCTACAGAGGTTACTGGTAACGTTTTTAATAAGTGCTGCAGATGACTATCAATTAGTTGGGCTGTGAGATCCTGAAATTGAAAGTCAAGGTCATATACTGTTGGCTATGTTACTACGAATACAATATGTGACAAAACGGCTCGGAAGTTAAAGTAGAAGAATTCAGTTCATTCACATTGATTTTAATAAAAGAGCCTAGACTATAGACAATTTGTCCCAGACTGTAGCTTTCAACAACCAAATCAGTCAAAGTCTAGAATGGGGCGAGCAGCAGGAGCTATCAAAAGAGGTTAGCTGCTAGAAATATCCTTCGCTTCGATATAAATTATATTTTATAGTCAGAAAATAAAATCCTATCTGGTTCAGCTTCAAATACCCGTATTAAACACCAAGAAATCTCCTTTGTCGACCGTCAACAAGTGATGGTTTAAAATCGTCGTATTCAAGATACCAGTCATCGATTTTTAGGTCATCCATAGCCTTCTCCAATTCATTTTTTAGATCCCATCCAGAATCAAAGCCTATACGATCACCATCAGGAGAGGTAATGCAGAAGCCTTGCATTGATTGGGATGACTGTATCTCATATCTCAGCGCACTGACTGAACCCCCAGCGTAATCTGGTCGGGCAAAGTCCCCAAGCCGGAACTCTTGGTAATTGAATGTGACCAATGCGAGTGCTATACATATCAACAGTCTTGAACTGGGTGATGAGCAGTACCCATTCTGAGCTTCATAATCGAGTATCTTCTTTTTGAATGCCTCAAGTGTTTGTTCAATTTTCTGGAAAACAGCTTTGCGTCGCTCATTGATGGCCCCTGTTCAATATTGTCAGCTGGGCAGTGGGAGTCACAGTTAACATTACTTCAACCAATAATGAAATATCCCGAGCGAAAAGCAATGATACCTCGACTCCATACAGTCACCATGCTTTCGAATCGCGTGGACCATTGTTGAAGAAACCTCTGCAATCTTTTACCTTGGAACTTTATTCAGTAGTTCCGAAGCAAAAATGGTGTTGACTGGCTAATAGTTTCAAAGAGACGGCGACTTACCAAGTATTCTGGTGGGTAATCGAATATTTTCGTCCATCACATCGATTGAATTGTAGATAAATAACTGAGTGACCCGTGAAAATAATATGAAATACTGCTTCGCACCAAAGAGCCACGCAATCCACAGCCAAGTCAGGAGATCGTGATGAGATACATGCGAATAATCCCCAGAGCCTAGCAGGTTGTCAAGCCACGATATCGCGTGAGGAGTCACCAGTGCATGCCAGCCATACTTATCTACCAGTATTGAAACGCTATATAGTGTTTGGAAATCAAGCTTGGCAGGAACTTGAACCTCGGATCCGTACAGTATGCCGAGTATTATCATCACGGCTGCCGGTTCATCATCCGTATCTACAAGATCAATCTCCACGAAACCATTCTCTTTCAGCTCTTTGCTTTCGCGAAACGAAGGTCCTTCAAACATCCCCCGAAAATAGCACGATGATGAAATAAGCTTGAGTGAAGAAACCCGCAAACGAAATTCTGTGAACTTTACACTTAGAGGTCCCACGCTGCACAGCGCAGGCTGTCCATCATGTCTCGACTCCGAGGGTGGTTGTGCTGCTTTGAGAAATGCAGTATCCTCCTTTTCGAGGACTAACTCTACATCCCCGTCAGAGTCGAAGTCAATAGATACAGTCGACATTTGAAATGCTGGCAGCAATGTCTTGTAAGCAATGAGGAGCTCGACGTAATAAGGCTGGGGACAGACTGTAGGTTGCTGATGTTGACATTAGATGCGACAAGAAGCTTGGAAGAGCAAACAATCTGGCTGGTTCATTTATTATCAGGTTATATACAGTAGATCTTTGTCTTGGTAGCCAATGTAATAATAGTACGATATTGTAGGAGGATGTGAGACGTGGTGACGTTGATAGATTGCAGAGAGAACTAGCTACAAAGAGAGCTACATACAAAGGGACTGGCTGGATGTCTACGGTCACATGAGTCAACACATCTCCTTGAAACAGATAAGATCAAGTCAAGGAGAGAAGAATGCGGGCTTAATAATACATGATAAGGTCGAGTAAAACATGAGGTGAGCAGTTTTCATATAGGAGTTCGGCTTTCAGATTTCCGTAAGACATTGTCTAAAAACGAACAAGGAGTTTCCACACTGAATGTCTAACTCTCGCAGCCAGATACACGTAGTACCAGCTAGACAGAAAACCCCCGAAAAAATCTTAATACCAATCTAGCCACTTGCGTTATCCAGTATGGCACCATTAATTAGATTGGTTGTCAAACCGGCAATTGCACTAACAAAGATGACAGTGCCGTTACGGAATCCAATCTCTGCCATCGGTGAGATTTGCATGATCAAAGGTGTGATCAATGAGACATAGGCGCCAGAGAAGAAACCGAAGAGAATGGCGAAGGCGACCAGTGCAGCATCACTAGTCTCAGGAAGCCAAAGGGCCAGGATCCAAATTGCAGAGAGGTAGGAGACGACAATGAAAACGTTGTAACGTCTTATTTTGTCTCTCCAAAAGCCGGAACTAAGACGTCTGAACAAAGAACCAGCATTCAAGATGGGCAGCAGATACTATCTTAAGACTTATGACATTAGAATAGAGACTTTTAAGACCAATAATGAATAACAATCTTAGTAGACGCTGTCTAGGTAGTATTAAACTTGCGTCAAGAGAAATTCTATCTTTTGTTGAAAACGCCTCTACATATCTGCACATTGACTCCAGTGGGGATGAACTTGGTCTGGACAGCGGCTAGGATGAGTGGCCAAACTGGTCTGCACTAGTGCAAGGCCTTCAGTTTGGCAATCCTGATGCATTGTAGCAGTAAATATAACAGGAGCTGGCTACTACAACTTTTATTCTAGGGAGTGTTCCCATTCTCCGGTCATAACTAGCGGGCGGGTTTTACCCACGCTATTTGAGAAGAATTACATGAGAAGCTCCCATTTAAGACATCCAATCTGTTTGGGCATCCTAACACAAGATACTACAATTTTGCTTTTCCAGAAACCCGATTCAATTCCAACACATCCTTATGCTGCAGACCATACCGTGCTAGCAGCTCTTTTGATTTCTGCTTTTGAGCTTCAATCTTCTTGTGCAAATTAGGACCTCTCTTGGTCTCATTTCGGCCCAGTTGCAGCATGTGAACCTCGTCTGGGCCATCGACGATTCGCATCGTCCTACCGTTGGCCCACATGTATGCAAGAGGAGTGTCCTGGGAAACACCAGCGCCTCCGTATGCCTGCATTGCTCGATCAATTACATCAAGTAGCACTGCTGGTACTTGGACTTTAACTTCGGCGATTTCCTTGAGCGCCTTCTTTGCGCCTTGTTGATCAATCATGATTGCAGCATTGAGAACCGCAAGGCGAGCGGCATCGATCTCTATGCGACTGCGAGCAACACGTTCCAACTGGATACCGTGCTCGGACAGATTCTTGCCAAAGGGCTTCCTGGCAGGGTCGTTTAGTCGCGCAAGGAACCACTCCAGCGCTTTTTCAGCCTGTAAGTTTATTGTCAGCTCGTCTTGTTCGGCAGCGGATACGTGCCATACTTACAGCTCCAACAGATCGCATTGCATGGTGGATCCTGCCAGGTCCGAGACGACCTTGGACGACTTCAAATCCACGTCCTTCTCCGAGAACCATGTTCGAGGCTGGTACACGGACGTTCTTGAAGATAATGTGGCCGTGACCATGAGGGGCATCGTCGAACCCAAGGACGGAAAGCATCCGGTGAACTGTGATGCCAGGAGTGTCGGCTGGGACAAGGATAACAGACTGTTGCTTGTACACATTAGAGTTGCTTGGATCGGACTTTCCCATAACAATGTAAATCTGGCAGTGAGGGTCGCCAGCACCACTGCTCCACCATTTCTAGAATAAATCTGTCAGCTTCAGGACCTAACTGTAACATGAAGATATCTTATATACCTGGCCATTTAGGACCCAATAGTCTCCATCCTTTTCCATTCGCAGCTCGATGTTCGTGGCGTCGCTCGATGCAACTTGAGGTTCCGTCATCAGGAAAGCCGACCGTATCTCCCCATTCAATAACGGGGGGAGCCAGCGGCGCTTCTGCTCTTCAGTACCATATTTGGCCAGGACTTCCATGTTGCCTGTATCTGGAGCAGCGCAATTGGTAGCTATCTGGGAGACGACACTCTTGCCCAGATATTCAGCCATCAGGCCATACTCTAAGTTGGTGAAGCCGGAACCCTCAGCGAAGTGCTTGGGCAAGAACATATTCCAGAGACCCAGTTCCTTCGCTCTCTTCTTTAAATCCTCCACCACTTGTGGATGGGCAGAGAATCGCTTGATGGGCGACTCGCCCTTGCCGATTTGCGCGTCATAGACTGCATCGGCGGGAACGCACTCCTCCTCTACAAAGCGTTCGACCTGTGCAGGTTGTTAGCCCTCAATCGCCCTACAATCAGCGCGGTGGGATGTGGCGCCTTACCAGATCCAGGGTCTTCTTTGCTCGCTCACTGACAAAAGGTCGCGCGATCAAGGGGATTCTCTCCGACGCGGGGATGTAGCCCGAAGAGCTGTTGAGCAAGTATGGTACCGACATCTTCGCTGTTGTGGATGGTGATGTCAATGGCAGCGATTCTCGTGGGTTCACAAGAGTCTAATCGGAGAAGGACAAGAGTGGAGGTTGATATTATATGATCGTTTTTTGGAGCATCGGCAGAGCCGTGGTGTTTCTGCCATACACGTCCAAGAGCTCAGAATACCTCGGCTGGCTCGGCTGCGGAGAAGCTGCCGTTTGGGGTAACCCCAACACCTGGTCTGACTGTGAGACGATGTAATACGGTACGATTCATGCCAAGCATAACTCCTTGCATAATATCAATACAGTATTTATTTATATAGATGGATCCATATCATGATTACAAAAGGAAAAGGCTTTGCAACTACAGTTTAGCCGACCGACAGTTGCTTGGGAACATTAATCATTAGTGGATTATCATTGGTTTAAACACTGCATTTGAAATAGCTCAGAACTCGTCAACAAAAACATAATGAAACATATGAAAACTTGGAGAAAAAAGGAAGGTTACGAGGCAATAAAGCATATTGTGCAAAAATTGGCAAGAAGATGCGACAACGAGAGGGTTCGAACCTCTGCGGCCGAAGCCATAGCATTTCAAGTGCTACCCATTAACCACTCTGGCACGTTGCCCAATGAGGTGATTGGACGCCATCTAAACTCTGTATAAATATCTTTTCGTGGCCACCATGTGTAATATGTCCCTCTTTATTCTCGCACCAAGATATGATTACGAAGTACAAGTGGATATATCCTGGATCCAAATAAGAAAACCGGAAAGAAGGTACGAGATGAGGCTGAAAGGGTTGGATTCCAACATGAAATGTCTTTGAGATTTAGATATAGGTACTGAATTAAGATAAGAATATTAGAAATAGAGACATATTAATCCGTAAGAAATATCATTCATTCCATTCAGGCTTGAACACTGGTGGAAGCGTAGGGACACCTTCTATGAAATGAATAATGCCTATGCAAGACTGGTTAGCAATCAATTTCCAATGCTGTACTGTTGTCTTTTAGATCTTGAAAGTGGACAGGGTTAAACTTACGAGGCTTGATCCACATCGGTTCAGTTACAGCAATATAAGGCGCATAATACTCTCTCTTCAATTGTGTCTACGGGTTCCGTCAGCCTCGAGAAAAACCAAAGAAATATTAGTGATGACGGGACCAACGTAACAAAACTGGGATGGGTGGAGATTAAGTGTCTTAACTTACGTTCACAAGCCACTCCCGACTTTGTTTCCATGTTTCCAACAGAAAATATGAGCCATCCTCAGGGACTGTGAAAGTCTCGAATCGTACGCATTCAGGCTCTTTTGTGACATGTGCGATACACTCACGTAGAGCCTCGACGAACTTTGGCTCGTCGTGTTTAGCAATGGAAATATGGACAAGAATGGTGGTAATTTCCCCGGTGTAAGTCATGTTGAAGTGCTGAAGGGGTCTTTAAACGTTGAGTAAGGTGATAGAAGTGCAAATTTCTGGGGGCAGGCTGCGAAGTATATATGTTCTAGTCCATACGTAAGGGGGGTATAAGCTGGCTTGGCTGGCTTGGCTGGGTTACACACAAATGTTACCATTGGGCTGGCCTTTTTACAAAGCAAATCTCTTTACGTATGGGCTAGAACGTGTATGAGCTATTTCGAACTAGTGGAGCATACCTCAGCGCAATAATCTTGCTTGCAACTCTAAGACGTCCGTATCGCAATGAGCCTCTTTGTCCCAAAGGGGAATTGCCGAAAGCAGTCAAGTTGCGGCGCTTTTATTGGCTAGCCGAAAGGAGTATTCCTCCTTCTAGGTGTTTGGATAGTATCGCTATACAAAATTACGAAGCTGAATACCACATCGCTGGCCGAGAATCAGGAGGTCAATTAGTAAGGTCATAATTGTTTGAAATCACCGTATGTGTATCCTTCAGCATACACTTTTTCGGTCTGTATCATTTATAATCGCGATGTGTAAACCTGTTATGAAATGGTCAGGGAGATGGACAGTGGTAGCACTTCCTATCAAGTCGTGAACATCACTTTATGTAAAGCTGACATCCACTATAGATGTCGGGAGGTTCTCAGAATATATTTTGCTCTATTCTTCAAAGTCAAGTGGGACAAATTTATTAGCACTTTCATTCTCAAAATCAAATAAACTGAGCTTATACGTTTCTCTATCTACAAAATTTGCTCAGGAAATATGTAATCGTAAAAACTACTGAAGACTTCATCCGCTTCAGCGCGATGACTTGGGCAGGGATCAATATGGTCTTCATCAATCCATGACCACAATGGATTCGAAGTTAAATCCGGGCTAGTAAGAGAACGATTACCAATACCACCATCATCATGACTTTCATGATCGGCATCATGTGCCAAATCATCTATTATTGGGTTTGCGTCGCTCTGAGTAGCTCCATTTTCTGACGACGGGCGGGTGTGAAGGAAGCTATCACGGTTGCGCGCATTGAGGAGAGTAAGTAGACCGTCAACTCTCGAACACAACTGCCTCGTTAGGGTGGCGGCTCTTGTAGCGACGTGACTCCTATCTTGCGCACTTTCAAATATTTCCAGAGCAAAGTTGACGTACTTTCGCGCGTCTGAATGGAGGTAACACAGTGGATGAGCAAGCATGAATCCGCCCAGTGTCAAGACCGCATCCCACAGCCACTGATATATTTCCGAGATTCCATAGAGCGTATCATCAGTTCGCATTTGAGAATACGTCAGATGAATTTCCGCCATAGCATGTTTCATAGCTTCTGTGGCGTATGTATCAGCTTGTGGACTCCGTTGAGCCTGAAAGAACTTGACGGGAAACTGAATGAATGGTCGGTAGAGTCCAATCATAATATCATGGTACTGTAGCTCTAGGAGCGTCATTTGTATAATCTGAGAGGGGGGCAAATGATGCCTGCTATTCCCATTTAAATTCAACGCAAGGATGGTATCAGTATCTAAAAGCAAATCCCCAAAAACTGGATGTTTTCTAATTTCGTCTTCCCACACCCTTATTCGATGTAGCTCATTTGAGAGAGCCTGGGCTTTGGCTTCTATTTGATCAATCGGACGGTCTTGTGCAAGATATGTACTCTTTGAGAGGACATCTGCTGTATTCAGTGCTGCACATGTGAGATGGACTGATTGTGCGTGATAGTCATGCCTCTCTGTATCGGAATCATTAGATGACTCAGCATCAGGAATTGGAAGTGCACAAGTTGAATCTTCTAAATGCACCCCAGTTGGCTTTCCCGTCTTTTTCGAGCAATTGAAGTCGAGGTGTACGATGCTCCACCAGATTCGCTTTCTCAAACTTGACAGATTGGGAGACAATTCTTCCGGTTCTTGATGAAAGTTTAAAGCATACGCTGCGCGTACCGCTATACCAATCATATTATAGGCTGATTCTACTTGTCCCCCAGCAAGCAGGTACAGGGTTATAATGATATATGTTTGGATAGTTGCGGTATTTGGTGCTATGAGAGTACCGTAGCTCATAGCTTGGGAGCATCGCTTGAAGTAGTATTGTTCTAGCATATAGAGGCTTTCTCTTTCAGAAGATCCTCGATTCTGTAAGCACAATATACGATCATTCATCCCCGTGTTGAGAAGATACCGTATAGATAGTGCTATTAAGCCATCTATGAGAGGCTGATATTGCGACTGTTCCGCATTCCCGGGCCATAGACTCTCACAATAAAGTTCAAAGAATTCTTTGCAAATTACCGGTGCTAAATAATGATATTTAATCCAGTACATCTTTACAATATGACCAGACTTAGCTCTGCTCAGATTGAATGCCTCTGGTATGGTGGTTTCTATTGGTAGATGCTGATAAGGAGACATCTCATTTAGAGGTTTCCCGACTTCCGGAGAGACTCGGGAGAGCACTACTGAAAAGAAAGAGTTCATTCTCGAGATAAACTCTGGCATTGAATCAACATCATTGCTGATTCTGGGCTCAACTAACTGAACATCATTGACTCGCATCCGGACTAGCTCGCTACTCGTTCCTCGAAATCTTGAGTTTTCTCTGCTATAATGAATCGTATGGCTTTGTTGTTGAGCAGATTCTTCCCTGTGGGCGAGGCTGTGTAATCCGAGCCTGTCACCCCGTTTGCGTCGTCCTTGTGAGAACAGGCATTCAGTATCATGTGCAATGCATTGCGAGCAGGGTGTTTTGTTATCACAGCGGACTCGATGAAGTCTACAATAGTCGCATGCCTGCTTGAGCTGACTCCTATTTGTGGATATTTTAGAGTTGAAAGTGTAAAACATGACTTAAATAGTAATTTGAAGTAAAATCCGGATGGCTACTTTCAAACACTTAGTCTGAGAGAAGTACGTGTGCGGCATATGAGTATGACTAAAAGTTTTGTGCAGTGGAGATCTGGTCTTGTATCGTTTTTACGTGTAGCCAACCTAGTGAATTCGCTTGTTTTGTCAGCAATATTATCGATTGAAGGCTGACATTTAACCCCGAATACTTCCTATCCCGTATTGAGATCAAAACCACCTAATTCCCTAGTATGAAGCTATAGCGTAACATTACTCGTTGGGTTGTTCTACCTGGACATAACTAGATCTGTAAAGAGTAGAGTACAGGTGACCTTAAGCATCTAGCGACTAGAAGAAAAACAACACCAACACTTATGTAACTTTGATAACCACCTTTCCAGTGACGGAACCTGAAGTCAGGCTAGCATATGCTTCGTGCACTTCATTCCATCCGAAGACCTTTGCTACTGGAGGATGAATGTTCTGGGTCTCAACTGCCCTGCATAGATCCTCGACCATTTTCCTACTTGCGCCCAGTATTCCACGTGCAAGTTTCCCACCTAGGAGAAGTGCGTTAACAGTATCAGGAGGAGCAGTGTCAACGCCACCTAAGAATCCCACAAAACTTATCAAACCTCCTTGACGAAGGGCTTTGACTCCTTGTTCTGCAGTCTTCAGTCCGATAACATCAACAACCATATCAACACCTACGCCTTTCGTTAATCTGAGAGCTTCCTCACCCCATTTTTCATGAGTCTTATAGTTGATGGTCTGGGTTGCGCCAAGCTTTTTGGCTACTTCCAGCTTTTTATCTGAGGATGAAGTGGCTATTACATTAGCACCTACTGATTTTGCTAACTATGAAAGGCGTTAACCAAAGATCACAAGCTGAATATTGGGGAGCATACCTGAATTGCCATGCTGCTGACGCCTCCGGTGCCTTCGGTCAGCACCGTCATGCCAGGCTTAAGTTGCATTGGGCCACAGAATAGCGCATTCCACGCGGTTCCTCCAGCAATTGAAAGGCAGGCAGCTTCCTCCCATGTGAGATTTGCAGGCGCACGTACGAGGCGATCTTCATGAGCAATAACATATTGGCTCAAGATGCCGTGCTCGGTACCCGAACCAACCCCAGCCGTAGCTACGAATTCTTTGGTATCCTCGCCCTGGAGCCAGGCTTTGTTTGGCGCGAAAATTACCCTGTCACCCATGGACCACTTGCTCTGCCCTCCAGAAGTTTCAATTACTTCGCCCGCTCCATCGCCAAGCGGAACTAACCCGTCTGTTGTTGGAAGATAGAGAGGCGAGTTGGCAGCGACGAGTAAATCCACCCAATTCAGGGCGGCTGCGTGAATTTTAATCATAACATAGCCTTTTTCTGATGGCAAGGTAAGGTCTGATTTCTTCGTTAAAGTCAAAGTTTCAGATGGGGAATTGCCCAGAGCATTTTTGAGGTTGACTTGATATTGCTCGTACTGCTTTGGCGACGACATGATTTTTATTAGTGGAATTTTAGAATCTTGTGGCAATTTAGCTAATTTGTCAAGTGTTTGGTATTGCTATACGCTTATGAAGGAGAATCCGCCAATATTATATACTTTTCTGAGTCCCTCCTTGACTTGCTTTGAAGCCTAATATATGTGGAATTTTTGAGCGCATTTGTGCGATCTATCACTCATCTACTGCTGAAGTCATCTTCAAAGTTCACACATGTCCTCGTAAGCACCGAGTCCTGTAGCGCACACCAATTGGCCAGACAGTTCTCAAAGTCTACGGGGTGTAATAGGATAAGGAGTCCGCAACGCGCCAGCCAAACTCCGCAGATGTACCAGCTGAACTCCGCAGAGAATCAACCAATCACTGCATGACTTTGTCGGAACTCCGTGTTGAGTGTCACGGTTATGGTCTACATTGATCGGCAATCGCCTCTGCTCCTCGTTTACCTCGTAAAGCGGGCTTAACAGCCGGTAAGACAGTAGTTCCCACTAACAATACCAGGATTGACACCAATGAGAACATATTTATACTTAGTATTAAATGGGATAGGCAAGTTATTCATCTAAATGCATCATAACCCGGGTCCTTACAATACAAACTAACAAAAATTGTCAACATAATGCTAGGTCAATTAATCATTAACAACTTTCAGATATCGTCTAACCATCTTCAGCAGTCTCCCATAGATGCTAAGTAGGCCAACCCTTTATCTAGATTTCGACAATAGCGATGACTGAAGCCTTTCCATATCCATATTATCAGCCTTCAGCTATATGCAAAAGTCCTATTTTGCTCCCTTTCTCTAGTTCTGTCTGGATGTTGTAAATGTGGCTCTTTGATTTCATATTCATCAGCCGCAGCCGCATCATTGGGACCTCCATAGTTTGAGTGGTGGAAACCATGATACCAATGGTGAGGCTGGTTAGGAGCCCTAGACATATCGTTCATGCCATCGCTGATCCCTTCACGCGTCCTTGATTTTGAAAACATATAGGCTCCCTACAAGAACCATTAGTAATTTTGTTTCATGATAATGGGCAGTGTTATACATACAATAATTCCACTAATGAACCATCCCCAACCACCTAGAATGGAAAAGGCTAGAGGTGTTCTCCACTTTCCGCAGGCCGCTGTGCCCACTGTGGAGGCTGAAATGGCTGAAACGGGAGCTCTGCGCCACCAGCCGCCCCAGAAGTAGCCCCAGCGTCTCCAATACCAGCCAGAATGGCAGCCATGTGTGCCAGCAAGCTATCGAAGTTATTATTTATGTTATTTGGGAATGCAGATTAACATACGTTTGTCACTAATCCAAAGGCAACCATCCAACATATAAAAAAGATGAAATCTAGAATAAAAATCCGGAAAGAGTGTTTTAGAAGAATCATGAGCAGGAGAGCAGCTAGTATGCTAATGCCAGCAAGCACAACTGCATAGATAATACGCCCGCTTCCTGGGGCGCTGGCAAGGTCTAGATAATGCAGGTACTGGCCGAAGAGCCCGGCAACAATACTTGCACATGCAAGCTGCCAGAATCGTAGAAGTAGTGAGGCTGCCTTTGACATTAAACCCATGATTAAATGATGCTGTCTTGAAGTAACTGAGTCTGTTGTCAACTCAGCAGTTCAAGACGTCTTTTTAAGGAAAGGGCACTTCTGGTTTCACAAAGCGTAAGTGTTCTCAAAACAGCAATAAGAGACGATTGACGTAGAATCACTGAGTCACACCACTGGGCTGTGCCCTTAGGAAGATACTAGAGAAGAGATATTACTTCATAGCTCTCCCAGAGAATACACAGCCATCGAATGCCACGAATAGTCAAACAAGGAGCCTCAGTTCGGCATTGGTTTCCTGAAATGAATATCATGGTAGGCTTTTATACTTTACTTTGTTATGAATGTTGGAGGAGTTCATTTGGAATATACGAGTCCTTAGACAACTGCATGCGGGCATTTTATACCAACCCAGAGTCTTCCATGCATGAAAAGTATCAACGACACAAACCTTACCACCTTATTGATTTCCTCCAAACCTACAAATATGCCAACAAGAGTCTTACCAGTATACTTCAATATCCAAAACTTCATCCAGCATGATCTAGAGGGCGTTTGATGGATAAAAAGAATATCACGCCATGGTCTACCTTCATTAAGCTTTTTTGACTTAATAATCATCGTGCTGGTTCCAGAAAATCTGGTACCGTACGAGAGGCTGTAACAGCAAATAGTAAATATGGTTGAAGTGGAAGAGTTCCATTATTACGTGGTTACATTGCCGTGATGCGTTGGTGTAAACATTCAGCTGGTCCGCTGACGTCATTACACGTAGTCAGACGACCGCGTATAAAATCGCTCTCAAGCATACTGCAAGCTGAGCAGTAAAGCAAAGAAAAGCAAAGCAAAGCCAATATAAGTCTGATTTGGTCTGCGCCTTCACGATTGAAGAATCTCTCTCTGGCTATTCTATCTTTACTTAACTTCAACTTGGTAGAAGCTGTTTTGCTTCTGACTTGAGTGGGACATTACCTCAGCCAAGAGTGGCTCCCAAGGCGCCGAGTCAAATATCGCTACCACAATCAACAGCTTCCACTACTAGCTCGATTTATTTTCCGAGACTTAACCGCTGATTGACTTTCTTGAAGGCTGTGCGGACAAGTAGGTGGATTGGTGAGAGCTTCTTTTACGTCCATGCTTAATAGAGTCCTAGGTGGACAAAGTCACCATGAAGGGTCCTCCCCCATTCCGACGAGATGCCCAACGGCCACAAGTCCCTTGGAAACCTCGCTTGCCAGATGGACGGAGTGAACACCTTCGTGGTATAGTTGATATGGGAAGGTAACTACTGTTGTCCTTTTCGGGATACCGGAAACACAATCCTCGCGGTTTCATTCATGCTCCTTATCCCCTGTGAAGAATGAGTGTTCTTTATAAAGAATTAACACACTGGATGAATGGTTAATAATGCGTTTGCGTTATCTAGCAATGGCATACGGTTCTCAGTATCCGATCTCTCCCCTAGCACCGCTCGCATTATGCCCACACTCTACGTCAACCGTGTTGATATCTCGCTTTATGATGCACAGTTTGACGATGACACCGGCGAGCAAGTTCCAATTCCAAAATCCGTCATGTCTTCAGTTGTTGCGGCTCTTTTACGGTTTCAGCATATCTGCGAGGACTTCGGCGTATCCCAGGACAACATTCAGATTATAGCTACCGAAGCAACACGCAAAGCTGTTAATTCGAAAGAATTTCTTAAAACAATCAAACAACAGACCGGTTTGGACGTAGAGCTTTTATCTAAAGTAAACGAAGGCAGAATCGGCGCACTGGGAATAGCAAGCGGTTTCTCAGATATCCAAGGACTCGCAATGGATCTCGGCGGTGGTAGTATGCAGATTACCTGGCTGATCTTCCGAGGCGGCAACGTTAGACTTCCTCCACAAGGAGCCGTAAGCTTCCCGTATGGAGCAGCAGCTTTGACAAGAAAGCTAGCAGAATTGAGAAAAGATAAAAGTAAGGAGGAGGGAGACCGCGCTGTTGAGCAGTTTCGACAAGAGATGACAGTCAAGTTTAGAGAAGCCTTTTATAGTATGAACATTCCGGATGAGCTCGTTGAAAGAGCTGAGAAAGAAGGCGGATTTCCACTCTACCTATCGGGTGGAGGCTTCCGTGGTTGGGGCTATCTACTACTCTACCTAAGCCAAGTCCATGGTCATCATTATCCTATTTCCATCATCAACGGATTTTCCGCATACAGATCCGACTTCCAAGACACTGAAAAGTTGAAAGAAGTAGCCAAAACCGCACATAAGATATTTCGCGTATCGGACAGGAGACGGATGCAAGTCCCAGCAGTAGCGTTTCTCGTGAAAGTCCTAGCTGAAGCAATACCACACGGTATTAAGGAAGCCAATTTCTGCCAAGGTGGTGTACGACAAGGAGTTCTGTTCCAGGAGCTTCCACCCAGTATTCGTGCGCAAGATCCTCTCGAGGTTGCTACTGCGATTTTTACTCCGCCGTCCGGGGACGCGATATATAGCTTGCTCATGACCTCTATCCCAAAGCCATCTGTGACAGGAGAAAGGAAGTTTCCCGAGTCAATATCAAGCCATGTTATTCGCAGTTTCACAAACGTCCTCTACGTGCATTCCACCATGTCAAAAGAATCATCATCCATGTCTGCTTTATACAGCACTAGTACAGGTTTGATGTCCTCAACACATGGTGTCACTCATGCGGACCGCGCCCGCATTGCTCTCATGCTAGAAGAGCGTTACGAAGGTGACTTGCCTCCACGCGAGGTCGACTTCAAGATGAGCTTGCGCCATATCTTGACACCGGAAGAAGTTTGGTGGACCGGATATCTAGGTAGAGTAGGCCTTATCATTAGTAGGCTGTATCCTGCAGGTTCGATTGAGGAGACTAAACCTCGACTGCTGCTCTCAGCTAAATGGTCCAGTACTCTTGGCAAGGAAAAGAATAAGCAAGGAGTGGAGTTGACCTTTGTTATTCAGAAAGTCCAGCAGGATCCCATGAAATTTAAAGAGGCATTGGAAGATCATATTAGTGATCTTAAGAAGGTTGGGAAGAAGAAGAATTGGATTGGAGGAAGGGAGGGGTGGGGAATGGCGGTTGGGATAAAAATTGTGGAAGAGGATATTTTGTGAGATAGGAAATGAGAAAAGAGAAGCTGGGTAGTTGATGGATCTATGAACAAAATAATCTTCATGTTATGGTTCAATATAGCTCCTTATTTGCTCATAAAGAGGGAATGGTTTGTGCTAAATTTACTATCTAGCTTTCTGCCTCTGCCAGAAATGTTTCTCGGTTTTCACCCTTCCCAAGGCATTGGCTGTCCACTTGTAAACGTCCAGTTATCTTTCCATAAAAGATCCATCGTCCCACAATCCTCCATCCGAAAGCTACCATCTAAATTCAAATCCAGTTCTGGTAAATAAGATATGCTTTGCTGTCCGGATTCTCGGTCATCAAGATCCAGTGAATTGCTAAATTTATTCGATCGAGGGTCTGGAAAATCTTGTGCTGGAGAAAGATTTAGAATCACATATAATAGACGCAGATTATCCAGAACATAAACATACTAAGATTATCTACCTGCAAAATTGTCTGCATTTTGAGAAGGACTCTGACTAATTCCCGTGCTGTCGGGTTGTGACTGCACATTAATATCATGATGTCTTGGCATTGCTGCCATGATCGCATAAAGCTCTCATTATCAACCATGCTTCGAACAGAAGGACATAAATTGGACAGGATAAGTACTGCTGCTGAGGTAAACGTGTCTGCTCATAAAAATTATTAGAGTATTTCCATATTATAGAATGACCTCTTACAATAAAGGTTATACCACCATGCTCCAGTTTCAGTTCCCAAGGCGTCTGCGGTCATATGAACTAGTTGAATGAGGTGTTGTGCAGCTTCAATACAGATAATTGAACCATTGTGTACAAATGCCAGATTTAGGTCAACACTGCTCTTCAAAGTATTGGTAGCCGCTTTGTCTGAGTGCGGTTCTAAGTTCTGCTTGTGACAAAGGCTGGCAAACACTGGTCGGTAGAGGAGACATCGAATAAGAAAGAACCTGTGAGTGATTAGCAACATCCTAGTCAATGAGAGAATGTATTAACCTTTCACCGAGTACATTACGTTGCAACTGTATTATGCTCTCAGGGCGCAATTCTCTGGGATCAATCTCATCCCACCGGAAAATCGGAGGTAGCTCTTGCTCAAACATCACTAGCTTTGTATCTAGCTCTACGATTATTTGAATCATCTCATTGCTCATTTTCTCATGCGATGCACCCTGATCAGATTTCCCAGTCTCGTTCCAGGAGTTGTAGACTCTAGATAACACCTCGCTTAGGATTTTATTTAGAGTGAGCGTCTGTACGTAGAATGCGGTCCTTGGAAACAGGTTCTCTGGTTGCTCGTAGTTAGACCTTCCGGGGATGAGATACTCATCATCTATACTGCTTGGTAGAGGAACAGAGGATTTGTATGACAAAGCTGCTGGTCGACCAAGGGTCATGCTTAGAACGCTAGACAATCAATATGATCAGTCAGTATATTTTTTGCTTTCCATACAGGAGAAGGATTAACCGACGTATCTAACAGCACACATCCATGCCATGTTCGTCGCCTGATTTCAAGGGCCAGCTGAGACCTTGACTCATCACCTTCTTGGAGATGCAATCCAAGAGCCTGAGCAGCTCGACAAGCCAATCCTACAACATTCCAACAACGGTTGGGAAGATTGGTGCTTTGTAAATATTGTGCATAGATCAGTAACGCCTGAACTAGGGCTAAATTTCCTTGGTCCAGAATATCAATCTGAGAGAGGCGTCTTGCTCGACGGAAAAACACCTTAGACATGGCTTCTCGCTTACTAAATGGTTCATCAGAGAATTGCAGGCCTAATGCTAGCATGACGTTCAGTGCTGAATATAAAATCGGTAAAGGGCAGTCAGATGACCCTAATCCAACCCCAGCTAAGCTATCAAAAGAATCCGACTCTGGGTTCCAAAGACGTTGATAGCCGTCTAGTAGTGTCTGCCAATGTACAAAGGGATATAGGCCATATATTCGTCTGCGGTAGAGGTCAAGAAGCTTATCTGCTATATTTCGCGGAGGAAGAGCACAGTCTTCAAAACTATCTGTCTCAAATTCCTGGCTCAACGGCTGCTTGGCAATGCGGCCCTGGCTAAGTGTAGATGGAGGGAAAAGATGGTAAATATTTTTTCCAGTTCGTCGCTGGAATGCCACTTGAACCTGATTGAAGAAGGAAGCAGCGGAAGATTGCCCATAGAAGCCCTGGGAGTCAGCCTGCGTGTGGTGATATCCCACAGATGTTGTCCCCATAGCATTGACTGGGCTCTCGTGCGTGCTCGATTCATCATCGATTGGTGATTTCTCCATCGGCATGTGAATACCAGCATTGGCTGACAACAGGGCTGGATCAAGCACCTCCTCTGATGGTCCACGTTTCTCAACGTCGTCGCTATCGCCAATTACTAGCAGTTGTGATTGGTCGTTGCAGTCCCAGGATGGAGATTCCTTCTGTGGAGAAACATATGAGTGGAACAAGTCGGGGGTGATCGCGTGAGATCGCTGTTGCACTTGACATATACTCTCAAGGTGTCGAATTCGATCATGAAGAGCTTGTACATAACTTGAAATCGCCCTCAATATCAGTAATCATTGACTCCACGAGATTCTAGCTTGGTTGCTCACCGCCGATCAAGGGCTGACTTAGATAGATTGGTCGGATAGTTACAAGGCCTCTGGCCATTGTGTCTTCGGCGACAAGTTCCACAGATTGGTACCACACCATCACACCGTACTTTTCGCTCACGGCATTCTTCACATGCTAAAGCGACTTTGCGCCTCTTCTTGGAGCCAGCTTCTGATTCTTTGGGTTCATCGTGTTCCTTTTGTTTCGAGTTTAGATACTCAGTAGTCACAGAATATAGAAGGTAGTGAGATAAGATTTAGAAAAGAACTGAAAAGGACCTTATCAGAAGTTCAAACAGGAATAATGTGAGAGTTGAACTAACAATACCTTGGTCCGGCCGAGGAGTCATTGCGCGAAGATCCAGCACACACAGTGCTTCTTCAGACAGAATATTTTTATATTGAATGGAATGAATTAAGGTGTAATGATCTAGTTTTCCACCTTTTCATGAGGAATATGGATATCAACGATTAATTATAAACATAAGAGTGCATTTGCAGCAAGTCGCCAGCGCCACCAACATTCTGTGGGGACGATGATCTAGGGATGGCTGACACGGCTGGCTAGGAAAATAGAGCTGATCATTTGCAATGCCTCAAGATTAGACTACATTATAACTGTGATTGCTATTGGGATCAATTAAGTGATATGCCAAGAGTCAATAATGCCTCAATATTTGCAATGCTAGAAATAAACCGTCAATGGATCGCTTCCAATGTGCATAATACGCAACACTTGACTAACCTCCGTGCGTGCATTTACCAGTATTTCCACTCCTGTAGCCCTCACCTTCTCTCTTGAGCCCATTCTCCTCCTCATGCATTCTTCCCTGAGCAAGGTGCCTGTTACACCTTTTATAATGAAAGAGGGGGGTTGAGTGACTTCAAGTTCGGATCAGCGCTAGCAACGAATCAGCATAGAAAACGCACGTTCGGGGAGTTCGGGGTGCAATGCAGCAGTTTCACGGCATCTCGGACATAGCACCGAGGATGGAAGCGCTCAGCGTAACGGTACAATTGATATTGTTCTCTGCAGACGGGTCAACCGTTTTTGCTTCGTTGCATCGGGGTCCTTGAAGCCGAATGTAACCCTCATTACACCCGGGATCCTGAATCCAAGACCTGAGAGTTGAACACAGAAATCGAATGCATTCTGGGATAACGCTCGGTGTTGGTTCCGAAGACGGAACCAGCTCTCTGAATATCTTACTATTTACTTCTGATGAAGATGATGGTCTCTATGTATAGCAACCTTCAATTGCAAGTCAAATCACCCATTAGGACAGAAGGTTGTAAGGTTAGATCATATGTCTCCTGCCTGGGTATTCTTCACTGAATTACCTTGTCGCCATGGCACAAAATGTAGCAGCTCAAAAAGCTACCGAATATTTTCAATCTCTACGACCTGATCCACCTGCACCAGGTGCTGCCACCGAACCTTACAAGGAGAGAGATGCGCTGGCGTATGCACTCTCCCGTGTCCCTATGCTAACTCGACGCCCGATCAAAATCATTACAGCAGGTGCCGGATTCGGAGGCATCTCACTTGCCCGAGCTGTGAATGTTGGACAATTGCCTGGAGCCACTCTGACGGTTTATGAGAAAGATGCTGGCATTGGCGGTACCTGGTGGGAAAATAGGTATCCGGGGTGTGCAAGATTTCAACATGTGTATATTAAAACTATTGAATTGCTAATCTAGCACAATAGTTGTGCGTGCGATGTGCCAGCTCATATCTATCAGGTTCGTATCTTGAATCATCCTCATTTGATACTTTGTCTAAGAGTGCCGAGTTCTCCTGGGCACCGAATCCGAATTGGAGTGCCTTTTTCGCCCCTCAAAAAGAGATTCAAAACTACTTTGAATCTGTCGTGGACCAGCATGGCCTAAGGCCCTATATCAAACTTTCACACAAAGTCACCGAAGCTAAATGGATTGAAGAGCGCCAGGTCTGGCAGGTGAAGATCGTCAAAACGGATGGAAGGGACCTAGTTATTTCCAGCCCAGGAATTACCGAGGGCGAGACGGAGACTTCTTGGGTAGAAGAGTGTGATATCTTTGTAAACGCTTGTGGTTTCTTTAATAATTGGAAGTGGCCTAAAATTCCGGGGCGCGAATCATTTACGGGTCGCATGCTTCATACGGCATATTGGCCAACTGATACCAATAAGGACATTGACGGAAAGGTGATATCCGTTATTGGTAACGGTAGTAGTGGTGTTCAAGTTCTTCCAGCGATTCTACCTCGTGCAAAAAAGATATATTACCATATTCGAAACCCAACTTGGATTACACCCCGAATGGCTGAGAAGTTCGCAGGCCCTAAGGGGACAACTCTTCAGTATAGTAAAGAGCAAATACAGCAGTGGACGGAGCACCCTGACAGATACCTTGAATATCGAAAAGCCATAGAAAGAAACTTGAACGAGAGGTTCATCATGTACATGAACCATACTCCCGCACAGATAGCTGCTCGGAAAGCTTGCTTAGAAAACCTGACGGAAGCACTGGCTGCAAGACCGGAATTGCTAGACTTCATGATACCAGACTACGCTGTTGGGTGAGCACAATTCAAAGACACAGAAATAGGGAGACTGACATGATCACTTCAGATGTCGCCGGCCTACTCCAGGAATTGGCTATCTCGAGGCTTTAGTGTCAGAAAAAGTTGAAGTAGTGTTCGGGCCCATAGAAGAATTCACCAAGGGCGGTATACGCACTGTCTCTGGACAGGAACATGATAGTGATACCATCATCTGCGCAACGGGTTTTGAGCTCTCTATTGCACCACGGTTCCCAATTATTGGCCAAAATGGGATAAACCTCCAAGACATTTGGAAGGACAAGCCAGAGTCTTATCTCTCCCTTGCTGCAGCTCACATGCCAAATTATTTCTCTATCCTTGGTCCAGCAAGCCCGCTCGCTCACGGCAGTATTCCCACGTCCATAGAGTTTGTTGTACGCTATATTTGCAAGATGACTCATAAGTTACAGACAGAGAACTTATCTTCCTTCTGTGTTAAACCTCATATTCCACGGGCGTATCAGAATCATGCCCTTGCATTCTTAACTCGAACGGTGTGGGCCACGGGTTGTGCGAGTACCTACAAGAATGGTCGGAAAGATGGCGAGCTCAGAGCTTTGCATCCTGGATCACGACATCAGCTCTACTACCTCCTTACTAATCTTAGATATGAGGACTACGAATGGACGAGTTTATGCTCTGATCCTGATCTTGCCTTTGCATGGATGGGGAATGGCTTCACGGCGAGCGAGGTAGAAGGGAAAGAGGATGATTTGTAAGTTTTTCTATATAACCAAGTGAAAGTGCGATTTTGACTCTGGTAGCTGGTTTATTGAATTAGATGAGCACGGCAAGGCAATTGAGCCTGCCGTATCAAATGATTGCCTTAATGGTATATCGGCAATCGCAGTCAACGGTGTCGATGACATCAATGGTGTCAACGGTTCTAATACACATTGATCTCCCAATAGCAATAGCCTGAAAAGATCCGTAGCCACTCAACTCTCCAATGGAGGATCCTGATGTGGGCGGTAGATATGCTGGTTTTCTAAGCTTGTTAGGATTAGGGAATAGCGTTATGCCTAATTAAAATTGGGGAAATTACTGTAAACAGGTGACGGTGAGCTTAGGGAGCATTACATTGGAGCTACCATTCTTTAAGGAGCTATAAACCTAAAAGTATTTCCAGCCGTCATGTCCTATTCTATCATATAAAAGAGTACAGAGGGTGAAAGGTCTAACACGTAACAGTAACCACGCATGGCACAAGACATCGTGGTTGTTGTAATAAAGTTACATATCTGGTAGCCGTTCAATTTAATAACTGTTTCATATCAAAAGACTATTCTGAAAGTATTCATTTTGAGATATATTTTCCATGGCAGACGTAGGTGCGGAGGTGGAGCCGAAAGCGACTCTTCTTGCGCCGGAAACCAACCCGAGAGGTTGTACCGAGATGTTGGATAAATAATTGCTAAGAGCAGGGGGTAGCGGTCTATATATCGCTCTGGAATTGCACACTGGGAGGAAAATAAAATGTTGTAAGATTGATGCCGCTCTCCTTTGCCAATTCTTGGCTCTCAGGTCTTGCTTCAAACGTAGGCCTCTCCAGGCCAAAATGGCACCTCCGACAGATATAGAATCCGATAAAAGCGTTCAGGTAACTCACACGGAAGAAGCACTTGAGAAGCAAGCATGTGGTCTTCATCCCGATCACGAGCGGTATCTACTACAGAGGCATGGAACCTTAGATCTCGATCCTCTTCCGTCAGAATCGCCAGATGACCCTTTGAACTGGCCAGTATGGAAGAAGAATCTCCAAATGTTTATGATGGTTATCCATGCCGCGATGAGTACATTTTCCTCCGCAGCAGTAATCCCAGGTTTCGAAAACTTTGCTGAACTCTACGGCGTCTCGATCAGCACTGCCTCTTATTTATGCTCCGTTCAGGTAATTATACAGGCTCCGTTTCAACTTTACCCATTGATATGTAAATGCTAAACCGCCCTCAGATCCTATTTCTAGGGCTTTCCCCATTCATGTGGAATCCGTTATCTAAACGTTTCGGTCGTCGCCCAATCTTCTTGATCTCAACGTTTATAAGCTGTATTATGAACATTGCGGGAGGATTCTGCAAGTCGTACGGATCACAAATGGTTACCAGGATCCTTTTATCTATTGCTGGATGCTCTCCATTAGGATTTGGAAGTGCTGTTGTGACAGAATTGTTCTTCAGTCATGAGCGTGCCCAGAAGATGGGTTGGTGGACTTTGATGGTAACCATTGGAATTCCGGGGGGGCCGCTCGTGTTTGGATTTGTGACACAACAACTGGGTGTTAGATGGATATTTTGGATTCTCGCATGTATAAACTTCTGCGAATTTCTTGGGTATCTGGCGTTCAATGCAGAGACACTCTACGATCGATCTGGTAATGAGAACTGGCGCCCTCCAAGTCGTAATCGCCTGCACTTCCACCGCTTAGATCTTACTCCTCTAACTATTCGAGACTTTGTCCGTCCACTTGACTTTGCCAAATGTTCCAGGGTAATGATACCTGCCATTGCATTCGCCCTTGTGTTTACTTACGCAAACACTGCAATCACTGTGGAGTTGCCTCAGCAATTCGGGGAGAGGTTCCACTTCAATGCTCAGCAGATTGGTCTCCAGTACATTTCAGTTATTATAGGCTCAGGGCTTGGAGAACAACTTAGTGGACCGCTATCGGACATGTTCCTCAATAGGTATTCTAGGCGTATTGGTCACAGGCATCCGGCACATCGTCTATGGATTGCATATTTTGGATTTTTGACAGCCATAGTTGGGATTATAGTTTGGGGTGTTCAACTAAACAAAGCAGAGCCGGTAAGTGTTGAATACCATCAGTCGATAATAGCGTCTCGATACTGACTCACTGAAGATGAAGTGGAATGTGACGCCACTTATTGGAGCCGCGATATCCAACTTTGGAAGTCAGGTTATAACAACTACAATGATTACGTTTGCAGTAGACAATTATCGAGAAAGATCTGCTGATGTTGGTGTATTTGTCAACGTGGTTAGGCAAACTTGGGCATTTGTAAGTTGAAAGGTTATAATCATCAATTAAACCCTAGCTCACCGCACTTAGATTGGACCGTTCTACTTTCCCAAGATGTATGATAATCTAGGTTTGGTAGGTGGATCTGGTTTACTATGTGGTCTCATTGTTTTATTTGGAGTTATCCCAACTATAGCCATTCATTACCGTGATCGACAATAAAGGTGGAAATAGTACTATTGAGTATTTACAGGCATCAAGATTCGCTTCAAAGATTTTGCTTCATAGATGAAACAATATTCACTAGAATAACCTTTCAGTCTGGATGTCTATCTTTGGCCACACAAGTAAACAGCAACACGTGTAGTGGTGATCATAGTTTCCGAGCTAGTGGTGATTCGGTCAACCGTAGGTCAAATACCGAGTCACAAGACTTGTATATTTGTAAGAGATTGTTAGTGATATATGGGCGAATTCATAAGCTCTGCTGCCATCTGTGCCTCTGTTTCATTACTGGGGGATCCTAACTACGACCCTACCGCTAAATTGATTCTTAGCAAGCTTGTGGACGATCTCATCGAGTTTGTCAAACTCGAAGACCTCAATATCAGGTGCCACGTCTCCCGCGACAGCCATATTCATTAATTCCGTCATTTCTGACAGTCTCCCGACAGAGGAGCCAATTACTCGCAGCCCTAAATATCCGAATTAGTACTGCCGATGGGAATTGGTCTCTTTTTACAGAATTTTGAGACAGTTAGAATGAGAAGAGAGTACGAACCGCGCACGGCAACCTCGAATGGCGAAACAGGGAGTGTGGATGTCGTAAGCCCAATGCAAATGAGCGTTCCAAGGTTTCGGACCAACTTAAACGCCTGTTCGTAAGCATTAATGGAACCAGCTGTACAGATCACAGCATGGCTGCCATATCCTCCGGTCAATGCTTTAACGCCTGCTTCTACCTATTCAAATGCATATTAACATCATCAGTGGGCACTGTATATCCGACTGGTGACTCATACATCTTTCTCTTTAAAATCTAGGAACTTGCTCGCACCTAGTCGCATACATAGCTCTCTTTTCTCTGAACCACTAAAGATGAAGATAAAACCGGTAAGCAAGCGTTCAGAAATATCGTGGTGCTAGACCTCATGATAAAGACTTACGAATCCACCGCAATAACATTGTACCCTCTCCTTTTGCAGATTTGGATTCCCCTAAACAGATATTTCAGTATTTTTCAATCCAGCTGATATCAATGCATACAGATGACCTAGTCCGCCGCCGGCACCAAGGATAACAACCCATTGACCAGGTTTAAGATTGGCTTTTCCAATAGCAGAAAACATAGTAATCCCAGCTAATAGCCATTAGCAGTGAAATGTCTAGTCATCAAGTTCACATTGTTTATATCTACCACAAAGTAGCGGTGCTGCAGACTCGGAAGATAACGTTTGAGGTATATGTACAACAAATTTTTCCTTTGCAATAACATATTCTAGGTCAATCAGTGCTAGAACGTTTTGAATACTTCAATAAATAATGTATGACATACGTTGAAAAGTTCCAGGGACAGACTTGTTTATAAATACTTAGTTATCGTGCCAGAAAGGAGTCATCGCCACTCACTCGTCCTGAATTGTCCTGTTTGGGGCAGGCCGTGTAATCCTCTTCGCATATCTCACATACTCCGCATACATTATGGATCCATCTGGTATATCACTCTTTAATATCTATCGTAGACAAGTAGTTGACACTGCAAGGTTGGAATTGATTTTCGATTTACTCACCCAACGCCTACTCTCTGACCTATCAAGCTCTCGGAAACATCATTTCCAACTACATTATGGTAGGAATCAGAATATATAGTGCCACATACCTCTGATACATACCTTTAATTACACGGCCGACACCTTCATGGCCGGCGATATTCGTAAGCAATGGTTTCTCGCCGAATATGCGTGCCACATCGGAATAGCTATGAGAACGGTATATGCTTAGGATTTATACTCTATAAATCATGATGTTATTTCGTTCAACGCACCAGACACCGGTACATTCCAGCTTTATTAGAACCTCGCCCTCAACAGGTTGTTGGACCGGGACATCCTTCCTTAATATCACTTGGGCCGAGGGTCCTGAAGCGTTGACCCAGCCGGCGAGCTGTGTTTGAGGAATAGCAGTGGCCATAGTGGAGTCTGAAGCTTATTATAGCAAAATAACTAAAATCAAGATCGTTACAACATTCACAATTACAGTACCCGGTTCCATCTAGGTGGTTGGTGCAGTTACAATACACTCATGGCCCCGCCCCCACCAAAGCATCTCGGGGAACATTGAATCTCCACGACTTAAGAGGCTTTCCCCGACCGGAAATAGTCCCCTGGCATTACCCGGAAATCCGAGGCCTAGACGGCAATTACACACTTGGAGGGGAAATAAAATCCAACATGTATAGCAAAGTATTCTTGCTATAATCTCCGGACGTGGCATCGCAATTAAAAATTCCTACGCAATAATTCGATGATGAAATTTTAATAGATCAGCTTTTAGTAGTTATATCAGCTCTAAATCAAATATAAAATGTAAAGGTATAGACTTTTACTGCATGTTGTAGCAATATATGAGACCATTTTTGTCTCGTCTCGCTTTTCTTCTCTTTGGTCTCAATTTTTTAAACTTTTTTGGAGACTATGAAGAGATTATGTAAATGAAGAGGCTAGTAATAACTCTATTTCAAACCTGGTCCCCGTCGTTTCCGCCAGTTTCACGGGGACTCCAAATCCATCTACCTGGCAAGTGGTGAATCAGAAATGATATGGCTACTCTGCTCTCCTGAGAATTGGGAAGAAGATTTCATGCACTCGAAGATGTGTCCCAATCTCGATGTAGCAGACCAGATGAGCCACCTTTGATTAATTTTTCCTTTCGAATTTTCTCAAATTCCGAAATCCCGAGATCATCGTTGATGACGGGGCTGACACAGTCATGAGCGAGGGCCATCTTTCCGTTTCATTGTTACTTTTTTGTGAATTCACATTACTTATTTCTTCAATGATGCGAACGTGTTCTGCGTAACGTTACACTACAGTACTTGAAGAAAAAAGGGCTGAAAAAGTAAATATTGAGCCGGAAAGAATTGCTTTTGGTGTCTTTAGATACGCGAAATTGAAATATCTCTTTTTGATGAATAAATGTTAATCACAGTAAGACTGATGATCGTCAATCTTCCGCGTGGTTGGTAAGGTTCTAACATAAGAACTTACTACTTACTGTACATCTAATAATCACAACACCAACGGCCGGAATCTCCGTAGCTACAGTATTCCGTGCGGAGGATATTCACCGCAGGGCGGCCCGAGGGTTCTGAGTGATTAGGAGGCGGAATCTCCTTACCAATCAAGATGCTGGATATACTTTTGATTTCAGGAGGGATCCAACAGGCATACTGTGGTTCTCAGGGGTCTAATTGCCGTTGGTAGCAGCCGCATAAGAACGGGACTCCCCCAGTGGTGACATAACGCAAGAGGGAATAATGGGCCTTTGTTCTTTGCGTCTCACCGCGTTGTACCTGCATCAAGCATGCTAGCCGCAATATGTCCGTATGCAGCATGCAATATGTGCTTATGTTAATGGGGGGCGAAAGAGGGGATGAACATCTACCTGTCGAGACACTAGCTTCTGTGGTAGGGTATTGTTGTAGCATGGGAAGTTGAGTACCCCTGAATTCTCCACCTGGCCAATCCATACCGTAGCATAATCCAGCCATTGGGGCAAAAAAAGGAGAGATAATGGCGCATTTTGACAAGACAAGGGTGGACGAACAGAGTTTCCAACTTCCCTTGACAACACGGGTTTCGAGAAACTCCTCAGTATAAGAAGTACCCTGACCTTCGCAGCTCCAATTCCCCTCTCTCAAGAGACCGTAGTTGATCAGGAATCGACCCTTCTCACAGCCATATTACGTGACTTTACGCTACACTCCATATTTCTAATCTAATTTAACCTTTTTTTTTTTCGGAGAAAAGAAGCCACAAAGATGGGTTCCCTTGGTCCAGTCGAGAAACCCACCGTTTTATTCATCCACGGCGCCTGGCACCGTGCCAACTGCTGGGACAGTGTCATATTCGAACTCAAACAACATCAATACCCTATCCAGACCATCGAGCTGCTATCATCTGGGGGCGAGCCTACCACCACCGTGGCGGATGATGCAGCGCACATCCGAAAGACCACCGAGAAGTTGGTTGCGGCAGGCAAAGAGGTGGTGTTGGTGATGCACTCGTACGGTGGGATCCCTGGGACTGAGAGTGCCAAGGGGCTATTGAAGAAAGACCGGCAGGCGGAGCAGAAAGCCGGGGGGATCGTCTCCCTGGTCTATATCACGGCGTTCTTACTGCCACCGGGGGCGACATTGGCGTCGTTTCTGGGGGATATGCCCCCATGGTTATTGTTTGAAGTAAGTCTAAACCAGATGTCGGGAGTTGCCGTTCTGTTCCCGATCACTTCCTCTTTCTCCTCCGTGCATGAAACGGCTCGGAGAGCTTTTGGGGGCGGTTGTGTTGAGGCCAAAGGCTAATGTGAACTTGGCATGTAGGATAACAAGATGACCGTCACAATACCCGACCAGATCTTCTACAACGACCTGTCGGATGAGCATAAGAAAGAGTACAGTGAGAAGCTGCAGTACCAGGCAAAACCATCGTTCTATACACCGTTGACCTACCCTGCGTACCAGGACTCGCCTGTCGCATACCTACTCTGCGAGCAAGACAATGCCATCCCGTTCTTCGCGCAGCAAGCGATGGCGGGGATTGGCGGACCCAACGTGGTCTCTCACGTCTGCAGCGCGAGCCATTCACCCATGCTGAGCATGCCAAGTAAGGTAGTGGAAGTGATCCGGGGGGCGGTTGGTGAGGTCGTTGCGTGAAGGGAGGAAGTGGAGGCTTGGAAGTGGATTGTGGATTGTGGACGCGGGAGATGTTGGCAATGGCGTACGATTGGTGCGCGGTCAAAGCGGCCAATGGGAGGCGCTGAATCTCTCAGTAGCGAAACCCACGACTCGGTGCGAATCACGTGATTGTATTTTACACAATTAGGACTAGCGTGCCTTGATGATAAACTCTGCTGTTTTCTCTGTTCTCCTTCCTTTTTGCCGTTGCAAGGCATGATAATTCCTCTTCTCACCACATCACTGTAACTCTCCTTGGTCAGCAACTCCGCAAAGTCTGTCGCATGTGTCTGTGTATCTCGAGTGTCCGTAAATTTGCGAGCAGTGCATACGTGCAGAGCAGCAATTGCAACGTCGATCTCATCATCCTCGGACACGATCATGATAAGCACTGGTGATTCCTGTGAAATGGTACTGAACAGTACTCTTCTGGGTTACAGTACCGGTACTGGAGGAACGTGAGAATCAGCCAAGGTTACATCTCGATTCAACCCGTCGTCGATCTCTTGCCCTGAGGGGGATCGCCTGTCCTCCACTTGGTGCTGACAGGACCGCTGCGGGTGCCGTTAGAGCCTCCTGGTGAGAGCTACAGCTCGGAGTGGTGTGGACGACTTGGACTGCTTGGCTTAGCTACTTACTTTGGTACAATAGTGACATCCACCATCGGCCCAAGTGGATCAAGCCACGGTCACCCGTCTGCATCTTGACAGCGGCAGCCATGCGAGCTAATACGACAGTAAGTGTTGGAGAGTTGAATCCCAGATTCCAGGGTGACGGGCCCCCCGATCCAGCCTCCCGAAGGCGGCAGCGATCTTCTCCTCTGGCTTGTCTCAGGCCCATGTTAGCCCTGAAAGTAAACTCGAGAGAGGAACGGTTCTTCCCTTTCAACAATACTAAAGTATACGGTACCATGTGGTGGACCAGTAATACACAGTACTTTCAGCAATCGCCCCTCTCACTCAGCCGAGGGCGATTTCCGGCCCGTCCAAGGTCCAAGAAGCGAAGAGGTCCAGATCATCAATCCTCTCGGCTTAGGGTAAATCGGGAATCGAGATCCTAGCATAGGGTAATACTGTACCAGATAGAATCAAGTTGTCGTAACGGTCCTACGCAACCGTACGCGACCTACGCGATCGCCAAATGCCGTGCTGCTTTGCAAGCATGCTCCGTGCACCCAGGGGAGTTGAGCAATTGCCTATCGTGGAACAATCGGGATGGTGCTGTTTGAAAGGAGCATTGTTCAGAGTTAGCTTGCTAGTCTTGCCATTTGCTGTTTCCAGAGGCCAGAATCTCATAGCTCGGGGTCGTGTCACCACCCTACATGCAGTACTGTACAGTTAAGGTTGGTGGTAGACTCCCGTTTCTGAGGACGGTTCGAGGGTTCTCACCGGGTCGATTGGCACGTTTATTAGCACCGTCCACTACTGTAATCAGATGCAGTACCATTAGGTCCTTCTAGCACCAACTGGTCCATCGGCACGAAGCAGGATGGGTATGTAAGTGCAGTAGCACGAAGTAGCGGGAGACACTACTGCGATATGGAGTCCGCGGAATGCATTCCTACCGATGATGGCAAAACACCGGGCCCAGCGAAGATTTGGGCCATATTCATACAATCCTGATCCCCTCACCCCTCATCGACTTCCAGATTTGCTTTCTTTTTCTACAAGTACACTAGTTTCTACCAATGCAACAGCAGCACTGGCCGGGTCGAAACCAATTGAGCTAGTCTTGCTCGCAACTTATGCTGTTTCTCTCTCCATCTGGTCCTTCCCCTGAAGCTAAGAAAGAGCCGAGACTCTCACAGCACAGAATAGGCGATTTTCCGAAGCCCAGGTGGAAGGGAATCCCCATCCGCTATGCGCGAACAATGCAGAATCCTGACACAACAGCACTTTGGCACACCAGCGCCCTCTGCTTACGGGGGGCATGGTCAACTACCGTGCTAGCACCCAAAATAATGAAGATCAGCAAAGTTCCAAGCTGCGTTGCAGTCTCTTTTCGCTACAGAGTACGGTAATATACCACAAACTTGGCTCCCTCGCTCTTTCTCCCTTATCGAGAGCCCCGAGCGAGGTCCCGGCAGAAGCAGGGCCCTAATTGACATGCCTATGTTGCCTGACGTGCACACTATGCTTGCCACTGCAGTCTGCAGAAACCAAAAGAGATTGATAGTTCCCCTTTTGTGCTTCTCTTAGGAATCAATCCTAAGTTTTTTCTTTTCTTGCCCCTTGTCGAAGTCTATTCGCCCCTTGCACCCTGAAATGGCAAGTGGGACGAGATTGCCAAAGACGATAATATATCCACCAGAGCAGCAGCACGGCTGATAAAAAGAGAGTTCCACATATTACTACCACGGCTGTATTTTCGAGATTCCATCGGGGAGGCTTAGACCTTGTATTTGCATGTAGTTACACAACGGAGCCTTTCTCTTTTTTCCCTTCCTACTCTTTTCCAAACATTTACATTCCTTTGATTCGGGCTTTTGGGTCTCGCTCTCTCTAGAATCATGAGTGCAGGGCCGCCTCCCGGCATCGATCTCTATGCCGATATCAAAGGGAGGGTCATTAGCCCCGTTATTGCCTTGATGGTCATTTCGTCGGCCTCTGTTGCCTTGCGTCTAGTGTCGAAATATACAGCGAAGGCGGATATACAGCTCGATGACTATTTAATCATTGCGGCGTTGGTACGTTGAATCAGATGTGACCAACCGTGATGCGATACTGGTGCTGATGTTTCGTTGCTGTGAGTAGGTGGTTGCATTGGGCACGGGTTGCCTCACCATTCTAGGTAGCGTCCCAGCACAATTAAGATATACATATATATCATCCGAGTTAAATGGCGAACTAACGAACAAATCTTCCAGCTTGCTATGAGGGAATCGGAAAACATATCTGGAATCCGACAGTGAAACTGGCTGAAGTCCTCAAGGTAAGCTGATGCAAAATGTCTCCATTCGAAGTGGCCCGCACTACCGGGGAAGCATACATGATCAAACATAGGAACTAATCAAATAGATCCTCTGGGCGTACGAATACCTCTACGGCTCCGTCATTCCTTTAACCAAGCTCTCCATCATCTTCTACTTCTACCGTCTCTTCCCCGTTCGAGCCTTCCGTCGACTTCTTTACCTTGTGCTTTTCCTCGTCATCGGCTGGTGGATTGCCATTCTCGTCACAGCCATCGTTCAATGCAGACCTTACCACTTTTTCTGGGATCAATACACCAATCCGACTGTGAAGGGGAAATGCATCAATATTGAAGCTTTCTTTCTGGGTAATGGCGGGGCAAGTGTGGTTACCGATTTTCTTATCCTCATGACTCCCGTCCCTATGGTCTGGTCCTTGCAGATGCCTCTCGCGAAACGATTGAGTGTTCTGGGTATCTTTGCTCTCGGTGGCTTGTATGTATTCTCAATCCTTCCAATTCCCAATTTTCCAGTTGCCAGTTCCAACTAATACTTGTGATGTTCTCTACAGCGTCTGCATTGCCGGAGTTATCCGCCTCGTCGTTCTCTCAAAGATGTTTGCATCCGCCGACTTAACCTGGGGCATGTCCCAGGCCTTCATCTGGTCGTCCGTCGAGCCCAATATCGGCATCGTCTGCGCCTGCTTGCCTACCCTCTATCCGCTGCTGCGCAGATGTCTACCGTCGTGGTTCCCCGGTAGCAGCCTCAACGCCAGCTCGGCGCCGGCCTATGGCACAGGTGCTTCGAGATTACGGTCCCAAAATGGCGACTTCTATGCGCTTACTGACCGAAGTAAGGATCAGCATAGCAAAGATAATAAGAGCGAAGATGAGATCGGATTAACGAACGAGATCCGGGGGAGTGAGCGGCGCGCGAATGAGCATATTGAGGACGGTATGGGTGGAAAGGGAATGAATATCATTGTCAAGCGGGATGTTACCGTGGAATAGAAAGAATGGGTTATGTGTACACATGCGGGTTTGGTGTCCTGATTTTGTATAATTCCGATCTGTTATAGAGTGTCTGTGCTACCAAAAGTCATGTAAATCTATACCTCTTGAGACAAAATATAATGCATTTCATAGGCTATAAAATATATCCGCTGAGTAGTAATCAGATGACGAATAGCCGCCAAGTCCACCTGATCACATCATCTATACCTTATCACCATTAACCTTAATCCCGAAGACTCATCATGGTCGTAGCAAGCTCCGTGAGATACCGGTACTCGCATCTATGCGAGCCCATCGTGCTTTCGTCTTCCCGTGCTCCACGGCAGATCGGCGGAGCTATCCACAAATGATCCCTTTATTCGAGAGCAACTGTACGAACTATAAGCTTAAAATCTTCTTTTCTGCCTAGCCAAGAGATGTATTTATAGCAAGCGCGCAGAATCGTTTGTCTCGGATTGTAAGAATTTCCTATTTCGGATACCAATAGGGTATGTCATCAAAGAAAAACAATGAACATACACGCGCCACAGTTGTTATGGCTCTTATGTCACTGATATTATGATGTGATAGAATAAGCTATTAACATTTTACGTAGTGGTGGAAGATGTGGATCCAAATCTGCACATTCATTCTCGATATTAGAGTAGCTTACCGGTATATTTCAAACTCAAGCAGTTCATCTTTCAGCTCTATGGCCGCGGAGATTGCATGAAGTTTTCATAGCATAGAATGGATCTATGAATTGGCTTTATCCTGACTATACACCCAACTCCTACGCAGTGCAACTAGACGGTTACGACTTTTCCACTCAGTGAATTTCTAATTGTACAACGCGGGCTCCATTATTCTAATATCGAGCCTGTAATCTTATGTTGCCCAGTTTTACGAACTCACGCACCACGTCTTCTGGTATTTGATTGAGTTGGCCTGGCAAGAGGGGTCGGTGTTCCAAATGAAGTCCTTCGGACAGCAGTTCGCCGACGTGGAGTCGTCTGTCGTTCGGGTGTAGATCTCAAGTTATATCGAGATTGAGAATATGATTTCTCTAGCCACCCTGATGCGGTGGCTGGGGTAGTTATGTATCTTTCCTCCTCTCCATCGCTGTTATCACTAGTTTCATAGCCTTCTTCCTGCTCATCATCATCTCCGCAGTGCTCCTCTTGTTCCTCAATTTCACTATAATCCGCGTATTCTTCTTCCTCTTCTTCGTCCTCTTCATCCTCCTCATCCTCATCTTCAACCTCCTCATTATCCTTCTCGTCTTCCTCTTCCTCTTCATCATAATCATCATCGTCGTCGTCATCTTCCTCTTCTTCATCAACATACTCGCTACCGTCACTAGCAACTTCCTCTACCTTGAAGTAAATCCCTTTTCCTTTTGAGCTAAGCTTACGGCCACTTGGACTAGATACGTGGAGGCTATTAAATGTTCCGACTAGTTCGGTGATGCTATCGTCGGAGCCTTCCACCCTAGATCGCCAGCCATCGAGACACATTGACACCCAAGGTCGAAATTGGTCAACAATCCAACGGTAGAGATTGTCGATAATCCGGAGAAGCTGTAACATATTCCAAGTCCCAGACAGATCGCCTTCCCAAATGCATTTCATTTCCTAGTATCGTTAGCAAAGACCGATGTAGGGTAAGAAGTCTTCTAGAAAAAGGTTCTTTTCAAGCAACAGACTTACATATTCACATCTATCCTCAGCATTCAATATCTCTTTCGTAGCTATGAGAGCCAGCCAAACCTTCGCATTGGCTCCGATAAACGTGAAGGATACCACAGGCTGAATATCTTCGCAACAACTATTGGAAGCAGAATAATTGACTAATCCATTCAATAATGATAAGGCTCCGGCAGCCGCATTTGCAGCCTGGCAATAGCATCTCTCTATCTCCAAATCTGCTACATTGTGATGCTTAACCTCGATAACTGTTGGTGGAAAACAAACAAGGTGTTTTCTATCGATTTTTCTTTTCAGTAGTGATGACAATGGGGCTGAGATCAGACCTCCGTGGGCCTCCTTTTCCAATTCAGATAGCCGCGCTTGTGTAAAGTTCTGATACTGACGATCTCTCTCAAATCCCTTATACTCAGCCTTTGTTTGGAAGATAGGTAGTGCAATGTAGAGATCTGGCTTGGGTGCTGTCAGTAGACTTGCCATTGGTGGGGTTGTTCTTTGTAGAGCTTCGTATGCACGATTCCATGTGTCTTCAGCTTCTCTATTCACAAGGTATTAGATGAAGAGACAGTAAAGAAGGTAAAATCTAGAAGAACCTACACTCTTACTTTCTTCACAGTATCCCTCACGTCCAAAGTACGGCTTGCTCCTTCCCTATATTCAGGCCCTATTGACACTTTGAAAATCTGTTTCACTAAATCTTGCCATGGATTTTCCTTGGAGTTGCCATACTCTATGATATTGTAGGCTTCTTGTGCAAGATCTCTTGCGCTCTCAAACCTTATATCATGAGCGGAAACACGGTAGAGCTCTTTTCTGGCATTATCCAAAGTAGATGTTCGAGTAATACTAGTTAGAAGAGGGATCAACGATGAAGGATAGTTGCTTTTAATATGAGCTTTAGTTTCTTTATTAAACTTGTTCTATCATGAAAATCAGCAATGCAATATCACTTAGTTGTGTAGAGTACTACAAAGCATTTATGTGAGATAATGTGCTCAAAATTTAGCAGCTGTTCTCTAAGCATAGACGCATGAGGATAGACTTCCAGGTAGTCTTCAATATCTCTAACGTCCTCATCAAATGTAATACCATTTGACTCCAGGGTAGTAATTCTTAGTTCCTTTTCTTTCCCCATTTCTTCGGCAAATTGTGTGAGGTATAAAACAAATGACGGGCAAATATGTGGGTGGTTTCGAAAGGTGTAATGACTTCTCTGGAACTACGATAGAAATGAAAAGAACCTGAAAAATAGACCTGGTTAGAAGCATGAGATGTACTTGCTCTAAGTAATTATAGTAAGATAGCACCCGGCATATCCTTCCCGCATCCTTAATTGTAGCTGTGTGCCTTTCACCCGCGGAAGGGGTGATCTAAACTAATCAGCGAAACACTAAATGACAGTTGCCGGGATTATGCGCCACGTTAGATGAATCTGGCAGCTAATCCGTGTGATTGTGTGAAAACCACGAGGCTGGGGATGCAATGCAACATTATGAAATTGACCATCACGGAGCCTCGTCCAAATATGTCCATGATTTAAGCCAATTTAAAGCTGTATCATCAATTCATATTAAACAAAGGTCTAAAGGAAGAAATTACTGATTTAGTAGTATTTCATCAGTATTGTTCTATTTCCTATACAAGAAAATGGGCACAATCAGGAAATCCGGACATTGTGTGTACTAGGATGCATAATCTAAACGCGATACTTCCCAGTACCAACAAGCCACAATACTAGGATTACAACCTAGCAAGGTCACAAACTCGCGGATACTTCCCTTACAGGATCTACTCCTCAGTTTATAATTGCTGCCTATTTGTAAGGCCGCTAAAATGCTACCTTCAAACGGATTTAGCGTTAATGAAGAACTGTGCCTCAATAAACACTGCAAAGTCAATATCTCCTGCCTTCACTCATACGTAACTTAAGATAATCACAGAGAAGAATTGCAGATAGCAAGGCCAAATAATGTGACAGACACCTTTTTCTCAGTCTCTTGCTTTATCATAAGACCTGAAAGAATTACGAAGGCTCGGTGTTGTATATTTTATATTGAAAAATTGTGTACATCCCAGAGACAAGGATATGTAGTGCGGTATTTCGGGCTATAGTAATGGCTTGATGACCATGTTTTAAAACAGTGGCTTCTAGTAAGACTATACCAATCTATTTCAGCGTTCAGTGGTAGGCAGAGTTTCAGAGATCGGCGTCTATGATACCAGTAGACTGCCTGGAGATTTTAGGATAAGACGGGATAGTGGGTCAATGTCCTAACCAATGTAAACTCTGAAGATCCACATTTATTTTTCATTGCACCTTATTCAAAATGGTAACTCTGCAAAGCATAAATTGCTTTAGCTATCTCCTTTAGCCGGCGCTCACACTTTGTCCCAAGTTTACCCATATTTGTGTTAGTACAGTACCTAGAAATACCGTAATCAATGCCTGCTCACACTGATTCAAACAAAGTGTAGTGTCTTAACACTTAACATATGATTACTATATAATTTGGGAAGTAAAAATATCCAAAGGAATCATGATAAATTTTAATTGAACACAAGCTGTTTTGCGAGTAGACTACTTTTTTTTTTTTTTTTTTTTAATCGCGGGGCCGAGAAGCTCGGCTGATTGCAAGCATCCAGATGCTCTAGTCTATCTGAGCTTACTTAGTAACTATTTCTTGAGATCTCTTTGACCATACGATCGAGTTGCATAATCACCAGCGTGCACAATTAGGTCCGCTGGATTGTAATCATGTCTACCACTGAGGAAGCTATCGATAATCCGCTTCGTGCCCTCAGCATAACGCTTCTGCGCATCCAACGAGCTGCCAGACATATGAGGAACCATTGCATTGCCTCCTCCTAAGGGATTTTGTGCATAGCGGAGTACATGTTCTCGAGGGGCAGGCTGCGGGAACCACACGTCACCGCCATACCCACGCAAGTGTCCGCTTTTGAGGGCGGCTGCGACATCTTCTGCGACGACAATAGCACCACGAGCAGTATTAACAATCCAAGATCCTAGAGAGAGGTCAGTTTTACTCGCAGATAGTGGCATGTAGTCTCATTGGAGATCAATTGACTCAGGGTATAAACCATACCTTTCTTCATTTTTGCAATCAGGTCTTTGTTGAACAGACCCCGGGTTTTCTCATGGAGAGGACAGTTGATAGTAACGACGTCACACTGTGCAACCATCTCTTCAAGATCCTGAACTCTGCGGCAGCCAATTTCAGCTTCTTTCTCTGGGCTAAGAGGCTGATAATCGTAATAAAGTAATTCTTTGCAGTCAAATGGCTTCAGTCGTCTCAAGACGCGCTCTCCAATTCGTCCAACGCCGACAGTTCCAACAACTTTGCCCTCGAGATCAAACTCATTCCGTGCAACTGCAGCTACATCCCACTCACCACGCTGTATCTGCTCATGAGCAGGGATCATGTTACGAACCAGAGCGAGGATTGTCATTACAACATGCTCCGCTACTGACACCACGTTGGAACCTGTTACTTCTGCCACAGTAATACCGCCATTAGTTTTGTTTGCTACGTTGAGGTCAATGTGATCCGACCCAACTCCGGCGGTAACAGCTAATTTTAGCTTCTTTGCCCTCTTCAGACGCTCGGCGTCTAGATACACCGGATGAAAGCTGAAACATGAACAAGTGCAATCAGTATAATTTTTTGTATATATTGAGGATGGTTATTAGGCAAGATGATTCAATTGTAGATAGATTGAGAGGATAACATGAAGTTAGAATGAGACTCACGGAGTAGTGATAAGAATATCAGTATCAGGCAGCTCTTGTTCCAATTTAGAATTTGGCCCTTCTTTATCAGATGTCGTTATGAGTGTGTGGCCCTGATCTTCGAGCCACTTGCGGAGACCAAGTTCATTTTCAGTGGTTCCAAGAAGGCCTGGCTCTTGAGCAGCATGTGGACCGCCCTATTAGTGTATTAGTCAGGAGTTTCAATCTACAGATTCTTACATCACTCGCAATTTAGAGCGAGGATATAAATTTTCCCGTATATTTTTAGAGTACTCAAAAGAAAGCTATACAATACCTCATATAGGACTGCTAGTACTTTAGCCTTCTGAATGGGTGACGACATAATTGTTCTGGTCAGACCGGGAGAGTTTATTAGCGACAGTCGATATAAAAAGGATGCTGCAGGTGCTCTGCTGCACAATCTCAATGATGCTCGAGCTGAAAGAGCGCTTCTTGAGGTGGCTAAGCTGAGTACCATTGTGATGCTTGTAGTAAGAAGAAGGCTCACTCTGATCCCAGTATATATGAGTAACAGTTGGTGCAAATTAAATCTCAGAAAAATAACTTTGAAAATCTTAGTAGATAGAGGATAAAGATGAGTCCAAGCCCAAACTTCAGTCGAGGTGTATGTGAATGTAAAATGGCTGCCAGAAGCTATTAAATAGAACAATGCCGTTGTGAAAGGAGGCATATCAATAGTACCACAGGCCGAAAACGGGGCATTGTAGATGAGTATACAAGATGCCGAGTTATCTCCTCCGAGAATTTGGAAGAGGACGCTTCACGAAGTGTGAATATACCACAAAATAGTTAAACCGAATTAACATATGAGCAGTTGTGTATGCCGACCTTACCGTCATCAAATCCCGATAACATTAGGCATTTGCTAACGACACTCAAACACCGGTAGCAGCCCACCCAACCAATCATCGGAGTCGTCAAACCAATACTACAACCATCACAACCATCATAGCTATGATGGTCTCAGTAGTTGTATTCATTATAGTTACAATGACTTTAATGTAGGTAGCACGTTATACGAGCCACTGGTACAATATATCTGTGTCTCGAATCACAATTGCCGCTTCGGATTAAAGTGCTACTTCTAGCGAGCTTATATTTACACTTGTTAGAGTATATTACATCTTATAAATATAACGACTATCATAGTGATAGTGCAGTATATTTGCTGTTGCTATAACGTCCGATAGGTTGCAATAATAACTGCAGTGGTCACAATAAACTAAAACATATCGGAATCAATCATCACTTTGGCACCGGTGTTTGCATACCGAGTTGGCCGAGACCTAGCCTACTTTAACTGGAATGTGCTCACATTACATGCCCTGTATAGATGTGTCATAGAATTTGCTGTTCACTGGTACCCCTCTTCAGAAATATAGTGGAGTCCATTTATTGGAGCAAGATCTCGCGGACAGTATCTTTCTCCTAGAGTCGTGTCCTCCCCGCATCTCTTGTGTTTTTGTTAGCATATAAGTAAGCGCTAGTTCTTGCAGCAAATATTATCATTATTCCAGAGCTGCACACTAACTTATTGTTACTGAACCCAGATTACTTCTAGATCTACCTATCCTAATTAGTTCTTCATTCAATGAGCAACATGAATGTGGAAGATATGTTAAGCCGCAAGTTTGGAAAAGAAGTCACTAACTATTTCGCTGGTAGCTATACTATTTTAGATATTAATATATTACTCGTAGTTGTGCGTGGATATCTAACTGCCATGAAATGACAGGTCTTCCGTTGAATAGAGTTGGCTTTCTACGGACAGATCACACCTTTCTCAATTCCGCCGTACAATATCCTTCAACCTCTTTCCTTCTGTTTAACAATCTTGCTCCGCTCACAGAGAGTCCATCGAAACTCGTTTTTGTTTCATACAAAGATGTTGAACCGCTTATAGGAAATAACCCATTCAAAAAGAGTGAAGAGATATTGCTTGCCGAGTATGACTCAACTATTACAAGACCATTACTTATTTTACTTGGCCTGGACGAGAAGGTAGAAAATTCCTTTGTCTATAAAAAGCACAAAGGGGCACCATACTTCGCATTGGATGTCACACCGATTGGCACGGTTCGAGAACAAGCGAACAAAGTAATATCGGCGGTTGAATCAAAAGGGTTGAAGTTCTTCCAAGGTCGTTCACATATGAAATTCTCTCTACAAGAAGGTATGGCAGCACGAGTTTCTAAAACACCTTGTTCAATATGGTCACCACGTTAACGTGTAAAGGTGCAATCTTCTCAATGGCACGTGCTTTTATTGACTGGAATGCTCGGAATCCGTATTGCTCCCAGTGTGGACAATCAACAGTCTCAGTGCATGCAGGGGGAAAACGAGCTTGTCCACCCGCTGACAGGGCTTCAGCCCAACCCAGACTGCCCTGTACGACGCGAACTACTGTATCCAACATATCATTCTGTCGTACGGATCCTTCCATCATCGTAGCTGTCATATCCTCCGATGGTAAAAGAACATTACTTGGTCACAACGGTCGCTGGCAGCCACACTGGTACAGCACGTTGGCTGGCTTCTGTGAGCCTGGGGAATCTGCAGAAGAAGCGACGCGACGGGAGGTTTGGGAGGAAACAGGAGTTCGGATCGGTCGGGTTATAATCCATAGTACCCAACCTTGGCCATATCCGTCCAGTTTAATGATCGGTGCAATTGCTCAGGCTTTACCAGATCATGAGGAAATCTTGTTGGATAATGATGCAGAGTTGGCGGATGCGAGATGGTTTGACTTACAAGAAGTGTCAGAGTCGCTGGACTCGTGGACAAATCCAATGTTCGAGCCTCCACCACCAAATTATATAGAGGGGAAACTAATGCTCCCTCCGAGTACGACCGTTGCTCATCAAATATTGAGAGCCATTGTTGGTGGGTACCTAGCCTAAAAGTATGTATCTTGATTTGATAATAGTAAATACAAGTTTGAGGATCCGACAGTAAAAGATATTCCTCTGATATTTATAAAAAGTTGTATCACAACTTCATACCATGTTATTATCGAAGCTTGACTTGGATGAGCCATATTTTCTGTAGAAGATAAGATGCTGTAGGGAACGTATGGAGATGTATTGTGCTACAAACAGAGCTATTCTATAGGCAGATATAGAGGTGGCTGCCTGTCACCTGATCTAGCCGAAGGGCTCTCACAACAGATGCATGTTTTGCCTACTCTTTTTACTCTACTTCTTTGAGGATCTGGTGGCCGAGGACATACATGTTCGGTGGTGCCTGAGACAAGTTTCGCTCTCATCGGTAGTATACATACGCTTAGCCAACTGTTTATTGAGTACGGCCGTAGAGAAGTTAGTGATGGGTCCGGAAAGTCGACCATGAAGCAATACGCCGACATCTATCTCCGTTGCAACATCTTCAAGTGCTTGTGCTTGATGGTGACATATATAGCATATAGCCTGATGCTCCCGTCTCGAACCGGTACTACGTAGACATATTTGTAACTCAAGCGAACCTTGGGCAAGCTGGTTTGCCGTTTGGTGAGCTGCCTAACCATGTGCGTGCACAAATGTTAGATCCAAAGGCAGGGTGGCACACTCTCAGGAGAAGAGACATTAGAAAAATATGGTGGTTGAAGGGAAGAAGTATGCCAACGTTTTTCCAAGTTTGCAATTGATCCGCCTTGAACAACATCTGATGACCTTTTATATGAATGAAGATAAATATGAGGGTGCGGGGATGTCAAGAACTATTCGCTCAATAGCTGACATGGTAAATTATTAGTATCCCCTCAAAACTACGTTTGGAAGACAGCTATGACTCGAAGTTTAGAAGATGATTCTGGTTAGATTTGTCTATATTCGGAACAGAGGAAGTTAATATAATCGGAACATATGATATAGCTAACAGCCCGCTGTTAAGTACCGTTTCTTGAAATAATGAAAGTATTCCCTAGTAACTCAGGCACCTCGCTCATTAGCTGCCCTTCAAATTGCTTCTTGAGGGCGCTTCTTTGGAATAAACGATGTTCACTTTCTTGTGTTCCACTCTATCATCACTTCGCAATACTTTGTCCATGGTCAGTCAATTAGACAACATCACAGTGGCAGTAATACACATAACATAGCTACAAGAACAAAAAATAGGAATCATTAATACCTTCATCTTAACTACAATAATTAGTAAGCGCGTTATCATTTCTTTCATTGGCACGGATAAACCGGACTCTCTGACGGCCCCACATATCAAGGGTGACGGTCAAATCAAAGTTCCAACGCGATGACAGTTCGCAAGCCATGAGCCCCAGAAAAAGAAGGTTGCAGTGGAGAAGACGGGGAAGAGGCAGAAGAGCGCTGTGTGGGGTATCCATAAGGCCGAGGCTGGGGGGAAGCCATTTAACCCGAACATTTTCCCTTGGGCTCTCGTGCATAAACCCTTTGTTTCCTTTGTTCCCTTGTTCTTGCTTTTGTCATCTTGGTCACACGTTGGTACGTTAATCATTGCCTTTTTATTAGGAGGAATAATCGGTATTATCATTTAGCTGCAGGCCATAAGGGACAGTTGTACCTGCAGTTGTATTTTCTACCTCGTGATAGTCTGATTACACTATTACTATTATTATTATTATTATTAATCCCGCCGTATATGTGCCATTAATCGAGTGACGCCAACCTGCGCCCAACTACGCCCTCCCGACTTCACAGACATGTCCGCACCGGCGGACAAGACGGACAAGGCGGAAGCAGCCGTAGGGGAGAAACCTGAGACAATTGAGCAAGAGACAGCACAGATATCACCTGTCGCAGAGAAAGATGCTCACGATGGTGTTCCTACTGACAATAGCAACAACTTGTCTTCCGGCACGAGAGAGGATGGCGACGCAGATGTCGCCGGTACGAATAACATCAACGAAATCCAACCTCCAGAGAAGATATCTGCTTCCACACTCATGGCAGTCTTTGTTAGTTCTCTATCCTTTTTTTATTCTCAATGAAACTTCAATCTCAATTACTGTCAGAATTGCGTGTCGCATCCTTGCTGATAGCAACAAACATAGTTCATGGGCATTTCCTACGTAGCTTCCATCTCTTGCGGTCTCGTCATGCCTGCCGGCATTGTCTCCCAGATTGGAACCGCTCTCGGGGACATGGAGAACATAGTTTGGATCCCTGGAAGCTGGGGCGTCGCTTCGGCCGTGTCGTTCTCCATTGCGGGTCGCTTCAGCGATATTTTCGGACGGCGATATGTATTGATTTCGGGGCAGGTATTCACACTGATCGGCTCGGTAGGTTATAACTGAATTGTGCTTTCGTGCCTGCTAGGCCGATTGTATGAGGATGGTGGTTGTCTAATTGATTTGCTTCTAGATCGTGGCAAGCACGGCAAATAAAACTACCATTGTCGCGGCTGGTTCGACGATTATTGGATTTGGTGCCGGCATAATTTTTGTTTCATATCCTGGTATCTCCGAGTTGCTGCCTAATAAATACCGGTGAGCTTTGTCTATTCTGGCATTTATGTTTAGCCAATTCATTTTTCAAGCCGAATTATTTCGTGTCTGAATTAACAGACTTATCAACTGACATAAAATTCAGTGGTATAGGAGTCGGATGGACAGAATTCTGCATCACTGTACCTTGGGCCGGACTAGGCACTCTTCTTGCCCAGCTCCTTGTCGTCCACGCCAGTTGGCGTTGGGTCTATTACATCGGCATCATCTATGCAGCCGTCTCGGCCATCGGAACAGCTATCTTCTATTTCCCTCCCTCAAGACCTCGCGGTGACTACGAAAAATCACGCTGGCAAGAGTTTAAGGAACTAGATTTCATTGGCCTAGCTCTTTTCTCCTCTGGATTGACTATTTTCTTGGTTGGTATCACTTATCTGGGGAAAGCTGACTATTCTGTTGCCCTGGTTGCTTCAACGACTGTTATTGGCGGTATTTTGTTCATTGGTTGCTTCGTCTATGACTTCACTATCCCCAAGGATCCCGTCTTTCCATTCCGTCTATTCACCATGTTTCGCGAGTTCACCGTTTACCTGGTTATTCTGTTTATCGCAGGTATGATATGGCAAGCTATCACAACTCTCGGGCCCCAGGGAACGTTGTACATGTTCACCAACCATCCCATCCGTATCGGCGTATTACAAATTCCAAATAACATTGCTGGCTTGCTCGGAGGATGGATAATGCCCTCACTGGTGCACAAAATTAAACATGTCCGGGAACAAATCCTGTTTGCGCTTTTCATCGAAACCGTTTTCACCGCATGCTATGCAGCCGCGGTCCCAGACCACGAGATCGCTTGGTCCATCATGCAATTCTTCGGTCAATGCTGCTTTACCTGGGTGACTCTGCTCGCATATGTTGCATCAGGTCTTTTCGTTCCTCACGAAGACCTCGGTGTGTCTGCCGGATTGATAGGTACTTTCCGTAGCGCTGGTAACAGCGTTGGTAACGCCATCTTCTCCACCATCTTGACTTCGGTGGTCAACAAGCAGATGCCTCGACGCGTTGCAGCAGCAGCGATCGAGAACGGTTTTCCAGCCGCTCAAATACCCAAGCTCATTCCAGCCGTCGTGGAGAATGCCGTTGGGGTCCCAGGTGCTTTTGCCTCGATCTCGCAGGCTACTCCCGCTGTGGTGACAGCCACATCGAGGGCTTTCAGGGAGGCTTATGCATATGCGTTCCGGAGGGTATTTTTCTCAACTATCCCATTTGGAGTGATTGCATTGGTAATTGCATGGTTTGTGAGGGATCCAAGTCCGCTGTTGAATAATCATGTGGCAGTACATCAAGAGAAAGAGGTTTTGGCAAAGAGGAGGGAGACTACTGCCGAGAAGCAGGTTTGAGAGCTATGTAGTGCTCATAATTACATGATCAAGGCATATTTATTAGTGATGGACACGAGGTAATTGGTTTTGAGGGCCTCCATAGTAGTGATATCCAGCTTGATAACGGTTCAATTCAACATTTACAATTCGGAGGCGATATAGCTAGTTCATGTATTGCGATTGAAGATACCTTGATGGTGTTTGTTTTAGTATATATAATCACGATAGGACTAGATCACCGCTCAAATAGCCATTCCCCAACTCATATGCAGCACCTGTTACACCAAGTTCGATAACTTTTACGGCTAGTAAAATTAGTTTGGTTCCCGCTTAAGAGCGCAGAGCAAACAACTATCATCACCGCTTCCACGACAATATAATCTCTCCTCTCATCAGCTTTATCGATATTATTCATCGCCTACTATTCACTATCCATCTTCCGCTCTCTTCACCGGCTCATTTAGCCCATCTAGGCTACAAACATAATGTCTCCGATGGTTTGTAGAATCAAATATCGCAAAGGCCAAACCACTTAGTCTCACAATCTACTAGGGACTAAACTTCCTCTCACTCCCACCGGAGATTCGGAACAAGATCTACAAGGAGCTCCTCATAGCTCCTCGGCCTATTGATGTTTATATGATAAGCTCGCCTAATTTTAAAGATGAGGGCGGACCGCTGCTCCCAGAGTTGCCACCTCTCACCCTCGGACTCCTCAGGGTGAACAGAGCAATTGCCGCGGAGGCTGCCGCTGTATTTTATCGCTACAATGTCTTTCAGTTCCGTGCTGAGAACCGGACCGATAGTATACAGGATATCTGGGATCCGTTTTACTCGTTTCTTCTCAGAATCGGACCCACTAATCGAGGGTATCTTGTACATCTCAGAGCAGCAATTTACAGATCCTTGGGGGTTTCCAGGGAGGCCGAGGGAACAATAACAATCCCTTCAACTGATAGGATCTGGCTACGCCATGTGATTGCACACGAAGACTACTCCCACCCTTATAGCTTCGGGGATCAAAATGTGCCGACGGAGCCCTTGGTCGATTACGTCTCTCCGGCCATTAGAGCTGTATTTCGAATTTTAGGACCAAATGGGCCAGATTTACGACTATCTCTGATTATGCCTAACGGGTACTTACCAGGTATCGCTTTATATGAGGACGATGATACCGGATGGAGTAGCTGGTGGGATGAGGGGATTGCAATCTACATAGAGACCATGCGGAAGCAGTATACTAGTAGGTCTCCCGGAGACAAGGGCAGGGTAGAAGTACTATGGGAAGGTTCAGCATTGAAATCCGTAATGGATCGGTCTTTGCCAGAGCTGGAGGAGATAGGATGGGAGGTAGTGAAGCTGAGAGTGATGCCCAGGCCTAATTTACAGTTGGAGTCGCTCTTTACTGTTCGAAGATTGTAACTAGAAACGGAATCCATAAAAATCTAGGATACTCACTACCAGATCTGAATAAACATCTGTCTTTCATTGATTCAACACAAGACAGCATCTAACGCACGAAATAAAATATTCAATGATACCACGAACCAGAACTGTTGAATGTAGCAAGTCTTGCCTTTCTCCCCAATCTAGCATAGAACGATGCAGTGACTATAGCATTCCAGAGTCTGAACTATGCAGAAATCATTTCGCATTGTAAAATAATGCATGATCCTACCATAGACTAAGTGATATAAGCTTTTATGCTCAAATCAAGTGCCAAACAGCTAAAGGCGGCTGCAATAAGGGGACACCTTGCTGCAGCCACCATCACAGGTCATATTTCGAAATTTGTTAAAAATTTGATTGGAGCTTCCCTAATATCAACATATAAGAATGTGGCGAAGCAACAATACTATAAGCTAAATAATCGTGATTATGTTTTCTTGGAGGTGACCAAAGTCATTCCTCCTTGCGTTCCTGAATGATCCGATACGTCTAAATGTACCCCCATCAGTCTGCACGAGAAGCAATCCAATTGATATACGTTCTTCAAATGCGGCAATTGGTAGACAGGATACTAGTATTGCGCCCCAACCACCTGACACATCATATTGGCCCGTAAAAGTATATGCGTAGCATTTTTCGATATTAGCGTCTTCAGGATTGTCCTGTCTAAGATTGGCCAAATGAAGAGCCTCTGCCGCGCCTAGAGTCTTATCATCTTCTGCAAGCCACAGAACATTCCAAGTTTCAATTGCAGGATTAAACCAGGCTTGTCGTAATACCGCTTTAATTTTTAAGGAAGCAGCAGTAATTTCACCGAAGAGGAAATCTGGAGACTTCAGTTCGGTTTCACAGCTAATAGTCTCACACCTATACAAGAACTGCTGATTATCGTCATCAAGGAGGCCGGCTTTATCATAAGAGATACGACCATCAACTGAAGCCCATGACCATGAAGGCGCTCTATACACGGTAGGTCGAGTGATTAGATAAGGTGACTGGTACCAATTCAAAGTGGACCAAGTGAGCTGCCACAGCAGCGAAAATTTCCATAAACCAGCATAATATCCAGGACCCAACATATAGGAGAACTCCATCGCAATTCCGGCAATAGCATTTAATTTGTCGCACGAGTGGGATGCCAACCGCCATGAATAAATATGAACGATTCGTAGCCACCTCTTAAGTTCAGTCTCTTGACCTGCCGTTGATTTAGCTAGTGCGGAAAAGGTCTCAGAATACCGATTTTCCACGGAATAAGGATCTATATGTAGGGAGTCTCCAAGATTGCGTACACCGACTTTGCAGCGCCATTGCAAGGTGTTGGATGCATAGATGAGGTATCGATGTGACATAAGCTGTTCTTGTAATGTCCAGGCTCTCTTGTTGATAGGCTCTAAGCTTTCGTCGTATTCAACGTCGCTGAGCTTTTGTACGGACATACTCCCAAATTAATTCTCGCCAAGGCGAAATGGGATGGTGTACGATTCTAAAGGCTTTCGGCGAGTTTGGAGAAATCCATGGGTAACACTTTCAGAGCTTGCAGCAACTATGGTGACGAATGAATTTTCATATATTGTTTTCATCATGGATATCTCGTGCTGTTTGTCAAACTCAGAGTCTTGTAGGATACAGAGAGAGTCTACCCAAAGATAGGGAATGGAGATGCTTTTTGTAATCGTGATTGCGTCACGGAGAGTCTGCGGTAGTTTCTCTAAGTCTAAATGCTTAGTATATTCTTCTAGATTTGACAGTCCAAGTGATCCATATGGGTTGGTCCCCCAACAGTACGAGAGTGCAACATACTTGCCTCGCTTCCCTTCAGAGACAAGAAGTCGAGGCTTGCCAGAAGAATTAGGAGGGTCAATCTCGATAACTCGCGTGGGTAAGATGCTTTCAGGTTGCGCTGGGCAGCTGTCGTGGTGGGAGCATTCTGCTAGCCAGCTTTTTATCTGTTTTTGTGCCGCATCCGTGTTCACCTCAGGTTGAAGCTGTCGTGCAGTAACAAATCGAGCTGCATTATCCTTGTCGTTGGTGAAGGCATAAAGATCCAGATTCCAACCTAAACCTCGCTCACGTAAGTAATGCATAACTATAATGAAAGTGTTTCTTCCTATAGGCGTGCTGTGGTCTACGTGGAAAGGACGGAGCTTAATGCGCACAACATCGTCTAGGGTTCCAACCCCTTCTTTCTTTGAAGTGGAAGTGTGAATATAGGAGCACCAGTTGCAACCATTAACTGCTGAGATATTGATTTGTCGTACAGTCTTCTCGAAGCGCAGTCCATGATTATGATCACAGCCTGATTCTTGACAGCTGCAAGTTCGCTGGAAATCTTCGGTGTTGAAGATATCCTGCCAACATTGATTGCAAACCAAAAGCCTGGCCTCCTTTATTGACTCCATGTAACTCCGTCCAGGAGATGAAAAGAAGTAATAATAAAGCTCTGCAGGAATAATGCCGCCTATATATTACAAGCAAGCTTGATACTCGCTGCGCTCGTAGGCCGAGCTTTCTCGAAGTGTCGAGAGCCAATCGAATTGCTGGAATGGCCATTTCGCGACCAATAGAAATCACCCTATATTCTTCAAATTACGTAAGCGACCTACAATGTTTTCAATATTAAGATATAGGTAGAAATAAGATATAGATATATTAGCTGTCGGTGTTGCCTCAGGCATTCTAATGACAATTGCATGGCAATAGCTTCTCGAGGTAAGCATGCATGATAATGCAGAGGTCATCCTGAAGCTTTTATGACAGCTGTTGCAGTCTGTTGGCGTACTCCAAAGCAGTGGCTGGGTTGTGAAGGTAACAAGGACCACGGACCACGAGGAGGCGGTCAGAAAGACCTATGATAACTTCGACTGCTTCACTGCGGCCATTGAGAACATGTGAGCGGCCATTATCGGTGATGGGGAATTTAGATATTAGTAATTGAGGGGGGGTTAGAGAGGAGCGTAGCTGATAACTGGAGAGATGGGCCAGCATATTTTGTGTCTTTATGCAAGTGACTTTCTATATCTTTAAAAAGGAAAGCTGATATGTAAGGATGACTACATACCATGAGTAGCGTCTGTGACGTCCACCAAAATAGAGTATCAAGTGCAGGCATTTTTGCGCTGTTCGTAGAAAAAGAGAGGTCTATAGCCGGGGGTTGATCTGGAAGATAGCTAGAGTCGTTCTCAGCCGGAGAGCGAAGTATTCACAATGCTTCAGTTTAATTTATGTGCCAAACCAAACTAAGACCCATTAGAAGAAAGTAAAGTATTATTCACAACCTAGTTATCAAATTTGCTGAGGATTCCAGTTTTGCGAAAAAACTTTAGTGACGTCGGTATCAGCCCGAGACACCGTGTTTTACCTGGTACATATCGACAAGCGTTGAAGCTGATTACGTATAAAATAAAATAAAATATCAAAAAGCTTAGGGAGACACATCAAGACAAGATTTTGAATATCATAATTATTACTTTTATAAACTTTTCTTGTATCCTGGTTCAGCTTGCTGGATACGCATAGAATCCTTTTGAGAGAAGCTCCTGGCTGGATCGGCTTCCATTAAGAATCCACCTCTATCCAAGAGGCCTCAGATGTCAACTTTAATACATGTTCGTGCAGTCTCGTTCAATTACAGAGATAATATTATGGCTATCTGTGAGTGGTCGAGAGACATCATTGGTGGGCTGCGAATTACGTTACAGAAATCACCAGTTTATTCGTATTTGAGACCCTGAAGCCCTCAATTCCGCATTACAAGCCTCGTTACACCATGAAACTTCCTATAGATGATGCGAAGTATGATTACGAGTACATAGTGTCAATCATACTCTTCAGCTTAGCTAATATAAACCCAAATTATTAATCGATTCGCATGGGTATATATCCCCATTGCTTGCTGGCAAATCTTAGCATTGGACTTCACTAGGAAATCATTACTAGAACAAGTCATGCATCTTATTTCTATCTAAATAACCACTAATTTAATTGGCTGGTTATATTATCTTCAGCCGTCTTCAAATTTCCGCTTAATGATGTGGATAGCTACGTCCGACTTCATCCACGTGACCCCGAATATGTTCGAAAAGTTTTGAACTCGAGGTCGTAGAATATCTAGAATATAGTACAACCTATAAATGGTGTTGTTATTCCGTTATAGATATATCAACTGACTCCATATCACATTCTCTTAATCATTGCATCATAGCACCTCTACGCCTACATCTGACAGTAAGCAAGCCTCAAGCAGCAAGGCAGACATATGAGTCTAGAAACCTAACAAGAGGATTCTTTTCTAGCCCAGTCATTGTTCGTTATCATCGAATGCGTTGTTTCACCACTACTAAACGCGTGAGAACACTTCAGCGCTTAGTGTCAGCACCTCATCCCTCAATCTCGAAATGGCATCCCGCTGCTCTTCGGATAATTTTTGGAGGCGACTATGATCGTTTCGAAGATCCTCTAGTTCACCTTCTAGATCCTTGATGTATTGCTGCTTGCGTTCCCGGAAAGCGCGCTGTGAAGCTCTATTCTGTTCACGTCGCCGCTGTTTCACACGTTGGTCAGATCGTGATAACAAAGGGTTGCTACCACACGAACTTGAAGAGGGATGCTTACAGTTATAGATTTGGCAGAACTCTTGCGTGCCTCTCTGCTCACTTTCATGGGCTCCTCATTGCTCAGCGTGAAGAGGGGGATTCCCACGGGCGAGACCGGATCTCGCTCTGATGGCTCTGGTGTACTGTCCACATAGTTTTGAGTTTCCTGCTAGGAGTGTCAGCACTGAGCGGTACTTTGGTGGAAGCCTAGACAATAATATACTTGGATCAGATTATAGTATATATCGGAAAGAGATGTCCCAGTTTCCATAGTAATGACACGGAGGTCCGCTTCGCTTGGTATAGGCAGATTGTACTATAGGTTTGGATATAGCTCAGCAGCTGTAATCTCAGCTTTTGGAATTGTTTCTGCAGGCTGACCATAAAAGCACAATATTCATTGTATACGGCATCTTTGTCACTCCGCTCTTTATTATCCATCATCTGCAACATCACCGAATCGTGGATACCCGCGGTCTGGTTAAGGTTCATTTCGGGATACATTTGTTGGATACTTTTAAGTTATGAAAGATATTAAACAATATTTACAGTAAGCTGTTTGTGTAGATTCACGTAAGACTTTTGGAAGAATGAGAACGGCGAGGGCTTTTATCTTCAACACCAAATGCCATCTCCATGACCTGCACTGCAAGAAGCTTAATGTACTTATTTCAAGGTGGGGAATATGCACCACCATACCAAACAAGGTGCTTTGTGGCGTTGCCATAGAATGCTATACATAGTGGCCATTGGCTACTGCTATTCGGCATACATTTGAGCCAGTACCTATGGAGTTCCGTGCTCTGGGTTGACGTTAGAGCTGGGGAAGCTCATACCAGTATGTCAAGGAATTAGGGCTTATATAATAGCCACTAGAGCGCTACCGGCAGCTGAGCGGAGATTTAAGGGTCCATGTAGTAGTATCATACATCGCCATGTAGTAGTCTCATGCATCAACGATTGGCAATCCATAGATCTGATATGCATTTCAACTAATCGCTGCGGAGTAATCCCTGATACCGTAAGACTTACCAAACGTGCTCTAACCATCTGTAGTATTTTGTGGCATTTCATAAGCTCATGGTATGGGGATTGACCTGCAGCGATACCGGTAAATCATATCCGGACGAAATGATCACCGCAAACATTCAAGCACTCGGGCGGCAGGGAAAGAGAGACAAGGATATGGTTCTGAAAACAAGTAGTACAGCACAATATGCATTAATTCTTATCAGAATAGGCTTTGATTCGCCTTTAAATGGCCCCTTTGGAGGACCCTTTACGCTGTTCCGCATCGGGAGTTTCGTGGCGTTTTTGGGCGTGATCATCAATTGCGGTTGTTAACCGATCACCAGTCGCACTCGCACTACCTCACAGCACGCTCAAATAAAGGACTGCTTCTCGAGCAATTTTCTTTTCCTTTTCATTATTATCTTTGTTCTGTGTGTCAGTACCAAATACGACGACCTAGCGCTTTGAAGACCTATGTGCGAGGAAGCCAGATAATTGCTAGTTGTGGAGACCAGCGATGAAATTGTTCCGCAGCGCTCTTTGCCTGGGGACGCTTGCCGCTCACAGCTAACATGCTCGCTATCCGATACCGAAAATCTCCTTCAGGCATGGTCTACGTTTGACCACTCTTTGCAGGCTGCTTGATACATAGTAGCGGTACATACGTACAGGCTTGTTGCTGACAAAGTAGTTGGCATGCTGGTGGTACCTAAGTCTCTGCCAAATTCTAGTGGAAAGCGATGTACCCCCGTGCCAATATTCTGGCACCAACGAGCCAGGCTCTCCAGCAGGGTCTATACGACGCAGAGAAAGGGATGATAAACTGGGAGGCTGTCGTGTCCTCAGCGATGTGCTCAATTTGATTCCAAATCATGCTGTCGGAAGTCCCTATTGGTTAGTGGACTAGCCAAGTCCCTTACTCCGAAAACTAAAAGATTGAGGAAAAGAGACTAATTATTTGTAGGTCCAAGACAGGATTTCCAGCAATTTATCCAGTTTCGCGAAAGACTGTTCAATTCGGGAAGCGTCCGTCCGTCGGCATCGATTACTGCTAATTACTTTTCTCCTATGTGTATATTGAAACAGCTGTCATTCCTGTCAATTAACGATGAAGTTCTTACCAGCTTGCGGGTGGACAGCGCAAGGATTATCTCCACCCACTTACCCAGAAATCTTTACTCTTCCCTAAGGCAACGCTACCGGATGAGAAAGAGGAAATTGGCGTCAGAACGATAGAAATCTGAGGCTCTTTGATCAGGAGAAGATATAAGGAAAGAAAAATGAAGAGATAATAAAAGTAGTAAATGTGTTCCACCTTTCCTAAGGTAACCAACTCATGCTCGTCTTCGAAGGTATGTGTGAGGTGTATTCAATCATTCAGTGCGGGGCTATTCCGTACAAAAGTCACGACCAACTAAAATGGGACTTGTCTGACTGATCTCTTGTGGGCTTATTTGATCAACGATTAACCGTGAGGGACTGGCGGAAAGGGGGCTTATTTTACCTATCCTCTAAGCTAATTAAGTGTCATTTCACAGGGGATCGCGTCACCTGAAAATACGCTTCCCCCTACCCCCACCATCAGGCCGAGTCGTTCTCTATTCAAAGGGTCTACTTAGATTTTAACAGAATGCGCAGAGTGGTCTTTTGATTACCATGGCGAGTGGAGTAAATCCTCGAAATAAAGTCACTCAAGTGTCAGGGGAGCGCAAGACAACTGTTCCAAATCGACAACTCAATTCATGGCGACTTTCATCAGCACCTCGAAAACAGCTTCAGGTAAGCCGCAAACGGTCTATGGCTACAAGCACTGGAAATACGCCTGACGGTTTCCACAACAGGATTCTAAGAGATGCAGACCGAATCACCAAATTCAATCTAAGCAGAAATTTAAAGACCCAGAAGCGAATCATGGTTATCCCACGGATTCTGCAGAGAGTCCTAGAAACCGACAGCTAATTCGTACTTCCTCGTGTTGTTCAATTAATGAAATTCAATCTTCGGTAGACCCATTTTGCTCTTTATCAAAGCACCTAAAACGCGACAGCCAACAACTGCTTCAATTCTGTAAGAGAAGTTAATTGTTGGTTGCTAACAAATGGCTAAGAAAAGTCACAGATCTGATCAATATGCCAGAAAGGGCATATGGTATCAAACCAAATGCAGTGTTCTGTCCAGTTCGGGAAGTTAGTTTTGCCGTAGCACAAACATCGCCACTGACCCTTGAATGGATGATACTCACCGCAGAATCATGGCTAGACGCTCTCCGAGGCAATCAGATATCATTATCAACAGTACGTCGAAGATCTGCAGTCTACAAATTATTACAAAAATCAGTGCTCGAGAGCTCGAAGCCATCAGATGCAGTAATCTCTGGGATTATTATGGCGGCAATTGCAGAGTCACGGATCTCAGGTCCTGAAACGGCAGCAGTACATTTTCGAGGTTATGAAGAAGCCATGCGGGCGAGCAAAGGACTAAAAAAGATGATTATATCATCCTCTGCTTCTTTCCCTTATACTAGTCATCTGATGCCGTACTTACTCTGCCAGCCTATGGCGACCGATGAGGTTTACAGAGAGGGTGCAACTGGATCAGTTTGGGGTATTCTACAGCTCTTTGCCATGGGGGAAAATAGCATCGAGCCGTCACATTTATTTTACTCCGTATTCCCTGACTACTCTTTGTCTAAAGCCTCATCTACACGCTTCGAATTAGCCCCGGGAATCTCCTTATATTTGACCTCAGGACCGTTTGCCCCGTATCTCATATCTGCATCGAGGATATATCATCGATATAGCGAGAAAACATGCCATTTTGCTGCACTGTTTATCATCGCATCGACGCTTTGGAGAATAAGCGGAGACAGGACGCGATTGCTTTTATTCTTCCAAAGATCAGATACCTTACTTCAAGAGAGTAGTCTCCATAATACGGCAGGGGTGAACTCTCTCACGATGGAAGGATTCATGTGGCTTATGATAAAAACGGCCTTTGACGTCCATGAATCTTGGAGTGATAAAGAAAGTACTTTAAATCATCAAGCAGATGTGATTGTTGACCTTGCCTCAGCTCTGAAGCTATTCCGGTCGTGCCAGGAGTCCGTGAAGCAAGAGCTGATATACCTCTTCTCTAATTTTCTTTCTGGTAGCAGTCAATTCCATCACGCTCTTGCCTAAGATCAAGTCAAGAACAGCAATTTAGCACCGTCATCAATACAATTGCTTTAGGTCTACAAGAGCTGGGAGTGAGTATTGGTTAATGCAAATTGAGGATGATGCTGGTGAGGATTACAATTTAATGACACCTGTAAGAGGTTCATACGGAAGGGGGGCAAATTCTATTTAGAAATACAGATTATAGCTGTAACGTTTACAAATATTGCCACTTAAGGCATCATCGGGTCTCTAGATTAGGTTATGTAACTTAACTGCAAAGCATGATGAAATTTTAGTGCAACTGCTTAAACTAGCTATCCAGAGGACAGTGTGTAGTTTCCGTGTAGTTTCCCATAGCAGCGCCAATATGTTTCTGTTGATTATATGCCATCGCTATCAGATAGATATAGCCAAAGTAGCATATCAGAAATTTTCTGCCACTACAGCTTAGACTCAAAAAGGGGTGCCCTCATTATTGACACCCATTATTGAATTACCTAGAAGCTAGTGAAACAATGTTACGCAGCCACTCAGACGTCACGTTAAACTTTTCGGAATCGGCCCGGCGAAGCCGTACACTCTCGCCGGACCTCTCCGGAGAACACGGACATAAGTTCTGTCTAACGATCGACCGTTAAATTGCCGCTTACAGTAATTAAATTGTTAACTTAGTTACCCGAAAAGAAACCCCTGGTAGTGCCTAATAAGGCTGGTGCCTTTCCTGGATAATTAGCCTCTTGGCTATGATAATACCACCACTACCTCCCTACGCAAGAGATGGTGCCTTTGAGGAGATTTGACTGATGAGGAGGGCCGGGAAATCTTACGGCAAAAATTGCCTTCTTGTAATACTCACCTGTAACCCCGGGCACTCGCCACATGAGCATACATAGCTTACATTGTTCGCTGCATCAGTCAGCATCTGTGCTAAAAAGCACTGCTATGTCAGGTAGCTGAAGTGCATTGGACAAACGTGTTATGTTGTTTCGGACTATACGCCGATGATGCGCGTTTTGGCCACCTTTTTTCCTCAGCACAATTTTTTTCAAAGGTACATTGATATATTAATATTCTCTTTATCATGATCTTTAGATTGACATGAAAGCCTATAGCCATACCGAATCTATCTGGTCTATGTAACTGACTTTCTATTTTATAATACAATTGGTGAAATTTCTTATACTAATATTGATGCTACGGATTCGGTTGCTTGAAAATGGTAGGAATGTCATATTTGTCTCGTCCAATATTGAATCTATAATTTACTAATTGGCGGTGGTTCTTTGCTCAGTATCACAAGTCCCTATTTAAAGTCGTAAGTTGTAGTGCAATGCTGAATCACGGATACCCGAGATACCTCTTGTGTGCATGTGGCAATGAGCCTTGAGTTGGAGTCCGCAGTAAACAGTCTAGATTGTGCTAAAACCCGGCCATCTCGGGCCCACGGTGATCGCATTTCTCCATACACCGGTTCATCAGCGCGGAACCCTTCGTGGAGATAAAAATGCACAGTATGATTCATGGTTGTATAAACTTTCGGAAGTGGTCGCCATCTGCGAAAAGAAGAAAGCCCAAAGGCGAAGCCATGTACTCCAATGCTTGCGTCGAGTATGGAAATATCTGAAAGCTGCAGGATTCCAAGGATATGAATGATCTCTGGTTGTGGGTATGAAAGCGGCTCTAGAAAAGGTTCGAATTGTAACAATGCGCGGACGCAATCGGAACTTGGTGTAGGAACTATAAACGCTTTGTCAGTAGATGAGCCCGCCAGATTAAGGGGAAGGGAAAAGGTCAACCATTCTTTTGCCTCGCAGTTGGCAATATCTGCCATTTCCAGAAGGGGCCATTAGTTGTTCGGTAGTTTTGCATTTCGTCATTGGTAAACCCTCTCTCGCTCTCGTAAAGCTCGAACTCTGGCACAGCTGAATGTGTCAATACCGGTGCATTCCTTTTTGTGGTGAAGCTGGCTGTGCTAAACATGATGAGTAGGTCGTTTTGCATGGCGTTTATTACTCTAATTGCAGTGGACAAGCTAGTCTTGATTCTGTTAACCTTATACGTGACGGGCTCACTTGGAATTCCAACAGAAATGAAATGACTCTGAAGACAATGAAGATAAAAATGTGGATGTGGTGGAAGAGTCATATATGCAGCCAAGGCACACTGAGGCAGCATCACACTGCCGGGAATATAATTGCCATTAGGAAAGCTGTAGGTACGTTCGACGTTTACGAAGGTATCCTTTACGTGGATATCAGCCATTAACCAGATATCAAATTTTTGGACGAAACTCACTTCGGCAATCTTTTTCAACCTAAGAGATTCTTCAAATTTCGAAGTAACCATCTTGAGCAGCAAGTTATTTCTAAAGAAATTATCTGTGCCAGGCCTTATAGAACTCAAGGGCACACTATACTCGCAGAAAGCTGGGGGGGGGGGGGGGGTGCGGCACAGCTGTAAGCCTGTACGTGACGCACGGCGCTCAGCTGAAATGCTGTGGCCCCCAATGGCGGACTTGAAGACGCCGCGTGCAGCAAGATTGCGTGAAATGAATTACCGAAAGCTTCGTGGCGTGCTTCGTTTGTAAAGCTAAATGGTTCGCGCCGTTGCAGGTCTATGAGTGAAAGCGTTGTAACCAATAAACCTGAACAGAATCTGTAAAAGTCGAGTGTGACAATTTGATCACGACTAGAGCTGATTGGGATGGCCTTAAGCAAGAATTAGAGTCTAGGAATCTAAGCTTTATATAGTGTCTAGGAAATACTAGATCTGCCCAATAAGGTGGCTCCTGCACCTAACAACAATACATTTCCAAAAAACATCTTTGACTGGAATTATGTTTCCTGTCTTCCCTTGAGTTTACTTCTCGCGAGACACAGAAAGGCCTACTTCTATTGTCTCAGGGGTTCGGCGCTTATTCATAGATTCCAAATCACGAAAGAACGGAAGGATAATTTATAGTGATTAATAATCACTCGTAAATCTTGGAAAGTTAGCTCGGAAGAGGTGTACTTTAGAAGTATCAATTGTGCAACGACAATTCCTTATAATGTATTAAGAGAGACAAGGCTTGTTAGTTGTGAAATACTGTAGTTAATTATCTAGCGTAATTCGCGATCGATTCTGCCAAGATCATCAAATTTATCAACATAGTCAATTGCAGAGCTATAGTTTATATCTAGCAAAATACCAGAGATAGTACTTATTATAGATGTGCATTAAATCCCCTAAAATTATTATAAGGGGTCCTGCGGAGACAGGCTCGAGGGTTACGTCAATAGCAGGGTGAGCGAGGTTTTCAAAAAAGATATGGAATCGTTAATGACACCAGCTGTCTTTAACACATAAGCACTACATATCCCAATATCTAATTCCGTAATTCCATTCTTTGAAAATTTTCAATACCTACAATTCAATAGTGCCGAAAATGGCAGATCTATTCAGCAGTATTGCTATCATTGGCGGAGGCATAACGGGACCCGCGCTGGCTATTGAACTGCTAAATGTCGGCATCAAATCCACAGTGTACGAGGGTCGACCGAGAGACTATCAAATCGGCGGAAGCATGGTGCTGACACCAAATGCCTTAAGAGTTTGCGCTCGCCTGGGAGTTTATTCTAAAATTCGGCAGATAGCTTTTATCCATGATGGAGTCGATCTGGTGAACATAAACGGAGATCATCTTGGAACTTTTGTTTTAGGGGGCGAGAAGGATTTTGGATATCCTGCTTTGCGCCTCCATCGGTCAACTGTACGAAAAGTAATTCTAGCTGAGGGGGAAAGTAGGGGCATCGAGATAAAGTACAATATGCGTTGTATTTCTATCTCAGAGTCCAGCAATGGAAGCAAAGCCAATATTACATTCAGCGGGGGTGAAAAGGTAGAGGCAGATTTGGTAGTAGGTGCTGATGGCATTCATTCCCTTGTTCGGGATTATCTGTCTCCTGAGAAAAGTGAACCAATTTTCAGTGGTCAAATGACGATTGGTGGTTTTGTGTCCAGAGAACTCATAACGGTGAATGATCCAGATGCAGCAAAGATAATCTTAGGTCCCAATGGATCTTTTGCAAGAATGCCTGCTGCAGGTGGGAATACTGATGTATTTTTCTTTTCGACCATAGAAGTCTCAGACAGGAGTCTAGTAGAGTGGAGAAAATTAGATTCTAATAAACAAGAGTTGGTAGGGGTGCTGAAAAATAAGTTTGGTGCTGCGGGATGGTCAGACATTGTTAGCCAGTTCATAAGAAACGCACCACTGGAGAATTATTACTCTTGGCCGTAAGAAGACACCCCTCATTCTCGTTATAGGCTGCTGCTAACCATGAACAGATATAGATTCGTTCCTATGCTGGAAAGGTGGTCTTCTAAAAAGGAAAGGGTGGTGATTTTAGGTGACTCAGCTCATGCGATACCTCCTAGTGCAGGCCAAGGTGCTGCCATGTCTTTAGAAGATGCTTCAACTTTGGCAATAATAATCGAACGTACCAAAAAAGGACTTAATTGGAGTTATTTGCTTTCCAAGTGGGAAAACCATCGCAAAAAACGAATTAGCAAGGTGATTGAGAGGACAAAGTTAGGTAGTCATTTGAGAAAAGGGACGAAGAACGATATTGAGCAAGATGAGAAAGAGAGAAGTGTAAGGCAGGGATCGACCGAAGTCAATTTGTTCTGGCTTTATGGATATGATGTGGAGAGTTTCTCTGAAGTTTTGGACACATAACTGAAGGTTATTATATAAACAAAATTGCCATATTCTGCCGATAATGACCTAACAAAACTCGATAACCAACAGTACTTTCATAATGTGCAGAGGAAGTGTAAGAAACTGATTCTGGGGGAAACTTACTTGGAAACTTCTGACTCTATTGGGATGATAACAGTACTTGAAATAATGGACTTGTCCTGATGAATACTGCAAGAATAACGAATCACGTCAAAAAAATTTGAAACTCAGCAACATACCAGTTAATAATACATAAAATAGGATAACAGGCACCACTGAATATGTTAAGGGAGTAGTCAAGAAGATTAGTTACGAGATGCCGAATGACGAATGCCTTCAGTGCTAGTAACTCCAGACCAAAAGTCTCATCACGTCATAAAACTCTGTGGATTATATTAGTGAAACTTTTACATGTGATAATTCCAAGAAGGTCGAGAATTTTAGATACTTGAGCGAGAAGTTCGCAGACCAAACAAACTTGGAGAAGAGGCTGAAATATTTTAGAAAAAAGGAGATAATGAGTTACGCTAGAGTACATTCGGGACCGGCCCGAGGAAACCGTGTGTCCACCGGCGATTCGAAGAACATAGGTGTTGTTAGAACAGGGTATACACTACTACTGAGCAACATTTGCAGCGCTGACACGTACTGGAAAGCCAGAATCATGGCTGAGTATAGGACCGACTGTACCCCGGTGTATAACGAAGAAGTCCGGATTCTGGTTGTTTGAGATTATCGGCGCTAGCTTTGTAACTGGCCGTGCAGTCAGGAAAGATATATCGTTCCACTCAAAGATCTAGCTGTTATACGAGTCGTCTGCGTGTATCCATATTGTATTTTTCACAAGGGGTGGCAGAGAACCCAATCCGAAGAGTAAGTGTATAGCTTCTCCGGATTAGACATAGAATAAGCAACAAAACCACAAAAGTATACCCTCCTTCGAAATGAGCGCTTCTATTGAACTCATTTTTGGGGCCTTCCTTTGAACACGTAAAGTCCCGAAACATGCAAAGAATTCCTCGAACTACTTCACGAATACAATATCAAGACAATTGATACTGCATCCCTATACATGGATCCATAGTACGTGTATTCACACTTTGGCACACAAACTGATGCTAGATAGAAGGATCCTGGACATCTCCCTGGCAAATTAGATGCATCCGTCTAATTCACTACTAATACTCCAATTCTACGAAACGATTTAATTGACGCGATGTATATTGCTCATCGGTGAAATTCTCAGATTGCTCGGGCTAAAGCCATGAGCCTTCGTTAACTGATCACTATACATTGTCGTGTTAATCTAAGATTCAACCTCTATCCATATGAGGACTGCTTAAAGCTAATTCTGAATTGCAGTTTCCATATAACTTTTATTTTGCCATCCTGTACAATGATCACGTCTAGCCCCTGCATGAGACTCGGATTCTCTGCAGGCCCAAAGGTCCACTCCAAAGATCCCATATTCTGGCATATCTGTGCCTTTCCCTTGATGTTAAACTGGAAACCTGGAGAATCTTCCAATAACTTCGTAGCTACCTTTTGCATTTCAACCTTTCCATAATTAACGGTATGAGTTTCGAACCATACTACGTCGTCGGTGTATGTTTCCTCAATAACTCTCCTCCGAATCAAGTCATTTCGTTCGTTAAAGACAGAGAGCAGATTTGTTTTCAGCAGAGTCTTTATTGAATCCTCTGATTCAGACGACGAAGTGCGAACGGAGATAGACATGCTGGTATATTGTGTCTGTTTGGGGTTTAGAAGCGAACTGGGTCCTAAGATGGAGATAAGTTAAAATAGTCGATATGCTTTCATAACAAGATGTCTCTGGATTGCATACCCCAACTGATATCTTTCTCAGGTCTAACTATAGGCTTTAACATATCATATAGCTACTATAGAACCCAAGAACTTATACCTTTGCATGTGTTCCGGCCAATAAGCCAGTCTGGCCGGATAACTATCTCACCAGCCGGATAGCTAGCCGTCTAGCCGGTAGCCCAAATATTTCACATTTGTCTATAAACCGGCCAGATAACAACCAGGCGGCCCGTGGGCTAACATAGCTCAAATAACGATATACAGTTTACTTCATGGCTGATACACAGCAGGTCCCTCTGGGAGCAACACATTGAAATTTCGTCTTTCAACACCTTTAGGAGTCATAATCGATATTGAGTTTCCGCTCACTTTGAAACAGAGTATCCCAGAGCGGTTGGCGGCAACTACCTTCAAGTGATGTCAATATCTGCTTTGAGCTCGTAGCAGAAAGATGTTATCCTGTAAAAACTGTACGCTACTTGATATACTGTATATTATGGTATAATACCAGCTAAATATAGTTGGTGATCTATGGAACACAGGTCCACTCAAATTCAATACAAATTCGAAAAAAATATATTTAACAACTCAAATATACTATAATTATCATATAGAGTCAAACGGCGACAGTCGGAAAATAAAAACAGGCTGTCTTTCTAGTCAATGCTGACGTCACAAGGATATATGCTCATACACGTATTGCCCACATATTCACCACTCAGCAAAGTCTGAATGTTCCAGTCGTACAACAGAAAGATACTATATACGATAATCTAAGTGATACCTAGTCAACATACCTCCCAAAGTTATCGAGGAACTCCTTGAGGTAGCTTGATAAGCTGTGGCCAGGAAGATTTTGAGCTCGCCGAAGATAGCGAACACCGTTGGTAAAGTAATAATCATCTGCTGGCGAATCACTAACGCTACCCATAGCCATGTGTAATTCCGCAATCTACTAGACTTATTAACGTAGAGCCTTATATAATTTGTACAGAATTTCGCCTACTGTAGAGAGAAAATCCCCAGTCACAGCATCTCTTGTCTCAGCCACGACAAGAGCTCTATGAAAAAAGTCAATCGCAGCATATAGATACCCGCGAGCCTCGACTTGTAGAGGTCTGTCCAGCCGGACATAGAAATGCACTGTAAGCCTGGTTAATTGAGCTCCACTTGCCACAACCTTACATATTTCCCACCATTATCATCGGTCCCGTTTGATGATATACTAGTTCTTGTACTCTGTAGTCGTGCCAGAATACTCTGAGATAATTGAAACCAGTAATTTCCAAGACCTGATGTAATTTATGCCCTCAGTATCTGAGACTCGTGATTGTGTTCTGAGACCAAAATTGGTTACATACCTTTCAAGCATTCCATGTTTTCTGGGTGGCTTTGGAGCATAAGTAGCCACTTCATTTGGCACCACTCAGCGCTATCCCGAATAACGCAGTGCTCATCAAGAAAGGCATAGTCCTGTAGTACTTGGACAACCCATACCTGCTCCGCAAGTCGCATAGGGTCTTGGAAGAAGTCCAGATGATCTAGGGTATCCACAGCGTAGTGTGCAAGGGTAAGATCTTCCGGATCTTCCGGTGCCTTCTGAGAGGTAATTTCGTACAGTGACCTTATAATTTCCTTTATTGGACTTTTGCTACCGCATTCGGGATATGCCCGCCGTGGAATCCGGCTCGTTGAGCTGTTTAATTGTTGAATAATTATTTGGATACTAATAGGTGATCGTGTCTTTTAGCTTACGTCTTTGTACTCCCGCGAAGATATCAGTGTAGTAATGCAGAAATAGCAAACCTTTTTATAGTCAGTTTATATGATAGCATCGTAGTTGACTGCAGGGGCTTATTTGTAGGCTGAACCCGATATAGAGTAAAGCGCTTGTTGTGAAAGATGTTGTCAGGATTATTCCTGTAGCCTCCCTCTTGACAGATTTATTTAGCAGGAAAGCCTATTTTAGTTTCCGGGATATTTGAGAGATAATTAGACCACAATATTTGAGTGCTATATGCTATACGAGTGTGCGCCTTCGGCCTCGGCCGAGAAAATAAGATCAAAACAGCTTTTCAACAAAACCTAGAAAGTTTATTTAGCGCAGGTAGCAAATTTCACAATAACTCAGCTAATTATTCGAAGATACCAATAAGCGTTTAACTTGGAATAGATATTTATTTTGTAGAATTATTACTTTATATTTGTCAAGTATACTAGGAGTTATCTTTGCATTACTATACTATCAATACCGCAAGATATTAAGCAGTCCGGGAATAACTAAGTCGTACATTAACTAACAGTTAAAGTTATTGCCAATAACTTGGAGGTGCCATAACGCCTTTGACCGAGACATGTTATAAAACCGATAGGCCGACACGACCCAACGCGGCACATGCGGCCCGGTGAGTCCTGGTTCTATTGGATCCGGAGGCAGCACGTTACTGAAACTATGGGTAGGCAGTATTTTGCACTATTCCCTTGGCCGGTTGGAATGGCTTGTCGGCGAGTTTCTCACAGAGGGTATCAACTTTGCTCTTCAGTCCTTCCCAGCTTGCCAACGGTGTAGACGCCTACGAAAGAAACGTGACTCGAATCTACCGCAATATCGGAATGGATTCGCTTCGACCAGGTATGCTCCGCGATTTTGATACAGGAACACGTCGATGATGGGTTTGACAATCACTTTCGCGTGCCAACGGCGACTGGTCTCAACACACGACGCGGTTGGCAAAAGCTCGATCTTCAACCCGCCTGTTGAGGTGCTGGCAACTGCTTCAAGCCTTGGCATATACTGCCCCTCTCCGCCGTTGAGTACCACCATCCTTGCTGCTGGAAGTGTTATCAATGACTGTGGCGGCGATGCTAGATTCGGCATTGGAGAGCCCCTGGAGAACCCCAATAAGGAAAGAGCGAAAAGGAAGAGTATGGAGCCAATGCATTATGCCAGTGGTTTCGGCGACGGAATAACTATTTTATTGGGACAACAAAGAGTTGCAAGAGTACAGTAGTGACTGCTAGCTTATGGTACTCCCGGCTTAAACAATAATTTCTAGATTGGCCCAGGCAATACAGTTGCATACTGTACACATTCACGCGCACTATTCAGGGGGTGGGGTAGCCAGATCGTCTCAGTTACCTTGTTCTCGATCCGATGCCTAAAAATCTATTTGGGGTGTGGCTTGGTAGTAGGGCGCCTTATTGAGATGTCACGTACATAGTGCTGACATCCCGCCTGTCGAGTGCCTCAAGGTCCTGTATGCTTCTGAAGCAAGGATTTCGTCTCCTTATGAAGCGAGGAAATTACACTTCCGCTTTCGAGGGGCGATAATTCTAAATCTACAAACTATTCATTATTGATGCTCTCCTAGAACGCGATGGTTCAAATATATTTCTGGATATCTAGAACCCTAATGAAGCAGGTAAAGCGGCAGAACCCCTGATGCCAAGGCTTGGCTCCTGGCTCTGGTTTGACACTGAACAGCCTCCGCCTCAGGTTAATCCGCACAACTCTGAGGCTGTAATAATGTACGTACACAACTTCAAGCTGCATTAAAGAGGCACAGCAGCAATCCTTAATTAACTCGTCTTCCCCGACCGTCTTTTAAACTCAGAATCTCTTTTAGTTCAAGTAAGCTCAAGTGGACCAGAGGCATTTACGCGTTATGCCATCCACTTCAAAGTCTACTTCTACAACTTCTCCGGATCCCGTGGTAACTGACCAGGCAGTTATCGCGTCTTTCAACCGGGGCCCTGTTACATCCGTCTTTGTACCTCCTGCATCATGCCTGTCTACACTTACGAAGATCGTGTCTATGTACTTTGGCCACGAAGACGGTGACTATTATGACCCTGCTTGTTTCCCGAGTAGTACTATCCCAGAGAGCAAAACTCAATGGGACCTCTTCTATTGTGAGCTCCGTGCCTATATCTTCGTTGAAACAATTGTAAACTAATTGAATACAAAGACAGTCCAGCGCAATGTCCACAGGGTTGGTCAGAAGCGACGACTTTCACGAGCAGCTTCACAGGCCATCACGACAGTACGCTTTCCCTCGGCGCTGATACTACTGCCGTCCTCTGCTGTCCATCGTAAATCACCTCCAATATTATTTATTTGGCCGCGACTGTTACTAATAATACTTTGTTATACAGAGGGTATAGTTACCTAGACTATAACCACCGATGCGCGTCAGGTTTCGCCGACATAACGACATACCTCACGTTTTATAGCCCGATTTCTGGCGACGATGCATGGACTAAGGGGCCTGTGCTAACTGATCAGTGGGTTCAAGGAACTAGCACATGGACAATATTTGGAGACGGCATTCCTGTATGGTATCAGAGCTCGGATTTGGCATTATTCAGAGCTGCTACTGCTACTAAATCCTCAACTACCTCATCAACGAGCACAAGTACATCTCCAACTTCAACATCTACTTCACCTGCGACAAGCACCCCAACTTCGAACTCGTCAAGCGGCCTATCCACCGGAGCGAAAATCGGAATTGGCGTGGGCATTCCTTTAGCCGTCCTAGCTCTTGGCATCATTGGATTTGCATACTACATGCGACGGCGTCGCAAGAATAGGGTGCTGCCGACAGAGCTACAAGGGTTAGGGAGAAAGGAAATGACAGATGCTGAAGAGCTTGCACAACCACATGTTGTGCACGAGCTATATACGGATAACGAACCGCCGGAACCGGGAGAACTTCCCGCTCGATGATATTAACAGCATCCTGATTCTCGCTACTGCGGGATTTGTATACAATTGTGATCGTCTATGTTTATTTCAACGGTAGAGAGATTTTTTGGGAGTTGACCCGTAGGGAGGGTATTGCACATAGCTATAAGCAAGCGACTGGAGTTGTGTTAGAGAGCAGACAAGATACGGTAATTTTGGATAGCATGATTAGACTTGTTGCTTATGTATAATGTATAAAACGATTATATATCGCATAGTTTTACGCTTCAGTTAATTGTCACATTAGGTAATGGAAGGCTATACTTCTCGTCTAGATGATTGTAAAATATTGATAGAACTGTCTACTTGCCGTATAATTCGAGAGATCTGTTTCCGTGGTTTTATTAATGTCGTATTCTTATGCTGATTATAACACTACCCAGCTATAATCTCTTCATATATATATATATAGTAAAACTGCACTTTTCATCATTAGTGGAAACGGCAATATCCTCTAAGTAGCTTTCCCCAGCGAAAGAATCACGCGTCGTTACATCAGCAGCATGATGTTAGTCGTTTGTAACGTTGTCCACATCGTTGAGTCCCTTATGACTGGTCACAGAGCACGACTCTATGCCGTATATAGTTGAGATTTTATCGGTCCAAGTTGCTCCGATAACGATATTTCTGGTTTGTTAGGTATGCAGGCTATTTAGAGCTGCAAGACGTATAGAGAAAATTGGTTTGATGAGCTACTTATAGATAGCATAGGAACTAATAGCACATCGATATTTGCGTTGAGGGCATGGCTTCTAACTATCATTGTAAAATAGAATCTCTTTATAAATCTTTCTAAATAAATCTACTGGATAAGTTCTATAACCCTCCAAAGTAATCCTAAATCACTCTAGAAATCTAGGCGTTCCTTTCTATACTGTGAGGAGCCTGACTTTTAAGCGCCTTGCTAAACGAGAAATGAACAAAGATTGAGGATAAGTAGCCACCAGCGCCAATTTAGATTGGCATTTCATAGATAGGACTGAGTATTCGGTCAATTCTTAGGCATATGTAAACTCCTGTCCAACGAGCTTTTCACTCAGCGCCCATAGCTTATCTTGGTTGTCAACTCCAGTGGCGTGAGCCATCAGTGGTTCAGTAACGACGGCACAATCACGGAGGAAGGCGCCGGATTGATCTAGAAACAGAACAAAATTAGAAAACAATAAAGTGGTAAGCAGAAGTATGAGGTTAGTACATACTACGGATGTTTGGTGCCAAGGCGGCATAGAGAGTTGTGGAAGCTCCCTCAACTAAGGTTTTCAGTTCTGCTTTCATATCGGCTCCTAATAAGAAGATTACTACGCTTGACCGAGAGGTTTCCTTTCTAAATATCGACGATATGAAGATTGTAAATTTAAATTATAGTCAGTCTTACCATTTGCGGCCTTTGTTGCTATGGCCATTCCATCCTTGAAACTTTCTTGGCTGATATCGGCTTGAAGTTTTGTTTCGGTAACAACTAGTATCATTTCACAGTCAGCAACTTGCCAAAAGCATCTTAAAGCATCTTATTGTATGGATGGCAGCGATCAATGTGGGAAACATACGTCCAGGTTCGAGGGAAAACGCAAGTACCCCCGTTCCTCTCAGTCTTGCTGTCAGACCTGATGCAAAGAGAATATTGGCTGTTTTTGACTGCCCGTAAGCCAACCAGGGATTATACTCGGTACCGTCCTATCAATTAAGCGTCAGTATGTAGTATAAAATTACAGACAGTGGAAATTTTACTTTGAAGTTGTAATCGTCGAAACGAACACCACCAGTTATATATCCGCCGCTTGCAATATTAATAATCCTTGCACCTTCTCCGGCAGCAAAAATTTTGGGCATGATCAAGTTGGTAAACAAGAAATGACCGATGTGATTTGCAGCAAACTGTAACTCAATTCCATCTGGACTTTTCGCGAAATCCGCCTTTGCCATAACTACAAAACGTACTCAGTACAACCCTGCGATTCGCCATGTCGGTATGGAAAGGACTGCACTCACTGCCGGCATTATTGATCAAGATATCTAATTTTTCAACCTGAGAGTTGATCACTTCGGCGGCATGCCTGACGCTAGATAAGTCGGCCAAATCTAGCTGTACAAAGCTAACTGATATCTCTCGATTGATGTTCTGGATCTGATCAATGACAGGCTGGATCTTGCTCTTAGTACGGCCAGCAAGAATAATGGCCTTTGGCTTGCCCGCCGCCAGGAAAATGGCTGTCTGCGCTCCAATTCCACCTTCACTTGGACCGGTTATAAGAACTATTCCCTAGCTGTTAAATTTCCAGGTGGTAATGCTATGTTTGAACGCGTCCACGCCCTTATAGCTTTCTAATACGACACTCACCTGTTTTACCTGGGACTTCGGATTTAAAGGCACTGACGACCTGATCACCAGTGGTTCTTGCTGAGAAAGATGCCATTGCGAATAAAAGATTCTTTCTTGTAATCTGAGGAGGTTGGTAATGTTCTGGAAAATACTGCTTGCAATTTGGTAGGTATGAATTCCAAGAGGTCGACAGTTTTATATAAAAAACTATTCCTTGTTCTATGATCATATAATGAGCTGATTTCCCATTTCATTGGATCAATACATTAATCAGCATCCATCGCAAGTTCCCTTTTCGATGGAAATGCTAACGCCTGAGATCTGTGAAATATGATTGGACCGATCGGGTTGCTTGCATCATAAGTGGCTGTGGCGCTGGAACTCCACGCTCCACCCATGTTGATTACGTGAGTCGGATTTTTCCTATTTAAGCTATTGCCGGTCTCAGAGGATATCCAGAGGGAAGAGAATGTTTCCTTGAAGTCTAAGACGGGGACATCTAGCATAACTATCTTCCGACATGTTTACCACCTTGAGAAATGTTGCGGATAGCACCCTCGTCACCGAACATGAAAGCAACGTTTTCACGCGCATTGCTTGTCAGGCATGCCGTTCCGGCAAGGTCAGTGTTTCATCCGCTGTAGCTTTTCCTTGGCTAGCAGTGAGTTGATACCATCCCAACCACAGTTGAAGTGCGTAAGGGAAAAAGGAGGCTGCAGGAGATGTCGCGTGAAGGACATTCCTTGCAGATTCTCCGATTCGTCTCGGTCAAGACGTTGGCGGACTAGGAATGTCTCATCAAAAGACAGTAGCTCTACGACCGTTACACACCAAGCACAGGTGCCTATTGAACATAATGCCTCAAGCTCAGCGTCAGGTCAATCGGTACAGTTGTTGGGACCCAGCCCTGCGGATTCTTCATCAGCAGCTCCTCTTTCATGGATAAACAGCACTTCCTATCGTGGGTCAGAAACGTTAGACCTCGAAGGAATCTTTGACTCTCGATTGACTCATTGGAACGACTTTTTTAGCGGGAGTGCCTTGACTGATGGAGAGAATTATTTCCAACTACACCATCCGGATTGGATTGCAGAGCCTCTGGACGCTGAAACAACACTAACCGCAACCAGTACCGACCATAGACCTTATAGTGAGTATATTCATAGACAATGTTGAAATCATGCCTTTATCATTATCATAACTAAACTTTATTGTCAATACAAATAGGTCATGCCGACGTGTTGCCGGCTTCAGTGTCCGGTTCTTTGACTTTTAATGAGTTAGAGTGCGCTACGACCATACGAGCTTACGATTACACCGAGGCTATTGGGGCCGTGCCAGATAATGATTCTCCTACCGGTGTTACTATTGATATAGAGAACCCAGAATTCCCTGGAGATGTAGAGATTCTGAGATCCCCTCAACAGGGTAGAACAACAACCGGTGTAGATATGGGTGCACTGGGCCCTCAACTATGCAACTGTCTGAGCGTGGCGCTTGATATTCTTGATACAATTACTGTCAATGAGAGTAACTCTACTATACCCATGATTCCTCAGCTTATCCGTCTCAATAAGCGGGTTTTGATGCAATCAAGACCACTCCTTGATTGTACTCGCTGCAGCGGCATACCGACGATCACGATGTTGCTTACCGTGTTATGCCAAAAACTCATATCATCATACGAAAACATAGTTGATCTACTTGTCCAGTTGTATGGGCAAGTTCATGAAGCCCCTAATAGTGAGGCTCAAGTTCCGGTTGCCGGATTTGAGGAACCCGATCGTGTACGGGTGAGCACTTATCAGGTAGAATTGAGGGAGGAGCCGTGTGTATTTGTTGGTGTTATAACCCTACAGCTGGGTATTTTCAGGACGTTCTTAGTCAACCTTAAGACTGTTCAAAGCAGCAAGTCAAACGCTCACGTCATGCTCGTGGACTCTATAGATGCACGAGTCTTGAAATTAGGGCATTTTATTAACAGGCGCTGCGAATTATGACGTGGAGCTTTCATGTATAAGTAACGAACTTGCCCAAGGAATGAATAAGGCATGTTCAAGCCAGTTACTTTAGGGACTGAAGTTTTCGGATTTGCAAAACATCCAACGCTAACTCGAGATTGCTACTAATGTCGGCCCCTCATTTAATTTCTTAAATTTCTTACTTTTACAAAAACTCATTATATTCATATCACTCGTCAATTTGCTACTTGGCAATTGTACCAATAATATAATCGTATTGAAAACCTCGCAACAATGACGTTATACCTTGTAGTAGGAGAATCAATAACAAAGACAGGAGTGGAAATAGGGGCTTCGTTTAAGGTCGCATTTTGCCTCATTTACCTAGATCTGGGGAAGGGAAACATTCGGCAATTGGAACCAGAGCTGGCAAAGAATGGTGATTAGAGATCACCTCTACGGTAGATAGCGAAATGCAATGTAACCGGATTTAAGTCTCCCATTCCCCGTGTAAAACCCATGATATGACCATGTGTCACACCTAGATTACCTCCTTAAACCAAATCAAGTAATTTCCGAGTCCAGCTTACCTAACGGCGCTACTCAATCTACGCCAGAACTATTTGATGTAGATTTCAGAGAGCCATTTAGACACCTACTAATTAAATGACAAGAAAAGCTGGACACCCGTTGAGCAAATCCAACATGTATCATAGCTCTTCAGCATCACGTAATACCCATGAAACCTCGCCCTCTTTGCGGAAGGTTAGGAAGGGGACACACAGTTGTTGGGAGTGTAAGCTATAATTAGATAAGTATAAAGTTCTCTCTAACAAGACTGCAAGGTAAACGCCGAAAGATACGTTGTCGCTATAGTCCAGATAGTACCATATGCAACTGGTGTCTATCACATGCCTCACAGTGCGTGTCACAGCGATATCCTGATGCAAACGGTAATTCTGATCTCCGGGATCGCTTAACTCGGGTTGAAACACTGCTCGAGGAACTACTCCAAGCTACGGAGAAAGATGTTGCCGTCAATGCACGAGGCAGGCAAGTATCGACTTCACTAAATCTGGACAGCCTTGGAAACGATGTCTTAGATACAGCCTCAATAGCAGCTTCATACCGTCAAAATGCTCACATTTTCTCGCTTTTTGATAACACAGTGGTTAGTATTGATGACCTTCATAGATGTATATATAATACAAGTCAGATTTTAATACTGAATACTAGTTTCAATACAGCACCCCCGAGAAGGGTCTCTCCATTAGAGCTGGGACAACACAATTCGGTACAAAAAGCAGAGATGTGACTGATACTTTCAATATCCGCTTCATTCCATCAAAACTAGACAAGATCACTTCTGCTCTGGCATCGATGATACCGACTCAGCGCGTTATCGAGATTCTGAGCATTGAAAGTGCTCCATGGTTTTGTCAGCTTCAAATAGTCACCCCATCTCTACGGTCAAGGTCTAGCTTTACTCTCCTTGACATAATATCTACTGGGAAATTTCTGGGGAGCCACCCTTCTGTAGTCGCCCGAGCTCTTATGTGTATCGTAATATGTCTGCAACAGCTTCCTGGGGATTTTGATGGTACTCGTATAGGATTAACAGCAGGACCAAAATCGGCGGCGGAATCAATCGTCTCTGCTGTCTCTTCGTTGGTTACTTCGGATGATGAGGTTATTGCCACATCGGAAGGGTTAGAGTCTCTCGTCCTTCAACATCTGTTTTATATAAACTCTGGCAAACCGCGACGTGCATGGCTTTGTATACGGCGGTCATTAGCAATCGGACAATTGATGGGATTACATAACTTGAACGATTCACCAATGAAGACATATTTGGACGCAGGAAATAGCATTCAACTGATATGGCGGCTGATCATTCATAGCGATCGCTTGTTTGCTGTATTTTTTGGATTTCCATATGGTATCAGAGATGACCATTGTATTTCCAGTGCTGATGGACCAGCTGTGGATTTTGAGGACATGCTTTATCTTAGGCAACTCGATGCAATTTCCGGTCGCATAATTGACAGAGATCAATCTTCATCGATTCTTGACTTCGTGGTAACGCAGAGCATACAGAGCCAGCTAGAAGATCTGGCGAAGTCAATGCCAGAAACATGGTGGATAATTCCTGACGCGGCGAACAATTTTGGATTGGATGTGGCCAACTTGCATGGCAGGCGTCTAAATATTCAGATATGGCACCATCAACTGGAACTGACCCTGCACCTCCCGTTCATGCTTCGTTCTACCATGGACCGGAAGTATGAGTATAGTCGATTTTGCTGTTTGAATGCTTCTCGAGAACTCATTAAGAGATACATCTTGATTAGGAATTCTTCCGCCATATTTTACTGTGGTTTAACAAACTTCCAAGCATTTGTTGCCGTGGTGATACTAATCCTAAACATCTTGACTCCTTGTACGACTGGTAACCAGAACTTATCGGAACATGAAAGGTCAGACTGGACGCTGGTGGCACAGGTAGTCGACTCCTTAGAGACTAGTAGTTCTAAATTTAATGATTCTGTTGCTCTACATGCTCTGAATGTTTTGAGGGTTCTACAGTCAGTTGGATTGAACCCTCAGAGCTGGAGTGGTAATCTCAGACTGACCATTCCTTATTTTGGCACAATTTATACCACGAGGCGCTCAAGTTCGAAGAATCTCCGCATTGATAAGGTCTCAGAGTGGAACGAATTTCATGTGCCCATTTCTAACGGTCGCCAAGAAGGTCTGCAAGAGTTGGCTGATTATCCATCCATTTACCTCACATCAGCTAATTCGGCCCAATCTGCACCCGGAGTGCTTGATGAAGTGTTACAGAGCTACTTTTCGGAAGTAGATCACTGGTCGCAAGCTGGAAGCACAAGTGGCACATTTGAGTTTGATATTTAGGATAATTGATGCGTGGTGTTTACCGATGGTTGCCGTTGAACAGTAATATTTTCTCCAGCTGTGTATTGAAATAACCACGGAATTGTTAGTATTTTAGTTTAATATAGGAAGATAAATAAATAATTTCAAGAAAATAGTCATACCTATGCCATAAATATCTTTAGTGTAGGTAATTCAAACCACCCGGCCCAGGCTGTAGCTGCATTATCATAAGCTGGGCACGGCGGAAAAGTTCGGCCGAATGATGTTATTAGGCTTTGTAACTGCTGGTCCACAGCGAACTATAGTGGATACTAATAGCCGTTTTCTTTTGGAGTCGGCCGAATGTCCATTTTATCTAGGTCTTTGATGATTAGTAATCGTCGGCTCTCTTCGCTTAATCAGCCTTCATTTCTAGTCGTTTTCTCCTAGTCAGTGGAAGCGATCATAATCAGTAAGCGAATATGACTTTTTGTAATTTTGTATGTATTTCGCATAATAAAAAAAAATTGATTTCATCGTAACTCTTTATAACAACATAACCATATTTACTTTACTTAAAGAGTGTTATACAAAGGCCAAAGAATGATTATCCGAAAACTCTAACGAGAATCTTTATATAATAGCTAAGATATTCAAAGTTAATAAATCAACTTTGGTTATAGCCAAAAAGTAGAGTACTTTATTCAGTACTAAATCTTATCAACAAAGAAGCCAAAATCGAATATTAATGACTATTCAGGGATAAGTTATTCATTTTTATATTAAATTATTATTTGATAATAATTAATTATTTACTAAAGATATTATATTTAATGTTATTTATCATATATATAAAGAAGTTAATCGATTTTCTTTAATTATAAGTTAATTCCGGAAATAATAAAAAAGTTAATTATATTTTCATAAAATCAAGACTATGTGAAGATTATGATCGTTATGCTCATATTATGGAAGTGTTGGTTCACTAGGCACTACCGTAATGTAGGGTTGAATAGGCTTATATTGGCTAATGCATTGTATGCTTATTCTTATATCTAGTATTTAAGGGGTTGCACCCTTAAATACTCTCTTACCGGATTATTAGTCGTTCCACTCCGATCGCATAACTACCGAGCGCCAGTATGCTCTGCTCCCATAATTCCTAACACTCCTACTCAGATCATACAGGTGCTATGATGTAGCCTGTGTCAGTCTCATCTTGTCAGTATCACCTCTGACCGCTCCTACTGTCTCTTAATTGCTCCTACTGTTGCCAGACCAAGTAGTTCCTTGAACCGCATGAACATTGTCTTCTGCAACGGCTTTGTCATGCCATCGGCTACCATATCTGCTGTGGGAACGTAGCTGACGATAATGCGTTTACGCTCTTCTAGGTCGCGGATGTAGTGGTAACAGATATCAATATGCTTTGATCGCTCGTGAAGGTGTGGGTTCTTTACCAACGCGAGTGCGCCTTGATTATCTCCCAATATTTGTACAGTCATCGGGTCTGACCCAATATATTGAGGGAATCCCATATCACGGAGTATTTGAGCGATCCATTGGCTCTGCTTGACACACATTGACATTGCAATGTATTCTGATTCAGTGCTTGAAGTTGCCACTGAACGTTGCTTCTTACTCCCCCAGGAAACAGGCCCTCCGTAAAGCATGGCTACGTTTCCTGAAGTGCTCTTCCGGTCGGTCTTGTCTCCTGCCCAGTCTGCATCTGAATACATGACTAGTGTAGAGCTACCGGCTTGTCTGTTGTCGTCATTACTTTGGCGTGACGATTGGTTGGCTTGAATTGGAGTTGGCCCATAACGGACTCGCTGTTTGATCGTTGATCTGGCATATCTCAAGAGTTCCTTTACGGCACTGGCATGGTGCTCTCCAGGATTACTCATGTACTGGCTAAGCTTGCCTAGAGCGAACGCGATGTCTGGTCTGGTGTTTATCATCGCGTACATCAGGCTTCCTATGCGCTCTTGATACTCGGTCAGGTTTGCCTTCTTGTCAAAGTCTGAAGTCGGGCGTAGCTTGTCATAACTAGAGATTGGCACTGACTTTGGCCTGTGCTTCTCTTGAGTTATTCCATATCGGTTCAAAATGTTATCCAGGTATTGTTCTTGATCTAAGAATAGTGTTTTCTCTTTTCGATTCCTAGTAACACGGATACCAAGGATCACTTGAATCTCCCCCAGGTTCTTGGTATGGAATCGATCTGCCAATGTCTTTCCAAACCATTCCAATTCTTGCACTCTTGGTGCAGCAGCAGCGATGTCATCCACGTGAACGAGTAATATGATCTTGCGTTCTTTGTGGATATAAAGGCAAGGGTCAGCTAAGCTTTGGACAAATCCAATCTTAACGAGATAACTCTTGCAGAGTAGGTTCCAGTCCCGCGCGGACTGCTTTAGCCCATACAAACTCCGTAGGACACGTAATGCGTACCCGTTCTTTAACTTGGGTACTCCGTCTGGTTGAGACAGGAAGATTCGTTCTCGTAGGTGTGATTCGGTGAAAGCATTCTTCACGTCATACGAGTGGCATTCAAGGTTTTCCGCTGCAACAATGGCCATGAATATCCGAAGAGTATCCATTCTAACCGTAGGTGCAAACGTCTCAGTGAAATCCTGCCCATATTTCTGAGAGAAGCCTCGAGCAACCAGTCTTGCCTTGAACCTGTTTAATGTCCCGTCGGGGTTCGTCTTGATAGTGAATACCCATTTGGTGGAGACCAAGTTCGCTCCTTCCGGGGGTATTTCTTCTTCCCATGTGCCGTTTTGCTGTAATGATGCGATCTCTTCGTCAATTGCCTCCTTCCATTTCTGACCATATCTATGATCTGAAATGGCCTCTTTGTACGTCATTGGGATGACAATATCTAGATCTGTTACTAAACTGGCCAGAGCTATCTCGTCTGGGTCTTGGTAATCTTGATCTTCCAGCATTGCAAGCATGGCTTTAACTATCTTGGTAGGACGGTCTTCATCATCAGAGTCATCGAGTCTCTGTCGCTTTCGAAGATCGTACCTCGCTTCCACGGGTTCTGGTGGTGCTTGATTTTCCCCGCCGGACGGGTGAAATTCGATAGGTGATGCTATATTAGCACCAGGTGGTGAATCATGGTTCTCGGCTTGGGCCTGAGATTGATCCCTAATTTTATTTTCCTCATCTCCCTCATCTCCTCCTGGATGGGACACATTCACGCTTGGATCGCTTGCATTTTCCTGATCATGTTGACGGCCGGCTGGGCTGGTTGGATCGTTACGTGTTACCACTGGATTCGCAATGGACGGGATCACAATTTCGAAGTTATTCAAGTCTTTCGGATCTGGGAATGGCATAGACTCGATGACTTCATTTTGTGGTCGACCTCTTGGTTTACGAATTGCCAGCTCGTTCCTTGTTCCTTGAGGATCACCTGTCCGAAGTTTCAAATCAACTGTTCCGCCTTGGATGTCTTCATAAAAGCTGACGCGGCTTGATTTGATGACACAGCCTCTGTCTGGCGCATAGACCTTATATTGTTTGGTCGTGTTTGGATTGTATCCTACAAACACTGCAACCCGTCCATGGTCCATAAGCTTGTCTTTTCTTGATTCCTTCGGGTGCTCCTTTCGGTTGACGTATGACACGCATTTACATCCAAAAACTCTGATGTGATCAATGCTTGGGATCTCTCCGGTGAATGCCTGGTACGGGCTAACAACTTTCCCATCAATTGTCGGGCCAGATGCTGTTCGGTTTCTCAGGTATGCATCCGTTTCAACAGCGTAGTTCCAGAATTCAAGCGGTAAGCTAGCTTCCTTCAGCAATGCCCGAGCATCTGCTGTAGTTGTCTGGATTGCTCGCTCAGCTGGACCGTTCTGGTTTGACTTGTACCCTGCTGTTGTTTCTGCCCGAATCCCGATCGAAGTGCTCCATTCGTCTAGTAGTGATAGTAGTTCCGAGGCATTGTCAGTTCTAATGGCCTTGACTTTCTCCTCCGTCTCGTACTCTACTTGGATCTTCCATGTCCTGAGCTTCTCGACCAAATGTGCTCTTGTCTTTGCAGGAATGTTCCAAATGTAACGAGTGGCGCTATCAACAATTTGAGCAAAGTATCGGTCTTCCTTTATTGATGGTGGGAACGGTCCACATGCATCCACGTAGATCAGTGCAAGCCTCTTACTCTCCCACTCACTCAACGCTTTATTAACACGATCTTTCATCTTGGTGAAGTCGCAGACTTCACAAGGTTCCTTAGTTATGGGTTTTCGTATTGGCCTGCTTAAGGTGGTAACCTTGTGTAAGTTACAGATTTTCTTTACTCCAAGATGAGCGAATCGTCTATGCCATAAATTATAGCGTTGTGTGACTTTCTCCACTGACTTTGGTGCCAGTGTGGGTGAGGTTTCAGTGTCACTGTCAGAATTTTGATTTTCCCCGCCGGGCGGGTTAAATCGCGATTGTCCCTCCTCCGTTTTAACATCACCAACCAAAGCTGTTTCCTTTGGCCCATTCACGATAGAACTCACAATGTACACTCCTCCGCGTTGCTTGGCTTTAATGTACTGGTTCTTTTGATTCTTTCGAGTAAAATACATTGCATGTGGATCAAAAGAGCCATCAAAACCTTTTTCGCAAACGCGTCGAGCAGAGAGGAGATTAGCCCCAAGGTTCGGAACAAGTAAAGTATCAGACAACAATGCAGTACTTCCATCCTTCAATTTCATTTCAGCGGTCCCCTTCTTCCATGCATATAACCTTCCTCCTCCAACCTTTATTCCACGACGTCTAATATCGACCATCGGTTGTTTAAAGAGCTGGGGGTTGTCAGTCATGTGAGAAGAAGCGCCTGTGTCTGCAATCCAGACGGAAGGTTTAACCATACGCATTGCTTCCTTTGAAACTCCTGCAACTTCGTCCTCCTCCTCGGATGAGTCATCAAAACTTGACTCCGTCTCCGACGTCGAATTAGACTCGGAGGAGTGACCGGCCATGTGACCATGGGCATGACGTTTGGACTTGTTGCTTTTGCGGTGACTCTTGCGCTCGTCATCTCTTATTGCCTTTGGAGAGTGTCGTGATTTGTTATCCTTGGATTTGAGACCAAGAACATATTTTCTCGCATCACGCCTGAGTTTACAATATTTGATGGAGTGGTTTCCGTCACACAAATAGCATTTAACGTCCTTTCGGTCGGGCGAGCTGCTTTCATGTCCGCTCCGTCGACTTGAGCTTCTGCTCCCTTTATCTTGTGATCTTCGTGCTCTCTTGTCTCTAGCAGCGAGGGCTGTTGAGTTGGTGACCTTTTCTTCGTGTCTTTGGAGGATATCGATCTTGTCCACGATTTCAAGTGTCGGTTGTGCGTCGATCACAGTTGTAACTGTCGAGTATTCCTCTGGGAGTCCTGCAAGAAAGAATTCGAATATTTGCTTTGTGCTAAAGCCATCCTTGAGTTCAGGGGTTGCCTTCACAACTCTCCTCCTCAACTCTTGTACTCGGATCCATCCCTCTTCGATTGTCATGCCCTGCTCTAACTTGAATGAGGTGAGTTGAGCCATTTCACTTCGAGCAGCATGAGGTAGTAACTTGCTATACTTGGAGTATAGCTTTGTCCATGCCAGTTGAGCTTCAGACTCGTCGCGGATCAGTTCATTGTCCATGGCATCGATACAGATTGAAATCATATATAAAACCTTCGCAGACGCGGCTTCATATTTCTCTTGCTTTTCAATATTCCATATGCCATCCTTTGATCCACTTTGTAGTCCATCCTCCACCTTCAAGCTCTCCAGTTGTTTTGCTACACCTTCAATAGTGATCTCGGGTGTTTTCGTGCTTGCTGGTGTAACAGGGGTATTGATCGATGATGGGGTTCTCTGAATCCAGGCGTATTCTGTGATTGTCTTGTTTAGCACAAATTCTAGCGATTCTCCCTTGAAATAGAGTCTCATCAGTTTAAACCATTCTTGCCAATTCGCTCTGCTAAGGATGCCAGCAGGGCGTTTGCGTGCAAGGTGATCGGTGTCCATCTTCTCAAATGTCGGTGAGATAAGGATGATGAAGATTTTGTCGTCTTTTGAGCTGTCGTATCGTAACTCAAGGTTAGAGAGACCTATAATTGACTGTTGGGTTTAGATAAATAGGTAAGTATCACGCCAAGGTGCCCGATACCGATTAAGGGGCCGTGATCTTCAAGTACTTGCTGTAGACCGACAATTCGTCGCACGTCTACCCGTTTCAAGACTTGGAACCGATCGGTCTGCGTTTCAACCGATGCTCTGCAGACTTCTTTCTTCTACAAAGACTTGTGCAGCAACGTGTGTTTTGGCTATCCTTGGTGATAGACTTACGGTGAACACGTCCCAACTGCTATTCTTCCTAGTGACGCCTCAACATGCGTCCGGGCTCATAACCTGTGAAGATTATGATCGTTATGCTCATATTATGGAAGTGTTGGTTCACTAGGCACTACCGTAATGTAGGGTTGAATAGGCTTATATTGGCTAATGCATTGTATGCTTATTCTTATATCTAGTATTTAAGGGGTTGCACCCTTAAATACTCTCTTACCGGATTATTAGTCGTTCCACTCCGATCGCATAACTACCGAGCGCCAGTATGCTCTGCTCCCATAATTCCTAACAGACTAAATTAATAATATATAATAGAATTATAGCTTAAGATTATAAAAATATAACAAATTAATTTAAGTAATTCAAAGTTATAGTTAAGTATTATAAGATTTATAACAAAAATCTTTATAATTTTGATAAATCTGAGTTTAGAATAAAGTATTCAAAAAGAATAAAAATATTAATTTTTATAAAAGTCATTAAAGTAAAACTTTTCTTTATATATTTTATATAAAAGAATATTTTTTCTAATATTAATAATTTTATTTATTAAACCCTGAAAACTGAAAATTAATTATTATAATCAAAATTATACATATAGATAAAGAAAACTATATTTTATTAATAATTATTATTTAGGATAAATATTATATAAATTCTTGATATAATAAAAGTAGGCTAAATAAGCTAAAGTTAATTAAATTAACAAATAATAATTATACAAATGATTATATTATTATTTAGTAATTTTAATATTTTATTAAATATATAAAAACTAACTCAAATTAATCATATAAATTTTTTTTTATAGATAATTATAATAATTATATTTTATTAAACTTTACTTTATTGACTAAAAAACATAATATGATTTTATTAATGTTTTTAACTTATTTTATACATTATATATAACTTTTAGACATAAAAATATTTTAATTATATAAACATTAACATAATAAAATAATTTAATATATAATAAAGTTTTTAGATTTTGACTATTTAATTATTTCGTTTTTTTGAGATTTGCCTCAAATTCAAAGATAGACTTTTACTAAATCTATTATTCGAAATATGTTCAAGAAGTCTAATATATATCCTTTGTATAAGAGTATTATCTTTAAGCTTATGAATAAGTATACTAAAAAGCCTGAAATCAAGCTAACAGAGCCAAATTTACTTAAACTGAGTATATTTAGAATTATACGACAGATTCAGTATTAGATGGACGAGCTTAAAGATAAGGTTATAGATGTTCTTAGCTTTCTTTCCCAGTGGAAGTTTGAGTCTTTCATAAAAGGCATTCATACAGTATTAAAAGAAGGAGAATTTACTAAGTTTGAGCTGTCTATTATATACGAAAAACTTAAAGATATTATAACCAGGAAGTCACAGAACCGTAGAAAGCTTCAGAAAAGAAGAAAGTTAACTACAGAGTGGGCAACGTCTGCTAAAGAGGAAAAAGAGCACAAACTGGCAGAGAAAGAAGCTAATAAGGAAGTAAGAATACTGAAAAAGATAGCCAACCAGGAGAAGAAAGAGCAAAAGGCTACTTGGGTAATATGGCGCAAAAAGGAAAGACTTAGAAAGAAAGCCATAAAAGAGTGGAATAATGTCTTAGGCACTCCGGTTTCGTATAAAAAGTATACTCCTCCACCATTCCCAGAGCCTAGGAAAGAAGTTCAAGGCCCTGAACCAACAAATACAGGCCTACAGGTCGAGTCTGGACCACCGGAAGAGGTAAATATATTGCCTCAGGGCAAGGAAGTCATACAGGGAGCAATACCTGTACAAGCGCGGACTTCCTTTGGGGTAATAGAGCAGGAGGAGGAGGGGGAGGAGGAGTGAGAAGAAGAAGAATATATAAGCTTAAATATTGATAAAGATAGCTATGAATCAGTAGATTCAAGCGATTCAAGCGATTCAAACAATTCAATGTTAACTTTATCGGAATCAGATATATCAGAGGAGAGAGAATATTTTGTATTGTAGTTGCGATGAAATCGATTTTTTTTTACTATACGAAACGCATACAAAATTACAAAAAGTCATATTCACTTGCTGGTCACGATCACTTCCACCGACTAGGAGAAAACGACTAGAAATGAAGGCCGATTAAGCGAAGAGAGCCGACGATTATGTCAATGCATTTGATTCAATTATATTTAGCTACTCGACTTAGTGGTATAATTGTTGCCTAGTACCTCTGTATAGGGGGAAGCCATTTTAAGGTTGTATTAAACTACTATCACACCCCTCCCCCCGGGGTACTTGTCACCTATCCACAGAAACCCCCTAATCTGACGTCCTCATTCGCTCAAACCCTGGTATACGATGTCAAAAACTAATCAAATTTTCCTAATTGAGCTTATGGTCCTTGCGGTCCTTGTCTAATCTTACGGGAGAGCCTTGTTGACGTTGCGATATTCTCCAGTTTTGCTCTAGTAGGTGACAAGTATTATGAAGGATAGTACTTGCATTATATCCTCATCAAAATGATATTTTTATGTAATTAGGTTACCTGTACTAGTAATTCTTCCGTTTTGTCTTCTCATGTTTACTATATAAGCCTACTATCAATAATTACTTTTACCAGCCATTACATTGTCACTGTTAGCCACTAAGGCTCCTCCATAATTGATATATATCAAGGGTACAGCCTGTAGGGCCTGTATTATATAGCGCGACTCGCACTCTGACACTTCGTATACTAGAAATTAGATACAGGGTTATAGTATATTTTGGATGTGCAACTTGTTTTAATATAAATGTGTATAAATGCTCATAGTTGTTTTGTGTGCATTTAGGTATACCCTATATTAACAGGCAAGATGGCCGGAATATAGTCCATTGCGCAAACTTTGATTTTGGTATGAGTGTATATGTATGAGCGCCGGAAGCAAAGGGGAGTGTAGAGTCATCATTTACATTACAGGGAATCTGTTAAAACTTATACTTTCTATCCTTTTAATATCGTTCCATATCATGAGGTTCTCTGGTTTGTAAAGACTTTCATTTCTGGAGTAAGCTAACAGCAGTAGTTATAATATCCTCCTTCATAGACTACTAAGTAACTTATAACTGCTCACACGAATTGCTGTCAAGGTGATTGTGAGTGCTTAATTTAGCCAAGATCCATGGTCGTACCTCAAATTAGAGGCTTATTTCCCCATACTAAATATCACAAGTCAGCATTTGCTAGAGCTGAAGTTTAATGTGAAAATCATACTTAATGAGGATTGTCTTTGGTTCTAGGTAAGCCATCAGACCATGCTTGCCGCTCTCTCGACCAAGACCGCTTTGCTTTACACCGCCAAAGGGTGTATTAACAGTAGTCGATGGTGCTGAATTAATGGTTACCATTCCAGCTTGAAGTTTTGCGCTTAATCTAAGAGCACGTGTAATATTCGCTGTGAAGATGGAAGCTGTGAGAGAACATTAGTGCTTGAATAACATCAGATGGCGCATTCCCATCTAGGATATCAGATAGAAGAACTGTATGACTTGAAATACTCACATGATAATCCATATGTAGTATCATTTGCTAAGGCGAGAGCCTCCTCGTCTGTCTTGAATGTCTTTATCGATAAAACTGGACCAAAAATCTCCTCTCTATATACGGGATTGTCGGATGGTGGATTCACGAAAATTGTCGGTTCTACATAGTAGCCCGCATCCCCATATCTAGATCCACCAGTTAGAAGCTCTGCGCCTGCTGTTTTGCCCTGCTCAATTAGGCCCATGACTCGGTCATATTGGGCTTTATCTGCTAGAGGCCCTACGAAGGTCTTTGGATCCTTGGTATCACCCATGGTCTGTTTCATTGCTTCAAATCTGACTTTCACCTCCTTGATGAATGCGGGTGCAATGTCTTCTTGAACCAAAACTCTAGTTGCCGCCGCACAAACCTGCCCGGAATTCATGAGCATGTGAGTAGTATGGGTCAATGCGCTTTCAATGTCAGCGTCATTGAAGATAAGTGAAGGCGACTTGCCGCCTAACTCAAGGGTAACTATTTTCAAATTACTCCTAGCAGCGGCTTCCTGAATCTTGCGACCAGTGGCAGTACTCCCAGTAAAGCTGATCTTTCTGATATCCATGTGTTCTGCTAGCAAGCGCCCTGTCTCTCCGGCGCCAGTTATGAAGTTGATAACTCCTGGAGGGAAACCTGCCTTTACAACAAGTTCTCCCAGAGCTAGAACCCCCAGGGGTGACTTCTCAGAGCTTTTGAGCACTATTGTGTTCCCCGCTGCTACAGCCGGCGCAATCTTCCATGCAACGGCAAGCTGGGTTCCATTCCACGGTATGACAGCCGCACAGGGACCGATTGGCTCGTAACGTATAATTTTGTAGAAGTTATCACCATCTTCTGGAAACATCTCTCCACCAAGCTTGTCGCACCAACCAGCATAATATCGCCAAAATGGTGGAACCATACCGCCAACGATCTGCTTTGAAAGGCTTATTGGTTGTCCCATAGCCAGCCCCTCCAAGCTAGCAAGTCTCTCGCAATTCTCTTCAAGGAGGTCTGCAAATTTCATCAAGCATGCAGCACGTTGCGTTCCTGTGAATGTAGGCCAAGGACCCGATGTAAAGGCATCGCATGCGGCTTTCACAGCAGCATTAACATCTTCAGGGCTGGCAACCTGAACGTCCGAGACGACCAGTGAGTCATCCATTGGATTACGAACCTCAAGTGTCTTTCCACTTGTGGCGGAGACATACTGTCCATAAAATCAATACTTCATGTCGTATCATATCACAATAGACTACTACCAACCTCATTATTGATGAAAAGTTTAGTTTGATACATTTTGAAGTCAAAGTCTGGGGTAGTAATATGGTGGGTTGACATATATGATTCAAATTAAAATCCCAAGAGAAAATCTAGAGGATACGTGGGGCCTCTATTCTTTTATCTCCAGTTGGCTTGTTAATGTACGTTATGAACTGTAACCTTTACGTATACGTTAGTTTCCGGATTCGTCGTTTCCAACCGCTTATTCGTCCGAGAGATACTTCACTTTATCCACCTGAAAACAACAGACATAGGTCGGTAGGTATCTCCATTGGCTTATGACCTCAAGGTTGGTCAGTTCGAGTTGCTGCATTGGTCGACAAGTTATAGTAGTCCAGTTGCCATAGATTTTAATAGAGTATTTTCGGCCGATAAATGGATCCTTCCGCAACTCCGTCCCGCCAAATTATGCAAAAACATAGGTTTATTACTATCTGGCATACTGAATATTACAGCCAATCAAAAGGGGCTTGAGGCACGGACAGGAGACAAAGTCTTGCATTTCACTGTACCCAGTTGTAGTATCTCAAGCATGCATTAAATCAAGATAGAAATATGCAAGAGAATGCGGGTCGTGGGTTGGTAGTGGAACCTCTATCGTATAAGGCGTTGAAGCCTCAAATTTCCGGTACCGATGCTCATGGGTGAACTGGAAAGTTCCCTTGACTGGCTACTACAATGGCACATTTCAGCCGTAATGTAAGACACATAATTAGTATAATGTCCAGCTGAAGGAAAAAACGGTACTGGTATAAAGTTTATATTCGGCCGAATGATATATGGCAAGCGGGGTATGCTCATACGCGTATAACTCTTGGCCATGGAATATTATTAGCTTCGCTTTGGGGCTCGGCCGAAATAGCGGATCACGCTATGATCGAATGTCTGTTATTCTAGATTAGAGTTACGCAATCTATTTTACGTAGCTTCACATTCTTATGAAAGTCAAACATTAACCATCGATGTCAAGAACACTAGACTCCATGTTGCACACCTACCGAAACTAAAAGGCGTCGCACCATTCTTTTGGCTTGTATAGTTGTCGACAATGGCTTCCACTACAATGATGAAGGCGTGGCAGTATGACAATGCTCCGAGCAGTATAGAAACTTCGCTTGAGCTTCGGTCTCTGCCTGCTCTTTCAAAGTCATCTCTTTCGAAAGGACAACTGTTGGTCGAAGTTATCTATGCATCCCTTAATCCACTTGATTATAAAGTCGCCGAATTAGGAGGATTAATGAGGAGAGCAGTGATCAGCCTCCCGGCAATTCCAGGGCTGGACTTTTGTGGTCGTGTGACTGAAACATATAATGACCATACAGGATTTAAAAAGGGAATGCTTGTTTTTGGAGCGCTGGGAAAACCTTCCATGTTTGGGACTCTAGGGCAATTTATCGTTGTTTCCACCTCGGAATGCGTGCCCCTTCCAGATGGTGTGGATCCATCACAAGCGGCCGCCACTGGTTGTGCCGCGTTAACGGCATATCAGTCCCTAGCTTTTGCAAAGTTTTCTAAGGAAAGGCCCGGCGTTTTCATCAATGGTGGCAGTGGTGGAGTGGGGACGTTCGCGATCCAGTTTGCCAAACTTAAGGAGGCCTACGTTGTAACTACGTGCTCAACCAGGAATATTGGACTTTGCCAAAGTTTAGGCGCTGACAAGGTAATTGACCACACCAAAGCCGACGTCCTGGTAGAACTGCAAAAGGAGGGCCAGGTGTTTGATCTCGTAATTGATGGTGCCGGGACCCCGCAAACACTCTATAAGCACTGTCATACCTTTCTCAGACGGGGAGCTACGTTTGTACAAGTTAGTGCAGCACTATCTCCATCTGGATTCATTTCTCTCCTTGGAAAGATGATGCAACCAGGCTTTCTAGGAGGCGGGCGGCGACCGTTTCATTTCTTCACAGTGTCGAGTAATTGAGATCATCTCATTCAGATTGGGAAATGGTTAGCAGAGGGGAAAGTGAAAGTGGTTGTTGATGAGATTTTCGAGTATGAAGATGTACCAAAAGCATTCGCAAAGATAATGACCGGTCATGCAAAAGGGAAGATCATTGTGCGTGTCGGTAGTAAAACTAATGTATAAATGATAGTTACCCTTTCATATTAAATTAATCAATAATTATGGCGTATCCTAGTAACTCGATAGAGAAACGAGGCTGCTACCGCTCAGGATATTGGAGAGTGTGAAATAAGAGTCACAAAGGCATAAGAAACACACACTACATTAATACATGGCATTTTAACCTGTAGTCACACTTGTTAGAGTGATATATTTTATGTCTTTCAAGTATGTTAAGCCTTCTATTGTTGCTTCTCCGTTGTAATGATGATAACTTCAACGTTTATCTACTTTATCCACAGCTCACTCCCTCCGCCTAGGAGTCAACTTCACATTTAAATCTCCTTTCTCCCATAGTACATATGAACGCTGAGATTTAGCCCATTCTGCACTATCACCCTGTAGTTCCATATTAAAATTCCATAACAATCGAGTCAGGATAAGCTTCATCTCCATACTTGCAAGGCTGGATGAGACCATTAGAATTTGTCTCAATTCAACAAATATGATTTACTTACTTCTTGCCGATGCAGTTTCGGGGACCCATAGAGAATGGCTGGAGAACTTCTCTGCGATCAGATTGAAACCTAGGATCCCCAAGCCAGCGCTCAGGGATAAATTCAAGGGGCTGAGCAAAGTTGTGAGAATTTGTAAATGCGGTTAAGTGGGATACATAGACGATAACCTGAAGAACGTTAGTAAATATCACTTATACTTCCTTAGCTGTGATGACTTTACTCCTTCTGGGATGAACTGTCCATTGATAGTCTCTCCTCCTGGTGGTGTCCGTCGTGGGAGATTCGCAGGCACGGGAGGATAAACTCGGAGCCCCTCGTTAATAACCGCAGCCAAGTACTTGAGCTGTCCGATAGAGACCGCATTCATCTCATCTTCAGATTTGAATGCTTCATCAATCTCAGCGCGTAGCTTTTCCAAACATTCCGGGTTCTTCAAAAGATAATAACAGATGCCAGTAAGAGTAGTGGCTGTAGTCTCACTTCCAGCGAGCACTAAAACGTTTGCTGTAGCGCGTAGCTCCTCCACCGTCATAGCCTTCTCACCAGTGCCAGTTGAATCAATCGCTTTAGTCAGAAAGTCAGAATCACGGATATCTTTGTTGGCAATACGACGATCCATTTTCTCTTTAGAGAGCTGGTAATGCCTTACTCTATCCGCAATGAAGGACTTGGGGACGAATAACCGTAAGAATCGCGTGAAAATAGGGAAGTATCTGGTGGCTTGGATGAAAGTGACGGCTTTTTGGCCATTGAAGAGTAGCTGGATCCATGGGTGTAGAGTCGATGTCTTTAGACAGCCAAACGGCTCACCGAAGGCCAAGTCACCAATTAAGTCAAAGGTGATAAAATTGAACCATTGGGTCATGTTGACTGCCTGTCCATTAATAGCGAGGTTCCGTAACTTATCGACGAACAACTGAGTGTAGTCTTGAACCAGCGGCTCCTGCGCTCTGAGACTTTTCTCTGAGAACGAGTGAGCAAGTAAACGTCTAAACCTAGCATGTTCCTGATCATTGCTTCTAATAATATCTCCAGCCTTATTGAACTCTCTAGTATAGAATAGATGGTCTTTGGGGAACTGCTGGTGACCTGGACGAAGACCATAGATGTCTTTGAAGGCTTGGGGGTGTATAAAAGAAAGCTCGCCAGGAGCTGTTCGCACTACATCGCCATATTTCTCGTGAAGATCTCGAAGGTCATAAGCCAGCCTTCCCGACAGAAGGGATCTCACATAGGGTATTCTAGTAGCAGCATGGCCTCGAGGTCCTGGAAATGACGCTAAGGGATGAAGATATAAGTTGTAGCATATATAAGATAGGAGAGCAAGAATAGGCTAGGAAAATCTATCAGTATTGAAAGACAAAGAGAACTGTTGGGGATGATCACCACAAGGAGTAGCTTTATGGCAAGTTGGACATATTTTTCGTTCAAGATCTGAGTGAAGATTTCACTTCCCAACGCCATAGTGGCAGACTTATACAGTGACAGAGTTCAAGACTCTCATACAGCAGCACTATATGCTCAAAGTATGCCATATTTTCAAGTTCTCGTATGTCTTTATATGATAGTAATTTTACACCTGGGTTTAAACTCTATGCGGAATTCGGATCCTTGAGAAATAGACTCATTACACAAGATTGATGCAAGATCGACTCCAACAGCTGTAACATAGCGCTTATGGTTAGATCCATTTATCCGGGCGAAACGGGAAGTTAACAGCGGCCATTGCTGCTCGCAAAAATGCGAATGCCCAGCAGCCCACACCGTTCTATAGCTACAAGTAAAAGTTGTGTGTGGGTTGGTGTCAGGAAGATTTACAGAGCAAATGACGCTCTGCAAACACTCATTCTCCAAAAATTAGCTAAGATTTCCTCCCTGCGTATATGGTTTTGGTGCACTCATGCAAGCTTGGATTTTCGGAATTTTGCTCTCTTTCGGAATTCGGAATTTTTACTACACATAACCATCTCCACCGAGATTCCGCAACAGATAATAATAAGTGGATTGCCCCCATATCGAAGAATAAATACATCGGAGTATCAGCATATGCTATACTCTCTAAATATGCTAGGTCACTTCTCGACAGATCGAGTATACAATTAGCTATATTGCCATATAGACACCATTGAACTAGGCTCTAAGCAATACTCTCAGTGAATTATTGCCAGAAGGATGAGATTTTGCAACAGAAACCCATCAGAAATTGGAGACACTGGATTCATCAACCAATATTCCTTTGGCATTGCAGCTTTAGCTGTAAAGAGGCCCACAGTATTCACACGTAATGACAGCGAAGCTTACATGACTTATGCTCCCCCTTACTCATAACTGCACTCCGGTTGTCTGTCAAAGCGCCAGGTGCATAATTTTGCATTGAGCCTACTTGGAGTCGCTCGGACATGGATAAATGCGAAAGTATGAGCAAAGATGGCAATGCAGTAGAATCCTACTCTTTTCGCTATGGTATATAAAGTGCACACTATCAGAACAAAAAGTTGGACAGAGTTAAAGATACCGTGCTGACCGTGTACAGGGACTGGATCATCCCTGTACGCATCCAAAGCTCTAAAATCTGACCTCGATGTAATAGCGCTAAATATTACCACACCGGGGACTCCATTCCTTAAATGTGCATGAAGCCACTTGGTCATTATACGGAGAAGCTTGCTTCTACAAGATCGCAATATAGGCATGAGAAAGTAACCTCACCCCGTCCAGTTGCCGTTATCCCAAAAGCAATGCTAGTCTGGTGGCTGGCATAGTTGAATTCAGTGGCCAAGCTTGCCACGCTTCGCTTGCTACGGCTTCTCCTTTCCGCCTCGCGCTGCCGGAATACTGACTGTTCCTTCTCCTCTTCCCCGCAATCGTTTAATTGCGGTATGCATGCAGACTAAAGACCGTCTCACGTAACTTGACTTGAAGAGTGTACGCAAAGATTATATAAAAAGTATGCGACCATGGACACAATTGAGGAATCACCGAGCTCGCTGTCGATCAGGCTGGGTGATGTTGCTTCTACACCCGGCAGCACTTTCAACGCGTCGGAGCATGACGAAAGATATCATTCCACAGAGCAGAAGCGGAGGAAGGGCAGGACTGGCAGTGATCCCGTTATTCCGCCGGGTCCGGTAAAGACAAGAGTTAGAGATAGATATGTAACCAGAGCATGGTATGATGCTAATTATGATTACTGTTCTTGTATGGATCTGACTTGTTTTTAACGAAGCCTCGACTGCAAACGGCGGAAAGTAAAAGTGTGTATCCTTTCTCCATCTCAGCAGTACTCAAAGCTAATCACAGTACCTTAAGTGCTCGGGAGAAGATACGTGCGTTCATTGTCGCGCTCGGAATGCTACCTGCGTATATATTGCAAAGCGCAGTCGACCTGAAAAAGAACGAAAAACCAACGCGAAACACCGCCCCCCAAAGTTGTTGGTCACCAATTACCCTATATCTCATCTTCAAATTAGCTCCTACTGAGAATTCTATAGGTCTTCATCCACATTGGCACAGCAATCGCCGACCATCGAAGGAATATTTCACAACGAGGAAAGATTATCACTGCTAGAGCGCGTGAGAGTTCTTGAAGAGAAGGTAGAAAGCCTTCAACAGTATGGACCTGAAATGTGGAATATGCATTCTGGAAGCCAAAACTTAAATACACCTGATTCTTCAGATCTGAGCGATGGAAGACCATCCAGTGACCAGTCGTCCCCGGAGACAGATACGTTTGATCCAAATAGTTCAGAACCTATTGGCCTATCTTTATCATCACAGTTGCGATGTCTTCGAGAGTTGTGGGGATCTCACTCAAGGATAGCTACCTCTCATGGTGCACTACAATCCAAGAGCAGCCTTGTGAAGATCGACCTCCCTAAGCCGACCCAGCTTCATCACCTTTTGGACGTCTGCTTTCGCGATTACAGCTGCTATTTTCCTTATATGAATGAACACACAAGTAGGCGTAACATTTTCACCAGTCTTGAAGCTCTTGGATATGGAGAAAGTCGATGTACACTCTTTGTTGGTGATAAACATAGTTCTTCGCTGGCACTTCTCTGTACTATGCTTGCAATAGCAGAGATTTTCGATCCGCCTAGGACCTCCAAACAACATTTTAGGCCCGGTTGGTGGATATATCTTCAAGGTATCCAAATAATCCATCACTTTGGCGCTACTCATATGAGTCTTGATCTTGTGCTATACCACACTACGGCTGCTAGCTATCTTATTCTAGCAGAGTATCTTTCAGGAGCAACGCAGGCTATCACAAAAGCTTACCAACTCGCATCAAAGCTCAAATTAAATGAACAAAGGACTTGGATTTCCTGCTCCAGAGAAGAACAGCTTGATCGCAAGAGACTCTGGTGGATAATCTACTTTATTGATCGTCGAATAAGCCAGAAAAATGGAACTGCATATATCATTCGTGACAACGAAATGGCTGTTGATGATTTTGTAGAGAAACCTTTATCACACATATGGAGCGAATCGGGAAACACGCCTAGGACAGATGACGGAAATTATGATCTCTCTGTAGATGATGCGATTTCTTACAAATATCTTCAGGTCCTGGTAAATCTCGGCCGAATCTGGGGGCAGATATGGGATACATTCTTCGCCGTCAAGACTAGAAACCCGGGAGATCCTCAGGAAGTTGAAATTATGGATACAAGAATTGTCTTTCTGCAACGAAAAGTGCCTCTGGAGCTGGACTGGGATAGTGAAACAGTGCTACACAATGTAGAACAAGGGGAACCGGAAACCCAGACCAGGCGAAGGCTGGGTATATATGTGGTGAGTCTGACCTGATAGTACCAGTAAATTTTTTATCCTTTACAGCAAACTTAGCTGCGCATAAGTTTACATAACTGACATCTGCTCACATAGAGAATTAACCTTCTCCGGATGATAATCCGCCAAAATCCTCTACATGATTGGGTCAATGACAGTGAAGCCAAAAAGTTTTGCGCCGAGTTGGCTATGAAAACCGTCGAAGCAATTTCAACCTTCACGAAGCTATTCCCCTCTTCCTACCCGAGCGCTTATTTTAATACTGCCTCCCTCGTCGAATGTATCTACCACCTAGTGCCTTTCCTACGAGATTCGACCAAAATTGAAGGGAGGAAAGCCGCGGCACGCTCCTTTTACGAAGCCCGAAATCTCCTCTCTGACTTAGCCAAACTCATAGAAGGAGCCAAGCGGGCTTTAAGTATCATAGAATCCATCGTTATCGAAGATGAAGATGGCAACACATCAGGCTCTTATCCTATGGAAAATGAAGTACAGCATGGGACTTACGATGTCTTTTGTCCAACCTTGCCGAGTTCTGCTGAGTTTCTTGGTCAGCATTTACACTTAGATACTTTGAATATGTGGTCCCGAATGCAGCTGGACGAACATTCCAACTTGAGAGGTGCTCTCTCGGGTGGAAATACAGCATCGCCATTTCCAATCACGGATTTTAACCTGCCAAACAATACGGTCTTTGCTATGGAACAAGGAGTAAATCTAGGTGACCCAAATTACAACATCCCTTTGGGTGCCAATACATTCATGACAAATTTACGCTGAGAGCGTAACGAAAGGCTACTGTCTATGTGAAGTTCGAATTTATGGTACGTACTTAGCATATGTGTACACCTTCATTTCTTGGTCGTTTTCCCCCTTCGGAAGGTATGATGGCGAATTTCAATAACTGTATAGTATAAGCTTAGTGTAATATAGCACATGCAGTTACCAACTCTTGATTCTAAATAGATTTAAACTTACATTTCGAACTTACCTACCCTGTACCTCTGAAAGTTAGTTAACTAGTGTATCAAGCCCCTATGAAGCTGTCGATAGTTAAATACTCTGGATTATGTCCAGGACCTGTATATTTCGTGGAGAATGATTCAATTAACGCCCCGCAATTATGGAGGGGTAGCGCCACTGATATCGATTCTTAGCCACGAAGTCTTCAATAATTGATCCGGTAATAGTGCTCCGGTTATTTGAGAAAGAGCAAGTAGAATACATTTCAGCAGATTATATTCAAATCACTAATCTTTCCGATGGGAGGATCAGCGGGATATAAAGTGAAAGCGTGACTGCCATTACTTTATAACCCGAGTTGTAAGAAATGCTCTCAAGTTAATAGATCTTCCACAATTAGGATACAGAATAACAACCAATTTTTGTAGGAATTTCTGCTAATCATCTAGACGGCAGCCGTGTGTACTTTGTAGTAAGGGGTCCTTACGAGGGCTCTAGTTATAAATATATGTATGAGTCTGATCTAATGCTTTTATCGAAATTTAAAGCCTCTGTGGGGACAGATATGGAGTCTGTGGCCTTTATACGAGTATAACTATGCAATAAAAGATGGCTAGGTTTAACGAGATGCTTCGCCATGCTCTTGCTTCGGTGCTTCGGGCACCGTAATTACCAACCAACTAAGCTTCCACCAGAGGATATATCCCTCTACTATTCTATTTGCGAATCGCTCGGTTTCTAAGCTTCGACGAACCAATAATATCCGCCAAGCTGTGGAGAGATTTAGATTCTGTGATGTGTGCCAAGGTTATGTGCCGTAGTTAGGATGCGCAACTCCCTGCCTCGAACGCTTTTCATCTCACCTCGGAAAGGTTAGAACCGAGGATTAAGTAATTTACGCCAAGACTTATACGCGTAGCTGTTTGGCAAGCCCCATGTTTATTTGAAGATCAACTTCTACTCTGTATCTTACCGTATGAAACCTCTAATATTCTACAAGGATCGTTCTTAAGACTGGGTGGCCGGAACACCGGAACCAACATTACTGTAAATCCAATGTCGATCATTCTATTTAATAGTGCTGCCTAGCGAGTAAAATTAGATCAATTGTTGAGGCTGCACGTAATAAGATCATAGATATTCTAGAAAAAGCCGTCCTTTTATCAGGAATTGAAGTCAATACTATCGGTCAAGCATGCGGCTTATATCTTTCCTTACTTTTCAGTGGACTGTTGGCTCCCTTTGCCTCAATTCTATAGCTTATTCTTCATTTCAACTTGAGATTTTCGAAAAGGTAGACAGAGTTCCGCTAGGATGGATCCAGGAAGACTCACCACCAGCTTATCATTCAATTTCTTTTCAACTCGCCATCCGACAAGACGAAAGGTATGCTCTTTTTGAACAACACATAATAAACATCTCAAGTCCGGATCATCCCTCGTACGGTCAGCACATGGAATATGACGAATTGAAATCATTCCTTAGACCGGAAGATGATATTTTTAGTAGAATTAAGACTTGGTTAGTAGCGGAGGGCATCTCCGAGACGAGTATAGAAGATGACGGTGACTGGGTTAATTTCGTCGTCCCTGTAATCCAAGCCGAGAAGATGTTTCGCACTCGCTTTTACTACTTTCGCCACAAAGCAACCGGTATTCGCAAAGTGAGGACGTTGGAATATGCACTCCCTACGAGCCTACATGGTATTGTACAGATGGTACAACCAACCATTCATTTTGGCCTACCGAAGCCACGAATAAAAAGCTCTGCCCGCCATGCTCGTAGGACCACTCAGGAGCCGATACCCAAATTTGGATCCGCGACTGTGCTTAATGCTACTTACTGCAACGAAACTATGACCGTTGACTGTCTTCGGGCATTGTATGACATTGGTGATTTTAGAGCAGATCCAAAGTCAGGAGCAAGACTAGGAGTATCGGGCTTCGCAGAATCCCACGTAGACTACAATGACTTGACACTCTTCATCGATAAGTGGGCACCGTATGCAAAGGGCAGCAACTTTACAGTCGTATCCATCAATGGCGGTAATAACACTCAGAATGATACGAAGGTATTTGGTAGTGAAGCATCCATGGATATTGAATTAGGCTTGACGCTTTCTTACAATACGCCGGTGATCTTCTATACTACTGGCGGACGTGGACCTTTGATTCCTGATCTGCAGCAGCCTGATCCTGCTTACAGCGCCCAAGAACCATGGCTAGAGCATCTCCAGTTCTTAGTTAGACTTCCTCAAAAACATCTTCCTAACGTGTTGAGTATATCTTATGGAGAGGACGAACAGTCACTGCCTGAGTCATATACGCGCGTTGTCTGTAATCTGTTTGCCCAGCTTGGTGGGCGTGGAGTATCAGTTATTACATCGAGGTTAGTCCTAACTCCCTGATACTAGCATACAATGAGGTTTTAGATTGGTAATTTACAATGATAGCGGGGATGGTGGTCCCGGTGATGGATGCATGACCAACGATGGCAAGAACACGACACGTTTCATGCCCCAATTCCCTGCCTCCTGTCCCTGGGTAACCTCTGTTGGTGGCACTTATGCAGTACAGCCGGAGCAGGCTGTGATTCTCAGTGGAGGGGGTTTTTCTGACCGGTTTCCGAGACCACCATGGCAAGATGAGGCAGCTAGATGCTATCTCTCCTACCTTGGTGATCAGTTCAAGGGGCTTTATAATCCTACAGGCCGTGGAATTCCTGATGTATCTGCACAAGGCTGGATTAACCACCCTACATTTGTACTTGGCTCCGAGCTTATGAATGGAGGGACAAGGTACGTGCTGACACAGTAACAATTAGGCAGTCACTTTTCCAAATTCATTCTTCACCGTTATGACACGCTGACATAGGACTCCTATTATCAGTGCAGCGGCGCCTACGTTCGCAGCTATTATCGCGAATTTGAATTCTATCCGTCTATCTAAGGGCCAGAAGCCACTAGGTTTCCTCAATCCTTGGCTCTATGGCAAAGGTAGAGATGGTTTAACTGATATAACGCTGGGTGGGTCACGAGGCTGTTACAACACCACCATGGGCGACCTTCCATCGCCCGAAGTGCCAGGAGCAGGATTCAAAGCTACTACTGGTTGGGACGCTGTGACTGGTATGGTAGACTTGAAAGTGGATTTCTTCTGAGTGTGAGCTTGCTAACATAGCTGTAGGTTTGGGTACACCGTTGTTTAATAAGCTCCGTCAGTTAATGGATTAATTGCTTTATACTGTCATGGATGATTAACCTACTTTTGAAAATGGTCTCCTATTAAAGGGTAAGCTATGATTTTATGATTTACTCTGGGGATATTTGAGCATAATGAAAAACTTTGTGTGGTAATAAGTATTATTCACGCTTTTCTAAAATGAATTATTTCATAGGTAGGAAGTTTCTGTTCCCATTTGTAAAGGCCTTCAAGATCTACGCAGTCTCTTTAACTACTGCCAGCAAAAACCCGTCAAGCATCTCATCAACCTTTCCATTTTGACTTGAAACAACAGACATGACTGTCGCCCTAACCTTCTCCTCCCTTCCTACCTTCGTAATCAATGTTTCACCTTCGCCGACTTTCTCACTCTCCAATAGTTCCCTCACGACATTATCTACATAGATGCACCCATTGGCTCTTGTCAATTTGACAGCCCATTGGAAATACTCCCACTGCTCTTCCCAAGCAGCATCAATGAAAATAAAATCAAATTTCCTCCCCTCTTCAACAAGCTTGGGTAAGACATCCAGTGCTGCACCCAGAATGAGCTCTACATCAAGCCCTTTTGTGTTCTCCAGCGCAACATCTCTGTGTTTGGGATTGATCTCGATACTAGTTACTTTGGTACCAGTTTCTGCTAACCAAATCGTAGAGTAGCCTCCTAATGTCCCAATCTCAAGGACGGTCTTCGCGTTGATCAGCTGGCATTGGATAACCAGATATTGACCTCCAAGAGGAGTGACAGTGATCGGAGGGAGCCGCTTGGCTGCCGAATTAGAAAGCGCATAGTCTAGTTTGGGATTTGGTTTCAGCAAATTGACTTGCGTATGTTCCTCAATTGTACTAGCTTGGGGGAGATGTCCAAGGGTTGATGAAGCCATTATGAGAATTTGTTTAAAATCTGATTAAAAAACTCTTTGGATAGTTCGATCCAGATTAACTGAGGTATGAATGTCTTGCTATATGTCTTAGTTTTCACTAAACCAAAGCTAAATAATGATGTGAAATATAAACACCAAATATATATCTGGAACTGATAAGGAGCTATCCTGCAACGTGAACGTGAATGGCAAGGCTATGGCTTCTTCCTCGCCATATAGGCAGCATCTGCAACCTCATCGAAATTCCACGTCATGGACGCGACATCTTTGCATCTCTCATTTTGCTAAACAAGCTTCGATGAGTGATAAAGAAATGTATGAATGCCACGATTGGTATTCATTGAGCCACGAAGTTGAGGCACACCTGCTAACTTACGGCATGGAAAGCGTTCGATACGACTGTATCCATCCAACAAGTTCAGTGGAACGAATCAATGATGTAGTGACGAATTCTGTGTCGCTTTCATATCAAGACAGCGGCTTCATTGCATGACATGCAGTTAGATTGAGTAGTTATGGTCGTAAATATCGGGAAGTAACACAGAAAGCACTTCGCCAAATAAGGCTTAACTATAATATCCAACACATATTTTTCAACTAGAGTAAATCATATCCCTTGTACCCTTTCCTCACCGAGATTGGTCTTACACCTCTGTTAGAACTATAAATTATCATACCACGCGTCCTGTGTTTGGCACTCCCAATCGGCCCGTCGGTGAGCTAATCTTATATTACCCTCTAATCACACAAGCATATAGTTGTACGGAGTGAGAGTCGATGCCACACCTAGGGTATGATTGTCCTACCAGCTATCTCGGTCCTTGCGTCATATTATCACGATAACTCGTAAAAGCAACCACCCCAACTGCTAGACCATAATTTGACTATAGACTTATCCCGATCAGCACCTGCTACTTCCTCGTGGTTAAGAGTTTTGAATACGTGGTATCCGGGCTGATCATGGATGGCATCAATCCACATGATGTTCCGCAGGCGCTCCCGTGCGTCTTCCCAGGTCATTTGTGACGGGACCTCTGCATCCCAGCGCTTGCATAGCCATGGTTCAGTGACCCTAAAGACAGATAAGGCTCCGATCATGAGAAACCACAACATTAGATCCTGCAAGTGAGGCGTAGATGCTTCAATACCCCTACAGCAGTCACGAAAGCTCCTCTCCAAGAACGGATAATTCACCTCTGTACCTGGTACTTGGAAGGTTGTAGCGAGGAATGCTAGCATTGCTAGTCGCAGGCACTCTGTAAGAATGCTTTCTAGATTACCTTGTAGTCGCAACAATCGGTACTGGATCGAACAGATTCGATTCTGGATTTCAGTTGGAGATGGATACCTGTGGTTGGTTACCCCAGCGTTAAATATATGGCATAGTTGCTGAAGGTCTTTGAGTGTAGTGATCAATTCCATACCATTTGGACCAATCGTAGTTATCGGAAGACTAAAAGAGCTATGGGTTCTAACACCCTGCCAGGGACCCAGCCCTTCAAGGTTTGGAGGCCCGGGCGCCTCGTCAGGCAAGAACACAGGTTTCTCACCCGAGTGAAGAGCGTAAGCCAGGTCAATGCTATCCATCCATTAGCTTTGCACGCGAAGTCGTTCAACGGCTACCAACCGAGCAAACTTGATATAGCATCTAGGACTTTTCTTAAAACTCTCAAGACCACCACGTAATCTTACCATTTGTCCAAGTCCTCTCATATGAAACCCGGCAGCTGTGAAATCTCCTATGCCTGAATACAGTACCACAAGAGACATCACAAGCATTGTTACTGAGTCATGTAGGACGCTACCAGACAGCCTCTCGATAATATACTTGAGAGTCTTGTCGAAATAGTATTGAGACCTCTTCCCAAGAGGAGTACGGGCGAAGATACAATCCACAATAGAGATGGAGAACAAGATGGGATACACATATGCACTGTCCTGCATCAGCCACGGCATCCAGCTGCGCATGTTGGGCTCGATAGCAATACACCCGGCAATGGGATACATGGACTCTTCAGCCTTGGTAAGAACTACATGAGGTTAGCTGCTACCATGTATGCATATCTCATATAAATAGGGCAATCCGTACAATTGAAGAGAAGCATGCGTGAATATTCGTCCACCTCGCCGGCAATCAAGGACAAATCAGAAGGACACGGTGAGAGTAGAGGAAGCCTCGCTTCCTCTTTGAGTGTTTCTTCCGCGAACAATGCGAGGCCTCTTTGCCCCCGTGGCTGGAATTCCGATACATGACGCGCTGACTGACTACGTATAATACCTTGTTCGACGCGCACCCCAATTCTCAGGTTTTTTCCATGCATGCAGCGGCTTCGAATAGATTTTCGATCTCGCGGCTTTGGTTTTCCCGATGTTCCCACGGGGATCCATATGTACTCGTTCGCTTCGCTTGTCTCCATTCTACCTATTTCCAATCACGAAGATATTGCTACATGATGTGGGATAGACGATGGAGAGGATGGAACAGCACCGTAGTAGGAAGAGTAGCAGCGAGGCGTTGTGGCACAGCTGGCGGGGCGTGATTCTCCCCTTTTTGGAATAGCCTTGATTCTACGGGCCCACCCGACTGATGCCTGTTTATGGTAAGTGATCTGCACGTGCTCTCGCATAATTTAGACACAGAACTGTGAAGGCGCCACGTGCTTGACGCCTCCCTGGACGCTCATTGGTGAGGATCAACGCTCGCTTAATCTTATTTTCTGGGACTTCGTTGCGATGGGGAGCTGGTGGCTGAGAACCGGGTGGAATATCGTCCCGCATCTTCATTCTTTACGCCGTACGTACATGCACACGGCACGGTATGTGGCGTATCACTGCTTTGTGGAAGAAGGTTATAAAGAGTTTGCCAACTGTTCCCGTTGGGTATGTCTTTTATTTTGAGTCAGGTTAATAGCTTCTTCGATTTCGGCTGCTGTATTTGTCGTCGCAGTCATATTTCCATCTAGGAACTACTATCTCCTGCTTTCAATATAGTTGCATCGGTGGCAATTCGTCATAGAATCCCCGTCGCATCTGTCTTCTCCTTTTTCTCTACTTCCTTGTGTGCTTGTACACCAATTGTTCTTCAATATGGATCGCGCATGCGAGGAATGCATCAAGGGCACCATCCACAAAGGCTCCCCCCAGGGCAAAGAAGAGATAATCCACGGTCTCAATACCTACGTTATTGGTAACCGTACCAATCCACGAGGCATAATAGTCATTTACTCAGATATCTTTGGTCTTGCCCTGCCCAACAACAAACTGATAGCCGACGCCTATGCCAAGAGCGGCGAATGGCTTGTCTACCTCCCTGATTTCTTCAAAGGAGACCCTGTGAAGCTTAAGCTTGCCGATGTTCTACTCCCTGTCAATGCTGAAAAGCAATCAGCTTTTGCCAAGTATGGAGGCTTTCTTGCCGAAGCACCGGCGTTTATCATGTGGATGAGGAGGCATAAGGTGGAGCCTACGAATAAGATCTGCATGGATTTCCTGCAAGCATTGAGACGCGCGACTCCTACAAGCCAGAAGATTGGCATGGTGGGATTCTGCTGGGGTGGAAAGTATGCGATTCGGGCTGGACTGGAGAGCAATATGATTGAGACAGACGGCAAAAAGGTCCCACTAGTGGACGCCGTAGTGGCCCTACATCCGAGTCATGTGTCTTTGCCAGAAGATGTCGAGTCTTTGGTTGTGCCCGTTAGTTATGGTTGGGGGGTAGAAGATCAGGGGGTGAAGTTTGAGCAGAAGGCTCAAGTAGAAGAAATTCATGCAAAGGCTAAGAAGGCGGGGGAAAATGTGCCAGAGATGGAACATAAGGTTTATAAGCCCGGACGGCATGGTTTCGCTGTCAGGGGTAATCCAGAAGATCCTCTTGAGAAGGCCTGTCTTGAGGACTCATTGACGCAGGCATTAAATTGGATGGACAAGTGGCTCTGAATATTTTGTTGATCTATATTTTTACCCCTTTGGAGTTATAGGAGAATCTGGGTCAATCTCCCTACTTAGTAATCTATCAGATACATTGAAAGGATACTTTCAACATTTTAGTTCTAATTTACTAACGTCTTAAAATGTTCTTGATTATTAATACTGATATTTAAATAACGCAACAAATTACATTAACATACAAACTTTTATTCGGAAAATTCGATCATATCTCAAAGTAGTTAGTATGAACCAGACTAAGACCTGAGAATGCCCAAGAAAGCCTGAAATAGTAGTATCATAATTAAGATTTATCCTCTGGTTTCGAATGTTACTTTATGCCAATCTGCGCTATTAGTGCAGACTCGAAATATACCAATACCACACCTCTAAACTTTTCTAAAAATTTCCAGATGGCGCGGCAGTCTATCAAAATTTCTAATAACGCTAGAATAAGAATGATTCCTAATAGTCAAATATATCACAGCTATAGGTTTTGGTGAGTTGTCTTCATCTTAGAAACTCTAGTAGGCCATGAATATTACTCATTGACGCTCTGGACGATGATATCAGGCTGCACTAACTTCGCTCTGACCAACTCTCCGTCTAGTAAATCGTTCGCTTCTACTCTTCGAATGGCGTCTTCCCAATTCGCTTCAATTCCGCTCTTGATATGCCGCTCTGCAATTCTGACTTTGGCTACTGTAGGATCCACATCCACAAACCAGGCTTCATCTACTAGCTCCTTAATCCTATTCCAGGGATCTTTATCCAGCAATAGATAATTACCTTCCAGCAGTACGAATTTGATATCCGAATCGAGGAGAATCCCTCCTTCCACCGGATCCTTGGTGGCATGGTCAAAACTTGGCGCCCTTATCGCTCGACATGAGGTTTCAAATCGTGATTTGGAGAGTTCGTCTACGAGGTTCAAGACGCCAGCTGTGTGGAACGTCCACGGAGCTCCACGACGCGCATACGCTTCAGTGCGGTTTGGCATTCTGTCTAGAATTGCCCGAGGCAGATGGAACCCATCCATGGGAAGAACAGCTGCAAAAGTTTTTCCGGATACGGCGTTGAGTCGCGCCACGACCTGTGCCGCTATCGTAGATTTTCCAGATCCTGGAGGGCCAGCCAGAATCACGACGATGCGATTCTGGTCATCGCAATGCTTGATAAGGTGTAATGCGCGGGTGGTGAGGAATGAATAGACAGGTTCCATGGCACAATGTAACCAACGGCCCTTCGAAAACTGATGACTGAGGGCCAAGGACACAGAATCCTCTCAACGACATTATACAGGGTCGGCATCTAGGTTTCCGGACGACAGTGCGCCGATGGTAGAGATCAAGAACATTCGCTCTTTTTGGAGTTATGCCGCCATCCCCAGACTCCAACTCCACCTGTTGATGGAGGAAGATAGAGGTTTGCGGTGGATTTCCTGACTTGGAAATTATTCCCGCCAGCCCAGGAACTATCACGCTAAGCCCCGCGTCAACAGAGAAGCTTCAGGCGCATGGCAAGATCTTTGTTTTGTCTGATGCTGGAAAGAAGACGGTGTATAAAGTCGGTGCATTAGCATTATCATTTTGTCCATTTGTGAGTCAATACGAATCAATTCGGAGGACATCGTTTCAATAGTTAAGACTTCTGGACACGAAATCATGGCTACCATGACTCCCGCTTCAAACCAGCCACGGATCATCAGACTGACAGATCAAGAATTGGCTACCCAAACAGTCGAATCGCACAATCTTCAAGCTGCTCTCACAGCTTTGCAAGAGGATGGCCTGGTTGTCCTGGAAAATGCTGTCAATCCAGCTCACTTGGATAAACTTAATGCACGGATGGTCGCTGATGCAGCGAAACTCAAGGCTCGCAAAACTACGCACGTCAACTTCAGTGTGGAGACAAATAATATTCAGCAAGAACCATGTCCTGAAGAGGGATTCGTCTTCGACGACGTAATTGCCAATCCCTGGGCTGCGGCAATTCTAGATTGCATGGTGGGCTCGAACCCAAAAGTGCGTCTTTATAGTGCCAATACGGCCTTCAAGGCGGAAGCACGCCAGCCGGTACATATTGATGTTCCCCATGGTTTCCCATCGGTGCCTCATGGCTTCTGTATCAACATTAATCTCGTCTCCACGTCCCCTCAGAATGGTGCCACCGAGTTCTGGCTCGGGACTCATAACGACCCTCAATTAAATATGCTCACAATCAATGGAGAAGGAGGTGATGGCCCTGACCCAGTCGTTGCCAGTCAGAAACGTGCAGAACGTGCAAAGGCGCTAGGAGTGCCGGTCGACTTCGCTGACGAGCTGATCGAAAAACGTCGTGCAATCCGGCCTCCAATCCAGCCTGGCATGCCAAAAGGATCATTAATCATTCGTGATATTCGTCTCTGGCATGCTGGTATGCCAAATCATACCGATGATCCGCGGGTAATGCTTGTCACGGTAGTGTTTTCTCACTGGTACCGTAGCAACCAACAACTCATATTGCCCAATCGTTGGCAGGGCCGAATTGATTGGGGCAAGTTCGATCCTTGTGTGAAATGGGTGGAGAACGATCATGACTATCTTCAAGGTTTCCATGACATCAATTTCGAACTGTTACCCTAAAGGATGTCATCGCAGTATTGGACCGCACTATTGGTTCCTTTCGATGGGCATTGTTTGGGAAGGGAACGGTTAGAGGGATGAATTAAGCAGGTTACACCCGCCTCCATATCCCTGCAGGGAAACGAGAGAGTCGCCGAACTACTCTGAAAGGGAATCCAAGTTCACTTAATTTCATGTAGTAATAGTAAATCAATTTTGCTGTGGATTTATTTGTACTGTGAATTCTGTGTAACGTAGTAAGTAGCTGTGTACAGATTTGGCCAGTATCATTTCTCATCTGAAGTGAGTGACAAGTGGGTGGTTGTCATCCCTTGGGATTCTAAGTCTAAAAATACATAGTGCGATAGACATTGTCACAACAACGGTTAAGATGTGATGGTATACCCTTTATTAAGGTTATATCTGGAGAGAGCCCGAAAGATTTTACTAGTGCTGGAAAAATTGGACACTCTTCGATCTGATATTCATGACTGATCATGCGAAAGTTGAATCTATGACATCCACTATTTTGGCAATCAAATGGTTTTAGATAGGCGCTGTGGGATAAACAATGAATACAAAATAGTTATTGTAGTGACTTGAGGACTGCGTAAAGCTTCCACCATGAGAGTTACTGTAATAGGAAGTCGTTTCCGAGTCACTAATGCCTAACTCGGAGAATTTCCGCACTCAATGGTAAAACCAAGTTCAGGAAGAAATGTCAGAGAAACGAGAGACTACTCACTCCGCAGCTAATTATCATTACGATATCGTACCTCAATCTATTTCTATCGTAAGCTTCCGGCAGGAGATACAATTTCAAGTACAATTAGACCTGGGTTTCAGGTGTTGTAGCTGGGAGTTAGAATTTGAGAAGCCAATTTCGGCCCCGTATTAACGAATCCCTGCATGTTATCAGGAAAACTGTGAGCCAGATTCAGATCATCACAAAAGAACCATTGCTAGTGTGCCCTTAGAGAACAAGACTCATAGCTATTAGCTAACTGCCAACCAATTATCACTATCGCCTAGTCATGAGTACATCGGACATGCCTCCAGAAGGCTATCCCGCAGAGATAATCGGCTACGTGGAACCCTGGATTGCAAGTCCGGGAGACACAATCGACGTGAAAGTGAGTGAGCGCCAATTGTTAATTTCGTATATCTCTTTATGGCGTTATCGAATACAGACGTGTATCTATGCTTTAGGCCAGTACTGTTACTCTCACAGGAGAGTTGCAACACATTAGAGTGCTTGTAACTTGAAAATAATACCTTTCCACTCAGATATTGCTTAAATATCGCGTTGTTCAACTAATTTCTTAAGAGCGTCATGGCCATGAAAAGGCTAACAATGATAATAGGTCTCTTCTACAGAAGCGGAGTTAAAGTATCATTTTGTTCGTATGATCCACGGACCCCAAGGCACTGACTTTTCAGGGATGAAACAGGAAGTGGTCACTGAGATTCCTTCTGGCAATTTCAAAGGTCGCTACCAAGTTGCTCATCCTGGTTCTTATGCTATTATGGATGAAAGGGATTATCAAGTACAATCCACAGGTGTAGAGTTCACTCTTTACTTTCAATCTACTCTCCCCGGAGCAAAGCATTTTCAAACCATTGTTTCAACTCTCAATATACCAACCAAAACCGGATATGCTGTAGTATTAACAGTTGAGGGCCTTGTTGAATTCTGGATTGGAACTGGTAAAACCGTTGAAGTGATATCTACGACATTTAAGGCTACATCAAAGAGGTGGACAGAACTTCGATTCACGATCCAGGATGCAATACTCTATTACGGTATTTCTCCTAGATCTTCTTTTGCGGAGCCTCCGGGCTCTCCTGTGAAAGGTCACAAACATCTCAACTATGAAGCAAATATCTCCGATCCTTGTATTCTAACTTTCGCCACAAGTTTTGCAAAAGGTCCGGATGAGGCATCTACACATCCTACCAACTTTTTCAACGGGCGTCTTGATAGTCCTACTATGAAAAGGCCATCTGGGAGTGATGTGCTTGCCAAATGGGATTTTTCAATTAATATGTCTGGTGATGAGATTTCTGATGTATCCAAAACCGGAGCCAATGGTAGATTAGTGAATGCCCCCACGAGAGCAGTCACAGGCTATGACTGGGACGGGACAGAGTCTGATTGGACAAAAGCTCGGTTTGGATACGGAGCTATTCATTTCCATGAAGATGATCTTGACGACGCAGGATGGGACACAGACTTCTCTGTTTCGTTACCTGAGCTCCGATCTGGTGTATATACAATACATATCGAGGCAACAGACGGCAAGGTCAAAGATATGGTTCCTTTTTATATCCGTCCTACAGTATCGACAAGTGCAAAACTAGGGGCGAAAGTTGCTTATATTATCTCTACCTTCACTGTAAGTATATATAAACCGCTAACACGTATATAATCCTGACTTATTATATGTGACAGTATCTTGCCTATGGAAATGAGCATGTATATGATCGAGCCGAACTTATGCGATCAGGAGGTTACACTTGGTCAGTACGAAGAGATGAACATGCGAGAAAGATTGAGCGCCGGCTTGATTTAGGACTGTCTTGTTATGATGTATACAATGACCGATCCGGAGTGATTCATTCTACAGCCAAACGACCGATCTTAAATATGCGTCCTGACTACATAAGCTGGAATTTTCACCGGCCTCGAGGATTGAGTGCTGATCTAATCATGCTAGAATTTCTGGAAAAAAGCGGTATCCCTTATGATGTTATTTGTGACCATGATTTACACACGTTTGGCATGAGATTCATTAGTCACTATGGAACGATTATCACAGGTTCACATCCTGAGTATCATACCGTCGAAAGTCTGACCGCATACTCCAATTATATCAAGAGTGGTGGCAACATCATGTACCTTGGCGGTAATGGATTCTACTGGAGCTGTGCTACTCAGCAAGAAAGTCTCCATCGAGTGGAGATTCGGCGCGGGGATCAAGGCTGCAGAGCATTCACTCTTGGTGGAGGGGATCGCATTTTTACTAATGGACAACAGGGACTCCTGTGGCGTTCTCGCGGCGTGGCAAGTAACTATCTATTCGGCATTGGAAGCTGTGGGTGTGGGGAGGTAAGTTAGAGTACTTTCCTAAGTCATATTGTAAGGACAGAGGCACACTTATAACTCTTTCTTCAGGGCCCGGGAGTGCCTTATAAGCGAACTGATGCAAGTAAAGATGTAGCACTTGCATGGATGTTTAAAGGGATCTCCGAAGATGAACTTCTTGGTGAATATGGTTTCGGAGGTGGAGCCAGTGGAGATGAAATCGATAGATGTGATTATCGACTTGGAAGCCCGTACAACACGATTGTAGTAGCCACGAGCACTGGACATCCCGATGAATTCGGTATTTTCCCTGAAGATGTAGAGTTTCCAGTAATCAATACTCTCGGAACACAGACCGAGGATATCAGATCAGATGTCGTATATTATGAGTCGGCCGGTGGCGGAGCTGTCTTCAGCGTTGGAAGCATCAACTGGTTTTGCTCGCTTGGATGGAACAACTTTCAGAATAACATTGCGCGTCTTACCGATAATGTGCTCAGAGAATTTGTTAGCAGGCATAAGTAGCAGTATTGATTTATGATAGCTTGACCATCATGAGGCATTCTCTAAGGGATTTTTGCATTGGAAACCAGCCCGAGGACTAGAAGATGCTATTATTACTACTGTTGTTGCCAGTTATAAGTGTAGACTAATCAGAGACTGCACCAGAAACCACTGCTGAGAAGGCATTGGATATAAGACTTCGAGAATTTTTATTGTAGGGTCTTGAATTTATATGCCTTCAAGCTAGCTAGGATGCATTCTTACTGATTTAGAGTGAACTTGTATGCGCTATTGTTCCTCCGTGACCTAACAGGTAGTTCTTCTATACTTGTATCTATCTACGGCTTTTATAGAAAGACGGGCAGTTGCATACTCAATCAGCCGCTGCGTATCTATCGCCGTGGTACTTTCACAAGTCCGTCAAGTTAAATCCTTATGATGGAGCCAAAATTATATAATTTAAGTAGGGATGTCTTGATCTTCTTAGATGATATAAACTAATTTCTGACTACAGGACACAAGTTCTTCTCTAGAGATCAAACCGTACGCTCTTATCGATGGAGCAATGATCCCTAAAAATCCTGTTTAGCTTCATGCATATGGAATTATCCCAATGGCTTGTTGAGTCGCCTTGTTGATAGTCGGAGGACCATAGGGATGGAGGGTGTTCCAATCCGCCATTTGTTCCTCTTTCAGTACAAAATCAGTAGGGTCGTGTGACTGTGCATGGATTAGTGGTGTTGCAATAGACTCGGTGCATAAAGCCTTACAGTCATATAACCCCGTTTAAAGGCCTCCACTTTCCGCTGTCTTTGCTCTTCAGTCAAGAACTCGATGGGTTTGTAGCAAGTATCTGTCCAAAATCAGCCTCTGCATGACGTAGCCGACCCGAGGATATAATTACAAATTGCCATACGCTTGTTGTTTCCTAGAGGGGCGGCACCGTAGTGAACATTTCGTGAATCCCAGAGGATGAAATCACCGGGGTCCATACTAGGCTTCACCCACTCGCAGCCACGGTCCTTGAACCATTGGAGCTCCTCGTCTGTCCAGCTGAAAAGATCTCGTTTGATCCAACCTCCCTCGGGCTATATAAGTCAGTATCTCTGGGCTCACGGCGGATGGGAGGCTTCAAATTACGGCTTGGTGCTCTTTAAAGTACTGCTCAAAGAGAGGAGCTGTTCCGGTCATCGTTATGAGGCCGCCATCTTCTGGACCATTGGGGAGCTAATGCAGTATGTCAGTGAGAACGAAAAGAAGTGTGCATGGGCTGTCACAACATACGAGGTTTAGTAGACCTTGGATACAATGAGGCCAAGGCCGATAAGCACTTTGATCTGACTAGATTCAATCAATACTGAGATGGAACAAGAATACTTTTTTCGCACTTACATGCGGCCAAGGAGCTTTGCCGTGATCCGGCTCATCAGGAGTGGGAAATGCCAACGTGCCTCCATCTACCAAGATCAGCATAATGTCTAGCAGAGAGACCACGACAATACGTACCGAATGATACCGTGAGCTTATCAGTGCCCCAGATCTCCGCAAATATTTCTCGGACTTTGGGCTCCGATTTGCAGTCCCAGACAAACTGTGCGTGGGCAAAAGAGAAGCTAGAAACGGTCAGTTTCAATCTTTGACAAGTGTTTTATAAACCTCACTGGTCGAAGAGTCCTCCATAGCGATGTCGGGGGATGTTTGTAGATTTCCATGTTGAGATGTCGTTGCGTTTATATCCCATGTGGAATCCTTCAAGCCAATCTTCAGCCTTGTCGGCATACTTGAGAGCTTTCTCTCTAGGAATTACCCCTTTAACTATAGCCCACTAACAATCCATTAACGTTGAAGAACTGCTTATAATATGGCAAGGTGTACTTGCACCATTTTTATGGAGATCGTGAACCCACTGCGGACTATTAGGCGTGAGTGGAGCGAGCTTTGGGCTTTGTCTCTCGATACCCAAAGGACCGCGCGGGTCTTCCCAGTGGTCTTGCTCTACCCAAGTCAAGCTTGTGGAAGTCATGGCGTCCCGTATGGAAATTGGCTTGAATAAAAACCATAGTGTACCTTTCAGAGGCAGAAATATATGATGCTGCTGGACAAGGAGTGGTCGTAGTCAGTGGCCTTTTACTCCTTTAGGAAATTATCTCCGCACCATTTTGTCTATACATAGAGTAACATGATGACGGGAAAACGTACGCTCATTAAGAATGAGATATCAATTAGGTCAAAGTCCGGTTCATTTTAACAGTTTTGTCGGTAATCATTATAGAAATACTAAGACGCACACTTGTCTAATGTCAATTCTGATGATATCTAATAATAAAGGACAGTGTCAGCCCGACTGTATCTTCATCGCCAACCAAGAATTTGTAGATATCTCAACTTCTTTGTTATACTTTTGTGATGCCTATGTACTGAGGCTTTCTGATAGAACGTCCTACCTATCTAACATCAACCGGCTGCGTCACGAACATAGAGATGGACCTAATGGGTGAATAGCGTTAGACGAGAAGGATTGCAATACAAATTCGGATAAATAATTCATCCAATTTACTACGTCCTTACTGCTTACCACCACTAACAGATTCTGACTAGTTATCCAGCTGCTTCCATAAATATAATGAATCCGATAGAGACTATTTCGGCTGTTTTCCTGACCACGGCATCGACACATATTCAGTGGTGACTGAGCTTTTGCGGAGGATATTCCAGATAGGGAAATAAGATAACGGCACTTTTCCCGCCTAGTCAGGGGATGCGCAGGCGGAACAATGGTACGAAAGAGGGACTCCGATATCTTCTGCTGTCGGATGATGCATTGATGGAAGAGGAGGATAACCTGAATATCTGAACCGACTGCTTAAGATAGTATCACTATTCAGCATCTGCTGAAAACAATTAATGGCTGATTAGCGTTCTGATTACGTTCAATAATTCAATTTCCTGCCATCCAGCTTCATCAAGGGTATCAACTTGGAGCTCGGGCTATAGTAGAATACACACATAACTCGAGCTGTCCCACAATTTCGTCCGCGATACAGAGAGTAACGCTTTCTAATAACCCGAAAGATCGTAAGCATGGCCCCAGAAGTCATTCGATGGGGCATCTTAGGCCAGTGTAGTCTCTCGTAACCTTTCTTCTTCTTATTGACTCATATTAGCAACGGGAAACATCGCCCAGACCTTTACAAAAGATCTCTTAGTCGATCCGGCTACTCGTGATGTGCACTCTATCAAGCATACTGTCGTAGCCGCAGCTAGTTCTTCAGGTGTTTCTCGTGCTCAAGTTTTCCTGAGGGATGTCGGTGCCCCGTCATCAGCGAAGGCGTATGGATCCTATAAGGACCTTGTCACCGACAACGATATCGATATTGTATATGTTGCAACACCTCACTCTCATCACTACCATAACGTTAGGCTTTGCCTCGAGTCAGGCAAAAACGTCCTTTGTGAGAAGGCGTTTACTGTCAATGCTGCCCAAGCGAAGGAACTGGTCCGATTAGCACGAGAGAAGAATCTGTTCCTCATGGAGGCTCTCTGGACGCGTTACTTCCCTTTGTCGGTCTATGTTCGAGATACTATTACTTCTGGGAGAATCGGCACCATCATTAGAGCTACGGCTGACAATTCTTTAAATCTCAAGCCGGCGGAGAGCTATAGTAAGGAGCACCGAATGGTTAATCCCGATCTAGCGGGAGGTAGTCTTCTGGATATGGGAATCTACAGCTTGACTTGGATTTTCCAGACTCTATACACCACGCAGGCCCCAAATATACGCAAGCCTCCAAAAGTTCTCTCCAGTGTACGAAAATTCTCGCCAACGGGTGTTGATGAATCTTCTTCTATCCTTCTTACTTTCCCACGGGACCACCGAGCTGGAGGTGATTTAGATGGAATTGCAATCACTAGCTTCCTCGTCTCTAATGATAGCGACGGTAAAGGGACATGTGGACCAGCTGTCCGCATACAAGGTAGAGACGGCGAGTTGCAAGTTTGGCCGCCACTCTGGCGCCCTACCCGCACAAGACTTATTCTCACAGACGGCACTGTTGAAGACAAATTGTTTCCGATACCAGGTCCAGGAAAGGGAAGTAATTGGTATAATGGGTACTATCTAGCAGGCAATGATGAGGAGGGCGAAGGCTATGGCATGTTTTGGGAAGCGGACGAAGCCGGCATGGCGCTCCTAGAAGGGAGGAAAGAGGGCAAATACGAAAGTTTAGATGAGACCGTAGTCATCATGGAGGTGATGGATGAAGTGCGAAGACAGTGTGGATTGAGATATCCTGAGCACGTTGAAACTACAGCATGACGTTGATAGTTATTAGCTGTAATCTCACAGCCCTAGATCTTAAGATAAAATGCATGTACGTAATAACCTCCCATTTTAGGCCCCGTTATTCACTTACGATAAATATCTGGTTATTATATGCTAATTTATGTCTAAGCTTGTCCTGGACCGATAGTTCTGGTAATTATTTCTCCTTATATCATCACAAATTTAATGACCTGGAATGCTGGCCGGTGGTATTTGCCCCCTAATTGCGGCCGAGGGAAGCATGATTCACTACAAGTGATGACTAGTGAATACTAACTCGCCAAGCTACTGGAGAGATGGGAACTTCTCCACCTAAACCGGTCTTGGTCTTTCTCCGCAATACTTTTCCACCATCATTTCCCGCTCTTGTAAGCACAGGGAGCTGGATAATCTGGGGGCGAGATCTGAACAAATGCAGAGGAGGAACTAGGGGGCCACATTATCGGAGACAAGGAACTTGTGGAGAACAGAAGATAAGCCAATTCGCCATGGTTCCCCTTAACCGATAGAGAGGGGAAGATATGTTATCTTTCCAACATAGGGGTCGAAGGCGCATGGTACTTCGAACATATAATTAGACATTGCCCCTTGGGATTGCAATTCCTTGCTATTCTTCTTTGTTTCAACTCCAGAGATCAGTACAAGCTACACAACCGACACATCGATCTCTACTTCTATAATCTTTATTGTTTAGACGTGAAGGACTTCTAGGCTTTCAGATGTCTGAGAAGAAGAAGTCTGTTGACACGTCTACTGGCGCTGTGCCCAATTCTTCCTCGGCCGATGGCATTGATACCGAAGAAGCCGCCGTAATTGACCTTCCCACGGGATGGAAGTACAAAGAATGGCGGGTCTTTGGCCATACTTTTCCGTGGTATGCATCCCCAAGTATCCAACTGGGGATGGTTGCTTTCGTGTGCTTCATGTGCCCTGGGATGTTTAATGCTCTCGGTGGCCTAGGAGGCGGTGGAAAGACTGATGCCACTCTAGCAGATAATATGGTGAGTGTGTATACTGAAGCTGGGAAAGATCCGGGATATTTAACTCTAACCATCCTCGAACAACAGAACACCGCTCTCTATAGCACTTTTGCAGTCTTCGGCTTCTTTGGTGGAACCTTTGTCAACGTACTCGGCATAAGATGGACACTCGCATTTGGAGGGATCGGATACTGCCTATATGCCATCAGCCTATTGGTTTCCGTCCATGCTAGCGTTGCAGGCTTCAACATTTTTGCCGGTGTCTGGCTGGGTATCTGTGCTGGTTTGCTGTGGACTGCACAGGGCACAATCATGATTTCATACCCAAGTGAACATCAAAAAGGCCGCTACTTTGCCTGGTTCTGGGGTATATTCAACATGGGAGCTGTTGTTGGTAGTTTGGTAAGCCTTCTCCTGTGTCCTTACTCATATTTGACACCTGACGCTCTAACCAGATTCCTCTTGGCGAAAATATCCATATCACTTCCAACAGTACTGTCACTGACAGCACATACATTGCATTTATTATCCTCATGTTCTTCGGGGCTGTGCTAGCCCTTATGCTGTGTAATGCCTCTGATGTTGTTCGAACCGATGGCAGTCGAATTATATTGATGAAGTACCCTAGCTGGAAAAGCGAACTGGTGGGGCTCTACGAAACTCTCAAATTCGAACCATTTGTCGTACTATTGTTTCCCATGTTTTTCTCGTCCAACTGGTTCTATGTCTACCAGCAAAATTCCATAAACGGTGCTCATTTCGATACTCGAACGAAGGCCCTCAACAGCCTTCTATACTGGCTTGCTCAGATCATTGCGGCAGTAATATGGGGCTACTGTCTTGATACTCAAAGCGTCCGTCGTTCGGTCAGAGCTAAAATTGCGCTTGGCGTTCTGTTCGTACTAACTATGGTAGTCTGGGGTGGTGGGTATGTATATCAAAAGGGATACACACGTGAAACAGTTAATCCCGCAATCAATCCAGCCTTTGTCCCAACTGACTGGGCATCTTCTGGATATATCGGACCCATGTTCCTGTACATGTTCTACGGTCTCTACGATGCCGCTTGGCAAGCTACCGTCTACTGGTATGGACCGAACATATTCCCCCTTCTACCTCGCTGCTAAGTCATTAATTAGGTTCATGGGTGCTCTTTCCAACTCTGGTCGCCACTCTGCAAACTATGTTGGTTTTTACAAAGGTATCCAGTCTGCTGGTGCTGCGATAGTAAATAACCTTGATGCGCACCATCTCTCCTACAGAAAAGAATTCATCAGCAACTGGGTCCTCCTCAGTGTCTCTCTCGCACTAGCCGCCCCAGTGATCTTTCTTAAGATCCATGACCATGTGTCTATTGAGGACGATCTCGTCGGAACCGACGAGACTACCGCAGACGTCCTCCCTCAGGATACAAAGGCCATCAGTGTGTGAAGATGATATTGTCAAGTTTCTTGCCTGGATCTCCAGTACTTATTATCAGATAATACGAAAAGAAGATGGGATATGGGTTGGAAGATATCATGAGTGAGACAATGTGTATCTAGGCTGTCCTATACTCAATAATACTTTTTCTTTTCACGAATATCGAGTAATTTGATTGCAGTCGTACAGTGCTGTTCTCCAGGTATAGAAAATGTGATAAGTCGGGAAGTATGAGTGTTCGAGCAGTTCTGCACTCAAGAGTTTCTTAATGTCGAGCTTCTATACCCTACGACCCCATCTCCACTTTTACGGTGGCCAGACTTCCCAGTTCTATCTTTATGTTTCCATCGAAGTCAAGCAATCAATAGAAATTCATTTATTTCCAAGCGATTTCTCGCGCAAGAGGCTCATCTCCTTATTCTTCTCAGCTTAGCATAGATCAAGCATCGATAATAGTCTCCTATCCCTTTGGCTGATATGCAAGACCTACGGAACCGGCCGGATTTTAACCGAAAAGGGAGATAAACCGCCCGGCCGACAGATTAGAGGCAACACGGGACACTCAAGACGACAACATTCCTCTTTTCCATGATCACCAGAGCCGACAGGGGTCCGAGATGATAAGTTAAGCCAAAGTAGCTTGTGAACTGACTACGTCTTTTAGGAATGATGCCCACATAATGGCCCCTGTCAGATCAGAGCGGAAGGCAAATGTCAGGTAGATGCATGGTATCTACCTGCTACCATAACCATAGAATATGAATTAAGTGCATGGTAGGTAGGTCTACTCGTAAGTACATCTTAGTAATGTCCGGATTAGTATCACCCGAGAGAATTGAGGCTGAGGAGAAGGTCCATTACATAATTATTATATTTCATATGAAAGAACTATGAAAATCAACTATGACTGATGTGTGCTAGCAACATACCCCCATACTTTCCTCCTGGTGACCTTTTATCATCTCTACTATGGTAATCACTGACTGAAGCACTCATGAAATATGATACCCGCACTTCTTCGAATTGAGCGGAAAGTTACCTCGTTGGGGTTACCGCCAGCCTCGTATCTTTCTCCAAGCTCTCTTTTCAAACTATTACCCATAGGTGGTTATGGTACAATTTATAGAAGGTAGCAACATTGAGCAGGACTATAAAATTGCAAGAGAAAGTATGTAGCAGATTATTGTACAATATACAAGACTCCTTATCATCATTTGAGAAGCATCAACTCTGCCTCCTTCAGATTTCTTCAACATGTTCTGGATGCTCCTACCATTCATACTATCTATATTAGCTTTAATAGCGGTGATTGGACCGTTCGTCGGTTTCTGGTTGGACAGGAAAGGGCTTCGGAGCTTTCCTGCACCCCGATACGCGGCGTTAAGCTCTCTCTGGCGAATTTGGCACAACCTCCATTATAAGCACTATCTTGCAGTACACAATGCTCATCAGCAACTGGGGAGACACGTTCGGATTGCTCCAAATCACATATCTATTCTTGATCCACAGGCTGCTCACGAAATCTATGGTCACGGGGCAAACATGATGAAAGAAGCATGGTACGATGCTGGCGCGGGAGTACACCGAAACCTCCCTGATTCGCGTGACAAGAAGCAACATCAGGCAAAGCGGAAAATGCTTGCACATGCATTTGCTCAGAAAACTATTGTAGATCTGGAGCCTCTTCTAGTGCAAACTATATCAACTTTTATGGATACAATAGATACGTTCATTGTTTCTGGTAAGGAGATGAACATACGGCTTTACCTCAACTACTTTACGATTGATCTTTTCGGTCGAATTTTATACAGCAAACACATAGGATGTCTAACCCGGGGCGATGACTTGGTTGATGCTGAAACCAAAGATGGCGTTATATATAAAACTCCATTTATCCAGTCACTGTTGGATGTCACGGTTCTCAATACTGTCTTGGCCATGGAGCCATGGCTCCTCCCGTGGACCAAGCCACTTTTCAGAAACCATCGTTACAAGAAAGCCGGAAATAACTTCGAAAATATCATCTATCACAATACCAAAGAACGGCTACTTAAAGGTACAGGTCAACACGACCTTTTTACCCGGCTGTTACAAGATAGCAAAGGAAATGACTCGAACCTCCTTCCTGGGGAAATCATGGCTGAATGCAATTCTATGATGAACGCGGGAACAGAAACTACCACTGCCGCGTTGACAAATACGGTATATCTCCTCTACACACATCCCAAAGTCCTTTTTCGACTGCGAAGAGAGCTTGATGCTGTCTGGCCAGCCGAAGGGATAGCAAAGTATGACGTTATCTCCAACATACCGTACTTGCGAGCGTGCATTGAAGAGTCTCTTCGCATGCGCCCGGCAAGCTCCATGGGTCTGCCTCGGATTGTTCCTGAGGGTGGAAGGGTGATTGCTGGAAAATTCGTCCCAGAAGGCGTGACGGTTTCGGTGCCGACGTATTCTCTTCTCCAATCCGAGGCCGTGTTCGAGCGAGCATCTGAGTATATACCTGAGCGGTGGCTTACTACGGATGCTGAGAAGAAAAGTGCGATGATGAAAGCCCATCTTCCGTTTAGCACTGGCCCTCGAGCCTGCATCGGACGAAATATCGCGTATTTTGAGCAAACATTGGTCATTGCAACTTTGGTGCGTTTCTTCGATCTCGAAGTTCCGGCTGGATTCGAGCTAGAGACACAGGAGCGATTCAATTCCAATCCCGGAAATTTATTTGTGCATTGCAAGCGTCGGTCACTGGAGGCTAGGATATAATCTGGATGACTTACATTTGCTCTGAATGAGCACTGCAAGTCTATTCGCAGAAGAGTCTAATTATCAAATAAGATATTGTTGATTTGTTTTGCAATCTTTCAAAAACGGCATCCGTGATTATCATGAGGCATTTATTTCGTTGTAAAAGAGTAGTCCGTAACCCAGGCGAGTGCACTTTACGACGCTATCTTATTACTCTTAGCAAAGATGATAAGCAGTACTTACACCCAATAATAGCCAAACCTCAAACTAAGGCCCCAATCTACTTCAGGAAGGGACACCATCTGCTTAAATAAATAGAAGTACGAATGATCATAAATTCTGCTCTTACTATTTTTTCTCAAATTGCCGTCCTCGCTCCTCGAAACCTTGACAATGAAGCCAGTTCGTACGGTCTAATCTGATTCCATTGAGCGTTGTCTCCAAGGCAGCAAAAGACTGTCAGAGATATTGCTTACGTAATTGGCGTTGGCCAATCATAGCTGTAGAAGCTAACGGTCGGTAAAAGAGAAGAGTTTTACCGGTTTACCCCTATGTACAGTACATCATCAAGACTAGCAACGAATAGAGTCTCTGTACCATACAATTTATATGTGGAGTAGCCTAACCACTGCGCCATAACCTCTGACAAAGACCTGTGTGCGTCGGGAGGCACGTGATTGACATGAGGCAGCGGAAAAAGTCCGCATCCGGTTAGTGCGCAGACTGCCAATCAACGTCAGTCGAAGTGCAGGGACCAATTGGCTTTCCCCGCGACTCCCCGCAATCGTCACTCCTTGTGGGTTCATCTGGCCAAGCTCAAGACCCTTTCTTCAACTTTAATTTCAGTCTCAATTTGACGGCATCATGGGATCATGTCTACCTCCGTGCTGAAATTCATTGACCGCACTCCGGAAACACAGCTTCGAAAACGGAAGCGGAAACAGAACCGCCATGCCTGTGATGAGTGTCGGAAACGCAAGGTGGGCCAAAAAGGACCTGACACGAAGTCAAGGCCTGTCCTTGTGCGCTGCAGTTGACCGTGGCTGCATGTCTATGGACCATTCATAAGTCAATGCTAACACCGTGAACCTGCAGAGAAGATGTCCACATGACTATACCGGTGCGAGCTTCGAATGGCTGCCACCGGCAGTTCTGCGTTCAGAAACCAGGAGAGCACGTGCCGGGGTTACGGACTCCCCGTCACCATTATCGAATTCAGCAGCTTCCTCGCCCCAGCCAGTGATACCCACGGGACCCACAGTACAACCGCATGCCCAAGAGTCACCCGTTCAGCACAATGCTGCAGTGGAACAGGCCCCAAGCTTGAGTGAGGTCAGCCCTGCGCCTGCCAACATCAGACGCTGGACATCGCGTTCAAGCTCTCCAGTTTCGACATCTGATAATGTTGGCCTAGCTAGTAGTTATACCAGCTCAGATCCAGGGTCTGATGACCGGCCAACCTTCGTGGGTCACTTAAACCCCGAGGGCATATTTCTTGCCACAACACGCCTCGGTGCCGTTCGAGCCTCCAGATGTGACGACACCCTCGGTTTCTGGCTTCCTAAGGAACATGACCGGCGACAAAGACCAGAGGTAGGACAGCAGCTTCCAAGCCATCAGCCCGTTTCCTCTCCACGGAGGCGCTCTGGTGTACCCAGAACATTGGTGCCGCAACAGGTCCTTCAGGGGAAGAAAGCGCTTCCAGATCCACGATCATTCAACGCCCTCCGTGCCATTTATTTCAAGGATGTTCATCCTCTATTTCCTATCCTACGGCCAGAGTTAATACCAGAAATGACCGCAACGGACGATCTGTCCCCGACAGAAACCATCCTGATGCAGTCCCTCTGTCTCGCGGTAGCCACGAATGCCGCTGCCGAGCCCTTCCTTTGTTTGGAAAATACAAAGGGTACTCTCAAACCTATGGACTTTGCTAGCTGCCTATCTCAAGCTCTCGTCACTTCCATCAATACAGCCAACACCACCGATCTATTGCTATCGGTACGCGTTCTCACTATATTATCTCTATTTTCACAGCTTTCAACGGATGATCATACATCGGCGGAGTATTGTGCGAGGGCAATCAGCTGTATGCACACTCTGCAGCTGCATCTGGATACCACACGTGTTCGAACCGATGATGCCATGGTAACTCAGGTTTTTCTTTGCGTCTGGGCACTTGACCGTCTCAATGCCGCCTTTCACTCAAGGCCATCTATGGTGCATCCTAGAGACATCGGTCGAAATATGCAGGTCTCGATTGCTCAACAAGAAGGTTGCTTCCGGGCCTTCTTAATGGTTTGTGGTCTCATTGATGAGGTCACTAATCTATATCGACCCACCCATGAGTTAGGAGCAAGCGCCGAGAACTCCGCATTTCCCTCTTTTGAGGACTTAGTTATCGAGGCTGATGCCATCCGCTGTCCGACCCACTTGCTAGGTAAGTTTTTGAATCGGGCTCATCCCTTTCTATTTCTCGCCGATCCTGTTTTCCTGATGGCTACTTTACTAAAACCTTGAGCCTATCAGCCACAATAGAGACACTGTACCACTCTGCTGCTATGCTATCTTACCGCTTCCATTCCCTGGAAAATCCAGATCGTTCTTCCATTTCCTATTTACGGTCAAATCTTTCTGCAGCTCGCCTGATTTCCATTATGGAAAATAGATGCGCTTCTTCTCTCTCAAATTTCCCGTTTGTTCCATATTCCATCTCTCTCGCATTGCGCGTTTCATATCGGGAATTGCGATTCAGCAAGATACCCTTGCATCGATCCATGGCCCGTAGCCGGCTTCTCAATGTATGTACCATCTTGGAGAAATTTAGTGATAAGTATGCGTTTACTCGACGGTTAACTGCCCTCGCTGCGACAACCGTTAGAGAACTGGACAAGGTGGTGACCTCGGTTCTTCAAGCTCGCCATAACGAGACTGAAAACATCGAAATCACGGAGACTGCAGAAGTTGAAGATCGAGATCAGAATGCACACGTACCTGAGGTGAACAATAATGCAACGATCATTCCCCCGGAGTCGAATCCCATCAATGTTACATCGGAGAAGATTGATCATCCTGGAAACTCCCAAGTCCCACAACACAACCTCGCGGAATACAACGCAGACAGCTTTGACATGGTATATAACATTCCGGATTTACCTAACCTTTTCGAGCATTTTGACCTGGAGTTCAACCTTGATGCAGTTGATTTCACTCTAATGCAAGATGTTCGAGCCGGTACTTTTCAAAACTATGGTCTTAACCCTGATATAGATTGGATACCTGACTTAGAAATACAAAATACGTTCCCAGGTAACGCTGAGAGCTGAACAAAGGTCATAATCTAATGTTATTATACTGTGTTAAAATTGATAACAAATTTTAAAGCTGTTATGGACCAACCAGGACCTTTATCGGTAGCAAAGCAATTGTCCAGTAGTGGTACAACGTGATACAAACAGGAGGACCTTGGTCAGTTCAACAACTGCTGCAAGGATTTCATGCCGATATGAGCAAGTCTGCGGGTCAGGATCTGGGACAACTTCAGCCGCGGCCGTCAGGCGATGTTGATATTGAAACTTCGAGATCCGCTTCTTCCACAAGACTCCATACATGCCATCGTATGTTGTCAGCTCGTTCAAATGACAGGACTCGAGAACGGTGTAGCACCTTGTGATGGACTCGGACGGAAGTCTCAAAGTGATACTCACTCCTCCTTACCAGTATGTCCCTCCGACGGAAACGAATTGAAGACGCTGATCTAAGTTGGAACCCACATGACCGTCGAAGAATAACATATGGTATCATTTGCAGCATCAAGTGGCAATAAGAGGGGTTCGGACATCGTTTCCACCGTGCCATTTGGCCGGTTGTACGGGAAGAAGAGCCCATGAAACGACAGAGTTGGAAACGAAGGCAGCCCGCCAATTGAGTAGTAACCCTGCATACCTCCACGTCTGAGGGTTGGAAGCTTGCTATGGAGTTGAGACATAAGGTCCCATCAGCCCGAGGCGCTGTTATTCTCGGTTGATATAGACAGGGCCCATAGAGTGGCTTGTGGCATTTGCGTGCTTCATATTTTTCATAGACGTAAACGCTCTCTACATTTACTCTTATTACCATATATAAAGGCGGGTCACGTAAGCTATAACCAAGTCAACCAAGCCAGCCAGCCGGCAACCATCACATATAACCGTAGCATGGCCCTCCTTTTGGAATAAGGCTAAAGTTCAATTTGTATTAAAATAGCATTCTACAGCCGAATTGTAGTGCCTAATCAATCCACTATATATTCACCTGCAATGCTATACCTTGTATCGTGTATTCAATCTTTCCTTTACTCTGTGTCGTTAACCCCTGGCAATTTAAGTTATTTACAGTGAATAATGAGGGTGAATACTGGTAGGCAAGCTTTTAAGTATCCTTCCCTCACTGAGGTAACGGCACTTTGCCCACTACCTACTGCTCCTTCCTCCTTTGCTATTGTTATTCGGTAGCCACAGCCTACAAAGATGTTTTCTTTGGCCTCGCGCTTCACAGACCGTTTGCACTTCACCCACGAATCCAGAGTTATACCAAGGTCTAATCGACGCAACTCCTACAGACATGCCTGAGTTATTCGATATTCTCCTCTCCTAAATTGATGAGAAAACCCTGGAGAATGAAATTTCGACTCAGATCGGGCAGAGCTACTTATCAGAGACCCCCACATCACGAGCCCTCGACCTATGGTAGAAGGAATCATGTTTGGCCGTTACAGCCGCGTCTTATTCCCACTTGTCGTCCGATTCAAGTCTCGATCTTACATCATCCACTTTGTATTCGATACTTCGATACAGGATCTCCCTTTACTTTTTTATCTACGGAAGTATGTAAAACCCCTAAACATATCATTAGTAACGATTAATAACATTTTCTAGGCCTGTGACAGGCTATTTGGCTCTAATCCAGTTCCGACGAGGTTCACAGTGCAGATAAACAGAAAGATACCCAGATAAATCCTCCAAATATGACTTCCCACTTTCAGCACGTCAATTTGCTGGGAACCGACTTTCTGGCGACCGCGCAAATCAAGATCAGCTTGGACTATGAGGAAAGAACAGCCATGATGCACACTCCCATATGGGAGTAATCTCTTTTCCTCTACAATTTAGTGTCGGTCCATGCTAGTGTTGCAGGTTTCAACATATATGCCGGTGTTTGGCTGGGTATCTGTGCTGGTTTGTTATAGACTGCATAAGGCATAATCATGATTTCGTATCCAAATGAAGATCAAAAAGGCCGTTACTCTACTTAACTCTTAAGATATTCTCAACATGGGAGCTGTTGGTATTTTGGTAAGCCTTCTCCTATGTCCTTACTCATATTTGACACCTGACGCTCTAACCAGATTTCCTCTGGCAAAAATATCCATATCACTTCCAACGATACTATTACCAACAACACGTACATTACGTTTATCGTCCTTATGTTTATGTAGGCATGGCCCATCTAGTGGCCTGTGGCATTTACGTGCTTATTGTCATATTTTTCATAGACGAAAACGCTCTCTCCTTACCACAACCTTTGTGTTCTAATAAAACACCACTATACAGAGGGACTACCCAATGATCCCCCACGGTGCTAAGCACGAGGCGTATTCGCTACATGGACAAGGAGCATTCAAATTAACTATTATATTTGGGCGTTTTCGTTTAAGCGAATCCGCCTCTTTCTCTCTGCTTACGTCGTGAAAACCGCATTTGTGAATTGTAAATCCAATAGAAGGCGTCTTAAGGGTTATTTAAGCATGGGGTGTATATGTTGTAAGCATCGAATTCCAAATGTTTGGTTGAGTTGGTGCAGGCTCGCTGAATACTGTTCAGAGCAGGAGATATAAGTAGCAAAGGAGAGTCTCCTATTGTCTTCATGATGTCTAACAATCTCATCAGCCAATCCTCGCCAGGATGAAGTATTTCATTTATCTAAAGCATCTGAGCAGTATTGCTTTTCTTTTACTCGCCTCTAACACATTCGCGCAAAACGTATCCACTCTCATATCTGGGAGTACTACTTGCAAGAATCAATGTCCACAAAACGTCCAACTCGGCATTGCATTTGAGCAAGCTTCGCACGCCCATACACCACGAGATGATTTCTACACTATTCCAAACACATTCCACCCCTCCATGAAACCAGGCACACTTCTCCGTGTTGAACAGCACACCAACCTCACAAACTACACGGTACCTTCTAGTCTAACAATGTCCCGCATCATGTACACTTCAGAGAGCCTCAATGGCACCATCGTCCCTGTATCTGCCTACGTCCTCTGGCCATACACACCGTTTGAATACACCAGCGGAAAGAAAAGTCCTCAAAAATTCCCGCTTGTAGCCTGGGCTCACGGCACAAGCGGTGGGTTCGTTGAGTGTGCTCCTAGCAACTACCGTTCCCTCCAATACCACTTCATGACTGCGTATTCTCTGGCGCTAGAAGGTTTCGCCGTCATTGCTACCGACTACGCCGGGCTGGGGGTGACGACGCTCCCAGACGGCGAACAGTCTCACGCATGGCTCGCCGGGCCTGCTGCTTCTAACGACGTGGCCTATTCTATTGACGCTGTGCAAGCTGCTTTCCCGGACCAGTTGGATGCACAAGGACCATTCGTCGCTATGGGGCATTCGCAGGGCGGGAACGTCGCATGGGCATTTGCTGAGCGTCAGGCAAAGGCGCCGCAGGCTGGGTATCGCGGGACTGTTGCTTTCTCGCCATTCGGTAGAGTTATCGATGAGCTGAATAACGCTTTAGAAATAGCTAAGTCGGAGCCTGCGTCATCTTGGCCGCTCTGGATTCCGGTTGTGATCGGCCTTCAACCTAAAATCATCGCCGGTATTACCGCTGTCTATCCAGCGTACAATTTCTCGGGCATGACACCGCTCTCTTATGATCGGTGGAATAATGTCCTCAAACCGGTGCAAGGCTGTCTGCCAACTGACGGATTGGTATTTGCAGACGTGGATTTGACTGAGCTCGCGAAACCCAACTGGACGGCCGACCCTATTGTCACGCAATGGCAAGATCGCGTAGCTGTAACCGGGAAGAAGTTCAAGGGACCTCTTCTCGTTATAGCGGGCGAGAACGATCTGATTCCCATCGACCTATTAGAACAAAGTGTTGATGCTAGCTGTAAAGTAAGCGGGAGTGAGAGCCTGGAAATGATCACATATAGCGCCATGGAGCATTTCCCTGTCATTCAAGCCAGTCGAATGACGTGGATGCAATGGATCAAGGAGAACGTCGGTGGAAGTGATTCTAAGGGGACTAATAAAAAGAAATGCACCTGTGGGGAGAAAAGTTCAGTGCAGGGCTTCAACACTAATTATACTACACAGTCAACCTCGCCAAATTGGTTGGTAGATTTGCCTTCCGCCCAAGATGCATGGGAGTTAGCGCTGTGAATGTTTATCATTCATAGACGGAAATTTTATGTTTGCTTTAAGAATGGATCTCAAGGACCAGTTAGGAGTATTATAGTTGAAATAGTTTTAATCTAGTCTTTCAAATGTTACGTTGCAATAATGGGCTTGAAAGCCATCAGACGATGTTAAGGTGGAAACTCCGAGGTCTGCTATTTTGAAGGGACTCAGTGCAGGCCATCGTTTAAGTGTCTGCGCTGTTGTTTATACCTACTTTTACGTTGCCAGGTCGTTCAAATTGCCGTCCTCGAGAATGGTGCGGCACTTGGCTGATGATATGTGCCTCTACAGACTCTATAAAACACTATCCTTACAGCCAACGTGCTATATGAAAAAGTCATTTGATTAGACTTGTGATGGATTGACAGGTCGTGGGGAAGAGATCCGGGAGATGATTTATTAAGATATCGCATGTTGCTCCAACAAGGCCAACTCGCATGATAGCTACGTGGACGCGTCCTCATCAAGCCAGACTCAAATATCAAAAAGCAACTGAGTCCACGCAGGTAAAAAAGAGAGACTTGCAACAAAGCAAAGAGCCTACTTATAGCATTCCCCCACTTTACTCTCTCCAATGTCAATCTCACCCCTTTTCGCTTCCCCGCAAGGACACAATGGTGAAGATATGGGGAAAATGGGGAGATCACCCTTGTCCTGTACTTTAGCGTCGGCCTATGCCGAATATCACGAACGGCAGGGCAATTAAACTACAAAAAGGAGAAACCAGGACATGGTGATCGCATCCACTCCTTCTTCTCCGACGAATGCAAATGCAATATAGGGCTGTATTATAACTCCTTTATCCGCAGCTGTGAGGTGTTCGCTTATTCGATTCTTGAATTTGGAGGTGAATTTGGCTTCGGCTTTTGAATCCGATCATGACTACGAAATCAGTCGACATGGAGACGAAGGAGGACGAACACATTGAGTCGGCTAGTGGTGGTGATGAGATTGCTGAAACTCCTGGAATGAGGGACGCTCATCCAGATTCGGATCACCCTCTGGTAAGAATCCTGCAGGGCATTTCTATCGACGACTCGAACGCGCTTAATAACCACCCCCGTTAGAACTGGAGCTGGAGCAGGAAACATAGCACGTTGTTTCAGGTCGCTATCCATGCTATGATGTGTTCATTCGTGTCTGCGATTATCATCCCTGGATTTGGTCAATTGGTACAACCTTCTACACCTGAGAGCTTCTTTTTTGTATGCTAATATCGGCTCTAGTCGGAGCAATTCAACAGACCAGAAGCCACCATCGCATACCTTGTCAGCGCCCATGTTCTCTTCCTGGGTATTGGCCCCTTTATGTGGATTCCCTTGAGCTCAGCATATGGCCGACGACCTGTCCTCATAGCTTCCATGATAATATCCCTGGCTGCGAATCTAGGTGGAGGATATGCAAAATCTTATGGCACCCTTATGGTTTCGAGAGTGTTCCAGTCGCTAGGTATTTCAAGTGGTTACGTTGTTGGATCAGCAGTTGTAGTGGATATATTTTGGCAGCATGAAAGAGGTGCAAAGACTGGGATATGGACATTCATGGTTACGATCGGACCCGCAATTGGACCGTTCATTGGAGCTTTCTTGATTAATGCGAAGGGGTGGCAATGGGCGCTTTATCTATGCGCCATTATCAATGGTGCAGAATTGCTTGCATATATCTTCACATTCCACGAGACGCTTTGGATACCGAAAGAGAATGGGCAGAGCTCATTGTCCACGAAATCGATCATTCCTCGCCGTGTACCAGGTTCGACTCTAAACTTCTGGGACTTCTTTGCTCCCTTCGTTTTCATCCAGTCTCCCGTTGTTGTTATTTGTGCCCTGGCTTACAGTGTGACTTTCGGGGTTACTTTAGTAGGTCTCACCAATATTGAGCCTCTCGCCTTTGGAGCATTCTACGGCTTCAAGACTACTCAGGATGGACTGGTTTTCTTGTCCGTGCTGGTAGGTGCTGTTATTGGAGAGCAGGCTGCGGGACCTCTGAGTGATATCGTGATGAAAAGACATGTGAAGAAGTGTCGTGAGACAGGCAGATCGCCCAGATATGAGCATCGTTTGATTTCAGTGCTTTCGGGATATGTAATTGTTCCCGCAGGTTTAATCATATTTGGTGTGACATTGCAAAAGTAAGAGATACTTTCTAAGTCTAATGTTGCTTTTACTAGAGTTGTCTGGTGTACTGACGAATCAATAGAGAAGTGCACTGGATTGCACCCTGCATAGGACTAGGTGTTGCAGTCTGTGGTCTTCAAATCGTTACCACCGTTTTAACTGCCTACTGTGTTGACTGTTACAGCTCTCACTCATCTGCAGTTACTCAATTCATCTCTTTCCTCCGCCAAGTCATTTCATTTACTGTTCCTTTCTGGAATCCACCTCTGAACGACAAGCTAGGCTATGGGTTGGGCTTTGGGATAGAGGCAATAATTGCTGTCACTTTTTATGCGCTGGTATGTTGCAGCCTACTAGAAATGAAAGACAGTGAGATCTGTCGTAAGCTAATGAATTGCTATAGAGTGGCATTGTATTCTGGAAGGGCGAACAACTAAGAAAGAGCTTCCCGGTGCGTGGCTTGGAGAAATTGTCGAGATGATCAGAGTAGTGAGGGGGACTCTTGTCTATGTCCAAGACCCGCAGGAATAGGGGCAATCACGCAGCCAAAATATGGACTCTGACCATCCAAACATTAGCAATTCAATATATTCCAAATTCCAAATGTGGTTATACCTCACTTATTCTCTTTCGGATAAAATGTAGAATGAACCATTCCACCAGGTGTCGGAGCCGTAGGCCGAGGGGCAAAGATTGAGATATGCCTTGTAATAATTTTTTCATCAGCTCTTAGGGGGAGCCACACTACTATACGAGAGGTTTGGAATGTATGCGAATAATTCCCTATCAGGTCAGGAAATATGCGAAATCAACTACGAATTCACGCCTATTGACCTCGGCTGACACTCGCATTATACCCATCGGCGTCACCCGAATGCTCCTCGGTGCCCAGAGCCGAGACGTTGTTTGCCCCGCCTCCACTGACAATGTCTCACAGATGCGTTCCTGAGAATGTGGACAGGTCAAATATCATGAAAGAGTCGTGGTAAAAATATTACAATACAATGTAGAATTTGATCACCTCTTAGCATCTTTGCTTATGGAGTTTATGGGCTAAGCACTATAAATTCTATGATTCTCCATATTGCTTCTAAGCCTCACTAAACTGGTCAATTGAGAGATGACACATCTGAAGGTAGCTACTAGCAGAGGGTCTGGGACTCTCTTACATTTTCTGGATAGACCATACTTTACCTCAATCAGGGCGTCGAATCGAGTATCTACTAGGGCAGCAAGTTTCAAATGTGAGAGCAGACGTGTAAGTGTTCCTACAACTAGTCCGCAAGAGATCATTTTCTGAACAAACCTAGAAATTTACAAGCTTAAAACATCGTCCCCAGCGAACAGAAGTGTGCATCTTCCCTTCAAAGCTCCAGCAAGTTCAGATCCGACACCAGCATGCCAAAGCTACTACGTATCTCCAGCTTCAAGACCCAGACTTAACCGATACGCAACGAACCGTTCGTGAAGCCATCAGCAAGATATGTGCCCGCTTCCCTGACGACTACTGGCTGGAACTAGAGAAGTCGAAGACATTCCCTGTTGAATTCCATGGTCTTCTTGCCAAGGAAGGGTGGCTCGGAATATGTCTACCTTCCAAATACGGTGGATCGCAACTTGGGATCGCGGATGCTGCTATAATGATGCAGACCATCTCAGAGTCAGGCGCGGGTATGACTGGTGCCTCCGCTATTCATATGAATATATTTGGCCTGGAGCCAGTGGTTAAGTTTGGCACTGAAGAACAAAAGAGGAGATTTTTAGTACCTCTTCTCGAGGGTCGCGAGCGCGCATGTTTTGGAGTAACTGAGCCCAACACTGGTCTCGATACCCTGAGACTACAGTCATCTGCCACTCGTGATGGCGACTATTATCTCCTTAAAGGTTCGAAAACATGGATATCAACTGCCCAGAATGCCCATAAGATTTTGATACTTGTTCGCACAACCCCGCTGGACAAGGTCAGCAAGCCTTCACAAGGTTTATCTCTTTTTTACACCGACCTTGATAGATCGCAAGTCGATATTACCGAAATAGATAAAATGGGAAGAGCAGCTGTGGATACAAACACACTATTCTTTGATGGTTGGCGTGTCCCTGCATCTGACCTCATCGGGGAGGAGAATAATGGTTTCAAAATGATTATGCATGGCATGAATGCAGAGCGTATATTAATTGCTGCAGAGGCTCTAGGACTTGGATTTGCAGCCCTCAGACGATCAGCTCTTTATGCAGGTGAAAGACATGTGTTTGGGAGGCCTATTGGACAGAACCAAGGGATTCAGCATCCGTTAGCTGACAGTTGGATGAACCTTGAAGCAGCACGCTTGATGGTCTATCAGGCCGCAAAGCTATATGATCAGGGATATACATCAGGAGAGTATGCCAATGCAGCAAAATATCTCGCCGCCGAAGCTGCTTTCAAGGCTTGTGAGCGGGCTGTGATGTGTCATGGGGGAATGGGCTATGCAAAGGAGTATCATGTTGAGAGATATTTACGAGAGGTGTTCATTCCTCGTATTGCTCCCGTGAGTAGAGAGATGGTTTGTAATTATATTGGTGAGAAGGTCTTGGGTTTGCCAAAGTCATACTAGGAAGCAAGGAAACTTCTACAGTGATAGAGGTTTGATATGTTGATGTGCAGATAGCTATTAAAATAGTGAAATATATTCACTCCACCAATGGATATGTTAAATCAGTGTATAAATGTCGTTGTGATGCCATGTGATGTGCAAAGTAAACACTTATAAATATAATTTGTTTTCTGAACTCTTTTAGTTGAATTGCTACTTGATTAAACATACTTTGCTTTTCACATCTTTGACTTGTTGATCAGGGCTCAGATCCCCTTACCAGCACACACTGACTTGATCCCGGCAGGTTCAATCTTTCTAATTAAGCTACAGTGCTTGATACTCATGACTGTAATTCCGCTAAAAGATCCTTCTCTACTCTCCCACGACTTCGTGTTACTGTAATCGATCTTCTCGCAGCGGATGTAGACATCCGCCCCTTGAAACTCTCGGCCGATGACTTTCGGTTGTGGCCGATAGGTGGGGCAGGCAAGACACCCCAGACGCAACTTCCTCGGCCCCGCGCCGAAGATATCTCCACAGGAGTGGAAATGATCAAATAGCCCTCCTGTCTGTGTCCGCTATAGCCCAAGACGGGAAACAAGCTGGTCTCAAAGCTCCTCAAGAGTCCCGTTCCATTTTTGTAGGCAAATCATATGCCCGACTCCACCCTTAGTTACCTCGGCGATTTTCTACGATATGTGTGGGCGGAGCTTTCTGAGCATGTAAATGGATACGGATAAGTTAGATGGTCAAAATATCTGCTTCATATCTCATAGTCTGACCTTTTTGGCATCATGCTTTGTACAATTGGCTATAGTCGTGCGTTGTTGTCCACTCGACAGTTCATACGAGTCTCTCCAATTCGTGTGAATCCTCTTCTAAAATACTCGACTACTGCATCTCAATCACACTCTCAGGAGGGCGCGTTGAAAGGAGTAAAAATCTTAGATCTATCGCGTGTTCTAGCTGTAGGTCTTACTATTATTATATTACAAGTTCAATTATGACTGATAATCCTCATCTAGGGCCCATATTGTACGCAGATTTTAGCAGACTATGGTGCAGATGTTATCAAAGTCGAGCAGCCTGGCAAAGGAGTAAGTATTTAGTAAGCACTATTATTCAAGTTTAAATAATTAATGGTATTTAGGATGACACTAGGTCGTGGAGAACGAAGGAGGAAGGAGTAGCTTGGAAATCCGACGAGAGAATCTCATGGTACTTTGCGAGTGTCAACCGAAACAAGCGCTCTATGACTCTGAATCTCAAGCACGATGCTGGCCGCGAAATTCTTTTAGACCTTGTAAAGCAGGCGGATGTGGTGTAGGTAGCTTCGACGACCTGACTCCAACGATGAATACTGATGCATCTCCTTTGAAGAGTGGAGAACTATATTCCTGGCAAGCTAGAGGAATTAGGAATAGGATATGAGACCCTATCCAAGGTGAACCCAGCCATTATCCTTGCCAGCATATCAGGTACGTTATCTTAATGATATATTTCCAAGCTAACGCTATTCAGGCTATGGTGCATCAGGGCCTTACAAGAAGCGCGCTGGCTACGATGTAATACTTGCAGCTGAAGCTGGATTACTTGGAATTACCGGAGAGCAGGATGGTCCACCGACAAAACCTGGAGTTGGTCTTACAGACATGTGTACGGGCTTATATATGCATGGCGCAATTGTTGCGGCATTACAAGCTCGCCACAGGACGGGAGTGGGCCAAAGAATTGATACATCATTATTCGAAACTCAGCTCTCCTTGCTAATCAACATTGGGCTATCATGGTTGAACCAACATGTAGAACCCACAAAATGGGGTACTGCTCACCCAAGCATTGTCCCCTATGAGGCGTTCACCACTAAGGATTCATACCTTGTTATCGGAGCCACAAATGACCGGCAATTTGGCGTACTTTGTGATCGCCTAAATGAACCTAGTTTGAAGTTAGATGCAAGATTTCAGACAAATGATGCCCGTGTTCTCAATCGTGACGAGCTCAAGCGCATTCTCGATAACCATTTTGCAAGTAAGACAAACGAGGAGTGGTTAGCCATCTTCGAGGGTAGTGGATTACCTTACGGTCCGATCAATAACATGGAGAAAGCATTTGGTCATGTCCAGACACAGGCGAGGAAAATGATAGGAACGGTAGAATTCAATGCGGCGAAAGAGGGAAAGATCCAACTTATCGGTATGTTTCAACTACGAAGCTATTGACAAACCCATTAACTGCTAGCTAGGCGCACCTGTGAAATTCAGCTCTACTCCCACATCTGTCCGATTAAGGCCACCACTATTAGGCGAACATACTGATGAAATTCTCAATCAACTTGGCCACAATGAGGAGTCCATCAGTGACCTTCGAAGTAAAGGTATCATATAGGGCGGCAGGGTTTCTTCCAGAGACAACCGCCTCCATGATACTAGAAGAGATCTATCCTACATTCTATATGTGGTCTGAGGGTGAACGAGAAAGTAATCATGACGCTTGATCACTTGTAAGCTTTTGAGAATGCTGTGGTGGATGATTGTGTGAGAACGATATAAAGGGGTGTAAGCAGCTGGAACAGAAAGATCCCCTTTTATTCTGATAGATTGGGTTATACAGACAGTGGGCTAGGTATCAGCATTTATAGTTACAAGAAAATGTAGACCTAGCGATCACACTATAATCCATTACACTGGCTTCAACAGTTTCTGGTGTATCCGCTTTGATCGTTTAGTTGATTAGAAATAATGTCATAGAATGCTGAATAAGCCAGCCAACTAATTTCTAGTGGTGAGACTGAGCGAACCTGGTGTACGTACACACATACGGTGCAATCAGTGACGAAACTAATCATCTCCGATATTCTCTGCAGCTACTGAAAAATCTAATCACCTCCGTCCTTGCGTGTAACCACTGATGAAATTTATTATCCCGTTGTTCTGTACCTGAAGAATTATTCTTTCGGCCGTAAACAACCATTTGAGCTAAGAGAGAGAAGGAAATACCAAATCCTTACTTACATGTTTGTCATTGATCTCAATCTAGGAAATGATATGGCCGGCTTATAAGAAGAGCCTAGCTGACATTCTATCCATCCATTGCTATTATCATTTCTATCAGTGAGCACATCATTGAGAAACAAATCCAAGATAATGCATAAATTTAATTTTGCCCCTATATCAATAGCATTTGCGCTTGTCGGTATTTTTGACCTAGTCCCGGCGTTTGAAGTGGTCAATGTCAACGTATTACAACCAGAGTCCAATGCACCATTAGACACAGCGCTAGCCTACTATAAGCTTCCTGGACACAATGCAGGCTCTCAATTTCTAACGCATGCATTCATTCCTCTTTCTTGTGGAGCAAATCTGTCAGTCCATTACACCGAGCCTTCTGTGTATGGGAGCCTCACAGGGACACCAAAGAAGCCGGTCTTGTTATTGACGCACGGCTTTCCAGAGTCAAGCTACATGTGGAGACGTTCAACGCAAGCTCTTTCTGAAAGAGTACCACTATTCGCGTTAGATGTAAGTATTATATTTTACTTACAAGCTGGGCTAATCATGAAAGCAGCAACCAGGATATGGACTCTCCACGCCATGCAATACCGGCACGGATCAATTAACAAATGCCCAGGCTATGGTGGAAGCGCTCACAAGCATATACGGGAATGGCACTACAATCATCTTGAGCGGGCATGACCGTGGTGCTCGTATCATGCAACGATTAGCCGTACACATAAATGAATTCCCCCAAGTGAGAGGGCTCGGCGTGTTTCTCATAGAAATTGTTCCGCTTGTGGAGCAATATTCTTCCTTCTCAGACCCATCGAAAGCGGCTAGATACTTTCATTTTCCTCTACTGTCCAGGGCAGATATCGCAACCGACATTGTCATGGCATATGGTGGTGGTAATTTTGCGAAAGCGATCCTCACATCTGCTGGGGGTAGTAACACGGTGGGTAGAGCCCTTTTCACATCCGATAATGCCTTTGATGTCTATGCCACATTTTTTGATCAGCTCTCGGTGACCAACGCTACCGTCTTCGATTTTGCAACAGGGGCGACGTTTGATTATCAGAGGGAGGCTGCTGACCAGGCTGCTGGACGAAAAATTTCGATGCCAACACACGTTCTCTATGCGGTTGCCAGTCTTGAGACAGCCTTTGGATTCAATGTCTCAGAAGTATGGTCTCGCTATGTAAATCCGAGCGCAAAGCTGACGACGTATGGAATTGGTAATGGATATGGACATTTCATTGTAGAAGAAGCACCGGATCAGACAGTCGCGCAGCTGAACAACTTTATGGATAGATTAGGAGTAAATTGATAGCGGCAACGGCTTAACACCGTATGGAGGTGGCAAAGAAAGTAATGGAAGTGAGACATGTACTTTCAGGGGCTTCCTTCTCGGAGTTCGACCTGGTGCACTTTTAGCAGCATTAGCACTTCCCTCTAGATACACATATTACCTCCTTAGCCTAATACTCTGCACAAATTTTTGTGAATAGTCAGTAAAATATATGAAAATTCTATGTATATCTTATAACGCCTTGCAAATTTCCGCCTAAGCCCTCTTGTAGTCTCTCAATAACTTGTGTATGTGAACATGACCCTCTGCTAATGCTAATTTTGCAGCTCTCTTGCACCTCAATTCTAACCCTTCTGTATTAGAATCATTTCGAAGGAGCAGAGATACTATGTCAAGGCGACCATGTTCCACAGCTCCTTCTAGCGCCGTCCTTCCCCCAGACTTGGCGCCTGGAGCATATATATCAGCTCCAGCTTTGAGCAGAAGTAGAACAATTCGAAGGTGTCCTGCTATTGCTGCTGCTTGTAGTGCAGTGGCACCATGATCGTCTGCTGCAACAGCATTGCAATCTGCTCCACGTTGCAGTAACAAGATCACCAAGGAGACTTTTCCAGACTCTGAAGCCGCTTGAAGTGCTGTTCTGCCCTGACGGCCATAAGCAGGTGCATTCATATCTGCTCCTACGCTCAACAATAATTTTATGATATCGGCATTACCTCTCCTCATTGCTGCTTGCAAAGCAGTATCTTCATCAGGCTTCCTTAGATTAATGTTCGCTCCTGCATTTAATAGTAGGTTTACCGTCCCAAGCATTCCCCGTCTTACGGCAGCGGTTAAAGGCACGTTACCGGAAGTTCCAACTTCATTAACGTCTGCTCCGGCAGCAACTAGTAACTGGATTATCTCCTCCTTGGCGCTGTATGTTGACAACGCCTCAGCTAACAGTGATGTTGTCCCTGAAGTAGTTCTCAATAGACTATTGACATCCGCGCCACTGGAGAGAAGTTCTCGCACTAGCTCCAAGTTGCCTTTTGTGGCCGCCATTTGTAATAAACTTTTTGCTTGCTTGCCCCAGTGCCCCTGTGGATACGAGATATTGGGATCAGCCCCAACCGCTAACAACGCCTTGGTGATATCGACATTTTCTTTATCTATGGACACATGTAGAGCTGTTGGCGTATCAACGTTGGAGAGGTGGAACTGGTTTATATCTGCACCCGCTGCAATTAGAAGATTAACAACCCTTGCTGACCCAGCGCGGACTGCTTCCATGATTGGCGACCTGTACTGCTCCTCTCTGCCACTAGGATTGGCGCCCTTGCGTAGCAATAGTTGGACCACTTCGAAATCATTACGCCACGCTGCCATAGCAAGGGCTGTCACTCCATCTGACACATGGTCGATGTGCGCTCCGGCAGTCAACAACATATTCACTGCCTCAGGGTCACCGCTACTCGCTGCAGCTTGGAGTGCTGTCAGACCGTACTGATCAGCTGCAGGGGCGTTTACTTCAGCACCAAGTCCAAGCAGCAGCGCGATTACGTCCAGGTCCCCTACATATGCAGCTGCTTGAAGACATGTCACTCCACCTATACCAGACGGCCTTGCATTAATAAGGCCACCCAGGAAAATGAGTCGTTCCATCATTTCAACATTGTCGGATATGATTGCCGCCTGGAGAGCAGTATAACCGCCGGTAGTGGCTGCCGGAGCATTTACTTCAGCACCAGCCTGTAATAAGATTTCAACAATACCATGATGCCGTTTCTCCACGGCTGCTTGAAGGGCGGTCCTACCCCTCTTTTCATGTGCTGGGGCGTTCACATCAGCACCTTTTCGAAGCAGAAGTTTCACTAACTGCACATGGCCGTCTCCTGCTGCGATCTGTAGAGGAGTCGACCCAAATTCACCGCCCTCTACAGTAGCCTCCGACGCGATGAATAATCGAGTTAGTATAACATTTCTGTTTAAGACTGCCAATTGAAGTGGGGTCAATAGCCTTTCATACTCATCCCTCCATAGGTAATCCTCGCTCGGTAAGTTATAATCATAATTCGGCCGGGTATAATAATCACGGTCTTGCCATTGCAGCACGGCCGCCTCTCTAGCTTCCATTTCATCTGAATTTAAAATGTATCCGTCAACTTCTGCACCGGCATCTAGTATGATTTGTACCATCTCTGTATTATTAGCAGCAGAGGCGTACTGAATTGGAGATATGAGGCACTCCCAATCATGACCTTTCATTGCCTGTTCACGTGCCTCCTGGTATAGTTCACCAGCTGGAGCGTCGACATCGGCTCCTGCATCAAGCAATATCTGAAATATGTCCAATCTATCCTTGTCCGCAGCTGCTTGTAATGCCGTCATGGTAGTCCCCGTCATCAAGTTCACTTTTATTTTTGCTGCTAGGAGTGTTCGGACCAGCTCTATGTTTCCATATCCTGCGGCTGTTGAAAGTATCTCACGGCCAGATTCAATATTAACATCGGCACCTGCCTTTAATAGTAATCGGACTATATCAATGGAGGTTGTAATAACATCGTCCTTGCACATCGACGAAAATCCACCCTGGTCAATAGCTCTTTTTAGTGGAGTGGTTTGGTTGCTTGGGCCGTAAATAATGCCAGCATTAGGATTTGCTCCAGCCTTCAGCAATATATGGATAAGTTCAATATTTCTTTCCTCAACAGCACAGTAGAGTGCAGTGGATTTTCCGAATGTTCCACCCGGAATATTGACATCAATACCGAGAGAAATCAGGGTGCGAATGGTGTTAAGGTCTTTGAGCCTCGCGGCGGCAACTAGAAGGTTAGATCCGAAGATTCGAGTCGTTGGCTTTTCCACCCTTATTATTTGTTTTACCACATGATGCTGGTTGCTTTTGATGATCCATTGAAGAAGTTTATCCGTCAAGTGATTCGAAAGCAGGTTATTTGACGACAGATATATAGAATAACGTAAAATTTGAAGTGCAGCCTCTTGTAACGAAGGGCTGAGAAGCTTTCTTGCGTTTTCGCAAGTTCACCATCGTGTCGTTCGATTAAGACTTCGTTTAGGCATGAGGACGCCATAAACAGGTAATCAGGACTGTCTGGATCGATATCTTTCCCAATGATCTGAGAGGAAAGGGAGCGGAGATCCTTATTACTTGCAACCTCCGATAAAGGCAAATGTGATTCTACGCTCTCATCTAACTGAGCTTCAAAATCACGCACTATTGGTTCCGTATAGACCAGGTCAATGCCGTCACCAACCTGGGTAATCGGTGTACCGGGACTAGTGACTGAGTGACTGATACCTAGTTGGAAAACGGAGTCAAAGTCGTATCCGCTAGGGGAGAAGGCAGTAGTCAAATTCGAAGCCGGTTGGAGTGCAGCGTCGTTTCTAGCTGCCAACGCTCCGAAGCGTTCAACTAGGAAATGTCAGAAACGATACCAACACATAAACGTATGTCAGAACGAACAACAAGGCTCCACCAGCATCTCAAATTCGAACCATGGTATATTGAAATAGTCCACAAATCCAACTGTCTCCATACCAGGAGTACGAATGTCAATGCCACTCATACAGGGTGGGCTCTGTGCTGCTATACATCAGTCTCTCACCCACGATGCATAAACTAAACATATTTTACCCGAGATTGATCCTTGCTCCAGTGTTGGCTGAGTGTATCTGGTTATTTCTTTCTTGATCTTTTTAGCCAGAACCAACTTTCCGTTGACGTAAACATCGCTATCCTTGCCCTCGCGCTTCCTTTTGTTCACTTTTTGGGCAATATATTTCCATTTTTCATTTGTAGAGTACTTTTCGATACCGAGATGCTTCAACTTTCGAACGTATTGAGATTTTCTTAATTTACCTGTTAGCCACATTTAAGTCGATAAAGATGGATAAAACTGACGTGGCGTGAAATCCTCTGCTTTCCATGACTTGCATAACTTCTATGAGAGTTTTGTTCTCTATTGAGTAAAGTTGTTCAAGTTCATCTCTATGTTTTTGCCAATCTAAATCCGGGATTCTGGAAGTAGCTGCCATTTTAAAGAACTTAAGATGTGTCCCAAATATAGTAACAGCTTTCTATGAAAATATCAGCGTAAATCGGTTATACTTTTGTACTTGATTGAAAGAAATATTTTGAGCTAAAGGAATCATAAATGATATAAGATACATGAGAAGGGAAATAAAAGGAAAGGCCTATAGAAGCACAAACGTGTGGGTCGAACCAAAATTCGTCCTCATCTTCAGCCTCACGGTTGCCTTACCTCAACATGCCCGTAAGCGGGCGCCGCGGATTGGATGAATCCAAAATTCGCGTCTGGGATTAATCGTCGGCTCTCTTCGCTTAATCGGCCTTCATTTCTAGTCGTTTTCTCCTAGTCGGTGGAAGCGATCATGACCAGCAAGCGAATGTGACTTTTTGTAATTTTGTATGCGTTTCGTATAGTAAAAAAAAATCGATTTCATCGTAACTATAATACAAAATATTCTCCCTCCTCTGATATATCTGATTCCGATGAAGCTAGCATTAAATTGTTTGAATCGCTTGAATCGCTTGAATCTACTGATTCATAGCTATCTCCATCAATATTTAAGCTTATATATTCTTCCTCTTCCCACTCCTCCTCCCCCTTCTCCTCCTGCTCTATTACCCCAAAGGAAGTCTGCACTTGTACAGGTATTACTCCTTGTATGACTTCTTTGCCCTGAGGCAATATATTTACCTTTTCCGGTAGTCCAGACTTGACCTGTAGGCCTGTATTTGCTGGTTCAGGGCCTTGAACTTCTTTCCCAGACTTTGGGAATAGTGGAAGAGTATACTCTTTATACAAAACCAGAGCGCCTAAGACACTATTCCACTCTTTTATGACCTTCTTTCTAAGTCTTTCCTTTTTGCGCCATACTACCTAAGCAGCCTTTTGCTCTTTCTTCTCCTGGTTAACTATCTTTTTCAGTATTCTTACCTCTTTATTAACTTTTTTCTTTGCCAGTTTATGTTCTTTTTCCTCTTTAGCAGACGTTGCCCACTTTACAGTTAACTCTCTTCCTTTCTGAAGTTTTTTACAGTTCTGTGGTTTCCTGGTTATAATATCTTTAAGCCTTTTGTGTATAATAAATAGCTTAAACTTAATAAATTCTCCTTCTTCTAACATTGTATGAATACTTTTTATGAAAGACTCAAACTTCCGCTAGAAAGAAAAGCTAAGAATATCTATAACTTTATCTTTAAACTTGTTTATCTGATACTGAACCTGTTGTATAGTTTTAGGTATACTCAATTTAGGTAAATCTAGCTCTGTTAACTTGATTTCAAGCTCTTTAGCATATTTATTCATAAACTCAAAAGTAATACTCTTACACAAAAGATATATATCAGACTTCTTGAATACGTTTCAAATAATAAATTTAATAAAAGTCTGTCTTCGAATTTGAAACAAATCTCGAAAAAACAAAATGATTGAGTAATCGAAATTTAAAGATTCTGTTGTACGTTAAACTACTTTATTATACTAATATTTATATAACTGAAATATTCTTATGTCTAAAGATTATATATAATATATAAGATAAGCTAAAAACGTTAATAAGACTATATTATACTTTTTAGTTAATAAAACAAAGTTTAATAAAATATAATTATTATAATTATTCATAAAAAAAAGTTTATATAATTAATCTAAGTTAACTTTTATATATTTAATAAAATGTTAAAATCATTGAATAATAACATAATTATTTGTATAATCATTATTTGTTAATTTAATTAATTTTGGCTTATTCAGTTTACTTTTATTATACTAGGAATTTATATAATATTTGCTTTAAACAATAATCATTAATAAGATATAATTTTCTTTATTTGTATATATAATTTTAATTATAATAATTAATCTTTAGTTTTTAAAGTTTAATGAATAAAATTATTAATATTAGAAAAAATATTCTTTTATATAAAATATATAAAGAAAAGTTTTATCTTAATGACTTTTATAAAAACTAATACTTTTACCCTTTTTGAGTATTTTATTCTAAATCCAGATTTATCGAAATTATAAAAATCTTTGTTATAAATCTTATAATACTTAATTATAACTTTGAACTGTTTAAATTAATTTGTCATATCCTTATAATCTTAAGTTATAATTTTATTATATATTATTAGTTTAGTCTTGATTTTGTAAAAGTATAATTAACTTTTTTATTACTTCCAGAACTAATTTATAATTAAAGAAGATTGATTAGTTTCTTTGTGTATATGACAGATAATATTAAATATAATATTTTTAGTAAATAATTAATTATTATTGAATAATGATTTGATATAAAAATAAATAACTTATTCTTGGATAACTGTTAATATTTGATTTTAATTTCCTCGTTGATAAGATTTAGTATTGTAGAAGAGAGAGGTGCTAAGAGGTGTTGGGGTAGTATATACAGTAATACAATACAACTGACCAATCAGAAGGCAAGGTCTGGTAGAATAGAAGTGAAGGTGGTTGATTGTTGTACGGTTATAAGAACCATGCTCTATATACTACGTACAGGTCACATGATACGCCGCACGTACACATGCTACGCACGTGCCGTATACTGTTTTCCCTACCACATACGTCCCCTAGACTATTGCTGGTCACCTGACCACAATAGGCTCAAAGCCAAGAGGGAAAACACCTGACCTGCCGCCGCTCTTGAACTGACCAATCATGTCGCTCGAATCGTCTCTGCAAATCGCTCTGAAAACCTTCCTCAAATCGCTCAAAATATCGTTCGATGTAAACCTTCAAATCCGCTCTAATAACCACTCTGTACTCCTGGCCAATCATGTGGCCCAAATCGTCAAATCAACCAATCAAATCAATCGCATTCGTAAGCATGGATAGCTATAACTCCCATCGCGGCCCAGGTCCTGCCTCTCGTAGGTCTTACACAAACTCTGGTCTAACCGGTATGGCCCTGTATGCTACTCTGGCCCTCTGTGGCTCCATGTCTCTGCCGAACCAATCAAATCGCTCAAATCCCTTATAATCGAATTGTACAGACCAATCATATCGCTCGAATCGTAAAGCTGACTCATCCAATATCTTCAACTCAAATCGAAGCTCTCAAATCTCTTGCCGGTATTCTCCTGACTAATCAGATCACTCAACCAACACTCTTGAACCTCCCTGATCACTCGAATCTCCGCTTGAAAGGTATGGTCACCAGGCCGTATCGTACCGACCAATCAGATCGCTCGAATCGTTCAAATTGCTAAATCTGACCAATAGAATCGTCGAATCGAATAACCTCAAATCCCCTCGTCCCCTGGAAGGAAGCTCGTCCCCGTCTTCAAGTAGCCCTGCCGGAAGCCCAGAATCAATGTTCACATTGCTCGGAACCAAAGCTCTGAACTCTGGCCAATAAAATCGCTCAAAATCGTCAAAATAGCCAATCAGATCGTCGTATTCGCCTGGCCCACATATCCTCGTATGCACTGATATCAGGCGGGTCTCGCTGTGCTAGCAACGTCGCATGCTCTGTGACCGCAATTTCAAAGGCTTTTCAGGGTCTCCGGGACTCCCACTTGAATCAACTCAATCGCTCGCCTTGCTCTCAATCGTATATCGCTCATCTTCAGGACTCTCAGTGCTTGCCGCTCTGGCCAATCGTATCGCTCAAATCGTAGAACTAGCCAATAAATCGTCTCATAATCTTGCTGACACAGAACTCATCGTATGACTGAATTGCTCGGCTCTCAATCGCACAACTGAATCGAATGCTTCCTTTGAACCAAACCCTCAATTGACGGTCTCCCACTTTACCGCTGTATTGATCACTCAATATATACTAGCCAGCCAATCAACACTCTCCCTGCGTTGGTCACCAATGTGGAAGCGATAGTGTGAGCGTAACAATAACGCTGGCTAGAGCATACAGGAATAGAGCTTATGCGACGGGATCACGCAGAACCATATAAACAACAAGTACACAAGGCAAACGAACGAACCACTCCCTTGGTTGAGTATGAAAAGGTTGTTGGTTTACTATCCGGGGCTTGCCATCAATATATGCTGGCTCGGCTTGGCATAACTATTACTAATACATGACGGGTTTCCCTACCACAGTATTGAATAAAATATCTTACTTTTTGGCTATAACCAAAGTTGACTTATTAACCTTGAATATCTTGGCTATTATATAAAAGTTCTCGTTAAAGTTTTCGAATAACTATTCTTTAGTCTTTATATAATACTCTTTAAGTAAAGTAGATATAGTTATGTTGTTATAAAGAGTTACGATGAAATCGATTTTTTTTTATTATACAAAACATATACAAAATTACAAAAAGTCACATTTGCTTACTGGTCACGATCACTTCCACCGACTAGGAGAAAACGACTAGAAATGAAGGCCGATTAAGCGAAGAGAGCCGACGATTATTGCATTTTGTTAAACTGATGGTTGCTCATTGGCCGTATACAGGAACACATGGCATGACCGCAAATCCTGAACACGAATTTTGGAATTGATCATAATCCAAGACGATTATAGCATGCATCGCATAAGGAGCGGTGTATAATCATTGGATAATCCCAAAATCCCCTCCGCTTGAGCCATGCCAGCAGGGTTGATTTACATGTCCGGGAGGCAGTGTCGAATTTGTTGGACAATCTTGATTTGCACTTGCCAGAATTTACTTTTCTCAAGTTCATTGCTATTCAGCTTCAAATCGATCAGCGTTTTCAATATTCTACCTTGCCAAAATTTGCGAAATTCAAACATTGATAAATGTGTCGGGAGCAGAACATTGAAAATAAAATGCTTCGCATCAAGGGATTCTACAAACTACGCAAAATAAACCTGGAGATTCCTTAATCCATATGGCGCTCTCAGCGGAAGCAGTAATTTCCATAATTGCGCTCCTGGTCAACCTCCCACCAGCTATTCTCATATTGCGGAGGATATATCAGAGGAGAAAAGCAACTCAACCAAATCATGCACTGTCAAGTAATTATACTTAGATTACCCAGCCTTATTTCAATGCAATGCCCTAATTGACCAACATTCTGTAGATTTACCCCCCTCTACTCTAGAGGCTAGCAATCGACAAAGATACCCGAACTCCTGGTACAACCTTACCTCTATCAACGTTATTGTCCAATTGCCATAGTATGAAACTGAAGTAGAATTGAAAAGAAGCAAAGAAAGCGATTCAGATCACTACCTTCTTGGATAGCAATGCGTCGGGGAGGATCGTGTGACTTGCGGGCATCCACCAATACTTCATTTATGTATAGTTCTCTCTTGTAGCCTTAGTTCCCTCTGCAATCTACGACTATGACTACATGTCACATCACCGTGCAGTGTAGAGTTGCTTGAAGGAATAAAGATTTCTGAGACTCTCGTCCGGTTCGCTGGACCGGGTGGCGAGAAGTTATGCAGTAGTTGATCCCTTAGCCTCCTTAATCCATTGCACGATATAGTTGTTTCATCCCAGCTGCTTATCTGAGCCGGATTGGTCAGGATTAAGAAGAACAGAAACGTAAGGGAAAGCCGATTAAAGCCATGTTAGTAACTGCCCCATATACGTCAGCTTCCTAATATTAATCCAGTCCATGATCCGCCATTGTTCGCAGACATCTTACAGTTAAATACCAATAAGTAACTATAAGACGTGAGCAGAGAGCTATCCACCATCGAGTGTATCTAGGAGATTATGAACGAGCCAGGCAACACAGGCCGGGGAAGGTTGGAGGGTAGTGTATGCGGCCTCAGGAGAGCTTCGACTCGAATCAGCAAGTACCGAAACATTAGTGAGGGCTTTTTCTTTTGCAGGATCTCATATAGTACTTAATATTACGTCTAAATAATTAATAAAAGGTAGTAGTAAATAACCATTCCGGCAAATATAAAATGTGCTCAGCGTTGCTGAAGGTAGGCCAGGCTTAAAGCCGGAAAAGGATCACCGAATATATTCTCGGTGTCCATCAACCCGAGAATTCAAATAGCCGCATATCAGCCTTGCATTCGCTCCATGATTCGTCTTCCATTGCGAAAAACACCCACAAATCGCAATAGCCAAACTTTACTGCGGGGATAGATTTGTTTTGCGGGGTGAGAGGTAGAGAGGGTCACCGATCATGGGTATCTAGGACAACGTAGTAACTATGGAGAATCCCTTTAGTAATCCCTTCTTCTAAGCATAGTCCTTGCTGGTGGAAGTACTTACTTGGGGATAGAGCCGTTAATGCAACATCATATAAAACCGGGATAAAGTAAACTTGTTTGGTTACCCCAAAGTCTCTATAAGTTTATGGCCCTACCCTTAGTCCAACTTCTTGTAGATGCCTCTACATTTGCTGGTAGTATTATCTTTCTATTCTCAAGAATTCAGACGAGACGTAGCCCAGTAACCTCAAGCGACACACGATGATCTGCTATCTCCTGATAGCATTATCAGCTCTCATCCATGGGGTCCTTGGCGTCTCTTACATTCGACCTGGTGCCGTGTGGTATGATACGGATGGTGCCAAGATTAATGCCCATGGTGGGATGGTCTTTCAAAGAGGCTCGACATTTTACTGGATTGGTCACGCGGGAGAGAGTAAGCATTATTCATTGTGGAGGGCTATCATCTTGTATCTAACAATCTTCATCAGACCAAACTCCAAGGATGTATTCATCCAGTGATCTACTGAATTGGAAAAATCTTGGCGCTGTGGCCCCAGGAGTCACAGGTCTTTGGCGCCCCAAATATGCTAAACCCAATGGCAACTTCTGGGTGAGGACATATCCCACCAATTTAAGTGAAAGAGAGCTAATATAAGACGTGAATCTTCTGTGAAAAGATCTATGGGCAATATAATCGTGCTGCAGAGTCATTAAAATCGACGGCTTTAACCTCGGGATACATAGAAGTTGCGGCTGTATCTTTACCACCCGACGGCTATTCGTACTCCGATACAGGCATGTTTTACGATGAAGATAACGGTAAGGACAATCGAACATTATTTGGGCTTTGTCATATTTATATGGAGACAGAGACTTATTATCTCCTTACAAGCGCGGATCACAACAATGTTCAAATCAATCAGATCAACTCGGATGGATCTGTAGGAGAGCGTGTTGGTTTGCTCTGTATGAAACTACTTCTCACTAAATCAGTATCCTGTACAGAGCTAATATTCCTGTAGCCAAGGGTGCATATGAGGCTCCTGGAATGCTCAAGGTTGATGACTACTATTACTTGATTGTTTCATCAAAGACAGGCTGGAGAGCTAACCCTAATGTCGTCTGGTATGCAAATGAGTTAGGATCAAGTTGGTCCGGTGGAACTTTCATCGCTCCTGAGGCAAACAACACGTACGGTTCTCAAAATACGTTCGAGCTCACAATCAAGGGCTCGGAGGTAACAACTTACATATATATGGGTGACGCATGGGATAGCACGGGGTCTGCAGCATCAAATTACGTCTGGTTACCTATGACTGTGAATACCAGGTGAGTTGACTGTGATATGGATTAAGAAAGATTAAGATCCTAAGCATGAGAACAGGGACCACACAGTTACACTGAACTACTATTCTTCCTGGACAATTGATGTTAACACAGGCGTTGTCACGGCAGGTCCCGACTAATAAGAATTCACACGCTGGCTGGATATGTTGCGTTATCGAGGCAAGTGACGGGTTTCTTCAGTATTTTATAAGTATTATATCTGGCAATCTCTTCTCAAAGTATCAGAAGACATATCATGCACCTTTTAAACGGTTACATACTTCATCACTTTACCGGGCGTCCAATTATGTGCGCATGACGTTAACCGTGAAATATTGAATTTGATGAGTTTCAACCTGACTTTAATCCGTATTGTAGGGTCAGCGTGCCTGTGTGAACATAATTTACTAAACCATGATTAAATCATTAAACCTTTTCCAGAGCTAGAGCTATTCGAGGACTAGGGTAAGATAGCTGGGGTCCTAGCTCTCCTCAGAATTTGTTGGATGGTCGATGTTTATGAATGCAAACGTTCTGCTCTCAGGAGCAATGCGATTCTTTGCGAATCATGCCATTTCAAAGCCATTGTCATCAACGTTTGCCTCAGTATCTCACGCTGCATCAAATTAAGACACCTCGGAAAAGTCATCGGGAATACGCGTAGCCGGCCATTAAGGACAGGCAGAAGTGGGTGTTTCTCGAACATCCTACAACAGCCCCCAGATTTTTCCGATTCGACGTATAATCCGCAGAAATCTCTATGCGCTGCAGAAAAGAATACATCCTTCGAGAGGATAGCTAGTTGAACGCGTAATGCAGGCTTGCGACCGCTGTCACGTGCGGAAGACTCGCTGTGACCGTCGCACTCCACGGTGCAGCGCATGCGCAAGGGCGAATGTGTCGTGTCTGCATACAGACAAGGCCCGGCAGCGAGTCGTTCCCCGGGATTACGTTGATGGACTGGAATCGAGAATCCGGCATCTAGAAGAAGAACGACGAGAGCTGCTAGCTAATGCTGCGAACATCACTTCTGATGTTGTCCCAGAGGGCATCCCCCAACCAGCGCAAAGCTCAGTGGAAGATGTCCTTGAGCAGGATACTAGCACATCCAATCTGGCTGGGCCAGGGCCACGCGAACGTACTAATGATCCTTTGACTTCTGAAGTTGGCTATCTTCTATTGAAGGCGACTGGTGAGACGCGATATCTGGGTTCGAGCAGTGGCATCACATTTGCACAAATCATCAACACTCTCGTAGAGCCAGCCCAGTCGCGTGCTGCGAGCAGTTCCCACAATCCCGCTGGAAGATCTGGGTTGTTGGACGCTCCAATGTCAACCTCCAAGTCTCCACTGAACACAGCAATTCCAAGCCGAGAAACAGCTCAAGCAATCGTGCAGCTTTATTTTCAACATACACACACCATCTTCCCCCTACTACACAAGCCAAGCTTCCTAAAGACCTTTGAGCATATTTACTCAGACCCTGAGTTCTACAAAACGCACATGTTTGAAGCCTTTGTTTTTGATATGGTACTCGCTCTTGGCACGGCCAATACTATGACTGGAGACGCTTTTGCCTCTGATACGGAATCACACCAAGCACGAGCCATGAGTAAACTGAATCGTGTCTTGAGTATAAAAGGGCTTGCTGCTACCCAGGCAATACTGCTTCTTGCACAACATGGGATCTACAGCAGTCTTAGAGACTCCAGTGCTAGCGTCTGGCATATGGTCGGCCTCGCGGTGAGGTTTTGTCTGGAGTTAGGGCTGCATCGTGAGCCTAAGCGGCGGAGGGATAATCGAGAGGGCCCAGCTCAGGTCTCGTTTGAAACCGAGATGAAGAGGCGAACGTTTTGGTGCTTGTACAACTTAGACAGGTATTCTATCCGAGATACTCACAATTCCACACAGAGCTTGCTTACCAGTTAATAGGGTTGTCAGTGTCACTCTCGGACGACCCGTAGCTTTGCGAGATGAGGATGTAGAGATCCCCTTGCCGTCACATCTTGATGATGATTGTTTTGGTCCTGATAGATGGCTAGCGTATCCTGAACCTGCCGCTGATGGCTCTCAACACAATTCATCCCCTTTTTTGCATGTGATCAAGATTCGGCGCATCTGTGGCGAGATTCTAGGGACAATGCACTCTACAAAATGTAGAGATACCCTAACGGCAACTGGCAAGATGGAGCTTAGACGTCGCTTGCTGCGTGACCTCGAAGATTGGAGAGATCAAGTTGCACAATTGTCTTTACCTGATCAAAGAGCAAGTCTTAGCGTGAGGCAGTATCCATCAAGTTTTGTGAGTCCTGAATGGTACCATGCTGTATTCCATAACTCGATTCTGCTTCTCTATCGTCCATCTCCTTGTTTCCCACATCGCACTACATTTTCCGAAGACACAGATATGAACGAGAACTTATGGCATCTCACTTCCTCGGCAAAGGCCGTTCTTAGTATCTACTCTGGCATTCACCGAGAAAGGAAGCTCAATTATTGTTGGATTACGCTTCACGCTGTTTTCATGGCAGGCCTATCCTATATTTATAGTATCGGACAAGCGTTAGTTAGATATCGAGCCCGAGGAGTGCTCGACAGCAATTTGCCCGATTACATTGAGATTCTCGAGGTTACAAGAACTTGTTCCACCATTCTTGTTGCTATAACCGAGCATTGTAATATTGCACAGGCTTCATGGAGCATCTTTGATAAGTTGAGCACTGCGCTCATCAGCGAAGCAGTCAATCTACAATTCAATGCTAATTCGAGACGAACCAATTTAATGACCCCAGAAGATGGCTTGGGCCAATCTCCTACCACAGTTCAAGACCAACAAAGTGGACAAAACGGACCTTCAAATTTCTTAAACCCGCCCCAGAATACTCGGACACAGCAGCTTTTCAACACGTCTTTGCCGACCGGGCTACCGACCTCTATGTTTGACGGAGATGGTATGCAATGCGATATTGAAAGTTTTCAGGACATATTCAACGATAACATCTTCAGTGAATTTTCAACAAATCTGGAGCACCCATGGCTTGATTCAGATATCTTTGCTGGGAGCGATACTGGGAACGGTAACTTCGATACATGGCAGGCTTAGTATAGAAGCGATTGAGGATCAGAAGCTCCGGGTCCTGTAAAATTACATGTTGAGTTAATATTTCTTCCAAGCCAGTTCATTTTTACAGATTCCCTCGCCATTTCAATCATACGCCCCCTTCAACGGTAGCACCCTTCATCCTTCCAGCCTTAAACTCATCCACCATCTGCTCCAGCGTAACCCATTCAACGCCCTCATGCGAACTAATATACTCGATAATACTCTCATGCATCAGGATCACCTGTGGCTTCCCACTGACCTGTGGATGGATCGTCATGGGGAAGAAGAACGTATCGTATTCACGATAGAAGTAGTCAAACTGCTTTTTCCATAGCTTCTCGATGACATCCGGGTCGACGTAGCCTTGTCCTGAGGGTGATTTGAAGTTAACTTGGAGGGGCGGCCAGTCGTCGAGATGCCAGTTGGCGGGGACTTCGACGATCTTGCTTGGTCTGAGTTTGGTCATGGGTGTCATCCACGTTGAGGCTTCTTGTTGGATGTTGGTTTCTTTGTATTCTTGAGTGAGGTCAGGAGCGTAATATAACTGGCAGTCGTGGTGCATGAAAGAGTGGTCATATTCCTATAGAATATATTTGTCAAATTTATGCTGTCTTGATAGTCTTTGGTGCTGTGACCAGGTTGGATGCACTTACGAGACCAAATTCTTCAAGAATTTGAATTGTTTCTTTGGATGTACTCCATGCTGGGGCCGTCCATCCGCGGGGCTTCTTTCCTAGGAATTCGGTGACTACGTCTACGGATTTCTTCATCACATCTCGTTGCTGCTGCTCACTCAAAACACCGACATGTTCGTGGCAGTATCCGTGCAAACCACTGCAAGAGCATATCACATCAACTCTATACTAATAAGGTACATCCATTCAGGTACATCTACTTACATTTCATGACCGGCATCTCGGATTTTCTGAAGTTGAGAGGGAAATGACTCCATCGAATGCGCAGGCACGAACCACGTCGTCTTTATCCCGTACTTGTCCCAGAGCTTCAGCAGTCGGTCGATCCCAACTGTTGCCCCAAAGATACCACGGGAGACATCTGTAGGATTGGCCGGGGCCCCAGAGGCGGTGTTGATCCTATATTCAAGAAGCGTCAGGAATAGTGGCACGAGATAACAATATTTTGATACTGCTTTACTCACCAGCCACTTACTGCATCCACATCAATGCCGTAGCCGACGAGGACTCGTTTGACCATAGCGAACTGCGTGTTTGAAAGTGTCCGGTAATAATGAATGCTTCTTGCAAATATATGACCGATTGTAAAATTGCAGCTATCTCACAATCTACGGATCTGAATAATCTATCTACTTCTTTTCCTTAAAACTAAAAAAGAGCTTTATCTCTGGACGTCTCCCCACTCCTGGGACTCATCTCCATACCGAGACTACCAGATTTCGCTCATCTCCGTCAAAGCGGGGTTCAACGATGCAGTGTACTTTTCCATGTTCTGTTTGATAAAACGCATGAAATAATCAGCATATTATCAACTTGAAAGTTAAGAAAGCGTCCATAGGCATCCGGAGAGACGTAGTACTGAGCCGTCGACGTCGCACGTGCTCGTCACGTGACTGTCTTCTTCAAACACAACGCCACAGTCTGGACAAATATCGCAAGATAATTCTCTTTAAGAAGAGCTACCATGGGTTAGACAATTCGTAGATGTCTTAGTCTTGTATTACAAATCGAACTCTTGTCGCATCTAAATGTCTTCGCGTTAATGAAGATTGCATCCACGAATCCAATATTACTAAGCGAGCGACATAACATTGACATAAATACATTTATTTCATTATCTTTTAAGAACACACACTAATACCTAATGTGAATTATTGCTGAAAATCAACTCTAGCCTTCCCATCTTCTCCTCTTCCAAAAAAGTGTTTTTTCTCAAGAAGATTCGTGATAATAACCCGTTATTTATATTAAAAAAGAGATTCATCAAATAAATTGTTTTGTTCTTTCATTGATCGTCATTAATTCCCATCTGGAATTAGATTGAATTACAACAGCCATGCAATAAGCATGCCGACAGCAACAGTTGCCAGGTTGACACCATCAGCAAAACGACCGGCTCCATTGACGAATCCACCGCTTGGGCTCGCACTTGGGGTAAACGATGGGATGGTGCCGTTGCTGCTTGGGCTGACGCTGACGGTCAAGCTTGGAGTAGGCGTGGAGACTGGGGGAGGTGGAGGTGGAAGTGGAGTCGTGCTAGCTGGTGGTGGAGGAGGCGGCAGAACTGGAGAGGATTGAGGAGGTGGTGGTGGCACATAAGTGCTGGTGACTGGACAGACCGTCGTACCAACTGAGATGGTTTCTGTGGTCACGTGAGGGCCACCTGGGCAGTTGGTAACCGTTGGAGCACAGGAAGTTACGGTATACTCGGTAGTAATGTAAATCGTGCTGGTGGTGTAGACCGGAGGTGGTGGTGGGACATATGTGCTTGTAACGGGACACACAGTTGTACCAATGGAAATTGTCTCAGTCACAGTTTGAGGACCACCGGGGCAGTTGGTGACCGTTGGAGCGCAGGATGTAACTGTCCGAACCGTAGTGGTATAGATGGTGGATGTGGTCACTTCAACACTGCTGGTAGTTTGGACACTCGTCGTCTGAACACTCGTGGTTTGGACACTGCTGGTTGTACATGGAGTTGTTGAGTTTTGATATCCCGTTGTTGTTGTTGTCGTTGTCGGGACACTCGTTGTTGTGGTGGTTGGAACACTCGTTGTGGTTGTTGTAGTTGTCGGGACGCTTGTTGTGGTTGTGGTCTCGACAGTCGTTGTTGTGGTTGTAGTCTCAACAGTGGTGGTTGTGGTCTCAGTGGTGGTTGTAGTTGGGACGGTGGTCGTTGTGGTCTCGGTCGTTGTTGTGGTTGGGACAGTAGTCGTTGTTGTCTCGGTCGTTGTCGTGGTTGGGACAGTAGTCGTCGTCTCAGTCGTTGTCGTAGTTGGGACAGTGGTCGTAGTCGTTGTAGTGGTGGTTGTGGTCGGGACAGTGGTAGTCGTTGTCGTAGTGGTGGTGGTGGATGGGACAGTGGTCGTAGTGGTGGTTGTGGTTGGGACAGTCGTCGTTGTCGTTGTTGTTACCTCAGTAGTAGTTGTTGTAACAGGGACAGTTGTTGTGGTCGTAGTTGGCGGCGAGGTCATAGAATAGGTAATGCAAGAACAAGCGGAGGAGAGAGCGCTGTAAGTATCGCAATTGGAGAAGTCGGGCGGGATAGCAGTTGAAGGGCTACTAAGGTAGCCGGGACAGAAAGACTGGGCCTCGGTATAGAAGCGAGGATCAATGAGTTCTCGATAGCAATTATCTGGTTGCTAGAAGGTATTAGCATTGGCATTTATAAAGGGTTAAATATATATGGAGTAATATAACGCGAGAATAATTTATCAAATAATTGTTGAGATGAAAAGGGAACACAAGCAAAATTTGAATCATGGGGATTGAGAATTAAGACTTATAAAAATGATTTCTTGACTAAAAGGGATACACATACACAGTCTGGGTAGGTCCAAGCATTGGCGACCCCGAGCACGAAGGCTCCCAGGGCCAAGGTTGCGGAGCGCATTGTGGATCACGTGACGATCCTAAGGGCAACCAGAAGTCGAGACGCAGAAAGCGAGTGTGAAGAGTCTTGGTGTTAACTGATCGAACCGCAAACTTCCCAAGCAAAAGCGAATGACTTGTCAAACGAGTGACTTCCGGAGGAACAACCGCAGTTGCAAATACTAAGGAACAATTTGCAGGGAGAGAAGCGCTGTGAGGACTTGAGAAAGAGGAGACGTGAACAAGAGCGGGAATAATGGCCTCTTAATATCGACCAAATCCCAGAGCCCGGCGATTCGAAAAAAACCCAATCACCACGGCGCCACGTTGAAAAGAGCTAGCCACCTCGTATCTGCCATGTCTTTGAGTGGTGCTGTCTCTTTCTTCGTGCTTCCCGAGTCGAGGGCGGGCTGTTGGGGTTTACGAGAAGATCCACCATATTCGCTCCCGTTCGATCCTGCCCTTGTTCTCTGCGCTCTTCATCCTGCCTTCTTTCTTTTTTGCCCCCCAGTATATCCCAATGAAAGGACCCAGTTCTTTGTGCGACTTATGCAGCCACTGTGAAAAAGGAAGAGCACTTTGAATGTAACCACCAGCCGATCTCCCAGCCCTGGGGTTTTGACTTGCACCAGCCATCTTTTCTCGTAGGTAAGCTTAATTCCACGGCTGATTCATCGCAAATACGTTTAGTCCGAAACGCCTCCTGCTTTTCTCTGTCCATTTGACCGGGTTGTCTATGGCAACTGTGCCACCAGTACCTTTGGGAAAAGCGATAATACCACCGTGCCAGACGGGTAGCGACGCGAAGTGCAAGAACCTTTGAGAGACCATTGGCCCTGAAGCGACTTGTGCTCGCTGATGATTAATAACAAGAGAGCCCCAGGGGTCTCTGTGCTCGCTGCTGTACGCCGAACAACTGCATAAACGAATAATCGGGTGGCTCCTGGCCACCGAGTCATCACAGCAACCTAGATTGTACAGTACTGTACAGTACAGTACGATATGATCATGGCCATGACTACGCATTTGCGCGAAGTACAGCAACTAGCAGGGCTGTTTGTCGAAGGGAGAAAGTAGGCGACAAAGAGGAGCCAAGAGAGAAGCATCGTGACGAATAGAATCCAGCAACTAGATTGGATTGCGGGAAAAGTGGTTTCGCATCGATTGCACTGCCAGCGAATCAACTGGGCCAGGGCGCTTCAAAGACATCTTGCTCTTCCTGCCAACAACTAACTGCACAAGTAGCCTCCACCAAGGGAAGATCTCAAAGGCATTGGCGCATGTCATTCATTTGTTCCCCTCCACGCCACCGCATCATCACGACCGAGGGGAAAGAGGGTTGTGGATATGGTTTCTCGTGTTCCTCGCGCGGTACAGGCAGTGGAGAAGAGTAGCGTGGAGCTTGCGAGGGCGCCGGTGCTTCTTTTTCGCTCGTGTTCCATCCGATCTTGTGTTGGGCGCAAAAATAGAAACTCGTCTCGGAGTACGAGAAAAGGAAGAAGTGTCATGCCAGCTGTCACACAACCGTGGTGGTGTGGTATCCTCAGGCAGATACACATCATGGCCTTTCCCCAGCCACCTTTGTTGCACCACTCCGATCTTGTGTATTCATCTGCTGTGTAATTTTTATATTGCTCTTGTACAGTTGCTGTAACCTTCACTCAAGACTAGCGAGCACATTGCTCCACGACGACCTCCCGAGGCGTGGCTGGGTCGCTGCTGGCCAAGTGCTGCGGTGCTCCATGGTGGCAGCAGCAACAGGGACGGTTCTTCGTTTATGCTGCATCTTCCGGCCCTCAGGTGGAAGAATGAGACCAATGTCTCGCTCTTCTTCGAGCTGCTGCAGGTGTCCTGCATACGCCTCTCGTATTGGCAACATTGGCAGGTCATTGGCAGATTGTTGAAAGGTTCATTGGCAGTGACTCGCCAAGGATGGCTCGATGGCTGGTGAGTGGATCTTTGGCAGCGGGAGCCAACATCACGTGATGCGTGTCTTGCTCCTGCCCTGAACTTGGCTTTCCATTTCGCCCTTCCGCTCTCGCAACTTTTCCTGCCGCGGTGGAAGGTTCGGATGAGGAAGCAGGAACCATGCACTACCGTCCGATTTTTCCTCAACGGCTGGCTGCGGTTGGTTTGATTACTTCATCAAAGGGATCATGTCACTTCATTTTCTTTTACTTCCCCCTTCCTGACATGTTCCTGCTCTTCTCCGACACAGCGATGGCTAGATGCAGCGATCCACTCGAGCTCTTGACATGGTACTGGAGATACGGCTCCCGTGCGCTCCTTCCTCTTCCACTTTGGATCATCCGGTTTATTAGACCATATCACGATATTCACTTTTCTTCCCGAGAGTCTAGATTTACTCTTCCCCATCAGAGAGAGGACCGTGCCAGTGCAGACCTGCCAGAATCTTGATTTTCGTGGTGTTGCTGGTGGGAGAAGATCACCAGAAATGCCAAATGTATTAATGCCTCAGCCATGCCGTCCTGGTCACTGTGCCGTGTTTGCTGCACGATTACGTTGCTGTTGAAAACAACAATCCTCGTGCTTCTTTTCCTTTTTTTTCCACTTTGAAAGATCCAATTTCTCGTGATGTGATCTGCTCAGGCTCGGGAGAGTATTACTGGCTTGTCTTGACAATCCCATCTCCAACGACTGAAAAGAATGCCAAAGTCTCAATACCCATATCGTAACTCCCTCGCAAATCTTCAAAAACTCCGCAAAGCTGACCGGGTGGATCGCTTTTTGTGCAGGCCCGCATTAAATCAAGAACCTGCCAATACGAGCGGAGATTTCAATCCATAATCCCAACACTTTGCTCTTTTTCCTGATGGACACAGATCATCGTTGTCCTCATGGTTGCCCCATACGGCAAGTCCTTCGTACTCCCATTTCTTACAGGAGAAGCTATTGGGATGTTCAGCTTAATACGAGTATTATATCTCCGTCATCGTGCTGGATACAATTACGTCATCTTTTTCACGTCAACAACAACACAGTAGCAGAGTAGGTATTAGATGGAACAAGTACAAGATTGAACTTTACACGGAGTGCCTGTTGTGCAAGTGCAGTGGTATTTTGTATCTTTGTGCTAGGAAATCTTCTGTAGTTGAGGTGATGTAATGGTCGTGTATTTTCAGCACTGTGCTGTAAACCCCCATTCTGGCTATTGGCACTACCATTCCACCAGCGATAATACAATGACCACAGGCTAGCCAGTAAGACGTGGGCTATGGTGTGCACGCAGACTACGAGGGTAGTTTATTTAGCCCTGTACCTGCAACTAGCTCTTCTGCCAATGATGTTAGGCCGCTATTTTCGCGATCAATGGATCTCATCAATTGAAAGGCATTTTTGACAGACCTCAAAGGCTACAGCTACACTTCATCCAGATGGGTTGAACTATAATTAATACTATAGGCTATGTAACTATGTTCTACGAGATCTGTGCCAGCCAAGTTTTATGGTTGAGATGTCAGTACATCTTTGCCTATTTTAACTCTATTAAATAACTCAGGCTCTTTTTTACTTTCGAAAAAAAAAAAATAATATTCAATAAAATAGCACAGGATTTTACTGGCTCTGGATTGAGACATAGAGGGTGATAAAAAAAGAGCATAATTTGTGGTGCAGCTTGAGACTGTGGAGCTTTTAATACAAATCTGCTTGTAGTCTTCAAATATCAATCGTATTATATATTCTAGATGGAACCTTGTATGTCAGTAGCACCATGGGTTAGACAAAATACATGCTGTAGCAGCAGCTAAGATGCACAGCTGTTCCCGTACTCATACTCTCTCCGTAAGATGCATCATTTAGGTTATTTCATATTGGGTAGTACTATGGGCTTATGTTTCCTTTTAACTTGAATTTGAAAGAATTATTATCATTTAACCATCCCCAGCGAAGTCGCTCAACCAGTATCGTCACCATTAAACATAACTAATGCCAAGATGGACGCGCTATCTTAAAGAAGGTATCTAAAATTCCTGTTTTGCTTATCCGTCAGATCCAAAAACTCATAGTTTGGTGGTAAATCTTGAGGCTCCTCATTGCTCCTCTTCTTATTGTCCCACCAGTACAGCATATCCAGAGCTACTGTTACCACAATCGCAGCAGCGAGAGTGGCAACAATGGTGATCTTTGCGGGGATGTATTGTGGTCCATCTTTGTCTTGGAATGTCTCCGGCCCAATAATGTTTCCGACACAAAACGACATGAGAACGATTGCGTTCATCGTTATTTTCTTCGTGTGACCAGCAACTGACGAAGATAGTTAGAATATATATTCTGGATTGGAATAGCGGGAAATCTTTTAACTTACAATTTGAGGTAATCCAGCTGTAGAGAAGAGGGAGAGCTAGCTAATATTAGTAAAGTGGAAGCTATTCATTTCAGGAGAACTTACTGGAGCCGACTGTGTTGATGAGAAACGTTCCTGTCAAGAGCCCGCCTTTGTTGTCGGGAGGTAGCCATGCCATCAAGGCGCCGCCAATCAGAGTTGGGATGATTAATAGGATAATGGTGATTCCACGAGCATTGAATCTGCCAGCCAAGTATGCACCCGCCCAGACGGAGAATAATGCCACTCCACATCCAGGGAGGTTGAGCAACAGTGATTGGTATTCGTCATATCCAAAGCTAGAAAAAGATGATGTTAGCAACAGATGGTTTGGTTATTGATAGGTGATGACATACTTCTGGATGATGATACTCGAGAAGGAACTAACAGCACCGTTGGGAACATTGGTAAGAATGACAATAAGGCTCAGAAGCCAGGTCCTCACGTCTAGTATCACCTCCATGAATTGTGACCGTTTGAATTTCTTATTCTCAATACCAGTCTGATTCTCCCGGACCCGTTCGAGGATGTGCATCTTTTCCTCCGGGGTGAGATGGCTTTTGAAGGGATTGTCCGGGAGGAAAAAGAAAGTGAGAATACCAAATAGAATGGTGATTAGCCCGAACATTAAGAAGAGAACCTGCCATGATTTAAATGAGATGGTGGGGTCTGAGGCCGTCCAATGGCCAAAGCCAAAGGCAACCAAGGATGACACCATGGGGCCGACAGAGCTTCCTTGATACCACCAACCCATCCGCATGACCTGCTCGTGCCTTTTATACCACATAGATGTGAGGATGACCAAGCTGGACAAAAATGAGCTTGTATAAAATTGTACTTCTGGAAATATCTTACCTGGGTGCAGTCACGGATTCGAAAACACCAAGCAGGACGCGCAGTGCTACCAGCGATGCATAGTTGTGACATACGCAGTTCATAGTGAGCACAATACCCCAGCAGATAACTGTGACAGGTGTCAATGAGTGCACCTCAGTTTTGAGTTACAGGCGCAATATCAACCCACCATTGGCGCCCAACCACTTTGCAGTAGGGAATTTCTGCAGCAAAACCGATTGAATAGGCTCACAAACCAGAAACGAAACGTAAAAGGCGATGGCAAGATTGGAAAATCCGTTTTCAGGCATATTCGTATCCTCTATAATCCCCATAATTCCGGAATATGACACTAATTAACAGAGATATTAGCGCAGTTTCAAAGGCAGTTCTCAGAGCTCAACGTGACTGACAGAGCGTCTTATCTGTGTATTGCAGGTAGTAGCAGGCAAACATCAACGGCATCAACATCCAGTCCACCTTCCGCATGAGTTTCTTGTCATCAATGTGAACCACCTGTCCGACATCGAGATTGTTCTGCAAGAAAACAAGCGCTTCGTCGACATCCTTGGCAGCAATAATGCCCTTTGTATCATCGCCTTGGCTCTGAATGGTGGTGGTTTGGTTTAACTGGATCTCGGGGTCTTTGGAAGCCATTCTGAATGTTTGGCCCCGGAATATAGCTAGGTATACGGTACGTACTTGTGCAGGTACTCGTCTCTTCTCTTCAAACTCCCATCTCTCATATCGAGTATTGGATTCATAGTTATATGCCGGCGGCACAGATGACTAAGCAGAAGGAGGGCTTATCATCCGCCGCCCAGATAGGATCGAGAGATGATAAGAAACGCGCTGCTGTGCGGGGAAAGCATGGGTCCGGGTAACGGGCCGGGGTTTGTAGCCCAATCATTGGCGGCATGGACCCGTGGTATCGAACCCACAACTGTTTATGCCTGAGGCATAAATATCCTAACCGTGTCCCTGATATTTCCCAGCCAAGTACCGATATTTTAGATGGACTTCACCCCATTCTTCTCTTACTGCGCCTAAAGCATATCAGCCAACACAAGACCGAGTTTGGCTTAGCCAAGCTTGTGCTAGTCTTATCTGCCCTCCGTAAAAGGCAGTTTGATGGACCTCACGAGACGGATCAACCCCCCTTAGTTGCCGTTTGTCCTCGTCACCCAGATATCTAATATCATAATATCCAAGCAATTTTTAGACTCTTATCATATCTTAGAGAAGCGTGCGCAACGGCTCGGCTGGAGCTACCTAGGATGGAAGGTCCATGCGATATTTGAGGCTAGGTAGTAGCTATCCTTTATCTTCAGCATCAGGAAGCTTGCTCTTAGACGAAGGATGGCCAGCAACTCTCGAATTGTCAACAGTAAAACCTCGTCGGGAGTGCGCTAGGCTTTTCCAACGTGCCGGAAATAGTTTGATTGGCTCCAGTTGTCAATTGACCTGAGCATCCCCTTGTTATTCAGGGCTCATCGCCAATGGTCTGCAGTTATTCTAACCATTTGAACATGTGTATGAGAATAGAAGATTACCACGTGGTCTGGTCTATTTCGTGCCTTCTTATCATGAAAATACTAACTTAATTGTAGATATTCGTATACATTCATTGGACGATGGAATCCGGTTCTCTTATCACTAATCCTTGATACAACGCAACCACCATGACAGAAGGTACAACCCGTGAATTCAGCGTGGCAATAATAGGTGCCGGAATATCTGGTCTAAGATGTGCAGATATTCTTCACCACAGAGGAGCCAAGGTGAAGATATATGAAGCGCGGGATCGCATCGGTGGACGTGTTCACCAGATTCCTTTCGGTGGCCACCTCGTGGATCTGGGTGCCAACTGGATTCATAGCCCCAATGGAAATCCCATCAAGAAGCTGGCAGAGCATGTCGATGTGGTCACCTTCCCGCGTCCAAAGGAGCAGGCAATTATTGGCTCAGACGGGAAGAGGAGATCTGATAATGTGGCCATGTTTATGCACCAGAAGCGGCTCGAGATAATTTCAAAAGCATCAAGGTATAGCTACGATCATACCAGCCAGATTGATGCAAGTTTGAGTCTCATGGACTTCTTCAAGGAAGAGGTTAGCAAGGAGTTTGCAGATGAGCCGGAGATGCTTCGGGACCTGCTCAATGAGGCACAACGCTGGGGCCAGATGGTAGGTGAGCCAGTTGATCAGCAGAGTCTGAGGTATCTGTGTATTGAAGAAGGCCCTGGAGGCACCGATCTGTTTGTGGCCAGCTCATATAAAACTATTCTTGCTTTGATCAGTCAACCGGTTCTTGAAAAGAATATCATACAGCTCAGCACTGAGGTCAAGAATATCATTTCGGAAACAACACATGGAGGCTCGTCCATAGCTATCGAGACGACGGATGGCACACGAGACGTATTTGACGAAGTAGTGGTAACTTGTCCCTTAGGATGGTTGAAGGAAAATAAAGAGAGTGCCTTCACGCCTGCTCTACCACCAAGGCTGTCCCAAGCGATTGATAACATCAAGTGAGTAAAAGCCCCCAGCTCAGCTCAGAGTCCGTTTCGTTCTATTGAGGAGATCATACTTATCTAGTACAGCTACGGCCGTCTCGAAAAGATTTATATCTCGTTTCCCTCTGCATTCTGGCTTGAAGGCTCAGGAAATAACATGCCTCCCTGCTTCACTCACTTCCACGATCCATCATATGTCCCTCATCCGTCTTCCACTCCGAGCAATCTTATTGCCATTTCTCTCGCCCATCTCCCCGGATCTACAGCACGACCCACTCTCCTCTTCTACATGCACGGCCCTTGTACAACACGACTTCTCTCCTCCGTCAAGAATCTGACTCCACATTCTGAGCCCTATAATGTAATCCTCGAGAAGTTCATTCATCCCTATTACTCTCGCATGCCAGGCTACTCGGTCGATAAGCCAGCATGCAAACCCACCTCCTACTTCTGCACGATGTGGCAGTTCGACCGGTTCGCTGGACATGGGTCATACAGCCATTTCCGAAAGGGAGTTGTGAATGCAGCTGAGGATGTCGAGGTCATGCGTGAAGCCGGAGGAATGGGCCAGGCAAGGGGAGTATGGCTAGCTGGTGAGCATACGGCGCCATTTGGAGTGATGGCGACGACCACGGGGGCTTATATCAGTGGGGAGCGCGTGGCAGAGAAGATCTGTAGGAAGAGAGGGATGAAGGTTGTGAGGGGCAGCGAAGAGTATGCTTCAAGATTGTAAGGTTTGTGCTGAAACTATGCCTCGTGTGGCTCTCAGTGGTCAATATCTTTGTATATAGACTTTATATCGATCAATGAATAACATGACAATCTACATACAAGGTTCAACTATTTACCATCCAAGTACACCAGCCTCAGACAGCCCTATATTCAGACGTAGTTCATTAATAGGCATATCTGAGCTGGCTCTCATCAGGATTCTGCCTGATCTTCTTATTGGTAGAAACCAGCCACATCTTCATAACCCAGGCACATAAAATCGTCCCAATGGCAAAGCCCGCATTGATGCTCATGGCATTAAGATATCGTGGGCCATCAGATGCGGGATAGAAATACGGTGTGTAGATGTAAGAGGCGTTTCCAAGAATGTTCACGAACCCAAGAGCTGAAGCCTTCTTCTCACCCATTTGTCCCAGAGTCGCGCTGACCCAGCCCAGGATGCACGAGTTGACTGAATAAGCCCCGGCAGCGAACAAGAAACAGGCCAGATAACGAGGGCCAATTTCTAATGTAGAAGCGGCAATTACGAATCCGATGAATGCGACAAGCATGCCTCCAGTGATATGCCATGTCCGTTCGTTGAATCTTCCGGAACTTAAAGCTACTAGGGGCCCGATGATGGCAGCGAAGATGAACGGTGGGCAGGTAAGAACGAGTGTTATCGTCCTGTCAAATCCCTGGGCAAGTTAGTAAATGGAGTTCTCATCACGCTTGAGGTGGGAATTGTCTGAGTTAGCATACCAGAGTGCCAACAACTGTTGGAAAGAAGTTGTTGAAACCGCAGGCGGAGAGATGGAAATTTTGCATAATCGCAAAGACGTAAAGCCGAGGATCACTAAATGCCTGCTTAAACCCAGCAACCACACCCTTACTTGCTTCGAGACCCATCGTATCACGGTTGACTCTACTTTCAGCCAGGATACGCTCACTCTCTGACAACCAGCGTGTGGTGAGAGGGTGATCTGGAAGGACTGCCAGGCAGATAATCGCAACTCCAAACGTGACTGACCCTTCGACAACAAAAAGCCTGTGAGGGATTTGGTCAGCCAAAAAGAGCAGAAGAGCAATAAACTATTTGTAATATAAGAGCGCCAATTACCATTTCCAGCCCTGAATTCCATGCACTCCATCAAGGGTAGAGAACGTGGCAGCAGCAATAAGCCCAGAAAAGGCAGTAGATAGAATATTCGCTGTGTAAAGGAGAGCAAGGCGGGTAGCAATCTCTTTCCTTGTATAAAATATTGAGAGCAAATATAATGCACCGGGATAGAATGGCGCTTCAGCAACACCTAGGAAGAATCGAACAAGCACGAGGCCGGTATAATTCTTTGCTAGAGCCGTGCAACCGAAACAGACAGCCCATAGGATCATGCAAATAACCATGTATATTGATGGGCGGAGCTTCTTTGAGGCCATTAACATGTTAGAAGGCAGTTGCATTAGTAGATACCTAATTCAGAAGTCAGCAAAAATGTACTCCTCTGTAAGCTTCTTCTACTGCTCACTTACCCAACGTATAAAATAGATATGCAGACATTGTACTGCTGCCCGTGGAGATTTAGATCATGTTCAAGACCATTCAACCGTGCTGAAGCAATTGCTCCCTTGTCCAACTTGAGATTTGGTCAGCAAAATCAAATTCTCAGGTAATCATCCCAGAATAGGAGAAGGAATTTTATCTCACATAATTGAGGAAATACATCGCCCACAACGCCGGCATGATCCTCATGTCTAGCTTCCTGACAAGTGCAATCTCAGCGGGATCGGTTTTCTTCGATGCACCTGCATAGTCAACAACTGGCTGAACCTTCTCATCCTCTATCTTCTCAAGGTTAAGCACCACGGGCTTGTCAGAAATATCTTGTGGTGAAGCCATGGTAATTTGAACAATAAACGAGTAGAGAAAATGTTGAAATAGCCAGTTGCAAGGTTTGCTATCACGGCATGGGAAGAGGTCTTGCTCTGCTTTATATACTTACTCTACCAGTGAGAAGGATCATGGCCTGTCCTTACAAATCCGGGGATGTGGAGACTCCATGGGGAGGAGTCCGAGCGCCGCTAAAGGAGGGAATGGATGGATAAATTTACCGCAAGTTACTTTACGGCCATTTAAAAGGGGCCAGATTGTGCGACAGTGAACTACTTGCTCTTCGGAGATTATTTTAAATTCGGAGTATAATAGGACCTAGATTGTATTATGGACCTTTTTACCCCAGCTTATATCCACAGTAAGCCTCAAATCTGAACTCGTGATGGTCTAGTACCTAATCGGGCAAACTTTCAAGCGGAGCGGGAGAACATTTTTTGTCGGATTTCTTCGAGCTACCTAGTTTTCTAGTATTTTCAACACGAGTAGTGGCACTAGGGAATTGGCTACGGACTAGAAATTTGTTATTAAGACGGAGATATGGGCAACGTGGTTATTTTCGGGGTAGCCCATATCGGAATTGAATTGAATTGAATTGATATTTGGGTCTTAATCAAATCAGATCAAATCGTACAGTAATAGCCAAAATTACTAATCAAATAAAATCAAATAGCTAATTAATTGAATGTTATATAATATTAATAACCTGTTTTAGGCTAACTTTGTGTTACGTGATTTATAAGGGTTGATGCTGAGTCATGGGCTCATGACATACCAAGATGATGCGGTCAACTTGTACAACTCTCATGAAACCTGGTATTGTTTAATAAGAAAAAGACAGATGTAATTGCTTAGCCTACTTAGGTGGTACATAGAAATCTCGTAGTATTCTTCTATCCTAGGTTTCGAACCCTTGCTACAACAATCTCGGTCACCGCCATTCTACATTCCGTAAACACACTTTGCAGTGATCTAATCAAGTTACAATCGGCGGGGACTTAAAATACATATCTAATTGTTCTAGAACTCACTATAAGAAGGAGCAGGGCTAGCATGAGGAAAATATGCTAGTGGTGGAGTGATTGGTTCAGGGATTCCGAGTTCCCTTCTCTCTGACGCGAATGATTGCACCGTCACCCATGATTGCTCTGACCTTGATGATTGCTCTAGAACTAATGATTGTTCTAGTACCGATGATTGCTGTAGTGTCGGTGTAGAAGGAGAAACATGGCGAGTACCAAATTCCACTCCTTGGGCTCTCCTCCTTGCCCTGATTTTGCACAGCTTTTTTTGGTCCCATAACAACAACCAAAACATAATAGTATCAGTATTGATAAGACAGCAAACAATGGAATCCTAGATGGTACCGTTGCCACACATATTTTGCTGCACGGAAAGCCGTGCCTGTAATAATATACAATTGCTCGATTTGAGATAATTGATATGGGAGAGGATCGGTGGTGAGGTCGACGCTCGATAGTTCTCTTTTGGCATGAACCTTGAAGCCAAGCATATCATATCCAGTGGCTATAGGTCCCAAGACACTCTCCTCACCTAGCGTGTCCGATGGCATATCCGTTTGAATGATGTTATAGACACCCCCTTTCTGCCATTCGTCATCGCTTTGCAACACAAGCGTCATTACGCAACATCAACCGAGAACTTCTCCTGCGCTTCCCTGCTCTTGATTTTGGCTTCAGAATCATTCTTCTCAATTTGATAGTGGGATTTATGTTATGGCTTGCGGCTCTTATATATATTCTCTGATTTTGACCAGAACTCCTGTCGTCCGCTCTTAGTTGAGGACCAATGGCCTTCTGCTGCCAATTTTGCCTTTCGTGCAGCTTTTTTAGACCTTTTTGCCTCTCTTTTCCGACGATTGATCTATTCGCGTTCGGCGATATAGCATTTGGCCTCTTCCACGATATGGTCCCTTTTTTCGTGCCAATTATCAGGCCCGGTGGATTGTGCAATCGCTTGTGCAGCTGATAGAATAGCTTGTTGTGAATCGTCGAGGCTTTTGCTGTGAGAATCTCTTACCGCAATCATCAAGAGAGCTCGAAGCGTGAAGTTCGCGTCGTTTTTGCTACCTGCAAGAGATTGAAAGGGCAGTCCAGGTCTATCAAGAGGTCGCTCAGACTTTTATGATACGGTAATTGAAGCACATCACGAGCAACCTTTTGCAGATCCACTACGGCGACCGGTTCCAGTTTGATTTCGAGCTCATTTAAAAGCCACAAATCGTTATAACCACCATATACTACAAGAATCATATCTCGATTGACGACCAAGCTTTCTATCTTTTCCTTTATCTGATATGGTTGGACAGTTTCTGATTGGCCGAACAAAAATCTCCTCGCAGCTTTTGAGCAGTATCCGATAGGGCCAACAGTTATGGCTATGATGTTAATTGTTTAAGTTAAGATATAGCTAACATATAGTAATGGAGGCAGATTCGTCATTATCAAATCCAGGAATTACATGGCGATTGACCCATTCATGTCCTTTGAGAGATCGATGCCCATGCATATTAAACCTTGAGTGAAATTGCTGATTCTATGGCCTCAATAGCGCAAACCAGAACTCCTCGGAAAACCGATGTCGGAACCGCCGGTATACAGTAGTATACCCTCCCATGGCGCGTGGCACCCGTAATGCTACGATTACAGTGCTATATGCGTCAATTGGGAGGTATGAAGGTCGAGTATATTCATGGCTACGTACAGGAGTATATATGGGAGATGGCTTTACAATTTCACGGGCAGTGCAATGTTTCGCTGACTCTTGTATTGATGTGGTATTGGAGCTGGACGGCATATTAGAACCCCTTTCGCCCAGCTTAGTGGATTCATTAATCTTCCACGGGCTTGTTTTTCCCAGTTGCGAGTCTCTGGCGACCTTGTAATGACCCCCATATCTAATTCACGGCGAGCAAAGTGTGACTGGAATGGGTCCAAAAGGGTAATGCGATCGGCTTGGACGGTAGAAATAGCATTAAGGAAATTCACAAAAGATGTGTTCGAATGATGTGTTTCATTGAATAGACTGGATGTAGCCCGTACCGATCTGGCCTACTTAGTCCAAATGCGAATGCTGCCTACGGTGCCCGATTCGGGAATATCAGACACGAGAGCATCGAGATGGGATGTGAAATTTTATTTCTTTGCTTTTTTAACACTTAATCTCGAATTGGAGACGCCATTCTTTCGGAAAATACGTTTAAGTGTGGCATCGGACCAGGAACCCCCACAACGTTCGCGGATCTCCTCATACTTGCATTTTGGGTTGTGACGAATAAATCTCAATATGCTGCGTTCATCACGATCTGAATAAGATCTGGGAGCTCCAGAACGAGGTTGTGATTTGCCATTGTCTCGTAGTTCATCCCGGGAGAGAGTGGCCTTAACAGTGGAGTAAGGCAGATTTAGAGACTTCGATATCTCAGCAGGAGAATGGCCTAATTTAGCTGCCCCAGCGATCATTCCGCGCTCATATGGAGTCAATTCCTTCCTGGGAGTCTTATTTTCAGAGGTCTCAGCTAGAGGACGACGTGGAGTAGCCATATTTCATGGAATTGTTATGAATGTTGAAAAAGTTGAGTCGCGCAAACGCGAAAATTCGCGTGTTCGACGCAACTTATGGCCTGTGGACTCGGTAGCTCGGGCTTACCTACGGCTGGCCTGAGTACTGAGTGCCACAAGCACCACAACGACTACCGTATTGCCTAACCATTAAATATTATTGATTTATTCAACTATTTCTTATATATTTAGCTATCTTATAATAATCAGACTGTATAATAATTTATTCATTTATAACTAGCTCAAAGCATAAAGGTAATTGTTTGTCAAAGCTTGCTGGCACTTGGGCCCTACCTCGCTTACAAAGCTCAGACCCTATAAGGCTTCGCTTACAGGGGTCTCGGGCCTACAGTCTGCGCTGTACCGTACGGTATGGCTGAATGACCTCGTTGGAACAATAGTCTGACTATGATAAGGATCAAGAATTGAATTGAATGCGCCATTCCCACAGTGTAATTAGAATACGATCTGTAGTAAGGATTACACCATCAGCGACGAATTGAATGTCCTTTTATAATGGGAGTTTCATACGATTCCAATTGGGACATCTGGTACTGGCAGTCCAAATCACGGGAGCGAGCTTGTTCTGGTAGACACTTGCATTCATGCTTTAAATTATTTATATTCCAGCAAGTATGATAGATTTAATTAGTTCCAGAGATCACAGAATTCAAGATAATTAAAAACTGGTCAGGTAAATTGTTCCGTAAAATTACTGACGGATCTATCATAACGCTTATTTCTTTCTCTCAGTTATCCACAAAGTCCTAAGTCGTCCATCAATTTTTACTATTTTCTCCATGATTCTGATGTACTTGAGGAAATTCAAGACTATCTTTCGTCTTTCTAATCGTTTTCACAAGATCTGCTGCTCGCCAGGGACGAGGGTTCCGTTTTCAATCGCATATCCATGGTTCCTAGCAAGGAGAGAATATGGAACCAAGTATCTACACCCATATATCAGTTTCGTCTACGTTTCCCGAGTATGAATAGACTTACTGGTCAAGGTATGGAAGTACTTCAGCAGTCCCTGGTGTGTTTCGCCTGTATAGTCATTAGTAATTACTCAATCTAGCTTTCGAAGGTAAAGGATTACCAATCCCGCATGAGATCCATTGTGATGCCAAATAAACCCATTAATTGCACACCAGCTTGTTCCATCCGTCGGTTTGCATCAGCAGCTAACCTCGGGTTAAATGTACCGCTCGCATCAGTATTAGCCCACACTTCGTATCCTACCTATCGGAGTAAAAGGGCCAGAAAAGCCGTACCTTCGAAAATGTTAGGTAGTACTTAGAATTAGATATTAGGCATAACCTACAAACTTCGGTTATAATACCACCAAGGATAACTTACTTCTTCCCAGTAGCTTCGACAGCAGCTCGAAAGTCAGGGTTGTCCCACGCATCAACCTCAGTTCATTTAGTAAATATTTAATTTGATTATAGTGAGTCAAATGCATACCTCGCCTTGACGGTGAATGAAGGGGGCATCCTGGTACATCTGGAACGAAGTTTATGCTTCCCTTATTAGTTCACGTAAAGTATCTTACCTCGGTAATCTCCTTTGGTAATCTCCCGTTTGGACCTGTCTGAGATTAGTTATCTCTTTAGGAGATGACGTTTAGTATCGTGCAAATATACCTGTGTCAGCAGAAGTTGTTAAGATAGTCGGAAGATTGAACAGTTTCCCCAAGGCTGTATGGCCTATTACCGATTGTCTGAATACCGTTGGATCAACATCACGGACTAGAGTTGAGAGTCCAAGTTGGTGATCAACTACTAGAAGAACCTGTAAAGGGGGTTGAGGAACCAAACGCATTTTAATGGATTCAAAAATCAACATACAGCATTAGTTTTATTGAGCCGAGGAAATGTAAATCCTAATTCACAGATTAGATATGCATTTTTTTTTATTGGAATGAAGACCTTGCCTTTTCCTGTAGCAAAAGCTATGGAGGCAAGAGATGCAAGAAGTAAAAATCTCATGTTGAAATATATAAGGTAAACGACCCGAATAGATTTGAATATTGTTGTTATCAAATAGTAGCAGAAAAGAAAAACATGCGCTTTATATACTACTTCTTAAGGCCGCGGTTGCTCATCTACTCTTCAAACAATGAGGGTTTGCCAGACTCACCCTTCAATACCGGTTTATGGGCATGGATATAATCAAGCTGCATACAGCATCTTCATTGTTGCCTGAAGGAGCGGGGTGCAACATTGAATCACATGGCATTATAGTAGATGTTTCGGTGAATTCCATATCTCAGTAGCAAGGCTTAGGCGCTGTCGAACGTTGCTTGGGAACATAGCTCGGGCCTATCCTTGCGGAAATCCAGTGGAATATGCAAGTGGAGGGCCAGCCTTTTCCATTTCAGGTCAGTTTAATCTCGTTCAATAGACCGCCTTTGCATTTAGTAGAGGTCATTGGTCTTCCCTGCACAAGGACTTCTAGTCTGTTGTTATTGGAGACGGCATGTCATCATTCGGTGTTACAATAAACTTTCGGCATCGGTCCACGAAGCCGTGTGGTCACCCAGTAGTCCAAGCAGAATCAGACACTCCTTTCTCCATTAAGCAGCGAGGTAAGTTAGAAGGGCATGTGTGAGTGAGTACTGAGTGGGATCCCGTGTCATCCCGTGCCCACGTCCGAGTCGTTTAAGGAAACATCTCGACTTCTCAACACTCCACTCCGCAACTTCCACTACAACTAATTGTTTTTGCCAAGCCAAACGTCAACGGAAAGAAAACGTAAATATATAATACTCCTGGATAACCAGTTATTGTATGATCTAATGGCAATTAATAGTTTTTAAGATAGGTTGCGGGAGGAAAGGCGCCCCGTGATGGCTTCATTTTGAGTCCCGCTGCTACAAGTGAGCTGCACTCTCCATCTCCGCTTCAATCCTGCACCAACCTTGTCTCATGTCACTAGTAGAGTTTACTTTTTCAAATAATAACAACAAAGTTGTCGGGCCTTGATATTGCTCAACCCTTCTCTGTTAAGGGACTGGTTACTGTAGTCATAGGCGCTAGCTCTTGTTTGGGCGATTGGAGTGATCATTTCGTGGTTAGGAAGCGGCTTATAAAGTCTCTTCTGTGAGAGAGAAGACATCTTTCTATCCGAAGTCCATTTTGAGACGTGAAGCACTAGCACTAGCTGTAGCAGACAATTTTCATACTCGAAGTAATGTGACATACCTTACGATATATCAAAGTCAATATATTGAAATAACTCGTTTTATGTACTATAATATTATAAAAGTTCTCTAATCTATTTACTTGAATGAAGCTTTTCTATCTTATCACACACTGCTTGAGTGACCTCTTTGGTAGTCGCCTTACCTCCTAAATCTGGTGTTAGAACGCCGTCTTTGCAGACTGATTCAACCGCGTCCATGAGACTCGCTGCTGCATCTTTCTCGCCTAGCCAGTTTAGCATTTCAGCGGCCGACCAGAATGTTGCAATTGGGTTTGCAACACCTTTCCCGGTGATATCGAAGGCACTTCCATGAACAGGTTCGAATAGAGAGGGATTCTTCCGCGTAGGGTCCAAGTTGCTGGAAGGTGCGACCCCAATAGAACCCGCTAATGCAGCAGCTAAATCTGAAAGAATATCCATATGAAGATTGGTACCTACAATGACATCCAGCGACTTGGGGTTGTTGACCATTCGTACTGTCATTGCATCGACTAACATTTTATCCCACTTTACATCAGGAAAGTCTTTCGCAACTTCTGCTGCAACTTCATCCCATAGAACTAACCCATTCCTCATCGAGTTGCTTTTGGTTACGACAGTCAATAGGTGTCTTGGCCGTGACCTTGCGGTTTCAAAGGCAAAGCGCATGATTCTCTCAATGCCTACTCGAGTAAAGATGGCAACCTCGGTGGCTGTCTCCCAAGGTTGGCCAACATGTGACCGACCACCTTGTCCGGCATACTCACCCTCTGAGTTCTCGCGGACAAGCACCCAATCGATATCACTATCATCTACATCTCGGATCCTGGAGTGAGTTCCTGGAAATGTCCTAACTGGTCGTACATTGGCATAGAGCTGAAGTGGGCCTCTAATCTTAAGAAGCAGTCCCCAGAGTGATATGTGGTCAGGAACATCTGAACTCGTCTCATTAGTTCGTCGTATCTAGTCACCATGATATATTATTACATACCTGGTGCTCCAACAGATCCAAAAAGCGCAGCATCATAGCTACGGAGTACATCAAGAACATTGTCATCAACATAGCTACCTGTCTTTTTGTAATAAGCGGTACCCCATTGAATGTGTGTAAATTCAATTTCGAAGGTCTTGAGAGTTTTCGCTAGCTTCTCAACCACCTCAATCGCAGCGCTCACAACTTCCGGTCCGATTCCGTCCGCCGGAATTGAAGCAATTCGATAATGATGACTTCCAACAGTACCGAGTGCTGTGGTACCATTTCCATTAATTTCGGGCATATTGAGTGAGGTAAAGGTGTCTGTCCTCGCTACAAGGTGATTGAGCGACTGAGCAAGGAGCTGAAGGGCCTTGGTCCCTTAATATGAATAATATTATTTTTACCTCCACCAAAGAACAGATAATATGAGGTACAACAGTAATAAAGTAGGAAGAACTTTAATTCTCAACCTTTTTACCGCATCCGATATCGAATTTATGACGGTAGATTACCCCTCATCCTCGTCGGTAGATAGTTTAAGCGCCCTTACTAGACGACATTTCACCGAGGTTCGCCACCGAATATTGCTTTCATGCAGATGCATCTTGGGGTTAAATCTAGAAATAATTGTAGGAGTCATATATCATCATGGACCAGGTAGGTCATTTAAGTTCATAATTCCCAATTTGAGGCCTCTCATTTGGAGTCGATTGCAGCAAATACTACTATCTTCTATCCTGTCAAGATGTTCGAAGGATTCGAACCATTCGACATTGATGTTCAGTTGGAACCAAAGGTTTCTATTCATGGAGTACATAAAAAGAATTCAGGCCCGGCTTTACTTTTTCTTCATGGCTTCCCCCAGACTCACCATATCTGGCATAAGGTAGCACCGCAGCTTACCGATAACTTCTCACTTGTCGCCATGGATCTACGAGGATACGGAGCATCAACCAAACTACTAAGGAGCGAAGGCCATAAGAACTATGCAAAAAGTGCTATGGCTCGTGACTGTGCGACTGTGATGGAGAAACTGGGCTATGACAAGTTTTTTATCTGTGCCCATGATAGAGGGGCGCGAGTTGCACACAAACTATGCGTCGACTACCCTGGACGAGTTATAAAAGCTATCTTCTTAGATATATGTCCAACATTAGCTATGTATGGCAAGACAGATTTTGAATTTGCCAAGGCTTATTTTCACTGGTTCTTCCTTATACAGCGGCATCCGCTACCGGAAACCATGATATCACAAAACCCAAGAGCGTTCGCGGAGATGTTTATGGGCGGAAGACATGCAGGGTTAAAAGCATTCACTGAAGAGTGTTTTGCAGAGTATGTTTCAGTGTTGGAGAATTCCGATGCTGTGGAGGCTATGTGCGAAGACTACAGAGCGTCATCGACGATTGATATGGATGAAGCAAGGGAGGACATAGCCGCTCACAGACTGATACAAAACCCACTTAGAGTGATGTGGGGTAAATACGGGGTGATTGAAAAATGTTTCAAGGCTGTAGATGAATGGGCGCAAGTGTCTACATCTCATGTTGATGGGCAGGCTGTTGAATCCGGACATTATATCCCCGAAGAGGCCCCTGATGTTGTAGTAAGGAATATCAAAGATTTTTTCTTATGATGATGAATAGATTTCTTCATTTACAATTTTAAAGAAAGTATTTGTAATAAAAAGGATCACTACTTCAGTACTACCGTTGAGCTAATTGTTGATGATACATCTTTCGATATCCTGTCTGACTCTAATCTTGGTGGAAGGCTACAGGACCTGGTCATTTCAAACATTAAACGTAGTAGTTACCAATATGGAATCTAATTTAAAGTAATTCTATCTTGCTTTAATACCCGCAAAGCACTTAAACAAATATACTATGGAAAGGTAGACAAACTATTCCCAAGGCTCACGAAACTTGACGGAACAATCACTGCACAACATTTTATGATTAGGCTTCTAATAAATGCTATGTCTCATTACTATAATAGGTAATCACAATAGGATCTCCTTCTATGTTATATGGAATAGGAACGCATGCATCATGGACCAATAGTCGTGCTCTGATTACGGATAGTCTTTCTCCTTTGGGCAACTCTACCCGTCTGTTCTATTACTCAAAATCAACTAGGCTCGCATTCAATAGAGCGTAATACCAAAGCCACAGATATGATCTATCGGAGATATGCGTTGACCCCAGGTTTTCATCCCACTCTTGTTAGGCATAGATAGTAATGGCTGGCCCCAAGATTACCGTTTCGGGAACCAAACAATCGTAATATTTTAGTATCCGATCATTATTCATTCGATTTACATGAAAACAGGTTACTTCTTACGTTTCTTTCCAACTATTAGCTGTACTTAGTAAAATAAAAAATAAAGGTGAAAATTTGTTAAGTGAAAGCTATATTTCCACTCAAGCTGACTTAGTCTAGTGGGATGCTATTTCCATAACCTACTAGACAAACGAAACATCAGAAATCCAAAAACCTATCTACCATGACTTCCGTTGATTCAAAATCCTACTTAGTCGATGGTGGCTACCTTCAGAAAGGAAATAAAGTAAATATCCGAGAGGAAGATCTAGAAAACAAAGTCCAGGATCTTCTACCGTCAAGGCAGGTAAAGGAATCTATAATTTGATTCGCCGAGTTAAGTTATATTCAGATGGTTTCGGGACGAAAAGATATTCCAACTAGAAAGGCGCGCCATTTTCTCTCGTGTAAGCTCTACAGGATTATCACATCACTCTATTTCACTTGCTGAGGGTATCTCTTTTAGTACTGGCATGTCGCTTCATTCATAGCAAAGTTTCAGAAGCCAGGCGACTACCTAACATTGAGCATGTTTGGTTGGCCGTTTTTCATAATCAAAGATAAGCATGGTAATATAGTATGTCTCTGGATTTCATCCAATGTAGCACTTATTACATATTGCTAATATAAAGGTAAATAGAACGCTTTTCACAATGTGTGTCGCCATCGTGGGCATCCGGTAACAATGAAGGAATCTGGCTCATCAACTGTCTTGACGTGCAGGTTCCATGGATGGTTTGTAGGAGAATCCCATTAAGTTGATAGTCATGCTGAAACTCACCAGGACCTATCTAGCTTCTGGAGACCTTCATCAAGCTCGCGACTACATGAATCTGCCAGGATTTGACCCAGCAGAGCATTCCCTATTCAAAGTTCATACGCACGTAACTCCACAGGGCTTTATCTTCATCAATTTTGATGCCGCTGAAACTCCTGAAATTAGTTTTACCGACCAGTTTGGTGATGACTTCGATCCCGCTCCGACTTCTGAGACAGGCAAGGCTGTTGGTGACGAATATCAGCTGTTTCCTAAAGAGGGCTGGGAATACGATCATACATGGGAGAGCGCCACAGCGGGCACAAATTTCAACTGGAAAACGTTTGCAGATGGCTTTCAGGAGTGCTATCACTGTCAAACCGGCCACCCTACTACCCTTCCTAAGGATTTCCGTCTTAAAGACTATTACCTTCGTCAAGGAATAGGCGCTTCACGCCACTATCTTCCTTCTGCAAGTGCGAGCATCGGCGAATCGTATATCACCTGGCTTTATCCCATAGGAGCAATTATTTTCAGCGAAAATTTACTTTTCATTGCACGATACAATGCAAAGGGAGTCTTGGATACGTCTTATCAAAGTGAGACTTATAGGCGAGTTGATATGAAGAAACCTAGTCCAGAGTACGATCACTGGATGGAGAATGATATCGCATACTGGCGATTTGTTGAAATAGAGGATGTGCAACTCGCTGTAGAAGCACAGAAGGGGTTCAACAATGGAGTTCTAGGAAAGGGCCGGCTTCATCCAGTTCAAGGTAATGCACTTTGAAAATGGAGGAGTAAAAACTAACTTCAATATAGAACATGCGGTTAAGTGGTATCAAAATAAGCTACGCAAAACTCTAGAAGAACATGCTGAACTTGAGATGAAATTAGGAAAGAGTATAGATTACTCAATTCCAAAAGAACAGGAGGCTTTCAACGACTCTGATCGACTGTGTAAAATGATGGGGCCTCAGATCGAGTGGTAAGGAACAATACTAGAAAATAACAGGTTATGTCATCATACTACAATTTCCGTTCGTGAAACCTCCTCAGTGGATCACTGGCCTCCTCTAAACCAGAAATATTCTTGCTGATTGAAGGTGCATTAATTCTTCGTACGCTTCTCTTTATTGACAGAAGCTACTTTAGTAAGCGTCTGCTCTTCAGTTGCAATTTCGGTCTTCTTGGGAACACGAATAAGCCAGTATAGAAATAAAGCACCGAAAATGTTGAAAGCGATGTACACCCATAACAGGCCAAAATCTCTCCAAGTGTTGTCCGGGTTTGCAGATAGTCCTGCAAGAAATGTATTGGTGCTCGAAATTGAACAAAATGAGCAGTTTGAAGTTGCAGAACTATCGAATAGATAACCTCCCATTGAAGCTATGTACCTCTCCATGTAGTTGCCGCATGTCTGGCCAGAAGGGGGATTGAATCGCAGTAACTCATTTTCAGCGCATATTACGGTCGTGTCTCTGACGCCGGTAGCCAGCATTGATTCGATTAGGTAGGTAAAGGGAGAGACCCGATACATAAATATCCAGAAACCGGGAAGAGAATGTGGAGAAGCAAGAACACTGATACATGTTAGCAAAGTAGCAAAATTGGGTAGATTGAAGCAATAACAGAACTTACCCACAGAATATCATACAGAGAGAAAACATTAGAGTAGCTATGTTGCCTCCGGTTTCAGCTGTCTCAATACCGGCAATAACCATATGGGCAAACGATGAAGTGAACATTAGGAAGTCGATGATGAGCAACCACATCAGACCGCCGCGCTCGGTGACGCTATTTGAAGGCTCTGCATTCCGATAAAGCCCAATGGGATAATACCAACAGAAAAACAAAAGTGTTGCGCAAAGTATATTCCACGGAATCTCACCCATAATATTGGAGAGCATAAAGGCTTTCCATGAGTATGCCTTTGAAGGACGTTCACGAACCTCATACAGTGACCGTTGTGTGACGAAAAGAGGCATTATTCCTTGTGTCAGCTGACCGAAGATGCTCAGCAACATGAACAAACCGAACATCTGGTTTTGTAAGCCTTGTATAGTATTTTTAGCTTTAAAAAAAGAAAATCCGACGAAGAGTGCCGTTGCGACGCATAGCACAAACTTTGACCAGACATAACTTGGTGTTCGCCAATGTTGCTCGAATACCCGTTTCTGGACTTCGAAATATTGCGTCCAAAAAGGGGCTGCAAACTCGCGATAGCTCGTCTTATCCTTCATGTGTGATGTTGCTGCGGCCAGGGGAGCTCTTTCAGCCTTGATTTGATCCAATTCCCGGTGTACGCGAGCATATTCTGGAGATTCTCTCCAAACCGAAAACCAATCGATATCACTATAGGATCCCGGGGCTGCACCGATAACTTCCAACATCCATTCGGCAGGGTTTGAATCTGGTGGGCATGGGGAAGCACCATTTTTAACAAAGTAGTTGATCATAATTTGAGATGATTCTCCTACATCGCCAAAATAAACCGTCTTACCACCTTCGGCCAGGAATAGAAGTCGATCAAATCGTTGGAACAACATCGCTGAAGGCTGATGGATGGTACAGAGAATCGCTTGTCCACTATTCTTGAGCTTTTCTAGCAACGTAAGGATCGACCATGATGTTTGGGAATCTAATCCTGATGTGGGTTCATCAAGGAAAAGTAGGAGTTGAGGTTTTGCAGCTAGCTCGACGCCAATAGTTAGACGTTTCCTTTGTTCTACATTTAAACCTTCCCCTAGTATTCCAACAACTGCATCGGCGTATGCGTCCATCTCCAGAAGCTTGATGACTTCCTCAACGTAAGCAATCTTTTCCTGTCGGGGCAGATGGGCTGGTTGCCGCAGGAGAGCACTAAAAATCAATGCTTCCCGTACGGTTGAGGTAGCCAAATGAAGATCTTGTTGCTGAACATAGCCGGTTTTCCTTTGAAACGAACTATCTCTTGGTTTACCATCGACCAAGATCTCACCAGTTACCACTCCCATCGTCACACGAGTTGCAAGTACATCGAGCAGAGTTGTCTTTCCGGCACCACTCACGCCCATTAGAGCAGTGAGTGTCCCGGGCTTGACCCATCCATCAACGTGGTCAAGAATCCGTCTTGTTTCACCTTTGATCTTGATATCATAACAAATATTTCTCCATTGGAAAATGGCAGTTTGTTTTTGAATAGCGCCCCAGCTTTCAGTAGTGTTTGCCTGCGTCACAAGTCCTGCATTTCGTATCTGGTTGTTTTCAATATCGTCCCTAGGATCGGGTTTCATGGCCGCGGGAATATGGCCTCTACGAAAGACGATAACCTCTCCCTTCGATTTCTTAGCCTGTATGTACTCCGTTGCTACGAGATATAGGATAAAAAAGAAGATCAGAAATCCCCAGAGAATTCCGAAATTCCGCCACCGGTGCGAGTTACTGTAGCGGTAGGCCGAACGAAGATAAGCATCGCCATCAACAAATGGTTGTCCTGGTACTGATCCAACAGCGTTGCAAGCCCCGTTTTCAAGTGAGCCATACGACGGGACAATGGTACTGCAAGGATAGTCTCTTCCGGAAAACTCATTAACCATTAAAGCTTCGAAGCCATAGGCGACCGGGTCCAGATAATTAATCCACCGTGACCAGCCCAGCATGTAGGTAGTAGGAATGGCAAATCCAGTGTATATAATGAGTCCGTTGATAAACAATGAAGCCGGAACCATAGCTTGCTCCAAAGTGCGAGAGATTGAACCGATTGTTCGGAACATCATGCTCATAGTGAGAGTGATAACGAATGAATAAAGCAAGAAGAAGAAGAATGCACCAGGCTCGCGCCGGAGGTTTGTCATGAAATAGAGCGTGCAGTTAAATAGGATACAGTTGGTGACCTTGTATGGTATATCAGTTAATGCCGATGCAAAAGCTTCGGCTGAAGGATGATATAAAGCGTAGCGAGTATGTTTCTCAACAATAGGGCGCTGAGCATACAAAATCAAGATTTCTAACGCGGAGCTGAAGGCACTCATCAGTGTTGCAAAGAATAGCAGAGCTGATCGTGAAAAAAATGAGTCGGTGTCGACACGTAGATCATAGAATACCGAACTGATGATCAAAGCCATAAAAAGGTTGCCGAATAGAGATGTAAGGGTTAAGCTCGGATCTGCCTTGAGACGTTTGAAGCCTCTCCATAGACAAAGGCGGACTTGCTGACCATAGGAAAGAGTATATGGCGACTGCAGTCGTTGTCCTTTTGCCTGTTGTAGTTTCCTGGATTGCTTGAAGGTTTCCAAATCCTGTCCTCCGATGGGATGCAATCGCTCATACTCATCTATCTCTTCGACAAGAGCTTTATACTCTGCACTATTTCTAAAAGCTGCAGCAAAGTCATCTGGTGTCCGAGGGACTCTGTTCTCGAAGCCCGGTTGCATAATTCGCTCATGCGGACTAGTCATTGAGGTGAGGAAGTCTGGAACGGTTTGGCGATCTGGACACTCAAATCCCAGATTGACGAAATAGGCTTTTGCTGTCTTCGAGCTGCCAAAGTAGATTTGACGTCCTTCATATAGCACAAGTGCTTTGTCAAAAATATCATAAGCTGCTTGAGGAGCTTGATAAATAGCAACGGCGGCAGCAACATTGGAAATATCAGCTTCCACTCGAAGAGTTTTGCAGAATCCAATTGCATTTGCGCTATCCAGGCCTCGTGTTGAGTTATCCCAGCATTGTAATGGAGCACCGTTCAGAGCCGCTTCAGCAATGCTAACTCGTTTCCTTTCACCTCCTGACACACCTCTAATATACTCGTTGCCCACTCTTGTATTAATTGTGTGTCGGATACCAAAGGTAGCCATAATAACATCGCGGATATGGATAGCATATTCTGCGATCCCAACGCCCCCTGGAATAAACTTTGGGGCTCGAGCGCGGGCAGCAAAATACAGCGTGTCCCCAACTGTTAATTGTGGGAAATGGACATCCTGTTCAGCCGTGTAAATGGCCTCTCCACGAAAGTGCTGATGCATATCGTGCCAGCTGATACCCTGATAGTTGACGTGAGACCCCTTATCTAACCAGTAGCCGTATGTCTCGCCGGCAATGGTTTTCAGAAAGGTCGAACAACCTGATCCAGGAGGTCCTAGAACGACGAGCATCTCACCAGCCCTCACTAGACCGTCGAGATTACGCAGAATATCTATTCTCCGTTTATGGGTACCCATGATCTTTTGCACATAACCAAAAGCCTGTAAAATAATGTTACTCACCGTCTTCTGGTAGTCGGTCGCCGAGCCAAAGCCATATACGTTGACGTTTCTGAAAGCTACACCGGCAGTTCTACCTTTGAAGCGGTCGCTATCTTCGTTACGTAACTTCAGCATAGCTTTTGCCCAGGCTCTGTGACTGAAGTTATCAGACTCTGGGTCCAGAGTTGAGCCCGGCTCAGCGTACAAAGGATTGGCATCGTTGGAGGAGTAAACAGATTGTCTTGTGTACTGGCGTGCGAGTCCTCTAATTTCTTCATGATTCTTTTTTTCTCGATTCTCTTCACTATCTGTTGATTCAGAGGACCCTTGTTGATCATTGCAAGGCTCAATATCCCTTTGACTGGTCCCTGGTGTAGGAGCTAATGTCAACGCCTCCGCATCAGTTTGGGCCCGAGTAGTTGAGAAGTTGGAGTCCCCAGTTCCAGCAACTTCATCATTGCCCATAGTGCAATACAACTATGAAATGCTCGTGATAGATATGTTAACTTTTAGCTACTCCATTGAGAATGTCTGCTTGGAATGTAGGTTCACATATTTAACCAAAACTATGGACTCGGAGTTTGGTTGCTACATCGAATATGCGGGGACAGGTATATCTCCCTACCGTAACATCATAGAATCTCCCTAGCAATCACCAGATACCTTCACTTCGGTGAACCCTGATATCCGGTCTCCAATTACCCGTGACAAGCCACTGTTCACACCAGCCGCTACTCGGAATCGACCCACTTCCGAACCTCCGATGAGCTTTCAAGACAGAACAACTGCAAGATCTCCATAATTATTTCGATTTATTGCGTAACAATCGTAATACTAAGACTCTTGCGGCTAGTTAGAATATCCACTATCAAGTTGATATCCCCACTCACTAAAACTATTGCAAAAGAAGCCGGTTGTTTTTGCTTGGATCACAATAAGGTTAACAAGTGGAGGCGACGGGACTCCCCAACTCAAGCTTAATATTCTAGCTTGGCATGTACGTAACCTGTAGCGCCAACGTCACGGCAGTCGGAGGAACAATATCTGGGGTAAGAACACGACACAGTGGGGAGATTGCAGTGGTGCTTGATCACTATTGTACGGCAGAAAGTGTACATCTCGGCGATCGGAAGTTACAATAAAGGCTAATATCGAATGAGTTTGAATCTATCGTTATGACGCCTTCCATAATACTATGATGGAGAACTATAGCAGATGATTCGGTGGTTATAACATCGAAATCAATAAATAGGTCGGGACTGCCGACTCTATGCTACCTTTCCTATCCTGGTTGGACTTGTTTGAGTGCAATCTTCAATTTATACAGTAACTCAACATCCGTCATCCCTGGTGGCATGCTCTGCGTCTGCAGATTTGTATACAGTTAGTGATTCCGGTATAAATGTATCGGAGATACACTCTGATCACTACTCACGGCGGCTCGAAGTGCGGCCGTATTCTACAATAATTGCCGGAACAAGTATTCATACATAGCAATATCAGTAACGTAACATTTAAATAATGATAGCCCAGGATAAAGAGTTAGGTCTAAAGTAAGTCGGGATATGGTGGAAGTCACATGATCTCATTGAATACTCCACATTTTATTGGTTTAGACTTCAAAAGTAGTCGCTGGAAGATTCCAAGAACAGTGTATAGATATATTGATAATACATAAACGTAGTCTAGAGACTCTAAAGTCCTTTTTGAGTGCTCCAGCTAAGGCTAATTATATGTCGACACTTCATCCACTTTGTCTCCTCACGGGGTCTCGGAGTCGGTCTATCGAGATTTAATGTTGTGCAAAGGAGATAAATGAATTATTTCTCTAGGGCGTAACGCTTTGAAAAACTAAGCCAGAATTTTATCGTCGCATCATTCATCTTATAGCAAATACGCATTTATCACATACATAGTGTAAATCAACCCAAGCTGACAATTACTCGATGGCGCTTTGACAAAATTTATATCAAACAGATGACTAGTTTTAATCAACCATTCCAACTAGAACGAACGTGTGACACGTTTATCAAAACACATATAGCGGTATCGTAAAGCATATGAGAAAACATTTTATAACAGTGCGTGCAAGGTATAGATAGGTCCAATCACTCGGCATCGGGCGACATTAGTTCTGGGCAACCTTAATAAGAAGTTAGCAAATATTTCGTCCTTCCACTTGAATGAATTTGCTTGGCTTACCGGCGATGGTGTAGGTTGCTGGGAAGGTTGTGCAGTAGTTTCTTGCGCCTTTTCTTTCGCCTCAACCACCTTGCTAGCCAAGTCTTCGGTGTTACCAATGCATCCAAAAAGTTCCTTGAAGAATCCCAACATTTGCGTTAAGACATTCTTATTTAACTCGGTTTCCGCCATGTTCAGGGATATTAGTTCGTTGGCTTGCTGTAAAATTCAAGATTGAAAATGATGTGTCTGATTCAAGGTGAAGAATGAAATTGATGTGACCGATACTAACGCTTGGAAAACCGCACAGGATCCAAGAATTGGGGCCGCCATGCAAGCTTATATCGTCAAAAAGGCTTAATGGTGGCTTCTGTGAGCAACGAATAGAGTGGATCATAGACGGCTTTGAGCCGATGGATCGCTGGAGTCATTGCACGACGACAACCGCCTGTGATCAGTGCGGCTGGAGCTCATTTCATATCAAGCCCGCCAACCCGTCTCCGAATCCGAAATAGTGTGATTGGTCTAGTCCAGCACGAAAGCTCATAATATTTTGAATATGGAGCTGTAAGAAGCATAGTTTTGTATAATATCCCCATTATAATAGTACAAATGCACGGGAAAGGGGCAGATCCACAGCGGTAACTCGCAAGGCTGAGACAAACCCCTAATGTGAGATTAAAAAGGAAACAATTTCTAGGCGTTCATTGGCTTGGCGTGAACGCCCGACACTGTGCGGCTCAGCCCCAACACCAAAAATATTTTGTCTGGCAAGCCATAAGATTTCTTCAAGTCGAGAAGATGCTATGGTTGTGAGCCGCCCTATGTGTGCATTTTATTTCTAGTCTCTGCTACTGGAGTAGGGGATCTCCCCAGGAAGCAATTAGAAGTCGGTGCGACTCGGGGACACAGAAAGTTGCAGAATACTCTTAGGAAGTGCGAAATGAAACCAGGTATATTGGGCGGTAAGCCGTAATATTGGGTGACGTCGAAGAGGTTGAGGATCTGCTCTGAGTATCTCGCGGTCAGTGTAACTACAGTAAAAGTCAGTGCAAGAGCCAATCCTGCTAATGATACCACATTTTCGGCCATACAGGGGAATATGCAAATTCCACATCGGTGGATGAGATGAAGATCGCAGGCTATACTGGTCCTCTTTGCACCATCAGACCGCCTAATCTTAAACGCGATACTACTTCAAAATTCTTACAAATATTGCTCCGATCCCGGGACAACCTCCAACGTTGAATAGTCTTGAGCTGGAATAACTGGAGGATCTTGAGTGGAAATGGTTGATGTGGGCTGGACATCCAGTGACTTCTGCCCAGTGTCTGCTACAACCATGGCCACACTGTAATCGGCAGATACAGATGATGGCACCCAAATATTTGACACAAATTCCCCTTCGCTGAATTCTCGAGGGTCTGGTCCTACGTCCGAACTCAGGGTCAGGATTCTGATCCGCTGACCAAAAAGATCTCCGATCTCGAGATACGCTTGAATAGCGAAAGTATCGATGGACGAAAGATCATCCCGCCTGAACCATATAATTGGGTATCTCGGATATGCACGGCCATTAGGGTCCAGTCCATACGAGAGCATATGGTGCCAATCCTCGAGATCCATATACTGCCAGTCGGTGTCATCAACAAGGGGCGAGAGATAGACCTCTACAGGTGATTCTGATTCATTTTCATCGAAATAGACCCCGAAGGATAATCTCAATGTGGGGCTGTGAAATACAAACCCAATTGACTGCCAGCTAGGATTAAATTCCTGCAAAACGTGAAGGGATTGAGAACGCGAGCTCCAGTTCACGTTTGCCTGACTGATACTTGGCCGTGAAGCGACGAACTGAAAACCGTACTTTTCTAGCAACGAAAATCTCAACTGGTAACAAGAATGTTGCGAAGGAACCCCGTAGACGTTTCTCTGAATGTAAATGGTTTTGGTTTCCGCCGCTGATGCTTGTTCAAAGGTGACTTGAAACACTCCGCGGTCCCAACCGTCATCTTCCTCTTGTTCTCCTGCAACACCTCTTCCGCGTACACGGGTAAAATTCCCTGCGGTACCGGTTTGTTTCATGAGAATCCCGAGGCACGTAGAGACGTCGTATTCATATTGGCATTCAAGAAGTCCGAGGGTATAGCCAGAAAGTTTTAACAGTGGTAGCTCGATTTGTAGGCCCCGGTTTGTCATAGCGAAAGGAACGGTTCCTGACGTTCGTGGGAGTGATATAATCGGTGAATGAGTGGCGTAATTCTGCGGAGATTGCGCAAATATTCCACAACCTAGATCGATCTCATAATCTGGCGAAATACTCCACGCAAATAATGACTGATCATCAGAGTATTTCAAGATCTCTTCTTGGAGTCTGACGAAAGCGTCCTCTGCTTCACCATAGAGAAGAGGCATATTCGCATCGAATATACCGAGTAGACAATACGCAGCATCTTCGACCCTTGTAGTGTTCCTTTTAGAAGCCCAGGACATTCGTTGTGCAACGCTGTTTCTTCTGATCTGGTCCCGATTAAGGAGCGGGAGTGGGTCGATGCCCGTCACTGCAGTTATTGAACTAGCCAGCTCAGCCTTTGTCCCCAATAAGGTCCAACCTTCTCCCATGAACACGACGTTTTGAGGCGCCAACAGTTCTTGAAGTGTCCAACCCCTCGTAAACCATCTGGCATTCCTAAAAGTTTCAAGCTGCACATCTTCAAGATAGGCATAGCAGATGCTGGCCTTCTCATACCATTGGAACATGGAATTGATAGCTTCTGAGAGCTCCGCGCTGCTGCTTTTGTCGATGCAGCAACTATCGATCCAGATGTATTGATATCCGTCATGAGCAGCCTGGGTACAGCTGTAGTAGATCTTCTTGTATCCAGCCTTTTCTTGCACAGCTTGGTCATGGACAAATGGAGAAGCTTCCCGATCGCTAGAGCTATCTTTCTTTTTCCACAGCATGGATATAGGCTTTCTTCCTGCGGGGATGTTCTGAATGTCCACAAACGTGACCTCTTCTTGACCCCATGTGTGAGAGAGGATGGCATATTCGGGTATCTCCGAGCCAAAGTATTCCTCCAACCTCCCGGTAAACACATTTAGAAGACGCATCTTCTCGCCTGATCTTTCAGTAACGCGGCCAAAGTACCTGTCGTCTAATTAGGCTGGGTCGTGGTGAAGGAGGCCTTAAAGCTATGAATATCAGGATACCTCCACGTTCGTGTTTTGACGATAAATAGCAAGGATGAGTAAATAAAGCATTTGCTATGATAAAAGGTTGAGAGAGAATGAGTAAATAAATTGCTAGAAGAAAGAGAAGAAGGATAGATACTAGGTGGAATGGAGTTGAAGGTCCTGCAGATGACTTGTCCTATTCCGGCAGGGCAGCTTAGCCTTGCCAACATATTTGCGCTTTTCCTATAAACGCCCGATATATATATAATTCATACTTCATAATCCAATTATTAAAAGATGGTCTGTTATTGTATTTCGCAAGATGCAAGAGACACAACGTACTATTAAAGAGTTATAGTCTTGACTCGCTCGGAGGCCTCAGGCATCAACTTTTGGGATCCTGTCCATCGGTATCATCGAACGTAGTCGTTATCTTCACAAAATCATTCGGCCTGCTGATGTCGATCGGAAGCTTCCTGTTAACGCTGACTCAAAAGTTCATACTTAGCTTTGTCTCCAAAGCTTTTCTCTCTGCAGCAGTTGGTGTCGCTGTGAAGGAGGGCAAATGCAGTTCGATAATCTCCTACCCCGGCATCAAGGTTAGCGCAAACATATCTCATTTTCTCAGCCATAGAAGCGGTCTTGCAAACCACTAAATCTTATGTTTGTGGGCTAGAGGGTCTTCCCCTCTAACTCGAAAAGCACTTTGCTGCTTTTGTAAACGCCTTTCCGACGTGGACACTCGATGGCTGGCAACGCCGAAACTAACGGTAGAACTATACAAATACAGGATGTGTTGAAAATAGAAGGGGGGTTTTTCAGATACAGTGATGAAATGCTTGGCCCTCCTACTTTACGTCATGATGCGCAGCTACCTGATGTCAAATTTTGGAGAGGCTTCTTTCCCATTCGATGAGGCGTAGCAACCATCATCTTTAAAAGCCCTTCTATCCCGGAGAATTATCAGGCAGTACCTAAAGCGAGGGCTTCTTAAGAAATTATTATATACGGCGTGTAACATGCAAACCAATGATAGGAAAACACATCGAGTGGCAAAAAATGCCTCGACACCAAACCAGCGCCTCTGACGATAGAGCCATTGAAGCCAAGGAGATTAATCTATGAGTTCAACAAGGATCGCCTTTTCTCTTCCACAGCGAAAGTCCCTGATAAAAGCGCCTCTATGTTATTCAAGCCTTTGCGGCATACCAGCAGATCGCTGTACAACTGGGGAATGATAAAGTACTGTTAGGTGGTTATTGATGTTACCGATGGCACTTGGCTCATGAAACTACAATTGACTTGTGAAGTTCACTAAAGTTGGGGGGTGCAGCTCTAGCTGATAAGGGATCCAGAATTGGGTCTGAAGAACCTTTGATTGACTTTTTAGCAGTAGTCGTAACTAAGCCGCAACGTGTTGCCTTCGACGCATCATCTATCCTCATTTGGCTCACCCAAATCCGCCGGTAAAGCAGCTCTGCTCACCTTTCTGAACAGAAACAGATTTTCTTCATACCAGGATTTGCGTGTCATAATCATCTGTTGCACTCGCTTCTGGTTCAAGCCTTCATCTTGGAGTTGAATGCTTCGAGCACGAACGCAACCTTGGCCTCCCTGTCTTCCATGTGCCACTCTAGATACTGACCCTCAACATGCCTAGCCTTGATCACAGCATCGCGGGTATCTGATTTTATTGCGGAACGGAGACTCCTATATATTCCCTGGCTTGGATATGCAACAATACCGATCGCCGCTATGTCACTCTCATTAGCAATGCGATGCAGACCCAGTAAGGGGCATAAAATACCTGATGGTACCTTCGTAGAAATATTCACTATGCCTTTCCCAAATCCTTTCACAGCTCCCAATGTCCCGCTCTCCTTGCCACCCCTGACTGGTTCCATGAAGAAGTCTGTTATACCATCTGCCATTCCAAACACAAAATTTTTGCTCGCGACCTCAAGACCAGATTTCCAATCCTCAACCTGCTTATGATCCCGAACTTGACCACCGTACAACTTCGGTACTGCTCGAAAGCCCTCTGTTGCGGCGAGTGGTACGTCTACTGTCAACATTCTGACCGAGGAGCCCACCAAATTCCCAACTTCTGAAACTGAAGCAACTGCTGCGGCTCCGAATGGTGCTATAGCACTTTTACCCTTCCCGTTTAAAGGATCTGTACTGTCGCTTTGTAATTGATTGCTACTATGTGTGGATCCAGATGCAATGCTCTCAGCTCTTTCATGAGAAGGTCCGACACTTTTCGCGGCTTGCTGATAGGTCTTTACGGGCTTCGCGAATATGTCAACGGCCGAACGAGTCACGTCAACGCCCATTTTAATAGCCGCTGAACTGGTTCCGGTGATTGGATCCCACCGCCTATGCTCAATTACTACAGGGCTAACTCGATGTCTGTAAGAATGGCTGTATTAGCAATGCAAAGAATCAAGTGACAGAGGCAATAATTTCCAGGATCTTACACTTTCAAGTTTTTGCTCTCTATTTTATATTGGTCAATAAGTATCTCTGCAGCAATTTTTGAAAGTTTCAGATTGGAGTTCTTTCCCTTATATGTCCATACGGCCGGTTGATCTGGCAGTATATCGCACCGCAAGTTCTCGAGCGGTAGGTTAGCGTGGAATGACTTGATAGCTTCTGCAATTCCGTATTCGTGCTTCATTTTCTGAGAAACTTGCTCAGCTGCTCTGGAGACTTCGGAAGTAAGGCAGGATTTAATAGCGGCAGCAAGATTCTCGATAGTAAGAGACTTATAAGGAATGGGTTCTGGACCTGCGCCGATTTTTGCGATTCTGCTTCCCCAAAATAGCTGACTGTTGAGGGATAACACATTCACGTAAGCAAAACTTATCACTGAGCTACTACAGAACAAAAGAACACTTACTCTCCAAAGAAGGGAACCACTACTGTGGGTCGCCCATGGCGAAGGCCACAAGCTGTAGTTCCAGCTCCTCCATGATGCACCACAAGTGCAACCTTTGGGAAAAGCCACTCGTGTGGAGATTCGTCTATGTATAGAATATTAGGATTAGTGGATGCAAACGTGCTATTGCTCCCAAGGTTACTCCATCCTTTAGAAATGATGGCTCTAACATTAGATAATTGGATAGCTTCGAGAACAGTTGAGGTTAAGCTGTCTGCATCATCAACAACAATGCTCCCAAATCCAACGTAAATTGGCGGACTTCCTCTGTTTAAAAATTCGCTCAGAACAGGATCAGGGGTATATTGCGGAGGATCACGGAAAAAGAAGCCACAGATATCTGGCGGAAAGTTAGTTGATGAAATTGAACATAACAGGGCCTATATACCAACCTATATTTGCCTCCCAATCTCGGGGCTTCGCAACAAGGGCTGGAGACCAGCAATATGTGAAAGGAATTTTCAATATCGAAGTAAGATTAGGCCCTTCTGAGTTAGGCACTGGCTCTAAATCTATGGTTTTTCTCCAATCATTAATTATATCTCCTAAGCTGTTCGTATATAATTAGTATTGAACGGGTTTTAAAATAAGATGGTAAGGATATTGAACTTGCCCCTGCCACGTTAACCATTCAATCATATAGTATGAGAGATAATTAGCTCTAGCCGCGTCAACCTCTGGACTTTTAGATTTGATATTAGCCAGTGGATGTGGAAAAAATCTGGTGGGGCTCCAAGGCATCGTAAACATCATGTGTAAAGGTATCGAAAGAGCTTCGGCGCAGTGGATGTGTGCAAAGCTGGGTGGGTTTGCTATAATCGCATCTGCAACAAATGAAGTTCCCGTGGCAGGATCTGGTGCTATACATGATCTCCAGCATCCATTCAGAATCTCCTCGATCATTCGTCTCTTCTTCTGAACTTCACCAGCACGCAAACTCTCCATGCTTGGTATCAATCCAGGATTCTTTACCATGTATGCCATGAGCTCTGCTGGATCTCCACCGATGGGATAGAATTCAAGCTTTGCACTGCGGACAAAGTCCTCGAATACATCATGCGTAGCAATACGAACTCTATGCCCACACCGCTGCAGTTCACTGCCCAGTGCGACGAAAGGCTGTACGTCACCACGACTCCCGACCACCTGAATAACGATGTTAAGGTGGACAATCCATGTTGAAGGTATTGCTTCTAACTCTGCGTATTCTGGCGGAGGTTCATCCGTGTCTTCGTAGTATTCAGAACTGGATTGAAAGTCCGGTACGAGTCGTGCCAAACGACCTAGTAAGTCGGAGTTCAGGTTTACATTAACGCGGCCATCATCTGGATATTTGCAAGAGGCATGTCAGCAGCTGACCATAACGAGAAAATCCTAGGGAGCTGGGGAGGTATAATGTCGGGCTAATAATGTTTACCTGTAGTTGAAGCTAGAGCCTCCTTCACCATGACTCCTTTAAGTATTGTGTCGAAACAGTAATTCAAAGGCTCTACGAAAGACAAAAATGCTTGAGACTTTATTGACCTAACTTCTAGGTTACTTGCAACTATTTAGATCTCCCTATAAAAATATATATATTCAAAGCCTTGCGTAGGACGAAGGTCAGGCTAATTAGACCGCTGGTCAGCATTCATTACGTGGACATCGGCCGTCCGGACTTGAGGCCGAGCTGAGTCTCAACCAAGCATTGAGCTAAACCTGCAAGGCACCAGAACTACAGCCTGTAACCCTGTAGTTGCGCCAATCCTCATACTCTTGATTGCAATAGTCTTTGTTTAGAGTTAGAGTTAGAGTTGAACTATACCAAGGCTGTATGGCTGTGCGCTGCGCCTCTTATGCCAGCGGACTCCCGAGGGTCCCGGCAGAAGGAGGCCAGACTAGGATCATCATGGTGTCGCGTCAAGTAATTAGAATCTAGATTTTGCTTTTCAATTTCTTCCTTGCTTCTTGCTCAACTTTAAACTTCTTAATAGCTTCCCAGTACTCGTCTGATCCTCGCCTCTCGTTCTGAAGGACATCGCATTCGCGATCGTTTGCGTCAAGCAAATCCTGCAATACCGGCGCTTTCATCAATCTTTTCGTCGCTCGGAGAGAACCTGGTGGTGACTGCGCAATTCTCTCTGCTATCTCCATGACGGCTCCCAGGAAGTTATCCTTCTCAAGGATCTTGCTAACTAATCCAAGCTGAGAAGCTTCTTGGGCTGTTATACGGTCTCCCGCAAGAAAGAGATTCGCCGTCTTTTGATGGCCCATCAACTTGGGGAACGCAAAGCTCGATGCTCCTTCAGCTGCCATTGCCCATTTCACAAAAGGCGTAAAGAAATATGCATCAGGAACCGAATAAACAAGATCGAATAATCCCAAGCTGCTAACTCCGTACCCAACCGCGGGGCCATTTACAGCTGCGATGAGAACCTTTTCCGATAAGATCAGAATTCTGTTCATCTCATGAAAATCGGAGCCTGGCGAAAATCCAAGTGACGGGCTAGATGAACTATTGTCCACATCAAGATCCATTCCTGTACTGAAGAACTTGCCCGTTCCCGTCTGAATGATGACACGGACATCGGGATGATTATCGACCCATTTGAACGCGGCCAGCATGTCCGCCAGGACCTCTGGACGTAGGGAGTTTCCCGATTGTGGTCGATTGTATTTCACTATAGCGACCTTGCGGTCACTGGTAAGTTCAACCAGTACATGTCCATATGATGGAATATCCATCGCGATAATCGGTAAGTGCGAAATTAGAGGACTAGCCCGGAGTTTGCGGGTTTGCGGGTGTTCGCGGTTCTATTGAGTTAATATCGACCAACTGCTAGCCCAGGGAGTCTAATAAGAGAATACCATCTCTTTCGCATGTCCTGTGTGTCTGATCAAAGAAGAAGCTAATAGTGATCTATTCAAGCATCTCCAGGAGATCCGTCAGCGCACTGGGAGCCGAAGCGAACCGAATTCACCGAGGTAGCACGGTAGCAAGACAAAGGGCAGCAGTCAACATTAGTGGTCAGCACAACAAGGGCAGCATAGCGAATAGCGGAGGCATATTAAATTAACCAACACGTTGTATCACTTACGTGAAAATGTTGGTGTCTTACTAAGAAATGGAACGCTGCAACTGTCCGGATCAGGATGCCCATAATTTGTAATTGCTGGAGAGCAATTATTCCGGATTCTGCCTTACCATTCATTCGTCGCCAGGTACAATCGGATCATCGCCCTGAATCCGTTTTCGTAAGCCAGCTTCCAAACAGTATTATTTGACTTCCAGGATAACTTATACATGTTGCACTACTAGATATAGAATTATAAAACAAGATAAATTACCTGCCTAAGCAAAAGCTCAAGTTAGTGCTGTCACAATCTTTTTCAATCGAAGCCCTCTTAAAGTTTTGAGTTCTTTACGTATACTGGCTTGGGGTTTGTCTGAACAGAGACCTCCTTCCACCATGGATAAGTTCTTGGCGCATTCTTCTCCAATTCGTCCACAAACTTTGGCTTATCTTTCTCAAAGAACGCTCGCTTTGCTTCGTGGTGATCCCTGGTATTAATAATTAGCTTCCTTATACCTGTTTAACGCGATGACTGCCACAGTAAATGAACTTACCGCCCAGCAAACAGGTCAGCTAGTACTGGACTATCATCCAAATGTGCTTCCTCGGCTGAGCCTCTATTCCGCCAAATTAGCTGCCTATTCAAGTGCACTGCCATTGTGCTGACTTCTTCCGAGATCTCCTTTGCAATTTCTAGTGCACGTGGAAGAACGTCTTCTGGTTTGTCCAATATCTCCGCGAATATCCCATCCAGCAGCCTATGGTCACCTGGATACCTCTTGCCAGTGGAGAGTAGATACGTTGCTTTGCTATAGCCCACCATGCGAGGGAGAAAAAAGGAACTGGCAGATTCCATATTCAGTCCGATCCGGGAAAAAGGGAATCCAAATTGAGATTTAGCGCTTGCGATTCTGCACGACATTAGCAGACTCCTCAATGATAGATACCCAACAGCATTAACCTACCTAATTCCAGCAGCTAGAGTAGAAGTCATACCCATTCCAACCGCCAACCCATTATAGCCCACAATCACAGTCTTTGTGCAATTATATATTGCTAAGGCGAGAGTACCACCAATATCTCTAATTTCACCAACTGGAAGTTTGCTTGCGAAGGTTGCATCCACATTCAGATCAATACCGCTGCAAAACGCTTTTCCGGCACCAGTTAAAACAACGCATTTGATGCGGCTATCAAACGTCACCACTTCGAAGAAGTGCTGAAGAGTATTGATCATATCCATGGTCAACGCATTGAACCTATCAGGGCGATTAAGAGTGACGACAATAATTGGTGTCACCTGAGTCGCCGACTCGGGGTAGTTTGTAATGCGGACATGACTGTCTGGTGCAGTGGTATATGTTTCCGGAATTTGCACTTCGGTCGATTTTGGTAACATGTTGAATAAGATTTGTGAACCGAGTAGTGCGCTATTGCTTTAGATCTTTGAAAATGACGAATCTATCTTCTCTGAGAAAGTGTAAATGGATAAGCACGCTCTGATAGTAACAACTGTTGTTGGGTTATGGAAACGATCTCTTACCATCTGAGCCGAAATCCACAATGCAGCTAGCACAGCACAGTTTATACTGAGGGCTAGCGAAAGGAGACTGCCGAGCTTATAACGGCTATACAGACTCTCTAGGAGCCAGTTATTGATTTCTGATATAGCACGCTCCGCCTCCTTCACAGGGCTCACAGGTACGTGCCCTCTAGCTCTCCGGAGAAACGAATAAAATGGTGCCTCGGGTTTTTGGCTATCCCGTGCAAACAGACGGGTAGAATTCTTGTGAGGGTGCTAGAAATTCATTTGCGGGGGAGAGAAGCCTAGGCTATCACAGTATCACTAATCTTGCGAGAGATGATTACCGAGCACTGCTAGTGCATTGATACAATGTATCGGAAATCTGATTACTAAAGAATGGAGAGGAAATTGTCCAATGGAAAGTGGTATATAGCTAAGTATGAGAGCGTTATAATAATATAAGGAGTTTACGCCGTATTTCGTAAATAGTTGAGTTAGACCTATTCTTGATTTTCAAAACCGATACTATTTGATCTGGTAAAACTAACCCAGAATATCTTATTATTTTCTCTGCGCTCTAACTGTAAACATCCTTTTAGAGCTTATTCATGTATTGAATTACAATAATTCGTTTCTCAAGATAGATTTAGCGTTATAATATGAGCGTATATAAATCTTGTCCATCCGAATTGAGCTTTGTGAAACATGAGAATCTAAGAGCTCATATTAAAGCAAAATATATGTAAATCCAGATACACATTCGAAAACAGAAGAAGTCGAAGATTCGATAGCATTAATAATACCTCACGACTCGAATAAAGAAATGTTGATGTTGTCATGAATACATGGTATACCACTCAGATGGATGTTCGGGTAACTTCCCTGCTGAAAAGAATCCAATGGAGCTGATCTAATGCTAATAGTAGTATAAGTATTAAAAGATATAGTGGCACCTAATATACCGGCAACACATGCAAACAGAGTGTATGGAGGTGTATATTGAGAAGCGCTTTTATCTATATGAGCTACCCTCCACCCCTATCCAATAGCGTTGCATCGATCCATCGTCATGTAGTAAACTTATTTACATGGCAAAGAGAATCAAGAATGAAACCATCAACGCAAACAATCCAGTGGCCTCAGCAAACGCGAATCCCAAAATAGCATATGAGAACAGTTGTCCCCTGAGTGAAGGATTTCGCGCGACACCAGTAATCAGGGAACCAAACACAGTGCCAATACCAGTTCCAGCACCAATGAGACCTGCTGCAGCAGCACCAGCTCCGACGAGCTTACCGGCACCTAAGATGGCAGCTCCAACAGAGATGGTTTCGGTGACGACGCCGCGTGATTGACCTCGTGCAATGTTGGAGGCTGTGTTACGGAGCATAGCTCGGCTCATAAGAAGACCAGCGTTGTGAGTGTTGTGTTGAAATCGAGAGACAGAAGTTGCTGGGCCTGATGGGATACGTCTATTAGATATTGGCTATTGTAAAAATTGAAACTGCTAACATACCATTTGTGAAAGCTCGACGAGCAATTGGATTTGCTTGTCGTAATGCAAAACTGCCATTGACGCGAGCGGAGCGGGCAGTGAGCTGAACGATAGTGTTCATGATGACGATAATTAAATGAGGAAGAAATGGACGATGAAAGGTAAAGGTCTGACTTTTGAGAATTTTTTCTGTGGTAGAGTTAGAAGTGAGGAAGGAGAGGTGGTCGTAGGGCTTGCCCAGCTAATAAGCAGGAGAGATATTCGACCGGTCTAACGAAACCGGCTTCCTTCAAACATAACGAATCAGATTCACAACCAGAAAGCTACTTTCCTCGGGATAATTTTATCTCATCTCGCAAGGTATTTCATTTCCGATGTAGACAAAGGGTAGAATTGACTTTTGCTATAGGAAGCTGATGATGGCTCCACCGAGATTTTCTATAATTAATATTACTTGTGATTTTGTCGGCCTTTTGCTGTTTGATTCTTTAACATATCTAAGAGGAATTGGGAATAGAAGCTAATAGCAATAGAAGGAGTGGATGTCCAGCTACAGTGATCTCTGTAGCTGATACCTACAAGGACTGCTTGTCACTGGCACTGCTCGAGAAATATCGGATCCGACATTTTTCGATGTGATCGCCGGTAGCGATAATGATAGGTTATTCTTTCCGCCTAACTAGGCTTTAAAAGGCAAGTGTTACGCAGACTAATCCAACTCTGCACTAATAGCTATAATCATTATTGGAATAGTATATTATGGGAAAGCTCTTGTAGCTTCAAAATTGAACTCCCTATTCCGAAACTAAAATCCTAAAGCCACAGAGTCGTGCGGGTTGAAACGTTGAGGGAGACAGAAGAAAATCTTAAAATGAACAAAAGGGTGCACACATCAGCTCCGATACGGACCCTTACGTGTTCTAGCTGTCATTCCTTCTGGCTCCGATCCCCCTGGTAGGAGGCAACGATGTCGTGGACAATGTGATTTTAAAAACCTACATTCAAATGTCAATATTGACTTTGTTTGTTGGATAAAATAAGGCCTGGGTTATGTTCCATGGAATTGATCAGGAGCTAGGTTCTATATTTTTGTCGATGATATCGGCGTATCTGTTAACAACATTAAGTTTAGAAAAGACTGCTCTTCACTACGATTGGATTCTAACAAATAACACATATTAACTTGAGGAGCTTTTAAAGCTGTAGACGGATGCGCCAGGCTCAATCTTGCTGTATCTCGAGCCTAGATACATGCTAGGCGACTATAAGAGAAGCTAACTGAGTTGATACGCGGAATTCAGACAGATTCTCAGTAATAACCCACGACGCAGAAATTGTTATCTTAGATGTTTGAAACTGAACTGAATTATGACTTGTATGATTTAGAAAAGAAAGCGAGGGGAGGCGTCTGCCCACCACTGCGCTGCCAAGACAACAAATCACGCAAGTACTGTAGGCATCCTTTGCTCTGTTTGCTCAACGGACAATCCACGCTGCGATGCATTGAGCAATATATATCACGCACTCCCAATATCAGTCTCGAATCCGAGCTGTATACTCATAAACTCTATCAATCATATATAGAAAAATGGCTTCTTCTCTTGAAAGTGTATTACGAGTATCGGAACTTTCTTCGCAAATTTGTCAGTATCTTGACAACAAGACTCTACAAGCACTATCATCTGGGAGCAAATCATGTAACTCTTCGGCAAATGTTTTCTTATTCAAACAGATTTATATTCGCGTCACAAGCCGGCAGAAACTTCAGGGCGATATAGACCGTTGGACTCGCACACTTGAGCGCACATCCAGCCTTGGGCATGTACGGTGTCTGAAGGTGAATGGATGGATGACGAGTCGGGTGGAAGACCATGGCCAGGTTGATAGTACAGCAGGTATAAAGAGCTTGCAGGACGATTGGGCCACAGATCCCGACTTAACTTTGTGGGAAGAGGAGCAGGAAACGCCTAAGAGCTCAGATTACGTCTCTGTTCATGAGATGATTGAAGAAGATGACGCATGGAAGCCACTTTCTGATTTCTTACACCGGCTTCCTAGTCTGACTGATTTGTTCTATTCATGCACAAACCAATTCTCTCCGTGCCTACTAAATGCTCTCAATCAGAAAAGCTCCGGTCATTCCAACTGCAGGCTTCACTTGCAGACTTTCAAATTCCATAGTATAGCTGAAGACGATATTCATCCCTATGAGCTCTCCTTGGTGACCTCACCCTGCCTGTACAGCATGTCAGTCGAGTTCCACGACATCGACATACGCGGGAAACTGCAGGAAAAGGCTACTTTATGGGCTGTGTCACATCTAGCACCAAGACTGAAGGAAGTGAGCATACATTGGACCTATGTGGCATCTCCAAAATATTCATATCAGGATCCAAAAACATGGCCAAAATCCACCTCATGCCCTTATGAAAGGAGAGAAACTTCATGTGGAAATTTGACAAAACTGGAGAAACGCGGGCGCATTAGATTGACTCCAGAAGCATTGATAGCTTGGGAAGCGCATACAAGATTTTCCGCCCTACGCGTTCTCAAACTCGAGAACAGCGTCGACCAGGACACACTTCAGTGGGCTACTCAAAACTGCAGCTTCGACTCTCTTTCAGTGCTAGTTTTGAATGTTCACCCGTGGAACTTTAATCATCTAATAGATCGCATGCCTATAATGGATGAGCAATACTATCCCCTAGAGGCATTTTTAAAGAGTTTACCACCTCTAAAAAAGCTCCGGCTCTATGGCAGAGTAATTAAAAGCACTATTAAAACAACTGTTCGCCATCACGGAAAGACTTTGCGTAAACTTTGGGTTAAAGGACTGCCCCGCTTTCATGATCTCCAAGTGGGACCCGATGTAGTAAGACAGATCCAACAATGCTGTCCGCATTTAGAGGAGTTAATGCTGCCCATTCAACGGTCGAAGGGAGATTCAAACGAGGTGTCGATCTATAAAATCCTAGGCTCCATGCCTAAGCTCAGAAAACTTTATTTGATGCTTGGTTCTTCGTACTTCCCGACGTCTAATGACGGGGAACCAGTCGAAGCGTCCTTCGATGAATTCGACCAACAGACATTTTCATATAGACACGTATATCACAGCCCCACTTTGAACGGCCATGTTCGTGATACTCTTATCAACTGTGCTCTAGATGAAACCCTATCTCGCTCTATCTTTCGCCTTATAGCCTCCCAAAAGGTCTCTGGTTCATCTCCACTCGAATTCTTAAAGATAGAATCTGTTGGCACACAACAATATAGACTCCGTAATCGGTGCGACCTCCCAAATCTCATCAAGCATATTAGTCGCGCCTGGCTAGTTGAGCGAAATCCAAGCAACGATTCCCACTATGGAGTCATCACAACCGAGCTGGAACTGGACATAGTGGTAAACATACATCCTACCCATCATAGAACAGAACTGCTTGGAGACTTAGAGGCAATATATCGGAAGTTATGGCCTCCAAAAGAGGGATCAAGTGGAGATTGGCGTCAGGACTGGCATAGCTTTTCACTATCAGAGTCTTAAATAGCGTTTCGAATGCAAATAACAGCCAGGTATCTAGATGAGGGAGAACTAATTATACCGCGGGAATACATAGCTGAACCGTGAAACTTACCTTTATATGGCGGATTATATGAGTAAGCCACATGGAGTTAAATATAGGTACGGGTTTACTGAGAAATCTGCTATTGAAGATTTTCATGAACTGAGTTATCGTTATGTTATTGTTTAGCTGACATTTTTCAGTTCATCTACCATCCAATGCTTTCAAAAAAGAAAAGAAGAATAGCAATACAGATACCATTGAAAAATGACGAAGCAAAAATAAATGGAACGGCAAAAGAGTTCGGCGCTATACAAGCTGGATAGCTTGTATGCCTACATCTCCCCTTGTTCTTTTGCGAAGTTCACTATTAGGATGGGCCCCTATATTCCTTGCTCTGCAAGACCTGACCACTCTGCGAAGTTCACTATTAGGATGGGCCCCTATATTCCTTGCTCTGCAAGATCTGACCACTCTGCCAGAGTGGTCAGGTCTTGCCACCCACAGTGTAGTGCTTTCTTATTTGGGACTATATAGAAGCGGTTTGGATTTCTTGGCAGGAGGGTGGGGGGCCGCTAATGTGCAAACGAAGGGGGAGATATGTATGGAAATCAAGAGGCCTTTTTGAGCAGCGAGAATTTAAGACTTTTCTAGATTTTGTATTGAAATTTTTAATGATTTAACTAAGAAGATTACAGTCGAAGCGTTCAACACCAATACACGACGCACCATATCAGCATTGCTTATTTACACGGTGACCGTTCAAGAACAAAGTGTAGAAGACACAAACTGGAAAGAGAACAAACACTAGATAAGATGATCTCGAGACTAAATAGGTTTCTAATATACAGAAGTTCATGTAATGAAATGTTCGCAGCGGAGATAGAACAGAGATTCCAATAGCTCCGTTTTCTTGACTTTACCTAGACATTTCCATAAGGGTGCAGCTCAAACAGGTACCTTTCCACTTACTCTCACCTCCAGTGTCCCCCTTTCTCTTGCTACTAGGAATTAGACTATGCCAGACCGTCGCCGAAGCCTATCTCTTTTTCTAGTTTTGTTTGTACTTCCTTCAGTGGATGAGGAAACTTCAATATCCTGGTCAAAAATACGCTCCATAGCGCCCTGAGCAACTTCAGGTACCTCCTTGATATTAATTTTAACTAACAGGCTGTGAAATTTGTCAGACATGCGAGCAGAAAGCCTTCTCAATTTGCTGGTCCATCTAGTCCTTGACCGAACATCCGAGCCAGCCTCACTTTCATTCAATAGATCGTCGACGGTATTCTCTCCGGATGGCTCGACATCCTGAGTACCCCTCTCTATAGAAGGGGTGTCCACTGCATCAAGAGGAGTTTCACTCGTCTCAGGTATCGGATATTGCGCTAACGCGTGGCTATAAGCTTTCACAACAACAGCGGAGCTGGCTGGCGATATAATATCCACGGTCCGTTGTCCCACTTCATTTAGACTGCCATCAGCATCATAAACACCGCAAACAAAAGTTGTCCAGTTCTTAATCGATTCAATCACGTCGTCTTTATTGGTTTTGAACCATATATGGTCACTTCCACAGCGATCGCATGTCTCTACCAGTCTTTTGTGCCTTAAATCCGCCTTCACCAGTGTATCCACTCTATACGCTCCAATAAAACGTTTGGAGCTCTGATAGCAGATGTTCACATCGGATCCAGCGCAGTTATGTGATTGTTTGAGCGCCTGCTCAACAGTCTCTTCAACTGTCCAACTAACTTTGATGTTACCATTCTCGTGAAGCAGGGCATATACAAGCCCTGGCTTGGTATCATTCACACCAGGCTTCTTATTAATGTGGTGTATGATACGACTCCTTCGTCTCAACAAATCACACTCCATTTTCACTTCGTCCAACCTATTAGGTGGAGACTTATTTTTCATCTCTACCAAGACACGCTCAAACTCGGGGTCGGATTCGGGACTTTCTTCGCGTTCCTGGTCGGCATTGTTTAGGCTATCGGTCGGTTCGTGGAAAGTGCTGTCAGGAGTTGTCACCGAGGAGTCGAGAGTAGAGTCTTCTAGAGAAGAAACATTCGATGGCTCAGCTGAGGACTTTGTCAAAATGCTGAGAACCTCTGGATCTTCAGTTTCGCCGGTCGGTTCCTTTGTTTGGTCATCTCCTGCCGGCAGATACTCTGGGCAAGCCTCGATCGATGGCAGGACAGAAGCCGATACACTATCTAATAATGAGGTGGGGCTTAGATCTATTGTCTTCGGTGAAGCTGGAGGGAAATGTCCTTTCTTCCAGAGCTTAAAATTGCCCATTACCTGCTGAGTATGCTGCCAACAGTAAAGGTGCCCCAGAAACAATTCTACCCTATTACAGAAGACTTTGTCCTTTCGGCTATACACCTTCAACTCACTGAAATATAACTTGTCCTTCTTTGCTTGGATTTGTCTTTGCTCCCCCCGTGGGTTCTTGCAAGGTCGTGGGTTGGTGCCCTTCTCTGCTATGCCGATACAGCCCCTTGCATCCAGGTCGAATGGGTCTTCGCAGTTGGTAACCAGCAGAGTCCGAATCTCGTCCAACGCCGTGGATGCGGATAAAGATTGTGTCGCCATTTCTGAGGCCGCAGTATTGCGCTCGAAGATGTGGTTGCAAAGAAACGATAGTGGATAGGTGAAGCTGTTCACGAAGCTGCGATGCGATGCGATGCGAAGCCCAACTACCCTGTATCTGGGCTGATATTGGATTCTTAGGCGAGCGCACCTGTTGGAAAGCTGTTCCAATGCATGGTACATGCAGTATCACATCCAGGGTAGCTTCGGACCTTCTGGATTGGGATGCTTCAGAGACGAGGCTGGGAGGGATTGTGCGTGGACGGGTGGATATGATTCGAGACAAGGTAGAGATGCTGCAAGGTACCCAGCAGACTAACAGGTCAGCTGCAAATTAAGAGGAGAAGTAATGAGATTCCAACACCGAGAGACTCGTATGGAAGCCTGTCAATGCCCGTTGATTTCCTTGTTGGGGAGCATAGCTTGAGTTTGCCTGCTGGTTCCTTTTGTTTTTGATAGGTAAAGTAGGCTGGCGAACTCTTCCAGCGCCAAAATAGAAGCCCTCAGAAGATGCAGGTCCAAACTTCATGTCTCGAGGTCAAAAGTGTTCTGTTCAGGATCAATTGGGGTATGAGTTAAGTTAAGTTTTATCTATCAATTATATCATACCCTCAGCGCAACCAGTAGAAGTCACTCGGACTACCGGGACTCGTTCCCCGCTCGCTCTCTCCGCGCAACACCAACCCCACTCTCGCTTCCTCCCAACAACGCTAAGATTGTCTATATATTGATCTTTATCCCAAAGACTACCACATACGACCATAGATTGAGGAAAACTGGGCATCCGTCTGTGATCCGCCTCTAATATAGATGAAATAACTCTATACTTGTTGACATAGTAATACAAGGACATTGGATCGCGCGAACGCCACGTATAACTTGACGTAATCGGGGTGTGAGCTGCAGCCTGAAGCTACGTCTTCCCTCCACTCGTGTTGACAACGGACAACTATCGCTCAATTCAGCCGCTAGCACAGCCAGACCTAATGATGGTACCCTAGCCAAATACTTCACTGTCGCTACTGACTACTGCTTCCCTGTCCCTGACTACCTAGACATGGAACAGACTGTATAGATTGAACCTCAGCCGTTCAGATGGTACGTACTGGTGATGTCCGTGGCAACTAGACTTACCGAATTTCAACACTAAAGTGGAGAAGATATGGAAAAAGACTACATCGGCGCTGGCCATATCTAGAAATCCTTATTGACTTAATTATTCACCTATGTTGAACACGTCACGTAGGGAAGTGAGCTGGCATTATTCTACAGAACCAGAGAAGCCTTAAGTAGTGGGAGGGGCAGGACCGATATGCCGATACTAGAGCAAGGAAAGGGGGCTGCTATAGTGTATAATACCTAATTTTCAATAATAATACCTACGGTTGCCGAACGTGTTAATACAACATGATCAGATTTTTCATTATCGAAATGCCCTAGAAACTTCTTGCTACAATAGATCCTGTATCAGTTGAACCACTAAACTACGATCTACCCCTATAACTCTCACGTTCCTCTCTACACCTAGCCTCTAGTTTTAATCTTTGAAAATCACCCCACTTTCTGATTAGTGTTACTCAAATACTCAGCCCATTTATCAGTGATTTACCTCGTCCTTCTTTGCGGACGCTTCTGTCCGAACACTACTCAGAACTAGGGTAATTTGATGATCGCAGAATACTCATGAGCATTTACGTTTATTCTTCTTCTGATTTGAAAGAATGTTTGGAGAAACCCAACCAGATTAGAAGTAGAAGAATAGACATTGCCAGCACCAGATCAAGCAGTCGTTCAATACCCCAAGATTGTGCAATTAAGCCAAGAATGAAAGGCGCCCCAGCACCACCAAGTTGACCCACACTGGCAGCAACAGAGTAACCACGTACTTGGAGGCTTTTCGGGAGTTGGCCGGTCAACATGACTACTCCTGCAGGAAACATAGGTCCAAGTGAGAAACCAATGCTAGCTGCCAGCATTAAAGATAATGCAATGTGAATGTTAAATCGAAACAGCACCTGTGCGGCGAGTGACAGGAAGATATAGATGATGACAATTAATCGGAGACTTGCTGCTCTAGCTAGAGGACCAAGCGTGAAGCGCCCAATGGCCATTCCGCCCCAGAATAATGAAGACGTCAGGGCAGCAACATACGTGGAACTCTCCCGACTGCGGCTCATGAAAGTTACTAGCCACGCGCTCAAAGAAGCTATCTACCATTAGCAACAAGTTTCAAGTCCAATAGACGTGCTACGCACTTTCGATACCAACATAACAAAGGTAAAATAATGCACAGTAGACAATTGGCCTTTTACCCTCTGCAAGTGTTGCTTGGGAATCGGACTCTTCAGACATTGTTATACGATACGCAAGGCCACTGTCATGTTTGAAGGCCACTACTAAGACACAGGATTCGATGCCAAAAGCACCTAGCTGTTTTGGTTGTCAGGATTCGTAGTTAACAGAATGAGAGATGTCTGACCATAATCATGTAAAAGACACTCCAGTCCAGCCCTAATTTATCGATAGTCGCGACAATTAGAGGGCCAATAACACATCCTACTGAAAAGGAACCGTGAATTAAGCCCTGGACGGCGTTAACATTGCAGACATTGCGGACGTTGGCGGCCCAAGCACAGAAACCAGCATCAGCACATCCAGTTCCAATACCAAAGAAAAAATAAGCAAGAAGTGTAACCAGGTATGGAGGATTTGTAGTGAGAACGCTAATTCCTAAGATGTGCAAGATAGCCGTTATAAAAGCCACACCCCTTCTTCCCCAGAATAGATGAACCCTCTCAAGGTTAGCAGCGCCAACTAGGTATCCAACAACATTCAAGATGAAGACCCATGCAACCGTGGCATCTTGTATACTGTAATATCTCTCAAGCTATCTTGCAAGTCAGAAAAGCTAGAACAAAGGATTATCAAGGCTAAGGTATTACCAACCAATGGAATTAAAGCCTAGACACACCTGTTATTCATCCATATCAAATTAGGGCTCAGCTAGGAAGGATGTAAAGATGATGCATACCCCAATTGAAGCAGTATATAAACCAATAGAGCCAAAGCAGATCATGACGGAGAGTACCTTCACTGTGGCCGGGTCAGAGGATGTGCCGTCCTCGACACCGCCATCGTCCCGTGGCTGTTCAGGTGGATCATGGTCAAGCAGTGGTTCACGTTCACTTGTACGACTAGAGTTCTGGTGTTTTATTGTAGCCATCGCAGTTATTATGAAGTCAATAAGCTGAGAGAGCAGAGCTAGAGAAATAGGATCTTCTTATCTTCGGTATTGATTATGATGAAAGATGAGCAGGAACGCCAGGAACCTCGGCCCCCACTGCGAGCGTCAGACTATGGCGTACCAAACGGCGGCAAGGCGCCGAAATACGAGTAAGCGAGCCATCATTTCATCATTTCATCGTTTCATGATTTGACTTTCTGTGAGAATTTAACTTCATGATGTAGCCTCGCTTCACTCTGTAGAAATTTCGATGGTACAGGGATACAGAGCAGGAAGAGATCAATATAATAAACAAGGATGGAATAGAGTGACAATTGAATTGTTTTGTTTATTATTAGAAAGCCGTTAGATATACTGCTCGAGTATATAAAGCTTTCTTGTATATGAGGCATTTACTACTCCACAGCTTTATTTGAGCTAAATCAATCAGATGGTGGATTAATCAAATAAGAAAGTATAGATCCATTTCACGCCTTCTGCGGTAAACATGAATTTGAAAGTTGGGAAGGGACCCTAGTACACGAGAGGTATGATTAATACACTATACCCGGAGACAGTCGCACGCAAGAATCAAATATGAATGGCACGTTTCACATGTCTCTCCATATTTTGACCGTTATTCAGCATCTGCAAATATTTATGGAGAGAATTGCCCCAATCCCATGCCATAGGGAGTTCACATAGAGGCCATATTCCAGCCTTAACAGTCGGGCCCTGGTCGAGAAAAGATATGAAATAATGCTCCGGAAAAGAAATATGTTAAATTGAAAGGATTAAGCAGCATAAGTATGAACATTGCTCCGTGATGGTAATTTATGCCGCTGGATTTCGGTATCAATCCCTAATATCGTAAGCTTCAAGCTAAACTAATACATGGAGGAGCTTTAAACTTATGAATCCTCTCATGTCCCAACGGAATTCAGTCGCTAACCAATTATTGGTATTTCGCGAGTCCCAGTTTCAACCCTCTTTTTGATAGACTTCACATCTTCTCCTACCTCCATTCTCTTTATCAGATCCTCCGGATCAACGTCTGTTCCAATGGGGTTTGCAGCAAACAGGGGCCCCATCATGAATGCCGTACCCTCTTCTGCAGTATCAAAACAGTCAACCTGGCACTCAATCCTATTTCCATCGGGATCTTTATAGTAGAAACTAATAGTAGTGCCATGGTTGATGCAGAAGACAGGCAAGATGCCTTTTGCTTTTCTCTGTCGATAGGAGAGAAGAAGATGCTCTAAGTTGTTGTAAGTAAATGCTATGTGATTTAGACCTGAAGACATAGGTTCATGCACTGTCGTCCCTGGAATGTTTACGACGGCAATGCGATGGTGTTCCTCGTCGAAGGTAAGGAATGACATGTGGTCATTCTCATAGGACGCATTTGCACCGAGTACATCTTTGTACCAGCGAGCCATTTCGGAAACCTTAGTCGTCTGCAGAACAACATGTGCCATTCTATCGGGGCTGTGGACCTTGGTCCCGAGTTGATCGAAGTTATATTGTCCCATGATGGAGGTCAAGAGTTAAGGGCAGACAAATTTCTGTTTGCAGGAGGTTATATATAGTCAGTTAAAAAGAAAGATACTGAATACAAGATCGGTTTTGGGAGGACGGATGTCTATATATATGCGTATGTGTCACGTAGTGGCAACCAAGCCGTATAGGGGCTGGAGAAATACGGTTATAGATCGTCTGACCAAGAAAGATCGGTGAGAATGGCGGGTCCCCTATTCTATCTCTTTGGTCAATGTAGTCCTTCGGGATACCGGACAATGAAACTTTCACTAAATTGAGGGGCGGTCGAGTCTTAGAAGCCGTCTTTGGCTAGGCCACTATTTTAGTTACGTACGGCCTGCAATACGCTCAAGGGGGATGACTTCTATAGTAATAATAATGAGCCAGTAGAATTTTCATTACTTCTTACTATGGCCATACTATTGGAGTATGAACGATAGTTATGCTAGCACGAATACCTATAATTAAATAATTTTACCATAATAGAGGCCCTTGATCTTATACCTCTTGACGTACCGTTCGTTGGCTATGATATGCCGCTCTTTGAGGCTGACAATTAATATTGACACCACTCTTTGAACAACTTGAACAACGCGAACATATAATATGATGATCATCTTAGATATGTCTTCTCTGATTGTCTTTGCGAAGAGTAGGTGAGGATACAGATGTGCAGGTGAAGCTAATTACGTAGCTACTGGCTGTTCGAACCAGGGTATAAATGCATATTGCTCGTAAATGTGAGTTAAATCGGTGAATAAGGTTAACATTAATGATACCTAAGTTAGTATATCTATATACTGATGCTTCCGCGGAGGCTCCGATTTGTGATGTTACTACTCTTTGCGCAGATGCACAAACAAGATATCTGATAACTGCTTTCAGCTTCCGGCCCCAGTAGTGCGGATAGGTTCATTCAGTGGCCCGATTGCTCAATCCTCTGCTGTGGATACTTTCTCCGTAAAAATATTACTGGAATAAGAGAATAAAGTCACCGCGTTCCTTGTTAGAACTTACTGGATACCCATAATAGCACCCACTTGAATCCTCATTGCTACGCTGCTGCGGAGTACATTTCTAGGGGTGTTAGTACATTCTCATGCTAATACAATATGCGGATGCAGGCTGCGGATGCAAAGTGCGGACAGTAAATTCCGGGGAGTAGATTGAAAGTGAACTAATTAGCCATATCAACCAGACAACTGTGCCCTACTTTAGAATTTGAAAACGATGATCGTCCGGCACGCCCGGAAGTCTGACAAAGAAACTTCTTAATATTATCATATTTCAATTACGCAATTTTGTGGTTACTAGGTAGTTTAAAAGGATGTACAGTACTTCTCCTATGGACCATTTTAACGCTCACGGTTAGTTGTAATACACGGCCAAACGCAAATCACTATCCTCCGGTTCGTATTCTGGACCAAATTTCTCCACAAGCATTCAAGTTAGGAATTGGTAGTCAAAACTTAGTTGTATTGGTTAAATACTCCCCTAGCACATTGTATGATCCATATACTTGAGCTCTACTTCTACCAGTTGCCGTAAATAATACTCTAGAATTTGTTAGCGTATCCAGAGTATTTCAAATTTAGGGCATCCGCTCATACTTGCAATTAACCATCTCTTGCTCGCAGAGTGTAGCATGGCTTTCAGAAAGCTTATGCCCTCTTCACGATCAAACTTATTGATTTCGCCTAATCCGCTCATGAGGATAATGGCTGCCTTGAAAATTGAGTGTAGCACAAATGGTGAGAGAATATGGATATCAGTAATTGCCAGGTTTGCTTCGAATCGCTTGGCCATATCGACAACCTCTTTGATCAAAATCTTCAGCTGCTGACGCGAAGACGAGTTACAATACTCATTCTGTGGTATCTTCAGATGATTTCCAAGTTCAAAAACCGAGAGTAATGCACTATTTGATATGCCACATTAGTTCTCTGTCGTTACATATGGCGAAAGTTAGTGCTAGCTTCTAGGTTGATTACCTATTGCAAAAGGCGATGGCATCACTATATAGTGTTCCTGGTTCCGGTGGTCTCTCTGCCAAACACCCCTTAAGCGACATTATCGTCTTTATTATTTGTATAGCCTCAGCCGCGTTGAAGTCACAGTGCAAGGTTGGGTTGTTGACGTGAGTTAATGTCCGGTCTAAGAGTCGAGAAGCTTCGGCAAGACTAACAAAGTAATCTTCACGAGCCAATGAAGATGTAAAACTATGTAGCAATCTTAGAAACTATTCATGATATTTTATCTAAGTCGTCCGAATTAATACCTAGTTGCAACGCTTGAAGTGTCATTAAAGATATCATTGGTGACAGATGGCGTCTCGGCCGAAAAGAAAATTTTGGCTATACATGGAGCTCTGCTCTCAAGACGAAGATATCTACATAAATTGTCAATTTGTGATACGATGCTTTTAGAATTGTAAGTAGTACGATAAGAATCAAAGCTTCCTTAAAATTTAGTGCTAGCCACCTTAGACTAATCATCCTGCAGGATTTGATTCTTCATAATAGCAGACGATGGGTATAGTTAGGGACTCTTGACTTACTTATCTAATACCGTAATGCCTTGCCAAACACGTGCTTCTTCTTCGGTCACCCAGCGGTGACTGTCCTTTGACTCGCAAGTTCTATACACATCGTGGATTCCCAAGATTGCTGCAATCATTGTATTCTTGCTGTTCGAGATGTAGGCTGCTGGATACATTCCATGGCCAGCTTCGAAGAGATTCACAAGCAATTGACACTGGAGAAACTCGAGTGAAGCTATACCTATAGCATCTAAGAGACTGATTGAGCCCTTAATCAAGGTGTAGAGCGACATCAAATCGCTTGATATCTCGCCCTCAATTGGGCAGGTAATCAGGAGGAGAATACATATTGCAAGAAGGCTATGCTCCACCTTGGGGTTATGCCAGAGATCCGGTAGCCTCTCAAGATATCGTGCTTGCGAGACAACGGGGAACCACATGTGAACGGTCCGGAAGTATTCAATGGAGCAGTACCGGAAGCCAACCTCTCCTCCTATGAGATCTGATGCCTGCCTTATGATTTTATCCTTGATACTGGCAGGCGTATATAAACTTAGTTGGATTGAGCGCGACAGTGCTACGATGTCCATCTCTGAAAGGGGTGGCCCATAATTGCAATCCCGGCAAAGTCTATCATTGGAACGTTAACATTCAATAGAAATGCATCAGGTTGTTGAAATCAATTTGTCACTAGGCTTACCTTATGCAAAGTGAACATTTAGGGAGCGATTTATCGCATTTACGCTTCTGTTTCTTGCAGGGAAGACAAGCCTGGGTCGCAACGCCACTTTTCGGTCGGTTGTGCTTCATTATTTACCATACGAAACTGACAATATGAAATGATTCTCTGCCAACTGAGTCAAGAAGCATTTCACTAGCAATAGCATTAGCGGAGAAGATAGGAGGAGTGTGCCAAGTTGAGGTTGTAAGTTATGTGCCACCCGAAAAGTACAAGCAATAACGTTTCTGGAACAACCAATCTGAATAAGGGAGAACTAGTACACATGGGACTAATCGTCAGCCACAGAAAGCCTGCAAAACTGGTATATTATGGCAGAATCTGACGATGACTTAAGATTTCTTGAAGCTGAGACTGAAACAGAAAGTGTTTTGGCCTAGATTGGCTACGCGTATTCCCGGCAACTTTCCCACTCCGGCAACTTTCCCACTTTTTTACCCCTGACCACCACACTTCAACCACCAATATGAAAGTCAACGAAGCTTCAATTCAAGAGGCGATTGCAGATTTGAAATCGCAAAAGAAGCCTAATTTTAGTGCTACAGCTAAAAAATATAGCCTTGAGCGCACTACCCTTGCAAAGCGATACAACGGTCAACACACCTCCATGAAGACTGCCATGTCTACCCATAGACAACGACTCAACAACACTCAAGAGAGTGTTCTAATTAAGCATATTAACTACCTTACCGACCGAAGAATGCCACCGACCAGTCAGATTGTTCATAATTTGGCAGAGGAGATAATACAAAGGCATGTTGGGAAGAACTGAGTAAGGGATTTTGTGAAGCGCCACAAGGAGGAGATTACTAGTGTTTATTTGAGGAATATGGACTTCCATAGAGTCAAACCTGAATATAAACCAGTATTTGAACATTTCTATCAATTAGTTATGTGTTGTTTTATATGTTATGAGGTAGTATATGTCTTAGTAGTCAGTTACTAACCGAAGTCCATATAGTTATCCTCTAGCATCGAAAAACATTACATTTGGCCTGAAAATATATACAATATCGATAAAAAGGGGTTCCTGCTGGGCTTTATGAAGTCTTCTAAACGAATTATGACAGTTAAGGCCCTTAAATCCAATAGAGTTCACAGTACGCAAGATGGAAGTAAAGAGTTCCTTATTATACTAGCATGCATCTCAACAACCGGGAAAGCTCTCCCACCAGGCCTTATATATAAAGGGGAATCAGAAGACCTTCAAACTAATTGGGTGGAAGACTTAAAACCTGATGATAAGGCTTTTTTTACCACTTCAACCAATAAGTGAAGTTATGACGCTTTAGGCTACCGATGGCTTGAATAAGTATTTGAGCCTCATACTAGAGCTCAAACTAATGGAAGATATCGTCTATTAATTGTTGATGGGCATTCTAGTCATGTTAATATACGTTTTATCGATTTTACGGATAGCCATAAGATAATTATAATGATTCTCCCACCTCATACCACACATCGCTTATAACCTCTAGATGTTAGCTTATTCCTTCCATTAACTCTAGCCTATTCAGACGAGCAAGATAAACTAATGCAAGACAAGAATGAAAGAGTTTCTATGTCAAAAGCTCTATTTTGGGGCATGTTTTAGCCTTCCTGGCTACAAAGTTTCACAGTTACAAATATTACTTCAACCTTCGAAAAGACCAGCATATGGCCAATTGAATCTTCTGCCATGATTAAAAAGCTATATCAAAGCCAGATACGCCTTGTATAACAAGCTAACCAATCCCTACAACTCCTATAACATGTAAAGGTATTCGACGTATGCAAAAGTCGTATATGTGTAACCCCTCCTCCACTAAGCTACAGCATATCATGAACGCCAATTATAAGCTCTCAGCAGAGCTTAGTATTACTCAACACTCTAACAGAGGCTTAGTTAGAGCTCTAAACTTGCAAAAAAAAGAAGAGCGCACGCTCTCAACGTCTTAATCTTTACGGGGAGAAGGCCGGTGAGGCTCAGTGGTTCAGTACTGAACAGGTCCTCAAAGCTAAGGCCTTATTAGCTAAAAAGGAGGCTCAGGAAGAAGCCAAAAAGGAAGCCATGATAGCTAAAAGGCTAACCGCAAAGAATAAACGCGAGCAATTAGAAGCAGAGAAGGTTAAAAGGCAATTAGAGTGACAACTAGTTAAAGAGCAAAAAGCTAAAGGAGCTTTACTCAAAAAGCAAGCCAGGGAAGAAGCGCAAATGCGGAAAGCCTTAGAAAGGCAGCTCCTGGCCACCCAAAGGAAGGCTAAGAAGGCTGCTACACGCAGGAAAGCTGCACAAAAGGCTTCTTAAGTGGGTATTATGGTGTTGTTGGCACAGGTAGGGTATGGAGGCGATTTTCATCAGGCGCACAATTACATAACAACATTACGTAATATCTAATATTTAATGAGTGTATTGTATTCTATATGTTGTAATATAGCTAATTTATTAATTTCGAAGCAATTGGAGCTTTCGTTGTTGAGCTATAATATTTGGAAGTGTGGTGGTGTTCATTCCGAAAGTGGGAAATTTGCAGGAGTGGGAAAGTTGCCGGGAAAACTAGTAGTAGACTGCTTAGTCATGTGGGACTAGCTATAACTAATGATGTAGGCTGCGGATGCAGAGTGCGGACGCGGAGTGCGGGTTTTGCTATGCGAGGATCGGTGAACTCCTTCAACTTCATCTGGTTGCTGCCTCTATTGAGAATGACTTGGTGCGAGTATTAACGGATTATTTATTGCCAGAAATATCCGCTAGGATCCATATCCTGTCGTACTATATAGTCCGATTGCAAAGTCTTGTCGTGATCAAAGTTGTGTTAATTGTGCAATTTATGTACGAAGGGATTGCCATCCAATCAAAGTGCATATTCGGTCATTAGCCAAAACAGATAGAGCTTTGATTGGATAAAGTCAATCTTTTCTTACATAAATAACACAATTAATAGGTTATAATTTTGCATAAAATTATTCATCAGGGCGTCAGTTACCCTTAGGAGGAAAACATATCTGTGTCGACGGTTCTTTTTTTACCGGTAGCATCATACGGGGGAATTGAAAGCTAAGGCTATAATACTGAAAACGATTAAATAGTGATCAAGTGAGTCCCATATTTATAAATTTCTGGAGTACCTAATATATTTTTGCATTTGATAAAACAGATGTTAATATTCCCGATACCTATATTGCCCATGCTTTATGGATTTCCATCTACCCGCGCACAAAGTGGAAAATGCTCCAGAACTTCTTGTGGCTAGTCTAGTAGTTACTCTAACACGAACCTTGCCTTTAGTAGTTGTGATGTTCAAAAATTTGTCTTCCGTTTGAATATAACTCCGCACCGGGAACTCTAGTGCGATCAAAGCTCATGTTAGAATCAAGACACCAATATATGGCCCGCTTGGTTAAGATTATGCGGGTCTAATATGGAGTAACTGAAGGTAGTTGTAAGAATGATTGTTTCTGGGGTAATGAAAATAGGTTATAGTTAATTTATGCTAGTTATTTAGTGCTCCTTAAATTTGATTACCCTATGGATAATTTCAACTTCGGAAGTTGACACCTTCAAAGACCCAGTATTACATAAACACATACAAAGTAACTGGCAATTTACTTCTTTTAGTCTTGTATTTGCATTACTTACATGAAGAAGTCTCTAAGGATGACTAGATCTTCTTAAGTACTTATCTAAATCCGCTTGTCAAAACTAATGTTTACTCTTCCTTTGTTATTTATTGATCATCAAAATATTACGACTTATTATAATATCGCCTGAAACCTGTTATTATTCAACATATTCTAAAGTAAAAATGGAGAGCTTGATGATCCGAGGCGCCACGAGCATAAGCAATCTGCCAATCAATTCGTGGTATGAATGTAGTTATGGTTCGCTACATGATCCGTCCTAGAAAGTGGAATATGTTCAATTCTTACAAATCCTACCGTATACCTCGGATGCTATGCAACGTTACTCCTTTCTATTATCCAAATATTGCGAGAAATCCCTCCAGAATCTGGTGTTTAACCTAGCATATATGATAGATCTGTTTCATGTACTAGATTCCTGGAATTTAATAACGGGAAAACAAGCAAGCCGGGTAAAATCTTCATGCACCTATTCAACAGCTTAAGATACTTTCAGCCACTGACGAAATACATAAGCGGCTCTTCCGGAACAGTGACTCCGCCCGTATGCCATATTGACGTAAAGATCCATTCCTAGAGAGTACTCCCTTACGTTATTCCTAATCCGCAAAATCGGGCGATGAAAATATCAAGCCTGCTATTCCTTGTCTCTGTGCTACATGTATTCTACCAAAAAAACTCAGAAATACTTATTACTATGTCAAGTCTCGGGTAATATCTACAATAGGCAGGACCACATACACGGGCTGTCGGGCGCCTTCCAGAAAGTCTCACATAAGCTTTGCAGCTGTATTAGACGGCCTTACATCAAACTCGGGAAGCTGAAGATGTCTACATCCACTACCACAGATTAAATAATATCCCGCAGACCGGAAAAAACCTGCTTTACGCGTTATCCAACATAAGCTTCCCGCTTTCAAGCTTTTTTTGCATAAGCACAACAAACGTTGTGGTTGCACTTACGAGGTTGCCGTAGATGTTACTTGCATTTTGCTTCGCCCAAAAGCATCTAAACTTCTGTAATTGGTGGGTACAAAATAAGAAACATTTTAGCAAATTGGACGAACTAATATCTCCTCCAATCAACTGCGGAGAGTACGCGTGTCTCCCGGCTCACTAATCCTACGGACAGTTCTAGATGTCAGCTTTAGAGATGATCATTTCTAGAAACTCTTTAAGTTTTTCTTCGGTCGTATAAATCCGCGAATAAACAATAAATCAGTGAGATATAAAAAGATTAAGCTTAGGAATTCCTAGATATTAGTCATATCTAACACCTAGTATCCGACAAGGAGATCCTTTTGGTATGGGACCGAACCTGTTTCAATCAAACATGACAGCATCCATGATATTGAATCGAGCAGCTGTAGAGGATGGATTCATCAAGAGCAGATCTTATTCAATTACGTTAAATTTTCTATAATGAGCCCAGTGTAAACTATATAAGATCTAGCATGGCGAGCATAAAAAAACTCATTTCTAACCATCAATATATCAACTCCATTTCAAACACACCAAACACTTACAAGGCTAGAAGGAAAAATACAGTATAGCAGCAACCATGGTTACCGGATTCTTCAAGTCTACATTGGCAGCTTTGTCTGTATCGCTTATGCTCGCGATACCTGCTCAAGCAGCTCCAGCTACGCCTAATGTTTCAATATTCCAGAGGCAAATTTCTTGCCCCGTTCATCAGGGCCCAGCTACATTCTTTTGTTCAGGAACAAGTCCCACACAGACGACGGCTTGCGGAAATACTTTTGACCCCAATGCTCCTGGAGTAGCTATTAGTACACTCCTTATTCCAAATGCGGATGCATGTAAGAGCTGTCCTGGAACACTGTGCTACGCTAGGCGTTGCCATTACTTACTTCTTACTTAGTGGCACAGTACTGTGGCCTAAATGTTGTTATCGGAGACGAAGACAATGGCAACGAGATTCTAGCTCCAATCATTGATTTATGTGCGACATGCGATGATAGCGAATTCCATATAGACCTTTCGTGAGTTTCCATATTATTATGCTGCTACCCAATTCAATACTAAACCAGAATGTTAGACTTGCATCGTTTCAACAATTAAGTGAAAACAGTGCAATCACATGTGAGGGGGGTGGGGAGCTCTTTAACGTAAGTTGTCAAAACACATGCTATATGAGACAGGGTACTAATGGTTTGCTAGACCAACTGGTTTGTTGAAGTGAATGACCAGCCCTGTTTCTAGATAAAGTCTGGGGACGATTATGGTCTACCCTGTCATAGGAATAGACTTATATAAAGAAAAATGAATCCGTACGCTATAGGTGTGTTCTACAGCTTTACAGGGCCGATTTCGCATGCACTGGCATCGATTTCGCTGAATGTTGGGGCAAATTTCAGATATAGTGATATTTCGGCTGTGCTACTGGTAGACTAGGATTTTTATGTCAGTAGTATTGGTGGCTGATAGCTGTGCCATAATATAAAGTGTTTGGATGAGTGATTTGCACCCTAGCCGGCTCGGATCTTTTGAAATTTAATGATATTACTAACTACAATCCCTTTAACCAGCATGGTGGAATGACCAAACGTGAAGCATCACCTATAGCACGTGCTTATCCCTACTAGTAAAGGCAGTACGAGTGGTGGGACTAATCTCCTGCGGATTCAAGGATCATTAATTTAAGCTCACCAAGCTATATGCAGAAAATTTCAGCGAGAAATGTGGCCTATTTTGATTTGCGGGGCGGTCTGTTTGTTTGAGGCCTAGATGGATTGCGCCGTCGATGCGCATAGATGGCTGTCTCTTTCGCCGGGGGCAAAGCTTACTGAAGCGGGGTTACTTACAAGCCCTCAAATCCATAGTTCTCAATCTAGTAAAGAAAATCAGAGTATATAGCTTAACTCATCAAATCTTGGTCTAAAAATATGCAGAATACGATGCGGCCTGGCGGTGGCAGCGCTGCTGTACGGCACATTGACTCCAGATGGTAGGAGTAGTAGCGATGAGACATTCACGCCTCCTCAATAACAGTCGATATTGAACCCACTGGGTGCTGCGGCGACTATCATATGTTCTCTGATATAAATAGCGGTCGATCTACATTTTGACTCTGGAGTATATTCCAGTACAGCGCAATCACACCTCTTGTTGTACCTGATTCTTCACCTTAGCTCCGTATAACTATGTTCTCTTTGAAGTCGATTGTGCTCAGCCTGACAGCTCTTCTAGCCAGTCAGGCTGCGGCCATTCCTCACGAACTCTCATCCAGGGCTGCAGATAACGAATGTGTTCCCCAAGGAGCCGGCTCTTGCAACTTCGTCTTGTGGGCCAGCGTGGATGGTACGTCTTGAACTCAAACTCTCCAGTTGTCTCCTAAAACCAGGCTCAAGCTAACACGTTGCCTCGAAGCGAACGGGGATGGAGGCGTATATTGGACGGGCGCTACGATCTACGATAACGCATGCAATTCCATAGGTGGTGTATTTTACCCAACCCAAGGTGAAGCAATTGACTCTCAACTACCGTATACGGTCGTCATCGAGCGTCTGGTGTACTCAGGAGATTTCCAGAGTATTGGCATGTGCTACGCTGCGTACTGCTACCAGGGCGACTTTGCCTGCTCGCAGACTGGATCTATTATCAGCTGTGCTCATGGATTCCCATGTTAGGAAGGCTAGGAAGGGTGAGAGACCCTGCCATAGGGGAGAGAGGCTAGCTGAGATTGTTACTACGCACTGTGAAAGATCCCACATTCCCACTAATGATAAAATTCGAGGGACTGAGGACATATCGCGGAGTATGGTCGATATCAAAGTGTATAGGTATCCAAAAGATAATGACAAGTACCTCATAAAAGATGCTTTAAGTCTTCTATAAAGGGAAGCAAATGGCTGTGATAAATAATGTAGAAAATGAGTCGATTGTTAAGAGCTCACCTTTCAGCGATTCGCTAGAAAAGGATTCAGGGATTACTTCAAGTCCCGACTTATCAGCACGCGCATCAATACTAGGGTTATAGTTAGGTTATTTCGAATCATCATGTTAACAGAATAATTGCTGAAGATGGAATATCTCATGGGCCATTGAGCTACTTGCAGATGTCAACTATTAATTGTTTACCACAACCAGTTGTATGACTAAACTTCTAATTATAGAATGTACAAAGGCCTTGCATGCTACAGGTCAGAAACATGGCAAACATGGCCCGAGTTCGATAGCAGCTAGTAGGGGTAAATTTTTCTCGAGGGGGGCTCACAGCGGGGTAAAAGGGGTTCAGCCTGGTATGTTGGAGCCTATAGAGCCTATAGTTGTATAACACATGCTGAGTATATACTAACAAGTATATAACCTCAACCGACAGCTTGTCTGCTATCTAGTTTCCTTCTCCTTGGGTATGTGTTGGAGCTCAATGAAACAACACATTTATACGCTACGAAACAGAGTAACCTAGGCCGAGATTCAAACTGATCAAGATCCTTGCAAGTGCTCTTCCAACTCAACCAACAAGCAGGAGTGTTCGGATTAATGAATGATGGATATCTTTGTGAATTGTCACATCTTGGTCACACAGAATTCACATCGCCGACCAAGGCTACCAGCCTAGACTGGATAAACCAGAATTTGTTACGGTGTACTTCTTTTACTATCTCAGAGCCATGGAACGCAAGTCTGACAAAAGAACTTTGTCGAATTGAATAATGCAAGAACTTGTGGAAAAACACAAACACCATGTCAATCGAGAAACGACCTTCATTGTGGCTAAGCGTTCTTGGCTCAGTCAAGCACCACTCTCTCCTCACAATCCCTACCCTCAAGAAAGCTTCGCCTAGTAATTAGCATATTATGGACCTTCAAAATCACTTTCCTGGCTTTCTTTCCTGGCCAAAGGGACCGGAAGGGTTCCACGTAAACCGAAGATTCGCCGAAAGGAATTTCTTGCCCTGGGTTTGGAACCGCCTTGACCTATTATTAGCTTGCTTACATGCCCACATAGAGATTTGGACCTCAATATTCTGAGGGGTTGTCGGTCAATATTACCTAAACAATTCTCCGCTTCTAACATGCATACTTTTGCAGTGTCACAGACTAGTCGAAAGTAAAGGTGGTCTTTGGGGTGTACCTACCAATTACGGCCCTCCGAATCTCGTTGGACAGCTTTGGGGACTGCGTAAGAACTTCCTTATTTGGGCCCATGTTGTGCAGAAAGTGGGTGCTAATAATAAATGATGCTTAGCTATTTAGATTCTCTATTTATCGCCAATGGACACTGTCGCCGGCGTCCAGGAAACAGCGCCGAGAACTGGGGTAGCTGAGCGAAACACTTAATATCCATTTAACTTTCCCGTCATACTTCTGCTGGGCGAGGGGTTGAACGCTGAACTTTGATTTACGTAACGGTACTGTCGATCTGTGTGGAATCATGGATGTATATTTCCACTTCTTTTTACTGGCGGAGCGGAAGCCTAGAATCTTTAGATTTAACCGACTTTTAACTAATAAGAACATATTACGAGGGCCTACTGGCCCATTGTGTTCGTAAATCAATTCAGATTACCAATTTGTCACAGGCACATTACTTATATCTACCACTATCTGGTGATAACTTTGACACTAAAAAGCAGGCGCTTATTGAGGTGCGATAAGTTTCCACGGAGTGGTTAAACGACGTTCATGATTGGTCTAAAACCCTAAACTATAACGCTACATGCACGATATAGAGCTGCATCACATCTGTATTTCTACTTCATTGTAAACTGAGGGAATTAAGTACGAAAACATCGATGTATTAATTCAATGGCATTAGTAAGTAGAGATACCCAAATGTATCTTTTCTGCTTGGGATATCTTAAAGACTGGTCTTCACCTTGAGCACTGCGTCCCTGGCTCCCATATCACTTGGCGATCTCCTATTTACACAGATGATAATATTTCAATAAGAGCCTCGAAAAGGAGTCTTCGAAACTTATAGAGTATGCGTACTTTATTACTCCTTTTTACGGCTCTTTTGACGTCGGTGGCCTATCCTCATACTGTCATCACTTATCCCGGAGACCGTGGGAACAATCTCATAACAAATCAGACATTCCCTTATGCCATGCAATGGGTATATCCTTGTGAGTATTTGGCTACTGTAGAGATACTCATACTAACTCGTCTTATCTTAGGTGGTGGCATGAGTCTCTCTCGTAACCGAACCAAATGGCCTATCAACGGAGGTGCAATAGCGCTGCAGCCAGGCCATGATGTGGGACACTCAAAGGCGCTCTTCTACATAAATATGGGTTTTGGTACTGATGGACCTGATGGTGGTCCTCTCCATTTTAACCACCCTCTCATTACTCCTTTCCAAATCCACGGGCCTAGCAATAATGCTTATCCCGGAACTTTCTGTCTACCACACGTGCCGCCTCCCGCGAATGTCAGCATCAAAGTTGGGGATTTCGCAACTATACAAGTGCTAATGACAGCACAACACGGAGCGTCTTTATGTAATGTAAGTTTTAAAAATTTAGATCATGAATGAATTTGCGTTAACAGTCTCCTTCTAGTGCGTTGACATCGAGTTTGTGGAACCAGCTGATGCAATTCCTGTGGACTATTTCAATACATGCTTCAATTCATCAGATATAAGCTTTTACGATATATTTCTCACAAAGCCCTATCAAAATTCATTTTAATTCTTTTAACCCTAAAGAAGTTTAGAGTGAAAGACTATGGCCCGTGAATAGAAGGCTCTCTTTGGTGCATGTGACGAGATGTAGAAGACTGATTCTTTTAAAGCTTTTGCTTGACAGTCAATTAGTAATGGACCGGAACGTATGTAACTCGCATGATTTATGAGTCACATTATTTGCGAACATTTGATATTTCGATATTCAACTGGATCAGGACGGTTTTGCGGGATGACTTCGGCTAGCGTGGGATTGGATGGGAATTCCCAGCCCGCTGCGTGTGGAAATTACTCTCATACTTGCTCACCTGAAGAACACATCGAATAGGATGCTTTACCACTGAGCCTGTCCTCTAGGCATGGGTTGATCTCCTCTTCTTGGCAGTGCGTAAATATGCGCCCTTACTGAGTACTGTACATCCTTAACGCCTAAGACAGAAGAGCTCCTACCAATCAAAAGCAGCTTGGATAATGTGTTTGTAAGCACTTTTCGGAGAAAGTAACCAAGGGATGTACAGGATGTACATCCGAAAATTCTTGAATTCTAATAGATATCCTGCCTTCTATGTAACGTTTCTAACAATTTTGGTGTTGCATAATGCGGCACAACTTTATGTCTTTTTGAATTGCTTGGTGGAGATTATGGAAATAAGAGTTATATCACCGAGCATGTCACTGCTCCGAATATCTACAGTTTTTAGACTCATAGTAAATCCTTGCTTTGGGGGGACCAAGAAACTGAAAAAAACAAGATGCTTCGATTTTCCAGCGTCCAGAAATATATAAAAGAGTGCTATCAATGTCAAAACAAATACCGCTCTCCTCAAATCGACATCTCGTTCTGTTCGCCGGAACCCATATTAACCTCACATTCCGCTTATTCCAAGACTACTTCTATACAAAATGGCTTTTGCAGGACCACCTACTCCAAAGTCTGTATTGGGATACTACCGGATGTTATCTCCATCGGCTGCAGTGAGAGTCAGTCCCCTATGTTTGGGAGGTATGAGTTTTGGTGATAACTGGTGAATATGGCTCAGCTATGTCACTTGATCGGCGTTAACAATTGCTATAGGAAAGATCTGCTGGGTGAGTGTGACCAGCAAACATCAGAGGAAATACTTGATCATTTTTATGAAAATGGAGGCAACTTCATTGACACGTTTGTACACTTAAATATTTTGTATTGGATTCTTTCTAAATTGTTTACAGGGCAAACAACTACCAAAAAGGGCAGTCAGAGCAATGGATCGGTGAATGGATGAAGAAACGCGGGGTGCGAGATCAGATGGTTATAGCTACAAAATACACCACGCCATACCGTGCAACTTATGGCGGATCGGAGATAATAGTCAATACTGGCGGGAACGGTGCAAAAAGTCTCCACCTCTCCCTCGAAAATAGCCTTAAAAATCTTCAGACAACTTATATTGACCTTGTATGTATCCACTCCCTCGTTAGAACTTCTTGACCGATTATAACTCTCTTTATAGCTTTACATCCACTGGTGGGACTTCAAGACTTCCATACCAGAGCTGATGCACTCCCTTAATAAAGTTGTTCTAGCTGGCAAGGTCTTATATCTTGGCGTATCCGATACACCAGCTTGGATTGTCTCCAAGGCAAACGAATATGCTCGCTGTCATGGTTTATGTCCATTCTCAGTGTATCAGGGTCAGTGGTCAGCGGCACACCGCGATTTCGAACGAGATATCATTCCTATGTGTGTCGCTGAAGGCATGGGTATTGCACCATGGGGTGCATTAGGAGGTGGTGCATTCAAGACCGAAGCTCAGCTGAATGCAGGAGAAGGTCGTTCGAACAGGGAACGATCAGAGAGCGTCGTGCAAGTATCGAAGGCACTGGAGAAGATTGCAAATAGAAAGGGTACAGCCATTACAAGCGTTGCGCTATCATATGTTATGCATAAGACTCCTTATGTATTTCCAATTGTTGGCTGTAGAAAGCTTGAGCATCTGAAGGGAAATATTGAGGCTTTGAGTGTGACACTTAGCAATGAAGAGATCAAAGAAATAGAAGGTGCCGCACCTTTTGATATCGGCTTTCCGCTTAGGATGCTGGGACAGAATAATGACGGTTCCTGGCTTAATGCTATTGGAGGGTATGTCGACTATGTTGAATTGCCAAAGGTGTGTATCACTGAGCATTTGAACTTCGATGCGCTTGCTGACATCGATATCGTAGCCAATTGCTCCTAGAGTGCTTTAAATACCTTGGATAGGCCATCTTACTACGAGACGAAGCTCTGAACAAAATCTACCTGGCCTTCAGTACTCCATCAATTGACAAGATGGCGCATTCACGATCTCGCGTTCACTGTGCTGACCCACTATTTCTCTATAGCTCAATTAAATAATTCAATTGAAAATTATAATTTGGATAAATTTACAAATTTCTTATTTGTTATCTAAGAATAAAAGATCAGCGTATACGCAGTCCATAATCCAAAGTATCCCTTCTCTTGAACAAAATATCCTCTCCGTTACGCATCCTGCGTAAACCTTGCTAAGAAAGGCTTTACTGACTCAAATTCTTCTTCAATAATTAACTTATGCTTTTCTGATCGTGGGGTAAAGCGAACGGGGAACTTTGCTGGGGCGGTCAAGAATCCATCTGTATACGCAGTTTCAATGTTAGTGTTCACATCGGAGGCACCCGCTGTAATATTAAAGGCCCAAACAATCTTAGCCATATTAATTTTCTAGTCTGGTAAGCTCGTGGTAATACATCTGAGAGGGTTATATACATACTAATGAGTTCTCTGCCAGGCGTTGTCCTGGACAGACCCGTCTCCCCGCGCCAAACCCATACGTGACTCTCCGATGGTCATCATCGGCTGTCGCAAGATTAATGGTTCCAAACTTATTATTCAAAAACCTCTTTGGAATAAATTCGTCAGGTTCATTGTATTCTTCTTTACTTCGATTGATGGCCCAAGTATTTGCAAATAAAATTGTGCCCTTGGGTAGGACATATCCTTCGTAGACATCGTCCTGGATGAGAACATGGGGAATGCCTCCGGCAGCTACTGGTCTCCATCTCAAGACCTGTAGTTGAAATGTAAGTCTATATGTAGGAGGGAAGAACTGATATCCCATACCTCTGATAAACAAGCTGATAGATATGGGAGCTCATCAAGATCCTCAATAGATGGTGATCTTTTGTCGCCACAGACCATATCAATTTCTTTCTGGGCCTGGATAAGAACATTGGGATATTTTGTGAGTGCCAGGATGAAGTTAAGTAGAGTAGAGGCAGTAGTGTCAGAGCCAGCCTCCATCTTCATGCCAAATCATCGTCAGTCTTGCCACTCTATAGCCAGAACCATCATTTACATACCAGGATGCCGCCAAGATACGCTAAATGTTCGTCATCTAATTGATGTTTCTCCTGTTCAGCGAGAAGTTTTGCCATAAAACAGTCAGAATGCCTCTCCTGCGCTATACTCTTCGTCTCATTCAATAGAGCGAAATAGAGTGAGCTTTGTTCCTGACGGATAGCCCTAGCTTCTCTTTTCCAAGGAGCCATGAAATCAGGAAGATATCGCAAAAAAGGAAATGCGTCTACTGGTGGTGCGGCCCCAGGTTCCAGAATAGCTGTGAACCGATCCTGCGCATGATATAACGCCTGAACCTTTGGAGAGTTGAACCGAGCTCCTCGTTGACCAAAAACTGTGGCTAAAATCACCGCCGTTGAGTAACGTCGGATATGATCATAGTATCCCTCTGGATCATAACATAGATCCATCAAGGTTTGGCTTGCCTCTGCGCTCTGGACTGGGAGCATATGATTTACCGCAGTCAAATTCAGCAAGGCTTGCACAACTTTCCGCTGTTTTCTCCAATCTTCACCGTATGGTAAAAGTAGAATATGGACATTCCGTGGACATATAAGTTCATTCCCAATGAAATTTTCCGGTCGGCTGGAATAAAGAGCACCCCGCTTATCAAAGAGCCTACTCTGGTTAGTTGAAGTAGTCTGCAGGCTGTGATATTTTTCTCACTCCTTGACATGTTTATAGTGATTCAATATCACAACGTTTTGTGTCCCGAATTTAAGACCCACAATTGTGCCGTATTGTTCAGTCCAACTATCCCATCTAAGGTAATGTTAGTATTATCGCCCTTCGTCGCTATAAAGCTTCATGAATTACTTTAAAAACGCTTTCCTCAGGGGTATTTGAGAGAGGTTGCCGAGAAACGGGATGGTCGGGGGGCCAGGTGGGAAACCTTTTGGTCTTCTCGATGCAAGTATGGCTCTTATAACTACTATACCAACCAAAAGACACCATGCGATCCATGGTAATCCACTCGCGAGAGACATTGAGAACTTTACCACGACAATCTGTCATTCAGACAAGTCTCTGAACGGTTATATAATCTTGAGTAGCTATAGTTAGCTATTCTCTCTCTTTTATCTCATATTGAACTTGGATAGCCAAGATATCGCTCATTGGTTGGGATCATCTTTATGTGCGGGGTACAGGGTCCCATACTTTCCATTTGATGATATCCACCCACAATGTAGTTTTAACTTGGCACCGCCACAGCTTCCTAAGTCTTAGCAGCAGTCCCGCAAGAGAAGTCCCGCAGCCAACACATATATTGCGTCGCTAAACAGTCCCACCATTTATTATCCATCCTTGCACTCAAGGAGTATGAATAGTCCCACCGTGCCCTGTCCGCACAGCGAAGTGGGACTCCGGAATTATCTGGTAACGCCTGGGGAAAGAAGAAAAATGAAAAAGAAAAAGGAAAAGATGAAATAAAAGAGGAGCATATCGTATAAATTTGGCTAGCGCACGCATCCAAATTGGAACTGCTCTGAATTCCAAATATCTCATAGTTCTATATTTGATACCGGTCTCTCCACCTCGTGAGGCGTCTTTTGTCTAGATCGTGACTTCTGTGAGGCCACCTGTCTTCAGGTCGAATAAAAAGCCATAAACCTCCAAGTCCTTTGACAAATAGGGCGAACTCTTCAAGATTTGCATATCCTCCCTGATGCCCTTTTCAAGGCTGGTCCCGCGATCATTAGCATGTTAGCTATTGTAAAGTTAAGAGTTATATGATAAGGAGGGAGTCTTACTTTGTAATTTCTCCAAACTTCATCTGGTCAATCTCATGAGAATGCGAGCCCGCAAATTTCTTTAGCCTCTGCCGAATCCCCTCATCCGTCTGGTGAGTTGCTCCACAATCTAGTAATTCGGCTTTGTCAGTCCCCCAGGAAAACGCGCAGGGTAAGGCCACGGACCAGTATGATGTACGACAATGACTGTTCGAACATTCATCACCCCATCGAGAACAACTAATGAGCGGATGGCGTCCATTGCTCTCCCCCCTGCATTACGAATAACACCAGCCCCTTCAGTCCATCAGCAGAAGGCCAACCAAAGCCACCACACATAATCGATACCTACTCAGCCTGGAGAAACCGAAAAATTCTTCCGGAATTAGTCTTGGGTCGGCACATGATACTACATGCCGTTATTACTTATCAGCTATTGAGAGATAGAAACGAGAGTATCCTTACTGATAACGGTTGAGCCTTCTGGAGGTTGTGGCTGGGAGGCGAGTTCAGATATTAAGGGAGCCGCTGTGTATGTCTGAGCATATTTACTAAATTGCATCTTAGTCTCACTCATCTCATGACTTATGTTAAGTAATGAGTATACGCATTACCTATGGTTGTCTAGGAGCTCCTTCAACGAAGAATTATGAACCATATTCACTATGGCTAGTATGGACTTAATCGCCGAGAATGATAATCCTTAGAATTTTGATTAGTTGAAGGGTTTTGTTAACCAGAGCAGCAGAGATACATGAACGTTGACTTATTAAATATCTCTTCATGAAAAACCGGGCGAAAAGAAGCGCTATATACGTTTTATCTAGCCTTTGAACAGTCCCATTAAACTTACGCTCACGTAACTGTCCCAACTAAGTGCTGATCACTAATTACTTTTGCACTGATAAAATTGCTTTTTGTTATTGTCTTCCACGTTATTTGTTACACTGATTTCTGGTGGCTTTATCTCTCTGCTCATACTAACGTGTTCGTCTATCTCTTTCAATACGCTCATTCCCCGCCAACAATTTTGGATTTACACTGTGGGTTAGAACAGCCTTAATGTGCAGTAATCTTGTGCAAGTGAAAGGGTTTGATATGTCTACATACAGTTTAAACTCCGTGAAAAGGCTGGTCTACTGTAACCACATAGGTGCTAGATGGTTAGTAAGCGATATTTCCCACCCACTTCGAGCACAGCCCAACGAATCAAATGGCTCACCTCGTACCTCTGTTACAACTACGGTTAGCTTAAGCGCTACTCGGGCTTCACAACCAATGATCAATTAATCATTGGTATGCTTAATCAGCCTAGTGTCGTTCCCTTCCGACGACTATCTACAGTTGACCAAAACGACACTCGCTCAGACACCCCCAATAAATTTTAAATTAAATATTATTGGGTTAACCAACTTTCGAATATCTAATTATTTTTTACATATTCAGTTACCTTATCATAGTCAAACTGTATAATAATTTATTTAAATATAACTAGCTTAAACTGAGTAAATGACATTCAAAGATCATTAGCCTGTGCCTTAAGCCCTAAAGGCTCAAACTTTATAAAGCTTAAACCTTACAATGCTTCGCTTACGGGGACTTAAGCTTACTGTACGGCCATCACTGTACCGTACGGCCATCGCTATAGTGTACGGCGATCGCTATACCGCACGGCCATTACTATACTGTACGGCGAAATTGGTGGGGATTTCCATCAAAGATGATGTTGAACAAAACACGCTCAATAGTCTGTTCGAGAATTTTTCTCATTCGAAGGATATCGCTTACTTATTCATCAGCATGCAGTGGACGGCATTTGGTCGAGTATAGGTTTGTATGGCGCCGGCCACAGAACGACTAAGGAGCACAGCGGAGTCCGCTCAGTACTTCGGGATCACAAATCTCCCAAACACCGACAACAACATTTTGGGATTCTAGATATGCATGTATTTCACTTAATAATCCTACTCAAACCCCGTAGTTTGAGTCTAGTAGCACAGGCTGATAAAGTTGTACTTTAGTGACGTTCTCATTTCTATATAAACGCTTGGTTCTTTCCTGATAGCTATTAAAAATTTGGATTTCCATATACATCAACTTCAGAACATCTATTTCTAACTACACAAAAGTCAAAATCTTGTCCAATCATGCAGGTCCAAAGCAAAGCGTGTTGCACCCGTCCACCAGTGACAGTCGCTGGTGGATACGATAGCTACAAGTTAAAGGGAGAGTATCGTGATATCAACGGTCTGAAGACTTGTAAGCATTTCAATTCTCATTCTGAAGTCTTGCATGCGGGCAAGTAGGCTGAATGGCTGGTGTCTTACTTATTTCATATATAGATGTTACAGGGCCACCTACTGCCACAAGAGGCATTTTCGTGGTCTACGATGTCTTTGGCTTGTATATTCAATCCTTGCGAGGAGCTGATATTCTTGCTACTGGTTATCCATCTACGCCTGATGGAGCAGGAGAGTACAAAGTCTTTATGCCAGACTTCTTTGGAGATCACCCGCAAGATATGGCAAACTTTCCACCCAAGACACCTGCTCAGTTTAAAGCCATCTACGATTTTATGGGTGGTCCAGCAAACCCATCAAAAACTGTTCCACTAATTGCTCCCCTTATGGAGTCAATTAGGAAAGCTCACCCAGAGATTCAGAGCTGGGCAGTTCTTGGCTTCTGTTGGGGCGGCAAAATTGCCGCACTGGTATCTCAACAAGGAACTATTTTCAAAGCTTCAGGACAGTGTCACCCGTCTTTGCTTGATACTGAGGATGCAAAGAAAGTTGTAAATCCTATGGTTGTCCTCCCCAGCCAAGATGAAGTGCCTGAAGTAAGCGACCCTTATATTCTATTATTTATCAATTGAATGACTAAAATGATATATCTAGGCCATTGATGAATGGGTTGCACACCTCAAAAAGAACTCTCCACAAAGCTATTGTGAGACATTTGCTGACCAATATCATGGCTGGATGACTTCCCGGTATGTAGATTACTATCTAGCAACAAATCTTGTGTTCTGCTTGGTGTTCTACTTGACTAACCCAGACCAGAGCGGATTTTAATGACGTTCACAAATTTGAAGAGTATATACGCGGGTACAGAATAGTGCGCTCATTCTTTGCACAATTTCTCTGATAACTTTGCCTCCCTCGTTTGTATCCAACTTCATATTCAGCGGCCTTGAATTAGCTAGTTCTCGTTATTTAGCACATAGATATATACCAAAACTATGCTGCTATCCAGAAAGTCATCGTTTCTGGCTAGTTCGAGATGTATTCACGCAACAAGTGCGTTCAGAGAACTACAGGCAGGGTACTTCAAAATTGCCTGAGGAAATACACAGGAAGGTGACAATTTATTGGGAAACAGATAGAAACAGACTAGTAAGACATATGAAATATAGTTCATGCAAATGCCCCATTCAAGCATCTCTTCTACCTCATGCACCAATGTTCTGGATTTGTAAATTGCTTACCAATTTACTAATCATTGACTTTACTGCATCTTTAGCCTTACGTTTCTGATAAAATATATCAGTGAACGCTTATATTAAAGCTTTAAGCTTGATATTCATACTTAAGACCTACTTATTAATGAAGCTACTTTCAAGAGTATAAATAGTATGACTACGTAATATAAGCAATACATACTGTGTTGGCTGTATTGTACTGTATAATCGACGCTGTTCTAGCCCAACCACCAATTTCCCATTGGCGAATAGACTAGCGTAGCGAGGCAGACCTATAAACTGTAAATGAACTTATATGACGCTTATATGATTGAAAACCAATATTACTACAGGCATTATTCTTGCATTCGAGTAAAATCAAATCATGCATAGATAAACGAATGGTAAAGTTGTTAGTTAAAGCTGAAAAGTTTGTGTATACCGGAGTGACTCATACGCCGGCTCGCCGGTAACTCCAATACCGATATATGGAATGGCATCAGTAGCGAGGAAAATCTCGTGATGACTAAGCTGAAACTGAACTCACAAATAGGCAAACCATCTGAACCGTCAAGATTTAATAATTCTGTGAATGCATCGAGATCAAAGTCTTTCCAAAATATAACACTGCTAGCATCAATGGCTCTCGAAAGGATCACCATTATTGGCAAATCTGGCTCAGGAAAGACAACTCTAGCTAGAGAGTTAGCTGAGAAACTCGAGCTTCGTCACGTAGAGCTAGATGGCCTCAGTTGGGAGGAGAACTGGGTCCAGGCTGCGAACAGCGAGATGCGAGAACGAACAGATGAAGCTCTTCCAACTGATGGTCGTTGGGTAGCCGACGGTAATTATACCCGCGTACGCGATATTGTTTGGACACGGGCAGATACCTTGATATGGCTCGATTACCCTCTACGAGTGGCTCTCTGGAGACTTCTATGTCGAACAATAGGTCGCGTGGTCAGGCAGACTGAACTTTGGAATGGGAATCGTGAGAACTTATGGCATCATCTAACACTTGACACTGATGAAAACTTGTTTCTTTGGACGATTAAAACACATTGGAAACATGCAAGGGAATATCCGATGATGTTGAAGCAGCCGGAGTATAGTCATTTGAACGTTCTCAGGTTTCGATCACCTAAAGAACTAGAGGAGTTTGTAAGCAGAATATAGAATGCGGAAACGTGGAGAGATAAATCAGGCGGCGGGAAAACTTGGTCTGCTCTTCCTGAGTTATAAGTGGACGCAAAATTCCCTTGATGGTATCATTTTGCGCACCAGATATACTCCTAGATAAGTCTTCATCAGCAAACCCTTCTAAACCTCCTAGCGCGTTGAAGCTGGCTTAGTAGTCTCTTCCGTGTAAGGTGATCCTCATTATCTATACTAAGTAATTCGTAATCCACCTACTTTCAAACGGTTGGTCCTGCGAAGAATGGCATCTACAAAACTGAAAGGAACCCTCTCCCACTGATCAATAAAGGGATTAGATCGTCCCAAATCTCAGAGAAGTTTTGCAATGAATATTGTATTTATATCAATAACTCCAAAAGTGTGATGTACGAGAGGGGATTTAGATGGATGATGCGACATGGCAGCCATGAAACCCCATCCCCACCGCAAATGGCACTTCCGCTCTCCCCAACTCAGTCATATCTCTTGCGTCAAGGCATAGAAGATAGCTCGTCCCTTCCTTCCCATCTAACATTACTGTGAGTAGAACACCATCTGTTGCATAATATGGTGGCCGTGCTGTGGCGCCGGCAATCACCGAACCCCTTATCTTACTGTATATATAGAACTCCCATTCGTACACCTCCCAATACACACAGATCACACAATTATTACTATATACAACCGTAACTTATGCGACACCATCGTCTTCATGTGTACCATTCAAATGAGGAACAAAAATTGGCTCCCCAGGTGTGTGATGAGGCGTCTCCCAAATCACTGATTTCTGCGTTTGTAAATCTGTTTTTGCAATGGCGTCTACCCAGGAAGAGTGCCCCTGGTCGACAACAGAGTAAACGAAGCGGTTCTTTTTCATGGCATATATAGGGTTGATAGTTGGTAGCTCGCCTACAAGTGGTCCATCTATGTTAAGAACGACTTCTGCCTTTGACACAGGTATGTCCTTAGGCTCTGGAACCCCGTTGGCGGGAATATCCCTCAGCAAATAACGAGCTAGACTGGGCCTAACGTCATCGCGACAATTTCCAGCAAACGAGGCAGCCCCTGAGCCCGTGGATAGTATGTTGCCATAGTAGAACCGTCGGATAACTTCGATATTGGAGTATTGGATCAGGTCGCAGAAGATATTGATCTTGCCATCGAGCTCCTCCTCCTGCCACGCATTAACCGAATGGAAGCAAAACTTCGCAGGGCCATTGAATTTGGCTACAACACCACGGCCATGCCTTCGATCAACTACTACCCAAACAGTCTCTGCATCCGTGTCGAACTCGACAAATGCATCCAGCAAATTTCCCTCTTCTAAGATCTTTGAACCTCCAGCCGCAAAATGAGAGGACCAAATGGCAAGGATGAAGAAGTCTCTTGTCAGGAAAGTCGAGTGTATATATGCGGGTTTAATGTCCGTACCCTGAATAGTAGCCAAGATCTCTGTTTCTCCAGTCGTTCTGGATGTTCGAAAGATACGGTAAATACATTCACGTCCGAATTTCAAATTAAAGTTATACATGTCTCCGGTTTCGCTGTCGAACTGGGCATGCGCTGCGCTCAATGGGCCATCAAGTTCAGGATTTAGTGCAGCCTGATCGGTAACGCCTATCGGCTCTAAAGTTTCTGGATCAAGAGCCTTGATAAGCATGTTGTCAGTGAATGTCATGAGATTATAAAACCCTGAATTTGCTCTTTCTCTATCGGCCACGTTCTCCTGGCCCTGGAACCCCGGAACGTTGGTAGCAATTGTAACAGACACATTAGCCTCCGAGGAAATAATATTACTTGGTACAAAACCAGTCTTAAGTTTCTGGAAAATAACTTCGCATGGGTCTCGCTTCTGGGCAAAAGTTCGATAGGCCCATATCCCAGACTTTTTTATCTTCTCAATGAGAGCATCGACTTGTCGCCGTGAATTATAAATCACCTTACACGACCCATCGGGTTGAGCGACAAGTTGAAATCGGTAAACGTGGGAGAACCCATCAAACCAATGATCACAGCTCACGTCGCCCTTTGGTGTACCCTTTATTTGATGATTTCCGGGACCGGCGCGAAATAAAGTCCCTGCAGCAATGGCGGGAATCTGACCCTGAACTTCAAGTTCAATAGGCTCCTGCTGTTCAACTGTGGCATTGAACTGATGCAAGTCAGCTGAAAATGTTCCTGTCTTCTAGAAAGAGAACTTGCCCCGACCGTATTAGGCTATCCCTGAAAATGCTCTGCGCTCTCGTGTGACATGATCGGCTTGCTTGTATCTACTGTTCGAAGAAAACTTAAGGCATGGAACAAGCAGTTCCAGAAGTAAGGCTATTTATTAATCTCTAATCAGCACTCATTTCTGGGATGAACGCTACTACGGGTATTAAGCGTGACCCTAGGACAGGCTGAAGCTGCACCACCGGTGTTCTTCAAGTAAGATCTTAGGAAATATTCCATATACGATGTAACCAACCAACCAACAGAGATGGGGGTTGTAGAAGTGCGTTTGATTCAAGCAAATGGAGTATCAGCCCAAGTAATGAAAGCGTCAGCAATAAGTTCGTGTAAGAACAATCCAAAGGGTACGGTACTTTTTGCAAGGATAAGTAATTAGGAGTTACAGCTGGAATACTTATTGACCACTCTCGGTTATCAGGTGCGAGAGTGGCGTACAACCCAGCTTACTGTACGGAGTTGTAATGACCGCAAACATTCTAAGATTAAGCTTGTGAATGGTCCATTATACACCTCGTCAATATTCCATATAACTATAGTTAGAATACCACCAGTTGAGTAAGCTGATCATCTAATCAAGGCCGGCTAGTCATTATCAGTTTAAGCGAGGGGTTACCATGCGTGAATCCCCGGCCTGCTAGATTTTTATGAGTAATCTAGAATTTTGGTACAAGAGAAAGAAAAAATAGGAAACTGCGCATAAATTCTTACGTGAGTATGATCGCATCTGCACTGGTGAATGGAAAACTGCGACAGCCCCCAGTCAAATCGGCATGCTTAGCCTGGTAACTATGCCTAAACCTTTCTTTTTCTTTTCTTTACTCCAGTTGCTAATCCCGGAAAGTCGATCAACGAAAACCCGTTGCGATGGGAAGAGTCCATGCCGAATAGTAAGTTTTGTCATAACTTTGCAATTAGACATCACCGTCTAATTACTCTTCCAGTGCTCTAACAAAGGAAGAGAATGTCTCTACCGGCCAAGTCGACGTGGAGGCTCAATGAAGAGTTCGAAGAGGCGGAATCCTTCAGCCCAAGAAAAACAGGCTCCTCAAATCACTAGCCCAAATGCCACATGTGTGTCTGGATCAGTTAAGCAACATTACAAGTATCTCTGTGGTAATACTAATGCATTTCACAGTCGACGGTCCACTTGAGAACATTTATAACCTCGAAGACCCATGGAACAACTTACGAAATTTAGATTTGTTAACAAGAATGTATTCATATATCAATGAAGATATAGCTCTCGAGACTCATCGTTATGATCTAGAAGACACAGTAGTTGCCGGATCGGATGCTCATGACGAAAGAGTCCATCTGATTCGAGCGTATAATAGCGAGGCAGATATGTAAGTATATTGAGATATAATACACAGAACAGTTCCGAGATTATCTACTTATTATTTGAAATTGCTTTGCATTAGTTTGAATGCGTATTACATCTTCATTCATCCATATTTTCCGATCTTGCCACCTCCAACCAGTGTGTTGTACAATGACCAACCGATGGAATTCCATACAAATCGAACAGGGCTCACACAATTGTCTGTTTCGGACTTGCCATTTTCTGCAACATCCCCTCTCAGCCAGGCATTATTAGCAATGTTTACACTAATTCCACATCCGAACGACAGAAGACCCAATTTGGAGAGATCTATTGAAGCCCGTAGGATATTCGCTCAGATATATTCATCATCCGCTTTGCAAAAGATTGAAGATGACATAGGCTGCTTAACACAGTCATCAATTACATCAACGCAATTTCAAGATTTTAGTCCTGCTGTTTCACGCCGACAATTTCACGCTAAAATCCCATTGGTGCTTGAAAATATACTTGCCCTTCTTGTTTTGAGTATGTATGAATTCTGCCAGCGAGGAAATCTATCGAAGATGCGAACACGTGCGAACTATGCCATGACGATAGCAATAGACCTAGGTTTACATCATCACGATCAAACAGGATCGGACTTTGCTGAGACTTGTAACCGGGCTTGGTGGATGGCGGCGAGTTTGCCCGCATTCTCACACGCTTATATGACTTCTTCTTATCTAACTCTGTCCCTAGGTATTTATGAATTATCAGTCTTCTATTGTAAATTTTGTAGTAAGACCTTCAAACTACCGCTATTCATACATATTGAAAGACATACTCACCAGCTTGTAAAATAGCCGCCAATTATATCGATAGATGACCCACGTATTGAGACACCATTTCCAAGCTTCCAAGTATCTCCAGAGGTACCAGTATAATGTTTGATACTTCATCACGAGCTTTGCTAACAATAAGAAGCCATGGCCACTACTTTCAAAAGCGCTAGAAGTTCTATATGAGAGCTCTATTTTATTGAGAGATGTTTCTCAACAACTATCGAAGTCCTCATCCCTATCACCCTCTCTACAGCACAGGTTGAGGGATTTGGATTCTAAAGTCCGGTCTTACGTACTTAATTCCGATTCTGAAATTAAGCAAGCAAGACAAGGAGTCCCCGAAATAAGAGTTGTCAAAGTCCTCTGGATGGTGGCTCGTTTCTCAATACATAGGTAAATATTGACCTCCGATTATCTTACTAAATATAGATATTGATTTCGTTAGCTCTTGGATAAAGTTACATCGCATTGGAGCATTTTCCGATATTCCATTTTTCTTTTCAAAGTATTGCGACCTGACCGCTGTGAATCCTAGTCCCTTGTGGGCCAGCGTGGATCATAGTACCGACTCTGTGACTCCTGTCAATGTACGGACAGTATCTGCTACGACTAAATATCAGCTGCGATCCAAGAGCTCTGAGGATACAGATTTCCCGTTTGAAATTCATGATTCCACTATCATATGTCTAAAATCTGCACTGGTTACGGTTCGAGTGTGCCGCCAATTACCGAAGCCGGAGACGGATTGTGGTATGAGCGGAGGGGATAGCTATAGCTCTCGGTTTCAGTTTTACGGAGCACTGCCGTTTTTCTCATGTTGCGCAATACAGAGCTGCTACGTAATGCTGATGATAATTTACAAAGTTAAAGGCTTAATATTATCCAGTCAATTACAGGAGCATTCCTATTTATTCAGTCATCCAGAATCGGAGACACAAGTTCAAGATGCGGAAAGATTGATCGAGGAACTGCGGAATGGCCTTGCCATCATGATTAAAGTGTTAGAAAACTGTCGTGTTGCCTTTGAAGCAATTGATACTATGGTCGATGAGCTTCAATGTGCCTTTGATATTGCATTTCCCTCTTTAGTCTAGTTTTAGGAACCGAAAGTTTGTATATATTGAACTAGTCATTGTAAACTAACCCAATTATCCAATAATAATCAGATTGCACAACTTAGCGGTATATTCGCTTCTCTAATCTAATTCTTTATTCTTGGAATTTATTGTAACATAAGTCAGTCAATTTTAATAACGACTTTGCCAAAGTGTGTTTGACCATGCTTTTATATAGGAGAATGTCAGTGCCAATCATTAAGAAAGTAACCAGCATGAGTTAAAGAATTGTAACTGACCATGTACTCATAAGCTTCTTTGGCCTGTTCAAGCTTGAAAATTTCATCCGCTACAACCGGGTGAAGATCATACGTTTCGATGGAACGAATCATGTCTTTAAACATGGCCTTACTTCCAACATAAAGACCCCGAATAATACATATATGGCTGAGAGCTTCTATCAGTCCCGGTTGAGGTTTCTTGCTTGATCCTAGGAAGCCAATAACGTTTATTGTTCCGTCCATTTTGATACACTTCAAGCTCTGTTCAAAGGCGCCAGGTCCACCAACTTCCAAAATATAATCGACCCCTCGCTGATTAGTCGTAAGCTGTCTGACAGCATCGCCCCAGTCAGGGTTAGTTTTGTAATGAACCACATGGTCTGCTCCCAATTTCTTTAGTTTTTCCATCTTCTCTGCCGAAGAAGTGGTAGCAATCACAGTAGCACCAGCAGCCTTTGCAAACTAATCGCACCCAAACCAATCAGCGGAGAGAGCAATGCATATTGGTAATTTCTAAGGACACGTACCTGCAATCCAAAGATACTAACACCACCAGTTCCTTGGACCAAAACTGTCTGACCTGGTTGGAGAGGTTTAAGGCCATAAAGAGCATTCCAACTTGTAAGAGCAGCACATGGAAGAGTACTGGCCTCGACCGCATTCAGATTTGAAGGAGCTTTGACTAGACCTGACTCCTTAAAGACTCCATATTCTCGCAACACCCCATCAATGGTCCCCCAAACGCCTGTAGATGACGCTTCAGGATCAATATCTCCAGATTGGTGGCCCTGGTTGAATAATGTTAGAACCATATCACCTTTCTTAAATTCAATAACCCTTTTGCCAACATCCACCACTTCACCAGCTCCGTCCGATACTGGGACTATCGGATACTTGTGCGCAAATGGAAAAGTGCCCTATTCAAAAATCAGAGTGGGATTGAAGTAATTTCGACGAGTAGCACTTCCTACTTTTGCAATGGCTAGGTCACGGAAGTTGATCGATGCAGCCTTAAACTTGATCAATACTTCATCGTCGCCAACTTTTGGAACTGGAACATTCATATATCTCATCCCGCTGAAATCACTTTCTGGAGCATCTATAGACCACTGTTGCATTGTAGAAGGCGCCATTATGTTGTTTTGAAAAACAGTTATGTAGTAGTAAAAGAATTAGTTCCAAACTGACATAAACTTAAGAGTGGTTTGAAAGTTGAATATATGCTATCTGAAAGATAGAGCGAGATTAATTGCTGCAGAATTGTTATTTATAACTCAGAAACTTTAGGCAACCAATCTTTATATAGTCGATAAAAGTGCATGCTGCTATAGCATGTCATTCCGTCTTTTCATAGAATTGTCAATGACTGGTCCGATATTCTAACTTCGGCGTTTCCGCTTTTGGATAGTTGGTGTTGGTTGGCATTTTCATCATTGTGCGGAACATCAATGATAATAATTTGTATTAATTCATATAGTATTATTAAATGATAATTTAGCACGATTAATCTCACATTGTATACAGTAGATGTCTCCAGTATTTCCAGTTGATTTTCCAGATAGTCATTAACTTCGGCATTCGAAATAGAAAGCCGAAATGCCCAATCACCGAACTATGACTAATTATCCGCACATACAAACCAAAGAAAGATCACAGGAATAGAGTCGAGAAATGAATCGCCGGTATGGGCAGCAGCTAATATATTACGCACAATTACAAAAACCTGGTTGCAATCAATCCTCATCTACAGTTCCTCGTATTTTTTCTTCCCTCTTTTCTTTCTCTCCAATGCTCCGTATTCGCTCTTCAAATTCAGAAGTCTCCCTACAGTTATTTCCTCTATCTCCCCGAGCCTCTGTCCGCTTCGACGACACGTTTTTCTATAGCTTTAATGTCTCACCTAAATCCGAAGATCTCATATCTCTTACCCAGTGTCAATTCGAAAATCAAGCATTTAGTTTCCTGCACTTTCAAGATCTAATCTCTTTACTTAAAAGCATTTAATGCCTTTCGTTCCGATGATCCCCCCTTTATTACTAATCTCATTTGATTTGCGCTACAGAGGTAGTAGCTTAGTATAATCGAAGATAAGAGGCTTTAAGTTAATACCTCCACAAGGCTGAATATTCTCAAACAGACGGTTTAAACGCACCGGAATTATACATATTATGAAATATTCTTCCTATCTTATGCGTTAGGTTCGTAAGGCTGGGGTTTATTCACATTTGATTGCATACTGGAGTGAGAGGGAATAGGGGGCGCTTCATCATGTTTCATTAAAGGGCTAATGGATTATTTTCAGTTGTCAGGCTATTCACGTATTTATAGAGAAATTTTTGAAGTGTTAACATTTGTAGCCTTGCTGTGTATGTATGCTAAGTCTCGCGCGTCTTGGGAACAGACTATGATAACAATGGTCCGGACTGGCAATTCAGAAGTGGCCAGGCAACATAAGAGAGACATCTTTCAAGAAATAACACGTGTGACCTTGTATAATAAAAACAGCCTCTATATTGGGATTCATAAGCCGTAAGCAAGAAGGTATAATCATAGCCGTCTAAACAATATTATTTTCTTTAATAGTCGAGTGACAAATCTCTCGTATGTGAGAATAAGTCAACCACAACGGCAAGACACGAATCACAGCAAACGTGTGATATAAAAGACGATTGCTCTCATTATTGCCTCCACTTACATAGCGCCTATTCATCGCTATGGATGCTACTGTTCATATATCTCTTGCTGTAGCCCTTTGTTCACCTAACCATAATACATCCAACCCTCAACTAATTTGATTCAACATAACAATACAACTTCTTATAAAATAATTGTTATTATTTCATAATACTTAACATCTAATATCCGCGGATCAACTCGGTAAAGATTACAGATCACGTATTTCCTGCTTAGAAATCTTACAAATGTGTGAAATGGAAAACGGAGCGGAGATCTGGTGTAACGCAGAGATACACCGAGACTTGGTAACCTGGCAAAGTTGACAAATGCCGCTTTGCCGGGCTAGAACGCTGCGTTTACAGCTAAACGGCCTCACGGGTTAACACTCAATAAAAGCACAAAATCAAGCAGTGGGACGGATTCGACCTGTGATAGTCCACGTTATTATTATAGACCGAACAATATTAGAATAACTTGAATAATATATCACTAGATTTGAATAATAGATTTTTAAGACTTGATTAGACTAAAATTACCCTCTGTATTCTAATCTAATCTAATCAGTCCTAACACTGTATTTACTTTAGCCGTTAAAAACACCTCCATATGAACCTTAAGCTAATAATACAACATGGAGTTTTTACCCCGCATTGCTTACTTCTATCTCTCCGAGATCTGCGTTTCCGCACAGCTTATAGCTGCTTAATATTGCGACTATGCTCTGGGATATGTCTATACAGCTCTGTTAAGTTGACGTACGCTCTCAACATTATTGTCACCTAAACTTCATGATGACTGATAACTCGAATGATAAGAATGAATCTTCCAATCGAGCCTGCGAGACTTGTAATCGGTTTGCTCTCCCGTCACTTGACCCTCATGATGTTGCTAACATGTGCCTAGCAAAAAAATAAAATGTAGGTATTATATAATCATTTCGTAGCTCAAAAGGAAGTTTAAAGTTATATTTAGGTGATATGAAGAGGCCAGCCTGCTCTTCTTGTGTAAAATTTGAGTTGAGCTGCATATTTCCGACTCATCGGAAAAGGCCCGTTGTAAAGCGACCTCGAGGGGTATTGAAGAACAAGTCTATTCAGATGCTGGACCCGGAAAAGATCCGTAGGTTTTTAGATTCCTTAGTTTTCTTGATGATGAAAATAATTGCTAACCAATACGCAAAGAACGACTGACCGACATTCTCGAGCAAATTGATGTCGACAGCTTGTACAAGCTGAAAAGACACCATAGTCTCTCACCAGGAGAAGAGCAACCAACGTTGTTGGGTGCAGTTCAATCAAAAATAGTGCGGCCTTCTCAGCCAGAACCGCTGATTGGTGAAGCTCTGCACCATAGTCATCTCACTCCTGTAGCATTTCAGCCCAGCGACGAAACGAGCCATCCTTGGGAAGAATGCCCAGTTGCTGATTCATGGACATTTTCTTCTAATGAGGACATATCAAGCTCTGTGCCAGAACTTTTAACTTCTGGTCAGTTTGAACAAGCTCAACGCGAACACACAATTCTCACCGGCCAAAATGTGTCTGAATTCTCTTTTGATCTCAACAACTTGAAAGGAATTCCGCTCTTACAACCAGAAAGTCTCAAGGGCGATGTTACCTCCGAATCTGATAACTTTCGGGAGTTATGTTCTATCTCTTGTTCAATGGAACTAGCAGATCAATTGTGAGTTTTAGCTTAGTTGGTTATTTCTGTTACTTACACTTTTGACGGGTGATAGAATTGATCTGTATTTTAACACAGTTCAAGTATATTTGCCTTTATTTCATCGACCTACCTTTGAATCATGTTATCGCGATGAATTGAGACCACGACTAGCAATCGGTGAACCAATTGACGAGGCCTCGGCTTTAATATTAAACGGAATGTTTGCCCTATCTGCTCGATTTTCCAGTTCTGGTGAACTTGATTCGAGCCCAGTTAAGAATCGAGGTGATCGGTTTGCCAAGAGCTCTTTCCAACTATTCAATTTCACATGTAATGGAGCAGCGGCTGGTTGGCCTTCTATGAAGAAATTGCAAGGTAGTATACTCTTCACTTATTACGTTTTCACTTCTAGCCCAAGTTTTATTGGTTATATTGGAGTTGGCACATTATGTCAAATGGCGTATGGTTTATCACTCCATGAAATCGACGTTGACACTCAATCCGTGGATCTTCATTCTGAAGATTCTGTGACCGAATGGGTACTGAAGGAAGAGAAGCGTAGGGCGTGGTGGGCAGTATGGGAGTTAGACACATTTGCATCGACCATTGCCCGTCAACCGTTTATGATTCAAATGGAAGGTGTTCGTGTCTTACTCCCAGTGACTGATCACGCGTGGTTCAATCGTACACCAGTGACATCGGCGGCGATCGCTACCAGTAATCCTCTCGAAGCCTGGAGAACGCTGGAATGCACATTAAATCAATCAAATTATGCATGGTACCTCCTCGCGCATAGCTATGTAAGGTGGGCACTGGAGTTTTATAAAGCGCGAACATCCGTCAAAGACCTTCAACGGTTTATCTCGACGGTCAAATGCCTTCTTTTCAGTTTGCCGGAAACCTTTAATCTCCGTCCACTAACTTCTTCTGACGTGATGGATTGCACTCGAAAAAGTCTGGCTATTTCAACTCATGTCCTGCTGCAAACGTGAGTTTAACCGACCCCTTCTATTACATCTGTTAACATTATAATTAGTTCGGCGACGCTAGCTGCAATGTTGATTGCAGTCATCGAGCCAAATAGATCGCTGCTATCTGATCCTGACAGTGCTCCCTCCTACCAAGCAAACTATCAGAACTGCCTCCAAGCCTGTTCAAGCTATTCATGTGAGATTGTTAACGTAGTCCGGCAGCTGAGCCCTGACACCATACCATTTAGTTCACCATGGCTTGCGGTTGCCATCGTTGGGCCAGCATCGATCCATATTGCCAAGCGCGAATATCTCTCAGAATCCAACACTTCTCTTATAAAGGAGCTAGATATGGACCGGCAAATTCTACTCCAAGCAATCAAACACATGGCTAGGTATTGGGATTTAGCATCCATGCTCGTAGGTATGCTTATTACTCCACACAGGCCCTAATATTCTCTCCACTGTACATTTTCACTCATTACTTACTTTGCAGACTTTGTAAATGCAACAGAATCTAGCGAGGAAAAGACACCCCAACACAATCTAGACAGCTCTATCACGACACAAAATGTATTTGTAACGCGGTTCCGAAACTTAAGGCCGGATATAGTTCAAAACTACAGCCACTGGTGAAGTTCTCGGTAGTCTAGTTATCCAGAAATTATACTGTACGGGCACATCCCTATGTTTAACTGAGGCTGCGAAGGTGACCAGTGTGTAAACGCCTACTACAAGTGCATGAAAGTGGTCCAGGTGATCAGATAATGAACATAGATGACGATCGGTAATGCCACTTCTGGACAGGCTTTCTCGAATATAGTGATATTTCACACGTTTAGCTATCAAGACTGATTCAAATCTTAGAAAACAATTTTCTGTTGAAGCACAAGTTCTTCTTGAATCTAGCATGCTACTTCTTCAACTCGACCGTTGTGCAAATTATAATACCAGCCTGTGACACTAACAGCGGGCTTGATCAGTGGGTGATCACGTAAGAACTGCACGTCCTCTCGAATACTCTTTTCAATTCTTTCCCTTTCGCTCTCGTCACTGTCAACAAAGTGAAAGGGGAGAGTGGACATTGTCTCGGCATACGCACCCGCACCTTCACCGTATGGTCCAGACTCTCCATTTGGTCCATTTGGCTCATTCTTGGCGATCACGTCTCGTACCCACTCGTCAGTATAAAAAAGTGATCCGCAATCTTTGTAGCACATGCTCGTTAGCGCCTCGTCTCAATCCCACTTTATCTTAAAGGCACAGAGGAAATTTAAACTTGAAAACATCAAGTACTCACTCGAATGATGAATCACTTTAACTTCCTTCAAATCAGTCATGACCTGAAGAAGTGCCAGTGATCTGATGATACCCGGATCATTTGTCCTCCCCCCTCCATTTCGGATCGACCATGCTTCGTTCTGCTTTAGTTCAAAAAAGTGTTCAGGCGTAGACCTCGCATCGATACAGGTGATGATTGCAGTACGAGAGCGACATCCACGTTGGAGATCTTGCTCATTTGGCTTGTAAGTCTTTTGAAATTCCTTGTTCGCGCCCGCGAAGTCGTACGGCCTGTACGGAACAGCATCCGCTCGTCCCAGTGTTTGTTTAGCCATGTTATAAATACTTATATAACTGACTTGGCTGTGTTACTATTTGGCCTTTAAGATGTGACTGAGAAGATGAGAAATTATTGGGCATATACCACACGATAACTGCTATCACAAAAACTTCGAACCTTCCTGAGAAAAGTATAAATATACAGTGAGCTATTTTTATGATTTTCTGGAGTTGGCTACTCTGCGAGCACGGTATCTCATTTCGGTATCCCATTTCATCCTGAGTCCCGTACCGGCACATATTTTGAGGCCTGGAATACCGACGCGGCATAGAGCTCCTTTTGTCAGACATGGGGTGAATCACTCTTCGATTGCGAGATTCATAAAGGTGATACTATATAGCACAAATCAGAGTCCTCAGCAATACTTATCAGTCTTTCAATCTTCAATATTATCTCTTGTCTGTGAGAAGCACCTCCAAAAGTAACCACTCTTTCAACCCACTATCCCATAACTTTACTGAACGGAGTAGAATGGCCGGAACTTTTGCTGTAACAGACTATAAACGGTATGATTTCGACGCTGCCAACAAACATTACTCGGAACACGGGTTCCCCGGGCCAGATCCAACAGTAGGAGACCGCTCGCGTAGTGGAATCGTTACATGCTGCGACGCTAGATGTAATCCTGAGGACTACTTCAAGCTGACAGAAAGCGAAGCCTTTGTAATCCGCAATTCTGGTGGTCGTACGGCCGATCCGGGTGTGCTTCGAACCATCACGCTCATCGACATCTTAGGCTCAACTGTCCAAGAGTGGATCCGTGAGATCATGGTTGTACATCATACAGGCAAGCGAGCAGTCTGATTTCTCGATATCTCTAGCCATCCGCTCCGTTTTCTCGGCGCTGCGGCCCACAATGCACGCATTGGCGCCCAGATGGACCATGGCACGGACTTGGAAGCTACACATTGTTCCACTCCCACCGGTGCAAAACATTACTTTGCCATCTGGATCAGGTGAAGAGATTGTTAGTATGTAACGGGTTCCCCAGGGCCGCGAGAGAAAATTAGATAGACTATACCAAATAGGCCATCTCTCCACACATCGCTCAAATAGTGGCTCTTAGGATAGGGCATGTTGTAAGTGACTGATAAGTGGCTTTGTCTTTTACCTGAGGTTGGCTTATTGCCCTTGTATTTACGGGAAATAATTCAAGACCGCGGATCACGCTCTCCAGCACCTCAGGCCGTAGGCCGCGGACCGTGGACGAAGAATTACTGATCACTCAACATTCCACTAGATAGCCTAGGATAACGTATTGAAATAGCAACTAAACTACTAGCCCCCTCCTTCCCCTCCCCCATCCCATAATACTTATCGCCCAATCCACAGACCCTCTGGTCTGACACTCTCATTTGCTCAAACCCCGGTAAACGAGATCAAAAAAAATCATCAGAATTTCCTAATTAAGATTATAAAGTCCTTGCGTGCCCTGTTTAAATCTTACGCGGAGCCCGTGCTTAGGTTGCAATATTCTCCAGTTTTGCCCTTGTAGGTGACAAGTGTTATGGAGGGATAGTACATGTAATTAGGACTTCGCTAAATCTACTGGGCATTTGGATTGATACGCTTGCCAAGAGGGAAATCGGACCACAGCACACGCATAATACAAATCTCGCCTGTGCATGTAAATTAATACTATAGAAAAAGATATTGCAATGCTATTAAATCAACCCAACCGGCCATATTGCTTGTAATGGCAAAGGAGTTTCTCTAGGATCTCTAAGTCAAGGGGATGAGATAGGCAAGCCGGATCCATTAGGGGGTGATTATTCACGGCATTAGAACGTACATGCAAAGTGCCCCGTGAAAATGGATGCTGAAGATTTGCTACGAGGCCGAAGTATGCGTTAGGGCATTGATGAAAATATATCCCAGCTCCACTTGTGGTTGAGCTAAGGTCCCTCCGGCAAAGGGATAAAAGTGTAGGTAGCGCCTGTCGAACTCAGCAGCACTCCTTTTAATATTTTGTACTGCTTAATGAGACCAAGCTCCAGTCCACTAAGCTAACTAGATTGCTGACTCGATCTGCTACAGACTTCCTTTCTTCAGCTGTTAGAACATCTGGATACGGAATGGAAGCAATACTTGTGATGCCGTTGGACGTAAACATCCCTTCGCCGGTATTCATAAATTCTGCAGCAGCTTGATTTGTATATCCCGGGTCACAGAACGGGTCTGGCATCTGGATTCCCTCCACTGTTTCAAAGGCAGCACCGCTAATCACATGATCTCACAAGTTTTCTTCTACACCCAGACTATCCACCAGAACCTCGGCATTATAGCTTTCAAGCAGCTTCCTCCAACCTATGCTGGAGAGTTCTAATAGTTGGGGAGATTGAACTGTACCTAGGCATAAGAGGACTTCGCGGCTGTTGTGAATAGTATATGTAACAGCTTTACTAGTGAACTCGACTCCGGTATGCTCTAAGGTAATCTTACTTGCTCCTGAACCAGTTAAAACACTGAAGTTAGGTCTTTTAGACGCTGTACGACCGTAACTTTACCACATGTATAGAGTCAATTATAGTTCTTGACTCTTAACCAATCGATACAATTCAATGCTTCTGTTTTCACCCCTGCGCTCCCATATGAGCCCACTAGCAAATTTTGACGCTATTATTATATTAACTGAACTCGAAAGCTCTTTCCGCGCCACCCGTTTTTGAGCTTCATGAAGTTACCCGACTTCCATCTAACTTTCGAGCTGAATAGCCGTTTAGATATTCTCACAGCTATGCAACGCAGTGCTTGTGATTTCATCAGAGCTTTGCATCTGGGAGCTTTGCATTCGGGTGAACAATTGCTTGGACAACTGGCTTTCCATCTCTATATGAATCTAATGCATCGTTCACCTTCTGTGCATCTAACCCCTCAATGATTCTGAACTTTGCGGGACGGATCCTCCCTTCGGTCAACCACTGCCCTATATTTCCCCAGAATGGTTCAGCGAGGCCAGTGAAGTGTTCACGAGCCCCGACAACAAAACCAGCTTTCGCCTGCGTCTTCCCGAGCCTTTTTAGCGCCTCAGCCGCGGTGGAAGATTTGTGCAGTATAAGGACAGTAGCCGGGCCAGTACTCCTAACAAGTTCTGCAGCAAGCTCGTACGTCCAACTTACAGCATCAATGACATCAGTAACAACGTCTCTACCGCCGGCAGCAGCATAAACATCACGTGGCACATCATCCGAAAAGCGATCTACAACATGCGTAGCACCGAGCTCTAACAGCTCCTTCTCTCCTGATATCGACGCTACAGCGATGACCTTACCTAAACCAACCATCTGGGCGAACTGCAAAATTAACTTGCCCAAGTTCGATCCACCACCGATGACTACGAGCGTTCGGGATTTATAGTCGAACGTCTTGGAGCGTGGGAACGGCAGAGCCAAGTGATTTTGGTTGAACAAGGTCGTAAACGCCGTCACGGCGTTGCATGGCAGTGTAGCGACCGAATCATCGCTGAAACCCGCCGGAATCAGTGCGCTGTGAGCAACCTGTAATGTTGCGTATTCTTGAAGTCCCGTCGAGTCCGGTGTTTTTGCCACGGGCGACCCCTCTCCAAAGATCCGTGCTCCAATGGAGTACTTGGTCACTCCAGGCCCAAGCCGGGCCACAATGCCGGCGATATTGATAGCCGGGATGTAAGGGAGGTGGTTGCCGATGAAGAGACCCATGTCACGGCCATAAGTATCGTGTGGGAGAACTAAGAGATGTGTTAAACGGGCTGTGAGTACTTTAGGTCAGTGAAGAGGGGAGTACGGACCTTGTGCCGAGGTCACTTTGACAAGGACTTCCCCTAAGCCTGGGTTTGGAATTGCTCTGGTTCCTAGGCTGACTGGTTGGCCAACTGCAGTGACGAAGATTGCTTTCTGCATTGTCTTGGAGGTCGATTTACCAAATGATAAGGTCGAATAGGGAGGAGATATATGTCAAAGGGAGCTTGTCGTTAGACAGGGAGGACAAGGAGTAAGTAGAATGCATTCAGGAGAATATTTGGACGCTCTATATAGATAGATTAGTATAAACTGAGACGGTTACTATGATGGCCCGACCTCTTTGAAATAAGGGATATTCTCATTTTGTGCTTAAACAACATCAAGAAGGATATATTCGGCATCGGTTTGTATGTCTTGGAATACTAATCGAGATTTTACCCTAACGATTAATAAGCTCTCCGCACTCCGTAATTAGCATTTTAAACCATATCCCATAACCGCTACTATGTCGGCCCGCTTAGAGAACATCTTTTTGAAGCCAAAAAATGGGTTTTGGACGACCTTGAAGAGAGCCGTTCTGCAACAACTAAGATATTCAAGGTCAATAGAACAACTCTGGCCTCAGCTGAAAAGAGGGAAGCTTTTTCTAATTCTAGACCATATGGTGGCCAAAATAGAATATGGACAGATGACTAGTTGATGATAGTACTAATACTGCCAACGCGAACTAGCCGTTCCCCAAATGCCGATCCGAGCGAGCTGTGCTTGATATCTCCGAGTCCACTCTTCTGAAGTTATTATAATATGTCACAGTGCTACCCCTCGCCGCCCTCTTGCCGTTGCAGCATTCATTTTTACACTCGATGCTGATCCCTGACCCGGAAACGGCCGACAGTCGCGCAGGTGCCAATGTGAATGAGATTAAGCGTGCCTGGTTATATTTCCACTTACCTCATATTCAGCTCCCTCTGATCTGTCACTGGAGATAACACCAGAAGAGATAGGACTATTGCTAGATTTGGACCACGATGATCTCTAGTAATTATTGTTTACCCTTACCCTTTATTGCCATCTAGTGCAGCTCTAGACTAGCATCACTTTCACGCGATATACTTGTAGTTCAGCTCTAAAGGCTTTAAATATATATATATATATATATATTTTGAATACATAAACACGCTTCGGCACTCAAGTTACTAAGACATGCCCAAGTCCAACCCTTTAATAGTTATGCAGGGGGCTGCTAGCCCGTGCTTCCACTAACCAAGAAAGGAGATCCTCCGCTGCTCGCCACGACCAGTCTAACCCAGATTGAAGATATAACTACCCATAAATTACGCAAGAGAACGTTAGTTTCCGTCGAACAAAAGCCGAGGTGGATATCGAATCGATTGTCAGTAATAATGCGATATCATAAAATAGCACATATCATTGTTAATTTTAAGGCCAAAAGTGGTCATTTGATACTCAGTTACATAGCCGGTATGGACTTTCACAATATCTGGCTGCAATAAGATAACATCCCTCTATTTCGTGCATTGAAATGAGTAATGCTATGAAAGATATCGTCTCGCGGCATCCTACAGAACCCACAGTTTAACCGTCGTCCAATCTTCAACCATAGGATGGATGTGAGGTTTCAGAAATGGCTTTCCCGCCACATAGCCATCAAGGAAACCGTTGACCTTCTTCTCATCTATACCTTTGATAACTTGGAAAGTTGTGGGCTTGAGCTTCCCTTCCTCTATCCATTGTGGGAGGACTTTCCAGAATGCTTTCGTAATATCCGGATACTTTATTGTGTCGCACACAATGGTCTTGCGTGTAAATCCGTCTATTTTGGCGCCAGTCCTAGACACATCAACTTCCCCAACGTGGGCTAGGATAACGAGCGTCCCTTTTTTTGTATTCGAGAGGGCTTTTGCTCCAAGGGTTTGCTCATACCTCTTGCCTCCCACACCGACACAGTAAACTGCATAAATGAGGTCATCTGCTACAATCGTTCTAATCTGTTGCACAATCTTATCTTCACCTAGAGTTCGCTCAATCACTGCAATTGCACCAAGGCTCTTTAGAAGAGCTTCATTTGATTTTGAAGCCACAGCGATAATATTCTTAAATTTAGCAAGACGAGCAAGTTGAATACCAAGTTTTCCTGTTGCTGTCTCTCCGCCAACAATTAAGATCGACTCTGATTGGTAGTTAGACTTGTGCTGTTCAGCACCGAATGGTGGATATAACCCTAGGCCAGTTTCATGAAATAAAGCAAATACCATAGTCATTGTATTCAGAGGAAAGGTCGCAGCATAATCCGGGGAGAATTGGTCTCCGAACGCCATGATCTGATCACCAACTCGAAATTTGGTCACTCCAGGTCCCACCTTAACAACCGTTCCCACGACGTCAACACCGATGGGGGTAGGTAGAGTATCTTTAATAAAGAGCCCAAACGCTTTGCCGGGGCCGTCGTGAGGGTTTACTTTTAAGAAGATCGGAAGCCAGATAAAACGAAGAAAATGTTACCTACAGCCTACAATTGACACTTTGATGAGAACTTCATCCTCATTCGGCTCTGGAGTTAATCTATTGATGAAAACTGCAGGCTGTTTGAGATTTTTAATGACTAATGCTCCGTGAGACGTCATTTTCGAGGAAACTTTGGGTCTATATGATTTGCTAATGACGATTAAAAAGTTTAAAAATGAATCCCCGCTGACTTGCCACCAATTTATTTCTATTCCGTATTAACTTGTCCATGATATACGCTGCCCCCTGTACTAATAATTACTTTTTCTTCGGTTTCAAATCGCCGCGGTTGTTGGCTATTTCGGACTCTGGATTACTGATTTCTACAAACGAGCTTACCGACATTCTTCTGTCCCCGATGATCAGCATACTCATCGTACGTAAGAATTCTGGATCTCAGAGTGCCTATGCTTTAGCTTGCTGGGCGATCCAATTTGACGGTTGATGTATCATCTAGCCCATACGTTAGTAGTGGTGTAACTTCAAATACACACTTCTCCCCTACTTTTTATCTTTTGCACTTGTAGATTGTATTATTGTTATTCAATATAACTACAACTAACTCAATTAACCTTTTTCCAAATGATGTAAACTTTGCCTTCCGAGACTACATATATAGCCAAAGCTATGTCAATAAAGACCGGGTTAATCTACATTATTGGCAAAGAATGCATGTGTTTTTGAACAATCCAAGCCTCAGACCAAACAATCTAGCAGATAATAACCTAAACACAGAGCACTTACTCAATTCGAGCTCAATAACAATAAATTGTGTCGATTGGTTGATTCACGATATGCAGAAGCGAGATACGCTGTCCAAGATAATGAAGTATTGCAAATTATTAAGAACATATCAAACTCCTTCACGCAGAACGAGATAAAATATAGCCAGTAATTGTGCTCAAATACCATGGAATCAAACGTGATAACATTGAATGAGTTCTCAAAAGATGCAAGAACTATTCCTTGAATAGGCTATCTGCTACTAAAGCTCCACTTGAGCGATTAAGTTACAATTAAGGTTACCGAATTTAAGTGCAGTTACTTGTATTCTCGGCCTCTCCTCTGGCAGACAGCGCATAACTACACCGATCGCTAATTCAAAGCTTGTTCGGGCGAATCAAGCCTGGTGTAGTCGACAAACCTTGTTGTCGGTCTGGGTGTGATCTATCAATAAAACGCTGTATGCCTTGACTGAAATCCTCTAGGTTCGTTAGGCGATTATAGCATTGCGCTTCAATCCGCAAGCCGTCTTGGAGATCCCTACCAAATCCTCTGACAGCTGCTTCTTTATCAGTCAAGATTGCCTTAATTCAGTTAGCTAGTTTCCTTTGCGAATATGCCACTTTTACATACAGGCTGAGGAAGCTCCGATATATATCCAGCCAATTCGAGGGCTCTTTCCATGCCCTTTCCCGTTGGAACAATTTCATTAGCAAGCCCAATTCTGTATGCTTCTTCTGCGTGAATGACGCGTCCCGTGATAATCATCTCCATAGCTCTTCCAAATCCAATAATACGCGGGAGTCGTTGCGTGCCACCGTCAGCAAGGCCAATATTCCTTTCGTCGGAAAAGTTAGCCAATTTCGAAAAAGGGTGGCTACTCATAAGTTTCTAGGGGAAGTACTTACCATCGTCGGCACGTTACGCCAAAAGATGCATGCTCTTCGACGATTCTAATATCACCAAAGCACGCCCACTCTAAGCCACCAGCATACGCCACTCCATTGACCATACAGATCATCGGTTTGTAGATGTCCGTCCAGCGAGAAGGGCCGAGAACCCCAGGGGCTTCTCCGCTGCACGTCTCTGTTAGTAAATTATGATATATCCGCGAAGAAATTTACCGATCATGTCTTGCTATTTCCTTCTTAGACCGAGGTGAAAGCTCCAGAGCCCTTGTGAGATCTCCTGTGAGGCTGTAAGTTTCATACATTTAGTATTCCGGAAAGAGTAAATACCGCCTGCACTGAATGCCTTGTTACCAACACCCGTAAGAATAGCAACACAGGCGATGGGATCAACTCTGAAGTCATCGAAGGCCTGACACATCAGTTCTCCTAGCTCTGGACATATACAGTTCATCTTATCCGGTTTATTCATCTTGAGCACCCAGACCTTGCCATCTTTGTGTTTTTCTACTAATAACTTAGAACTAGCCATCTCCAAAATAATGTGTATATATCGGTGGTTTAATGAAACGCCTTTCCTAGTCCTTCAATTGGGAATAAAATAGGAGATACATAGAAATATATAGCTGAGGGTTTCAACCTCAGTGTCTCCAACTCATTGGAGTCTATCCCTTTCTGGCTCGCTACCTCGTCGGCTCGTAAAGTTTCTTGATTACTCACGCCTCTATCCTACTGGTTGGTTATTACATACCTAGGTAACATAATGGCTGATTAACCGAGCTACTTCCCTACTACTTGAGTTCTTAGAATAGGAAATAAATTTATTTGTTGCTACGATATAAGGCATTGATTTCTTTTGTGTCCTTGAAGCCCACAATCTGGGCATGGTGGTGGCCATCGTAGTGCTGTTTGCAAATAATTGACAACTGTTGAAGGATTTAACCCTCTACCACCTTTGAAGCTACGGTTTTAGATCGAGCAATTCCTTAAGCTTCTCCAGCTGTCAATGGCCTTTTACGGATTGGATGATAGCGTATTTTAGGCTTGTTTAGAGAGTACACCACGAAGGAAAGATGCAATTATTGCTGCAAAACGATAACATACCATATATTAAGAATCGTGCAATTCTAGTATGATATTATGTATGCAACTGAGACGATATTTATTAAGTTTCAGACTAGAACTAGTAGTGGTTGTTTATTAATTAGTATTTCTGTGCTAGGTGATGAGGGAGTCATTTGGCATTCCTAGAGAGATAATATTTAGTACCGTACCATCAGTACGTAGGTACTATCCCACCCCCCGAATGCATCCAGTAGAGTTTTGCGCTCGTTCAGTGCTTTGATTGTTCAATCTCCTGTACTGTGAATACTGTATCCATAAGAATATTGCCTAAATAAGGGAATAATGTCTTTGCGTACCTTGCAAAAAGGCTCTCGGTGTCTACTTTAATCCTAGTTTTTGCCCTTGTCGATACGATAGATTTAGGGGGGAATACTGTACAACCAGGCTCGCTCCGCGGTGTCTCTCCCAAGCGTCGGCCATCCCGTCCCTCTCTAAGAAATAGGGCTTCCTTATTTTCGGGCTGTCAACACTAACAATAATGTAGGGCTCTGCGGTAGTAATACCAAATTAGATTAGTGAACCAGCCGAAGCAGATAAGTAGCTAAACAGCTGTACATGCCCCAATGACACCCAGCCAACTTCCATATTCTTCACCTCCTTGACGGCCCAAAATTTGATGGAGACGATCAAGTTCAAGGTTATTATCGTAGGTGGCGGTCCCGTGGGGCTGACGGCAGCACATGCTCTGAGCTTGGCCAGCATTGATTTCGTCGTCCTCGAGCGCAGGGACAATATCGTTGTCGACATTGGAGCCAGTTTAATTCTCTGGCCCCCCAACCTTCGCGTCATGCACCAACTTGGGGTACTCGATAAGGTGCTGCCACTAGGTAGCCCACTTAACCACAAGAAAATCTTTACATCCGGTGGACATGAGCTTTACGACAATAATCCTTTCCGATATGTGGAGAAGAGGTGGGCCACTCTTCGCCTGAGTCTCCTACGTAAAAGGAGACTGATATTTCTCATTTACCTTCTAGTTAATGATCCCATAGTTTCGGTACTGCGCCTGTGGCATTCCATCGTGCTGAGCTTATGAAAACCCTTTACGAGTCTCCCCCGGATACTAGCCGAGCAAATATCTTGACAGGAAAAGATGCCGTTAACATTGAATATGACGAGAGTGGTGTTAATGTAACTTGCGCCGATGACACTGTGCACAACGGGTCAATGGTGCTTGGAGCAGATGGTGTGCATAGCAAGACTCGTCGTTTAATACGCAAGCTAGTGCTCGAATCTGAGCCCTATGCACAATGGGACCCCGAATATCCGTTTATATCGACATATAGGTGTATGTGGAGCTGTATCCCGCAATCTTCGGCGCCAGATGAAGTATTTGAAACACAACATCAAAACCGCTCTATCATGTATATCACTGGTCGTGAGCGTGCTTGGATATTTGCATATGAGAAGCTGCCAGAGCCAACTACAGAACGCGTCACTTATACAACAGAGGAGATGGAAGCATCTGCGAAGACCTTTGCTGAGTTCCCTGTAAACGAAACCCTCAAAATTAAAGACATATTCCCCCGCAGAACAGCAGCGGGAATGTCTAACCTTGAGGAGGGGATAGCTGACCACTGGAGCTGGGGCCGCATAGTTCTTGTAGGCGATTCCTACCACAAATACACGCCAAATGCTGCCTTGGGCTTCGAGAATGGAGTCCAAGATATTGTAGTGTTATGCAACGGTCTACACAGGGCTATAAATACAGTCCCTGCCGGTATTCCGAGCACTTCAGCACTTACTGAACTGTTTCAATCATATCAGACTAACCGAGCGCACACTGTTAAGAGCGATGGCAGCATATCAGCTTTTACAACTCGTCAGCATGCATGAGCAAATATCTGGTATTATATTGCGGCTCGGTATATTATGACGCTGAGTCTTTGGGATTTTGTATTTCTTTCCTGGATTTTCCCTCGGATTGCTAGGAAAACTCCAATTCTGGACTATGTGGCTGCTAAGGAACCATTTCATGGAGTTGTCAGTTGGGAGAATCAGATGAGAAATGCTGAAGCCCCCTCTTAGACATCTCAGACCGGCGGAATAACGGCAGCAAGAAGCAGTCTGCTGTTTCGCGTTACTTTGCCAGATCTCTCTTCACAGCAGGGCAGACCATAAAACATATTCCCAGTCATGTAATATACGCACAATTTTCCCTCCTGCCGACCAAATTAGTATAAAAATCTGTTCCCTCCTACTTCAGGCCTACTATGCCCGCACTTTAATTATTCTGCTTTGTCCGTAGTCCAGTCTGCTGATACACTGCTCTCACGCCGTTGCACATAATTACCTTGCGTCCTTAGGCCTGCCTCTATAGTAAAGTTCATCCGCTCAATGCTCCGGAGGTCCCTTGAAGTCGAGAGGCTGGTACAATATGAGCCGTCTTTCTCGTAAAGTAAACAGCCTGCCAGCGGCCTCCCAACTTCTTTTTATTTAACGACAGCTTCGACCCACGTGTGTCTCGAATACCGTTCAGTGAAAATATTTGCATCTCGATCAAGTCTTTCCACGGCTCTGAATTTGTATCATGCGTTTTATTATGTTGCTATAATTCAACAGATAACATCAGCGGACTTTATGGGGTTCAGCATAGCACTCTAATGGTACATCTACAATTTACGCAATATTACTGTAGTAAATAGCAAACTTTTCTCAAATATCGTAGGATGCAGTTGTAACGTCTATATAGAACCATATCCGTGGTTCCAGCGCCTCAAATTCAGAGTCGTCTGATGTACATCTGCATTTATAACTTCTTGCTTAACACTCAAGCGAATTAGAGCTTCCACTATATACATAAACCATGTCTATATGTTAATTCTCGCGATGCCAATAAGCTCGGGAGTAGCTTCAGTGGTTATGTTGGCCATCGATAATATGGGGTTGTTAACCCCTGGCTCACTTAACTGTGGCGGAAAAGGATTTTGAAATGAAATGGTAAACACTATGATACGGAACGTAAACAGCTTGATCCGCAATGCATAACTTACTATTTTAGATAGCGGTCATATAAAAACAATTTATTAGAGAGTAACTCCTATAGCCGGTGGTGACTAAAATAATACTAATTATACCGGTACATTTAAAAAGTGTTTACCGAAAGAGTGATTACTTATCAGTACAGTGTAAACGAGGACAACAGACCTGACCTGTCGTCTGCCTCGGGATCAAGTTAAGCCACTTAAATAGTAGACAATCACTCATTAATGTTTTCAGCTAAGGACGTTCTTCATTGGTACTTTTTAATACAAGTATCTAGACCTCAACCTTCAGAGGGAATAAATCCGACTTGTTAAAGTAACTTATATTAATATTTACAACGACAATGGAATCCACTGGTCTGCCAAGAGAGTTGTGGAGGCATTCTGCACCCCAAGAGACGAACATGTGGAAGTTTATAGAAGCAGTTAACAGAAAGCGCGGGTTAAAAATAAAAGTATGTGTTATTTACATATTTGCCAAACGATAATAATAATATTTACTCTTTGCAGACTTTCCAGGAATTGTATGACTATTCCGTCTCGGCGGGATCATCTTTCTGGAGCGACGCCTGGGAAGAACTCGCGATTATTCATAGTGGATCTTATGAGGCTGTAGTCGATGAATCAGCTCGGATAGATACCATACCGAAATGGTTCGATGGTGTGCACCTCAACTCGCGGAGAATATACTGTACAGCAATTGTATAGGACCAGTCTCGAAATCGATTGTTGGAAAAGAAGATACTAAAATCGCTTTGACGGAAATACGAGAGGGTGCGACTGAAATTCGCGACGTGACTTGGGGCGAACTGAGATGTCGTGTAGGCCGCTTGGCAAGTGCGATGGCAGTAAACGGGGTTGGTAGGGGTGATAGAGTTGCTACCGTTGCAAGCAACTGTGTCGACACATTGACTGCCATGCTCGCAGTAACATCTCTGGGAGGGCTTTTTTGTTCAAGCAGCACCGATATGGGGACGAAGGGTATTCTTGATCGTCTACTTCAAGTTGAACCAACTTATCTCTTCATGGATGACTGGGCCGTATACAACGGCCGTCGAGTAGACCTCCGGGACAAGATGAGAAAGCTCATGGAAGGGTTAAGCACGATGGACTGTTTTAAAGGAGTTGTAGTACAACCAAGGCTTGGCACTGTGGCAGATCTCACCGGAATACGCTGCTCTCAGACGCTTGAGCAGTTTCTCTCATGTTCCGGGGTTGAAGAGCTCCGATTTGCACAAATGGATTTCAATGACCCATTGTCAATAGCATTTTCATCCGGTACTACAGGAAAGCCGAAGTGTATCATGCATTCAACGGGGGTGAGTTATGTTCCGTTCTAGGGATAGGAGTCAGCTCTGAAAGATATAGGGTATTATTCTGTCTGCAAAGAAAGAAGGACATCTGCATCATGGCATAAACCCTTCAAGCGTGTGCCTGCAGTACACCACCGTGAGTCTAAGCTAGCCATGATAGAGGAATTATAGGTACTAATGGTTAGACCGGTTGGGCAATGTATGCCATTTCGATATTCTCTCTTTTACTTGGTGCTAGGATTATTCTCTATGATGGCTCACCATTCCAACCGGATCTGAGTACTTTTATTCGGCTTGTTGGCAGTCAGAAGTAAGACTCATATACTGGAAACTAGTGTTCGATAACAGTTACTGAAACGATTAGGGTGACACATCTGGGTATTTCGCCGAGATACCTTCAGGAGCTGAAGCAAAATAGTATCTCGCCCCGCGAGTTGACTGACCTATCTAGTTTGCAGGTTGTCACTTCGACTGGCATGGTGTTATCCGACCAGCTTTTTGAGTGGTTTTATGATGTTGGCTTTCCCAAGACCACACAGCTCGCCAATATTTGCGGTGCAACTGACCTGGGTGGCTTTTTCGCTCTGGAAAATCCTCTAACGCCGGTGTACGTTGGCGGATGCCAAGGTCCATCACTCGGGATACCTATCGCGGTCTTTGATTCATCGCTTGAAGGTGGAATCGGCGTTGTCGGCAAACAGCTCTCGGATGGCGAGCCTGGCGAACTGGTCCTAGTTAAACCATTTCCAAACATGCCGGTAAAGTTCTGGGGTGACCAGGGTGGCAAGTTGTATTTTGATGCGTATTTTGGTCGATTCGACAATGTCTGGGTTCAGGGGGATTTTGTCATGATTCACCCAAAAACTGGGGCTCTGATCTGCCTGGGCCGGTCGGATGGTGTACTCAATCCATCTGGGATCCGCTTCGGCTCTTCGGAGATTTACAGCGTACTTGAAGCTCAGTTTTCAGACAAGCTGGTAGACAGTGTGTGTGTAGGCCAGCGTCGACCTCAAGATACTGACGAGCGCGTGGTCCTCTTCCTCTTAATGAAACCCGGTCACCATCTTTCGGCCCAGATTGAGAATGACATAAAAGCTAGCATCAGAAAGGCCTTGAGTGCAAGACATGTGCCCAAATATATTTTTGAGACTCCAGATATCCCAGTAAGTACTGCTTATTCCTACCACTGCCTTATTCTTATTGGATGGGGCTCACATATACATAAGGTTACCGTCAACATGAAGAAAGTCGAGTTACCAATAAAGCAGATCATATCTGGCAACTTTGTTAAGGCAAGCGCGACGTTGCTAAATCCTCAATGCCTCGATTTTTATCGTCAGTTTGTGAATATTGAAAATATTGCCAGGCTGAGGAGCAACTTATAGGCATCATGAGCAACAGAAGATGTACCGCCTGACATGGTATTGGATTTTGCCAAATTTACAATTCTCATTGAATGAGAGCAGTATCCAAGCTCTCAGCCCTTCCTAGGAAACCAGATACAGATATATTAGCAAATAAGCTCCTTTGTAATGTACTTTCCGATACGGTCAATTCCCGGAAACTTCATTTTCCTTTAATATTACTGAGGGGGTCTATAAAATATAAATCTATTCACTGTTGTCGTTGTCTCTGACGGCATCTTGACAGCAGAACAATTTGGCTTCGAATTCGGTATGGCCGGGTATTTTTGGTAACCGCTTTTCTCAAATCCAATTTTATGCAATCCAATTCTGGCAACCTCGATTCTCGTATATTGGAGTAAAGAATACAAACACTATGCGCTGCTTACAGTAAACGAATGAGTTTATGTACACAAAGGTAAATCTCAGAACCAGTTAATAAGCATCATCTCAAATTGCGAGCACTAGTGCTTGTGCGTACATAGGGCTGATACCGTAGCTGAACAATAAGTGAGCACCAATGCCTGTAGGTTAGACTAGAATACCGGTACAGTTTGACTACTGCATGGAGCTAAGTCTTGTGGGTCGCTGCGGGAGTTACGTACGTAAGGTATATACTCTTGCTCTATTAGACTTAGCGCTTCCCTCTCCTAAAACAAGCAGAATTGTTAAGTGGAGGCTTAGCAATTTAAACCTTACTTAGCCCTAAAGACGACCCAGCAGTTTACCAAGTTCTTACTTAGGGATACCGTAAATACTCAAATACTATACTGTATATTCTCAAGGCAACGAGCATCCTTGGCACCAAGCTAAGGGAGCCCACTCGGCAATTATCCTTAAACATGGTATAGCTGTCAGCCACTAATACAACTTTATGGAAACCTCTCAAATTCATGTTCAAGAGGTTTTCTCCATTTTCCTCATCAAACTAAGTTAGCCATTCAATTAATCATACTAAAATCTTGATAATATGGAAGAAGAAATATTCAGGTGCTGTATAGGGAATAGAGGGAACTAGGTTTGATTATTCATATTTTTGGAATTCGGTGGTTTCAGGCCATCATTACAGCTAAGCTGTACAGGGGTGTTTGATTCTCAGAACCTGGTTCGCATAAAGATGGGCCCCTTAACTCGATGCTTGTTGCTTTGAGAATATACGGCATCCCTGTTGACTATTAATTAGACGTCAACATTGGGGGGCGCAACCTGACCGCCTCGGGCTGTGTTAGTCATTGGCGCTGGGAATAGATTTTGTAGAGTATGAGAGTCGATTTAGTTCAAATCATGTCAGATAGTTAACACAGCTTCAGAAGTTTGTTCGATCTGTCCGTTAGTCTCCCTGGCCTTCCCACCGACCTTCGACTACAGTATTCAATCGCAAATGGAGCCATTCCGTATCCATTTTAATCAGACACCTGGGCTTCATACCGATTAATACGTATTAGCAATGGGCCGAGGTTAACCACACGTGAAACTGATATATGATTAATAATAAACTAATGCCGATTATGATGCTTTAGGAGATTCGGATACGGATGGACAGTCATGGGCTACCCTACACCGCGTAATAGGATAATAGTCAAAGGGAGAGTACATAATGGAGATTTCATATCTCGTCGAGAGAGTGTTGCTTCTTTTCTTCCCGAACTCAATAGACCATTTTCGTCAGAATTTTTACTTTCTGCTTCACAAGGGCACCCTGTCTTAAGATATCAAACCCTCTCCAACTCAGAGACATACATAATACAGATCGTAATGACGGCTATAGCAAAGATAGGAATCGTGGTAGGCAGCTCTAGGGCCGTTCGGATTGGTGATAAAGTCGCAAATTTTATTTACGAGACCCTCCTAGCGGCTCCCACAACACCAAAAGCTGAGCTATCGGTTATTGATATTGCGGACTTCAACCTTCCCGTTTTCCATGAAAAAGTGGTCCCAGCCACTGTCCCAGCCATGGCTCAGTTTGAGTTCGAACACTCCAAGAAATGGAGTGCCGCCATGGCCGTTCCAGATGCCTACGTCTTCGTTTCTCCGGAGTACAACTATGGTATTCCAGGTGGAGTGAAGAATGCGATCGACTACCTTTCCACTGGTTTCGTAGGCAAGCCAGTCCTCATCGTGACATATGGGATAAAAGGAGGCTCAGCAGCCAGCGAATCACTTAAGACCGTCTTCGAGGGTATGAAACTTCATGTTGTCGAAACAAGGCCTCAGCTTGCGTTTGCGGGGCCAGGAATGGATGATGCTTACGCGGCAGGAGCAGGAATCCTGGGAGAAAACAGTTTGAAAGAGTGGAAAGAAAAGACAGACGACCTAATTAAAGGATATAACGAGCTGATTAAGCTTATCAATGTACCTCCGATACCAGCCAAGTCAGAATAAGGGGGTAGTTAAGGAGTACTGCTCGGTGGGTATACAGTAGAATCCCGTGGCGGTATTGATTATAAGAATGGGGCTATTGAATGTGGCCGCACGTTTGGGATGATACAATATTAAACTTTTGGAAAGCCTTTCCTCGAATTCCTTAAGCGGATGTGTGTGATGGAAGATCTGAAAGTAGATGTCAGTGTAGATGGATGTAGAGATGAGTTCTTGGTTGCAACAGTACCAGGTGAGATGGTACAAGTGTGAAATTAGTCGTAAGCGTAAGAGGACAGCAAATAGACATCACGATGTCCCTCAATTACTGAAGTACGCAAATACTTCTACGCAGGTCGAAAGAGGTAGGATACGGATATATAGATAATAATAAGAGTAATCGCTTTGCAACAATGTTAGGTATAGGTCTCACTTGCATATATTGAGTTGAGTATGAGGCTCCTATTCTCGGAAAAAATGGTCCAGTTTATATAGGTGTATGAAGAATGGAATTGAATTGAATGTCCTTTCATATCGGGATTTAGGATGGTATCTGATACTCAAAAGAGGTGTCACTTTCCAGATGGGATCTCACCCGGCGAAACGGGCAGTCGAATTCGAAAAGTCAGATAATGGCTAATTCTGCTATAATGAACCCTACAAAATGCAAGTATCTTCTAGTTCAAGGGATAGTCAATATTAGTTGGGTATCCGAATTGTCTGTCCTTGCTTGTTCGTGCCGGAGCAGGGCGGAGCATAGTGCCTGCGAAGAGAAAAATGTATAAACTTGGGAGCTTCAGCATATATATAACAACCAATTTGTTTGGGGTGATTAGTTAGATAATTGTAGCTGAAGGAGTACTTTCGCTTTTCCTTTTCCAATCTGATTGTCCAGCATCTCCCAGAATACCCTGTAGATGAATAGATGTTTATCCCGCTTATACACAAAGCTTGTTCTTACATGAAGTAGACGAAGCATCATATTAAAAGGCAGATTGCTATGTATTATCAATAGCGAGACCTTGTAAATATTTACCAAATTGAGAAGAAGTATTTGACTAAGATTGTTACAACAGCTAAGCATAGTAATGACTTGTCTCATAATTGCCATTATCACTAGGCGTTCCCACTTGGTGGAAGTCCCTCAACTCCTCTTCCTAGATCTTCTTTGAGAGATCGCCCTCTAATTGTGATTTTCTGGCAGTCTTGCAACACAAACAACATTCATGCCCACTCATTTCTACTCGGATTCCGCCACGAATGCATGGTAGCACGCTGAACAGCGACATCACCTCGTTGCATTAGCTGGATCTGGTCGGAATCAAGCAGCAGCTCAATGGAACCTTCAAGGACAACCCCATAGTCAAGGCTCTGGGTTCGGTGCATTGCACAATCAAATCCAGGAGCAAAATCGACAATACGGCATACTGTGCCGCCAGGATTTACCAGACCAAGTTTACCGGACGTCATTAGATTGTCATGCTTCTTTATGTCAACATTCAAGTTAAGTGAAGCTGGGAATTCCGAAGTAGTATAAACAATACTGAAATCCATCAATGAGTCGTCGTATGATGACCACTTCCCCGGTCTTGCTGATTGGATTACAGCTTTTCCAGTGGATTCATTGTGCCCAGTAATATATGCAAAAACTCCAGGTAGGTTTGACACTTGACCTGGTTGCTTTGATCGACTATCAGAGGCCGCCATTGTAGTGTAAGATTTTCAATTGAAATTATTATCCGTCAAGTGGAGTTTATATCTTCTTAGTGCAGTTTCCACTTCGTCAGAAATTATGAGCCAAGATTTATAGCTTTTTGTGGACACTAACTGATTCAACTGACTTAGTCAACAGCGTGTAGATGAATGGCGGGTTATAATCCTTGTTCACTCCGCACGACAAATCTAAAAGCTAATATCAGATATTTCTTGAATCCCAAACCCAGCACGATGTCATATCAGTGACTCATTGCCGGACTATAATATTCATTTGCTCTAAAAGATATGTACTTATAAGATCCGGCAAATAGCACAGCAAACTTATTACATGAACGGTTCAATCTTATATTTATATATAAATTTATACTATACAAAGAGATTCAACAATGTAATCAACTCAGTCCAACCACTTTAATTATATGTATTACCTAAAACGGTAATTCTAAAGTTACGGTTGGCATAGCAGAGTTACGGCCGTATAGGTCTGTAGAACCCCAACGGTTGCCTACAATAATCCCCAACATTGGTGACTGTAAGGATCCTGTGCAGGGATAACCGTCTCCTCCAAATATTACGACGTTGCATACAACAAAAAAGTGGCTTCCGCTTCCACTGAGTGCGAGCAAAAATGGAGGAGCCGACGGTTATATTCGGAATAAGTATTTGTGATCCTCCTCGGCTGTTCGTCATTGCCTAGATCAGCTACTATGGACCAAAACTCGTCTTTCTTGCTATTGATTGTTTTTTTTTGTTTTTGTGTGGTAAATACATCGGTCTTTACTCGACTTGTATCTGGGATATGTATCTGTATAGCAACCAATGCCTACCGAGGAGTCGAGCCATGGCAGCCTGCGTTCAGGGGTGTGACGTGGATTATCACTCTCCGTATATTAATTGTCGCTTGGACGAAACAAAGACTGGTTGTTTTCTTCAAAGGTGTGGACAGCTGACATATCTTCCTAGCTTTTCTTTCTTCTACCAAGCTCTAGCTGACGATTGCTAAGAAAACGGTTAAGAGCAAGAGAGGATATTAAAAGAAGGCGGATTGAAGATGCAGTGAACCACGAGCATCAAAGTTCTCCTATCGTCGAATCAATGGAATATTCAACTAAAATTCAATTGCACGTCGCCAGCGAATTTTTAAATATTCCCTCAACCAAAGGGTTCGAGAATTTACCAATTAAGCCTCAACTTAGACACGACTATCGCTCCATAACTCCGGACTATCTCAAACCTCTTTCATCTGAGTTAGCACCTGAGGATATTGAATTCTTGGTTACTAAGGGAGCCCTGTGGATACCGCCTTCAAAACTACGAGATGCGATACTTTGCAGTTACATTAAGTTTGTTCATCCATTTCTACCAATTCTAGAGCTCCCTAAACTTTTATGTATTTTCCAAGGGCAAAAGGCAACTGAAAACACGAAAATGTCTATATTGCTCTTCCAGGCTATAATGTTTGCTGCCAGTGTTTACGTCGACGTAAACCTGTTAATAGATAACGGGTTTAACACCAGGAGAGCTGCAAGAAAAGAAATGTATCAGAGAGTTAAGGTAAGCTGAAACCTCAGATCTTAATATATTTATCCACTAACGGGTAAGAGTAATAGTTCCTCGCGGAGTTCAAGGTAGATACAGATGAGATATCATACATTCAATCATTACTCCTCATGACATACTGGTATGAGACTCCTGATAATCCGAAAGGCATGTGTTATTGGTTAGGTATTGCTATTACAGTAGCAAATGGCATAGACCTTCACAGAGATCCAGAAATACTGGGATATGATAAGGAAACGTGCAAATTGAGAAAAAGGATATGGTGGTCATGTATCATGCGTGACTCTGTCACTGCGCTTGGCATGAGACAACCAGCGAAGATCAGAGATGATGATTATGACGTACCAATGCTCACCCTGGATGATTTTGATGTTGATTCTTTATCAAATCGTCTTGTAAACAATGAGTTAGGGTCTCAATTGGACCATGCAGCCCTATTACAGCAGCAGCAGGCGTCTCTATGCCTCCAAAATGCAAAGTTATGCTTGATTTTAAGAGAGGTACTTTCAGTTCAGTATACTGTCGATAAAATTAATCAAAGCTACGATAGAAATGGTTTATACACGAAACCGACCATGAGCCTCTTGCCACGAATTAGCAATAATGCAGAACGAGTGAAATCATGCGAGCAGAACCTCCGAAGGCGGGCAGACGAGCTGCCTGATCGAATCAGATGTCGTGGATATTCTCCATCGAGATCGAATCATCCAGACCTCCTCCTCCAACTACATCTCTCGGTTCTCCATATGCTTTATCACACAACCATCATAACGTTTTATCGACCTTGGAGAGTCTCATACAATATGTCCCCTACACGGAATTCTCAAAAGAGCCTTGCTCGAAAGTTCATACAGAATTCGGCAACAGCAATATCGGAGATAGCGAGAGACTTGTACCACATCAGGGGGATATGTTTCTTACCTCTAACTGCCCTCTCCGCTCTCGGGGCAGCAAGCATTTCCCATATAGAAGATGCTTCCCGAGGCCCTGTGACTACTCAGGGTATAGGGGTGTGGCATTTCAATAACTGTTATAGATGTATACAAATTCTCCGTGATTTGTACCCGTTAGCCGATTACGCAGCATGTGTAGTTCAATCTGCGGCCGGAAGCTCGTGTGTTTATGCCGGGGTAACTGGTTATGAGCCATCACGCAAAAGTGGAAAGCAAGCTTATGATCTAGAGAAAACTGAGGCGCTAACTATTCGTGAAGGCTCAAACCTAGCCGAAGCTATTCAATTTACAGGGCTAAACGGTCTCGAGGATGTTGAGATACAAGCACAAAATAATGAATCTCAAGACGGATATGGTGTTACGGTAGGCTACCACTGTAGGCTTACTACAGATGCATAAAAGTGGTCTAGGCGAGCAGATAATGAACATTGATGACGATTGATGACGTTACTTCCAGAAGGATTTTCTCGAATATAATAATATTTTATATATCTAGCTATCAGACTGATTCAAGTCTTGGAAATCAATTTTCTACTTAAGCAGAAGTTCTTCTTGAATCTAATATGTTGCTTCTTTAACTTGTCCGCTGTATAAATTATAATACCTGCCTGTCACACTAACAGTGAGCTTGATCAATGAGTTATCTCGTAAGAACTGCACGTCTTCTCGAATATTCCTTTCGATTCTATCCCTTTCACTCTTGTTCCTGTTATTGAAGTAAAAGGGGAGAGTGGACACTGTTTCGGCATACACATCCGCACCTTCAGCTACAATTTCGTGTGCATATTGAAGAGATTTCATCTTCAGCTTAAACGAGTGCTTCTCTATCTTTTCCTACGCCTAATCTTCTCTCGTCTCAGTACTTTATTTTAATATTACCTCCCTAATCTAACATGAGCCTATTATTGAGCTACAACATTCTATCTTTGTATACTGTGTCTTATTGTTACATCATGCAAAATACCACTACTGCCATAGAACTAGCAACCAACAGCATTCGGCTCATTCCAAAAGCACTACCAGCGCTTGGTCTCGATTGAATAGGGGAAGCCAACGTTGATGATCCACTTCCAGTCTCAGCAGCATTACCTCCTCTTGTTACAGGAGTAGCAGAAGTGTCTCTTCCGTTTCCAGTAGCTGTAGTCCGAGCCTCAGTTTGGCTTGAACTACCACCGCCGCTTCTACTTCCACTACCGTTTCCATTTCCGCCACTACCACCTCCATTTCCGGCCTTTCCAACTCCCTGGGCTGAGATAGTGTAGAGGAGACCATTACCTCCATTTGTGTAAGTGAACACGCTGCCAGAAAGTGGTGAAGTGATTGCTCCAGGCTTATTTGATAACGGGTCTGTACCAGCAGCAGGTACATTTGAAGGCTCGTAGAAGCTAGATCCATTGGTGAAGCCGAAGGTACCGCAAGGGAACTGCTCCATGGGAGAACCACAGGTGTCGAATGTGAAGCCATTTTGCTTCTCAATCTCCTGGATGATTGCTCCACCAACAGCCTCTGGATCTGTGTCGGGACATATTGAGTAGATTCTGTATCAGCGGTCAGTTAGTATGGATGAAGCTCTGCAGAGAGGTAGATGCTTTTGAACGTACGCTGTTAGAGCACCGCTGAGTTCGCAGCACTGGCAACCTTTGAGGGCATCCAGACCCCCGATAGAGCCTGCGCTTCCGAGACATGTTATAGATTCGATAATGGACTGCATTGCATTGAGGTAGACTTGTCCGACATTGCAGGAGCAGGAGTCTGGAGTATTGTCCGGAATCGGGAAATAAGGGACTGGTAGTCTGCCAGTTACACAATTGCTCAGGTAGTCCACAACGTACTCCTGGTAAGTACATTCGTACACCTCCATACTGTTAGCAACAGGATTTCGCACTCTCGTGAACTTTCATATGGGTACGGGTAGCTGAGGATAAAGGGGCTTTTCTGACAAACCTTATTCCAGCAATGTGTCGCATAACAGTTATAATTATCGGTGTAATTCACGCAGCCACATACATCTTTCTCCTTGTCGTCATGATCCTTGTCTGCGTTGTCGGTACATAGGTTGTAGGCAGATGTTGCTTCTGCTTGACATGACTCGAAGCCAGAAGGGTTCGCACATCCCTTGCTAGTGAGAAGTACTACACTTTGAGCGCTCACGGATGCGAGAGCTGTAGCAAAGAAGACAATAGGCAAAGCTCTTCCTGTCATTGTTTATCTACGAGTTGGGTTGGGATTGGACACGAATGAAGGAAACGAATGCAGGAAGTATAGATATTAATGAGGCATATAATAATTGTACATAAAACGCGTCTAAGTCAAAAGAACAGAAACCGTGTACGAGATGGTGGGACTAAAGACAACGAGGAAAGGAGAGAAAGGAGCAGGAAAACAAGAGCGAAATCAGCTAGAGAATATATAACACCGCACAATGAGTCTCTTCAGGTATGATACCAAGAATGCGGCTGAACTAGCCTGAAACTCCCCATTTGCGTCGCTTGTGTCGCTCTCACTGCCTCGGTCCATCCGTGTTTTTGAGTCCCTGCATAACTATGGCAAGCCAAGAGCATCAACTGAGGAGGAAAGGGGGAATGGAGCCCCAAAAAGCTGTTCCGACAACGCCTCTATCAGCACTACCTCTTCCTTGAGACTGGTCTAGGCTACTTGAATCTGCCTTGTCAAGTAGAGAGGATAATTAAAGTGTATAACTGCGCAGCGTCACTTGGGAGAAAGGGGCGATCTGCTATGCATCTGACTGGATCTTCCCGAGATCGGGGTCTCTGGATACTGAGCTGATACCAATCAATCCTTGCTAATTTCGCATGCTTGCATATACTTTCCCTGTACAATTCTCTGGTGTAAATTAAGGTCTGTTTGGGGTGGAGGGGGTTCAGGCCGTTCAAGGGACAAAGTCGTAGTACTAGATTGGTCAGTATTCGACGAAATAAATTAACATTAAGAGCCTCAATGATCTGCTGGCACGAACCAAAGAATGAAAGCGCGCGCCAAGATTACTGATGAGCCAAAAGATACACACAGCAGTAGGCGGTGGTCTTGGAAGTCTTGGTATTGTAGCGGTGCAAAAGTATCCGCGACAGCGTCTTTGGAATCCGCCCAATAACGGGGCGGTGTTGAGATCTCCGAGAGTGCTTATTGGCTGGGATGCACAGACCTGTACAGGTAGTTTTACAGCGGTACCGTGGTATTGTAGGCTTGGTTTTCTTGGTATCAATAGTTCCGTTCAGCAGAACTCCCCCGTGCGCATCAAAGAGCGAGCACAACTCCGGCCCCCAATCGCCGTTGCTGATGTGGACATCTTGGGGCTGGAAGTGAAAATGAGAGAGTCACGAAGGCTGCTACGAGGCCACATTTTCTTCCAAAAGCAACCTTTGGAATACTTCACTCTATTGCCAAGGAGCTACACCTCTAAAGAGAATAACCCATCCCGTGGTGTTTTCATGCATCAAATTGTCGACCGAAACCAAAATGAGGTTGAGAATCCAAGAGCCTGCAGTTTTATCGAATCCTGTAAACTCCAGTTCGATACCTATCTACTTCTTGGATCAATGTGTCCAGGGTATAGAGTAGTTACCTAATATGGTCGGTGTAACTAACTAGTTGGATGTCGCTTTACTCACGCTTATTAATTCACTAACTCAGTACAATCGGCCTGGATCGTAAATAGAAAATGGGCATCCATCTTGGGCAGCTTAGATAATAATATAATTTACGACAGCATCCGAAGAAGAAAGAATCAATCAGAGCTTGTAAATCGATTAGAAAATATGTGCGCATAAATGGAATTTTCAGAAAACTCACTTTTATTTACCCAGTCAATTGCTAACGGGGAGACTCGTTATCTCTGACCAATATAACGGCTTTTGGACTGCCGGTCTTTTCAATTTAACACTTTTCGGATCATCCGGGATGGCCTCTACACGTGTAGTACTTTTGCAGAAGTGTGGTTTAGCCTATCTAGGTGGGCGGCTAATCTTGCGGGGACTGGACTCTAATATCTCTAGGCTGTATACACCAGTATACACGCTAATTGTGAAGGATGATGCCTTATACGATGTAGTTGTCGAATTCGCAAACTTTGATGAGCGTAACTTAAATCTATGAGGGATATATAAGTTACTGGAAAGATTATGATTATGATTATGTCTATCTTCCTGTCTGTGGAACTACCCATATATTAGGTCAGTTCTATCCTATGCTTTATGCTTTCCGGATTTGAACTCGACTCTAACAATGAGTTTGTATTAGCTTGTAATTGAAATATTTTGCAAGATATCTTTAATGGTTATATTTATATGTATATTAACTTGAAGGCTCAACAAAGGAAGTACTGGCTTGATTTGATCTTTCTAAGCATCCCGCCCGCTACTGGTAACTAGTCTATTGGAAGGTACAGGGCGCCAAGTTAGCAGTTGGCCGTCCATGATCGCCCTCAAGGTACTTAGCATTGATTATTAGCTAGCGAGAGATTTAGCTGGAGCTAATGTCGTCACTGATAAGAAAATTTACTGGTATCAATTATGCAAGGCTCAAATTCACTCAAATATAAGCTTAAATAACTTAATATACGGAGCGGTATCATAAATTATCGAAGTATGACCATCGACAAGCTATTGGAGACTATTGCACGCTTTATTTTGGCATTCCAGATGGTACTCAAGACCTCCATTTGCAAAGGAACACTTATTTTGTCGTTCTATATCACTGCGGTCATGGAAATTCTAGTAGAGCAAGTTAAAGGTAACGTTGTATGTACATAACATTACGCAACGGAATCCGATAAAGTTAATTAACTAATTAATTGACAAATATGCAAATCGTTACAAGTGAAATAACCATGATCTCCGGGCGATATCAACCAAGAGTGGGAGATGCGAAGATGCAAGCCTCGGGCTTTGTACCGTACAGGACCGGAGGTGGGAGTTAAGAGTGGGAGCTGGAGAGCTACCTAGGTACAATATAATCGAATAGGAACTGATCGCCTTATCATTATCAGAAGGCATAGATGATGAAGCACTGATGCGTTAGTGTAGCCTTTCGTGATAAAGCCAAGTAGAAGGAAATAGATCTAAAGAAGGGGAATATACTAACATCCATTTAAACCATATTTAAACCAATGACCCTTCAACGATATGCATCCCACTGCAAAGATTATTGATTATTTTCCTTCTCGAGTTAGTAACTTGTACCCATGTTTCCTAATCAATATTTGGGCTGGGTAATACGGTACGTCCAAATCGTAAACAACAGTAGCTAACTTAACTCATAATAAGTTCTTATCAGTTGTGTTACCCGCCAACCACATCAACTTCGTAATTACGTCATAGCGCAACAGTTTAAAGTTAATTATGCAGTTTGGCTTTTTTCGTGGGAATAGTATGGGGGATTTAGTATGTTCATGCATCTTTAGTATGTTCATGCATCTAGTTCTGTACCTATGGACCTCGCATAAAAAATTGCCGTTGAGAATAGATCGGCAAAGATGGTTTCTGCAACGGGCAACCAGATTATGACAGGCCTTGCCGATAATGCAGCATAGTTGTAATCACCTAATGGGAGAAATCAAGATAAGAAATCTTATCTTTGGTTGAATGGGAAAATATAAAGACTCTGACTTACCCTTGAACAGGACAGGGTCATCTACACATCAGACAAGAAGCGACCCAGTCAACAAGACAATCACCATGAAATTTCTTCAGTCCAGTCTCATTATTTCCCTCCTTGCCTTACCTTCACAGGGACAGGTATATAATATGGTGGGAGGATTAGATCCAAATACTAGTGTTATTGGAAATTACTACAATTAGTACGTGCTGCAGTACAATGGACCCAAACATAGTATGAATCAGCTAACAAGCAATTAAGCTGGGTTAAAGATGGAGACCTATGGGACTTGACACGCTCAGACCGTAAACCAGTCACTACTCCATACAAGATCCCGTGCCATGGCAGGCGCAAGGAGATCCTCATTGAGCCATCTCGATCAGCATTAGTAATTGTCGATATGCAGAGTAAGTAGTTTGAAGCATAGCATTCACAGACTTGCAGGATTAATGCGCCTCAATAGACTATTTCTTACACCCAGGTCTTTCGCCTCGTGCCGTTGCAGGAAGAGGGATTGTCAATACTACAGTGGATATGGTTCATGGGTTCCGCAAAGCCGGAATGAAGATTTTATGGACTAACGTATGCCTATCCAATCTCGATCTGCTGCCATTTATAGAAACTGATAAATTTGTAGTGGGGAATTGATGAGTGGGACAAGCTCACACTACCACCATCCTTTCTGGACGGATTCTCAAACAATCATTCAAGCACAAGTATATAATATTTATCCTAAATCGGGTTTAGCAAGTAGCTAATACTTTGACAGCCACATTCTGTACGGATATGGGTATTGTGCCCAATACTTCCATTGCTGCGGGGTTGAAGCTCTGTCGGAATTCATGGAATGCACAGCCTTATGGCCCATTGTTTCCATTGCAGGTAGAGGGTGTGGCAGCTGGAACTGATTTCTACTTCAACAAGAGTATACTCATACACCCATCCTTTCAATATCCTTGACTTACGCTATTCTTATAGATCGTCTTAGTGGACTTTGGGGTCCACAAACTCCGTTAGGGTTGTTCTTGATGGAAAACGAGATCACAACACTATTCTTTGGTGGTGTCAACGCAGATCAGTGTGTGGTATGTACTATTTCTATTCTAATCTGGCTGCAGCAATATGGCAGTACATCTGACTTGTCTATAGTGGTCCACTTTCATCGATGCTTACTTTAAGGGTTATGACGTCGTTTACGTCGAGGATATATCAGCTACTACTAGCCCTTATTATGCAACCCAGATGGTGGTCTACAATGCCAATGGTAGGAGTTCACTTCAATCTTACGTGTATTCTCAATTTTATTAATTAATTACTATAGGGGATGGTTTCCTTGCCAACTCAACTGAAATTTTACCTGCCCTGGGAGAACAGTGTAGCAAATGAGCTTGGATTGTTCAATCTCTGTTGCTTGTTAGATACCGTTACTACTATCATAGAGTTGTTATACATTCTACAAGTATACCTCCAGGTGTTTGGTTATATAATGCCGTATTTCCATGATTCGAAGTATCCCTTGCCTCGTGTAAAGCGTAAGGGCCTGCTGTTAAGAGCAATAGTTCATTGTGATTCCACTTAAATCTCCAGATTATAGATGAACCAAACCTTATCATGTTCTTATGATATCATTGATCTGATTGCTCTTATCTGCTTGTAGAAAAGAAAAGATAGCTGATACCGACTTTTACCAGGATCGAAGTCTCGAAGTATTTTGACAGCAACACCGGCACTGTCGCATAATACTATATATAGAGGAATAGCAAAATACTAAAAAGATGAAGACTATAGACGACTTCTTTCTAGTATTTTGCTATTCCTCTATATATAGTATTATGCGACAGGCATATACCCAATATGTTGAGAATAGAATGTTACATCTAGCATTAGGAAGTAATAAGTCGGGAATGGTATTGCAGCGAACAGCTCCAGACACTAACAAACCGAGCCACAATTTTGCACAGAGTACATCCCAATGTAATATTCACAGTTTCCCCAAATGCAACAGATTTATCGACACCGGCTGTGGGGCTATCCCCATATTCGGCCGGTCCTTTTCCACTTTGAAGCTTTTTACATCTAAATCAACTCTAATATTGAGATTGTATTAGCTAGAAATTGGAATAGTCTCCAATACTTTTTAAATAGCGGTTATACCTATACATAAACTCTCATATATGTCCATCAATAGATCCAGTATTCGTGAATTAGAGCATTAACTTAAAGGCCCTGTAAAGACGATGCTTACAAGTTGCATTTCTGCTCAGACTTCATTGCGGAATATCAACTGCACGATTCTCACGCATGGAGCAATCAGCTGCAAGGACAATGCTGAGTGATCTAATAGCATCTTCCATATGTCGCGAGAGATCTTGATCGTTTCGAATTGCATCCAGGAGGAACTGCTCCTCCCGTGCACAAAGCTCATAATGATCCGGTTCGCCCTCCATGGAAAGAATCTTGTCCTCTACATGCTGGTCAACCACTGTACTCACACGTAATTTCGAGGTCTTTGTGTGGCTATCGATATCTGCCGAGCCGCTCCCGTTGCCATTCAACTTCTCCTTGTCTTGCATGACGATGGACACCGAGCCCCGAGGCCCAATAACATCTTTTACAAAATATGCTGTCTCCGATATCATTGGGCCCCAGCCAGCTTCGTACCAAGCGACCGATCCATCGGCAAAAATAACCTGGAGATGCCCATAATTGACCTGTCCATCGTCCGGGATTTCATCACTGAGCCGAAGACCCATGCCGCGAACTTGCACAGGCTTACTGTCAGTGATCTGTAACATCACATCGACATAGTGCACACCACAATCAACAACTGGATTCTTTACATCCTGAAGGATACGTTTATGAATAGCCCATGCATCACCAGTGGATCGCTGATTCAAATTCATCCGCATGACAAATGGTGGACCAAGCTGCCGGGCTTGACGGATAAATTCGACCCAGCTGGGATGATGTCGTAAGATGTAGCCAACAACTAGCTTGCGGTTCGTACGCCGAGCAGTCTCCACTACACGCTCAGCTTCAGCGATAGTAGCTGCGAGTGGTTTTTCCACAAAGACGTGTGCTCCAGACTCCATTGCCATTATGGCGTAGTCAGCGTGGGTAGCCGTGTGCGTATTAATAGAGACGACATCCGGTTTGAGTGTGAGAGCTTCTTCCATGCTTGACAGAATAGGATACTTTCTGAGTATATCTGGTATCTTCGCCGGACTTCGGCAGACGAGGCCAGCAATTTCGAAACCCGAGTTGTGGTGGTAGGCCAATGCATGGCTATGACCCATCTGCCCAACACCGACTACCACCACTGTTAAACGAGCGTTATTCTTCTTCCCCATTGCTCCTCAAAGCTAATCGGCTTGATTTAGTTTGAGAAATAACTGGAAGTGGCAGTACAGTAGTAACGGCAAGTAATTTCGTGGCAAAGGGCAACTGCCTGGTATAGCCCCTCTGCAGATATCGTTAGTAGATGTCTGTTCTTATATCTAAGATTGGATGAATTTTGCAAGGGATCAAACTTCAAGAACTTTATTAGATTCAAAGGTTCGAGCTTGATTCTCTGACGTGAGATGACAAACAACAATTTTTCTTTTTCAATTCTTCCTTATCCCCGACTGTCTATAACAATCACTAAACACTAATTGTGTGACCCACGTTCCATAGAATCAGCGTAGGTAGCATCGTAGGTAACAAAAAGCGGGGTGACAGGACGAATGTAACGTAAGGTTGAACTACCAGAGTTGAATCACATCTGAATAGGACACGAGATAAAACCTAAGTGCGGGACATTGCGGCATCTACAGCTTTCACAAGCTCCGAGTATGATGCCTTCGACGGAATTCCGTTGGCCTTGATACCAACCCTCGATCTCAGAGCACACCAAATCTTAAATTTTAAGTGTGACATGCTGGCAGCAGCCAGCTTCATGCTACTGTAATGATTAAACCTACGTGAATAGCCGGCCTCGCCAAGGATGGATGGAACTTACAAGGATCTTAACACCGCCGGGTATGTAAGAAGCTAAGAAGCTCGATGGAGTTCCATCATTGATTGGTTTCTATTGGCAGATATGCGATGGTGACCTGTTTCCGAATTGGGCCTGGTATTATTCGGCAGCCCACTCAATCAGTGAGTCGTTTATAGTGGTCCACTTTCATTGGTGTCGAGTTCAAGGGATACGATGAAGATATCTCTGCTACTACTAGCTCATTATGCAGCATGTATGACGGTGTACAACGTCGCCGGTAAGATCATTTGTGACAATATTTTCTTTTTATGTTATTATTAATCGATATTAATATAGGATGGTTTCCTCGCTCACTGCCTAGAGGCACTAGACCCGGTCGTTGATCTTAACATAAATTCGAAGTCATTTGTATCAATGATTTGCAAAGACCCAAAGAAATATCTAGTCCACTAGAGGGCTTGGGTGTAAAATTTGGGACGATATAGGAGATTAACTTGAAATTTCCGACGTCGACTTATACTTAACGTAGCCTCCAATGAATAGCACCAATGTTGTTTGATGATAAATACAAACACATACACTACAGTGAATGCAAATTTTCAGCATCAGTAGCGTTAGAATATACACATCTATTGTTGTATCGACACACTTTATACCGGACAGTTCTCTAGGTAGTCAAGGTGAATATAAAATGACAGGAAAATAAGTGCGACAACTAGCCTTCAAAAGTTGCAACCTGAAACTCTCAAGTGGCAAGACGGTTTGAGATCGAAGTGAGCTTCAGGTCGCAGCAGAAATACTAGCCGTGAGGCACAGCGATTCTATTTTGGATATCTCCGAGCTTATCCTGAGTATATACAGTCTTGTAGTTCAGAAGTTTTCCAGCCTATATACTTCGTAAGAAGGTTCTTCGTACGGGTGAGCTCTATGGAGGGGGTTAGATTTATTCCATATGCATATAGACCGGCTTACTTCTTCAATGCTTCAACTGCTTTCTTAGTAACATCCTCTCCAATGCATAATGTTTCCACTCTAGCTTCCTGCACCTGCTCCAGTGCGCCAATGGTTCCGATGTGGGGTTTTGCAGTGTCTCCTGGACGAAACTGAGCAGTGCCTACTACTGTCCAGCAACACTCAGTATAGTTTCCTGGTCCAGGGTAGCGGCCGGCACCAGCAGAGAAGATTGCCGTCTTACAGGCTTCAAGAGCTGGTAATGGCACGTGAAATACAAGCTTGAAACGTGTGACGGTTGCCATTGTGGGGAAGGCTCTTGCAGGGAATTGGCTTAGTAAATGTAGAGAATAAAAGTTCAGCTGTTGGCGATGCTAAATTCAGACCAGGGAATGATTACCGGTCTGAATGCGCGTTGCGGCTTGCTCAGGTAACGAGCGAAGTTGTTCTATGTGGAGATGAAGCATTCTTCAACGAATTTTTTTTTGTGGTCACAATATAGTCTGTTTGCGGGGTTAATTTTGTCAATAGTCACATATGCGGTCATGAGATAGCGTGAACTCTGGTTTTTGTACCAGCAAGATTTACACCCAAGAAAGATGCCAACTCATATATAGCGACTATGTAACTACAGACACCCTCAGAAATTAAGAAGTCATGAGTTTCTCTGCCCTAATGTAGAGCAAATTGTTGAACATTCCAACTCCTTCAGACACCAAAATGTTGAATTAGTATGCCGCCTATCGGTGATATTTATTGTGGTAAGGAAAACGGGCGGCAACAGAGCAACACTCGAAAGATTATGTTCAACGTAGTAATAACATATACGGACATGAGACGGAATATGAGTGGTAGTTAGCGCTATATGAATAGGGAAGGCCTCACTCGGCTGAATTGCGTCCTACATAGTGACAGGGCTATCTCTCTATTAATCCAGCAATGAGAAAGCAAAATTTGAAGGGAATAATCTAAATACAGCTCATACTGGGAAGGATATAGTCGGTAAAATCTGACTTATTGAGTAAAACCTCTAGTGGTGGCGTCGTCCACTTTCTCTTCCCCCTCCCTTCCATCTGCCTAGTATATGATAAACCATGGTAGTTTCTCCATAGCCACAGTCATTAATATTAATGGTGCGTTATTACTCGTGCTACTTGAGAGACCCGGCTTCAGCGACACAATAAGAGTTTTCTCCAAATAGTAAGGCGCTGATTTTACTGGTGGCAGTGGCTCATGTACACATTATTTTAATCAGACTAATTTTGTTTAAATTATACTAAAAATATAGAATCATTATTTATACTACCTATAAATGATCGATAGATATAGTAGAAGAACAGTTTCGAGCAAAAGAATGGTTATTCATAGGTGCTAGTCGTTGAAAGGGAACACGTAGGAGGGCAGCTGCGTTTGAGGCATCCAGATGCCTCACCCAAAGTTTGATTTCGATGCACACCGACTATACTGGGGTGACTATGAGGCTGGCGCGCGAAAGATGGTTTCACAAGACACGCCTTGCATTAAAAATCGGGCACGCAGCTTCATCGAACCATCTGAATATGCTCTATTGGCAACACGTAATTTACTATTGCTGTACTGTAATTATGTCTACAGTCTTGTTTGTTTATTGTCCAATGTAACCCCATGAAACTGGGCGGCTAATACGCTCTGCGACAGTGCTCCAGCCGCAATGTATTATTATATATTCAAAGTTGTTCAAGCGAGAACATGTTCCCAACTTCCTTTTCATTAAATCGCACAATAACCAGTAGCAGTATCACTCACGGCACAACATTGACACATGAGTGTCTTCTCATCTAAGTATTGGAAAGAGAAGGTCAAAAAAGACTCCGATACTATGAATGGAACTCGAAGTATTTTGAATTCCGTATGTTATATTGGCTTCTTCCATCTCCCTAACCGAAAAAATTATTAATCAAGTCATTAGGCAGAACAAGCAAGCTTGGTGGAGCGAAAGCGTAGCCGGGTACGCCACGGCGTTGTGCCCCTAGAAACGAACCTCCAAAAACATAGGCCGCAATTGCCTCCCCTTCCACTTCCGTCTACAACTTCGACTACGACTACTACTACGACTACGACTACGACTTCAACTCAGTACAATCATAGATATAATGATGTAAATTCAGACGACACCGCAACGCAGGTGAATGGAGATGTTGGGATTGAAAGTGGTGGCAAAGCCGGTAGACATGACTACCAGAGTGTCAAAGCTAATGGCGAATCTCTACAACTGAATGGGAATTCCTCCTGCCAAGCCTTGGAAATTATTCTAAAACATGGATCCGCTACTAGAAATAAACAGTGACATCAATGAGTTGCGCTTTGTTGAAAAGCAGAAACGAGAGAACTGTAGGCACACAGCTTGATCTGACTGAGAAGAGAGTAGTCACTAGTTCTAGACTTCATTTTCGAACAATGTAATGATTTCATAACTAAATATCTCTGCACAATCTTTCATAACAGCGGCTTGATTTCAGTGTGTATTTTCCTCGTTCGCATCGTCGTTCATATTAGATAAGTTACACCACTTCTTAGTCTGTGCGATTGCCAATATATGGTGAGGCTACGATGGATTGATGTGCGCACGCGATTATGCCAACGAGGCAGAGTCTGAGTGTACGTATGACATCCACTTTGTACTGGAACAATAGAACCACCGGTGTTCCCGTTCAACCTGACGCTCACGCTGGCTGCAGAGATGGAGTTGTATACGTGTCCCCGAAGGATGTAGGCCAGACTTGGAGGGTGTGTGGACAGTAGATGGGATCGAATCAGCAAACGAATCGTGTTCACCGCCCACGAGAGTACTATTGTTAATATCAGACATTATCAGTGCCTCGAGGCTTCGTTTTGGGAGGGTTAGAAGGATTCGAGATCAGCTCGAGACACCTTATTCGCACGCTCATTGACAGGAGAGCCTTGAACGCAATAAGTGAGGCTTTCATTGAATCCGGTAATCGTGAACATTTTGGATTCAGGGTTGACGTGGATGCCAGACATATCCTCTAATGCCCACTTAAGTTTTTGAAAAAATTTTCAGATGTCTTTTCAAGCTTTGGTTGTAACCTCAAATACTCCTTAGCACCCATCTTCTAATTTATCTGTCTCTTGAAATATCTGTTGTCTTAGGCTGTAACTTGCAATATTCTCAATAATAATCTTGAAGAGAGGCTGCAAGGAAGCAACTTTGAGGCTGATCTGTCAAAACTACTTTGTGGAGTAATACCTGCACGGTTCCTGAACGCCAAAACCGAATAATGTTATAGTAAATTTTGGATAATTATTCTAGAAGTTACTTCTGATCAGGCTATGGCTCGATCTATACAAAGGTGGGAAGGTCAAACTCTGGTCCATATGCACGTTGGGCAACGTCGTACAGCAGATGTGTTAGCTGTTTACTGGTTCCTTTGTGGGGGGATGGGCCCGATAAAACAAGATCATGGAAAACCAGTCTTTCAATAGGGGTGGCTGAAGCACCAATAGATCTGGAACTTTCTCGTTACTATTTCAGCGTAATTTACGACCAGCTAGCGAATATGCTTGCTTATCTTGTGCATGATTGAAAAATGTGTTGGAAGTAGCATATATCTACAGAGCCGTACTGGAAATGTCTTTATATGAGAATAATAAAGTTGGCCTACTTCCTAATCACAACTCTCAGTATCCACTGCTGTCGTTGTTTAATGCTCTATATTCTTTAGCTGGTGTCTTCCTATAAGAACAATGGCTCCCTCAGCAACTGATGAGTCTAACTCCTCAACCAGACCCACTGGATCTGCTCTATATTGCGGCATACAATCTAGTGGCAGATCTACTCAGATCAATGGGAATATATCTATTTCCATATTTGGCAATAGCTCTCTTGAAAGCAAGAATCTGGTAGATTTCCTTAGGGGGATTGTACCGGCACCGATCAAGCCTGCTGATGCTCGCGATGCCTTTCTAGAAAGTAAGGGATGTCGATCACCAGGAACATGTGAATGGATCAAGGCCAATGAACACTACATGTCATGGCTCGAATCTGATTTTGCATTGCTCTGGATTTCTGGAGGCCTAGGAAAGGGCAAGACAATGCTGTCTATATTTATTGCTGAAGAGATCGAAAGAAATATCAGCGGTCAACTAGCAATCGATCAACAGCCGGTGTTATTGCAATACTTTTGCGATAAAAAGGATCAAGAAGAAGTCTCCACAGAGATTGTTTTGAGAGGTCTTATGGGTCAACTGCTCGAACAACGTCCTGAGTTAGGTATCAAGTATCAGAATGAGTCGCTCACAGACCTATCATTTACAATGTTGTGGAGATGTTTCGAGAAAATGTTAAGTGACACCTTGGCTGCTGGCGTCTATTGTATCCTTGATGGCTTGGATGAGTGTAACGAAGACTCTTTAGAACAACTGTTAAAGAGCCTAAACGGATTCATTCGGCGAGAATCGCAAGAACGATCACTACACCGCTTTCATTGTGTCATTCTTAGCCGACAACGTTCTAATATCATGTTCGGAAAACTATCCTGTTTTAAGCTTATAAATCTTGATTCGGACATTGATTCGGACGTTGTTAGTAACGTAAGCAACGATATACAGAGCTTCATCAACGAAAGTGTCGAAGAACTGGCCCGGGCTAGGGGTTATGAGGAGAAGCTAAAGACTTACGTCAAGGAAGTACTTATAAAACGTGCTGGAGGTACATTTCTATGGGTGGCTATGGCAACAAAGGAATTACAGAAGTATTCGCCGTATGAAGTCCAGAAAGAGTTGGACAATCTGCCTCCAGATTTAGAGAAGCTGTATATTCGGATGCTGGATCAAATTATTCCTCGGCGGGAAAACACCACAAAAGAGATCTTTCGTTGGGTCACAATGGCGATAGAACCATTGACCATATCGGAACTTGGAGATGCACTAGGAAACAATGCGCAGCTTAATACCGGTCTGGATGTAGAGACAATTACCAAAGGGCAGGTCAGTGACTGTGGGCCACTTTTAACAATCCAAGGGAACAAAGTGGAGGTATCCCATGAATCAGTCAAGGCCTATCTATTGCGCGATGACAGGAGTAAATTCCATATTAAAGAGAGCACCTCGCATTTGCAAATTGCAAAGAAATGTTTTCATTACCTCAAGAGAGGTCTTAGGGACGGGCCTGTTGACTGGGGGTGTAACCAGCAACGTTTAAAGCAATTTCCTCTTCTCAAATATGCGGTCTTTCATTGGACAGACCATGCCCAACACTTATCGAGCTCTGAAGAAATCTTCGACATATCTTTGCACGAGTTCTATGCAATGAACTCCCAACTTCGAAATTCGTGGCTAAGATCATTCTGGTTTGCCAGGACCACGCGAGATCCACCAGTAGGATTCTCCTTGTTCCACATTGCTTCTTACTTTGGTTTACTGGCACCGCTGGAGAAGCTTTGTAAGTCTATTACGTGGGAAAGTTGCTTGAAAGAACTCATCAACAAGAGAGACGAGCGAGGAACAACTCCACTTCATGTGGCTGCCGCTGTGGGGAATGTGGATATTGTCCGGTTACTTCTAAAGCACGGGGCAGAACCGAACACCACAGATCATTATGGAGAATCCATTTTACTATGGGCCCGGACATACAGAAATAATGAAGTAGCAGAATTGCTTGTGAAATGGGGTGCTACCGATCTCTCATAGCTGAGAAGACGATGCTCCGACTGAGAAGCATTAAGCAAAAGGATAAATTGTCCAGTAAAAGTGGACTCAACAAGTGAGAACCGAAGGTCTTTAATAGTCTGTCACTCGCAGCTTATTAATGATTTTTCTTAGGAAATACTTTTCAATTCGATTCCACATTCATCAGATCCACCTACCAAGTGAACAAAACTAAATTCGGTTTCCAAATCAAGCAATCATCTAGGAAACCAGTGCTCTATGTTAACCATAATTATTGTTGTACAAGAACACAGACGATGAAGATTACAACTTATATCCCTTTGAGCGAGAGATTCAAAGTGAATCACAGATATGATGTCCACTGTCAAGGAGGTCTGCAGTGCAAAGTGAAAGAAGGCTAGGTATGACTCTACATCGCCATAGAACTGTATTCTCTACAGCTATATGCTCAAATATAATACAAATTGATCGATGAACCTCTTCAATCTTCAGGGGGAGCCGGCATTTATACACCTGTAGGCCCTGTAATTCTACTATTGCTTAGCTATAGCTTATTGCTACGTACTTCCTTGGCACCCAACACTACCAGAATAAGAAGAGTACTCCAATTGCCTGGCTGCCTAGGCCCTCCTATATCGTTCTGATAACACCACACTACCCGTATGATTACTGCCTGTTTCGCCAGTAGTCAACTAGGATTGCTTAATAGCTCCGCACAATTTCTCGTTGGTCTGAGTAACGGCATAAGATGTCTTCATTTTCGGCGGACAAATATGTTATGCAAGATTAAATTAGCAAGATAGCTCCGTACGCCAAGGCCCGAAGATATGCGCTTAGCTACCTTGTAGAGATTACTGCCCGAAACCTTTGACAAATCTCGCGTAAAGTTAGCATCGACTTGGTTGATAATCCAGACGAGAAATTCATTTATAGAATAGAATTTATTCAATCATCAGACCCTCATACCCGCTCTCGCCGCTGTTCCAGCGTCCCGCGCTCTTGAAACCTAGACCAGTCGCTTCTGGTAATGCATGCATAAGTGCGCGTGGATATGCATAAAATGTATAAGATAACTCGGGGGTCGAATAGAGATGAGCAATAAAATCGCGCACAAATCACAACCAACTCAACGGAAACTTATGACAACGCAAGTTCCAAAATCAAAGACAACCGGGCTTTTCGCTTTTCTTTCAATAAGATCCGTATACCTTCTTGATGGATCTTCGATCTTCACTTTGACAGAGATAAGCACACAAAAAGGGGCGATAGTGTGCACAGTAATAACCTTGATTAATGATAAAAATAGCTCCAGCTAATCTTACACGCTAGTAGAACAAGCAATGCTGAACGAAAGCCCCATGAAGCTTTTGTTGGCGCCTATCGCGGGCCCGAGCCCACATACGTTATTCTACTCCAATATAGGCCAGACAGATCAAATCAAGAACTCGGACTGTGCCGGCTGGCTATGCACTGATTCTTTGCCCTAGCGCTCTATATTACCATGAAACCGAGAAAAGAAGCAACGCGCAATATTGTGGTGATTCAAGATTCAATGACAGAAACAAGTATAAAGGATGCAAATATGTCCATGTGCAAAATTCGGCCGATTTCCTAACTCTCAAAATTCTGATCGAAGCCGGTCGGATAAAGTGGACTCGTAATAACAGGTCGATGGAGGCGAACCTGATGGTATTGGGAGGGCATAGAAGGCAGAAAAGCTCATATGATCTTTTGAGCGGTTCATGTCTGGGGCTGCAAACCGCTTCGCACCTTCCCCAATTGTGCCATCCACGGGACCTGGTTGGCTTCCCCAAAATCCCTCTTGATCGCGTTGCCGTGTCGGAATCGGGCTTCGATCATCCGATAAAGTACAAGAATTTCCCGTTCGTGATGTGTCCAGTTGCGAGGGGCAAGCTGCCTCTTCTTCTGGTTTTGATGTGGCTTCTGATGGACAGGTACTTTCTGGCGCTTTGGGTGTCTCGTCAGGTGGCGATGATTGGGAGGTCTGCCCGCATGTCTCGTGCAGATGCTGCACCACAATGAGCGATATTAGTGGTACGCACACTAATGCGGCTACGATGCCGCAGAATCTTAATCCCAACGATCGCTGCATAATTATGATATAACAATATTCCCACCAGATGATTCACGATATTTCAAGGGATGAAGAACCTATCAAGGAAGCAACTTGGACACAGATTAAATATACTCGAAGCATGATCTCAACTTATACCTACGTTGTCAAGCGAGGAGCGCACGCCGGGAGGACGTAGACCGTTGGGGGAACGCCAGTGCAGCACCGTTGATCGTCCCCATTGATGGCTATCTGGTGGCTGACAAGATAAAGCTGGCCACGGGGTACATCTTTCCTTCACCGAAATGCCCAAAAACTCCATGTCCGGTGAAGTACCCTCAAGAGAGTTATTTTGTCAGCCACGGGACACCTCAGCCGAGCAAAAAAAAGAAATATTGTGCAAAAGGAGAAGTAGAGGGAAATGGTTAAGCAGGCAAGTATTGCCTCTCCTAGATAGCCCTACCAGCAGGCAGGGTGAGCGCCACCAGGCTCCGCGCAAATGCCAATCTTTACGAGTATCACTAGAGAGCTAGGAATAACAATGCAACATTCGATGCATACTGTCCTTCTTTTGATCAGCAGCACCCTGCCGGCACGGTTCCGGTAGATTCAGGACCCCTACCATAGCAACTTAAGTTTTAAGATCGATATTTAATACCGGATTTGCGATACAGTACATTAGCGTCCGGCAGCCAATGCGAACTTGTCCGAGCCCACGAGCTTCCAACTTTCGTCAGTGCAGTACAAGATATCTACAGCCACACAATTCTTTGTTGTTTCGGAATTTTCCCCAAAAAGGAGAAGTAATCTCGCTATTCTGGATGAACGTGGTGTAGTATGCGCCCAACAACAAGCTCTACATCTCGCGTGCATACGGGAAGGATTGGCAGTCTCTCACAAAAGACGGCTCCCTCACGCCATGCCCTAAGCCACCGCTGTACTCCCCTACAGCTCAGAGCACCGGAGCTGGGTTCGCTAGGGACCAGGACCCTGTCTCGCCTGTTCTGCTGAGTGCGCTGGTGGACTCGAAACTCTTGGTAGTTCGTTACGGAAGTATTGAGCTGTTCTGTGAGCTCCACATAGCGGATTCTAGAACTGCTGATCACGGCGCGGCCCTTGCAGGAAGCTCCACTACTACTGCAGGGTACCTCCGGGAGCTTTCCTCCTTCGCCCGCGACGTACCCTGCTACCGGTACGGTACTCAGCTTCCCCTACAGCAACTCGGGACAACGGCATTCCGACTGGCCAGTATTGAAATCCTGGAGTCACCGTTCCGTGAGCTCCCCAGGCCCATAATACAGTAAGTTACCGTACACAATACGCCCCGACCCCGTGCATGAATTACAAGGCAATGTACTTTGTACTTCCCGTGGTACAGTCATTTCCCATTTCAAAACGGCGTTGGAAGCCGTTGGAAACCGTGAGACACATTTCCAATAGCCTCTCACTTCCTCTTTCTCTAGTGATAGCCCCTTGTTGCATGCGTTGCGTACTGAGCAGCGCTCAAACAGTGCTGCTGATCACCTTGACTGCACCAGCTCCCGTACCTTGTGCGCCGAGCGCTTGACAGCTTCGTTTCGATACGGTGCGCAGACTGCTGCGATTCAGTAGGATGGCAATACGGAGGTGCCGATGGTAATTGCGCAGGCGCTGATGCTAAGCCGATATCCGCACCGAGAATATCTTGGGGGATCCATCGCAGTGTGTTGGGTTTCAAGAGTATCTCCCGCACGGTCATAGCTGGTGGTTCCTGATAACATTCGGCTCGGATCTGATGAACGTTTTACGCTTGCGGCGCTGGGATGAGACGTGTATCCACGCCGGGGAGCAGCGTAGCTCGTTTCGTAATCCTGGTGACAAACGTTCACCACTGATTTTGTATACCATGTCTGTGTCTGTTGGTGGCACTCCTATTCGCGACTTGACTGAGGAAAAGTGCCGGAGATAACTATATTACTACTTTCGTACTTGTTACCTCTTGGCATCATCCATGTCATGTTCTCTTTCTAGTAGCTTTAGGCTAGGTCTACCAAAGCACACACCTTCTCCCTCTCAACAAATTTGAAATACAGTATCTCTACAAATTCCTTGTATCACCCGTTGATTTTTCCAGGCCTTGTTTTGACCTCTTTGAAAGACAATTTTAAGTCTAATCTCCGTCCATAAACACCCCTTTACTAGCGCAGAGCTACTGATAGCTTTACATACGTCTGATTTAGGCCCGGGGCCTCGGGATCCATCATCAACACAAAGCGGTCGAATGCGTACGTTCATAGTACTTTCACACAGGCCCTATTATTAAACCACTGCCCCACATCTGTGCACTATTACTTGAAGAGGAACTTATCCATGCAATTCCACGATTGAGCACAATGTTAAATGAGGGGTTAATCGGGGTTGCAGTAAAGTATCCGTTGGAAAACTTGGTTTAGTGTAATTCTCTGTCATACGACGCACGCTCTAGTGCTCCGTCACAGTTAAAAATAACAAAGACTGCGACCGTGCATCATACTTGTATACGTTAAGTGACAATTGATTGCTGGCTAATCGTGAACTTACTCCTTGCCACTTATCGGTAATGTTCCGCGACATGAATGCGTGGAATATGTTCCATTGAACTCTGCCAACCTTTTCGTCAATGCAGCCACTCGGAATCAAAGCGCAACTCTCTTTGGGAGCGAACGGCAAGTGCGATATCAAGGGGAATGGGCCAATAAACAATTCGAGATCTCTTCATACTCTAAGCTACAGGATCTCATATGTGAAACTTCCTTCCATTGGTTGCTCATACGAGACGGGAGATCCCCAGTTCCCTGCATAACATTCATTTACGCCTCACGCACGCAGCTTCACATGTTTCACTCCTCTTGCCATTTCTTACAAACACTGCGAGTACCATTGGTTTGCTGCCTGGCAAGTGTACGGGCTCGCACAAACCGTCCCTCCAGTCCAACCCTGACCACCACACTGGCCATAGTGAGGGACTGTTCCTCCAGATGGATTGGTAGGGCCACTTGGTCGAGATGTGGTGGTTGGAGAGCCCGGGTTTCCAGGGTTGCCGGCAGCAGCAATCTTTGAGTTGACGAAGTTCAGTGCAGCACTTCCATATTCGGTGCCGTACCCTTGATGAGTAGCGGCGTTGTTGCCGTTGCAGCAGTATGGGTCTGAAGAATCGCAGTATGATTGGATCTTGGATGCTGAGGGACACTGGAAGCCAGATGGTCGAGGAGCAAACTGTGCATCAGGTTAGTCATAATGGGCTCATAAACCCGAAGCATCGAATCTGGAGGACACTAGCTACTTACTCCACTCGCCTGACATGTACCGACGTTGTATGACAGCCCTGGGATATGGCGCGGGTCTCCCATGAAGATTGCGGCCACAATCTTGTTGATCGCCGAAGCTTGGATGGGAATAGCTGTGCTAGAAAGGCCTTCGTTGGTATCGCCGCCACCACAGAAAGCATCGTCAAAGATTTGACCACCCTGGTGATATCGTATTAGTGGTTATTTCCCAACCAGGAAAGTGATCGTTAGCCCAGAGGCTACTAACCTGTGAATACCCAACTAGGACGAGCAGAGTGTTAGGACATCTAGTGTTGAAACTGTTGACAGCACTTGCAGCTGCTTGAACACCTTGGATCACGGAGTTGGCGTAGCTGACACTACCGCAAGATGCTTGGCCTCCACAGGCAGGATAATTGATCGCCTCGGAGGTTGCGCCAGGGTGAGCATTGATAATTAAGTTCACAACCGTGCCAGCAGTCCCATAACCTGGAGGTGCAGTTGTCTCTCTGGCTCCAAATATATGGATGTTTGGACAGCCGCTCTGACGCTCCTCGACTGTCAACGGTGAGCCCACTGCAAGACGCGCAGCGAGCAGAAGAGCTGACGCTTTAACCAACATTTTCAATTGATCTTCGCTTGGCCTTTGTTTATCAAAATACTTATGAACAAAAAATGTAATTTTGAAGAGAACAAAACATAAAATCCTTCCGGTGGTGGGTGGTGCCAGTGCTTATAAAATCTTTCTGGCCCCGACAAAATCTAGACCGATGTCCGCATAAGACTTCAGCCTACATTTTAGCAACAAACAGCATCATGAAGCATGCTGACGTCCTTCCCTTTCCCCGAGGGAAAGCAAACTTTAGCCGCTACCTGGATGAAATAATATATATTAAGTCCCCGTGCCCTCTTTGGTCACAATCTAAGACCATAATCCACCACAGGCGCGAGCAACGTGGTTTTAATTACTCTAGCAATTTATTTACAGACGAATAACGCTGTTGTCTGATAGGAAGGGTAAACGGCATAGGAGAGGGCAAAGGTAAATATCCAGCCTATCAGAACGCCGAATGCGATTGAAATACCGAGCTTGCAGGTGCCGTTCTCCGAGCTGTAATAAAACCGGGTATATCAGTGGTAGTCTTATAGCCTAGATCGTGTTTTTTCTATCCGAAACTCTACACTCGTGAAGATTCTGTGGGGGACTAATGTCCAGGGGGCAGTTTAGGCGGAGTGCGCGGTGTGGAGATTGGTGTTGTGTGGGGAAATAAACTATTTAGCCTCTCATGTCCTTTTCTCGGCAGTGGATAAACTGGATTTATTTTGGCCGAACTTAAGGTACAGGATAAAAATTTTGGTAGAACTTATTCCTGATACCCTTTCTCAAGTCACATTACTATGGATTGACCAATAAGGTATTGCATTCTACATGTTTCTGAGGTTTATATCCTTCGCGCCGAAGATCTTTTTGTAGAATGTATCCATTCATGGTCGCTTTCTCATGCACCACTACTCACATAATCTTTAGTGTGTATATATATAATATACTGCAATGCATGTTTAGTACGTAAGTGTTTCGTGTGTGCGTTTGTAGTAATTACATGACTTGCAATCCACTATCTCTATGTCAATTATTCTATCTGGATAATATCTTTGCGTAAAGATATTATTTGATAAGGTCTGTATCCTAAGAGTAAGTGGAGACTATGGGATACTGCTACCAGAGTGACCTGGTTGATTTGCCCAAATTATATGAGAGCTTAAGGCAGAATAAGGGTAGGCTCTTTCCAATCAATAATACCCAAATTTACTGCAGAGCTACATCGTATATTTTTATCTAACATCACCAGAATGCTCTCTTCCTGCTGCTCTTTTCTGACAGACACTCGGCTACGTATATCCTTGCCCTACTTGGGTTTACCAAATATATAACAAATATCATCCACCGTAAAGCCTTGCTGAATATTGCCATTGATTTGTATAGATGACCCAGTAGATTTGGCATTGATGTGTCGATGAGTAGCTGATTTTCCAACGCTTCCATTGATTTGGCAACTTTCATCTCGAGATACTTGCCCATCATATATATTGGATGTTGCATCAATTCCAAAATCACCATTGAACTGCCAAGAGCTCCCACATGACTCCGAGTCTTTGAAGGATTGAGTTTCCGTTTGGTAACCAGTGCCTTGTTGTGTTTCTACCGGATATTGTGAATCCAAAGAGCCTGTAAAGTAGAGTTAAATTAGTATTTTCATGTGAAAATGCAGCATTTAGAAACGCTTCGAAGTGGGTAGTTTTCACTCTTACCGGAAACTTTATTTGGCGCTTCTATTAGAGTCAGAGGAGGAGTATCAGTGGCCTGCTATTGTGTTAACCAAATTTGCTCTCGCATGTTCATTCGAAACCTGCTACCATAGTAATTGTACTACTTACCAGAGTGTAGTGCTCATCTTGATAAGTCTCAACTGTCTGTGGGGGTGTCATGCAATAGTGAGGAGCATTTTCAATCAGCATTCCGACACTATTTCCGATGTCGTTAAGGACTCTGCTTTGGTCAATATTAATGCAGAGGATAAGAGCCACTTTTGCTCTTTCTAAGTTTTCAAAACAGGCCACAATACGCTTCTCTTTATTTCCCACAACAACCTTCCAGAGTCGTCTTCCACCGGAACCTGTAGTGTAATCTTGACGCACGCGATCAAGAAGCTTTAATAATCGTTTAACTTCAGTAAGCGTATGCTCTAACTGGTTGTAGACGTGACGACTTTTCAACTCCTGTGCTTTAATCACGTTCACAGCTTCGAGTATTTCATGTATTTGAGCACTGTATTGAGCTATCCGCTGAGGAGCATCTTTGACGCGGCAGTATACCTCGGATATTGCTCTGATCACCATGAAACTATAATCGATGAGCTGAGAGATGCTCGCAGCGACCCCAAGTGCACTGAGCACTTCAAGGCCTGACATCGAGAAATTCGTCTATGGTGTATTGTGAGAGCGGATGGATGCTCTCCGAGTCGTTTAAGTGGCAAGGGGGTTGGGATGCTATGCCGTAAAAACTTCGGCAACCGACAGAATGAATATTCCTATCTAATTCAAGATTTGATGATTGTTCCTTTTGATTGAGATGGGAGAGCACGTCGATATGTCGTTGTCTGTATTGCTAAGTTCCACAGCCTCGTTTTCAACCCCACAACTCAGGAGGCTGTGTGCTACTATGAAACTCAAGTTACAAGGTCGAAATGTGTATTTCCCGCATAAGTTGCTAATGCGGGCGCTAATTCATGTTCCTTGAATATTTACAAGGTAGGTGTTATACAAAACTGTTCTACACACTGTAAGAGGCATTGTACGGTAAGGCGAATAGCAATCCACGAGAACTGATAATCTGATGATTTTACTTGATTTGAATATGGGACGGGTAAGTATTTAAAACGATGTTGTGAAAGCAGCATCGGGCACCGCAAATGTACCCTTGGTAGGCGGATTTCGGTAGTTACACGTGTTCCTCCGTTTATTGGTTATTGGCTTGCATCGGCACACAGAGCAGAGACAAAGAAAGTTGGGCCGACATGTTTACTTCTGTTGCACCAACCTATCTTTCATTTCTTGTTACATGCAACTACAAAAGATATGGGTCCTAAGAGTGGTATGGTGGATACTCATGGAGCCAGTCTCATTGTCATATCCCTTGAGCCTGAAAAGCAATTAGCTCACCATTACTACGTTTGGATACGGTTTACGATAATCTTTATAGGCCATTAATATTAGTGGATTGCACTGAAGATAGATGTGTAACTTTAGGGTAATCAGGAGATGCGTCACCCAACTCATGACAAAACATGGTATGTATAATAGGCATTCAATATTGGGCAACAACTGGACAATTTCTTCCAGAAATATGTCAGTTGAATTCACAGAGGATTGGAGACTTTATAAACACAGGCGTTATATCGAATACGATTATTGCCAAATTAGATGTCAGGGTACAGCACACATGATTTGATACAGCAACAGCTATCAAGGCCGCGAATTCTCCGTGCCAAACTTTTATAAACAGATCTTTTCATATGGATAATACTTGAAATTACGTATTCCAATTTTAAGCATAGTCATGATAGCTAAAATTGGTTGACGTATATCGTCCACGTGTACAGCCCCAGAAAAGATTATGTGTGGCGGAAAAGGTCGGCAAGATTTGGTCTTTTATGAGAATCACATCCTTGCACATGTCTCTATGATTATGTTATACTAATGTGTAAAAAGTTTAAAATTATGGAACTACTTGTAGGACCATATGAGTGTAGCGTATACAAAGTGGAGGTGACAACGAACTGGCGTGACTGTAAGTGGAACGCATATGCGTGCGTGAGCTGGCGCATGTCTACTACAATAATACCTCCATCCATAGAAAATACTCTTTCTTGGTCTGGTATATGCGTTATTCCTTATGGAACACTGAAATGATTTGAGATCAATACTGTCGCTCATGTTATCCTAGCAAATTTCAAGTTTCGATATACCTCAGTTTCATGCGTAGTTCTGACTTCACACACTTGAAAATGCTCTTGGTTTGACGTTTGACAAATATACTCAATTCGGCGTGACATTTAATTGTCTTTCAAGGGTTAGCAAGTTTTGCTCACTGAATCCAAACTCCAATGAATCTTTTTGGTGTAACCTTTATTTCACTATCATCTTGCTATTTTCATATATATACGGCTCTATTAAGAAGAATAGCTGGAGATGTACTTAGCTGCATCACAGTTGAAGCCGGAAAAAGATCCATATTTGCAGTATTTACCTCCATCCTTGTTCCCTAGGTCTTCCACGTAGCTTGCAAGGAGTAAAACAAGCCTCATGGGAGAAATCGAAATGGGGTTTGGTATTTCTATCATCTGCATCTATATTTTAGAGCTTTGCTTTTATATATTTTAGCTGTTCCTCTGAGAATTCTATTTGGTCCTTCCGGTCTTTTCTTCTCCATTGCTGTTCTATCTGTTTTTGCTCTTCATTCCATTGGTGTGATCCGCTTTCAATCCATGATGCCGCTGCATCTGCACACTTCTCAACCTCTTCCATTATTACAAAATGTCCCGCATTTTGTATTATAGCTTCCTTAACATTTCCAGCAGGGACGCCTCCACTGCCACCACTTCCCATACCTGTTCTTCCAAGTATATCTTCCCTGTGCTCAGCTCCCGACACTGGCGAGGCAGCTCCAAAGACGAAAAGAGTACGTGGTCGAAGGTACCAGAGATCATTGAACGTTCTTATAGGTTCCATGGAAAAAAATACGCTTATATCTTTCGGGTGCTTCACCTGCTCTGACGCCTTTAATCCACTGGTGAAAGGAGTCGATCCCTTTTCTGTGACATTACCTATAAATCCGTCAAAGTTAGGTCGAAGGTAGGCGTAGAGCATATTGTGTTTTGACGTGGCTAGAGTAACAGGCTGGGATGTTGAGTCTGCAGCTACTAGAAGGTCGGAATATGGTTGTGTTGGCAGTTTCCTATACGCATACTTCAACCAGCGATCAAAAACTCTCTGGTCCCATTTCTTATGCGACTTCTTTGCAGATGTCTCCGCCTCATCGTAAGAGGCCCAGACATCTTTTCCAAAGGCTTGTTGTTTGACGAATCCTAGTCCTTGGCAGTCCTCTACCGATTTTCCCATAACCGGTTCAAAAATGATAAGAGAGCAAAAAAGCCTCGGGTGCATCAACGATAGATGGATCCTAGATATATTAATGGATTTTGCCTATATGGATAAGATTCAAAGAACATACAATTGAACAGCCCCTAGGCTATGTCCAATGGCTATCAGTGGCTGCGGCATTCGTTCGCGAAAATGGTTGATCGCAGCTAACAAGTCACGGGAGTGGTCAAACCACGATACTGAACTGGTAAGTCGTTGACTATTTTCTTGCGCAATATTAGGCTTACCATCATTTCCGAGCCTCTCTTCATTCAGTAGCCCGCTGGCACCCTGAGCTGCAGAGTCCGCAATCCATATTGATCGAATACGAAAATTTAACTTAGAGCGCTCGTATATGGATTCCCAGAGAGGTTCATATAATTCCTTCAGCATGTCAGAACTGCAACCAGAGTCTTGGCTGTGAACAATACCTTTGGTAAGCCGCATCCATGTGTTGCGATAATAGTCACATCTCCATCTTGGGGGAAGGGATTGTCTCGCGGCGTATACTGTTTTATGGAAATATAAAGTGTTTCGTTTCTCCCGGTCGACGTGGCCCTTGGATACTCGTTGATGTAGCTACATGGAACAACATGTTCGACAATAGAAAATGGAGATTTCTCCTCAATTGACATGCTTATGGCCTATAAAGTGATTTTTATTATTTCTCAAAGAATTCCAACTGCTTCTTGTCGTCCTGAAGATGGAGCTATTCTACCATTGATGACTCCTTGTTTTGCTTTTAAAGACATCGAAATTTCAAATTATTGATAAGCTAAAATGGGGTTTTCATTGAGAAATCCACAACACCTTCAACTAAGTCAATGTGCTAGTCCTACTTGAGATTATTGACCTTTGACTGTGGATTTCAGGAGCGAAAATACGAAAATACCCCCCGCCTCAGCTATGACCGAGACGCCACTGCGGACGTGTAAACCACCTATAGAAATGCACTATCTATATTGACCGCACAACACGACGGCATGATATTTGCCAACTCATATATTCAGCTAATTAGATATCCACTCGAATTGCACCGCTATAATAGTGAAGTGTGATTAGGGGTAAAGAAGATGCGACGTGCATACCGCTGTTAGAAATGGCTCAAGCTGATTAAGCATCATTTTGCGTGCAATAGTCCATACGCGTCCATTTTTACCCCCGTTTTGATTAGTCGATGCCAATAGTGGAATAGACACATGGCTCAATTCACCCAGATCGAGTTTCAGCATCGACTTAATAAGTCTGAATAAGGAACTGTACAACCATTAATAAATTGAATGTGGCGGCATCTTGTAGGCCTGAAAAGCATGCCGCCGTCTGCATGTAAGTGCAGCAGTATCATTGATTTGCTAGATATATGTATCTGGCCTTGCATTAACATGTGATGTCCTTCTAAATTTCCTTTAATATTTTGTTCGCTATCTTATCTCGTCTTCGATTTAGTATGTCTCTGGATTTTTTGTTGCTCTGAGACAATGGAAGGCAAAAGCAGTTTGTCACGATAGAATAGGTGCATAACTCCGGCTACTACTTCTTCTGTAGATTCCAAAACATTTTTGTGTATTCGCTAGGCGCAATGATTGGTGAGTAGGCATAATGAAATAGTTCTGGTGCATTGCGCCCGCATCGAAATAGCTACAAAGCAAGCCGGGCTCACAAGAGATTTGGTACAGACCACATAATTGGCAAGCCATCTCTGCGATTCAAAAGATTGCAGATTATTACTGTTTTATCTTTCTGGGCTTTTTATCTTTCAAGGTCAGCTACATATAGACAAAGTGAATACACATTAGCTTACATATTCATAGAGAGCGTAAACACGGGAAATGGCCGTTTGCCCGGTTGTCGAAATGGCTCTCGAGGCGACTGACGACTTTTCAGGCGGTCAATGCTGCTCTTATGATAACCTATCTAGGATATAACATTGATAAACTATCTGGTATTGGATATCATGAGCCTTTAGCAAACCTTTACAGCCCTTCGTTCTTTAGGGCAACTTGGGTCCTGGTAGCCCTGGATGCGGGATTTTGGTCTGCAATGCCTATTCGAAATAAGTACTTACGGGAAATATGTGAACTTCTATTCACCGCATATTATTTGATGGCACCAGACCGGGCAGACGAAAAGGTAGCAGGTCGCTAATTTTCTCATTCTTATACCACGTTAACGGAAGGCATGTTCGTAAAGTGAGATCATGCATTACGGTGGAGCACATGCGAACAGCTTGGAACAAGCCAACAACCCGATATTTGTCGTTTGTCACCAATCTCTTACGACCTCGATACATGAGCTATAGTCCAAGGAAAATTACTATACAAAGACCTGTTAATTCCACATACGATGAGCCAGTCACGGCATGGCTGTATTTTGATAGAGATATGTCTGAGTTACGTGAGCAGAGAAACGTGATATTGGACATTCCTGGAGGAGGATTTATTGCCATGACTCCAAGGTGTAACGATGATAGACTAATGGCTTGGGCTGGACAGCTTGGCGTCCCAATTATTAGCCTTGACTATAAGAAGGCTCCGGAATTTCCTTACCCATACGCTCTAAACGAATGCTTTGATGTATATTGTGCTCTATCACGCAGTAGAGGTCAATGCATCGGCCTATCCGGAGAGTGTCACACTCGAATCCTTATTTCAGGAGACAGTGCTGGTGGCAACTTGGCAACAGCACTGACTCTGATGATCGTGGAATACAACAGGTCTAAAAAGGGCATTGAGAGATTACTCTCACCGGAAGGCTTGATGTTAATGTACCCGGCCCTTGATTTTTGCGTTGGAAGCTGGATGACTGATGAGGAGGTTGAATTGATAAATTCAAAGAATATGAGACGTATCACTAAAAGTCTTATAAGACGGAAGAGCATTTACCACGATGTGCTAGCAGGAAGAGAGTCAGTTAATGAGCCTGATCCTTCAGGGTCCAGTAGTCCCTCTGACATCAGCGAATCAAGTGGCATTACATTGAGCCAACCGGCACAGATGGAACGCTTAAATACAGCTAGTTCGAAGCTAGAGATAGGAGACAGGATAGATACGCAACTAGCAGTTTGCTCTGTGATATCGTACACGAACGATCGAATCATAACGCCAGAGATGTTTCGCGCAATGGTAATCCTTTACGTTGGCCCCAATCACAGACCAGACTTACGGAAGGAATATCTACTTTCACCGTTGGTAGCCCCAGACGAGTTGATCGCCGACTTTCCGCCAACGTATTTCATAACAGGAGAACGTGACCCGCTTGTTGACCATACAGTACTATTCGCAGGGAAAATTCGAAGGGCAAAGGCAAATTCAACGACTGCACATAATAGCAGTGACAGAAAATTTGCTGAAGTACATCTCATCCCCGGAATTAGCCACGGATTCATGCAAATAGCTGCGGTGTATCCTGAAGCAAAGTTATACTTTACAAAGACAGCTACATGGATCGAAAGTATATTCCAATCAAATGAATACGGACACACAGATATGGCCACGGCCCCAAATGAAACGAAACTTAGATTATTCAACGAGGCAGCGGTGTCGGGGATGTTCTTCGGTCAACGAGTTGGTGCAAATCTACATACGAAGGAAGTGAAGACGCACGAGGAGCATTTTGGAGATGAGACGGACCCTCTGACCTCTTTGAAATACACTGACCTAAAATATGACTCAGAAAGGGAACAAATTGATCAAGCCGGAAGGCATGGAAATGATATGGAAACTGTTGTCCAAATGTCTCATAAATATAGTATCAGTATGCCAGATGAGGACCTTCTAAGGCGAAGAATGAAAGAACTAGCAGCAGGACTGAGGAGCAGATGAAACAGGAATCATTCAACACGAATGGTGGAACTATACAATGAAGTTGAAGAGAGTCATATTATGTCTATTTTGTGGCTGATAGCGTAATCTATCCTTGTATTAAAATGCCTGAGATAACGAATCTGACAAGAATCTAACAATATCTTCTACCAAAATTTGTACTCTCGTGCGTCTCTATACTCCATATCCCAGATCTAATGCAACAGGGTATCTACTTTCGTACTCCAAACTCCAACCTGTAAGAAATATTACAATTGAACCGAATCTGACACTTCGTTTCAAAATTCAGACTTGTGCCACTCAAATCCATCTCATATAGAACACTCCAGATAGTCCCCAATAAAATATAGTTTCTGTTTAGACTTCAGAGTTTTACTCTACACCATTGTCAGTATGGACTATATACTATGCTATGGGATATAGATACTTACTTGGTATCCGGGCCAATACCGCTTATGCCTTTATTCCATATGCGATTTGCTCTGCCCTACTCTCATACATCTTGTACTTTTCATAGGACTGGAGCAGCTCTATATTTTTGAGGGAGATCTTGCCGTTAATGCGCTCCATGATCCCAAACCTTGCGCGTAGAGTCGTTTCGCATCGCGCTGCAATGTCTTCATATCCTGCTGGGATGATGCCGTGTTCTACAAGATCTCGGTCGGCTTGAAGGGCCTCTAATTCCGCTACATGGGACATACTATTCTGATGGTAGTAATCCATTATGTGTCTTGACTTGAGGTATTCATTTGGGATGATGAGCGGAAATTCAGAGGGCTTCTGGTTGTGATTGGATCCTGTAGAGGTGGGCTCAGGATAGAGTCGAGCCACCCCGGCATGTGACTGTTCGTGAGCCACTCGACGGAAGAATTGCTCCTGATTCTCACCCGCACCACGCTGGATATTTGGCAGTGGGAGATAAAGACGAGGAGTATAAGCGGGCTTCAGTCTGTAAGACTGGAATCTAGGATGGTGGACAAATTTCCTAACTCTGTGTTGATTTGATTCTCGTTGGAACCGCTCCCAGTCGCCATTGTAGTCCCGTCGTCGACACTTGTTCGTAAGTACCTCATATGCGGCGGCAAGCTATGTAGCTAGTTAGTACATATTTATTATATTCACTAAAGCTAACTCACCATTTCTCGATCAAACTCGGTGCTTTCAATGCCAGATTTTTCCTCTCTGATATCGAGCTTACGAGACTTAGTGTTACAAGCTCGGTGAATAGTGACGATGTCGGCATTTTTATCGACACCCAAGAAGGAATAGTAGTCGGTAAAGGTCATGGTGAAGATATATATTAAAGAGTGAATCTGCTTGGGCTAATGACGATACTGCCTTAGAAGTGTAGATGATGTATGTAAAAATTACTGTGAGAGGCAGTTTCGATCGTAGCGCGTATACCAAGAAGACAAGGAGGAAAGTGCTAATGAGGAAACTGCCCAGAATCTATATAGCTGAGATGTTGCCTAGTCGGTCAGTTTCTCAAGATTCGATGACGATATGTGCGCGCATGAATCTAATGGACCAATTCTAAATCAGACCAAAGTATGCCGGTAATGCACAATGATTCAGAGTGGATATGCCACTCTTAAATTGTATTAGCATATACTATAGGTCATATTCTATTAATTCCTAAATAGCATTGAGCATTTGAACCCCATCCCGAACTACACATCGGCACAGTATTGACTAGAGCAACCCTACACTAAACTATGCAGACTCAAAGCCTATCTGAAGTTAACAAGCACCGTGTCATTATTACTGCAATACCTAGAATTAAAACCAGCTCATAGCTGATCATATGAACAAGAAAAGAGTCAAGTAGCTGAAGCAGTCAAACATCGACGGGGCATCGCTACTTCCGAATTAGGAAATACCTTACCGCCTACTAAATGCATCTAGAAAAGAAGATCCAGAGTCTAATTTCTAGTAAGGAAACCATTCCATAGCATTTAGAGTATTTTCATTCATATTCACTGGATAGAGCAACATGCGCCTAACCAATAGGTCGCTTGTAAGTAGAACAAGCTTTTGCTATTTTGGTTTGTGTTTAAAGTACTTGTAGAGCGCACTCGGATGATCCCGCCACCATAACGTTTGAAGACAGGTGGAACAGGAAGCTTAATTCGATAATATATATAGCCTCTGGATACATTTATTACTACTGTCGCATTCCAATCAGCTAAATAATGACTAGAAATAGTACCAATGACCAGAGTCATAGGACGCAAGCCTCCAAATTTAGAAGAGAGTGACCGAGGTACAAATGCGGTGGTAAACTAAGGAAGCGGAAAGGAATACTGTTTAGTATATATAGAACTTAATTAAAATAATACCCCTTAGAGTTTATCACAGGATCGATATGGGTGATTTAGAGCTCTGGGCAATATAAGACATCATATACAGACCTCAGTGTTTTACTTATAGGCGGCATAGGACACAATCATTTTGCAAGAGTCTAGATTAATAAAACAAAAAGGTATCGAAACTAGGCCGGGCATATCTAACTATATAGTTTCATTTTACCCGACTCCTAGATTACTTACTCTTGCTACCTATTCTTGAGCACAACCATTAACTGGCAAAAACAAAACGCCAAACACGTGCTAAGAATCTTCTAACAATCAGGAATGAGAGCCTTAGCGGCTCTTTGACCAACAGTCTCACACTTTTCTTAGCAGTGTTCGTTGCAGAGTAATAAAAGACGCTAGACGATTTAGAACAACCCACAGAGTCACAATCCATTTCCATCTATTCACTTCTTTCAACGATGCTGCTCCAAGCTCTCTGAATCATCTCCCCTCCTAACCTTCTACATATCGTCTACTGGACAGAGAAAACCTCGATATCCAGATTCAATAGCCATGTATTTCCTTCTTGTAGCATTCCTTATATTCCGAAGTACAGTAGCACAACGGCCTTCGAACACTTCGATCTGTGACTACTACGCCGAGCGTATCTATGGCATCAACAACGCATTAACCCAACAGCATCTTGTTCAGGCAATCACTTGTCTCGCGTTTGCCGGTGGCGAGGGCCTTGAAGGAGCCGAGAATGCTACGGGAATACTGAACCAAGGAAGCTTCAATGGTACTGCTGTGAACCTAATCGATTTCTTCAATGGCGTTTGTATGAGCTCTTCCATCCTATATGAGTTACTCAGGTAGTGATTTGCTGATATTTATACCAGATGCAATCTCTAATGTCAATAATCAACCAGCCAGCGTTAACTGGCTTGATGGAGGAGGCATTGATCCGCTGAAAGCATACTTGAACGGCTCAGCAGCGGAGCTTGTCCTATCAAACTCAACTAAGCAATAGTGTGTACATCACTTCGAGCATCATAGTGATATCTAACCCATTATTCCCTTAGTCACTTCTTCAACCATATGGTCTCCTCAGTTGGCACTCTATATAATTGTACCCTCCTCAACTCAACCACAAACAGAGCCAGCAGTCCAGCTTATGTCCACAAATTCATGAACCTCAACCCCACAGCCGTGGGGTACTTCATCGAACAACTCACACTAGCAAGCGTCTACTGTGGAGTCTCAGGCCATGATGCAAAGATGATCAAAGCACAAATGAACAACATGTACAATTTTCGCTGCGCGCCAGCTATCGATGGTCAACTCAACTCCATCTGCCAAGCAAGCACCTGTCCCCTTGCAGAACCACAAGCGGATTGCGAGGCATACGTCAACATCACCGAGAACACCCCATCGTCATCATCCACACAGACTTCCCTGCCTAAACCATCAAACGCAAGCTCCAACTCCAGCTCAAGCGCACCTTCATCCTCCAAACCCTCACCGGGCAGCATCGCAGGAATCAGCATCGCCGCAGCCACAATCTTCCTCACCTTCATAACGATCCTCTTCCTCGTCCACCGCCGCAAGACCATGAAAGCCGACAACGCAGCCACTGACGGCACCAGTCTCGCATCACTCAACCTCCCGGCCCGACCCGTCCGAGGACCCACAACTCCACCGCCGCCACAAATCACCAGGACCTCTCCCACACCGAGTGTCCAGACCATGATCGTCCATCCCGAGGCACAGTCTCCGCGAACGGATCCGCGACATGTCAGTGCTGGAAGCTGTTATTTCCCGCCGGGCACGAGGTATAGTGAGAATCCAAGTGGAGTGCCTCCTACTTTTATAGATGCGAGTCATGTGCTTAGGGATATTGATGAGATAGGTCGTCAACCCCGTGTTCCACTTGCGGAGTTGGAAGCTGGTGCTCCGGTACTCACTATGGACGCTTGGCGGAAGGGTAGGCGTAGGGGTGAGTCACGCCTAGAATGAGGGGGATGAGAAGACTTGCATTAGATTAGATCTAAGACTGAGACTGCGATATAGCCTTTCGTCCCTTTTCACAATTGTATGAGTAGATATTTTCTCTGGTTTCTTATTCCGGAAATAGGTTTTCATGCTGGTATCAAGATGTAGAATTAGCCTACTTAATAAAAAGATGAATTCATGTGGTCTTGTCCATACTTATGATCTTATCTAGTAGACATTCCAGGTTACTATATCGATTCATGCAGGTTACAGTCAGACTATGTTCTACATCATAAAATAACATTACCATCAATAACATTGAAAAGACTCGCTCGCTTTAAATCAGGGTATCATTAAACCATCCTACAACCAACTCCTTCTCTTGGAACTCAACCGATTGAAAGTATCCATCCGTGGTAGCAAGCCACTCGCTTCATGACCCGCCCTCCACGCCATTCCTCCACCAGTATCTCCTGCTACTTCTCTCTTCTCCCCAGCACTATCGGCGAGATAATAATGCCCACTATCCTCCATCGTAACGTGCCAATCAACATCCAATTGCTCCCTATGTGGTCCACCACCACAGCTCCCTCTCAGTCTGTCTGAGGGTGGACTGTTCACTGCAAGTCCAAACAAATTCTGCGTCTCCGTGAAATCCGTTACCAGACCACCTCGTATTAGGAAGTAACCCAGACAGAAAATATTCGTGAGGAAGACAAGAGCAAGAACTATATAGAAAATATCTTGCCAAGGCTGTGTCGGGCCAGACGCATATTGCTGTGAGGACAGAGATGCATTGAAAGGTTGGTAAGTACCAGGACTCAATATAGTTGAAGAATATTCCCAGTAATGGTAGAACGAGGCACCGGTTGAGCCAAGCAGCAGTGTACAACCGGATAGAACTGCAAGAGCTTCTGCTACACTTGGCAAGAGTGGGTTAAGCTTTACCTCGCCCCAGTCCGGAACCACTGGAACCATTTCTGTCAGGAAACGGACGACGGAAGCATTTGCATTTGATATTCCGTCGTTGAAAGAAAGTGCAAGAGTCCATTCCTGCTCCACGTTCCGCCAATCCGTATTCCAAATTATTGGGGCATCCGAAACGGACCTCGAATATGCCATGTGGTCCTTAGGATCTTCACAGTGAGATTCCAGATGGCCACCAGCTGTTCCTGAAACATTGTACTGGGTGCTGCAATGAGGAGAAAGGTAGGAACGTAGCTGACAAAGTGAATATGCCGGGGTTGGCGTCTTAAATAGAATGTAAACGGAGTCACTTGCAGGAACTGAAATATTTGCGATAGAATTGTAATCGATAGGATACTGATGACTTTTTAGTCCTGTCATTAGGCCAAATGAATAGGGAGGCTTACCATTGGAAAGACTGGAGGTTGTCGTTGATACTTGGGGCCCCATTCAAACAGGTCATCCACGACAGTGGAATTCAGGGATCCTTCATCAGACACCTGGACATCATCTTTCCATCCCGACCACGCCACTTTCTGACCTGGAATCGGGCCATCTATGGTTTTTGCATGTGGCCAGGTTGTATATATTAACGGTGCCAACTCGTCTTGATCCATATTGATACAGAGCACGTTCACTGTCGGGCTTACTACCGAAGCTCGAAGCATATACTCCCCAACACCAGCAAGCTCAGCAGGCTGCAATATGCCATTTTTCTCATCATGAGCTGCTTCAAACACTCCAGCGTGTGGCATCGACATTGTTACATTGTTGATAACTCTGTTCTGTTGTTTAAACGCTAAGGTCATGTTGCTTGTATCTGTAGACACCCACGATCCGGCCACAGTGGTATTATCAGATATCATAGCTGTCGCTTGTGGTCGCTCTGATAAATTAGATGAGACACCCTCTCCCGAGCGATTGATTTCAGCCCAGATGCGCATGTATGCTAAGTAGTTGTGGTATGCTTCACCGGCGTGTTCAAGGGCGAGACAAGTCTCTCCAGAAGCGAAATCAATGGACGAAGAAACAGGTGTCTCGCAAGAAGATTGGACAAAATTTGGATTAGCGTAACTACTTTGTATCCATCCTTCCAATACTTTGTCATCCCAATTACCGAACCTAAGGTGAGGCGCTACCAAGGCATCCGATGCGGTGGTGTAAAACATGGCCACGAGAGCCGTCAAGAAGGCAATGACACCCAGGAATGTAAGACCAGCGTGAAGCAGATTTTCCCAGTGCGTAATCATAAAGCCCGGTTGTATGACCCATGTCTTCATGGACATTTCGGCGATGGTGATACCGCGGGAGGCACGTACCAAAGAGCGGCGACTTAGGACTTGACCTAAGAAAGTGACAAATACTGTGACGAATGACACTTCAATCGTTTTTGCGATGAGCGCAAACAGCGTGGATGCTCCAGATGGTGTGATGGAGCCACTGGAATGAATTGTGCGACCGTACCTTGGCTGTAAGATGGCGATAAAAAGCCAAATACCTGAAGCTACAGTTGAGTAGACTGAGAGCATAATTATGGATGTGGAGAGCCAAGTGTTCCGTCCATAGTATATATCTCGGTGTGATGGACATCCTCTCGATAGTGAGCCTATAAAAATATTAGCCAGGACTGAGTATGTTATTTTCGTATAAGTCACTCACTATTACTTTGGCCAGGACTTCCCATATCACTGTCAACCCCTGGAGATAAAGCAGGAGGCTCGTCATTCCTCATTTGCTGATCCTGTTCATGGACGTTCGATATTCCGAGGCCCTCTTCAGTCTGATGGGATGTCGTCGGCTTGGGAGCTTCTTCTTGCTCATCAACCTCGTCAATTCGGTGTTCCACATTGTGCAGCTCCGAATACCCATGTAGACCGTGCATGTTCCAGTCAGGGAGTAAGGACCTGGAGTTCGATGAAGGAGGTGACCTTGGTAGCTTTGGTGTAGTCGGTGATCTCATAGAGATTGGTGAAACCGCAGCACCTGATGCAGCCGATCGAAAAGAAGTGGATGGGCTAGGTGGAGTCCATGATGCGCGACTTCCCACAGGAACGCGAGGGAAGGAAGTACGCTTGTTGAAATTCAGGTTGTTAGGAGAACTCGGCTCTAGGTTTCCGTCAGGGGCACCAGTTCCCTCAGCCTCGTGGTGCAACTCATCCTTAGGCCTGAAAGGCCATGGAATTGGCTCTTGGATTGCTGCAAGGTTCGAGAATTCCAGAGGTGTTGGACCTTCGCTATCGTAGGGGGGCTTCTTGGCAGCCGGGAAAAGTGTCTGTTCAGGCGAGGCAATCACGGTGGGAGAGCTTGGGGTGTGGTCGCGTTGAAGCAGGCTCTCGTTATCACCCATATTCTGATGGGTAGTCATGGTCCATGCATCTGCGTGGTGGATGGTTTCTGTGTTTATTGGGAAATCAATGGAAAAGATGCAGAGAAAGCAAAGAAAGTGATGTGGAAGAAAGCGCAATTATTGATATCATAACGAACAGCTCGAGGAGGAAGCGTAATTAATGCACCCCCGCCCAATACGACCAGGGCCACCAACACAGCTTGCTAATGTTAAGCTGTGCAACCCAGTGGAGGTGACACCGAATAAAGAAGAATGTTTGTTCGGGAGCGGTGCATGATGGCACAGCGCACCATGGAATGCTCGGTGGATCTGGATATGAAACGGGCAAACAGCGAAACAGCCCTAATAGCACAAACAGAGCCACAGCATAGTCTCGCTATTGGGAGTTCGCAGCGAAAACACTAGTGATAGTAAAGTGAGAAGCCTCAATCCTCGTGGCCAGCAGACAAAGGCAGGAATACCGCAAACGGAGCCTCATTGCCCGATCCACAGTTGTCCGCACCCCATGTGGACCCGACTAGGAGGGATGGAGCCAGTTGCATCTGGAAATCCATCAAGGCCAATTGCTAAATATATCCCAAGCACATATTCGTCTTCACTCTTTCTTGCTTTACTCCATCCTGCGCCGCACGAATACTTCTGCGCACAACGTCGAGCAGAGAGGCGGTGTCCGGGTTGGTCATAAAAGACTGGAACAAAGAGGTGCTCCCATGCAGTCTCTCTGGTGGTTGGAGTGGTGCTTGGCACGATGCAGCTCCATCCGCTGCGCCTCCCGAGATGCCTCTTTCAGCGGGCTGGATCCAGCCGGAGGTGATTGAGAAGCAACGAGGCTGGGACTACAACGACAAAGAAGGGTGAAACGCTTTTTCCGCTAAGTGGGCTCGTGCAGCTGTCAAATGTCGCGCATTCTTGCTTAGCTTATTAGAGCTTACTTCCATCTGATGTATCCAGAAAGCTTGTCCTCTACCAATCGGATCTGGTGGCTATTCTCGGAATAAGGAAAGATGGTAATAACTAACCGGATACGCCTTCCAAACACGCCCTGTTTCAATGGATTGCACAACCAGTTTACGTGGATGATACTTAGCCAGTTGTGCATAGCCCTACTGGCGTATTTGGCATTGTGAGATTTTCCTTTTTTTCTCTCTACAACACTTCAGTCGGTGCTTTGATCCTTCACTTATTGGGCTGCCCATGGATCGTCGGTTGTAGATAAAAATGCTACAGCATCCCTGATCACAAAGAAATACGGCTACCAGAGTATCGATCACCATAACCCTGGATGATCATATAAACTTGCAACCGCTTTTGGCAGTCGGCTTCAGAAATCCTTGTCAACCAACCAGGTTCAATTGTGGATTAGATCAATGAACAACACTCCCATAGATGTACTGTCAGAACAAAGATATATAGGAGTATAAGCAGCCAGGCAACTAGAGATTTCCTTTGCTCTGAGAGCGGGTCCCATATTGTACAATCAAATGTGCGAAGCTTGTTCAGCTTCTCATGAAAGCTGTGGAGCTTGGTCTTCTTATTGACCACGGACCTGCTACATATACTGAGGTAGGTATACCTCTTGGTTTACTAGTGAGGTGTATTCGCCTACATACCATTCACTGTCTCACGTAAACAGCGAGATCTCGTTATCTTGAATTTATTATTAGACATAGCAGTTGAATGCCCTCTATTCAATTATCTCTTCCAAAATGTAATTCCGAGTGAATTGTTTGGAGGGGTCCTATATATTTTCATTCATTTCTTTCTTTGCTCAAATAAAAACATATTTACAAATCACCATGAACCATCATTTCCACAAAATAAGACGCGCAAGAGCAGCTGCTGGTGCTGGTGAAAGCTCAAAGCCAGAGCAACTAGAAATACCTATACTTTGTTCAGCTGAAAAACCTTCACATATGACAGTAACTCTGCACTATCACCAGCAGCTTCGGAGAGAAATCAACATGTCTATCAAGAGACTGATTCTGGACTAAGTGCAATTAGTCAATAAGAGATGTATTGCAGGAAGACGTGAGATGTGGCCATATTGATTAGACACCAAGCTATCAAAAGCCTGTTTTGTGAAGTTGTAATATGTTATCTGGCACTTTGGCCTATAACAAATTTCACGATTCCTCAGGATACGTTGACTGTTTACAGCCACCCTTTCAAAACACACAAACAGTTCTTGAAAACATTTTGTGGTTTGGACCACAATTGAAAGCTTGATAGACCCGACATAAGTCGAATAAGACTTCTTCAACGCTGTCTCCAAGCGTTTACGTTTGCCCGACCATCATCGATACTGAAGTTGAAGGGTTATATAAGACACAGATCCTACTTTGAGAATTCAAGTAGACGATCTGGTGATAAAATACAAGAGATCCGTTTCTACCAAAGCTTCAACTAGCAAAGATGACACCGAGAGTAATAAGGCTAGCTTAGGCTATGCTGCCATAGCACAAATGACAGCCTTACAACTTTACTTCTTCGGGACCTATCCGAATATAACGAGTTAATCGAATTAGATTTGGAGGACCGGGTAGACGGCTATATCATGACAGACGAGGCATCGATGACTGAGACAAGTAATAAATGGCTAAAAGAGGTTCGCGAACGAAAAGAGCTGTGTTTCAAGTCGCACAGCCTGCATTGTCTTCTAAGCATCTTCAAGAAGTTGCGAAAGTCCAACTATTAGAGCAAAAGGAAGTCTCCAGTTGCCCGGCTGCTTATACTGCTATACATCTGCGCTACAAGTGATTCGGACAAACTTTAAAACCTGATGAAGAATATGAGAGTCCTGATGTCGATATCCAGACTCCTACAAACCCATACGCTCGTGTTGGATTAGAAAGCATTAAAGCAATCATTGAATTCCTTCTAGGATCGCTCTCATGCCACGTTGGTGATATTACTAAAAATAGGTTAGACACTCAGAGTCAACCCTTCTTGTGCTATGCCAGCGCCACGATAAAACTGGTGAATAGAGAATCTAGGCAATCTTGAAGCTTTGTTTACAATTCGAAGCGAGAAGGGATATAAGTAAGTTTACCAGCGACCAGGGACCTTATCAATCGACACTACCGATTCTGACTATTCAGTATTTTAGATTCAATCCTGAGCATAGTAGGAAAGTCTACATTCGATCTCTCCAGAGACAGGAGGATAATATTATGTGCCCAATCAAGCGTGTATAGGAGGATGCTGAATGTGGCCATGTTGATGGATTGAGAGAGAACTGAGGCTACAAGAAAAGCTATGTACGAAGGGATTGGCTGGAGCCTAGGTCACATAACCTACAACAGCTTGTCATCATATCAGTTATGAGACTTGGGGCCCTGAAAGGCAGCATCGGGAAGATTTTATTCTCTGTCGCGGCTAGGGCCGACAAAACGATACAATGGGTTCAGTTCAAATCCATATTGCCCAGGTCCCCTGATTAGATCCCAATTGGATCATAGAGACGCAACCGTGGCATTCCACTGCTTTACTACAATTACATGTAAGTATAACTTGTGAGTAATAAGTATGATATGCATATACATTAACAATACTGTATTCATTAATATTCTACGTAATATGTGTATCTGGTTCAAAACACGTGCTACCACCCAAATCGTAAAGAACAAAATGCTCTCTCAGATTGCAACCTTGATATCACTTGCAATCGCACCCTTCTCAGCTTCGCTAGCAGTGTTGCTTCCGACAGTATATCCAATTGCGGAAGCCGTCTCACTTGTAGCTACTAAGCCATCTACCAAATATAACTTTCCCAGATCCTCGTCATCAGTCTTGACTGGAATCGGTGACAACGTCGTGAGAGCCCAGTAAATAAGAGCGGAGAAAGTCACAACGAGGACATAGTTCCACGAATACAGGTTTAGGATGCCTTTGTTGGTGACGGAACCTGGCTTCATCGAGTTGATCATACCCGGGAGCAAAGGTCCAATGGCAACGAACCAAGCAATGAATGCGCGCCAGTTGAACCCACGAGTATACCAGTAAATACCACGGGGCTTGAAGAGATGAGAGATGTTGATACCATAGCCACGCCGGACCCAGAAGTAATCAGTCATCATCACGCCAGTAGTAGCACCCAAGAATAGAGTATAAGCACCAAGGAAAGCAAGGAATGTCGTTGCCTTGGCTTGGATCTCCCATGGGCAGATAGCAAAGGAGATGACAGCGCAGATGAACTGGCCACGACGGATGTTGATGTATTTGGGGAACAATCCAGTAAGATCGTTTGCCAGAGGGATAGAGTTACCGGTAACGTTGGTCATAATGTTGAAGAAGACGAAGAAAGCACCCGCGAAGAACTTGCCCGCTCTGTTATCGAAATTATTGATCGTTACGAATGGATTCCACTGAACTTCCCCGTAAAGAACAGATGCAGCCACAGCCATGGTGCATCCCAGAAATTCAGTCAAAGTAACCAAGACCGGAAGAGCAAACAGCTGTGTCATCCAGGCTGCCCTATCGTTCTTGGAATGACGAGAAATATCCATAATATTCACCGCAAAGGTAGCGTTGCCGGAAATAGCAGCATTAACACAGATTCCAAAGAGATAGCCAACGGACATTCCATCTGTAGGGAGAGATGGACGGGTCCAAACCTCAGGCCAACCTCCTGCAGCTGTAACGGACCAAGTGAACATTGCAACCCAGTATAGAGGAACCAAGACGCTCTTCAGGATGAAGAGATATCGAAGTGTCTTGATTGGTAAGTATAGGAATGGCAAGGAGATGAGCCAGAAGATCGAAAAGCAAAGTATCTGCTGGGCAGTAATATTGGAAGAAGCGGGAATAGCATTGACCTTCCAGTGATTGAAGGACGGCCAGATAGCACTGACACAAGCCTGGACGGCTTGAGCTGCTAAGGAGCATTGTATTCCATAATAAATTATGCAAGGTACACCTCTGACAATCATTGCCCACTTAGATCCCCACATGCCAAAAGATGCCCTGACCGTTCCGGGGAAGTTCGTGCCCAGTTTGCTGCCCAGATACCCAGAAGCTGCGCAAGGAATCGACACAATTATATTTCCCACAAGACAAGCGACGACGCAGAGACCTGGGTTGAGTCCGAGAGAGAAAGCCGAGCTGGATACTTCGAGTTGAGCGGCATTGAAACCCTCAGCAATCCAGAAAAGGCCCATTTGATACCATTCGTAGGTACGGTCCTTTCTCTTGATCGGGTCCATATCCTCATTGGTATAGTAGATAGCTCCCGGTTCATCTGCACCGAATGAGCCTGGATGAGGCTTGAGCACCACGTGCTCTTCCCAAAAGTCCTTGAAAGTCATGATTGAGAGTGTCGAGAATTGCAGACCGGGACTTATCCTTGGGCGCACGAGATCTACTTTGTCGAGTGCTCTATAGAGACCAGGGAAAATCTGAGGAGCGTGAACCCTTGAAGTTATAGCTGCAGGTACTCGGCGTGGACAAGATTTCCAGATCCATTCTGTGGCCCCGAGCTTGCCCGTTGAATCAGTCGAGTCAAAGATAGGCAATGCGATAAAGCTGGCCGTTATAGAGAGTGCTATGCATGTTGACTTCTACTCGGAACGTACCCGATTGATCGATAACAGTCGTGTTATTAGCCCCCAATATCGATACTTGCATATCAAATTTCAATGGCCCAATGCCGAGCTGTATCTCTCCATCATTAGCTTGGAAGATGGAGAAACGCGCCTAGACGGAGCGTGCTGCATATCTGCCAAAAGTCCCCGAGCAGCACAACTGGAAAAGGGCTTGTGTTGGTGCCGTTCTTTCTAGTAATCGGTGAGGATCCTAAGTTACCTTGACAAAGACACCCATCTCCTATTGAATAACATTGCCACAATCTCATAACAGGTCGGAATATCAAGTATACCACAGTGACTTCCGGCCAGCAGATAAGAGCCCGCCGCTCGCCGCCGGGCTGTCGTTCACCTAGCTCCAGTAGTCAGTAATTGTTACCAGAATAGCATGGAGTCGGACCAGTGTAGCCCAAGAGTAGAATAGGGGAGCGACCAGCCCACTCTTGGCAGCCCGGCATTCATGGGACTGTGCTGACAGCGAGCTAGCTCAAGGTCAATTTTGTGCACCACAGCATTATTATCATTGCTTAATACCAGAGCATAGGCTGTCATTGAGCCAGCCCAGCTTCAAGCCACAGCTTCGGCAGTATAAAACAACGTGGCATGGAGATTAGTAGCCTCTTGCTTCTCCACTTTCACCTCTAGCTTATCTGTACGCCCACCTGCACATACTCCAACTGCCTACCGCCAATGAACATTACTCAATTCAATAACATCCTTTAGACAGTATCTTGGAAATTTGGAGAAATATCTCATCCGGCAAGCCGGCACTGGGTTGGCATCGGAGCAAGATCGCAAGAGAACAGGCCACGCTCAACTGATTACCACCATTTCAAGCCAGAAGATGTCGAAACGGCAGATTGACAGAGGCTCGAGATAGATAAAACCTTACTAATCAAAATACCAGGAACCTAACCCTCGGGTCCGCAGTCGGGCTGGGCGTCCAGCTTAGTTTCTGATCCACGTGTGATCGAATTGGGGTCGTCTCGATTCCTTTACAACCCTTTCAATGTTGAGGCATTCCAGATACCGCGAACTCCGAGAGCTGAGCTATTGTAGGCGCCCCGTCGTTATCTTATCGGGCAGCATGAAGTAGCCCGCGACGCCCAGAAATGTCCCCAAAAATGGGGCAAAATGTAAGAAATAAGAATTATTCAAAAACCGCGGGTCAAAGGCACTTTTCCAGACAATTTCCAAACGTAATATATTCAGTAGGTCCAGTCACGAAGCTTTCTCAGTGCTCTCCACTGAGGGTCAGGTTTAGCTAATTCGTTGGCCGCTGTTGTAGGCATTTCCGTTCACTACGCGTATATGAGGTGAATCGGCCTCCTTCGCCCAGCGAATTTGTATAGCAATCGATTTTTTGAATATCTATCTGTATTCTCGTTTAGCAGCTACTGTATCTAATTGAAAATGGGTTCTATTGCGTCCCCTTTGGAATGCGACCTCCTGGTCACAAACGGAATTATTGTATGTGTTGCTCTCTGCCCTCGTTTGCGCACCCTCAACACGTGCTGACCAGTGTCTAGGTCTCCCCTAGCGAGCTCATATATCCACCTGCGTCAGATATAGCGGTAAAAGATGGCAAGATCCTGTGTATTGGAGCTCTCAAAGGGATTTTCCAAGCGAAAAAAGTTGTTGATGCAGAAGGTGGATATGTGACTCCAGGAGGTGTAGATACTCACGTTCATCTGGACCAGGGGAGTCTGCTTGGCGGAGCAATTGGCGACAAGTTTGAGTCTGGCACCAGGAGCGCCATTGCTGGAGGGACAACCACTGTAGTTTCCTTTGCGTTCCAGGCTAAGACGGATGAGACTGTGATTCCAGTTGTTGAGAATTATCACAAAAAGGTAAGCCCGTTGAAAATCTAATAATTTTGTTTTTCTAACAAGCAAATAGGCAGCTGGGCTGTCATATTGTGACTACTCTTTCCACCTGATCCTCACGAACCCAACTCCGACCATCTTACAAGATGAATTACCAACCCTTGTTGAACAAGGAATCACCTCCGTTAAACTTTACATGACCTATGACCGATTAAAACTCGCCGATCGTCAGATCCTCGATGTCATGCTTGCCACCCGAGCTCTTGGAATGACAACCATGATGCACGCTGAGAACGCAGACATGATAAACCTCATAATCGAACAACTATACGAGCAACAGAAGGGCGATCCATACTACCACGCAGTATCACGGCCCAAGATTGCTGAAGACGAAGCTACTTTCCGCGCCATCTCCCTGGCCCAATTAATGGATACCCCAATTCTGCTGGTCCATATCTCCTCAGGGGTAGCAGCAAAACACATCAGAGAAGCTCAAACCAAGCTTCTACCCATCCACGCAGAGACCTGTCCCCAATATCTATACCTCCTATCCGAGAACCTCAAAGGCGAGAACTTCGAAGGCGCAAAATACGTATGTTCACCACCTTTGAGAGAAAGCGAATCCGACCTCGATGCCCTATGGGAAGGGATTGCAAATGGAACATTCACTACATTATCTTCCGACCACTGTCCCTTCGACTTCAAGCACCCTCTAGGCAAACAACTCGGAATCGTAGACGGCGTTCCCCGATTCACCGAGATTCCAAACGGTCTTCCAGGTATCGAGACCCGCATGCCTCTGCTCTACAAGGGCGTCCAAGAAGGCCGCATCAGCATCCAGAAATTCGTGGAAGTAACCTGCTCGAACCCCGCGCGTCTCTACGGCCTCAGTGCCAAGGGCGCCGTTGCTGCAGGGTACGATGCGGATATTGTGATCTGGTACAAGGACTCATCGTTCGAGCCCTTCGGGTTGAAGAACGAGATGCTGCACCATTATGTGGATTATACTCCGTTCGAGGACACTAGATTCGCAAATTGGCCGCGGTATACTATTTCCAGAGGAGAAATTGTGTATGCTCGCGATGAGGGTGGGGTTATTGGTAGTAAGGAACATGGGAGGTTTGTCAAGAGGATAAAGGGTGGGCTGAGACAGCCCAGGGGGAAGTTTGAGAATGAGTGGATTCCTCAGTATAAGGGACGGATCCCGAATGGTGAGGTTAAGAAGATTAAATAAGAATATAGAGAGAGTAAATGAAGAATTTCATCAGTCTCATTGATTGTAAACATGTGTGAAATGATTTCAACTTTACCATACCTTAAAAGGCCCGTAGCCTCATTATTTTCTTCATTCCCCTATTTCTGATAGTAAATCATTCTGAGCTCGTCAAATCCTGTGACAATAAACAGAGCATCGGAGTTTATACTCATTTCCAATACACATAAGTCAAAATTCTGATCCTGAGAATTCAATTACCAAATATACCATGGACAGCAAAATTGAAAGAGGTTTGTGGACAGCTCCTCTTGCTGGGACGAATCTCGCTGCCTATCGCACTCAAGGCAACTGAATGTATATAACGTACAATGCAACCTCTTTGACTCTCCTTCGCATGCCACTAACTTCTCCTCTATGATTCTACAGCCTACTTCTTCGTGTTCTTTAACTGAACTGCCACTTCTAACATGGAGGCGGTAAGGCTCGGGTCATTGCTTCGGACTCCGAAGACAATGCCATAGAACCATACGGTTTAGACAATACATACTTACGTCTTTTATCTTATGCTACTGCCTCGCCTAGTTGAATATAGGTTACAGCTCTTCAACAATGACACTGTTGAATTCAGCCTTGGTGTAAGACGGCATAACAAGTGGTGTCCGATATACAGCTTATTATTGAGCATGTAGCCTTTGATGGAGCAGGTTATTCCCCGTGCCTGCTAGAGTAGGCAATGGTAGCCTTGCGTAATTACTAGCAATGACTGGAATGCTCTCAGTAGTTTTAGGAATTATGGTGCGAATTTACGATAATCTCAAAGCATCATATAAAGCCTCGCAAAATGATGGATATTAACATGCTCAGGACGAGCTATGAATTGAAAATATATAACAAATACAAAATATATATAGGAAAGATAGAAGAAATGAAATAATAAATGTACAGACGCTGCAGATTAAAACATCTGCATAAGCGCCGATGCAAAAGAACGCCTTGCGTTCCCTGATAGTTAGTATTACACGAATCATGAAATCATGAGGTCATCAATATCATAAGTGTCATCGCTTATTGCCCAATTTCTTAGAGATTTTGGGCTTCTGAATACGGTTTTTTAATGCTCCAAAGCCGGATTTTATGGTTGTCGTCAATCTTTTGCTTGACTTTGGTTTAGCTGCTTTGAAAGTTAGAATACATTGAGGTCCTGGAATTGGCTGCGAAAGCTACCATTACACTTACAAGCTGTCTGTCTTTGTTCTGATTTTTTATTTATCTGTTTCAAGCCTTCTTGTGGACTATGTGATTGATGAGTACCTGCTTTTTGGTTTAGTGCACTGTTCGCACTGGGATTGGGGGGATTCTAACTCACCAGAATTGTCTCCATCGCTAGAGTCTATAGGACGTATATGATCCTCGTCTTTGAAATCGAGAATGTCTGTGATCATAGCGAAACGCTTTCCAATATCATTATCGATTCTATCGATCATCCAAAGAGCAAACTTCATATCACGCAGATTAATACTGAAGTTCTCCTTGAGCGCCTCAAAAGCGCTCTCAAATTTCTCCACCCCCAGGCGAATCTCGTACATCTTGTACTCAGCTGACTCTCCACTTGGGGATGGATCTCGCTTTCTAATACGCTCTTTGAGCTGCTTTAGCGATTCCCGCCATCGGGCTTGAATGCGACTATCTCTGAAATACTGAAATGGTGGGATTTTCTGCCATGAGACGACCTCATCGGTCACTCCACATACTGCGCGATCGAGCTCATAACACGTCTGAAGGACTTGCCAAAGTGAAAATGCAGCAATTGGATGGGCGAGGAAGAAGCTCCCGAATTCCAGTTGCTCGAGGAGCTGTTCGACACTCAACTCCGCCGCTGGAAGTGGTGCTGCATGTTCATGCCATGACACGATGCGATCTCGCCACTCTGTCGAATAGATGTCCAGGGCTTCATCACTGTACCGCGCATCGTACCATCGGTATACTTTCTTCTGCTTGAACTTGGGATCGAAATCGCCTTCGGGGCCAGGAATTGTTACGGCCTCAAGATACATTGCCATGTTGAGAGATTCTCAACTCTTGAAAACTCGGTGTCGACCGTCGAGTGTATTTGTCCGGCGCTATATTTAGGTACTGAAAATAGCAATCCTAGGTCCGCAATGTGCTACACGCAACTGATATACGTATTTGCCTTCGTGTCGAAGAATGCCTTGCTGTGGGTAAGAGGCGATGCGTTGTCGGGTGATGATGGGTAGAAGCGGGGGACGTGAAGAGAGTCAGTAAGTCAGTACCTGAGGGAGGGGGGCAATTGCGTGCAGCAGGTCTTGTCAGCTCCGAGCTCCATCTGCAAGCCATAGGGGCGGTGATATACTGTGACCAACCAACTCCGGGGGAATAAAAAGTGCAGTGAAGCCACCCATACACCATCAACTGAACAAATGCGCGTAGCAGCGGAACAGGGGCACCTTCTCGCCCTCAATCTCGCCCTTCTGGGTATGATCTGTATTCTACATCGGGAAATGAGCCGGTCCTAGCGGCGCAGAAAGTGGCCAGGATTGACGCCAGCCTCACGTCCTCGATCCTTGGGTAAGCGTGATAAGGCAGCTGAATTAAGCTCCTCCTTAAATTAAATACGTGCACAAGGCAAACCTGGGGACGTCCTAGGGCCATCAATGTTTCAGGCGTTCTTGTTGCTCATGCCGCGAGAGGGCGAGGAGTTGCGAGTAATGTGAGATCTCCTTGCGCCCGTGTTGCACAGCCGCACCGTGGCCAGGTCATCGGTACTGCCCGCGGTCTCAGCCACCCTCGCTAACCTACCGAGCCCTACCATCGGCATCGTGACTGGACAGTTTGCGTGAAGGGCATACGACGGCGTCTACCGAAATGTATTAATTGAATCCAACAGACCAGTAGGCTACTACTTTTCTGTTGGATTATGACAGCCCTACCGGATAGGGCATAAGGCTGCCGGTGTTGACCCGACGCCCCAGCTCATCTACCTAGAGGCTCAAAAGTATGGAGCTCTGTTCATATCAATTGGGATTTGCTAGGTTACTATTGACACATCACGCCCACACTTCAAATGGACCACGTTTTGTTTTGACTCACTAGAACGCCCGTAGGAACGCCCAGATATATTTCCCTGACTCTGATGACTGACTTTCTGGTACCATGGCTGAGTAAAGTTCTACAGAAAGTTGAAAGTAGGTGATCAGGGTCAACTTGTTACAATCAACATGATTTGCCCCTATGACTAGATGACTAGATGTACACAGTAATGACATTATGACTACACTCATTCAAAAATATTAGATACAATAATAATCTTCTTACAGTAATATGCTCAAGAACTCCATAAACTCGATGCTGCAGCAGAATGTGATTAATTAAGAATGAACTGGAATAGGATATCATCTTAACTCAAATGTATTGTACCTCCTGTCAGTGTATGGATAATTTGGCAACTTGTCCGCCACCGCCTCGCCATCCATCATGCCGTGTACATAGCACTCACCAATAAACTGGAAGAATGGACTTTGGCCTTGAAGATCGATTCTCCGCACGACAACTGGCACGCTGCACCCGAAAAAGATGCAGACCTTGTCGTCCACCTTAACGTTGGGAGAGCCCAATCCGAAGTATTTCGTGCTCAGATTCTTTTTTGGATTGTATGACCTGGCTGTGAAGAATCTCCTCTTCCATACCATTCGGTGCACCCTCTCCAAGTAGGTAACCATCGTGCTGGGCGTGGAATCGTCTTTCTTCAAGTCGTCGAGGTCAAGATCTCCGAGGTTATCCGTGCGCTGTAGACATTCCCAGCAGGCGCGCCGGTACCAACTAGGCGCGCTGGTGCCGTTGGGGCCTCGGTCAGCTACGAGAGTGCGCCATAGCTGATCAGGGACCTCTTGGTCGATGGGTCCGTCTGGCTTCCAGCCCGCAAGGCTGAAGGCATCTTCAGGTATCACACCATTCCCACTGACGCGCTCAGAAACAACATCTATCGTTCCGATGCAAAATCCTCTTACAAACAGACTGCCATCATACTTCCCTGTATACCTTATAAAAGGCCTGGAGGGAACAGACCTCCTACCATCAAGCCCAGTAGGTGTCTTTTGCTTCCCTTTCCTGCCAGTTTTAGAAGAGCCATCCTGCTTATTTGGCAGTACCTGAAATGTTGCACGTCGTATTGTTCCCAGGGGATTCTGCGCGGCTTTTGACGGCTCATTGGTGCCAAATCGATGCCATGAGCGGACGCCTCCGCATGCATTGTACGTCTGCTGGCCCTTACGTTCTGGGCCACCAACGAGGCTGTCGCCATTCCTTCTTCCGCCCCGCACGGCATGCGGCTCTCCGAAGGCAGACTTCGTGATGAAAGGAATCCAAGAGGGCATACTTTCTTCTCTATCCTGAGGAGACCTCTTACCGCCAGCCTCTTCTGGTTTTGGAAGCGGCGCCCAGTACCGACAGAGGATGTCTAGCGACCTGGACTTCTCTATACAAAAATCCATGAAATCCGTGTAGACGTCTAAAAGGGGCTTTTTGTAGTCAGGCGCTATTCGAGGGTCTTCTTCCAGCCCGGCAGTGCCAAAAGAACTATCCTTAGCTAAGGTGAGCACTGCGAAAATCGTATCCCGTGGTTCACCAGCTTCAAATGCAAGCAGCAGTGAGGATACCAAGATCTCCAATGGCAGGAGACGTTGTTCCACTCGTCCATCGGGAGACTTTCGGAATAAGTTCACGGTGGCATGTATGATCGTGTTAGCTCCTAGTGCACGAGCATCCAGGTCTTTATGATAATTTGCTGGATCAAGGCTCGTCCGTTTGATCTCTTCATATTTGGTCATGAACAACGCAATTGCATCGGCGAAATGTATCCATTCGAGTTCCATCTTCCCCCACCGCACCGTAGCCTGCTGGGAGAGAGCCAACTCCTGAATCACCCACCGCCGACTGAACCAGCGATTCGCCATCAATCCAACCACCAAAGCCCATTTTGGCGAATTGGACTTTGGATCCGATATCAAGCCATCCAGTTGATGGAGGTCTAATATTTTTTGCAAGAATCGAAACGTCTCTTCTGTCTCGTCTCTGCCTTCTCCCAACCAGATACATACGTTCCTGGCCTGCATGTATACCTCGTGCATTCTAGATACCTGCGCATTTTTTTCAGTCTTGTCATTTTGGTTAATGCAAATGGCGTCAACCCAAACATTGACATCTTCTTCGGGATCTCGAAACCTTTCCAATGCCGCTTTGAGGTTATCACGAATGTAAAACGTGTCTGATTTGTGCAATGGCGTCAAGACTTGCTTGCCATCTCGAGCACCAGTATCCTTGAAAATCCTGATCTTGTTCTTAGGCACTTCGTTGGGCTCTCCCCACCAGTATGAAAGCGCCCAGTAAGGGTGTCTTGCATGTGTTGACTTGCTGGTCAGGGCGCTGGGGAACAGCATGCACTTCAATTCTGAGCCGCGAGGTCCATGGTGGATCCGTAGAATGCGAATATCGTTGTTACAGTCAATGGGGTCATACTCGTAAGTTCCTTTCCTGGTAAGATTGGTGATGATATTATCCGCTACCCTCTTGAGTCGGCTGCCACTGTCGAGAGCCTGGTGTCGAGAACTGCTTTGCGACGGAAGAATCCTCGGCGCAAAGGACCTGGGCTCGCCGTTTGCCATGTGGTTGACATTGCTGCTTGAGGCCTCCATTTCAACGCAACTTCGATCCACATGGCCCGACCAGTCTGGAGATGGAGCCCAATAAAGCCATTATGAGAACGCGGGAGAGACGAGGCTCAGAACATGATTCCAGCCACCAGGAACCTGACACCGGACACCAGACCAAGCCCCCGGCTTTCGCGAGCTGGACTAGATGTGGCATGGAGGAGATCAAGCCTGATTAGGTAGCATTGTGGCTTACAATTCATTGTTTTGGAGCTCGCCCATCCCTTCTACGGCGGGTATGGCCGGGGGCGCAATTTGCGTGCCGACAAATCAGAGCTGGCCTCCCTCCGCCTGAACCTTCATTTCTGTGAAAGGCTTAACTGGCTGCAGCAACACACGGCGCCGCAGGCAGGGGTTTATCACACATTATTCCTGGGTATCCAGACTATTTGTTGCAGATCTGCTCAGGAGGGGTCATCTGCAGGTGGGGTGAAGAACACCATATGCTTAGAATAGTAAAGGCCTTGCTAAGGGGGGTGACAGCCGCAAAAGAGGCTTGAATCGCAGATTATGGAACTGAGTCTGATGACTTTTATAAGCTTGAGTGAATAAGTGTTAATTCGCAACCATGGAGATGATTATCTAAAGACATATCTTTCGCACCTTAGGGTGTATGAAACCACTTCAATATGGAAACTTCCCAGAGGTTACCCACCGCGGCAAGGCCCGAGCCTAATTAGTGCGGGGGGCAAGAAGTTGCGATTGTTCTTGACCCTTAGATCCTCCAATTCCAATTCCTGGCTATTGGACATGTTAAATTTCCATGGGTTTTGACCTGAATTAGCAATTTCTCAGTAGTCTTCAGCATCTATCGGTATTATCTCAAAAGAATCAAAGGGTGTCTATATTTGACACCATGGATCCCGTCGAGATAAGCAGCGATGAAATGAACTGAACGCCTAGTTGCAACGAGATAAGCTATTTACCTGAAAATACTCTTTGATGTCAGCAAATCTAATCCATGAGAGGGAAGGGATACGTTAGCAATTAAGCTTTCTATATCCTATAATGGAGACCTGCACGAAAATGAATGAATGAACAATAAGCAGATGGAGGAGATTGGTAAGCTCTTAAGGTTAGCTTTTACTGAGGAATAGCCTATAAACGCTAGGTGCTTGAAATTGTGAAATTTATCACAGGTCTGGAGCTTATCCTGTTACAAGGTCTCGTTGAAAACGTAGATTAAGTCAGCATCCAAGTGCGCGCTCTCCATTAACTTTTCCAGCATCAAGTCGTCATACTCTTCATAAGCATAAGCTCATGAAATCTTGCTTTTATTCATTCTCAGATGATCTTCGATGTCTGTTGCATGTGCTCCTTGGCAGCTGGTTCTCACTCGCTGGAGACCGAACCCTTCACGTACTACTCAAGCCACGGGTGGGGCTGAGCATCGCAGAGGCTCTGCTACTTCCAACGACAGTAATGTCGTCGCCTGAGTCACCTGTTCCATTTCGCGCTCACTGAGAGCCTCATAGCCTGAATCATCCTTCGCTCTTTCGATACAGCATGGCATTTCTCCGACTGTTAACGGCAGCGTCTAGGCTAGCTCACGTGTAAGGTTTGGTGACCACCCGCCGGGATCTCGGCCGTCGAAAGGTTTAGGACCAGGACTGCGTTAGATGATAATGATTTAGGGTTGGGATTCCAGAAAGAAATGTAGACTTTCCAACTGTTAATCGAGATAATCACTGAGAACTATGCGACAGGAAACGTTGGTGCTATTCCCCTTCTCAGTTCAGTTCCAGTACCCCAGTTGCCTCGCCATTTTTGTGATCTATATACGGCTATCAACCACTATCTAAGAAACTCCGTCTTGCATCTGGCGGATACAATGGGCGATCCTCTCTCTATCACTGCAAGCGCTGCGGGCCTGTTATCGCTCGGCATCCAGGTTTGTCAGGGCCTAACCAGCTATTACCAAGCCTACACAGACCGCAGTGAGAATGTCATCAAGACTACTCGCTCGCTTGAGAGTCTACGTAGTAGCCTACAAAATATTGAAACAGCATTGACCGGACGAACCTTCAGTTCTGCGGATGAGCCAATAGTCAAACAGGTCTCAGACTTGATAGAATCTTGCAGGGGAGAGCTACTTACGCTGAAAAACGAGAATGACAAGTTCTCTGATGAAAAGCAACGAGATGACTTAGTCTCTTTAACAAAACAGAAGTTTCGGAAAATCGCCTATCCATTTCGTGAAGGTACACTGTTACGGCTTCGTGAAAGTGTCGACGATGTCCGAGGCAATATTTTATTTGCCTTAGCCGCTTTGCAATTAAACGTAGCAAACGACGTTAAAGATGATCTAGAAGACGCAGCCGATATCCTGGCTACTGTCAAAAATAGCCAAGTGTTAAATCAAATCTTGAAATGGCTGAAGGCACCTGATCCAACACAAAATCACAACAACGCTTGTGAAAAACGTCATCCAAAAACGGGGCTCTGGCTAATTCACAACTACACATTCCTTCAATGGCTTTGTAGTGAGTCGTCTGTTCTATGGATGTACGGCACTATGGGTTGCGGCAAAACGATCCTGAGCTCTATCATTATTCAACATATTTTCCGGCTTCGTAGATCGGACCGTACTCGTGGCATTGCATTCTACTATTTTGATTTCAATGACTCCGTCAAACAAGATTCTGGCGGTCTACTGCGTTCCTTACTGTTACAGCTTTCCGTTCAGCTCGATGATCAGCACCTCGAACTGGTGGATCTACATCAACGCTATGGCAGTGGCACTAGTGAAGCACCGACCATGGCACTTCTCATCACCCTCCGCCGCATCATTGAATCTTTCGCCGAAGTGCATATTATTATTGACGCATTGGATGAAAGTCCCCCCGGCCGGTTAAGAGATTCTGTGCTCGATGTGCTGGCTCAGATTCGAAAATGGTCCATCAAACATCTTCATGTCCTAGTCACGAGCCGAGATGAACCTGATATCCGAGTCGAGCTAGAAGAGCTAGACGCAAAGGAACTCCTCATTCCCAGCCAGGAAGTGGATAAGGACATTGCAAAATATGTACAAGAGAGTTTACATTCCCAGCGAGCGCTGAAAAAATGGGCTAAAGATTTTGATGAGATTGAAAGAAGCTTGTCAATGAGAGCTAATGGAATGTAAGTTTAACCCTTTGTCATTTTGAAACTAAACCTATATGCAATTTTTTCATATCATTCCTTCATTGTTATCAGAAAAACCTATCAGCAAATTCGAGAGCACTGACTTGTGGTCAGGTTCCGGTGGGTAGAATGTCAGTTTGCGTCTCTCAAGCGCTGTCGAAGCCGGATCCAACTGGAAGAGGCCTTAAGGTCGCTCCCGGGGTCTCTACGGGAAACTTACTTCCAAATATTCCAACGTATTGAGAAAAACGCAGTAGACGATGTGAAAAGGATCTTAACCTGGCTCTGTTTCGCCAAGCAGCCAATGCCTTTAAGCTCAATAAACGGCATCCTAGCTGTAAGAACAGACAGCGATGACATATATAATGAAGATCGCTGCTACGTTGATGTGTGGGAAATTCTGAGTGTTTGCCCAGCACTTGTTAGCGTTGACACAGACGAGTCACATTTGGAAAGTGCTTCTGAATTAGAGGAGACTCGCGAATCTCTGGATCCAGTTCTACGAATCGCTCACTTTTCCGTATTCGAATATTTAGTGTCAGACCCCTCACAGGAATTCTCCGCTATTGGTTATCAATTAGAAAAAGCACTAGCTCATGCCGAACTCGCCAGAAGCTGCATAACTATCTTGAGCGAAAAGGCTTATCCTCGCAAGGATGAAGAAGCTAGTCATATTCGTGAACAGTTGATAAACTACTGTGCACGATACTGGGATCAGCATCTACGAGACTGTGGAGAATCTCAAGCTGAGAGGCAATTGGCCTGTGATTTCTTATCCTCGGGGATCAAATATGATTTCTGGAGACAACTGCAAGATAACCAGGAAGAAGGGAATATCACGAGCAACATATCCCGTCGCTTAGGATTGGTACCCAAGCAAAATCAAAGGTGTTTTGATTCAGGCTCACCGGCATTCTATGCAACTAAACTCGGCCTAGCAAAAACCGTGAAAGAGCTTATTAAGATGGGCAGTGCAGATGTCAACGAATTTGTCGTCGGATCACTCTTTCGGGCGCAGCGAGATCTTACTCTTTTGCAAACTGCAAGTTACCATGGTTATGCAGAATGTGTCCAGGTCCTCCTTGATGAAGGCGCTGATCCAAACTTCCTCCCTCCCGGTAGTTGGAGCGCGCTAGAACTGGCCTGTTGCAACGGACATGCAGCTGTGGCAAATTTACTCATTGAATACGGCAGCACGCTCAACACACTAGAAACTGCCAACTCAGATTATGGTGGAGCTACGTTACTGCATATGGTGTGCAAGTCTGGATTGCAAGATATAGCTGCGATGCTCCTGAAGAAGGGAGTAAGATCAAATGCACTTGATTGCGACTCTAATACACCACTACACCTTGCTGTCCTTCATGGACATGGAAGCATCGTCCAGTTGCTACTAGAGAATGGTGTTGACAGGACTATACAAAATAAAGCACAACGCACTCCACTATTTGAGGCTATTGCTACATTAACCTTGCACATAGATCTGTGGAATAGTCTATTCTATCCAGGAGCACTATTAGAATGTGACATAGAAGGTTCGACTGCTCTTATTACTATCGCTGGAAACCCATCTTTTGAGGAACTAGGTGGTGGAATGGAGTTTATTGATTGGATTCTCGAAAATGGGTCTGAGCTCGATGTCCAGGACAGGAACGGCTTTACAGCGTTGCACTTGGCGTTATTCAATGGCAACTTTCATACAGCCAAAAGACTATTAGATCATGGATGTTGTATCGATATAAGAAGTAGAGAGGCTTGGCTACCGTTGCATTCTCTGGCGAGCTGTGGACGCAAACTGGAAATGCGTCGATATAAAGACATGGATTTTATTTCTATGATTGAGCGCTTGTCTTTGAACGGAACTCTTTTAGACAGCCCAGGGGAGCTAGGACTATCCCCGGCGCATTTGACAGTCATGACTGAGATACCAAATTTTCTCGAGAGTTTTATTCAAGCAGGGGCAAACTACCTGCTTCTGGACGCAAATATAAGTACAGCCTTGGACTACTTGATAGAAAGGACTGGTGAGCAAGGCTTCCCCATTGAGGTTTACACATGGATATTAGGCTCCCAGGCAATTTCAAACTTCCAAGAGATATTCGGAACTGTTGAGAAATTTGTATCAGGAAATTCATATATACCTGAAGATTCTGATAAAGAATCGAATATAGAAGAAGATCTCGATGGATCTGCATTGAAATCAAGCCCCAAAGTGCCCCTATATTGCTTCAACCCAGGATTCAAGGGGATCGACTATAATCGCCGTGTATTGCTTCAGATTTTCGATCCGGTCGCATGCAAAGCGCTCCTCGGAATGATACTGATCTATGTGACCATGGCGAACGAAGACTCTTCCCTAATAGACATGGTCTTTCAGCACAGAGAAACTTTCGAGATATCTACCGAGCGCTTCAGTGCCATCACTCTCTCCTCACAGTTGTATCACCTGTGTCGTTCATTGACACTCTCCAAAGAGCTGCCACCGGAAGTTACCAATGCCCCAACCCTGCAAGAACAATGGAAGATTGCAAAATACTTGCAGGCTCTTCACTCCAAAGATGATGATATGATAAAGAGTCTATCCATGGACGCCCCCAGTCTTGTCGAAATCGAGACTCTTCTTAGTGAATACAGGGTTTCAATTTGGTCCTTTGCATTTGCATTTAACGATATCCCGTATCGCACTACCTTGATAGAAAACTTTCTGAACAAGGGAGCTGATGTAAATAAGCAAGATTGGGAAGGAAATACAGTCCTGGGAATAGCTGTTGGGCTGGGAAGGATTGGTGAGCTAACATTTAATCTTGCGGATAATATAGATACCGTGAAGTTACTCGTTCGTCGAGGTGCCAATGGTGAGATTAAAAATAAATATGGAAGAACAGCAATCGAACACGCACGTGAAGTATCTGATGACTTGGTAGCTGCGATATTAGGCACTGAAAAGTCTGAAGTGAGTGATTTAGCGAGTTAATACTGGACTATATATCGAACAAAAGTGGTATCGTCGGAATGACCGAATGATTCTATTCACTCAAGTTAATCATAGAATTCCAATATGCACAGGTACATTTCGAGTGCGTATAGTATATGAGAATTCTTAAGTCGATTGATACACCTCCAGTGATAAAATCATCGACACTGATATGCCGCATTATGCAAATTATTGTGGAGGACTAGCCTCTAGGTTGTATAATGCTATTTTAGCAACCGCCATCCAACCACATCCGAACTGGTGTATCGGTAACATATCCGCCTCTCAAGGCTAACTTGATGGTCTCAGTCCGCGGTTGCGCGGGGTTCGACTCCCCGGTTCGGAATTCATTTCAGAACCATCCAAGACAACTTGGATAGTCGCCCTTCTTTTTTGCTTTTTTCTTTTTCTACAACTGGAAACCCAAATTTTCTTTTTTTACTCACCGCAACGCAGCAATGTCCAGTTACTTCAGAAGGCACAGAGTGACATTAGCCAATCAAATGCGACTATCTCCGTTAAGCGAAAATGATGAACCACGGATGTACCTGCAGGAACATTACGTCACGCAAGCATTCTTACCGACGGATCTACCATAACCCCGGTGCCACGTACTCCGTACATCCGTGATTGATTAACTTTTCTCATCCGTGTCTCTCATATTTCCATATCCGCCTCCGACAACACAGTCCGTGTTATCTCTGTACCTATGACGTCCGTTGAAACTGACGATATCAAGAAATGTCATCCGACGTGGAATCTCTGGCCGAATCGTCCGAACGGCCGGCGAAACGTCCACGTGCTAAACCTGATCGAGTTCGTCAAGCTTGCGAACCTTGCCGGTATACATGAGAGGCCTACTCGTTATGAGGTTTAAAACAAATACTTACTGAGATTAATATTCCAGTCGCAAGAAAGCCAAATGTGATGGCGAAAGACCCAACTGTTCCCTCTGTTCTCGATTAAGACAACCGTGTTTCTATGATGAACGAAGACAACATGCACCAAAGCATACTTCTAGATCATCCATTGGGAGCCTGGATACACGCGCTACTTCGTCTAATACTGAAATGAGAAACGGAAACACACAGAGACTGGTTAGTACATAATTCTCTATTGTGTAAAGATTTGGACTATAAAAATTTACTTACACCCTTCTAGGAAGACCGATTAAGGGCTGTAGAGGCGAAGCTAGCCGAGGTTGCGGCTAACCAGGAAAGAAGCTGGACTTCACCACGGCCAATATCACACTCTCCGATCCCACGAGATAGTGCAATTGAAGCATCTGCGGATACAGCTTCACTCTGCAACAAGAGCATCCCTCTTCATGGATTACCATCTAATATCGAAAGAACACTGCCCCCATGGGAGGTCATTGAAGAAGTTGCAAAAAAGTACCTACTGTATTGCGATTGTCAACCACTCCCTCTCTTCAGCCCAAACACTCTCCTGCAGTCACTCAAGAACCGAAAGCCTGAAGTTCTGTTATCGATCTTGGCTCTAGCTTTACGCTTTATCGAAGGATTCGATGCAAATACTGATATACAACATATTAACAACTACGCTGAAGATGCTCGTAGAATAGTAATGAAGAGTGTGACCGATGGAGAAGTTGAGCTTGCCACCTTACAGACACTTTGTTTACTCAGCTTAGTTGACTTTTCAAGTGAGTATAATATCAAGTAGACTGAACAAGGTCTTTATATAGATTATTAATATTCTCAGGTGGGAATACACGTCGGGCTAGTGTCCATTGCAGTCTGGCAATGAGTCTAGCATATACCGCAGGCCTCTCATCAGAGATTGCTATCTCTTTCCCCCAGGCTGACCGAGCAGAGCGTGGTCTTTGCTTTTGGAGCTTATACCTCCTCAAACAGCTTCACGGGCCGAACTTCTGCATCCTTGAATTTCCCGAAGAAGATAATTTCCCCTCATATCCCGAATCTACCGGTCCACCTAGTCGGCCAAGCCAGGTTGGTGAAGCCACTCCAGATGATCACCCATCACGAGCCGGACCATCTGATGAAGGAATTCTACTCTACGCGATTGACATGGCTGTGGTGTGGTCAAAAATTACAGCATATGCAAGAAGGCGAGGGAAGCCTTCCAGGTTGCCCCCTTGGGCCCCTGAATCTGAATATCAGGTCATCATGGCACAAATAATGGACGCAGAAACAAAAATGCCATGGATACATCGCTTCAAACCTGCTGAATTCTCCAAAAGAACTCCAGAAGATCTACATATCAACAGACGTTACTGGGGACCATGGCTTTTCACACAATTTGTATACCACACCAACCTCTGCCTTTTGAACCATCCACTACTTCTCTCTCTTAGACTTCGAAACCTGAAGTGTGCTATCCCAGAGATCTTCATACAGCATACAGATGACTTGATTGCTTCCCATTCAAGCTGGATGATTCATTTTCTTGATATGCTTGAGGCAAAGAACTTTAGTGTATCAGATCCATTTCTGGCTCACTGCATGGCCGTTGTGGCGACCATATGTCTTCAAGGGAGCCTGACGGATGATGATGAGAATATACGGGAAGAGAAAAAAACTAGCTTCTTGAAATGTTTAAAATTTGTCAGGAGTATTGGGCAGAACTGGCCCCATGTAGATCGAATAGTAAGAATCCTCCCATCCTGGTTTACAAACACCAGAAAGTAATCTTTGTGAAATTCGCAGGCCGATAAGCTTCAGCGACTGGGAGAAACAGTCTCCCTCAGTCAGCCCGTTCAGACGCCGACGCGGAATCTCTTAATAGATCTCGGGCAATTCTGGGAAATCCTCGAGTACTCTACCTCTACTGAAACTTTCTCTCGTTCAGGGAACCTCTTTGTCCCGTCGCTGTACACTTCCTTCCAACCAAATCGGAACAGCTATTTTACAGATATGGCTCAGACTTCTTCGCTCCCGAGACCATCTAGAGTTGACGGGCAAGACTTCGCCACACCGACACCGCCAGCTGCGATTTCACGCCAGAACAGCTCATCGAATGCCGTTGGAGAAGGAGGACGAGCAGGCTCCAACCAAGTTTCTTCTGTATTCGAAAGTGAGAGCGACCTCTCGCTACCACAGTCTTTCTTATTTTCCAATGACGAATTAGCTGTCCTTGCAGAGAATCTATTTCCTCAACGGTTGCCAGAGTTTGCTACTACTGAGGATGGCTGGTGGAACTCGGGGAACCTATGAGTTTACATGTAGAAATCTTTAGGGTTGAGTGCAGATTATCACCATTCAGCACGGTAAGCACTACATTCAGAGACTCTCTACGTTTCATTGGCTATGCAGATGACACAGGAAGATTTTATTTTAAAACCGCTCAGCCACTAATTGACATCTGTAATGTACACATGGCTACAATATTAACTATAAGTGCCACTCCTACTAATCAAATTATTATCTTCTTCGAACACTGTATTATTAAGGCATATTAAGAATAGACTACTAATCTAGCCTTCGTAGTCTCGTCCCTGCATTTCTTCAAGAATGGCATCAACTCAGTACCACCAGTCCCCTTCAGGCCATCTTTCCTCTCTTCTCTATTTTCTTTCGCTGACGCAATAGCCAGGTTCAAACCAGTGCTCTTCTCTAAAGGCACTTTTCTCGACGGTCCGATGATGTATCTTGTGACAATCTGAATATGAATATTACGAAACTCTTTTAATCTAGTAACGGCAAGGTTATAGGCGTTGAGGAGCGCATCAGATGAGGATGGATCCGTTTGAACGAAAGACCGAATATTTGCAATAGACGCGGTCTTCATAAGGAAGTCTCGATGAGGTTTGGGCATATAGTTACGCATATCCTATGCAATTGTGAGGATATGGGAAGTGATATGGCAGATAATATGCCTTTACTCACCCGCAGGAACTCTGTTGCACTAGAATGCTCCACCCCTAAGGCAATATCGAAGAACTGAATCAAGGAGCTCTGCGCATTGCTTCCTCCACTGAAACATTTCCATTCACCTTTCCCGTCTCCCTCGTCATAAAACACGCCTCTCGGTAGCCCCGCAACAGCCATGTTCTTGCTTCCAGCTAAAAAGGGGCGAATCTGGTGGTAGAAAACATCTGGTTGACATCGCTCATACATACGCCCTAAAATCAACCCACACTCCGATATTATATCTCCGAATTTCAGGAGAGATTTGAGAAGTGTTTGGGTATCACGGCTCTGGACTGCAGACATGGCATCTAGCATCAGAGGGATTGTAGCTGCACCTCGAGATTCAATTGCAGTGCTAATAAGGAAGAACCACTCCTCATCGGGAGTTCCAGTGAATGTATGGAGAGTGGAGAGTGATTCTAACGGGTAGGTCTGGGTACTTTCATCAATGGACGTCGTTTTGAAGTTCCAGAGATTGAAGGCCGCGTAGGTCCCAGTTGGAGGAAGTCCGAGCTGTGAAGATACCGCAAGCATAGGGACGGCTATTACCGGCGGAAGAATCTATTCGTTGTTAGCATACTAAAATGATTGAATTGTCCACCGGGATCTATACTTCTGATGGTTGTGGGCCAGCCCATATATAGGCATGGGTCATGAAGGATAGGAGCAAGTATGCTCTCCGCCATTCCGGCTCTGTCTCCAAAAGAGATGTGGACAGTTGTGGTAATTCATCAATGCTCTGTCTTAGGAGGCCATTTTTAAGCAAGAATGGTAGATTATCGACGATGAGCTCCCATGGCTGATAATAGGGGTTGCTCAATTCCGTCAGAGGTGGATTCTCTGGGAGGAACCCATGCACAGGTGATACACTGTACTCTTTCAAAGAAATATCCATAGAATCTAACATATTGTGTGAAGATGGAAATAACGGGATAATTGCTTCCTCAGCCGTGGAGTCTTCTTGCATTCGTATGGAAGCCCAGATCTGGTAATGTGAGCAGCGTATGGAGTAATAGAAGTAAAGATATGTTTAGCACATCGATGTCATATTATAGTACGTATGAACTATTTACAAAGTACCTTCAAGGTATGAGATATACTAATTCAAGAAAACACGGTCAGTTGGGACGCGGATCATAAGGTGCTTCTGGAAAGATTGCGAAGGCTGGCGGTCGAACCGACGGAGGCGGATGCGGATGCTGCGTATGAAACCATGGAAATGCAAAGCCACACGTAATAAATATGCCGGGCAATCTGGTACCCAACACTCCTGCACGGATGGTTCTATCCGCCGGTTCCCCCAACATCTTGCATACGGGCGTCATAATCGAATTACAAAAAGCGGTCTGAGGGCTTTATTTGAAATATTGATATTATTATCAGCTGTGATCACGATATATCGTTTACTTTGTAGTTGTGGGGACATCTATATATCGCTCTATTAAGCTTCAATATGGGCTCCTATGCTGCGTATGAGTATGGAGCTGTGACCAAGCCCACATTCCCACAGGACGCAACGACGTGCGAATATGCGCGCTCTCAAGATGCAAAACATCCTCTACGGGAATTTAGAGACAAGTTTATAATTCCTTCCAAAGCCAATATCAAAACGAAGGCCTTGATAAAGCCAGGTGTGTATTCCCTCTCACATTTATAGCTCCCACTTTGGCTCTCATACCCCGCACCCACAACAGTCAAACAAATTCAGAGTTATCAATATTGTCATAAAACTAACACCCTAATAGACCTTTCCAATACCGACCCTGGAATTTATTTCTGTGGTAACTCTTTAGGTCTCCAACCAAAAGCCGTAGCATCATATATCCAAGCTCAGCTTGACACCTGGGCAACGGTTGGTGTCCATGGCCACTTCCGGGACCTTGAAAAGTCACCATTAGTGCAATGGCAAAAATTAGCAGAGCATGCCTCAGCGCTCTGTGCCCCCCTAGTTGGAGCTTCGCCATCCGAGGTGGCCATCATGGGGACCTTGACAACGAACTTACATCTACTTATGGCCAGCTTCTATACCCCTACCAAGGAGAAATTCAAGATCATCCTGGACTGGAAAGCATTCCCAAGTGATCACTATGCAATTGAGAGTCAGATCCGGGGGCGAGGGTTTGATCCCGAAGAGGCAATGGTTTTCATAGGTCCTGATGAGGGCGAGTATGAGATCTCCACAGAGAAGATCCTAAAACTCATTGACGACCATTCCGAGTCCACTGCTCTGCTCTTATTACCTGGGATACAGTACTACACTGGGCAGTTATTTGATATGAAGACCATTACCAAGCATGCACAATCAAAGGGATTGATAGTGGGCTGGGATCTGGCTCATGCGGCAGGGAATGTACCGGTATATCTGCATGATTGGAATGTGGATTTCGCGGCCTGGTGTACTTACAAATATATGAATGCAGGTCCAGGAGCTATTGCAGGATTATTCGTCCATGAGAGACATGGAAAGGTAGAGTATAAGGAAGGAGAGGAGAAGCCAGTATTCAGACACCGATTGGAGGGCTGGTACGGGGGTGATCAAGTTGGAAGATTCAATATGGATAACAGTGAGTACTTACATTCTCTTGTCATTAATTGCCTAATGTCTTCATATTTGGGTTGACAATATTCCAGAATTTAGACCATCTCCTGGTGCAAGCGGATACCAAGTCTCCAATCCCTCAGCAATCGACCTGGCATCTCTCTGTGCCTCGCTCTCAGTATTCAACGAGACATCGATAGGTGCTCTTCGTGAAAAGTCAGTTCATCTAACTGCGTATCTGGAGCATCTTCTACTCTCCATTCCGTCACCAGATCCAAGCTCACGCCCATTCCGCATAATCACACCTTCTGATCCCAATGCCAGAGGTACACAGCTGAGTGTGCTACTTAAACCTGGGATCCTGGAAACGTTGCTGGATATGCTGGATGATGCAGGAGTAGTTTGTGATAAGAGGAAACCCGATGTAATTCGGGTAGCCCCAGTTCCTCTGTATAACACATACGAGGAGGTATGGAAGTTTGTGGAAGTCTTCAAGGGAGCATTAGCAAAGTGTGCGTGAAGCCAGCTATGAATAATTAATAATTAATAGAACTATACTATACTATATATTGTGACTTTGTAACAGCATTCTCATAGCTCATGTGAAATAATGGAGGAAAACCAGTACGATATCCCGCCATTGACCCGCAGGAATAGTTTCATATATACTCCAAATTGGCAAGCGATATAGCCAAAAGACGGGCATCGTAGACTCCGTATACTAGTCTAGCCATTCAAAGCAGATGATTCAAGGTATCTAACTCCAATCTCTTTCTAACCCAACCGGAACACCTAACTATTCATCAAATCAACCCCGTATATCTCCCCAGAAAAGGCGACCCATCTCACCCAGCTCTCAAAGACTACAATACCAAGAACTCCCGAGCATCACCAAGAATACCCATCCTTCCAAAGCTCCTTACTATACGCCTCCGTCAACCTCTCATCCTCCCCATACAACTCCTGCCACCCAACAAATCCACCTTCTAGCACATAAACCCTCTGCTTTACATCCCCATTCTTCCCCTGGTCCTTCACCTCCCCGACCTCAGTCAACTCCCCGCCATTCATACTCCCCTCGTCTCTTTTCTTCTCCTCCACAACCCCCGAGCCAGGACCCAGTAGCCTCTCCCTAGCTCTCAGATATGCCAGAGCCGCAGATGGACCCCGCTGCTGACTTAACGCGCAATGAAACACGACAATTTCCTTTTCCGCGAGTTTATGCACCAGGGCAGGGATAGCGTGGGATAACGTGCTTGAGGGGACGTGTGTAGATGTGTTGATGTGGCCGCCTACGTGATCTATTTATTGTAGTTTAGTATTTATCACATCTCGAAATTGTATAATATCAAATCAACCAAGGAAATCGCTCTTCTTTATCTTAAATATGATTCTTTGATATGGAGCTGAGGAAATGGCTGCAAATACCTGCATCTCTAACATCAATAACCGCAATCCTCCGCTCCGCTGCCGTCTGGACTATCTCGTTCTGCTTGAGGAGGAGGGCAGATAACTCTTTCGACGTGATGCGGGGCAGATTCGCGATCGTGTAGCTCGCCATATTTTCCTTCCTCCCTCCTCTTCCGTACCGGTGGTTGCAACTATGGAAATCAGATGGGTTTATAATTGTCTGGGAGAGGACAGCTTCGGAGTTATATGTTTATGGTGGCGCTCTTGTGGGAGGTATATTAAGCTGTATTATTGCGGAATAAATTTCCGCACGACAGCGAAATTTGGCGGGGTTGTGATTTGGGCAGGGACGCGGGGTAAGACATCAACAACAAACACGACACGACACGACAAGCGTAGCATGTGAGAAGGAGACGGTGTAACTTTAGGAAAGGCAACAACAGAGGAATTTTTATTATTTATGAGCACAGTTTGAGTAGAAGATTATCATAGACGGTTGTTTTTCATCACAGACATAGCTATATAGATATCTACGCCGCACAATTTTAAATCTCGGACCCAACCTTTTCTTTCTCCCGGTACACCCACTCCCAGGGGCATAAACCGCCATCTAAATCACACGGAAAAGAGACCTTGGTATGATAATGAGGTACACTTAGTAAATTTATTCATCATCATCTTCCTCCTCATCCTCCTCTTCTTCCTCTTCCTCGCCCTCTTCCTCTTTGCCATTAACAGCCTCCTCGTGTCCATTAGTCTCGACGTCAATCAAAGTAGTCCCATCACTCTCTAGCTTCAGGTACTCGTCCCACTCTGGGAACAACTCTTCATCTTCTCCAGGAACACCTAGGATCTTCGCAACTCGTCCCTTCTTCTCCTTCTCCAAAGATGCTTTCCATGATTCAACTGCCTTTACAGTCAAGCTGGGTTTGTAGGTCTGAGAGAATAGTACCGCTTCGGCGACACGGTTCGTCTTAGTAAGGATCTCAATACAACCCTCCAGATCGCCTAGTTGCCAGAGACATGTGAAAGCAACGTTGTGGGCTCCAGCCTCTCCGGCTTGGGCCGCTAGATCACGAAGACCTTCCTTGTTGCCTGTGGAAGAATGCAAAAGAAGTAAGGAGCCGAGATCCTTAGCATTGGTAAAGCACTCTGCTGCAAGAGCAATATCCCAGCCTGAAAGAGCGGCATCACCAACAGTCTTCCACTTATGCTCTACATCGGCCTCCCGAGCCAGTTCTAACGCAATAGGAAGTTGTCCTAGAGCAAGAGCAAGCTCGAACTTATGCTCTGGATCTGTTGCAACTTGAAGAGCGAGTTCTTTATGGCCTTGACCCTCAAGGAATCGCGCGATCTTGTTGAGTTGATCAGCTGGAATCGATGGAAGCAGCTCTTCAGCGGATTCCATATCTTCTCGTAGAACGAGGGTCTGATACTCGACAACTGAGAGGGAGAGGCTGAAGGAGGTGACATTGACATCTTTGTCGCAGAGATAGATTCTCGAGTCACGTTGGATGTATCCGAGGAGGTACATTGGTTGATCGAAGTGTGAGATAGCATAGGTCTGGTCTCCGACGAGATAGTTGAGACGGTTTATACTGTTAGTGTAGATAAAGCAGTCTCCAACCCATTCACCAGTTCGGACACTTTATTCTGTTAGTTAAGCTCATAAGGACCTTTATCCCGAAAAACTCACGTCTCGTTGATATCTGTAACAACCTCAAAGGCCGACTCAACTCCATCATCTTCCACCTCACCAGCCTGTACAGCTGCGACGTAATTCTCCCGTGAGAATCGCAGCACGTAGAATGTATCTTCACATGTAATCGCAACAAGCTCGCCATTTTCGGACCAGTACACATTCTTTGGTTCGACTTCAATGCGTCTAACGAGGCCTCCGGTTTGCCAGTCATAGAAGCCAATGCCGCCTTGTCCAGTTACACCAAGCAAGACACCACCAGTGAGTCCCTCAGCCTGGAATCCAACATCGAGTCCGCCTGGCTTCTCGATGAAGTTCTTGAAGATTTTGACGCTGGTCGATGATTCTCGAATTGCGTAGTCATTGCTATTCTCCTTCGATCCCCAGACGAAATCAAGTGCGGAGCCAAATGCCTTGTTTCTCCATGCAAGCGCAGTGTAGATAATGAATTCTCCATCACCACAGACGGAAACAAAACGGCCATTGGGGGAGTGGAGGAGGGTTTGAGGGTATACTTCACAAGTACCCAGGTCTTTTGTTGGTAGAGTAATTGGCTCGTTATCTTTCAAGGAGTCTGTTGAGTGAATGTTAGTCGCATCTCCATCTACTTGTTGACGTGTGAAACTTACCGCCACCCTTGATCACAGAGGAGACAACTTCATTATGTCTCGCCCAGATCAATTTACCAGAACCATCCATAGAGACAGCAGGCTCTTCGCGACCCATTTTAACGACCACGGAACCCTCATCGAAACCTACAGCAATACCTTGCTTACCACGCTGGTAGCTCACGCACCAAGCTCTTTCTAAGCCATAGTTGAGGCTCTGTTCGAGTCTATATGTATTGGCGTGCCAAATCTTAACCGTTCCGTCCTCAGAACCGGAGATAATGACAGGTAACTCGGGGTGGTAGCATGCGAAGGAGACATTGCTCGTATGACCCTCCAGCGTCGCAATTAATGACTTAGTGGTATAATCCCAAACCTTGACAGTTCTATCGTCTGAAGAGGTAAGCAAGTATGGCTTGTCAGACTGAGGATAGTAGTCCACATGATTAACACCCTTAGTTTCATGTGCCTCGAGCGTGAAGTTTGCAGTTGGGGAGCCCAGACTCCAGATCTTCACAGTGCGGTCCAGACATGCTGATGCGAAGGTATTGGTGTCCTTGGGATTTATGGCCAGGCCCATGACATAATGACTGTGGCCCTCGAACACCTGCACACATTTCCATCCCTTTTCCCAGTCCCATAACTTGATGGTCATATCATCTGAGGCAGTCAATACGAAAGGCTGCGTGGGGTGGACGACGATGGCACGGATGTAATCTGGATGCGCCTCGAAGGAGGTGATCTTCTCAGAGGTATTGTAGTTGTAAACTCGGAGTTGGAAGTCATCGCTACCACAGACAATCCAGTTCTTTCGCGCAATGAAGCGGCCAGCTCGTACGGGAACATCGGTCAGTTCGAAAGTTTTGACGATTTGCTATCAATAATCAGCTTTCCTATCTTCTCTGCGCAGCAGCCCATCAGCAACAACGTACCTGCGTCTCGTACGACCAGATATATACATGTCCTACACAATGAAGCTCCATTAGCATATCCCATCTCGATTATCACCCCTCACTCCTCCAAAGTATTTATAATGCCTCAAAACATACCACTATACAACGTCGTCAAAATCCATGGCTCCACAGGATGGAAATCAATCCCCTTCACCCGCTCACTCCTCGCAAATAACTGTCTCTATGCGCAGAAAACCACCTCGTCAGCATTAATCCAATCAAAAGACACCCTCGCAAGCTCAATGAAAGCAGCAATGCAAGTCCCCTCCGAATCTCCCCATCTTGCAACTCCTCGATATAACACTGCGCCATTCAACCAGCTCCTGCCCCCAAACCACCCACAGCTCAATCACAACCACAACCACGCAAAGGAACCAAACTCACCTTGACATCCAACCTCATCCTTCCAATGATTCCCTTCTATATTCCTATCCTTCTATTCTCTCCCAAAATAACTTTCCAAGCCCAAGCTCAATCTCAAGCCTCAGCCTCAATGAGACAAGAAAACAACAAGGCCCGCCAATTCGAGGTCAACCCCCCTGCTTCAGCTTCTAGAAATTCCCTTCTTCCTAAATATCCCTCGTTGATTTTCTCCCACCCAATATAGCGCAGAAGAGGTGTCGGAAAAGAGGTGAAGGGAGCGGGTTGGGGCGAGGTTTGTTAGGTTGCCAATTAATCGTAGCACTTTCTTTCTATCATCACCGGTTATTTCGAGATTCGTGGTCTTTAGCGATGAAGCTTCCCCTTGTGGTGTGGAGGGTTGTGCGCTAGGCTGTATGTGGTTTAGCGTGCACTTCGAGAAGGACAAAGTTCAGTTGGGCAGCAGCACGGAACTTCAGTAGAATCTCAAGTAAAAGGACTTGATGAGTAGTAATTAGAAGGATTACTTTATTTGGCGCAAATTTACTGTTTCACAGTTTTGAATGAAGTAAACTCGAATATTTAAACTTTTTAAAGGAATTTATTTATGATACTCTCTTTCTCTATTCAAAATACTCGGTTCATGCTAGTAATCTGAAAAAAGATGAGGCTTCTAATTCGTCTCAATTCATCCCATCGTCACAAAAATAAAACAATTTCCTTCTGGATCGCTCCCAATTTGCGTAAAGAAAATGCAGAAGGGGATATATCCCAGACACCTTAAATCAGCCAATTATACACGCACAACTTGTCGTCTCAAGATAAATGAAAAAAATTTAATAAGAACACAAGAGAAAAAAAAAGGGCTCATAATTTCCAGCACCCGGATTCGCCATGATTTAAAACACCTCATACAACAACGAAAATTGAAATAAGTGGGAAAAAAGGTCTTCGTAGAAGCTAGGGAAAGGGCCTAGAACCAGAAATGCCTCACGCATCGGCCTGGACCTTCTTCACCACCTCCACGACATGGGAGAAGAGCGCATGACTCCGCTCTAAACCGCAAACCTTCTCCACAACCGCTTCTGCATCGTTGCTCTCCATGATCTTGGCCAGCTCGAAACTCTCCGAGTCCTCCTCGACATTCTGGAAACGGAAGGCCATCTCGGCTGCCTTCATCAGGTGCGAGAAATCTTTATTCTCTTCAGCCAACTCGGCAGCCGGGCCGATGAAGCGTTCATTGCGAGACAATTTCCTTAATGGTGCTCGGCCGACACGCTCGACGGCATCTTCCAAATGGGGGTTGCTGATACGTCTGATAATCTTGGCCACGTATTCCTTCTGTTCATCTTCGTCGGCACCATGCTTGTCAATGAGCATGCGGCTGGTCTCGGCCAGAACGGCCTTGACCTCGTTCATGATCCGAGGATCTTGCAGGGCATCATAGACGGTTGTCTTCTGGAGGTAGTATCCGTAGTATGCAGCAGTGGCATGACCGGTGTTGACGGTGTACAGCTTGCGCTCAATGTATGGCAGGAGGTTGGTCACCCACTTGACGCCCTCAATCTCTGGGGCCCCGCCGCAATCCTCGAAGGGCTCCTTCTCCACAATCCACTCGAAGAACTTTTCTAATTTGACGTTCAGCCCCGAGTCCGGATCCTGGGCCGGCACGATGCGGTCGATGGCGGAGTTGGCATATCGGGCACGCTTGGAGTGGTCGGCTAATCTATGCTCGGGAGTGTTCTTGGTGCTCTTAATATATTCTTCGAGCTGGGTGGTGGCGCCAATGGCGTTCTCGCATGCAATCACGGCAACTGGCTTCTGGTCATTCGACCGCAGGTCAATGCCCTTGGCAATGACGGGAGCAATAAACTTCAGGATGTTGGGGCCGACGGAGCAGGTGACGATGTCTGCCTCGCTGATTTCCCGAATGAGGTCTTGCTCGTGTGTCTTGGAGTTGATGGCGCGGTAGTTGGTGACTTCTTCCTCGTTGTTGCTCTCGGTACCGACCTCGATGACCTTGTAGGACTTGTGTGTGTTGAGCTCGTTGATGACGCTATCCATGACATCCGCAAAGACGACCTCATAGCCGCTCTTGTGCAGGTGAACGGCCACGAAGCCGCGGCCAATGTTGCCAGCACCGAAGTGTACAGCCTTCTTCGTCATCGACATGGTTGGATAGTTGTGTGTGAATTTGTGAGATGTGGGGAGGTGGTTTGGTTTGTAGATGTTGAGAAAGTGTTTTGAGGCTGAAAGCTCGAGAGTCGACAGGTTCAAAAGGTGTCAGAAGATAAGATATCCTGGTTAGAAGTAGGAACGAGGATGCTTAGTGTCGGAAGTTAGTGACTAGTGTCGAATAGTAGCGGGTATCAAATCTCGATCAGATGGTGATCGGTGGACAAAAGGCAGAAGATCTCTGAGGAATTGAGGAATGGAGGAGGGAATCGTGAGGGCGAGTGGGAAGTCTTATATCATCGATCTGCGGGTTAGGGCGTCTGGAGAAAAGGGTCGTGTCGTCGTGAGGGTGGGACTGGCAGGACTGGCAGGACGTCCAAGGGTTTGGCGCTGCGGGGGGAGGCAAACGGACAGAGGAGACATCTCTGCCTCCTTCAATTTGCAGGAAGTGGTTTAGTTGTTTCTTCCGCAACTCCAAGACCGTCCTTCCGTCACTGTGCTTCCATCGGTTGCAAGTTCCGTCGCAACCACGGCCGTCTCCACGATGGGCTGGCAGACGGGGGCAGCGCCATCGAAGGGACCAGCAGCCGTGATTGGACGCCCATCACGCATCTCCAGGACCCTTAGGGCGCCGGTGGCTGCTGGGATTGCCTGGGAGATGGGTGGGAGATGTGAGAGATTGCTGGGATTGCTGGGAGAGAGGGTGGCACACACATCATGGCGCTGCAGGGCTCCTGGCTGCCCATGACGCAAAGTTGCCGCAGTCGCAGGGGGCTTGCAGCTTAAGGCGGCAGGGCAGTGCATGGGTGCGCAGCTTGGCGGCACTGGCGGTGGCAGCGTGGTGGCCGGTGAATGGGATGGCCGTTTCAGTGAGATCCGTTCGTCGAATAAGCGGCCACAACCGCCCTTGTCTCTAAAGCAGCAAGCCGTCCGTCATGGCAGCCCACTTCGCGTGCCCCTCACCTCACTCCCCCATAGGGTGCGATAAGTTATCGCTGCATCCGTATGGGGCTCGCTGGCACGTCCAAAACGTACCGTACCAGCCGTTGCCCGTCTTTGCGCATCCCTCTGCCTTGTTCCTTAGCTGGCACCGGAAGGCGATGATGGCGATGATGGCAAAGATGGCGATTGAGTGACGGTGCGCAGACCGTCTTGGACCAAAATCGAGTGTATTGGTGCGCACTGCTTGGACTGCGTAGGAGTAAAGATCTGCAGGTACTGCTACTTCCTGTGGTTGTCGCTGATGCCCAAACAGGATCCAAGCCGCCCATATGACGTCGAAGTCCCCTCTGCGCCAAACCACCAGAGGAGAGAGAACATCTACACGTGTAGCACGACGTCAAACAGCATTTGCTTCACGATGCGCAGTTTCTTCCCGTTGCGGTGGTCCCTGGATGATGCTCACGATGTTGATACGGGGAGTGAGGGAATTTGTTTGCTTGCTTGTTTGCTTGCTTACTTGCTTCCCAGCTTGTGCCTCTGACCGAATCACGATACCCATCTTGCTGCACAACTTACCACACGAGGTGCACTCACGACGACGTCCACGACAACCCGAGGCTGCACGCTCACATCATCTTCACAAGCTGAAGACAGATATGAGGTGTGCTCGGTGTGTTGCTGTGGTATCACGGTGGCAGCACGCCAGCAACTGCAGCAACGTGCAATGTCGTCGTTCTCGAAGATCTTCTCACGCAAGCAACTCAATCCAGCAATCACCAACAGATCTCTTTGGGCTTCTTCGGGGCTTTTTGCTCCTGTCATTCTGCCATTCTACCATTGTGAGCCATTTTCACAATCTCTTATCGCATCGCTTCGGCCTCATTTCTCCCAGCGCATGCTGCTAGTCGCCGTGGAAGACACGGCTAGCATTCTAACATCCTAGGAGAACATATGCAACAGACGTACGAGTTCAACGCGGCCTGTAATATGCCGTATGGTAATCGTCTGCCTCGTGTAGTGCGCAGTGATCCGCCGAGAGAAGCTGCGCTGGTCCACAGTGCGTTCCACCTCCGCAAAGGGGAAAAGAGGGTATCGAGCGTATTCACGATCACGGTGGGTCTTTCCCAGAACCGAGGGAGTTCGATGATTGATTGGTTTTGGGGATCTCTACCCCAAAGTGTGCTCTTTTAGTAAATTGTGCATTGTGCATAGTACGTGGTGTGCTGGAGTGTGCTGGAGTGTGTGCCTGCAGGCATGCAATCCCGATTCATTCGTCCTGCGTACTCGTCGCTGCAGGGCAAAAAGCCAAAAGTTATCAGACTGGGCGTAGCCGTGCAGGAGCCCGAGCCTGTCAATCCAACTCGGCTCCACGCCAGGCTCAACGCGATCCTCCCTCACTATCGAAGTCAATAATAATACACAGTATGTGAAAGGCAGTACTCCATACGGCTGTAATTGCGAAAGTACTTGGCTGAAATCGTGGTTACAGTAATGTCCCTTTACGCCGCTGTACCACCACCCTCCCGTGCCTCCACCATCCGGCAAGGGCGAAGAAGGAGCGGCCCTGCGTCGTTCCATGGTAACACAGGAAACCGATCGCTTCCGGGGTGATTATCCATCGACTCATCGAGGGATTCCTGTTTTTCCATCCTCCGTTGCATTTTCCAATATTCGACGCCTGTTAACCCTGCAGCCAGCGGTACCAAAGTCTGCAAGTACAGCCTCAATTACTTCACTGGCCCACTTATCTCGCAATTGTCTATCCAAGATACGAGTTTGTTCCAGCAGCAAAGGCGCCTTCACTTGTCAATTCCCGCAGTTTCATCAAAATACCTCACGAAGCAGAGCATGACAGCTCGGGTACATCTGTATGATGATGAACATCTTGCTGGGAAACTGGTGTTGAGTCTGCGTGGGAAGAGGGACAGTACTGTACAGGAAGGATAGCTATTCCAACCAGTACCAGTGTCAGTACCAATACTTCTCTCCTCGGTGCAATACACGGGACATTACCGTACTGGGACAATCGCGATGCCAACGATGTCTCTTCTGCAGAGGTCCCATCAACAAAAGGCACAAGAACGCGCAAGAATGGAAAGCCGGGTCTCTACAGGGGCCACGCTCTGCCCGGCTGTATGTCCAATGACTTGCAGCATAAGGGTCCGAGGGTCCTTCTTATCCCCCAGGGCATCCACTCACAGTCCCTCCAGCGCAGGAGCAAAAGCCCCAGTTACAGTGCAGCACCGCCGGCCTTGGGGCGTCTGGGAAGTACCTGGCGCACCCAGGGACCTGCAGGGTGTTTTGTATGGGAAAGTGATGGAGTTGCTGCAAAAGTTACCGCACTTCCCCTCCCCCTTCCATCGCGTGTGGGCCACCATCTATCTACGGTACCCAACTACCTTTACTCTGTCTTCCATTCTGTCATCTGTCATCTTATCGCTCTGACTGTGCTGTGCTTGTCTGGTACTAATATTCAAGTATCATATATCTATCTCATCAAAGTTCGCCACCTTGCTCCTTCACCGCAAAATGAAAGCCGCGAAGGCATTTCGCTCTTGCCGTGTCTGAAAGAAATGAGATGAGCTGTTCAGCATGGTCTAACTTTCTTTTTGAAACTGGGCAAAATGGTGCAGCCGTGGGTACACTTGAATACCAGCCATCTCCATCACCCGTCCAGTCCTTGCAATTACGGTATCTAATGAATTCCTGCAAAGCACCGTTTCAGCTGAAAATCCCCAACCCAATATCTCCCACACTCGCTCCAATGATTTCCTTGAGTCTTTTGCTAGTTTGGTGTTCCCCTGCTAATCTTTGGTGGGCACTACAGTACCTTAGGCCGGGCGGGCCGTAGCAGATGCTGGATTGTCATCAATACCCAAGGACTGGAGCGTCGAAACCCCAGCTCTTAATATCATGTCTTTACGGTACAACATTTGCCTGTTTCTTCTCCCGTGCCGTGCATCTACGTGTGTTGGGGAGGAGACCTAATCACGAAACAACCGTCCTTCTGGCTAACATGAAGATGAAGTCGAATACCTGTGATATCCAGCTTTCCATGATATCCTTCTCAACCCCTCACTGACTCAGCGTATGTCTGCAGCCGCCGTTGTTGCAGGCGTGTAAGGTACATCCGGGCATGATTGGCACTATCGAACCTGGTTTCCGGCAAGTTAAAGCATCAACAAGTCTTGTCAGTTGTCACCTGGATGAGATGGTGATGATGATCGTGATGAGTTGCAGTTGACTATGAGCAAGAATCCTGCTCTTTTCTGGCGTTCCCCTCATTCAACTCTTCATCAACCACACGCTCAACCGTCCATCATCCATCAATCCATTCTCTCATCCGTTCGTCCACGAAACATAAAACCGGCACTATGCAGACTAACTATTACGGTACATCGGTGCATCCCTGGCGGTTGAACTACAGTACTGTATCCTCGTATGTACGTATGTACGGTCTCCTGTGTGCTGTGTTGGAAATACAATAATGCCTGCTCCAATCCCCAAATCCATCCCCGTGCAGCCTAAGTGCACAGGAGAAGTAGTCCTTCCCACTTCAGACGCCTCGCTCACGAGGAATTAAGTGGATATTCAGCTGCATCGTTGAGCCGATTTGTCCGACTTGTCCCGACGATCATCGCCAGAACGCCAGAACCCACCCCAAGGCGCAAGGCCGCGGTGGTTGTCCAATTCCCTCCGTCCTTCCAGTGGGACTGTGGGTATTCTGGCACTTCTGAAGAGTGGAGTTCCGAACAACGATGGATCACCAACCAGAAAGTTGCACGCAAGGCACATCCTCAGGGTTTCAACACCGACTCCAACAGCTGGCTGACAGTGATGGGAAAAGTTATGAAACGGCTTCTTTATTTTCGGTCTCATTTCTTCGCCTGCATTATTCTGTCACATGTTTTTTGACCCACTGACTCGTGTACCCCGTTCAGGCTTACGAGAAACGCGGACTGAGGCATCCAACACTTTCCTCCCGATATCCTTGGCTCGCTTGGCACTCATGTGGGTCAAGCTTTCCCAGAAGCGGGTAGCTCTCCTTGGCACTTTGAGATAGTGGCGTGGACGATGGCACAGTCAGCCAGCTGGCGCCGTCAGCAAATTCGCATCCTAGTAAGTTTGACAGTTGCAAATCACGTGATAATGAATCATTTACACTCGCTTGTAAACATGTGAAACTCGCACGTGATTTAGCGGGGTCTCGAGGCACGTGAGATGGAGGGGTTGATGATTTGCGTGTGAGAAAGCTTAATTTGATTACAGTCTGTCTGCATGAGTTAAACGTACTGAGTTCCTAAATATTAGAAATGAATAAGGTTCGTGTGAGGATGGAAATAGATTCATCGCCATCCAGTCTGTAGGTTTCAGCACCTTTCCCATCTTTTGGGTGTACCGACAGGATGATGAATTGGGCTAAGAAGTGCTACCCCCGTAAGATAATTTATTTACTATACCAATTGAATGATTACTTTCTTGGAGGCTCTCCTCAAGAAAGTTCTTATAATCGTCAGTTATTGCATCGATAGCTCTGAACGTCCTGCATTAGTGAGAGGAATCTGGTTTGATGGTACCTGGTGCCCTGGCGCTTAGTTCCTAGCTGCTAGTGTCCGCGCCGAAGTACGTTGGAAGAGTGCGGAACCAGCGTTGGGTTAAAGCCTATCAAACGCAGAGGGCGATGGTATCTAAGGGAAGGTTTGAACAATTCAGTGGATTTTTTTTCTTTTAGGAGATTAGAATAAGTATTGATGGATTTTCATTTCTCTGATTTTACTTTTTTTTTGGAGAGGATTTAAATTTGTTCTATCTATCTCTCTGGCTCTAATATTATTCTCGCTGAGTCAGGTGCGCAGAGGTATATCGGGGCTGTTTTATGAAAATAAGGTTCTGTTAATTATAAGTTTGGTAGATGTTTTGATTGGTTGGAACTGAATTCTCGACCTAGGCTTACCATAATGATGACATCGGGTTATGATGATACCGTTGGAACTACACCACAGAAGATTTCAAGCCGGACTGCTTTACTAGAATTCACTTTGAATAGCTACTTGAGGAATTTTTTATCGGCGATACTTGAAGGCTTAGAGCGTATCATTGGCAATTGGTTGGAGACTTGGTAGGAGAGGGGCTATTTACGACATTATCTCTTTCTCAGCGTTTTTGTCTTTGACTCTCTTATTCTCGGTTTTCCTCTGGCTTTGATTCGCTTTTAATCTTTTAGAGCTATTTGTATCCTACGCTAGCAGGACTTACCCGTGGTTCGAAGATCACCGTAGCCTATCATGTTCAGGTACCATGAGACGGCTCCCGCTCACCTCTCATTACCAGTGCTCTGACGGCCAGTTGGGATCTGAATAGCTTCAGAGCTAGTGCTTCTCTTGTCTATAAAGATTTCTTCGTTTTCTGCTTCTCTACCTTCGTTCTTTGCTCAGTATTCGAATATATTCACTCTTATATCCAACGGGGATTTCATACCTCATTGATTATATTCACCATAGCAACACTCTCACAGAGCTATTACTCACTCAAACTATTTTTGATACCCGCACACTATTCAACCACCTAGAAATTCCATAATGGCTTACCTTCAAGGAACTCCATTCATCATCCCTCTGAGCATGTGTGACTGCCCTGACGACACAGGTATAGTCGGCAGCCCAGCAGCTGTTCCCTATGGTGAACCACTTTCAAGAGTGAGCCGAAATCCTACACCAACATTGTTTGGCGAAAAATACCGTCGCCGCACATCTCCCAGCATCAAGAAGAAGATTACCCAGGTAATCAAAAAGGTTTCGGTCGTCATCCGCCTGAAGCCAAGAACTAAGCAACAACTGGGCCCTTATTGCAAAGAGGAGGAATCCAGCGACTTCTCGTCCACTGCCGCGCTCATCCCCAACTAGAGCGTATCCATCATATAGTTTCGTTGCGTCTCTTCGCTTTCCATATTTTCACTATAAGTCTCGGCATTCCTGTTGAGGAATGAGACTCTATTCCAGGCTTTGTTTTGCAAAACCTTTTCGCTTCTGGAATATACACTCTATGTCTCGGCATAGGAAAGTCTCGAGAGTGAAGTGAGACATTGAGATCCCATCACCTATTCTGATACCAAGTATAAGGAGTAGTCGGTTACCCTACTTCTCAATGCCAAGACTTTTAGTTCGTTTTCAAAGACCCCAGATGTGCAACAAAACTCCTGTCCGTGGACGCAAGTTCACTAGCCAACCAGCAGCCATCACTTATAGCGAACATAACCATATATTCCCACCGCCGCAACAACTGAGCCACAGTAGCTCTGACAATTTCCTTGCAAAATGAAGGAATGGATGAGACAAGCCCGACTACAAAGCGACCACGACAAGGACTAACGGTCCAGAAAAAGTGCGCTCCAGTCCAGAAATAGAGGTCAGGAATGAGGTTCGATCCGACGTAGCGGACAGTGATGCAGAGGACACAGGTAACGAACCAGTTCGTTGCTCAACGCAAAATCTGGACAGTAGCGACAAGGGCCGAGTACCCACACACCAGCCAAACATATTGCAGAACGGTCATCTGGTTACAGTAACGACTGGAGGAGTTGAAGAGAAGCAAGCCGATGCGGAGGAGTGGAGGAGATAGAAATAAGGCTTGGAGAGGTCGAATGAGATGTACGGGCGGGTGGATTGTTGAGGGATGGACCCTCTGAATTGGTCATTTGGTTTTGAGCATCGGCATGGCATGGCATGGCATGACATAGCTTGGAGTTTCGGTAGCATCATACTCATTGTACTACTGTAATATATTTTTTCGTGTAGAGGGTTTCTCAATACAAATACACTCAATAAAACCAAAACCTACTTGATATATCGATATTGTGCGAAATTATTTAGACATCAGAAACAATGCGATCGACCAATTTGGATATACAAGACAAACCTAATTACTTCAACGGCCTTTTGTTGCGATCTCGTTTATTAGATATTTCCATAAAATTACTTAATTTTAGGAGTATCAGGACTCTCACACTGCGTCACCATCAACGCTGTTTATCACACACACATGAGATACACCCTTTCGTGCGCTCTGTGATGTTTAAAGTGATGACGAGTCTGCCAGAGGGTATGTCGTGAGTTTAAGGAAGCTGCCTAGACCTGACTTCCCAATCGATGATTGGCTGAAATATCTCGCTCTGAGATCCTATTGGCGGAGATGCAGCATATCTAAGAAGTATATTTGTAGGTGATGGATAATGCTTATCGTTCCCTATACGACGCGTACGACTACCATATTGCGAATAGAGTTTAAATCTAGACTCTCGAAAATAATCTCCGACGTCTTCTACTGGAGCTGGCGTATGCTCACCTCGTGGCACCCAATCAAATATCACGACTTGGCAAGCCGTCACCTATTCGGGAAGGTGGTAGGACTTCAGTTTAACGGCTGCCTGAGCATCAACAACAGTTAAAACATTCAAGCTGGAATTATCTTCCTTTTTATTTTTTGTTCGTCTTTCAGATAATCGACCAATTGGTTCTGATTCTATTCTCGTTACTCGCTTCGAATTGCACTGGTCCAGGGGTTCGACATGGACCTCTGCGGGGACAATCGATTCGGGCCTCAGGTTGCTGATCCCAGCTGTCGAGGAGGATTCGATTTCACACTCTTCTTTGAGGAGACGATATTTACCATTGGTCCTTCTTCGCTGTTACTTCTTTCGGTTCCATGGCGTTTGGCGCAGTTATATCGAAGTAGGATCAAAGTATCCAAATCTGCTCTCCATATCTCAAAAATTGTATGTCAGGAGTACCCATCTTCAAGTCACCACAGAGCTGATGCATCCTCCAGACTGCCATTGGCATTTATGCGTGCCTTCAATTGGCTTTGTTGACCCTTTGGAGCAAATCAGCTGCCCCAACGACTAAAGCGACTATAGCTTCAGCATGCTTGAATCTCATCAGCGCCATTGCAATTGGCGTACTGTCCCACTTTGAGCACCTGAGAGCGGCGAGCCCATCCATTATCGTAAATACGTATCTCTTTTGCACTCTCTTCCTAGACATTGCAAGAGCCAGGACTCAATGGCTCATTCCCCACCCTGGTGCCGCAGTGGCACCCATTTTCACTGTTGCTGTGGTGCTGAAAGCTGTGATATTGGTCCTAGAAGCAACTGAAAAAGGACGGATTCTTCTTGCTCCTTACCGAAACCTGAGTATTGAGCAGAAATCATCCATGTTCAATAGAGGCGTCTTTTGGTGGCTTAATGGCCTTCTGATCAGCGGATCAAAAAGAGTTTTAGCACCTGAAGATCTGTTCAAGATCGACGAGGCACTGGATTCGACTGCAATTGGGACCTCCATCCAGGCTAACTGGAGAAATAGTAAGTATAAAATTGCGCTGCAGGTATATTCATCTAACATGTCACAGGTAAAAAGACCAAGTATGCACTCATTATTTCGGTGGTCAAGTCGCTCCGTTGGCCCTTGATCTCTATCATATTTCCACGGCTGTGTGGCATTGCCCTTGCACTGGCCCAGCCTTTCTTAGTTCAAAGAGCTCTTCAATTTGTATCTGAGCCTGTAACACCAGAGTCTACCAATGTTGGTTATGGATTAATTGGGGGATACGGACTTGTTTATATTGGAACTGCGGTAAGTCATGTGGCTCTTTCAGCCACAATTGAATTTACTATGTTTCAATCAACTTTTCAAAGAATAGACCTGCTGACTGTTAATTCCTAAGATCACGACAGGGTGGTATGAGCATCAAATCTATCGAGCTATCACAATGATTCGAGGAGGAATGATTTACCTGATATACAATAAGATGATCGAGTTGAAAGTTGGCAATGTTAGTGAATCAGCTGCAATGACTCTTATGTCCACAGTAAGTCACTATCTCCCCGATAATCAATTGATTTTTGAAACTAATATGGCAAGGATGTCGAACAAATTGCCAGAGTCATGAAAACCAGCACCGACATCTGGGCTAATTTACTCCAGATGGGAGCAGCAATAGTCTTGCTGGAGCGTCAGCTGGGCATTGCTTCCTTGGCTCCCGTAGTGATTGCTGTGTTTTTCAGTGCCATCACTATGTATGCCGGGAAACAGATTGCCCCATCCCAGAAAGCATGGTTCGAGGCTGTCCAAACAAGGGTCAACATGACATCGGAAACACTAAGTTCAATGAAAGGAGTCAAATTCACCGGGTTAACCGACAAAGTCACCCAGCTTATTCAATTTTTAAGGACTAAGGAGCTTAGTATCTCCCGGAAATATAGAAAACTTAGGGTGCTAACTGTCTTTATTGGTAAGTGGTTTGTAAAGCTTGAGTATCGGTCATCTAATAAATCTCAGCCAATCTCCCCAGCACTATCAGCGCTGTCGTCACATTTGCCGTCTACGCCGTTGTCCAGAGGGCGAATGGTGGCTCACTTGATATTGACAAAGCTTTCACTTCGCTTTCTATATTGACTTTGCTGGAGACGCCTATTTTTGGATTCATTTATTCTATTCCGGATATAAATGCTGCTCTGGGTTGTTTTCGCCGAATCCAAGACTATCTCATGGAAGAATCAAGAGATGACCATCGACTCTTGCTTTCAGCTCGAGACTCCCCTGAACAGTTGCCGTCTACAGATATTGAGATGAAATTCCTCCGACCTCAAATCATCCCGCCAGTCTACAAAGAATCAATAGTTGTCCAAAATGGGAGTTTCGCTTGGTCTGCTGATGGCCCTCCTATCCTTCGCGACATTAATATTACACTAGATAAAAGATTTACCATTATTGTTGGTACGATTGGAAGCGGAAAGTCGACTTTGGTAAAAGCTCTTCTTGGAGAGACTCCGAGTTCCAAAGGTTTTGTATATGTATCCTCTCTAGAGATGGCATTCTGCGATCAGACCTGCTGGATCATTAACGGGACAATTAGAGACAATATTCTTGGTGCATCTGAATATGAACAAGACTGGTATAATAGTGTTGTTAAGGCATGCGAACTCGAGACAGATTTTGACCTACTCGAATATGGGGATCAAACCATGGTCGGTTCAAATGGGATCACTCTTTCTGGGGGCCAGAAGCAGCGCATAGTAAGTCATCCGCAAAGAGTTGGAGATCCCGATGGATCTAATATACTATAGAGCATCGCTCGAGCTGTGTATTCTAGAAAACGAATAGCCATTTTCGATGACGTTCTCTCAGGCCTAGATGCTGGGACACAAGAAGCAATCTTCAACAATGTTTTTGGTCCCAATGGGTTGCTTTCAAAGATACAGACAATGGTAATCCTTGTAACACATTCAGGTAAAAACCTTCTCTCCAGAATCCTAAAAAATGCTAAATTCACTAGTCCACCGGGCTCCGTCTGCGGATCATATTATTGCTCTGGAGAATGGCGAGATTGTAGAACAGGGATCATTTGCAGAGCTAAACTCCACGGGTGGTTATGTTGCAAAGCTGAATCTGCAAGATAAGGCTATCCAAGAAGCTACAGAATCTGAAACCAGTTCATCTTCCAAAACTAAGGTCATATCCGTCATCAGTCAATCACAGAATGCGAACCAGGATCTAGCAAGGCAAACCGGCGATTTCTCAATCTACAATTATTATATAAAATCTATAGGGACCTGGAGATTAGTTTTATTCCTTGCCCTCGTAGGTATCAATGCAGTTGCGTGGACTCTGCAGTGTAAGTACAGGTCTCATTCAGAAGTAGATATTCCCAGTTATTAAAATTGACTCTGAACAGCGCTTTGGCTTAACTGGTGGTCTTCCGCAAATGAGACACACCCAGGGGAAAGACTAGGATACTGGCTTGGAATCTATGGTCTGCTTGCAGGGTTGGGTGCTGTGGCTATGTTGTGCTGTGTGTAGTAAGCCTCCGTCATTTTTTGCTGTTATATCAATAAATATGCTAACGTACGCATAGTCATATGACACTTAATATCGTTCTTGTGTCTGCCAAAAGATTACATTGGAATATCTTGACTGCTGCTATGAGGTAAGTTCGTGGCTGTTCGCTTCAGCATATGAATCTTTCACAATCTTGTCCATACTCCTTTCACAAAAAGCTGATCCAAAGGTAGAGCACCATTATCATTTTTCACGAAAACGGATGTAGGAACTACCACAAACAGGTATGCTCATAAAAAGCACTAGCTAAGTCGATATTACCTCTTTGTGGGATAGAGGAAATACAAGCTTATGGACTAACTGATGTAGATTCTCTCAAGATATGCAAATGGTTGACCTGACGCTTCCAAGTGCAGTGATCAATTGTACCTTCCGTTCGTAAAGCCCGACAGATGATTGAGGTTTAATACTGACTAGTTTTGTGATAGAACTTGCTTCTGTCATTGGCATGGCAATACTGACCTGTCTTGCAACGAAATACTTAGCCGTTCTACTACCATTTATTGCAACAATTCTATTTTTCGTGCAGCGGTTTTATCTTCTGACCTCGAGACAACTTCGACTGATGGAGCTAGAGGCCAAATCACCCCTCTACACTCATTTTATTGAGTCTCTTAGCGGATTGGTAACACTCCGAGGATATGGTTGGTCCGCGTATGCGATGCAAAAGAATATTCAATTGCTCGACAGGTCTCAGCAGCCATACTACCTACTCTTTAGTATCCAACGATGGCTAACGCTAGTATTGGACATGATTGTTGCAGGAATAGCGATAGTTTTAATGGGATTGACTGTAAAACTGAAGGATACTATCAATGCTGGTCTCCTTGGCGTTGCAATGGTCAATATTATGCAGTTTGGACAGATTTTATCTCTTTTAATCACGTTTTGGACGCAACTGGAAACATCCCTCGGTGCTATTGCAAGAATCAAGGCCTTTTCATTAGAGACGCCTTCAGAAGACTTACCCACAGAAGTTCAAGCTGTCTCAGAAGCGTGGCCATCTCAGGGAACAGTTGAGTTTAAGAATATAGTGGCTTCCTACAGGTAAGAACCCCAAGCTTCCAAGTGTGAATCAAATTCAGCTGCTAATTACTGCACCTAAATGCAGCCCTGAAGCCTCACCAGTGCTCAAAGACGTGAACATTTCTATAAAGCCGGGGCAAAAAGTTGGCATTGTAGGCCGTACTGGCTCTGGCAAATCCTCCCTTTTGCTTACTCTTTTCCGTATGTTGGATTTCAGCTCGGGAAGCATCCTGATTGATGGCGTTGATATCTCCACCATTCCTCGACAAGAAATTCGCTCCAGACTCATCGCACTTCCACAGGATCCATTTTTCCTAAGCGGCACAGTCAGGAGCAATGCAGATCCGATGGGGTTGATGGATGATGATAGTATCATGACGGCACTTAAGAAGACCGGAATATGGGAGGTTATTGAGACGAAAGGAGGGCTAGATGCAGATATGCATGCTGAATTCCTCTCCCATGGCCAGAGACAATTATTCTGTCTCGCCAGGGCTATGTTGAGAAAGAGCAGGATTCTTGTATTGGATGAAGCAATGAGCAGGTAAATACCCAAGTTTCCGGATTTTCTCGGTAGGGTATGCACTAATCATTGGTTACAGTGTGGACGTAAACACCGAAAAGATCATGGAACGTCTGATCCGCGAGGAGTTTAGTGGATACACAATCATTGCCGTAAGCCATCGGCTGGAGGGACTTTTAGACTTCGACAAGGTTGCCGTGCTGGACAAGGGAAGGCTTGTGGATTTTGACAGCCCGAATGCTCTTCTTGCTCGACCGGGAATATTCAAGGATTTATATTCAGCGTTGGGATAGTCGCTGTATCATGCTGGAGCCGTGTGAATCGTCGCCGTACGATTGAGGCTATAGACGAGAGACAGTATAATAGAACTGGATATGATAACCTCTCCGTTCATTAGTTAATTACCACCTTATAAACGCGTACTCTGTAGGACTCATGTTGAAGAGAAACGCGTGATGAGGTTGAAAGATAGTGGCGCGGTGTTTCACATGCCCGCTGCATTGTTATGAACATGGCGTGGTGGCGCCCAGGAACACAATCCCCCCCAAAATCGTTAGTCAAAAATAAAAGGTGCCATAAACCAAATCAATTGTCTTTTTTTTAATTGCAGTCATGTAGTCAATTAATCTTTAATTCGTGCTGCCGATGAAGGTATCAATTTTTTAAATATTACGTTGGGAATTTGAGACTTCTGTGAGGATTCTGGAAAAGTCATCTCAGCACTTTTGGGCATGGATGGGTACGATATGACGATGCTTGCATGCGGGATCTAGAACTGCGACCCGCCACGTCCAGCCTGGGAGACCCCTGGGATCTGGGCTGATATTGATATGTCTATATCTTTTGAGTCAAAGCGACAGGGCTAGAATCGGGTTCGGAAAGTATTCTCTTTTACCGCCTACCCAGAAATCCGAGCATTCTTGAATCTCAAAACTCATTGAGTGTGGAGGTCACGATTTACAAGAGATTGATGACGGACACCAGAAAACGATCCCCGAATGGAGGCATTTCTGTAACGACCTGCATGATCTGAGAAGATGAATGTGGATAAACAAAATCTTCCTCTATGTCAAATCATGACTCGCGTCTTCATGTAACACAAAACTGGCAGTCGCGGAGCGGTATATAGTAACGGTATATGTATCTTCGTATATCCGTATCTCCCTCAGCAAGAACTGATGTTCGGAATAATCGGAATGAGAATCGGAAGAAAGCGGAGATATCCATCACGGTAGTTGATCCCATCGATGTCTCGATCATCTAATGCATCAAGTGGATCATTATGTTGTCATATATTCGATAAGGGGGAAGAGGTTCTTCAGGATAATAGGGGGCGGTGTTTCCTTCTAAGAACTTTTTCCCACGGGAATGCGTGCCGGAACCAGGTCCTCGGAAGCGGGAGCCGAGCCGTCTCCCGTAGAGGCAATAGGTACAGAGAGAGCATTGACAAAAGTGTTTTAGTTTCTAGTTATGGGTAGTGAATTATGACCCTCCTTATGAGTGAACAGGTTGGTTTTTTGGGGTGTTTTGGCCATTCTGGGATTGCGCAATGGGTACCTTGCCTCTACAGTAGGGCAACTTTTGCTGTAACCATTGCTGACTGTGTAAGGGATATGGATGCCGGTACACCGACCACCAGAACATGAAAAGAATACATTAGAGAGACGGTGAAATTGTGGATAAGGGCGTGAGATCCAGACGTGTGAGATTTAAACCCACTGCTTCCTCTAATGCCCGATTCTAGTTTCCGGGTTGGCGATTGATACTTTATTTTTAGACTTAGAGATTCCTCGTTCTCCTGCTGTGATTGAAGGGATAACGTTATACCTATGCTCGCTTGTTCAGAACCCACTGGGGCCACTGAAAATCTGAGAAGAGTAATAGGTGAATTAAGTAATTGTCTGTATCTCGAGAAGAATGCCGGTCGGCCCATCGTTATCACATTTCTGCATGCCATGACTCTGGTATTAGGTGATTGTTGGATATGCTATGTACTGTGATAGTTATTAATGACTTCCAGTTATGCTGCATCTGATAAAGCAAACGAGACGAGATTATGATGCCTTGTTGCCTCGATTCATGCCTGAGCGAGTCACCTATCGCTGATAAGCACGATAGAGCCAACTGGCGTCATTGCTCTCTCCTTTGCCATATATGGACGGATTACTTATATTCCTATGGCGTTAACTAAGTCCCTCTCATTCCTCGCACACAAATCCTCTCCTCGGCATTCAACTGCATCCCAATGCAACCGTCCCTGCAAGACCAGTGACGCGCAGAAGAGGCGGCGCCCTCGTTATCATCATCTCATTGCAGACACCGTCTCTAGCTGTTGAAGAACGTTAACGACACAAGGTCTCCGCCATTGTGGGCTCCCAGGAGGGGATCGGGAATCCTCTTGCCGCTTACCGCCTTATCGCGCCTGGCCTGCCGATAAACCACCACGACTCTGCTCATACTGACGGGATCCTGCCAAAAGGAACTCCATCTCATCAGTTCCTGGTACAACCTCGCTGTCGGTCGGAAATAATCGTCTGACACGCGCACCAAGCCATGATCCACTCCAAACCTAAATCTTAGCATCATCGTACCGGTATCCTCATACGGCTTGGCCTCTCAGCCTGCTCCTCGCCCACCCCGTGGCGGTACCACCGTACTGAACGGATCCCCGTGTCATCCTCTCGGCCTCAACGGCAGCTACAGCGCCTTTCTCCTGTCGGGCCACGCAGAGCCAGAAGCGCGTGAATTGTCGTGAGACAAGCAGCTGTAACTCTGCTCGACCCTCCCGGACATTTGTCCAATTGGTGTGTATGTGTACCTGCTTGGGGGTTCAGCTCGTCTCCTTCCACGGGCTCTTCCAATAGCATATCTTCATTCGGACCTTCCCTGCTCCAGTCTCCTGTGGTCTGTGTTCTCGAGGCTGGCTGGATACAAGAACCATAGATGCAAACCCGCCCTGATATATATCTTCTCCTTGCCCCCTAGAAAGAGTTTCTTCTGCTTCTTTTCTTTTCTCTTTAAGAAATTAGAGGCATCACGGCAAATAATTTTTGTATCTTTGTTTGTTCTTGTACCAGCTTTGTTTTCTATCCGCATTTGAGCCTCATTTCTCTCGTCCATTGGCCAACATGGATTTCACGACCCATCCAACGGGAATTTGGGATCTGCCCAACGAGGTTAGTGCACAACTATTTACTTTTTATTTTCATTTTCATGTTTTTATTTTATCCCATCTGAGAACCTGTCTTATTGCTTTCTGTGTGTTAACAAAGATGAAACATAGGTTCTTATGAATACGCTCTCAACCTTTCCCACTCGTGCTCTTCTCCCTTTCACTACTGTCTCTCATCGCTTCCATGACATCATCCTCCGAATTATCCAAAACCGACTAAACCAAGCTACTACTCTCAAGGATCATAAATTGATTCTCGAGTGTTACCATCCATCAACCAAACTGACCACGCCATATCTCTTCTGTGACTATCTTGGTACAGATGTGGTGAGCGATGATGTGCACGGCAATGGAACGGGGCCCTTAGGCAAACTTTCAGACTTATACTCGCATTTCCGCCCACTCCCTGCAGAGGACACCAGACCCACCAGAAGATGGCATCCTGCCGGCGCAGTTCCACAGCCTCCAGAGCCCTTGACTCCGTCTACTTCGGATGACGAAGGGGAGCTGGAGGACGAGGAGCCCCTTGCCTCGCATAACGTCAATCTCGAGTCATTCGAGCTCTTCTCTCAGCTCTGCACGGTGACCAGTCTTATCAAAGTTGGTCCCAAGCGCGGCCTTTTCTTATCATGCGTCAACATCAGCGAGGGCGTCATGCGAGTCTGGAGACAATGGCTTGCTGAGCAGGCGGAGTCATATCGGAGAAGTCGACGTCTTCCACAGAAGAGCAAGTCGCGAGCAACGTTTGGGGAAGTACGAGAATACGATTCTACGAACATTCTTTGGGCAGATGCCAACAAAACCGTTGGCCTGAGATTACGGGTGAAGCAGAGAAACGATACATCCCTACCCGTCCTGATGCATCGTGACGAAGAGGATGAGCCCGTATCGTACACATTGGAGTATGAGGGTATGTGATGAATCTTTTCTATGTCCGAAATCTGTTTGCTTCTTCTTTTCTTGAAATTATTTTTACTTTTTTAAATTTTGCGGCGGCAGTGACGTTCTACAAGGAGTGCAGGGATGTGGGTCTGGTGGCATCATTTGCTGACATCTGATTTTGGCAGAACTCGTGATTCGGACCACACAGCTGCTGCTGATGGTCGAGGAATCAATTAACCAGGAAATCGCACACTCAGGTAAAGCCATCGTGATAGGGTCCTTTGGTTGAGACTTGGTTTCTTTCCGAAACTAGGTCTCGCCTCACCACAAAATAATCAGCCCAGCCCGTGGAGAAGGCCGTAAAAGAAAAACTACATCACATCAACACCACGAGATATTATGCGACGATGTATGCAAGCGAGATAGCGAAGCAAAAGATAATCCCCAAGTGGAGACTTTCCAAGCGTGTTATGCGCGCTATGCCTTCATCGCTCCATATCCCTTGTTTTTGCTTGTTCATTTTTTATTTTTTAATATTTTTTTGACTTTTCCTCTACGGGTCCCTTTCCCTATTCCCATCTATTATCCAATGAAGCTTCTACTTACACGTTGCTCCTTTGCTCTTTACTTCTAGGCATGTCATGCTCTCTAGATGGAATGTATGCTGAGTTTGTCCCGCTATACATCAATTCTGTCAAGGATATGAGGATAAGAGCGCATTAGCAAATTTCGTTTCAAAAACAACAGGTGGAAGAACAAATCACATCACCGTCATCATCGTCGTATTTCTTCCTGGAGACTAAGACGGAATGATCATGCGGCGCTCCTCGAGGAGACGGATGTCGAAATCGTCAGATGTCATGAGATGTTGCGCACCAACTACCAGTATTATGCATTTGCTGTTAAGATTTATAATGAGGGTTGCACTGGGTTTTACGATGATCAACGAAACGGAAAAGAGGGGGGTAAAAGTAGACAGGAAGATAGGGATGACGGGACTTGGCACTGATACATCGGATTGAGACTTTTAGATAGCGTGGAGCATTGCGCGTGTTTTATTTTCATCATCTACTCGTTCGATTTCGTTTCGTCTATGCATGTTAGAGAAGGTTCTACTTTGGCGGCGTTCGTTTGGATATGAGTCAAGAGGTGTTTGGGGTTGTCTGTTTCTTAGTTTTCTCTTCATATATTTTAATGGATAGATTCTGACTTCGTCCTCTCTCTCCCCAATGTTACAAGTTCAGTTATCTGCAGTCTCAAAAATGAATTCATTTTATCCAGCTTTGGTCTGATGTAAGTGAAAACATCTTTGGTATACCGTCTCCCTTCTTTTTATTACAAAACTCGAGTGTTGCTGACTTGAACATTAGAAAATATTTCAACAGGATTCATCATAACTATATACGGTAGTCTTGTTAATAATTATACTGGCTCCCCTTTGACATTTATCCTCTGCTTTTGTGCATCATTAAGTGATGAAATTGGATTGACCGAATCACCAAACTGAGTATTCAAAAGGTGGCGACTGGTATCTTTAGTTGTGAAGGAACCTCAAAGTCTTGGTTATTGGTTGGCTTGATTTTCCCCTTAGACGGGCTGTCATTGGAATTAGTCTCTGTAAGTAAACGTCTATTAGCAAGCTAATAGCTCCTAATCCAAAGCCGATTTTCTATCACGTACAATATGGTCTTTCAGAACTTTAGAGAGTGCCCATGCGGCTTCTGCAGCCTGTTCGATTGTCCTCTGGCCTTTGCGTGGCATCTCAGAGAAAGTCTTGGTTGGATTTCTGAGTAGTGACATCGTTATATTTTGGCAGAAATTTGACAATTTTTTTTAATTTCCGTCGAAATCTCTTCTAAAAGCTAGCATGTGGTCAGTTGTTAAACATCTCGTAGAGCCCGACTAAGCAAAGAGCCGGAGAAGAGAAGGTCACTTTACACTTTGATAAGTTCGTCCTTGTGCTAACCCAACACACAAAACATAATCATACAGGAAGAAAGAAAGGGAAAACAAGAAAAGCGAGATACATGGGCAACTATCTGCACCATTGATTATAGGGCATACGATTTGCTGCCGCCCAGTTGCCCGCTTGTATCTCTTGTCCTAAGAAGAGAAAGCATTCTCTCAAGGAGACGCGGTCTCTGTACTGGCCAGCTTGGGGGTTGGTGCCCCTGACCTCTTAGCTTGAGTTGGTGTGTTGGACAACGTCCGAATACCACAGCGCATAACCCGCTATCCTAGATGATCCATTGATTTATTGTCATTGTATTTGCCAATGGCCAGTTGCCATTTTGTATTTCTCTTCCGATATAGAGCATGCACTCTCTTAGAGAGACTGTGTTCCTGAAGTCCTCAGGTTGGGGATTTGGTCCTGGGACCTCTTCGCTCGAGGTTGAGTGGAGAATGATGTCCGAGTAAAAAAGGGCATAGCCCCCCGGGTTTTGAGGGTCAATGTCTTGCTTTAAGAACACGGTCTCGTCGTACGTGCTCAGGAAGCCGTACTTACACCCGCCCAGCCACATATATCTACTGGTTTGACCCATAAACTTCCTCCATCTACGCTCGTTTCTCATGGCGCGGTGGAGCTTGTGGACCCATGGTATTACCATCTCCCTAACGAATCTGACGCATCCATCGTTGGTCATTAAGACGACATCTGGGAAGCCATGTGAATCCGTGGGCCATAGAGAAGCACTAGCATCTCCAAAGCAGCAGAGAATTTGCTCATCCTGAAGGACGCTTGTCACCAGCCCCCCATCATTCTCGAAAACCCGACCATGGACGGAATTTTCGTCCCCAACAAAAGTTTGCTCATTGGCAGAATGATTCTCCTTCCCTTCTAGGCCTTTTGGGGAAAGTGCCAAATGCCGTCTGCTCAGTCCCTTCGCCTTTGCTAGTAGCCGGACTTCTCTCTCAAAATCATCCCATTCGTAAAGGGGAGCAATATGGTACAGGTTATAGACAGCGCGATCAGTCTTTGTGTATGAATCTGGAATACCATGAGAGTTAGTCGGCCATAGAGAAATTCCGGCACCTCAAAGCAGCACGAACTCTTTTTTATCACAAAAGATACCTGTCATGGGCCGTCCAATGTTCTCCAGGAATGGACTCTGGAACAGAATGATCGTTGACAACGAGAGTTACTGTTCTAGAATATTAGCAGTAATCCTATGAAGAGTAAGAGTAAGAGTCTAACTTATTATCCCTTTCTCATTCCACCAGTTCTCTACCAGCTCCCAGTTGTTTATCGTGTGCGTAAGCGTTCCTCACCGGGTTGATTGGAGATGAAGTAGAGTTTATAGAGTTTAAAGAAAATATGAAAGAGGGGGAGGCGATGTGAGGTATTTATAGACGGGAAATTGGCACAATTGATTTATTCGATACCGAAAAAAAAGAAAACTAGCAAACCTAACTACATGAGAGCCATATATGTTGAATTCACTGTAGCTTTAGATTGAATAGAATAAGTTCTGATATTCCCCGGTAACTTATAGAACGTAGAATCCTTTGTGAATATGAGTTATAGAAATAAAAAGATTAGTGGCAGCTTATATGCATTCACTAACGAAGTATGAAGTGGCAGGTTGTGAGACGAAAGAGGGATCTGCTGATACCCATATCACAAAACAAGTCCAAAAGAAAGGCCTTTCCATATGCCTAATAAGCTCACTACTGTCCCTTCAATACTGCAGCAGAACAACGAGAACAAGTGCATAGCTGAAAACTAGTAAAATTATTAACAATAGCTATCAGATATAATCAGGATGGATTCTGTTCAATAATTCCTATCCTTGAAATCAGCCAGAAAGGCTTTTCTTATGTTAAACGGAGGAGGAAGTCAAGATACCCAAAAGACGCCCAGACCAGATATCTCCCAGAAAAGGAGAATACAACCCAAGAGTACGGATCCGTCCCTGATTGAAGAGCACACGTAAAATCATTCCCGTCAGACCATTCGTTACTATATTATACATTCTTAGGCTCGGTTGCTTTTTCCTCTGCAAGCTTGGCTTCCATCTTCCTCCTAGCAGCCAGAATCATCTCGTCTCTTCTTCGCTGTAGTAAGGCCTGCCTTTCTGACTTATTCGAGCTCCACGCCTGCGCCTTCGACTTCTTGGCTTGAGCCTCTTCCTGTTCCTCTCTCTCCTTCTTTGCTTTCTCCTCAGCAAGCTTGGATTGAAGGTTGTATCTTGTTATCAGATCCGGTTGTGGAGCTGTGCGATTGGCGGCGATTGCTGATGTTGCGGTTGTCGCTGCTGTTGCAGGTGCGGCTGATGGAGGAGGGGCAGGTTGGAAGGACTGTGGAGGCTGTTGTTTCCAAAATTAACTACTACTCATTCAAACAACCCTGGAAGAATGCCTAGGCAGAACAGAAACTAAAGGAAAGAAAAGATGATGAACTTGTGCATCGAAGAGCGAGGAGGAGTCCAAAGTCATGGCGAAACTGATGCCCCAAAAGACCAAGGCAAACCAAAAGTAACTCACATTCTCCAACCCCATCCCACTTAATATTCTCTCCGTAGTAGCAGCCACATTCCCTCCATTCCTCTGCAAATCCCACATTATACTCCGCCGCGGTATCTGGGGAAACATCTGCTGTATCCGCTCCACATCTGCCTCTCGAGCGCGCAACCTCTCCACCGACGAGCTATACCCTCCACCATGTGCATGTTCGGGAGACGAAAAGAAGAAGTATCGGATCGCAAGACCACCCAGCACCAAGATTATCACCAGCTGCGGTAACCCGATTGTTTGATCTGAAGAGGACATCTTGTTTTCCTGTATTGGGTTTGCAAACGTCGGCAACAGGTCGCCGCCGTGCTACTAGTTTTCTTTCTTTCGGGGGGTCGTACGAGTCGGCTCCAAGTGGTATTTTTGGATGTGGCTGATCGAAGGAATTCGGAGCCCGCTGCGGGCTTGATTTGTGTATCGATTTGTCTGATAGTAAGCGTATATCAGTTTTGCATGGATAATCGTTCTGGCTGGAATTGTCCAGATATAGAGTTGCCCTTGTTTCCTGCGAATGGCTCTCAAGTTGCGAAAAGAATGACGTGGAATATTACTTTCGCCGTCTGGATATCGCTTCAGGTACACGTACGAATGTGGCAGTGTGGAGAGGGAGGCAAGTCAAAGCTGCCGTGCTCGGGACTTGGCACTGAATCATGCTCCACCCCCGTGGAATCTTTATCGGCACCCCCTCCCCCCTTGATTACAGTAAGCCGTCAGAACCACCACGACAGCAGCGTCTGTCAACGTGGGTATTAATCGCCATACCGTCCTGACATACACTGCTACGATCAGGATTTACAGTAAAATGCAATCTCACATTTGTCACATTATCTCACGCTTATCACACCATAAAAACGGTCGAGATTCATTTCATTTACTGATGGATCATGGCATTTGACCCAGCATACGCCGTACCAAGAGCCCAAATGCAAACCTAGCCTGGTTGCAAAAAACGCCAAAGCAGAATAGAGATCCCGTACTCTCTCTTCATAAGGTTTGTGCTCCGTGTACTCAAGTGCAATGATGAAAGAACGCCATGCCTCAGTTCCTATAGAGGTCCAAGAGAAGCCCGAAAGTGAAAATCAACATGTGCAAAGCACAACCAGAGAAGGGCAAGTTCCATGCCAATGAATAGGCCAGTAAGCAACAGTCCGTGAAAGCCCAAGACATCTACATGGAGCGACAGGTACAAATATGTGGGTGTACTATACAAGAGGGCCGCGAGGACCGTTCGGTAGTGTTTCCAGATCATCGTAAACCAGTGTGAATTCTCTCTTTAACACTTGTAAGCAGGATAAGAATATAATCGGGCAAATTTTTACTTACGCGCTCACGATGCCACTGCTTGATATCAAAGAAGATGTAATAACCCCGTTCCGTTCCATTCGCAATAACTTGGGGGACCATCAGATCGTCTTTGGTCAGCCACAACTGCAACTTCTTGTGATACCGCCAATTACGATTATGCCTATCACCAGAACACATTAGCCAAACTTTGTCATAAAACAGAGTAGGTAACTTACAGCTCTTGTGCAGCCATTACTTGTTGTATATCTCCTGGGTTGCTGTAAAACATGAATATGAGGGCTTCATCATTAAAGTTCGACATTTTACTGTCTAGACTTGCAACATTATGAACTCTATAACATTCAGGTAAGGTGTATCGTGGAATGGCAGGCCTTGGAGGTTCGTTATCCCATAACGAATATATCTGGGTAGATATCGGCCTGGTAAGGTCAGAAATTGTCTCGACATTCTTGTCTCTGCGAGTCATCCAACTTACTCTGAAGAAGTGAGCTCCATGCCCATGTTAGTGATATCAGCACCGGTAACCAAAGCTGCGTAATCTGGAAAATTATTCATCATATAAGAGAACCCTTTCAAGCCCCACTTGTCAATATCGCTCATGCCATTTAAAGGGTCCTGAACCTCAGGTCCAGAATCATCTGTACTTTTGGTTACATCCTGGCTTTGAGATCGCGGATCCTGTTGTGATTCGCCATCAAGCCTTGGTCCTGGAGTATTAGTTGTTGGTGGTTGCGCACTTTCATCGTGAGATAGGGGATTTGACGAGTTGAACTAGAAATTTTGAGAGGTGATATAAGTTTCTGGTATATTCTTGAATACAGACTTATTTCTACACTTACAGGTGCATCATTTTCATTAGTAAGCCCCGGGCCTTGTCGAGTGCCCTCATGTGGTGATCGTGATGGTGGAGCACCTGGAAAATCAATTGATCAGTACCGTAGATTTTGTTAATGTTGTGAATCATGTACCTGATAAACTGCTACCTGAACCTACTAGAGCATTAGAAGACCCTCTCGCGCTGCCAGACAAGGCATTTAATAGCCCATTTCCGCGATTCTGCTGTGTGAGATTGGTGGAACCAAATCCTAATCCACTCGATTGACCTGCAGATCCAAGATTTCGAAGTAAGCTTGGTGGCCGATCTTGACTAGCCTCTCAGTTTACATTGCGGTTAAGCGGTGGGAATTCATCCGTACCATTTGATTGGCCCTGCGATGGTTGCCCACCAGCATTTTGATTGCTAAATCTAAATCCTTGACCACTTTGTATTTGAGACGAAGGGCTAAATAAGTCATCCTGTTGCTGTTGTGTCTGCTGTTGAGAGAGACCTGTCTGGAGAGATCGCATATTCGTTGATCCGGCATTTCTTATACCTGCAGTTGCCCAACTACTTGCTTGGTTCGAGTTGAGGTTTTGAGATTGGTTTGAGAGAGAAGGAAATTCCCTAAACGGCAACATTAGCTGATAGAAAAGGGGAATATCAATAGATTAAACTGAGAGCATTCTTTAACATCCTGCAGTATATACCCAGCCATAGTAGCTAGATATTTTAGATCGCCCTAATCAGGATGCTTACGTATCGTAGTTTCCCAGTATATAGTCCATCGTATCCACACTACAAGTAACAGAACAATAAAGAACACAGACAGAAAAAGTTAAGTCCCAAGATGTCTTGAACCACTCCCAACCAGAGTATAGTCCGCCGAGGAATATTGCCGGTGGTATAAAAGAAAACTAGACAAAGGAAGGCACTCACGAAGGATCTAGCGGTGCCTGCTGTGATGGACCTCCGATAGTTTGCGCAAAACTAGTCATAGGAGCGTTGTTCGGCCGACTATTTGGTAAAGCACCACCGCCGAGAGGTACTCCCGCACCAAACGCCCACGTCCCTCCGTTACTTGCTATATTCAAGAAAAACGATTAACCCATCAGTACTTTCCGACATCGTCTTTGCAAACCAACGCAAGAACAGCCGTGGACAGCCATACCCATTTTCCCGCTCGGAGGTAACCTCGACGACATATTCCTTGTCTGTGGTATCTGTTGCTGGGCTCCAAAGCCCGTAGGCATGCCTCGTAGTTGCTGCGGACCGACACCTGCATAGGCAACTCTGTTAGTTTCTAAAATGACTTATCAAGAGTGTACACTGCAACAAAGGGAAGTGACGACCCAGGACTGCCTGTCGCATGACGGCACTGATGGGGAGCTGCGATCCACCATGACCCCAAAGAGCCAACGCGCACACGGCCTATCCATAGACAGAGGCAAAACTGTCTAGTCAGGGAATCGCATGGGACAGCCGTTGAAGATAGAGCCTCTCCGCACAGTACTCCCGTTCACCTTTGGGAAAATGGGCAAAGTGAATGGCCAAGTATCTCAGGGCACTCGCAGTTCACATTCTCCAAAGCACACAGTGCAATTCCACGTATAAAAATCGGACTGCTCCTCCAGCCGCGTTCGTCCCGCCAGCGGGGCATCCTTGAGAGGGGAGTAGAAAGAACATGACTCCTCCATACCTGGTCGATTCATTGTGATTCTAACGGAGTTTATCTGCCCAGGCGCTCCTTTGGCATATATCTCAAATGGATATCTGTTTCGTCCTTGGCGGAATGCTGCGATCTCGAATTGTCTGTTTGAATTGGAATAACCTACCTTTCCATGCTTGAAGTTGCTAGGCCACAGAAGCTAAACCTTGTGCCGTTTGCGTTAAGCCGTGATAGGAATGGCGCATTTCGTCTACTTCACGAATCATGATTGGCACGCTACCCCAGACTTTTATTTAGAATATCACGTGAATGAACCCCTGAACTCCTTTATTGGCATTAACTGTCAACTACATGACCATGATAGGTACAGTAGAGCATCGATTTACTTGCGTTCAAATTTGTCGTTTAGGGAAGATCTTGCACAAATTTCATCGTTACTGTCTTTTATTTTAAAGTTCGCAGAGCCCCACCTTGTCGGTCAGAGGATGCTTTTGGCCGCACATATTCCCACCTTATAAGGTACCCAGCCACGCCAGCCAAAATCCATATATGAATACACCATCTTCGCTTTGGAAGAACGAATAATAAGTAATATAAATCCACATTCGTTCCCTCAATAGCTTGAGGTTGAGATCAAGCAGAATCAAAGCCAAGAGGCTGCTAGTTCACCAATAGGTAACAAACTGGTTTATCGAATTGAAATGTTTCCAAGTGAAGTTAAACCTCCCAGTCATGAAGTCATAATAGTAGGCCTTTAGCAGGCCCATCCGCTACCATTTCCTATCAGCTTCCTGCTTTATGGATTTCAGCGCTTAGTATAGAACGCTACATCGTCGTCATAACCGGATAGTTGGCGGACGCGCCTTTTCTTATAATTTGACGAAAAGTTCTCGATGCGTTTCAAAGGCTTTGCATCTAAACTCTTTTATGGCCCATTAGGGAACTCCTCCTGGCCTTGGTATCCCATACGCTCCTCCACCTTGTCCCTCGCCCCAAAATCCTTGCCCACCACTAAATCCAAGGCCATATACATCTCCTCGTGTGGCTCCTGAACTAGAGGCATCCCACTCTTGTCCTGTCGCTCCTGCGGTGCTTCCTGTAATTCCTTTGCCACTATCCATGCCATCCATCACCGTTGATGTCCCATCACCAAGATCTAAATTCGCAAATATGGCTTTCATGTCACGCAGATCGGTACTTAAGTCGTTTTCTCTATCTTTCGGAGCAGTAGTACGTTCCTCAACAAATTTCCTTATTGAACGGATAATCGGAGGATAATTTTCGTCATTTGGAAGCCACCAGTGCATACAGCTCCGGTCCCTAAATAAGTCGGACATCTTAGTCCGGAATGTATATGGGTAGATGTACCTATTGGAGCCGGTCAGTAATAGAGAGCTTATTATATGACAGACAATTAGAGCCGACAAACCCTTCGCATTCAATGGCCGCCAGTTTTCGTCGCGCCCACATAGAGTGCTTCTGATCTCTAGGTAGAAAAAGACAAGCAATACCAAGGCTTGCTTGACAAGCCAGGATTGTTCCTTTTGGACTATCAGGCCAGTACTCGATAGCCTCAAATAACTGACAAGTAGCATATGCCTTCATTCCTAGCTCAGCGCTGGGCTGCGTCCGCAAGGTCAAGGCTGTCTGGTATCTATGCATCAAGTCTATGGAGTACCAATCAATCGTACAAAGATTCATCATCCAAAGAGGGCCAGAGTATATGGTCCCAGGAATATATGGATCGACAATATCGTTGGGGTCCAGGGGGCGTGCATTAGGAAACTCCGTTACCAGATATCGACTATCTCGAAGTGCGGGGTCCATTTTAAGTTGCCAGTCTGCAAGTCTTCGTGCAATTGCTTCATTTTCGGCCATGAATTGGTCCTGGCTCAATTCTCCTCTGCCCATCCTGGCGAATAGGAGAGACATGTCCATAGCTACCAAGCGAACTTGGGCAAAACAGTGCTCGATCTTCCAATTCAGGTTTACCGGGTCCCTAATTCCCTGTTGGTAGTAGAAGTCTTCTGCATACGAGAACCATTCCCTGGAAAGAACCGTCTCAAATCCTCCCATAAGCCCCGCAAAGACATCGAATCGCATATACCAACCAAGAATTACTCGGGTCATCTCCGTTTGCATGACTGTCTGTGGAGTGTATAGTTCCGTTAGGATTTCATATGCTGCTTTCTGGTGGCCCAGCAAGTTGATCCAATCGCCCAAATACTCCTATGCAACGTTAGATCTCCACGAAAAGAGCCCACGAAAAGAATGAACCTACTTCTATCGTAGCAAGTTGTAGTATAGCCAATATCGTGCCAATACTGCGTTTTTCACCCCTTTTAAGTGACTTAAGAAGTAACGAGACTGCCTTGTTATAATATTGGAGGAAATCCTGCATCTTGCCATCCGGGTTATGCAGCGTTCTTTGGAAGGCAGAAAATCCAACAACGGCATACAGCAGCGACTCATTTCGGAGCGCAGCTTCGAGAAAAGTTGTGCGATGGAAAGTTGGAGAGGCACATTTCAATGAATAGTGGAGGAAGGTGACGTTGTCGTAAAAATAAAGCAGGTAGTATTGAAGATCTTGAGGGAGATGGGACCAGTCTGGTTTGCCTTCATGTCCTGTCGATAACAAGGAACTTTTCAGCCCAAGTCTTGAGGAAGTGGAAGAGTGGTACGCGGAATAGGCGGCGGAGTCCTCTGTCGAAGATGGTGAGATGCCTTTATCATGTCCTAGGGAAGGCGTCTCAGAGCTGTTTCTTGTGGTACTGTTTTGAGTGGTTGATAGACTAGTTGTACTTCGACGGATACGCACTCTCGAAGGAGCCTTGGGGTCTATTTCGAAAAGGCTCTCATCTTCATCTGGAATGACGCCAAGGCGGTCTACATCCGTTGCATCATCATATTCGTCTGATGATGAGTCCGGACTTTGCTGGACAGGAGCTGAATTAGCCTTGCTGCTAGCCTTCGAGGAAGTGGTTGTCTCTGGATAGACACAATCTCGTCCTCCTTTCCTGCATCCTAGAAGAAGAATCAAGTTAGCCAGGCCACGAGGATGGTGTAGTTAACAAGTTAGTTTTCCTCACGTTCGCAAATTGGGTGCGTTTCATCACACTGTTACCAATGAGCCACTATACCCAAAAAGATGTGAGACTAGGACGTTACCTTGACTCGCCTGCTTCTACAAGTGTAGCATCCGGATCTGGTTCGACGGTGTTTGGTGTGTTGCTCCCCAGGCTGACTAGATTTTCGTCGATTTCGGTTGGCTTTCGGCGGTCCATTCATGGTTAGGCTGGGCGGCGTGTTCATCTTGAGATCTTGCTTGGTGAAGAGGTATTGCAAGTTTGCGTAGGAACTTGCAGAGCTCAATTGATGTGGTTGGCCTGAAGGGTCGGGCGCATCTTGCATCGGAGGCACAGGACCAGGCCCCGTACTTCTCAAGTCTTGACCGTACGGATCACTCATGGTGGACAGAGGTCCTCTCCAGGAGGACTTCTGGGTATATAAGGAAGCAATGAATAATACTATCCCCTCCGTCCAGAGTTGGATTTACCTGTCTTTCTACGTTGCCCGCCCGGACCAAGAGCAGGACCCCACCAGGGACTGGGGAGCAAAAGATATCAGTCTATGCGAGAGAGCCGTTAAGATCTCTCGTATCGACGGCAACTGGAGACGACTGGAGACGGCTGGCCGTTATTTGTGGACAAGAGCAACTCTGAACAGGTGGCTTAAGATCAAGGGGACCCTAGGGCCCTGGTTTAAAAGTAGGAAGGTTTCTGTCGACCCAGGGAAGAGGAAAGTCTGCAGCAACAGCAGCCACAAACCGCTGGCCGGATTATCCCTTGGAGACGTTACCTCTTATGTGGTCCAACCTCTAGCTCTAGCTACCAGGGCACACTGTACCCAACCCCATCAACTACTTCGTACGTACTCTACCTTTGCAATGAACCTCAGCCTACGGACGGAATTAACTCCCGGGAATTTCGTTTTCTTTAATTTCGTGTAAGTAGCATGGCCTAGGAGAATGGAATTTGCTCCGGAGTGATTGACCATTAACAGTGCGAGAAGTGCGAGTGTTGATATAACCTAATCAACCCAAGCCTTGCTTGCTGGAGCTCTCTAGTATTGAAAAACAAACTCTGCTATTAGTGTCATCTGAGGACCCGGAAGTTTTCCTGTGGGGTTGAGCAGGAGCTATCCGCATTGGGAGGTACCAGGTACGTGATATATGGATCTGAAGGAGGGATGGCGATGCAGGTAAGATTTGAGGCGAAATTGATATTGCAGTTGGGGAACTCTCCCCGTTCCAGCAATTTTCTTTCTTGTTCGTGTTGCTGGAGGAGACCAGGATGGGTCAAGCCTCACGGACAGAAAACAACATTAAGTTACGGCAGTAAGTGATAAGTACTGCCCAGCACCGTACACAGTGCTGGACTTACGGCATTATCCATATACTAGCAAGCCATGGACTGACCATTCCGGTAGGTCGAGGACTGAAGCACTATGCTCGATTTGCTCAGGGTAAGACGGGAGCTTCTCGAAAACCCTTTGGCGCCAAGGGATTAGACTTAGGGCGCGCCCCACCGGCGATCGGGGAACAAGCCGATTCCAAGCATGCCCAAGCATTTTTATCATTCCCTACGCTGGGGAGGGGAATTGCTGGCGGGAGCGTTGTGGCGGTGATGATGATAGCATGCAGCAACCGCAGGCTATCATCCTGTCTTCGTCCATGGGGCTACGGGCAAGACTGTACATCGTATAGTACAGTACAGGTCGAAGGAGCCATAGGAAGACGGTGCCGGCGCTGGGAACGGGCCCGACGACGCGATAGGAAGAAACAAGCGACCAGGGAAGGTAGAAGGCAAGACTGGACAGGAGCAGCAGCATCAGGATTGGCCGCAATGGACGCCATCTCCAGAGGAGCGAGATTGTAATTAAGTTCAACAACACAAGAGTGAGGATGGGGGGAAACTTTCGGACGAGGGCGCATCTGCACGAGAGTCCACCCGCAGCAGCAAGTTGGTACCGCAGTGGAGAGCGCAGTGTAGCTAGCGCTGGCGGTAGTGGTGGTTTAGCACGGATTAGTGACGGTGGGGACGCAGCCGTAAGGCGCCAAGGGCCCTGGGACGGAGAAAATGTGCCTGTCTGTGCCACTGCCCACCACTCTGAACTGCCCTGAACCACCGGGGGTCCCAGGGAGCAGCACTGGTGATTCGCGATTTCGCTCCAACGGTGACGCCCCGAGGGGGAAAGTCTATAACTGTTATCCAGATTCGTCTCCTACCTCGTGCCCTCTTCATCCACCTGGCCAGGCTTCTTGATCTTCAATTCTCAGATTTGAACTCGGCAAACGGTAGATCCTTCAGTACGAGTGCGAGTGCGAGTGCGCATGCCGCGTATGGGACGCTGGGACTGCTTGACTAACATCAGATTTATCAGTCGAATACACACGGCAGAGAGAAACAGAGAAAAAAGAAAGAGAGGGAGGGGGAGAGACAAGTGACAGTGATAGTGACAAGAACGCGCACCAGCACAAGCAGCGAAGAAGCCATCCAGTTCATGCACCAGGCCAGAGAAGATACAGTACAGTACAGTACCATGGCCCTAGTGCAGTGCTGCATGGAGACTTGTCTGCAGTGGGCAAAGAAAAACGTCGTTGAGAGCACATGCACTTGGGTGGCAGAGAGCCAGTCAGGATCGGCCACCAGCAGCAGTGGCTGCAGCTTCCAGTGGGACGGACAAGCCTCATTCCCGGGTCCTGGGTTGCAAAGAGGTTTAGCCAGTTTGCTGAGAGCGCAGCCTGTTCGTGCCCTTTGCCTTAAGATGCGGAATATAGCTGTCTCCCGGCGACTTCCTTGGGGAGCGCTCGACGGCGCTCTTTAACAGCCAGACTGCCTACCTGCCAAGCTACGGTAGCCCGTCCCAGCCCCCAAATTTCGGGATATCCACCAGCAAAGGAAGCATCCATCTCAGACTGGTCCCGTCGTAAGGACTGGAGGGTTTTCGCTGGAATGGAACCGGTTCCGGGGTACTTTCCACGCCTACGAAGAATTTCTGGAGAGTTGGAAGCCGCAGACCAGGCCTCCCGGCAGTGTTACCTCGGCCGCCCATTTCCGCCGTGGAGAGAGCGAGTGGCCGCCCAAAGGGGAAGCAATGGGGTTCTGCACTGGCCAAAACGGTTGTGACGTTGCAGAGCGCTGCTGACGCGCTCCCAATCGGGCTCTGGCGTACACCAATTTGGGGCCTCGAGTGCCTTTGGAAGCTTCCGTAAGCCCAGGGCCCATATTCCGTGCTTCAATATCGTACCATTGCCCACCCCGTTTTCGCAACACGATTGCAGATCCCCTGAAGCCACGACTGAGAGCAGAGGGCGAGTCGCTGTATGGCTGCTGGACGACCAGGTAAAAACAGAGAACCCCAGGTGAACCGTGCCGTCAATGGCAGACAACGGTGACGTGCCGTAAGAGGCCCATCTGCCAGTGCAACAATATTACGGAAATACCAGAGACAAATTGAGGACGACAAGTCAAATCGAAAATGTTCCAGTAGTGAATCCAAAAAGAAGGCATAGCAAGGAGCTCTTGCTCTATCTTTTTCCCTCTCCCTCCAACTTTGGCGCCACAGCATCCTTGTGCGTATAGCAGCACTCTGCCTTTTGATTGTTGGTCTCGGAATTGGTGGGTCTTTCATCCTGAGGCTTACGAACGGCTAACGCCTCGCCTTTAGCCGCGCAGGTAAATACCGGGCTGCGGAAATTCAATATAGGCCGTATTATAGCTAATAACATTCAAGGTCATTTTCAAGCGCCGTCCATCCGCCCCGGGATGGTGGTGTGGACATTTGTATCTGTTAGGGTGTACGGTGTGTGCGTCTTTCCTGCTGTAAACAGTCAACGTGCGAGGGCAACAACTTTTCCCGGCGCAATACTCTGACTGGGTCCAGTGCGCAAAAAGGAGAAGGAGATAGACTGGCTGACTCGAGTCGGGTCTCACGGAAGGGGTTATATCACGATGCTATTGCATATAGGTGCTAGGGCGGCCCGATAGCATCGATGATGCTCTCCACGACCCTGATGCTTGGGACGACGTCTCTTGGCTCATGTACCCGGCTGGTCAGTTGTGCTCGTGTGTTTGTACCACAGTACAAGAATCTTGTAAGAAAGTCGATGTACCAGCAGCTGGGTGATTGTCAATTGCTACGTCATACGGCGACGACTACTCCAAATGAAGTTAAAGTCCGCAGCAAAATCAATACTTCTAGAGGATCCTACTGCTGCTCGCTCGAGAGATGTCTCTCTTTTCCCCTAATCAGCAACACTAATTCGCTGAAATTCCTAGCTTTGCTCGAGGCACTTACGCAGACTGTCCATTATGTCGAGGTTTTCCGTGCAGTAGCAGCGGCGATGCCGGCAGATTCGCGGCAGATTGGATTGCATTACTGCTGACTGGCGACAACTCTAGCTGGGACAGCAGCTGCGCTACCACGCTGGGCCATAGCATCTGGTGCTATGATTTTCAAGAGGCATCTTGATCTTCGCCGACCTTATGCGGCAAATGCTCCTCCAGCGCCACAGGCATACCTCCGTACATGGTAGAGCATCGTCGATATCCACCGAGGCATTGCTGTCTGGCACGTACGTAGTAAGGATAAGACTGCCCATGGACGGTGCACCACAAGAGCATTTATGGATGTGCAGTACCGCAGAAAATAACAAAGGTCCTCATGCCGCAGCAGCCGCGTTACCCTCAATTCCTAGGACTGCTAATGAACTTGGTGATGCAGGTGGTAACGAAGAAGGGAAAAGTCCAAGATCAAGACATTATCTAGGCGCACTAGACACTCGTAGTGCGCTGTACCGTACACGTACAAGAGGCACGAGTTCATGAAGTCCTGTCCTGCCGGTACATGCCCAGATACCGCAGCGCATTGGTCCGCAGCACTCATGGCCCTGTTGGTTTATGTAATCATGAAGGAGTCTAACTGCTATTGGCGCGGAACCTGAGATCCCTTGCTTGCGCGCGTTGCTGCATCCACCCCTAGCAATTGGGCGGTAGGACTGGCCAGGGGAACCTCGAGTCATCTTGACCGGTACCTGCAGCACACTCTGGGACTGCCCATGGAAGGATGTACCGGTCCCGTAGAAGACTTTGCACCTGGCCATGAGGGCCGCGATCCTTAGTCCGGCCTCTCTCTCTGCTGCCGTAACATATGAGAACTACCTGCCTATAAGACTGTTGCTAAGCGTCCCAGTCTCGCCGAGGAGTCTTGTCGTGCAGCTGCAACATATCCCTCTATGGTTGTTTACCCCTTTTTCAGCGTTGTGTCCTCGTTGCCTTCGTGGCTCGAGCTCTCCTTCTCTCCACTCCGTCAATAGTTGCCAGCGGCATGCATGGTTCCATGCTTGCTAGCAGCAGAGAAGAGAAATCAGCACAGCACAACACAGTACGGAGGTATTACACGCACAACGAGGGGCTCTGAATGTCACGCACAAGGATTTCAGGAAGCCGTCTCCAGGAGCTCATGTCGACCGTCCAGAGACTATTGGCAACTCCGGGTTTTTCATCTCCCCTCGCACTCGACCTGCTCCATCCGGGAAAGTCTCCATGATAGGACGACAGCTCCCCAGAGGAGCCACCATCTAAGCCTCAATGTGCAGGTGCACTTTTCTTTTTGCAGCGCAGAAGCAGATTGCTATATGTTGAAACCCTGACGTTATGACAATCTCTCTGATATGGCCAAGTATGATTGCACCGGAAGGAGAAGGCAGGCGTGCAAAGTTGCAGAAAGGTGCAGGAAAGCTGTCCATGGTTGCAAGAACTATTGGCACTTGCTTAAGGTGGGCCTGGTCGCTGCAACCGGCCACTCATCGCCCGCCCGCAAAGCCACCGTGGCGCTGAAGCTTCTCCCGCCGCGACCTCTGCTGCGCCGCTCCTCAACATCTCCTCTTTCCTTCTTTACCTTTTCCCACAGTAATTAAAGACTTACAACGCCAAACGCAAGACAAACCTATCTTGCACTTTCTGCCCTCTCTCCAACGGCAGATCCCATACTTTCTTTTTCCTTTTGGCATATTGGAGAAAGAGATATTATTGCTTGATATACACATGCTCTCCAGTGCTCAGGACACTAATCTCATCGCCAACCTTGACAACGCTTCTCTGACTAATCGGAACCATTTGCATCCCTAAGCATCCGGTATTAGACCCTGCTCCTACATCCACACTTCTGAAGGCCCGGAGCGTTCTGTCAGGTTCTGAAGAATGTCTCTCGCCGGTCACTTGGTCAACGTTGGGTAATTTGCAGCGGGCAGTTCGGCAAGACACGTCATACTCGTATGCTCCGATCTCGATTCGTTTCCAGGTATCCTCTTCGTATGCCTCGGGGCCAGCGACTGTTCCAAGTTGTTAGTCTTCTGCCGTCCACATCCATTCTTGTTTCCATGTCAGATGCCAGAGAAACATACATATTATGTTCGCTCGAAAGCGCTCTGCCGACAGCCTAGGCAAACCTTTCTCGTTTGGCATCTGATCCTCCACATCCCGAATGCTCATCAGGTTGATCAGGTGTAGAGGATACTATCTGAGTCAGAACTGTAGTAGGACAATTAAAACCATAAGTCGATAAACTTACAGCGTCCTGGAACCCAGTAATGGGCTGGTACCCGATCTCTTCCTTCCTGGGAGCATTTCTATACACCTCTCGTAGATTCGCGTCGTCAATTCTAAATAAGCCTAGTTTATTCTTCATTCCCAGATACAAACCAAGTTCTGGTACCAGATGTACTCCCATGTTTAACGCAGTAACGGTATCCTTCCATATTCTTACCGGCTCATAGGAATAGCCTGCCTTCTGGATCTGACTCGGAGAGGGATTGAGCGGTAGGTAGATTCGTCTCTGGAGGTTTGATCCTAGAGCTGCAGAAATCCACGAAACAAATGCACCGTACCAGCCTGGCTGGCGCCGTGGAAAACTCAGAATAACAATGCCGTTACTCTGGGCTTGCTCCGTATCGGGACTGTACGTGTCAGACGTTAGGTCTGGAACCCATATCTCTGTAGTGACAGTCGCCAGGAGCGGATACTGCCGCTGAGTGATGAATTCCCACTTCTGTGACACTTGCCCCTCGCTGACCGTCTCTTTGAGCTGTGCAAAAGTAAACTGCCGGTCATACTCCATCCCCGTTGCGATGACAGTCCCTTGATCTAACTCAACCCCCTTGCAGCTCTTGACCGGGTAGATCCATAGACTCTGCACTCTCCGCCGTGCGGTGGATGAGTCTTTCCGATGTGCGGCCGAAGAAACATGCTGGTCGAACTGATTCACCAAGTTGCTGGCCGTTTTGATCCCTAATTTTTTACATCCCTTCGTCCGTTCAGATAGAACAGCAGCCTGGCCTCGCTCGTTGATAGCAAGAAAGACGAGAGGTACCGTACAGAGAGCGGCGAGAGATAACCCATATTTCACTGCTGGGCTCTCGTGGACCCAGTGGAGCAGTGTCTGATACTCATCAAGGGCCGGCATGATGTAAGATAATCAATGCCGGTATGGAGAAGAAGATCGCTAAGACCCTGCTTCTTCTATGCAACTGTCAGCTTTGCGGGGGCCAATAAAAAAGTTGAAAATGCCCTTTATGTAGAATGAATATCGTATGATAAGAAAGAATGGCATGTTGAAAGGCAAGAATAGAATATAGAGAGGATAAAAATAGCATGTGCATCTGAGCTTTTCTCTTACTTGCCAGTTGAGGGGCACACCTGAGAATAGATTCAAAAATTATAATAATATTTTCAAAGAGAACTCAAGACAGCGCAAGAATATATTTCAGCCCCTCCTGGATCAAAAGATCAATGGGATAAGAAGAATAATTGTTGGAAGGCAAAGAAAAGTCTCCCAACTTTTTCACACTGGACAATTATTTCGCTCGTACCTTAACACTAGGAATACACACTGGTCGGATACTTAAACAAAATAGACCATACCTCCAAAATGCTATGAAGCAGAAACTCTTGAGGCCTCTATAACTTCTTTGATGTTGGTTGTTGATCTTACTATTATGATGAGTCCCCCGCCGGCACGGGAAAGCTTACACATCAAAGGCGACTACTGGACACAAAAAAATTTGTACCTTTACGTACTACGGAAGGCGGATCTCGACGGCTGAATGACGTTATTTTAGACTCCGTACCATCACGGATAGCCACGGTTCCCGCAACCAATAACAGCGACATACTAGCTGTCAAAGTCATGTCCGTACTTCAACTAGATCATACTATCATATATCATCTCATCAAGCATAAACATCCAAAACCGGTTCCTCCCAATTAATTATACAAACTCCATTCAACCAACTCCCAGTGCCATCCCATTTGATATGCTGTTTCAACATCCCTTTTGCCATTTATCCCCGCCCGTTTATGAATCCCACAAGAACGATACTTTCACTTAAAATCCGCCGGAGTCAACGCTTGAACAACACTGGTTCCTTCACTGAATCTGGTTCGGAAAATACGGTTCGCATTTTGGAACATGCCGTCCTTTAGACTCACAACAATGAACTGGCTTCCCTTAAACCTCGTCTTAATCAATCTACCAATGTTTTGAGTGTGGGAAAGATCCAGTGCTGCATCAACCTCGTCTAGAATATACATTGGCGCTGGCTTGAACTGGAGAAGTGCCATGATAAGGGAGAGTGCGATCAGAGAGCTGCCGCGCTGTTAGTCATTGTAACTGAATGGAATATCATCGTTGCTTACCGTTGCCCACCGCTTAGCTCTGTCAAGCTTTGCTTCCAGACTTTACCAAGAGATACCTTGACTTCTAGGCCATCATTAATCGTTTTGCCTTCCGGAGGCTCGAGTTTTGCAAAGCTGCCTGGTAATAGCTCCGCAAAAATCTGCCCGAAGTCGGTGGTCACCTTCTCCCAGGTTTCCTGCAGCGCCTTTTTCTTGTATTCATCAAGGCTGACAATAGTCTCTTCGATCTTCTTCTTATCCCTAATCACCGTCTTCATCATGTTCTTCAGTGATACCTCCTTCTTTTCCACACTGTCAATCATGTTCATAACTTTGGGGTTAACTTTCTTCTTCATGCTCTGTGACCTCTCCGTGAGATTTCGCAAAGATGATTTGCACTCTGCAATATTTTGACTCTTGAAATCGTAGGGAGTTCCTGGTCGGCCGAAGTTATCTTTCTCATCCAAAATCCAATCATACTCCTTCTCCATGCTAGACACCGTTTGCGCAGCAGATTGCTCTTCCTTGTTGAATTTTTCAAGTTGATGAGTAAGCTTCTGCATTTCCAAACCTTCTTCAGTGATGCGCGACGCCTTTGATCTAGATGCGTCCTCTAGTGCTTGAAGCTCGTCATCAAATCCTGTTAGCTTCGCTCGTTCATCATTAAGATGTGCCTGGGCAAGGTCAAGACTATCCTGTACTCTTTGTTAGCATTGTTTAATGCACTTTAGCGCTAGAGAACTGACCTGCACACTAGTCTTCTCAGACTTGAGACCTTTAATCTCTTCCTCTTGTGTCTTCAAATTCTGTTCGGCTTCTTGAAGTTGCTCCTGCGCGGCGGCAAGATCACCACCGACCTGCTCCAAATCTAGTTGAGCACCTTGAAGTTCTTTTTGCAAGGACTTGACGGATGTTGAGTCCTTATTAAGGGTCTTTCTTAAAGCATCAAGGGATTTTTGTAGCTCAACAAGTTTTCCGTCTTTATTTGCGTTAAAGTCCTTCATGTCTTTCTCGATACGCTTGATATCCTTGTTCGCTTCTGCTTGTCTTGCTTTGGCATCCTCAATGTCGGCTTTAAGCTGTACAATATTGGCCTTCATATTCTCAACCTCCTGGATTATAGACGAAGACGAGTTACTTCCGATTTGTTCTTCTCGAAGCGTTATCTCATGGGCCTTGATGTCCAGCTGTTGTTTGATCTTTCGAGCTTGGTCGAGCTTCTGCTTCTCCCGTCCCATAAGTGCCTGAAGATCTGCTAATGCCTTTTCTTGCTGTCCAAGCTCTCTAACCAAAGCGTTCAGTTTCTGTAAAGTTACCAAAACACCGCTAGAGTTAGGAGCGCTACCACCAGAGAGAGTACCAGAAGGATCGTAAGCGTCGCCTTCCAGGGTTATGCTCCTCATTCGGACTGCAGGATCAAAGGTGACCTTCTTCGCTGTATCGGCGTCGTCGCAAACGAGTGTGTTTCCAAAAACATATTCCATAGCTGCAGTTACCTCTTCGTCGTATCCGACCAAGGACAGTGCAAGGTTTACCTTCCCTGGTGCAATCTTTTGGGCTGCACCTATCTTTTGCGATGAAGCGCGGAATGCGGCAATCTTATTAAGGGGGATAATGGTAACTCGCTTTCTGAGCTTTCCTTTCTGGAGCAGCTGGGTACCGGTAACTTCGGTATCTACTACGACGTTGTACAATCGGCCACCGGCGCAAATTTCAAGCGCTGTCCCTGCATTGGTATGATTGTCGTCCAAGGTGAAGAGCTGCGCTACCAAGCCTTTGACTCGAGATCTGTCAAAGTTCGGTGTTGGATCGGAATAAGTGAAGTCAACATTGGCCACCTTCCGCTTGAGTCCATCACAGTCCCTGCGAAGTTCACGGATTCTACTCTGGAGAGCAGATTCTTGCTTATACATATCATCCTCCTTGCCAGGCTCAAAGCCCAAATTAGATAAGGCCTTTTCCAGCTTTCGTGCCTCTCCTCGAAGGCCCTCCAACTCATTGAGTAAGCCAGCATTGGCCTCCTTGGCCTTTTTGGCTCGGGGTTCTTCCTCCTTAATCCGTTTCTCAAGATGGGCTAATTTGAGCTTAGCTTGTTCCTGCTCCGTCACAGCTGTATTCGCTCTATTCCTGGCGTCTAAGAGCTGTCCCTGATATCCACTTTCTTGGCCTTCCTTTGAAGCAACTCCAGTCTGTAGGGTTTGTAGAAGCTCTTCCTTGGTCTCTGCTTCCTGGGTTTGTTTCTCTAGGTCCTGTTTTGCTTTGTCATATTGTGCTTTCAGCTTGTCATAGACTTTCGTTTTCTGATTTAAAGAAGCTTCTAGCTCGGCAACCGTCTTCTTGATTGAGGATTTTCGCTCCTTTTCTTCTACCATACTAGTATTCTTGAGATCGAGCACCGTAGACAGTCGAACTAGCTCATTAGAGTGCTTCTTGACTTCGTCTTGCAGAGCTTGCGCTCTGCCTCCTTTTCGTAGTTCCTTATCCCTTTGAGCCTTGACGCGCTCAATATCCTCCTCAAGATGGCTAATTTCGCTCTTTAATCGGACAGCAGACTCCTCAAGATCTGTCATTCGCTGCTTTTTTACTTCCAAGTCGGTGGCCGATTGGTGAAGCCTCTCCTTCGTCCGAAGATAATCATGGGCTACAACCAATCTCGTGAGTCGCTCCAGATCATTCTGTGTTTGTTGAAAGTCCAAGAATGCCCTCTTCTCCATACGAAGCTTCTCTAGTTTTGGATCGATCTCATCCCTCAGCAGTTCCGTGATTTCCTGAACCTTCATCTCCTTCTTCGCCATAGTCTTGAATGCCTTATCTCTTCGGTCTTCGAACATTCTTGTCCCAGCGGCCTCTTCAATCATTGCTAATATTTCTACTGGTTTCATATTTAAGACCTTGGTAATTCGACCTTGCATAATCAGGAAATTAGGGTTATTGATATTCAATTGCACGGACTGGAAGAGGTTCTGGACGGTCTGCTGCTGTGCTCGATGGCCATTAATGAGGTATTTGCTGGTTCCACCAAGGACAATCTGCCGGGTTACGCTTATCTGCGCATACTCCTCGAAGCCTATGGGTGATTTCTTCTTGTCACGGTTATCAAAAACGATGGTGACACTGGCCTTCGTCACACCAGCCTGTCCACGCTTGTAGATCAGATCCTACCAGACGTCAATACGCGCTACAAGGCAAAAGCAAATAGAGGCTGGTCTTATTTTCTCATACCTGCAGATTCTGCGCGCGGACAGTGGTCATATTGGTAATTCCCAAAACAAAACATATCGAGTCCAGAATATTAGATTTCCCACTTCCATTAAGACCGGTAATTGAATTAAAACTTTCATCCCTGTTTTCAAAGCATTAGTTTCATATTCTATGCCTAAAACTAAATGCTGCGCATTTCTGCGGAATTTTTTGTTTACCATCCGGAAATCACAGTACGCACAGCGTACGATTTAAAGCCCTGGTAGGAAAACAGAGATCAGCAAAGATTGGTCTTCCTCAAGTGCTAGAAGATGCACATACGTCTATAATGACTTCTACGACCCTCATGTTGGCGGCCTTGGAGTCGCTGTGGTCGTTACTGTTGGAGGTTGGTGGTCGTCCCTGGATTTGTTGATTTCCCTCGCGAAAGGTAAACAGAAACACACAAACCCCATGATGTCGTAGGGGTTCTGCATAAGGCGTCAAGGCAATGAGGCACCCATGCATAATCAGATTACGGATACGGATAAAGTTGGACCTCGGCGATTCTGGAGAACTTCGGTTGGAGGAAACTCTAATTGTGCCTTGCTGCACGGGCAGCTCAGCTCTTCTTCCTTATAGATGATGCTTATAGATATTGTTTTGGGCTTCCAATTCTTATAAGAGGAGTCTTCAGTTTATTTCCATTTCAAAGATATCGCTGTGTCTGTTCTAGTCTACGAAGATGAAACTCTCAACGCCTGGCGTCGGAGATGCAGATGTCAAGCAGGTCCCGCTTGAAGATGGAGTGTCAGCAGCAGAACGCGTACAAGCACTAATGGATGGTTCAGTAACATTGCCAGAGTACCAGGTGAGTGTAGCTATCTGAATTGCTTGAATTGAGTGGTTTATTTCCTCCTCATTATCCCATTTCCCATTGCCATACACGCATTCTATCTACTATCCTCAAATACGCCTATATACAATGGCGATATTGAACACACCACTCTTCCTACACATCTATTTACCTGTTATCCACATACCCATACTTCCCTACTCAGACCCGCGTCGAACACACGTTCCTTACTAACAAATATCCCAGGGCTGGGGCGCCAAACTCTTCTCCCAAGACATCAAACTCCTTTCCGCATCAGCCACTCCCCACGGCAGCGCAACCTTCTCCTACACCGTGCAAGAAGACCACGTCAACCGTCTAGGCAACCTCCACGGCGGCTGCACGGCTACAATCTTCGACTTCCTGACCACCTGCGCGCTGGCGCCCATCGCCCGAGAGGGATTCTGGGCGTATGCGGGCGTCAGCCGCACTCTGAACGTTACGTACCTGCGGCCGGTGCCACTGGGGGAGGAGGTGGTGATCGAGTGCGAAGTCGTGCACGCTGGGAAGAGACTGTGTGCTCTGAAGGGCGTGATGAAGAGGAAGAGGGATGGAGCGGTGTTGGCAATCTGTGAGCATGGGAAGGCGAGTATCGATCCGGAGGTTAGCTCTAAGATGTAGAGATTAATCAATTGGGGAGCCTGATACCATCGTTGTCATCGCTTTGTTATTATATACATATTTGTTTTCTAGAAGACGGTATTCATAGAACAAATCAATCCATCAATAGAAAATAGAGAACATGCCGCAAGTTCCTGACTCAGTGTTGGAATTAATTAGATTAGATTAGGATCTAGAGGTACTATTCCAATCGAAATCGAAATCAAAATAATACTCGAATAATTTGATTACTACTGAACACTATTCGAACAATTCGCAATCAAAGTCGAAGAATCTGAACATTCCCCCCAACACTGTAAACGCCCAGGAAACTCACGTCACAACCCGAATCGCATTGTACAGAGTACCTACCCCTAAATCACATGCAAATATCCCCCTCTTACCATCTACCCAGCAAAGCCCATCCGAGAATGTTGGTCCCCCACCAAAAACAAGAAGAAGCCCCATACACCATGCTTTTCCCACATCGTCATCACCGTTGTTACATCGGGAGAATTCCCATTTTGTTGGGAAAGTCTACTACTCCGTATACCCGTGCGTACGTTACTGTACGTTACGTGCCGTGTGTGCCATGCATTCACATGTGCATTGGCATTTGCATTGGCATTGCGACGTCTTTTTTTGACGTCGAATGATGATCATGATGATGACGACGGCAAGTATCAGCTGAGGCGGGGGAGGGGAAAGGGGAAGGGGGATGTTCTGGATTTGATACGTGTAAAATGAGGGAATGGTAGCTCTTGGACGTGATTGGGTCGTGGTTGATACACTCTGTGCTGTGTTGTACAGCTAGGCTAGAGTTGGTAGCGAGGAAGCTAGACAGCACAGCACAAATGCAACCACCTCGTTTTCTGAATCAGTAATTTATGCCAGGAAGAATTTATGCATCCTAAATTAACTGCACCCAAAAGATATTACTGGCTCATACATGGAGAAAAAACACATCAGAAAAGACAACACGGCACTGCAGAGTAGCATCTGAATTCTTCGTGAAAGACGGCATTATAACCATTTTGATTCATTTATTGATTTATTGCAGCGAGTAATGAGAGAATCATCCCGCATCCTATGAACACCAATTATCCCCATGTCAATGTCATTCCTGCTCCAATAATCCAGTGCTTTTTCATCACATGTTGTTCGCACGCTCTGTCTCTAAAGAGAATGTCGATGTCGGGAAAAAAGCACCAAGACATCTCGTTTTCATACCCATAAGTTTGAGAAAATATACCCCACTGAACGCCCCCATCTAGAGAGAAAACAGGTAAAAGATAAATAAATACAGCGGACCAATCTTTTCTCATCAATTCATAAGAAGGCAATTCGGCCCAGAAAAACACATCCCTCCATTGACTTATGCAGCGTCTGCGGATGCAACAGGTGCTCTGACGCGAGTGACCTGGTTTCCAGCTCGGACAATCTTGTGGCCGGCGGAGTCGCTGACATAGGAGACGTCCTTGTTCTCGTACTGTGCTCGCTTCCAGATCTCCACCTCACATCCACCGCGGAGGACACCGACTCTCATGGTGGAGAGCAAGTTGTGAGCGGCGTTGGAGTGGTCGTAGACACCACCGTTGAACATGGCGGTTGCGTCCTTGCCAATGGCCGAGGTGATCAAGGCCTTTCCACCTGGATGGTCTTTGATGAAGTCGGTGACATCGTGGATAACACCTGCAACAGAAACCAGGGCGCGTCCATTCTTGGCCTCAGCCTGGTAGGTGTCCCAATCGATGATGGGGAGCTGCTCAAGAGGAATACCCCAGTCGAGTGTCTGTCTCTTCTGGTCGAGCTTCTTCTGGAGTTGCTGGAGACGGCCCTTCTCGATTTCGTTTTGCTTGAACTGCTTCAGGTCGTAGGCCAGGCCGAGCTGCTTCCAGACCCAGATAGACCACTTGGTTGGGTCATATTGGTACCATTGGATGGCATTGCGGTAGTCAGACGGGAATTCGTGGTGGAAGTTGTGGTAACCCTCTCCCAAGGTGACAAGGGCGGTGATGACATGGTCTCTGGGCGAGTTGCGGTCGTCAAATGGCTGGTCACCGAGCCAGTGAGCGAGGGAGTTGACGCAGAAGGTAGCCTGCTGGACGAAGAAGATACGGAGAATGCCAGCGTAGATGAAGCCTCCGAGCCAGTCGCCCCAGCCAAAACCGGTGACCAAGCAGGGGAAGATCAAGCCCATGAAGAGCACGCACTTGATGTAGTTGCGGTGCTGCCAGACGACAACAGCGTCATCGTTGAGGTCGGAGATGTCGGTTCGGCCGATGCGCTTGGGGTTCTGCTTCATGACCATCCATCCGAAGTGAGAGTAGAGCAGGCCCTTGCGAACAGAGTAAGGGTCCTTGTCAGTGTCAGTGTATCGGTGGTGGGCACGGTGGTCACGAGACCACCAGCGGATGGAGCCTTCGACGGCACCAGCGCCAACGGCAGCGAGGAAGATCTTGAGAGGGAGAGTTGCGGAGTATGAGCTGTGAGCCCAGAGACGATGGTAGCCTGGAGAGTGCGTTAGTAACTGACTGGTTATAGAAGAAATCAAGAGAGAATAGGCGTCGGATATCGAACGTGTATCTCGGAAGATTCCAGAACAGAAAGAAAATTAGAGATAGAGGAGCAAAACCTACCAGCTGTGATTCCCAGACCAGTCATGAAGTAGTAGGCGACCGTCCAGACAGCCGTCTCCCACCGCAGCGGAGTCCAGTAGGAGCCAATGACACCGGCCAGCGGGATGAAGATGATGAGGGTGACGTTCAACCAGTTGACGTGCTTGTACCAGTTGGAGCGGGTGATGGGGAGGTCGGTGATGTGAGGCTTCTTGGGATCATACTTCTTGCTGCGGGAGCTCGGCTCAGCCAGCTGCTGGATAGCAGTAGCAGCGTCGGGTGAAGCCATGGCTTCTTAGTTAGAGGAGGAGAAATGCAGATGTCTGCAGAGAAGAGGAAGAGGATGGGAGATGTTGTGGTGATGGTGGTGGTGAAGACCGAGGATGGAGAGAGATGAGAGGGAGTGAAAGAAGGATGGCAGGCGAAAGGGTTTTATATGGAAAGTATCAGGTATGTCAAACAATGAGTGAGTGAGAGTTAGCTGGTGGCCAGAGCCAGAACAGAATCCCGAGAGGCGGGGATCTGCAATTAGAGAGGCACGGTAGGTAGAATCGGGCGATAAGTGAGCAGATTTGATCAGGGCGCAGGAATAAATCAGGCGTGTGTTGCTTCTTTGGCTTCAGCGCTTTCTTCCCCAGCAAAAAAGCTCCCTTGTCTTGTTCTCTGGTTCCCAGCAAAGAAAGCAAGTAGTTGAAGTCCCCGGTACGTACTGAGCGCTAGCACGTCGGTGGGTTTTCGTTGAGAGCGACTCTTTCGCTGACCGATGCAACGGGGCCCTGGTCTAGTGGGTACCCGGCTTGCGGGAAGAGGCTGAGAAAAAAGGTGTGCGAGGGGCAAAAGAGGAAATCTGACAATCGCCCTCATTGAATCCTTCTAAATCCAAGCCTTTCTTTGCTTTCATATCTATCTATCTACATATATTCTTAGAAAAACCTTAACTTAAATCTTTCCACTGCTGCTGTATATACAGTATACTACAAGTATCAATCAATTGCTACGGATATACATCCCACCATCCCTACATCCGCGCGCCGCCAGCCTCGTGGCCATATCGCATCGCATCGCATCTGCTCAACTCAACGTTCTTCCCAACAAAAATCCAGCGGGCTCCTCGCTCATTGGTCCCACACTACCGTACCTCCCCCTCACCAATCGCTTAGACCCAGCTATGGGGAAGGGGCACGGCCGCGCCCATTGGTTGGCACGATCACCTCCCGAAAGCGTGCGCGGACTCTTCCGCGATCTTTTCTCGTAGGGCTTTGAGCAGCTTTGCCGCTCTGACGCCACCACTACTGAGCTCAGCCAATCCGCGGGCAGTGGTTTGTTGACATGTTTTAGATCTCTTTTGGGATTGGGGCTTTTTTCTGAGGTTTTCTAGAACTTCTATTCTTGGCCACTTATCTCACTCTCTTCGTTTTTGCCGAGGTTGATGCTATCTTGATAATCTGAGGAGATAATCATGTGCAAATTCACCTGTACTGAAATACCCTAGAATATGAGTTTAACTCTCAGCGCCTATGATGTATTCTCCTTGGCTATGATTCAATACACAGTATTGACCTGTTGTAGCCATCCCCAATGCTTCTCTTTGCCTTTCCTTTCACTGGCTCATATCTCAGATGTTGCCACCGCCATTGTCAAAAGAGGCGTAAGGTGTAACGCGTGCTACAGTATCTCGTAGTGGACAGTTTAATTGGCAGAGTGGTACTTCAGAGCTCGCCAAATTTTGGTGGCGATTTATGTACCACTATGCCACCGCGAGAGTACCTGGACTTGTATGGAGAAGAGAGCAGTAGTGGTTCGTTTTCCTCTCTTCTCTCATGATCACTGCATAATTCCATCAGTGCATTATTCTGATATCAACCTGCACTCTACAAGTACACGTCTACGTCTATCCTAGACTCACGAAAAACAACACAAATCTTGGAAAGATAACAAAAGTCTATTGTGATAATCTGCGGATTGCCCGCGCTCCCATCAGCCTGTAATATTTTTGCAATTTTAATCCTCATGATGATAGAAAAACTCCCCATTATTTCCTCGCACCCATCCATGCCATGCCTTATGCCTTATTTACTCCGTACGTTTCATGTTCATCTACAGATAAAGATCGAAGCTTTACTCAAACTACGGTACAACCGTACGGTACGAATTTGTACTCTCGTTTTCTGTCGTCCATAGATACTGGTGTGCATTATTTGTCGTTGGCTGCGCTGGCAAAGAGACCTCGCCTAGCTCCCCTTCAACCGAGGCTGCTCGAGCTCGGGGCCTGTACCTGCAGGTTCTCCCCCCAACAAAAGGAACGACCGCCACCGCCTGAGCAAACTCAGTGTTGCAAGAACAGTTGGCGGTGCATGATCACGTGATGCTGCACAGAAGCTCGAGAGTTGCCAGCACGTGCAAACACCGCTATCGAGCCACTCAGGTCGCTCTGTAGTCTGCGTGAGCCAAATGTCCCTGCAGCGCCCCGCTCCTCCAGCACCTATCGCAGCCCGCACAGCTCACTTACCACGCCTAGACTGCTGATACCGTTGCTGCTGTTCATGCTGTTCACTGCTGTTCTGTTGTTCTGTTGTTCTTCTGGCCCACCCGAGGAGTGCAAGAGTGCAACACAAGCTATCACGTGCAAGCAACGTGGACAAGGACCTGGAAATTTCATTAATTCCTCTTTTCTTTTTTAGTCGCTCTTCTTTTTTGCTTTCCTAACTCTTCTCTCTTTTTTTAAAGCAGCCTCTTTTGCTTCGAGCTCGCTGGACCCCCATCTTGGCTTAGAAGGAAAAGTGCTCCTCCCTATCCGGCAAAGGCAAACCTCAGCCCTACCCGTGGCATCCGAGCTCCAAAGGCATCTAGTCATGGCCTCCCTTGCCCATGGGACTTCGGGCCTCGTCCGACTCGACTGGACTGGGCGAGCGCGGTAAGACAGAGAATGGGTAACGATGAGCTCTCGGCTGGTGTCTCCCGGAACAACGGGGCCCTCTCTCCCGCCACGGACACCTCCCTGCAAGGTTCAATCAACCTCAGTACTCCTGGCCATCTATGATACATGGAACTTTGCAGGTTCGGCGATTGTCCCTGCCTCGATATCAAAATGCGCGAGCCACTGTATGAGCGGAAACGAGATACGTAATACAGGTCCAAAATATAAAAAGTGTAAGTAAAAGCAGTAATCCGCCCTTTCATAAATGGCAAATGTCAAAGTTCCCTCCCGTTTCAAATCCAAGATTACCTCCCAAGCAAAAATCATAATCAAGTTCGAAAAAACACACACACAAAAATAACAAAGCAAACAAAGTTCTGCGAAGAATGCCTCCGTCATGTCCCGAAAAACTGGGAGGGAAATCATTAAAAGAAAACTAATTCATGGTCATGATGATGAAACTTGGAAGAAAAAGAAAGAAAAAACCACAGACAAAAAAATCGACTGGTCATCCTCCCACAGAGGGTTTAAGCAAAATACGGTCATTATGCGTTTCTGTCGTCAAGTCGTCATCTAAGGGTATTAGGGGCAGCGGGAAGTCCATCTTGTGGACCTCGCCCACGCCCGCCAGTTCTGGTAGGTCTTTTGTGTACACTTCTGATGCTGAAATCGCCGCTGCTGTGCTTCGCGGCACCCTGTCTATTTCGGAGCGGGGGGTGGTCTCCAAGGTATCGTGCTCGGTACTATGTATGCTCTGGATGTTCCTGTACGGATTGAGGCGGAGGGGGTTTTTGGGAGGGGAATCCAGTCCCCTTGGAGTGGATTGCTCCGTGGGGAGATTGTCTGGTAAGCTCTCCGTTGATTGGGATCCCTCGCTCGAGGCTGGCAGAGGGACGCCGGCTGGGTCTGTTAGTTCAGCAGCTGGTTCGGCTCTGGCCGGTGATCTCCCTCGCCTGGGGAAGTCGGGCGGGTCTTCAAGAAGGGATTGTGCATAGGGACGAGTGCCATAGAGTGATCCTAGGGGGTGTGGGTGGTGGGAAGGAAGCTGGTCATTCATGGAAGAGGGGGTATAATAGCCATTAGCCCTGGTGCCTTCATCTATGTAGGGAGCATCTACTATCAGAGGCGCCGAGCGCTCCAAGTGGTAGTACTCCTCAATTTCAGGGAAATATGAGAGCAGCACAGAAGCTTGCAGACGGTTTCTAGGGTCATCGCCCAGGCAACGTCGGCAGAGGTCTAAGTAGTAATCAGGCACTTCCTTGGGGGCCATATCAAGGTTAAAGGGGCGGTGGTTTTCGGGCTCATCTTCCTGGAACGCAAGAGCATAGAGGACCATCCCTAGCTGATACAGATCCGACTTCACTCCTATGTACATGGATATCCTCTGGTTGCTATCAATAAGATCAGTGACCTCGGGAGGTTCCCAGCCCACGGGGCATCCCCGACGGTTGATATCAATGATTTTCGCGTTATCGTACTCGTCGACCACGATGTTCGACAGCGTAAAGTCTCCCTGCACGAAACCTGCCTCGTGGATCTCCGAGAGCCCCTGGACAATCTGCTTGGCCCAGCGCTCCCGCCGGCTCCAGGGGATTTTACCTTCACCGTCATATATGACATCTATCAACGCGCCCTGCTCAGCAAAACTGATCAGAAGGCCTTTCACGTGCTCGCCAGTTTTGTCAACCACCACTCCGCCAAACTGGATGACGCTACGGGACCCGGAGAGCCGGTGCAGCGCGTTGATTTCGTACAGGAACTCGTCGACCGTGTCAGGGCCTGGAATCTCCTTTTTGATAAATACCTGGTTGTCCAGGGTGACTTTGTAGACGAATCCGGACAGATGCGAGTCAAAGACCAGCTGATCTTCCCGCACGCGGCGACATTTGAGATGGTTGATGGATTTGATCGGGGGATAGGCAATGATTTCGGACAGATCCTCCACCACGTGCACGTGTAGTCTGTCATTTTCCGTCTGGAGCTTCAAATTGGTGACGGTATCGTAGAATTGGATGTCCTGCAGCGAATCACGAATTGCTTCGTAGATTCGGGCGCTCTTGTCTCGCTGGAACTTGGTATTTAGTAACTCTTCCTCTAATGAGTGTGGAGGTGCATGTCTGTAATCCAGGGAGATGGTCACTCGCCGCCAGTGGGTTGGGGTCTCGGCATAGGTCACGAAGAATTTTTCTCGTCGCGACTTGTCTCGGAAGTGCATGCTGAGATTCAGAATCCAGCGGCGCTCGAGCTCGTCCGCTATCATGTCCTCGTAGCCCTCCGAGGAGACGGACTGGGTCTCGCTATATGTCACATCCACGTCGTTGGAGATCTCCACAAAGCCCTGGTCTGCATCGTCTACCAAGGTCGAGACCGGCATGATGGGGTGGTAGTCCTCCAGGGCCACGTCGACCATCTCGGTCGCTTCTACGATTCCCAGAACATCAGGAGCGCTCTGCCTGGGCGCGCTCCCGACCTCGGCTGAGGACCGCACAGGGTTGCGGCGATGCTCTTCAGAAACCGCACGTCTCTCCTCGGGATGGGGCTTGACGGGTTCCAGGCGCTCTCGCAACTCAGATTGCTGTCTCCGGAAAGTGCCTGCACGGGGCAGTCCTGGGACGACTTTGCGCGAGAGTCGACGCACCACACCAGCGCGGCGAGGAGAAGAAGGTTCCTGGGGAGAGGTCACTGTGGTCGTCACCGCTGCCGTTGTTGTGGTCGCCGCAGCAGCAGCAGCAGCAGCAGCGGGCGCGGTGCGAGGAGCCTCATGATGATGCCTGCCAAAGAGCTTCTTGAGGAACCACATGGACTTTAAATCGACGGAGGAGCGCCGTCTCTCGTTGTTGCGGCCGGATTCTGTATGGGGCATTGGCATTGGCCACGACCTACAGAAGCCGGCGAAGCTGGAAGGACGGTCAGCCATCCAATGATCAAATCAGAAAAATGTGCAAGAGAGGAGAGAAGCGGTGTTGTTGCATACAATCGCGTCACGGTCGCCACGGCTGCTGGAGGGCTATCGTGAAATGATAAGGCGTGAATGGGCGGTGCAATCGATTGAGCACCGTATACCTAGAGGGGATCCTCCTGCAGCTATCCGAAGCGGTGGAGAGCTGGTGCACTCCCTGCTTTATACATGAGCGTATCATTGCATTTTATGTCTGGCGCTGCCGAAGGTGAGAGCAGCCCTCGAAAAGGACGACGCGGTGGACGAGGCGGTCGCGGGACAGTTGGCGAGCAGAAGCAAGCTTCTGGGGGTCTAGCTGGATTATAAAAAGGCAACGGGGGGCCCTCTTTTCTTTTGTTGCTGTTCGGGGGGGGTTGGAAAGTGAGGAGGGGGAGACAGGAGACAGCCAGGAGGTCTTTTTGGAACCAGCGTGAAGCGGATGCGATGCGTGCTGCACGAGATGAAGAATTGAGGTTGTAGGAGGACGGCAGTCTGGCCACTCCACGTCAGTCCAGGGTGGTGGCTGAGTTTTTTTTTTCTTTGCGGCAGGATGGGCACGAACAGCACAACAACCCGCGATGAGGGCAGCCTGACAGCGCTGGATGGAGGAACGAACGCTCTTTGGATGCCCTGTTTTTGTGTCTGGCAGGCGACCGGCGCAGAGTGGTTTTCTCCCCCGTCGATGCCAGTGGATGCTTGGGATGGGGTGCCAATGGATGCCAGATGCCAGATGCCTCGTCCCAATTATTCCTGCCAGGTAGTCGGTAGTGTCTCCAATGGCCCATCCAATGTGCGTCCAATGAATATGCCAGCCAGATTGGCCCCAGGTAGGAGAATAGATTTCACGATAGTCCAATGATGCCAATTGTCAGAAAGAATAATAGCCCCGTCCCCAAGGTGGCAGCCGGTGTGCAGTTCGGCTCTGCCAGTTTGTGCCCGTAGTTGCTGCTGCTTGCCTGCTTGCCCCAATAATCGACCCCGTCCGGTGCGCCGTGTTCTCCCCCCAGAAGCAGAACGCAGGCTGCACGCCCTGCCCGAGCCAATAACACGCCGCCATGATAGCCCCGAGCCCTCGACTGGTTGCACGCACCACGCACGCAACGCACAAACGCACAAAAACGCAAACTGCAAACGCACAAATGCACAAATTGGCCCAAAATCCAATCCAGCGCGGCGTTGCGTCAGGGCCCCTCGTGGGGTTGTAACTTGAGTGTGTGTGCGAGCGTCAGTGTGAGTGTGGAAAATGTGGAAAATGTGGGAAAGTGTGGAAAGAAGTGTGTGAGCGTGAGTATGTGTGGATATGTATGTGCTGACTGTGTCGATGCAGGTCGCAGAAAGGGCAGAAGAGCAGATTGGCATGTTCTGGTGGTGGTGCTGCTGGTGCTGCTGCCGCAAGTCACCGCAGGCCACAGCTACAGTACACAGGTACAAGCAGCAGCAGAGGGCCAGCCAGCAAGTCACCGGCCGAGATTTGGCGCTGGGACCTACGGAGGTAGAAAAACGCTGCGAGGACCGGCGCGGGGCTCTGGCGGGGCAGCTCCAGCGCTGGGTCACGGCTCACAGAGGGACACGCGCGAGCCAGCGCGAGCCAAAATACTGTACAAGTATACTCGTTCTAGCACTCAGCACGCAGAACCCAGAGCAGCAACACGAGCGCGCAAAAAAGAAAAGAGCAAAGCGCAATGGAGTCCGTGGTATGATCCTGGCCTTGACCGCAAGATTGTCAATTCCCCTGCGATCATCCTCCTGATCATCACTCTGAAGCTACAGAGAGGCCATTGGGCGAGTTCTCAAGCGCAAGTACAAGCACGAGCATCCAAGTACCAGCAGCCAGCAGCCAGCATCACCACTAGTAAAGTACGGGAGCAGCGTACGCCAGGCACGCGCCGGGAAAAGAAGAAGAAGAAGCAGAGATAGAGGAGGAAGGCAGAAAAGGAAGAAGACCCTTCTGCCAGATCATCATCATCAGCAGCACCAGCATCAGCTTCAGTATTACTGTACTTAACACTCAGACTCACTGCCAGCACTATCCCAGTCCCAGTACTAAGTTAAAAACCCCCCCAGCATCACAGCACTCAGTGATGAGGCTTCGAAAAAAACCTTCGCTGTTGGCAAGCTTCACTTTCCCTCCTTCCCCCCGTCTCCCTGCTAGAACGGGATCCATCTGCCTACCGGACCGGCCCTCAGCAGGCGTGGACGGCGTGCGCTATCCACTACAGCGCCGCGTACCGTACTACTACTAGAAAAGCTGCAAGCGCCAATACGCCCGCGCGCCGAGCCATTGGTGCACTTCCTCACTGGTGCTGGTGCTGGTGCAAGCGTCGGGCATCAAAAAAAAAGGGAAGGCAGGCAGGCAGCATTTTCGGAAAGGCGAGGAGAATGAATAGGCCAGCAGTCAAAGTCGTTTGGGTACCAGTAGGCAGGCATGGATCCTGCAGCCCCCTCTTCCCTCTTCTCGCATGACGCCCTCTCTCAAGCAGCGCATTACCCTACAGGTACACGGGTACAGACGGTACGGGTTAAGGTAATTGAGGGGTGATTGAGTGACTTGACTTGAGTGAGTGAGAGTGAGAGAAAGGGCGCCAAAGAGGACAGAGCAGAGCGGGATTTAAAGGGGAAAAAATTATTACACCACCCACTATCACTGGATCATCCAGAAACTAGACAATACTGGTACTGGCACTGCACACGCCGAAATGACACCTCATAGCTTGCTTGCTCAACGACTCGACTCGCTGGCGCTGTTGCAGCCCAGCCTGCAGCGTCTTGTTGGACCGGGCAGCGCCGTTTATATTCATGGGCTTGCTGCCTCTTTTTTTACCCTTTCGTCTCATTCAGACATTTTTCCTTAGCCTTAGCTTTCTGCAGGTGCTTGCTTGCCGCTGCCGCTGATGCTGATGCTGCTGCTGCCCTGCGATTCCGCTGGTTCTCGATACTTGTCGTCCCTTCCTGCCGTACTCCTCCCCAGGTTTAGTGCTGCCAGGTCCTAATGAGATAGGCATTGCGTTGCGGTTAGGTTACCGTAGGTTAGGCTCTGATGCGTGCCTGCAGACGCAGCAACTGCAAGAGCAACGCAAGAGCAAGAGCGTAAAGAAAAAAGGGTTAAAGAAAAGAAAAAATATCGTGATGCTTGTCTATCTTGACTAATAATCTCCCATCCGCGCGCCGCCATCGCCTTTCCCGCGCATCCAGCTCCTCTCCTCTCCCTGTATCTTGCCGAGAAACACGGGAAATATTGAAATGCGCGATGGAAGGACCAATGTTCATAGGTGATTTCATTTACATTATACATTTCAAGTGACGTCCCTGACTATCTAGATCTGCGACGCACACCGAGAGAGAGGAGAAGCTGTGGCTTCCGCTTTATCATACACATCCCAAATGCTGGCAACGCCAAATAGGAGGAACCCCGGCCCAATGCTCCCCCCCCAATTTCCTAAAAACAGTCAAAAGTATCTACAAAGTTTCCCGTTTTATTCTCTATTCTCCTCCCCGTCTTCCTTCGCCTTGTTGTTGTCCTTGTCCTTGGGCTTCGACAGCTCTTCCTTCCACAGGCTGTTCGCGCGCTCCCTATCCAGATTGGGGAACACTAGCTCGAACACGTCGGAGTACCATTTGGCCGGATGACCCTCGATCCCTTCCTTAATATTCTGTAACGTTGGGTTAGCGGTGACAGCACTGAAACTTTAGTACGAGCCTCTGACTTACATCTGGAAGTTCCAGCCAATCGGACATATTGTCTTCAGGGAAAATGATGATCTTGGATCCAGCCCGCCTAGCCGCTACCGTCTTTTCTCGAAGCCCTCCGATTCTAAGTACTTTGCCGGTGACTGTAAGCTCGCCCGTCATCGCAATGGCTGGGTCTAGCGGCTGGTTCAACGCTAGAGAAAGCAGCGACGTTGCCATCGTGATACCGGCTGAAGGTCCATCTTTCTGGACGGCGCCCTCCGGACAGTGGAGATGGATTTTCGCATGATCAAAGAAGTGATTGTCCGGGAAGTCCTTCGCCATCACCGACTTGGCGAACGAGTACGCAATTGAGGTCGATTCCTTCATGACCGATTTCAAATTTCCCGTCGTCGCCAGCCCAGGACGAGACGACTGTGTTAGTGCACTCTCGAGAATGGACTCCACGTACAGAGCGGCTCCTCCCATTTGGGTCCAGGCAAGTCCCATTGCAACACCTGGTGGTGTTGTATCATATAGTCTATCCGATGTGAATACTGGAGGCCCAACATAATCCTTTAGATTATCTTTGCTGATGGTAACGTGGACAGTGTCCGGTACTTGAAGGCTGACTCGAGGTATCTCAGTCGTCTGCGTTTCAGGCGCTCCCTCGCTCTCCTTGATTTCTCCCTCATCCTTCTTAGATTCCTCCAGAGCTTTCTTCCCCTCTTCGGTAAGAGCCTCATTCTCTGGGAGGCCGCTCTCGCCAATGTCTTGAACGATCTTCAGCGCAGATTTTCGGAAGACTTTTTCAATTTGCTTCTTCAAATTGCGAACACCAGATTCCCGACAATATGATTTGATCAGTTCTTCGATCGCTTCTTTGCTGAGATTGACATCGACGTCTTTGAGACCTGCAAGCTCTTTTGCAGCAGGGGCCAGATATCTTTCTGCGATTGCCATTTTCTCGTCTGCAACGTATCCAGAAAGCTCTATCATTTCCATCCTGTCAAGAAGAGGTCGTGGAATGGTGTCCGTCATATTTGCAGTGCAAACAAAGAGGACTTTGGAAAGATCGACGGGAACATCGAGGTAATGGTCTAAAAAGGAGCTGTTCTGCTCAGGATCCAGTAATTCTAGTAAAGCCGATGCTGGATCTCCCTGATGTCCTCGTCCGATTTTGTCGATTTCATCAATCAATATCAGAGGATTTTCTGTCTGGCACTTCTTCAAGGCCTGGATTATCCTTCCTGGAAGTGCACCGACGTATGTTCTTCGGTGACCTTTAATTTCTGCAACATCTGTAAGACCTCCAACACTGAACCTGTAATATTGCCGATTAAGAGCCCTTGCAATTGATTTACCAATGCTAGTCTTTCCAACACCAGGAGGACCAACAAAGCATAATATCTTGCCTTCAACAGTCCCTCGAAGTTTCCCTACCGCAATGAATTCTAGAATACGGTCTTTCACATCTTTTAGACCGTGATGGTCTTCATCAAGTACAGTCATGGCGTTTTTAATCTCGAAATTCTCCGCGCTCCTTTGACCCCACGGAATCTGTGTCAGCCAATCAAGGTAGTTCCTCGTGACATTGAATTCCGACGCCGCTGGCTCTAGATGCGCGAGCTTATTTAATTCCTCGTCAAAGACCTTCTTAACAGCCTCCGGCATGGCAAGTTTTCCGGCTTTTTCTCTAAACTTCTCAACGAGTTTGTCTTTTCCGTCTGACTCGATTCCAAGTTCTCTTCGGATGCCTTTCATCTGCTCCATCAGCCAGTATTCACGCTGGCGTTTCTGGATCTTGCTTTCCACATCTTTAGATATCTTAGACTGAAGCTGAGCATTCATGAGTTCCTTTTTGAGAACGACCAGTGCTTTCTGTAATCTTTCTTCAACATTGAGTGTCTCTAATACATCTTGCAATTCGGCGACTTCACCAGCGGAGACCGCCGCAGCAAAATCAGCAAGTTTTGCAGGTTCCTGCATCACGTTTCCTGCGGACTGGCTCATCGAGAATGTAGAAATCTGATCGCGGAAGAGACTATTGAGACTGGCGACTTCCTTAAAGACATTGACAATCTCGTTGGTAACTGCTCGAATGATAGGGCTTTTTGGATCATGTGGTTGCTCGACCAGGTTTTCCACATTAACGAGACTGACTGGGTACTTCCGTAGAAACGATGTTGGCTCATAAACAGGCGGAGAGATATCCGTGCTCTTCTGTTGGGGAACGCTCTCTTCGAAGCTAGCTACAATATCTCCCTTCTTCTCCTGAGATTGCTCCTCCTTGCCTTCTTGTGACGGGATAACCTCTGGAACATCAGTTTGGTCGGATTTCTCCTCGGTGTTTTGGGGCTCTACAGCACTTCGATTGGGAGGGGTTAGAGCTGACATCTTAATTCGCCGATGAGGATATAACACAGCCGTCAATGCACCCTCGTCTCCATGTACGGGGAAAGCACTCGTAATCTGCGCAAATACACCAACATCATGCACATCATCCATGTTCTCAATGGTATCCCGATCCGCATTTTCGTCTTTGAAAAGAAACGCTCCCACGTATGGCTGTCCTCTTTTAATCATATCCTGAATTGCAGCGACAACATTGGGATCTCGAATTGTAATAGCCTTGTAAAACCCGGGGAATAGCGGTCGTTTTGCAATTGGAATTGCCATAACCTGGGGGTAGACATCGGGGACTGTATTCTTCTGTAAAGCACGCTCGACGGTGGGTTTCTGGCCCTTTCTGTCTCCACCTCCACCGCCACCACCCGAATGGCCTCCGGCAGGAGGAGTAGCACTTCCCCTACCATCAATTGTATTCCCAGAGCCCGTGTTACCATTGCTCGACGATTTGCTCCTGTTCTCGCTCACATCCTCGCCACCAGCTTCCTCGGCATTTTCGACCTTGCTCTCAGCATCCTCCTCTTTCCCTTCCTCAACTACTTCATTCTTCGGATCTTTAGGTCGCTCATTTGAGTCCTTCAGCCGGATAGTCGACGTCGAGAAAGACGCAATTCTACTCGATGCGGGGAGGAGTTCGGGATATCGTAATCGCGGAGGCAATCTCCGGCCTAGGCGTGAGGTAATTGGAGATGTCGAAGATAATCTGACCGAAGACGTAGAAGCCTGTCTTACAGACTGGCCGGTCACATTCCGGAGCGCAAGCCGCCAGGGTAGGTTTTGCCCGTATAGCATAACTTCAACTTCCAGAAAACCCGCAACCCCAAGGTTTTGGCGGGATTAAGATTTCAAAAGATCCAACTTTTAAAACTAGAAATGCAAATCCGGGAAAGTTAAATGGCAAAACACCACACCTAGATATAAAGAGAAAAATTGTCTGCCAGATACGTATAGCCCCGTCCCTCTAATTTTTTTTGGCCGTATCGTGGTAGAATCAAATGGAAGAAATAAGAAACGAAACAAGATAAAGCACCAAATCGTGAAGGTTAGATAATTATTTAAGCTATGTCAACTTACCCGATGCCGCATGGGTGCTTTGAAATTCGAGAACCAGCCAGTCGTCGTCAACATGCGCTGTTGCCTTCCCCGATTGGTAACTCGTAAGGCATTCAACCGGAGTCCGGTAGTGCTAAAGCCTCACGCTACATCTTTAGGTTTGTGTCTTTGTACTGCACCATTTGTGTGGGTTTTCATGTATCTAGAGAATGAAGGGCTAAAAAAGTAAACGGGCTTGGGTCTATTGTCCTTAATTGATCTGGCATCTATTACCTGCATTTACTAGCTATCTTTTAGTGCACATAACCCTCCTAACTGGACTCTATTCTCATCGCTCAGAGCACTTCTCCCACGTGATTTGTCTAATAGATCAGTAGGCCTATGTGAAGTCTCCCTTCCCCATTACCTCAAATTTGCGACTCTATTCACTAGGAACTGCCACAGATTGACATTTGGGCACAACTAATCCAGAGAGCCAAGAGGCTTTGAATCAATAATACGTGTGTGAAATATAGGTACCCGAAAGTCATTTTATACAAACATGAACCTCGAAACCCTAAATTCCGATTAACCTCTCATTTCCATGCATTTAATCCAGCCCAAGGATCAGCAGAATTTTGTTGTGGGGGCCCCCGCTGTTGGGAAGCGTGCATTGCATAATCATAGTCTGGATGTCCCATAGGTAGTGGAGATCCTGGTTGTTGGAATGTCTGCTGAGGACCCAAAGGTGGTGGACCTGGCGGCGGCGGTGGCGGAATATATCCTGGAGGGATATACTGCTGCGAGACTTGCTGTTGGGGAACACGACTGTAGGCATGGGTATTTTGTGGAAAAGAGGTTTGAGTCGGTGGAGGGGATATAGGTTGAGCGGGATACAAGCTTGGGTTATAGCCTGTTTGAGCTTGTGTCTGTTGCTTGGGCGCTGCGTAATACTGGTCTGCTCTTTGCGGAGCTTGTCCAGCATAGAATGAACCATTCTGTGGACTGCTAAATCCAGGATGTGCCGAGTGTGGCGGAGGAGAAGTAGGAACCTGATACTGACCTGCAAAATTCGTTGTTGGATACCGTGCAGATGGTGAGGTTGCAGAATAAGATAACGACTGCGATCTAGGAGATTTACTTGACGAAGGGGATGTCGAGGATGGCTCCATTGACATGCGTTCCATAAGACTTCGAAGTCGTTCCCTTTCCTTGTCAGCTTGTCCACTGGCGCTACTCGCTCGGTCCTGCTCAATCTGGTTGAGGAGCTGAGCCCCTTCTGCACGTCGATTGTTCACAAATGTTTCAACATTCTTCCCAAGACTCTCTGCCGTATCTTTCATCTCATTGTACCATTGCTTTGCTCCCTTGAGCCCCGCTTCGAGATCCAAGAATTCCTGATGGATTCTCTTATACTTTGACATAACAGAAGACTGCTGCCGTACAATGCTTTCATACTTATTCTGTTCAGATCTCACCCGCTTATCTTGCAAAAGGTTATTGAATGTTATTGTAAGCTCCTTCATGAGTGATGACTGCTTATGATTAGCCGAGAGGAGCCGGTTTTGGTGTGGACGAAACTTTTCGAGCTCTGCCTGAAATAATTTGGCCTCGTAATTTGATTTTTTGTTTAGAATTAGAACTTGAGAAATGTCATCGTTGTGGACCTATCTCTAGTCAGCAGCCTGATATATCTTCAAGCAGCATTGCACCTACCTTCTCCTTAAGATCCTTGAGCACTTGTGCTCTCTCCCGCTTAATCAGATTTAGCTTCTTCAGTATATCCTCAACTTTGGCTATTTGCTCAGCAACACTTGGACTACCATCTTCAAAGTCATCATCGAGGAGATTTCCTTCCCCGTTCATTGGACTTCCAACGTTATTTCTTGACTTTCCCCCAACCTGAATGAGAGCTTTCTGGAAGAGAACATCGCCTTCTCCGGTCTGGCCAGCCGATCGCATCTCTTCAAAGTCATCCTCATACTGACGGAACTTAGAGTATAGCTGGCTATCGCTGCGAGACGCTTCTTCTAGCGCTTCGCGATAGTTTCGGATATCACTCCTAAGAGTCGATGTCAATCTCGAACTCGGCTGTTGCGTCCACTCTCCTTCATATTTCGATCTCATCTTTTCACAAACACTTTCCTCCATATCTAAACGCTTAGTGCTCTTGTCAAGGGATGCCACTACGGCATCTCTGCTTGATTTAAGAAATTCGAACGTTGGTCCAAGAGGATCTCGAGCCGCAACATCTTCACACCAACCCCTGAACTCATCATTGGCGCTTAATTCTTGGTCGAATCCTCCCTTGAGAACCTGCAAAGCTCCAGGTAACCTAAGATAATCCAAACTAGCAGCCATCTCACCGTTCGCTATCTCAACTCGTTCAGTCTCAGCTCGAACCAGTTTCGCCTTTTCTTCATCGTATAAACTAGCAGATTCAGTCACGGACATCGGTATCATTTTCTGGAAAATATCCGGTCCAATGATACGCTGGATATCCTGGCCCGCGTAGAGCTCGCTGACAGGTATTGCTTTAGAGGCGGGAAGTTTGGGAATAACCGAAAGCGTTGCTTCCGCGGGAACCATCTGGTGATATATGTAATCGTTATCTTTGATTAATTCAGCGAGCTTTTCCTGAACACTGGTAAGATGCCGTTTGGTCAGTTCAGCCAGGGCAACACCGGTTTCTGATGTCAAGTTCGAATTTGCTGGAACATTTCCAGGGAATCCGTTTGCGAGTTTATTAGCATCTTTAGCAGCTGTTTCTGCTACCTGTAAACGTGAGATAGCAGTGCCATGGGAGTTTGCATCATCTTCTGCAAGAGCCTGAAAATATTGGGCTAAGGACGTCATATAATTGGCTTTCACCTATTTCTTTTCGTCAGTAAACTTGCAGCTACTAGCATTGAGAACCAACAGGCGAAGACTATAACAAGTGATTCCCATTTCACCTCTGAATGTGCGGTATATAATAGGTCTTCTATGCAACTCTCCGTCTAGGAGGGAATGCAAAACTAAAGAGGTTGTATCTGCTCACCTGAACAACGATGAGCCACACTTTCTCGAATATTGCCTTATTCACATTTTCTTGCGTGCCCTCTACTGCTTGCGAGTAGAGGAAGCCAGCTTGGCTTGCAAGCTTGGCCAAGAGCCCAACCTTCTTCCCATCCGATATCTGTTTCTCGAGGAAGACTTCTTGGGCCTGTGCCAACATAATCTGGATAAGAGTCTTGACAGTGTCTCGACTCAGGTCGGTAGATGGTGCGTGAAGGAAATTCTCATTGATATACGTGAACATGCCCGCTGATGCTTGGAACGAATGATATGCAGTTTTCAGTCCCGAATCCTCACCTCTGGGCTGATTTGCAGCGTGACATGACAGCACCGCAGAAATATTGAAGATGATTGAGGCCTTTTCATATGCAAGCGAGTACTGTGCAGTGGACTTGTGTGTAAATGCGTCAAACCTAAGGGAAGAAGGCGGGGTATCAGCGGTCAGATTACCGTAAACACATGTGGAGTGTCAACTTACCAGGTAAATGATATCTTGATGTGATTTTCATCAATGGGAAACCGGAGATCCAGCAATTCAAGCTGTCCATAGTATCGGTAGAGCAGATCTCGGCCAGCAGCACTGTCCCTGCCTGCACCCCTCATATCCTGCCGCAGACGGTTCAGTGTTGCGCACTCCTCTGCATACCGCTCTGGATCATCCCCGTAGGTATCTCGAATATAACTCTTCAGAGGCTGGATCCAGTCTATCTCGTTGGTGGCCTTTAACGGCACCGAAATCATCGGTGCTTGCATGATGTCCTACTTTGGGAACCCGCGGTCCTCTGCTCAAGCACGATGGCGATAGTCGGCGCAATACGAGAGAAACCTGGATAGTCTCCCACACGGCCGTTTTCGTCTGGGTTTGTAGTAGCCCTATGCTCTTGCAGCTCGGGCGCAATGTGCGCTGAGGTCTGGTGGGGAATCGAGGAGGCCGTCGCACGGTTGTTGTTGTGATACAGTAGTAGAAGGTCGAGAATGCTCCAGCTAGCCTACCGTAGCGGTTCGAACCGTGAGCGCACGTAGGTGCATACGTCTCATGCTCTCCAAGTCATCCGGGAGGGAAAACTGTCGTTCGAATATGGATTTGGGTGTGCAACGCTGTACAACAGAGAGGCTTTGCAGGTCGTGCAGGGAGAGTAAGGCTCGGAAGCTTATTTGATGATCAGATCTGACGAACGATGTAGTTAGTAGCCAGCGGAAACCTGCATTGAAACCGGGATTCTCGAGGCGTGCCACTTCACGCTGGAGTACGTCAACAGCAGCGATGAGATACAGTGCCAGATAATAAGCGCCGAGGCATGTCGGAGGCTGCAATAATTCAGTGCCTTATGGAGCGATGTGAACTCGTGTGTGGCCGCAATGTTCACACGCTTGGTTTGGGGTTTGGGTTTTGGGTTCCTACTTTAACCGCCCACCTGAGGAACCCTTTCCTTGGAGCGGAGGGGTGGAAAAACCGTCTGTGCAGCGCCCAAGCAAAACCTTCTTCGTGATCCGTCCTGCAGAAATACCGTACGGATGTTACCCATGACTAGCTCTGGAGGAAGCTAATTTCAATTTCTACTAGCTGCAATGAAAGCACATGGCCGTGCATATTGGAGATGCAAGTGCAGAGAGCTCGTCTTCTCCCCTTCGATGGCAGTTGCTGGCTCGACCCTCTGCTTCGTGTCGTCATTGGCCGCCGCCCACTGTGCCCAGCAACAACCTTTCCCCCCAAAGGCCGGGCTACCGAACGGCCCGTGGCGAGGCAGGTCCAAGCCAACAACCAACAACCAACACTGGTAGTCACTGGATGGCTTGGGCCCTTCTGTCGATATAGGTAATTTACTCTAAATCCACATCAACTGCACCTCACGTTCACAGTCACAGCTAACGGGCTTCTTCAACAAACCATCTGGCAATATTCGGGCAGCCAAGTCCCCGAGTGTCTTAAAAACCCCTGGTTGGAAGGAAGATCTGAACTGTATCTGACTTGAGCAGAGAATCGTTCAAGATATACTACGGATAATGTACAGCTCAATATACTCGTACACTCCAAGCTCAACCCTTCTAATGCGCCTTAGGCTCCCTGCCGCTTTTCCAGTCTCACCATATACATAAAGCCCTGCCTCAAATGCGGCATTACGATCTACAGTATGAGCATCCAATATAATTACATAAAGTCATTACCACCTATCGTGAAGGATCAGTTCATTTCTTAGTGTCATCTTTCCCCCCTGCTGAACCATCCTGCCCGTCTTTGTTCGTCTTGTCACCGGCATCATCATTATGCTCGGTAATCTTGTTCCATACGGATCTGAGGAAACCTTCGTGTTTATGTGGATCGGAACCAGCACTAGCTTGGGGGTTAGCAAGTCAAATGCAAATGCCATTGCAGCGCTCAGTGCTCACTTGGATCGGGGGATATTCATAATGCGTCTCGCTGATTTATCTCCCATCTCATCTGCTAGCATCTCCACGATCGTCCGTTGGTTGGCGCTCAGGTACTTGGGCATCTGCACCTTGAACTCGACCTTGAGATCTCCGGAGGCGCCTCTCCTGCCCTGAAGCTTCTTCATTCCCATGCCGGTGAGAGTGATCTTATCGCCAGTGCCGGTACCCGTAGCCACCTTCACATTGACATCACCATCGAGCGTTGGAATCTTAACTTCTCCTCCTAAAAGCGCGGTGGTAAGTGGAATTGTGGCAGTGTATAAAACATCTGCTCCTGACCGGCGGAACTTGGGATCCGTAGCTACTCTAACTAGTACGTAGAGATCTCCCGGGATAGACTTTGCATCGGCGCTCGACGAAGTTCCGGTCACTGCTGCATCTCCTTGACGGTCTATTCGCAACCGCATTCCATCTTCTATTCCTCCAGGGATATCGACTTGGACCGACTTTTTCTCTCTGACCACTCCATGACCAGAGCATGTTCGGCACTCACTGCCTCTAGGTATTGTGTATCCTTGTCCACCACAAGTACCACATGTTGAAGCCATTTGAAATCCCCCAGACATAAAATGGACTCTCGTTCCCGTCCCGCCACATGCCGAGCACTCTGACCGTGATGCTCCTGACTTCAATCCATTTCCGGAACATGTTTTGCAAGTGGACAATGGCGTAATAGTGATTGTCTTGCTGGTCCCTTTGGCCGCTTCCATGAAAGATATCGTCGTTTGGACCTCTATGTTGTCGCCCACTAAAATTTCCTCCTGCTGGAATGGGCTCCCACGACCAAAACCAGACCTCCTGCCAGCGCCTGTAAACCCGCGAAACAGATCCTCAAAATTAAAGTCGGCTCCAAACCCTCCCCCAGGGAAACCACCCGCTCCAAAAGGCGACCCACCAAACGGTCCTCCAGCTGCACCGGAAGGTCCAGCTCCAGGTCCCGGACCAGCGCCAGCTCCTTGGTCGAACGCAGCCGCTCCAAACTGGTCCCAAGCTGCCTTCTTCTGCGGGTCCGTCAGGAGTTCATATGCGGATTGTGCCTCTGCGAACTTATCCTTTGCTGTGGGGTCCTTGTTCGTATCAGGGTGGTATTTCTTCGCGAGTCCGTAATAGGCCTTCTTGATAGCTGCGGGGCTGGCATCCTTATCTACTCCAAGAACAGTATACGGATTCTTCGTTGCGAGCTGATTCGAAGAGGCATGAAAACTCTGTGATTAATTTCAATAACATTTAGTCAATCTGCATTTAAAAACCATAATGCGTTAAAATAAATCTTGTGAAATGACGTACGTACCCTTCTGCGAGATGGTTTCAACACCCATTGATTCTCCGGCCTAGCTTGCGGCCTCCGCGACTGCTGGTCCCTCGAAGAGCAGATATACCGGACCTCCTTCCTCGCCGCCGTCGTCGACCGATGATTTCGCAGCTGCTGTCGACAGCTCTGTGCCGGATGCAGTAACCGTGTGGAAGAAGGAGCAACATTAGCAATCTTGGAGAAGAAGCTTGCGGTACTACTCGGATTCATGATTGTGGCGGCTGAACGCTGTTGTGCATAACCGCAGACTGAATGAAAGAGAGAGTTTTCAAACCAAAAATTCCTAATTTCCCGGGGTTATAGATATTAAAGAGCTTTGCAATTGTCGTATATCCAAACGATTTGATAATTGCGGAATTTTTTTATTTACGTCCCGCCCGCAACCGCACCGCACAGATTCCGATGGAAACCATTGGCGAGTCGCGGCTAGTGTGTGTGTAAGGAATCTCTCGCTTTCAACTGGTTATTTCTAGAATGGTCGCTCATGTACCATGCATCATCTTTGCCGTGTACACTTGTATTCCAGATTTTATAGATTCGGTACAGGTTGTTCAAATAAGGTATCGAATAGATAACGTCTTATTTGCTTTGTTCATTGTAGATAGACTGCTAGTTTCGCTCACTTTTTCACCAGCGATGCAAAATACTTCAATTTAGACATCAAAGAGCCCATTGTTCTTGATTGCTTAAGCTGAAATGAAATTGTAACTCATACACTAAAATATACAGATAATTATTAATACATATGCGACACAACATGACAGTTAGTCTATGCCCCGAAATTATGCATCACTGCGTAAACCAATATTCGTGATATTACCTGCTGATAGGTGAGCCGGCCCTCCAAGCCAGAATCAAAGTGTAGATGGTTCATTATCCCGTATCCCTGAGCCTTGAGTGGAAACCGAATCTCTGAACACCAGAGTCCAACCGAGCCCACCCAAAAAATAAACCAGTATGCCATTACCGCAACGCCAAAACCAATGCCTATACCAATCTTTCGCTTTATCGAGGGCGCTGAGGCGCAAATCGCATGCGAAAATTCTTATCTGCGAAAGGAGTCGTTAGCCTTCTGTCCGGCCGAAGTGATGGTTATGTGGTTGGTTAAGACCGGCTCACCTTGCCAGCGCACTTTGTACAAGAACTCCACTACCACTTCATTCTCAGCAATTCCCATGCTGTTGAAGTGTCGCCGGACTGCATTAGCCAGGCGGCCCTTATCCTGTCGACGCTGCTCCTTCCGTCTAGCCATGGTCGGAGACATTTTACCCACGTACGACGTTGACAGGACACATTGATTATAAGGCTTTTTGAAGGCCGCTGGAGTATTCAGACGGTAATCATATCGATACTCATGCAGGATTGACGAATCGAACGATGACCATTGTATCTGGAGGATTATTCATTAGCAATTGCTCTAAACAGAGAGACAGACCGTGAAGACACTTACACTTGGGCTGGACTCAGAGCCTGTAGCAGCAGATGTATCAATTCCAGCATCGGAATCAGCCATGGCGACATCTCGCAGAGAGCTGGCCGGGCCTAGATTGTTTGCAACACGACGATTCTTGCCATTGGGGGCGCTGGATGAGTTGGTACCAGTCTTCTCCTTAGTACTGGAGGCTTCAGAGCGCGAATCATCGGCCTGGGGTCGAGAGCGAGCAGGAGGCATCTGCAGAAGGCGCCTAGGCAGGGCGCAAGGCGGTCATATAATCGTGGTGCGGAATTGAAGCTATTCTCACGGCATGCACTGACGGTTGCAACGAACGCGACGCCATGAGGAACTTTCGTCACTTTACGCGGCGTGCGCGGATAGCCTTCCCTCGCCTCCCCAGGGACTACATGACGCTAGCGACAAACACGGTCTAGCAGCTACGGAGCCGCATCAATGAATTTCCGGACACCTGGAAAAGGTTGACCGGGTGCGGTTTCCCTATTCTGGTGTTTCCGAAGCCATCGTCATTAGGGACAGCTTTTTTTCCTATTCAGGGAGTGATAGGGCCGCGGTACCAGGTACGGTACTGTACCAGCAATAAGCAGTACATCCGTACTGGTGACTTCTATCTCTTTTCATGCTCACGGTTGCAGCAGCTGATCCTCTGTGCATTTAGGACAGACAGAACACAGTCATCGCAGGAGAGCGTCTAGTAAAAAGGAGGGCCGACCCCGCCGCCAGCTTGAGGACGAAATGTTTGCGGTGTTTCACCATGGATTCCTTGCGCAAGAAGTTCATAGCTGTAGTAGCACTAGTTGACAATACCTTGAAAGGATTTCCATTGTCACACACAGAGGCCGCCCAAGTTAAAGTCAGCAGAAGCAAGCACAACGGTATTATCGGGTCTGACGAAGTGTTGGCAGGCTGGCAGCAAATCAACATGATTACCTCCATAAGAGGCTGGTCAGATGAAGTGAAAAAAAATCCATCTATCGCACTAAAAGGACTGGCACGACTGGCAAGCAGAAATTTGCATTCCCCCAGCCCTGCGAGGGTTGGCCAGTGTCAAGCAGCGCCTGGCCCTGGCTGCTGATGCGCTTCCTGGGCTGGGCCATCCCCAGATTAGCGACGGGTGCGTGAGCGAACTGGTTCTGGAAGGGGGAATGCGCCTGGCCAGTGCTGCAGCACGCTGTGCCCTATCCGCTCGGATTATTAATGCCAGCGTTGCCAGCCAAGCTACTTCGTAATTACTGGGAGGACACCAATCGCTGAAGCCGCTGTGAGAAAATTTTCCAACCTGCAATGATGGACTTTCCTTTTTCTCACCTTATCTGCAGTTTGCAGGAGGTGGTTGTCTCATGTTTTCCATTTTCTTTTCTTTTTCTTCTCCGCACTATTCCTGCCCAGGTCACACCGTAGGGGTCTCCAGCCTTCAGGGGAGAGCTGGTGGAAAGATCGTCATTCCTTCCATGCATCTTTTGTGCTTCTACCGCACTCTCCTCCACCAGTCCAGCCCAGTACTCCGTCATTATTCCACCACGGCTCTTTTATTTTTGGACCCCACGCAGTCGACAAGACCGCATTCCGTGGAGAAAGGGACAAACAACAATGGCGAGACGTATGATAAGTCAATCGGAAATGTACACACACCAAGATGGCACACACTTGGCCGGCAGTGGTGTTTGTACTGTACAGTACATGCAAGCAAGGCTGGACATCTCCATGCAGGATGAAGCATCAGATTTCCAGACGATGCTACCGGGGAGATGAGAGAAGCATGCGGGGGCCCATCATCCTACTGGGTACGTTTGAGCACCGAGTAATGATTGCTCGATATTCTCCGTCCTCCTCGGGCATTATCATCACCAAATGGAGAACTAGGTCCAGCCACTCCCAGACCACCCATACGGTGCGACCGATGGCTTGTTTTGTGCGGTCTGGTCCAGTACGGTCGACTGAACACGTGCGTTGCTGCTACGTATTGTAGTGCAACACTTGACTATTAGTGTATGACTGTACCTGTGGAGTATTAACTGTCGTGTTACAGTACTTGGGCGTCATGATTACGGTCCTAAACGTAGGAGAGGAAGAGTAGATGCGAGGGCAGCTATTTTTATGCTGACCAGCTTGACTTGGACGCCGAGGAATGATTTGCTCCGGACTGGGCAGCCACGATTGCGCACATGAGGAAGGCACTGCATTAGGGGGCCTTTTCAGACGGGACTACTGTTCTTCTGCACCGTACAGCAATAATGGAGTAATAATTGCCATGCTAGGAATACCAGGAATGCCTTGGCAGAGCCAGCCATCAAGCTATCCCAAGAGAACCGCAACAGGTCCAAAGAAAAGACTGTCTTAACCGCGTACAAGAGGCATTAGAATTCAGGGGACTAGAAAGCTCTTGCAGAATGCAAGTACCTGCTACTACCCTGCATCAACTGCCCAGCAGCGTGTTGAGGCCTGGGATGCATCGCGCAGTGTCGGCAAGAGGGGAGCTCGCAGTGCAGTGCAGCGAGGCGTATTAGTGAGCGGACTGGTAGAGATCGCACCGTGCCGTACCCGGGCCAGAGGGCGCGATTAGTTGCTTTTAGTGGGGGCGAGGAAGCAGTTGCGCTCGTGCTCGTGCCAGGACAGAAGCCCCTCCATCCGCCCAGCGCCCAGCGCCTGTGCCTATGGACAGAGTGCGCATTTCGTCGCGTGCGCAGGTACTGTACTGTACGGGTACTTCTTTCTGCAGGACCGCACGATCAGACCAGCTCTCTGTGGGAAGCACCGCAGGGAAACCCACCATCGACAGACAGAGAGGACCATCAGGCTCCAGATGGCCCAGCGTGCCCAGTTCCAGTCACTGGTACAGCGCAGGGACAGTACACAGAAACAAGTCCTTTGAGCCTGTGCGTGCCGAAGCAGAGAGCGCCCCAGCCCGAAGCAGCCGTGCGGGCCTCGCCGAAGTGGTCCCCTCCAGCACTACGATAGGCACCTCCGTCCCAGACTGCCAGAGTGCATCCAGCGCTGTACCGTACACTACTCCATGCCTGCAGGGAGCAGCAGAGAACTCCTGGAGATCGGGGGCAAGATGAAGGCAACCCCTGCCGCAGGAAGAGATGCCAACTTCAACTCCATTTCAATTTCAGCCACTAGCCCAACTCTACTTGCTTTACCACTTGTAGACGATCGTACTAGGCGATGCTGTGCTGGTCGTCCCTGTGTCCCCATTATCACCATCATCATTAGCATCAAGCAAGCAATCACCAGGTTGAGGCGCTCCCAGTGAACTCGTGACCCTGTTCCGTGGCTGAACCGGCCCCCGAGTACGCAACCTGGTACAAGGGAGACAGGCTACGGTACGGGACAGCATCCTGGTGGAGCAGCCGCAAAAAGTAAAAATCTCAAGATCAACCCTGAAAAAATTTTTCTGGAGGAGTAAAATTCGATGAGACAGAAGGCAATCATTGAGAAGGAGGGCAGCGAGAGAAAAGAAAAAGCAAAAGCAAAAGCAAAGGCGAATCATGGAGAAGACCGATGATACTTATGACCCGGCGGCTTGCCAGAGGAGGCGTGGTATTGAACACAGTAATTGCAGCGCAAGTAGGTACTGGGAAGCCCAAGAGGTACAATGCGGTACAATTGCGGTACCCGTGATCCAGGGCCGTCAGCACCGTAAGGAGCAGCGAGGAACGAGCAACTGCAGCAAGCGCAAAAGTATCCGGATGTACCTCGTCCCCGCAGCGCGCCAGCCAGCACCAGCCCCAAGGGAGAGCCACGGAGCGCTGGGGGACTACGGTACCCGGGCTGGTCCGCTGTGGAAGAAAGGCAGCGGGCTTAAAAAGGGCCAAAAGGGTCCGCCCAGCTGGGCTTCTCCCCCACGCGCGTGCTGAAGCTCTCCTCTTGCCTGGGAACTTCTTGCTGGACCGGCCCATCCCACACTGGGCTCTATTAATTAATCCGGACTACTGTGTACGGTATCGACTGAAGCAAGTGCACGCAGGGCTAGCGAGGCTGGTAAACTGTTTGGTTGCTTGGGAGTGTTTTGCTGGCGGCCCTCTTGCTCCACACCCGTGTTGGTGCAGTACCGTATTGTACGATTGTCGTGCAACAACCCGCCCAACCTTAATCCCTTCTCTCGCAACCTCACTCCTCCACCTCGACCTCACGACTTTCACCCTTTCCAATCACCACGCCAATCTCCAGCTCTTCACCTGCTACTGCTCACCGATCCCGAGGACACCAGCGCGACCTGAAGCTGGAGAGTTTTCAAGCAGCCAAAACGAGTCAGCAGCCGCATCTACCAACCTCGTCTTCTTCCGGCCGGCGCAGTTTCTCCGGCATGTCCTAATCGCACGCCCTGGTCAATTGGCCCGTCGAAGAGGCTGTTGTCCATCTGCAACATCACTCAGTGTCTGCAACTCCTGCCAGATAGACCTCTGTTCGCCGTGGTCTTCTCGAACCAGTTCTCCGTTCACCAGCGAGTAGGACCAGTGTCTGGGTGTGCGCGGCTCTCATCGCCTTTCCCCGCTTAAATATAAGCTTCGACTCGACTACATCCGCACCGGCCCCCCTCACCTCACCTCTCCCCCTCTCCCCGCCCAACACCTCTCTTGTTGTGCTGGGATATGCACGGCTGATCTGCCTTTTCCTTCAGATACGCTCCTTCTGGACTGTTGACGGCCGTGCTTCCGTCGAGCTGTGCGCGCCGCGGCCCCAGCATTTTTTTCTCACATAGACCTCGTCGCCAGCGGGTATAGAGGGAGAGATAGGCTTCGGTCCGGCCTCTGTGGTTCGAGAGTACCCTGGATTCGCGTCTCCAGCAGGGGAATATGACGTCCGTTCTGACAGCTCCGCCGCCGACCTTCTCCTCCAAAGATCTCATAGCTCCGATGGACCCCTCTGCTGCCGCCCAGCCTCAGAACCCGGCCCTGCAGCACATTCCTCGACCTGGCGCCGCCGATGATAAGGACCGAGGTCGTCGCCGGGACCGCGGGGAACAGCAAGGCAATGGCGAGGCTGCAACGACCGAAGCTGGGGAAGGCCATTCATCAGATGCTGAAGGACCCTCCAGGAAGCGTCGAAGAAGTCGCAAGGGCTTGGACAAGAAGTTCGAGTGTCCCCAAGAGGGCTGCGGAAAGAGCTATTCGAGGGCAGAACATCTGTAAGCTAGAAGACTCCCTCCTCTCCCGAAATAAGACCCTCCCGCTGTTTGAGCTTGAGCCTAGATTACTGACTTGTGCCGTACAGTTATCGCCATCAGCTAAATCATACTCCAAAGCAAATCTACGCATGCGACTTCCCAGACTGTACGCGTACCTTTGTCCGGCAAGATCTGTGCAATCGACATAGAGATAGGCATACCGCCAAGGGCTCGCAGCTCCATAAAAAGGACATGCTGCTGGGCCATGGCTCCCCTAGTACAGAGCAGCGCAAGACCATGGCGGGTCATGGAAACACCGCGTCACCGGATCTAGCACGTGTAGGAATGGGTGCAACCAAGCCCAGACCGGGTTCTTTGCAGTATCAGTCCCCCCAAGAAGCTCAGACTCCCTTCTCCCCAGTCACCCATGCATCTTCAGGAGGCTACGCTGGTACGCCCGGTTCAAATGGAGTCGACTTCTCGCAGCTGGGCGCTGGCGCATTCAAGAGATCCAATAGTGACAGCGTTCCCCGAGCTCAAGACTCGCCGACCCAACCACCACCAGGCATGAGACCACAACGTCATTCGAGCTTTGGGGTTTCGGATGCCAAACCAGTTGATTTTTCACGCCCCTCCTTACAATCGGTGGGAAGCTATGGAATGATGCCCTCTGCTCCGGGAAATCAACCATACCACCACGGCGCCCAGTCGAGTCCACAACCTTACGTGAGCCAACAGAATTTCACTCCCTTTACTCTGCCACCCCCTGGTTACGCAACGACGGCAACATCTACTGCTCCCACTCGCGAGACTGATCCATCGTATCCTGTAACTATGCCGGTGGATTACAACAACGAACCCACCCCACAGCAATCCGGCCCGGATATGATGTTGCTCGACCAAATGACCGCACCAAACACCATGCCAGTATTTGGTGGTGAAGGTTATAGCAGGTCTCCCTTTGCTATCCCTGAGGACTTCGTGGCATATTTATTCAGCAACCAACAGCTGGATAACTCATCACCCATGGGGCAAGCTAACCAACAAGGCTATGCCAAGTAAGTGTGCCTTTTGATCGCCTCTTCCTTCCTTCACCGTTTCTTTCTCTCATGATTCTCGTCTTCTAACTTTCATCCAAGCTATCCCGATGCACAAGCTTCGTATTACGCGCCTTACTTTGCAAACGACATGAACCTGGGCGGCTTCTACCCTTCCAACCATCAGCAGCCTCACCACCCAATGGCTGTGACCAGCTTGCTTGATACGAGTCTCCCAGAAAGCGTCTTGTCCGAAGAGAAGAGTCAAGCTATAGTTGACTTGATCAAAGAGCGTTTCACCGAAACGGATCACGCACCGGTTGCCAAACAAAAAGAAGCCTTGTTAGAAGGGGATCGGAGTAATGACAGTCATATGCTGAGCCGGAAGATGATGCAGACATACATCAGCAGCTATTGGTATCATTTCAGCGAGCAAGTTCCGATCTGTACGTTCACAACTGAAAAGAAACCTACCTTGCCAAATCACTAATACTTTTTTCTGTTTCTAGTGCACAAGCCCACCTTCTCCCCAGACAAGACACCAAATCTACTGCTAATTGCCATGATGGCCATTGGAGCTTCTTGTCTAGATAAGATACACGGTTACGAGGTCACTCAGGCTGGTGCGGAGCTTTCGAACTTTCTTGCTTGGCATTTAAGATGGGAGATCTTCAGCGATTATCATTTCCGCCCTCCAGCAAAGCTCTGGGTGTTCCAAGCGTTACTGCTCCTGGAGCTCTACGAGAAAATGTATTCCACGAGAGCGCTCCATGAACGAGCTCACATCCACCACGCAACGACAATAACGCTCATGCGTCGTGGAAGTTCTCTGATTGGCAGGTCGGCACTAGACTCACCTCCGAGTGTCAGGGACGACAAACAAGGTGTTAATGGATCTCGACACTCTTCCACGTCCGGGGCGAACACTCCTGATGAATGGTGGAATCACTGGATCACCAACGAAGCAACTCGAAGAGCGGCGTTCGCAGCATTCGTGATAGATTCGACGCATGCAACGATGTTTGGTCACTCAACTGTAATGGTTGCGCATGAAATGCGGCTGCCCTTGCCTTGTGATGAGGCCCTCTGGTCAGCCACCAGTAGTGCTGAAGTAGGCAGGATCGAGGCAAACCTGCATGCTAACGGAGTTAAACCAATATCCTTCTTAGAAGGACTCAAGAGAACGCTAAATGGTCAAGAAGTACGAACCAATTCATTCGGGCGAACCATCCTGATGGCTGGATTACTCAGTGTAAGTTGGCATATGAATCAGCGAGATCTTCAGGTCAACTCGCTCGGGGTCTCGCAGGCACTGGGTGGGAGAGATAAGTGGAGAGGCTCTCTTACACGAGCTTTTGATTTATGGAAACAAGATTTCGATCGATCTTTGGCCCGGAGCTCCGATACCATACCTGGCCCATATGCTAATACGGAAAAGAAGGAAGAAAGTGTCGTCTTCCAGAATAGAACGGTGCTTCACCATCTAGCTCACATGGCAATGCACGTGGATATTGTGGACTGTCAAATATTCGCCCGAGCGAAGAGGCTTCTTGGACGTACAATTGGCTCCCAGGATTTGAATAGTGCGCAACGTCGAATGAAAGACAACTGGGCTCCAACGGCGAAGGCTCGTGATGCTACCTGGTATGCGCTGCGCTTCCTCTGCACGGTCCTTCTCCCCGAAGAATCGGGTACCCACGGTGGCTTTGATAATCCCGACCCGCCCTTCGACTACTCTGCACGTGATGATATCCTTCTCAACCGGCCGTGGGTGATGTACTTTGCAGCGCTGATTGTGTGGTGCTACGGATTTGCTCTGGAAGGGCCCACGTCTGCTCCTGTGCCTCCGGCTTACGACTTCGAAGCCCAGGTACGTGATATGCGTAGCTACCTGCGCAGACTGAACGGCGTGCGATCACCAGAGGACCTGAAGTCGATGCGTGGCTTCAATGGCTGCACCGGTATGCTAATGGTCCTACGAAGTATATTCGAGAAGACTCGGTGGGAACTACTTCACGAAGCTGCCCTACTGCTTACCAATTGTATTCAGCTCATTGGCGGGCAGCCCTAGGGGAAACAGCAACATGTTTCATTTTTATACCTGTATGTAGCGCTTTTGCGGGGTTTCTATTGTATTGTTATGGGTAGGCTTTTGTTACTCCGGTTTCATTGGATAAGCGTGTCTTGGGAGGAATACGTTTCCATTTTTTTGTTCCTGCATCTACATATATGTGTATATACCCGTGATGTTTTTACGTGCCCAGCATTCAACGAAAAATACCTATCTTAGCATTCTATCTTAGCATTTCTTGAATATATATACATGACAACGCAGTGTGCCTTAGCAATATAGAGTTAAAGAAGTTTCAGAGGTTGGAGAACACAGTGATATGAGGTTTAAGAGTACCCCTTGCCGGCCATATATCACAGCAGCCACAGCCAGTTTCTTCAACAATGGCTACTAGATCGGAAAACGAAACATGTCTCTACAGTACCAGGAAGCACCTTTAAAAGTTTCTATTCCACGTCATTCGTCTCATATATAGTTCCTTCTCTTCCCTCCATTTATGCCTTAGCTGTATATGTTATCCGCATTTGATAAAGAGTTAAATAATAAGTCCTAAATCAGATTTATGTTTAGACCAGGTTTGATTCAGCCAAAGATGTTTCTACTCTGATATGTTCCCCAGCAGCGCGCTCTAATTAGATACTCTAGATTTCTCATAGATCCAATAATTTTATCACCCTTGGCTAGTTTCTGTTTCATTTCATTTCTTGGTTTTTGGTTTTTGATGACATAGCTTTTGCTGAATCCTTTTACGCAATCCCTAGTATGCCTCTCTCCCTCCGAAATATAAAGATATTTACTCTACAGACTTGAAACTCAAGGACAGAGCTCTCTAATCTTTCAAAGAATTCATCTTTTGAAGGTACCGAGTATAAAACACATATATGATGCTATTGAGATCACGGCTAACCACCGAATAGCTCCCGCATCTTTAAAGAGAGTGTATTGGATCCATTGATGGTCGTCATGAGGGAGCACTTCACATTATCTGTCTCTAACAAGAGACACTATTGTCCCGCAGTCTGCACTATTCATGGAAGCGCTAATACTAGTAGATTGTACCTCTCTAGCTTCCTAAACTAAATTCAGATATGATGTTGATGTTCACACATGGGATCGTTAAGTGCCCAATTCGGTGGGGGAGAGATCAATCCTCCCTCCACTCGCAGTAAAGAATTTAAAAACAAGAAGTTTTTTACCCAGATCCCTTTTTTCAGTACTCCCTGATGGTATCGTTGAGAAACTCAAGGAATAACGCCAAACCTGTTGAAGTTTGCCCCCGCCTCCCAAATCAAATAAAAAAAACACCATGCCATGCCATACCATGCCAATTCAATTATGCCCTTTATCAAAATTCCTATTTGTAAATATAACCCATCTATGCCGAGAGAGTTGAATCGATTCCCGCATAGCTAAGTCGCTAACCTATCGACCTCTTTATCTACGGCCCGTTCTCCGAAACGCCTGGGGCTTCTCCGTTAGAGTCGATGACTTCGTCGAATGGACGGTCAAAACCCTCTGCTACCAAACCATCAAAAAGTGAAAACAGTTCATGTCCTTGGTGGAAATCGTTGTGCACTGTGAAAATTATTAGCGACTCAGATACAATAAAAAGTAGCAATTCGCTGGTAAACATACCAATGTTAACGAGATACCAACTATCCATCAGGTGTTCAATCAGCCGACGACTAGGACTTGCAGCTGGATAGCAGTGAGCCCAGTCGTTACCTAGTCGGAAAGCCTCGTCCTTCCACGCTAGGAAACTGATTGTTTCCACGATGGTTGGTTGGACGATCTCCTTGCCTGGGAACACTCCCCAAGTTACGGCATTCGGTCCATCACCAGGAGCGTTTGTTTTCAGAACACCAGATTTATCCACCGCATAATATGTCAAGTCGGGATTGTTCTCGATTCTCCTGGTTAGTTCATCCATCAATTCTGGTGGTACCAAGAGTTCAAGGTAAGCTTTCTGATAAACATATCCATTTGTCGGTCCCCATCCATGCACGGGATGGGAGGATTTGACACCATCGACAGCAGGCTGTGAGTTGATCGTAAGTAGACCACGCCTATTAATGCTGATCAGGTCCGATTTAATGATATCGGCTTCACTGGAAATTGGTGCTTCACTCCACGGGAGACTGTCCAGACCCTTTTCGAGATACTTCACGAAAATTTCTGCGATATCTTTGATTGATTTTGGCTCTCCCCAACGTTCACGGTTCTGCTCATTTGTTCCCTTCAGGCCAATACCGTAAGCGTCCAGTTCACCGAAAGCCGGAGATCTCGAGTCACCCCATCTACCGTTAGGAAATTCATCCCAGTCTTGCGTGCGCGCAACGTATGACTTGTTCCGATTCTTCCAGAAGATAGGCCGAACGTCCTCATCTCTGCGCCCAAGACCGAGCGACTGCCTCCAGGGCAATGGTTGCTTCAGCGGGCGCTCGTTAGATGGGGTTAACTTCAGTTCATCTAGCACCATGCGAGTCGCCTGGGCCAAGTTCATGGTGTAAAAGTGAAGGTGATGAATACCGCAATCCAAGATCTTACGACACATGTCTGCCACAAGGCCTTTTCCTATGTTTCGAACGGCAACATCATCATTCTTGACAGGTTCAAGGGCAGCAGTCCATTTGGGAGGGATTCTACAATTCATATGATTAGCTCTTCGCAGAAAGCTTGCATATGTACTGATAGGCATGATTCCAGGAATGATGGCTATATCGATGCCTTTTGCCCTGACTTTGCCCACCCAATTGACGAAGTTATCGACATCATAGAACATCTGCGTCACGATGAAAGAGGCTCCTGCGTCGACTTTCTCCTTTAAATGCTCCAACAACAGCTCTTCATCATCCTGATCATCGCATCCTTCGGGATATCCTGCGACACCGATATCGAAGTGGTTTCCGTAGGTCTGCCGGATATATTTGACTAAATCTCGTGCGTACTGGAAACCATCTTCAGCAGCTTGCCATTTTTCTTGTTCTCGGGGCGGATCGCCACGGAGGGCTAAGATATTGGTGCAACCGGCCTTGTATGCATTTCTGAGTGCCTCATCCACCTTCTCTCTTCCCATGTCGGTGCAGGTCAGGTGCATACATGTCTCCAGGCCGTATTGTGACTGCGCAACATGTACCATTTCGCAGGTCAACTGAGCTACCCGTCCTCCGGCCCCCCAGGTGATGTCAATGAAGCTCGGTCCAAGCCCCTGCATGCGGTCCATACGGTCGTACAGGTTCTGAACACCTTGCGCAGTTTTGGGTGGGAAGAATTCAAAGGAAAACGTCGGCTGCCCCGAACGTTCGGCCTCTGCTACAATGTCCTTGATATGCATCTTTGAAGACTAGAAAGGGTCATAAACAACTAGTAAATTCTGTGTCAGCACGCACGGTAGCTTGGATGCATACGCGCATCAGGAGGGATTGATCCTGCGATTCGGAAAGGGAGAGGGAGGTCAATGGCAGAGTTTCCTAGAAGTAAAGGAGGGGCAGTTGCACAGGAACAGCTCAGGAGAAACCTACTGGTATTAAAGACTGCAGTGTATCTAGTGTACAGCACTGTTCACGGCAGCAGCCAGGCAGCCGAAATATCTCTTACAGACCCAGCAATTACCAGTCTGCTGTTGTCTGTGTGTATCAATGTTTGGTGGTTGTTAGAACATGTCACCCAAATATAGGCGAGGCCGGACTTTTTATTATGTCGACCTTGACAGATGCTGAGTCTTACCTCAGACGCGGCCGACTGCTCACACTGGAAGAGGGCGGTGAGTGGTGGGGTTGCATTCCTTGCCGCAAGAAATACTCCGCAGCCCGCCCATGCCGCGCGAGCTACACTGGTGCCCGTTGAGAAACACGCAGAATCGACATCAATTATTACACACAAGCAAAGTTGGAAAATTATTGCGCTGGATTGAGTAACCCTGGGAGGAGATTTTACCGTTACGCTGCTGATGTGGATTTGCTGGGTGATTCCTGCTATTCTTTCTTCTTAATTTACTTGCGCATACTCCGTACAACATGACAGTAATACGGGTAAATCTAAGCATCAACACGACCACGTTTATTGCACTGCTGAACGCCTCACTTGTAACCAACACCTTATTCGATTTAACGCCAGCCTCCCTTGCAGCTTGCGACGGAGGTTTGGGGATATCACAAAAATCACATCATAGAAATCCACATATAGGTACATTATCCTGGGACTGCGCCATCATCATCATTCCTGAGACCACTGTATTCCGTTCCCTGATTTGCCGTACTCAACCTCGCGCATAGACCGAGCAAGACAACCGTTTCCGTAGCAGCATAGTGGTTCAAAGCATCAAGGAGAATCTGTAGGTGGCGGCTGAAGTTGAACTCATACTTCCTTATAATGTCGTACATTTTCTCGAGCCGACCCTCATCAAAAGCTGTGCCACTTCCGAGATCGGGATCGCACTTCTCGAGCTCTCGCGACAACCAGCCAGTATAAGTTGCAAACATCGTACACGTTTGCATCAATTTGGAGTGAATCTGTCGAAAGCGTTAATCCTCACCACTCATCAGGGGATAAGCATGACATACCCTTAGTAATCGGCTGTTGGTTAACATGCACTCTTTGAGGCAGGTATCGAGAAAGTCAACATGATCCTGCATGAGCTCATCCACTGTCCGCATTGCAGAGGTCGTACTCTCTTTGTTCTCTTCCTTTGAATTTAGCCTTGCCATCAGAGCTTGCCAATTTGGCTCGATAACTTCTGCGGTGCAAAAATACAACAGCTGTTGTACAAACACTAGCATTCGAGCTCGCAAGGTAAATACCCGTCGTTTCCACATCTCCAGTCCTCGATGTGAGCTCCTATGGGACCAACTTGCAGCTCTATTGTGCGTTTGCCAACACGATACAAGTTGCTGTTCCAAGTATCGAAGTGATAGGAGGTATCGGAATAGAGCTTGGTATCTCCACACAGTTTTTCGACTTATAACTAGTGACACCGGGAAAGGCACCGAGTAGTCAAGTTGGAGAGAGGTGAATCCAACAGCATTCTTATCACTCTCATTCAAAGGTTGCGACGCTGGGGTGGGAAGGGTTTCTCCTTGTTCAATACCAGATATGTTCACGACCCTTGTCAGCGAATTTGTAAGACTGATTTCGTTCATTTCCACTTTGATATCCTCCTTAAATGGATCCTGAGCTGCTACACTACCTGGCTGCCGTAAAACAAGATCCAGTAATGACTGAAGCTTGTTGGTGTTGACGGCCTTGACTGGCTTCCGTAATTCAGAAGCTCCTAGCTCAAGAAAATATGAGAAGAAATCAGATCGGTCCAGGAAGAAATAATGTTTGAGCGACCGTAGTCTGGCAGGAAGTGCATGAGTTGTAAGCAACAGCGTTAAGAGAGAGTTATTAGCATGAGCATATGCGCTATTAACATTATCCAGAAATCTGCTATCGTCAAAGGAACGGGGAACATCTTTGACAGCTTTGCTGACATCAACGCCACCACACTCTCGAACCACGTTGAGATATTTCCCAGCTAATAATACCTTATCTTTTACTCCCTCTAACTGGGGAGGAACATCATTCTCCCGTATTGTATACCGCCTTTCCCAGTACTCATCTGTGTAATCTTCCTCAAGTCTCTCTCGTTTAATACTCTTTTGTTCCTTGACAAGAAATTCTGAGTGAGGATCCTTGATACTCCCGTGATGTAGCCATTCATTCAACATTACCATGTAAGGACGGCTGGCATCCCGCAAAAGAGACGTGAGAAGAGAGCGAGCAGCTGGATCACCTGACATTGATCCTAGCCTTTGAGTAATTAGACCTAAGACACTGCCTCCCTTACAAATCTTCTTCCCAGGTATACTTCCAGGCCCAAGCTCGCCATGTTCTCTTAGGTTCTCTAACATATTCTCGATATCATCGAAATCACCTTCCGAGTCATCTAGATCCTCTTCTAATAGTGAGTTCCTCTTTAGAATTTCATGAGCCAAGGAATATAGTTGAAGCATAGTATGGCTAGTCGGTAAAGTGTGAATGTTTAGAAGATGGAGAGTAAACGAAGGGTTAGTGCGGAACTGCGTCTCCAGCTGGGCAACTAAGATAAGGTATTCTTGCAAGAGTTTCCTAATAGCGGCACATAGTGCATGATTCACAGCACCAAAATCCTCCCGACTTTGCACTTCAACAAAGGCCTCAATAGCCCCGTAATGAGTAGCCATTCTCAGCACAGAAGTTGTGAGGTCCTGTAGACTAGGATCCAGCCCAGGAAGAATTCTAAAGCCCGGGCCATAGAGACGGTCTTTTTCCACGGATGGATCATAGCTTTTAGCAAACCTGATATACTGGCCTTCATAACCCATAAGCACTAGTAAGAGATCTTCTATAATCGCAGATTCTTGGTCTTCTAACGGCAGCTCATCTAGAGGCACGGGCTGTATTGATGATGGCGCTTGAGAAGATAGAGGGGGAATCGAAATACGGGGCGCAAGGGGTGCTGATGTGTGTGGCATTAAAGATGCTTTAGGAGCCCATGGTACTGAGGAGGGGTACTGTCAGTTCAGATGGAGAAAATAAAACGGGGGAAGATCATACATTGAGGCTGTTCTGGTTTAACGGACTTCGGTCGAGCATCGTTGGGATGTCCTCTGCTAACATCTGGTGGTTTTTGACGTTCTGGATGAGGCATGGATGACGGTGCCCGCCTCTCGGGACTTCTAGGACGTGATGTGAGAGTTTCGCGGGTTGTTATGTGAACACGTTCGGTTCGGCGCTCCTCCACACCTCTGTTCAATGGGTGTGGACCAGATGCATCTCTCTTATGAAAGGAGCTCCCACTAGATGCCTGAGGAGATTGCGTTCGCCGTGCTTCTTGCCTGTCGTTTTTCTGTGCTCCTTGTCCAGGTGCGCGGGGTTTGGCGGTGCCATTATCAGGCGCAGTTCGGCGCTCAGTGTACGTGGACACTCTAGAATTGGACGCGGAAGACATTATTGTCACATCGGGACGTTCTGGATAAAATATAAGGATGTAATCCTAGTATTCTGAAAGCTTACTGATAATGAAACCAATCTGGAGATTCCCTTTTCCCCATAGCACTATTTTATGTACTGTAGTTTACGTTGGCTTTCATCTGGATTGACCGACGCGTTTCGCGCCACACTAAGCTTCTTTAGGCTAGCGTTGCATAATCCTAGCACAAGCTACGTACCTGGAGCTTGCCTAAAGCTATGTATCAGCAATTCAAAGAGCACATTTTCTTCCTTATCTCAAGTGATACTACAATAACGATTTGTAAAATCATACCCTATTGTGACGGATCCATTGTACAGTAATTTGCAAAGATGTTTATTGCAAGATCAGAATATGGTATGTTTGATTCGAGCTATTTGATTTGACTGAGCTAATAGATGTTTGAATAGATCGAGGGATCAAGTACGTGCTATCGTTTCTTATGACCTATTCATGCTTTCTCTGACCTACGTATTACAGCACCTTCTCTCCTGAGGGTCGTCTATTCCAGGTTGAATACTCTCTTGAGGCAATCAAACTAGGTTCAACAGCGATTGGAGTTGCTACGGGAGGCGGGGTTATACTAGGTGTTGAAAAGCGAGTCACTTCCACCCTGCTTGAAACGTCTTCGGTGGAGAAGATCGTTGAAATCGACCGCCACATCGGATGTGCTATGTCTGGACTTCAAGCGGATGCTCGATCTATGGTTGAACATGCTCGAGTAGAATCGCAAAACCACTCCTTCCACTATAACGAGCCGTTAAGGGTAGAAAGCTGCACACAGGCTATCTGTGATTTGGCATTGAGGTTCGGAGAAGGTGCTGATGGCGAGGAGAGCATTATGAGCAGACCCTTCGGAGTCGCACTTTTGATTGCAGGCTATGATGAGGACGGCCCTCAACTCTACCATGCAGAGCCTAGTGGCACGTTTTACAGATACGACGCGAAAGCTATAGGATCAGGATCGGAAGGGGCACAAGCAGAGTTACAGAATGAATTCCACAAGGTATTGCAAACTTTCCCCCTTCGTCCAGCCACAACTGACATTATTCTAGTCCTTAACAATTGAAGAAGCTGAAACCTTAGTACTGAAGACCTTGAAGCAGGTTATGGAGGAGAAGTTAGATGCCAAAAATGTTCAACTGGCAAGCGTAACAAAAGAGAAAGGTTTTAGAATCTATACTGATGAAGAGATGGCGGCCGTTGTGGAGAGATTACCCGCAAATTAAGAAACTGTTTCCCCTAAATATAGAATCACGGAACTGAAAACGTCAATGACAGCTTCTACTGGATCATCTAGTGAGACTATGCATCTTATAGTAAAACTCGCATGCTATTTCTGGCAACCAACTTTCATAAGCATGCGCTTGGCCTCTTTGATCTTTAGCCAAGATCAAGCCTCTCTAGATCCTCTTGGATGCTGAGAACTCCCAGAGCATAGTGAATTCTTTCATCTACTTTTATTTTTGGTTTTGGTTGGCTTGGCTCAGCGCTCCTATCCAATTTTCTCTTTGGATTGAGTATTTCTTTTTTAGACTCACGGGGATCACGTCTCTTAGTGTAAGGTGGACCTCTTCCAAGTTCGGCAGCCTTAGTCCAGTACGTTTCGCAACCATCTGCAGTTGCAACAGCACTCTGCCACCCTGTAAGACGAGCAATACTGTGGAACTTATCGATGACCCAGGCGCGCTGTGCAGCATCTTGAAACTATTGATCATTAGAATCATGAGTCTAGATTATTGCGATATAAGACATACCTGAACGCCAGCTAGGAACAAGCATAGTGAGGATTCTATAAGTGCGGCACCAACTCCAGGGTTAACATGGACTGCAGTACTACTATCAGGAGCAATCCCCGCAACTATACGGCCGATTTGGTTTGAGAAAAAGGCTGTCTGTCGTGCTGCAATCCCAGCTGCTATCATGGCAGCCGGAGGCATGGTGGGGTGAGCTCGATGAAGAGCTATCAAGCCCATATAATAATTCATCCAGATCCCCGAGATCGAGTATGTCCGATACTGAAGTGCAGTTCCGAACGGGGATTGAATAGGCATGCTGAATTCAGGCCCTAATGGTTGGTAATCATCACCAAAGTGATCCTGTAAGATACCAAAGGCACTAAGAATTTCACTCCACTCTTCTTCTGCCTCGCGTGTCTGAATACTTAGAGATTTTTCTTCTTTCCAAGGGTCTTTGGCCAAATCGTCGTCTGAGTGTGCAAACCCCATCGGAAGCCTTGCTTCGGCAACGGGAGGAAACATACCAGGAAATGGGGGTCGCTGAGCGGGTGCAGATGGCGGCGGATTTGATGGGTTAGATGAGCCACTCTGTTGCCCTGGTCTTTGCATTGATGCTGGTGGCCGCCACTGGCCACCATTTGATTTCATAATTTCTTTCTTCCTTTTCAGATCCTTTGAGGCGAAATCTGCAACTCGACCGAGGAGAAGAATGAGATGATCCCAGGTGCCATATCTGTAATGGATTAGCTGCGGAATCAAAACTGTTCAAGGATATCCTTACGTAGCGGTCAGACGACCGATCGCAGCTCTGGGTGAACAGTGGCTCCATAAATCGTATTCCATGCTAAAGCTTGTTAGCAAACGTAAATATGCAACGGTCCGGGCCCCATACAAAAGGTGGCCTCCACTAAGTAGGCTCTGATAAACGTCTTGTCTACAATACCACCAAAAAAGATCCCGTTGCGTCTCATAAATTTCTAATTCTCTTTTGGAAAACACTTTGCTTACACTATCATTAGTGAGGCCGCTATCAATGATCCGCCCATATTCATCATATCTGATGGTCTTTCCCATCAAGAGTCCTACAATATTCTCATCTACATCGTCATCCTCACGATATAGATCCTCTTCTTCCTCAAAAAAGCTGTCTCTAAGACTATCATCTTTCAATTTAGAAGAGAGTTTCTGAAGTCGCAGCACTTTCTGGGATTTGATGTATGTAGTCATGCCGGAATAATCAACTTGCTTTAGGAGCTGCCTAGCCCCTAATAAATGGTTGCACCATTTCTGATGGTCTCCACACCAGCATTCATAGAATCCGAGGAGTAGCGTGGCGGCTAATGTGGCAGGGTGGCTGACTCTCGATGGACTAGCAACATTCTTTGCAATCCGCCGAATTGCAATAGCACAGTGCTTTAGACAAGAGGTGACAGGTCCATTTTGCAGTTTTGCAATATGCAAACTAGCCAAAGCTAACATGGCGTGCAAGAGGGCCTGATCTTGGAGAGCTAGTGTGGGGAGAGTATCTACCAGCAGTTAGCTCCGCTATCACTCACACCCTAGCTATGCAACCAGAGCCTCTTGCAAAGCCCACATGAGGAACTGATGCACATAAGGATTAGGTAACGCTCACTTACAGGTCCATATGTGCTGTTGTGATTTCGCTACGGGCCTGCCTTGAAATATCAATGAAGGATTTGCTGGATGTCTTTCGAACATAGATATACTTGGCCCTGTGACGTTGATGAAATGACAGAAGATCCTTGCAGTCATGCTATCTCGCAATGGCGAGAGCCTAGCTGATGGCCGATACAATGCCAGCATATTAGGACGATCAATAAAGGAAGTGTAGGAGCGAATAGCAAGATCTTGAGTATCCTGTTGTGCTTGCAGTGCAACGACAATCCCAAGATCATTATCTCTGAGATGGTCATCTTCAGGTGCTTCTATGTCGATATCTTCTTCATGCATTTCCTCATCAGAAACATCATACGGATCACTCTCTTCAAGAACGGGCTCATCTAGGTCAATTGAGACAGAGGAGCCAAGCCCGGTTTTCATACCCTGCATATCCATGTCATCTAGTTGTGTATTGCGGGTTTGTATGTCAGGTATAGATCCTATATCAATTGGCTGTGGTATTATTGAGGGTCCATGTATGACATCTGGAGCAGATGTTGGATAGAGCACCCAGCTTGCGTTAGGATCATTAGAAGATTGTGTCCCATGAAGAACATTACTATAATCGCTATGCTTATAGGCATCCCGATCACGGTAAGAGGCTTCTGGTGGATATTGGAAGAAAGGTTCTTGGATGCTGGATGATTTCCCCTGTTCCTTGATAACGCTGGGACCTACAAGATGTGGTTGTATGGATTGTGTATGAACGTCTGCACTTATCGACGCGGACGGTCCTCGTAAATTTGGAGTAGTATTCGATAAAGTCTCAGGTATTTGCGGTTGTGACCAATGACTCCCAGGTTTCTCGGCCGCCTTGGAGACGGCATCTCGTCCTTCAGAAGGAATTACGCCACGAGATTGGGGTCCACGGTAGGTGCTCCAGGGGTCCTTGAAAATTACCCGCTGATGATATCCCTCGCATTCACGCTTTGACTTTCTACAATTTTGGCATGTCGGTTTCTCTTCTCCACATTTGATTCTTCGTTTTCGACACGCTGATTGACCAGAATGTCAGTGGCCCATGGATTATGATTATATATCGGAATAGGAATACTCACTGAGGCAGCCGGTTTTGGTCCTCTTCCTACTCTGTTTCATAGCCTTCTTTGATCCTTCACCAATAGCCGTTTCTCCAACACTATCGTCCCTTGCGATGTTATGAAGAGACAAATCGTTTTGGTCGGCCCCACTCTGCGCCATCTGAGACTCCGAGTCATCCATTGTGACTGTGAGCTTCGGGATGATAAACTACTGGACTGGAGTTTTTATTCCAGCTATCCAGTCTACCCCTTCATATCTAAACGGGCTCTTAGCTGATATCAGGAACGTTGGATCAGCAGATTACTTGTATCGCATACTAGTATATCGTTAAACCTCGTTCGACTACGGATTTCAACCACTACTGAGATATAGAGGCTACAAGTCATACCAATTGACATATGTTACTATCGGTGGGCATTTTCAATGCCAGATAAAAGATAAGCTAGGAGGAGAACGACCACTACACACTTTGTATAGTATTATCGTTACCATTAAAAGGCTTAGAAGCTCTAACACTTGCTCGGATATTGGGGTACAATTGACACCTCGCCGTTACCACTTGTGGACGACGAAAGAGCACGTTAATTGTTATGGCAATAGAATGGCAGTTCTTAGGTTAAAGAGATAGCAAAATATGGAAATACGGTTGGCGGGTTGTAGTGTTAACAAGAGTTGAGAACGGAAGTAACGTACTGAAGCTATACAGTGGTGCGAGTTTATGCTAGTTTGAGATGAGATTTCAGTTCAATGGTATCGGATTTTGTGCTGTAAATCTGTATCTATCTCGACAATGAAGAACAGAAAGTATGGCGTGCTTAGTCTCTAAGTGATCTGCTAACAATGAGTGCGATATTGCGTGTTCCAGTTCGGGAATGGAGCCATTTATTAATAGCAGCGGAGGTGGAGCGAGAGTACTCCGTACCGTTAGATCTTAATGCCTCAGGAACGAATAATGATTCCCGGTAAATTTTAGGCTCGGTGGTCCTGCCGCTAGCGTGTGAGCTTAAGTTGTGAACTTACCGGGGTATACATAATTTTTTCCGTTTTTGAGCTTTAGTAGCTTTACACCATCTGTTCCATTATGTTCGCCGTTCCTGGATGGTCAGTAGATTCAAGCCAGCTGAAGCCTCAGAATGAGGACCTCCAGAAGTCTGGCCCCGCTCAACCCGCATCAGATCACATCGGCAGTAGTAAGTCCAATAAGAAGCGAAAACGATCAAATGGCAGCTCTAAAACCTCGCGCGTCACTGGAGAAAATTTGGCAGATTTATGGGAAACTGTAATTGAAGGAAAACCGAAGCTTCAGGGTGGGGATGGGGATGCAAAGAAGGGTTCCAAGAGGCAGAAAGCAGAGGCCGCGGACAGAGAGACGGGTTCGAAAAGGCGTGAGGAAGAGGTGAGCGCTGTCTCGAGGGAAAGCATTCCTCCAAAGGAGAAAACCAAGAAGAAGAAAAAGCAACCACATGGCGAAAGTGATGCGGCTCTAACTTCTGGGCCATCATCAACTTCCGCAACCCAATTGAGCAAGCCCACAACTTCATTAACCCCTCTTCAAGCAGCAATGCGACAGAAATTAGTATCAGCCCGCTTCCGACATCTCAACCAGGTCTTATATACTACTCCTTCTGCAAAGTCCCTTGAGATTTTCGAGAAAAATCCCGAAATGTTTGAGGAGTATCATGAGGGCTTTCGAAGGCAGGTCGAAGTATGGCCCGAAAACCCTGTAGACGGATTCGTACTCGAAGTGAGGCAGCGAGGCAAAGTCCAGGGGCCGATAGCAAAGAAGCGCAAAGAAAGCGGCGAAAATAAGTCTCAGGACGCTGAAATTTCTCCTCTGCCTCGGAGCGCGGGATTCTGTCATATTGCAGATTTGGGCTGCGGAGATGCAAAGCTTGCGCAACAGCTTCAAAAGGACGTGAAGAAACTTCATCTCAATATCAGGAGTTATGATTTACATAACCCTAGCCCTCTAATCATAAGAGCAGATATTGCCAACTTGCCGCTGGAGAGTGGTAGCATTGATGTTGCAATATTCTGCCTAGCTCTCATGGGCACCAATTGGATTGATTTTGTTGAAGAAGCATTCAGGGTCTTGCGATGGAAAGGGGAACTTTGGGTAGCTGAGATCAAGAGTCGTTTTGGCCGGGTAGATGGTAAGAATGGTCGCGTCGAGCATAGTGTCGGTAATCGAAAGAGAGTTAATAAGAAAGAGAAAGAGGAAGATGATGATCATGATGAGGACGTCGTGGCCGAGATTGATGGGCAGGCGAACGGGAAGCAAGAGACCGACGTTTCAGCTTTCGTAGAGGTGCTAAAGAAGAGAGGATTTGTCTTACAGAATGACAAAGCGGTGGATTTAAGCAACAAAATGTTCGTAAAGATGCATTTTATCAAAGGCTTAACACCTGTTAAAGGTAAATATGTTCCACTGCCGAAAGCTGGAGAGCAGACAGGATCAGAGACATGGAAGAAGAAACCTAAGATGAAATTCTTGGACACACAAGAGGATGCTTCATCTGCAAATGAAGTGAATGTTCTGAAACCATGTGTTTATAAATTAAGATAGGGAGTCTCAATTAATTAATTAATACCTAATTTACTGTGATAACCCACTCTGCCCTGTGATGTCAGTTCTCTGGTATACTTGGTTATGGAACTCCACGAATGAAGCATTCGTGTGCCTTATTGAAGTGTAACTAGACATCTACCGATCATACCTGTGCTCTTGCACTTCGGCCATCATGTCTTCCTGCTGTATTTGCGCAACTCCCTGAATGTTTCCACTTTCTCTAACTAAGCGCGAGCTGGAAGACTCAGTCAGGGTGAACCATAAACTGTCAGCGAACTGAATGCTACTTAAGTGGAGAACTCGAAAGCCTGTTAGGATTCAATCAAACATATCTATACATGATCTTCGCTAACATGAAGTACTATTAACGCCAGATGATTCCCCCTATGCCGGCAAGTGATGCTCCTGACTTGTCCCTTATGCTAATCATGTACCCAGAAACAACCATTAATAATGACTATCCTTGAAATAGCAGGCCTGCAGCATATTCTACATTGCCACCGCAAGCAGCAAGCGCATTCACGGCTTCTTGTCTTGAAAATCCCAATGCAACTAACTGATCGATTGATTCTTGAGGGAAGGATGGTTCCGCAGTGGTAGGTTGAGTGGAAGGCTGTACTGTACTCGAACCAGTCTGCTGTGAAGTAGGTGCAGAGACAGCACCTGATCTTGCGCCAACCGTTGTACCTCCGGGGCCTGAGATAGTCGGTTCTTCCACTCTAGCCTCTTCCAACCCCTTTGGAATATCTGCTTCCCCTAAGAAAGGCACCTCAACTCCCTGGATAATGAGTTTGTCTTTCGATAAGTCTATACAAGCTTGGTGTCGTTTTAACATATCTAATCCCAAAAGTAGATCAACGTCTTTTCCTTCCATAACTGTGAAGCTGCATGGGAGGAAGAGTGATCCAATTTTTATTTGAGCGGAATGCACTCGTCCTAAGATTGCAGCCGTACCAACGCCACGAGCAATACCCGCAAAACGTTTGTCTACCAGTCTCATAATATTGCAGGCCTCAGCACAACTTGGTGACATTATCGTGGCCTGTGCTCCAGAATCGACAAATGCTTTAACCTTGTGACCATTGACTTCGACATCAATGTACAACATATGCACCCGGCCAAACACTGGATACTAGTTAGTATGTAGCAGTGCTTATTATTTCTTCTATACTAACCTTCGGGGTTGTGCTCGATAGCATTCTGGAGGTTCTCCTGAACACGCTCCTCTCGTATCATCTCAGCAATCCTCCGCTGTGCTTCTATGTCAAATGGATCAGCATTTAGGTCTTCTATCTCCTGTCGGCGTCTTAATTGTTCTTGTCGTTCTTCTTCCTGCATTTGGTGGTAAACTTGCGCAAACCTCTCTGAGTTATCTATAGCACCCTCAAGTTCTGGTCTTTGTCTAACTGCTTGCTGCCTTAGCTCTGGATTACCGAGTAACCGAAGACGAATGGTTTCTGCATCTTGATAAGACTGGCCCGCCTGAGACTGTGCTTGCGGGTTTGGTCGTTGGGGTTGGCGCTGAAGAGCAGGTGCTTGTCTGAAGGCGGGAGTCATCTGCCGCGCATGGAGTGCTAGCATTTCTCCATCACCAATTCTGAGCTCCTCTAGGGTTTTGGTTTCATCCGTTAGGAGCTGGCCGTTGTGGTAGATATGCTGAGATACTGTAGGGATGCTAGTTTCAGCCTGGACCATTTCTTTGACTATCCCCAACGGTGTGTCAGAGGCGATCTCAAGGGAAAGCAGATCGGAGTCTTCGCTCGTAGGAGCGGTAATGTTCAGGGTGAGACGCCTTAGCCAGTTAGCAGAATGAAAAGGACGATGACAAGGCTTTAGAAGCAAAAACATACATCGTATAAAATTCAAGAGAGAAAATTGATATCCACGGCCCACGAGCTTGATGGCTGTTGATTATAACAAGTGGCAGATGCAGCTTTTTGAAACTGTGTTGCGTGATCGTAGGCCGTTAGGGACTTAAATGGTGAAAGTAGAGCAAAGCCACGCGGTGTTAATTCCCTAGATCGCCATGGAATGTGGCGTTTGCGTAGAGAAGGCAGGCACGACTGGTCTCGACCATGAGGTGCAAGGCTACCAAAATACTACGTAAGTGCACGGATTGCATAATCGAAGATGCGGGGAGCAACGTTTATTCTCCATAATTACTGTAGTACTGGCCCTGATCCCTTCAACTAAACGCTACTTATTGTATACATATGCCTCTTGACAAATACCTCATTCAGAACACACATAATTTATGTAGCCAAGGTTTTATATTAGACCTGTGTGCCGCACAACTGCAAACAGGCTGGCCACTTCCAAGCGTGCTCTGATGGTAGTGGGGAGAATGCACTAGTGCTGGTCCTCTCTTTGTGCAGTGCTTTGATGACACCCACCCCTCTTCCTTCCATTTCTGCCAGTTTGAGTTCCTCTGTCGCTGTGACTTGCCCCCCGATATCAGACCATGAGTTTCGGTTCAACTACTGGCAACGAGTCTCCGGATCGTATGCTCAACAAGAGCCCCGACGATGTTAAAGATGAGGCGGCTCAGGAGTCGGCTTCGCCAGGAGAGGTGGAGGGCAATGCGCCCAACTTTATATTAATCCAGCCTAAAGGGCCCCCTCGACTCCATCCATACACTCGCCCTCTTACAATATCAGACATTGACTCAGTTGTCGCTCTGGAGAATGCAGCCTTCACTGATCCAAACGAACGTGCGACTAGGGAAAAGGTTAAGTAGTTCACAATCTCCTTGTGTCATTTGATTCATCAGAGTTACTAGTATCTCTTTGAAGTCTGTGCATGGAGTTGTTATCCGCAGCTCTAAACGCCTCATATCGGATTTCCTGTTGGGGCCTTGAGAGCTGGTCACTGATGCTTAAGCTTCGTAGTTCGAGTATAGACTCACAAAGTGTGGTGAGCTCTGCATGGGTATTTTCTGTACCATGGTGCCTGGGTCAGATGAGAGTGTAGCAACTCTAGCTGCTGCTCGTCCTGTTGAGTTGGGCCGTGCAAACGGAGCTGTGAGTGTATTACTAGGTCATATTGTAGCAGCAAAAACTTCGGATGCTGTGGCCAGCGATAACTCGATGGGGATTCCGCCCAACTGGGCCTCAGCACATCCACCGGCTTCAGAGCTGGGACATCAAGAGTCCGGTCGAACCGTCGTCCTACATTCCATTGCCGTAGCTCCCGGTTTCCAGAACAGGGGCCTGGGAAGAGTGCTCGTTTTGGCCTATATTCAGCGGCTAAATGAAGCTGGTGTAGCTGATAGACTAGCTCTAATTGCACACGACGTACGTACAATAATCTTCACACAAATTCCTCTCTTGTTGTTTTACTAAATAAATAATGCCATGTAGCATAAGGTACCATGGTATGAGAAACTGGGATTTGTGAACAAAGGACCCAGCTCAGCTCAATTTGGCGGGGGTGGCTGGTATGATATGGTTAGTATTGTCTCCCTCTATTCAGGATCGGGCTAACCGGCTCTAGGCCTTCGAGTTAAAATCAATCCAGGCGAGAACGGCATATTCTTTATGATGTGCTGTTTCTACTTGTGATGCTCTGGATGGACGATAAGACCCTGAATAGGCTGCTTCTTGTCTAGGTCTATGTAGCGGCGGGGAGTATACGGTTAAGACACCGCTATTCTGTGGATAACCCCCATATTTTGGTTTACTGGCTATTTTCGAATTAAATATGAGATCTTGGATCATTGTTTCCGGATATAAAACACAATGCCGACACTGAAGATTGCTTCTGCCCGGCTACACTTTGCTATTGTACGTAACACGTAATTTATTACTATTTTATCAATTATCAGAAGCGCTTTGCCTTACTCAGATCTCCTACTGATTTATTAGTGTATATGCTCTCAAGTATGCCAAGTCGGATTCTTAGGAATGCTACCAGGCCAATAAATGTCTTGGTATACATAACAAGATTTAGTGGTGCATGTCTCCCTTGTTACCTGCTTGCCTTCCACTATTCAGCAGCGGTCATGTATAAGAGATGTTTATAATGTGGTGAAGTCATGACGAAGGTTTCTATTCTGCACTTGAGATTTGGGTGTGGCGCGCTCAGAGATACCGGAGTTTACAGCGATGCAGATGCAGCTCCCCACCACGATAGGATAGTGGGGCAGAGTGAACTGTGGCTCTCTACGTCTTTCTCATGTAGTTATTTGTGTACGCTTGATAAGGCAAATTATATGCATCTGAGCTGCTATATATTTTCATCCCAGAACGCTTTACTAATACCTTTTATTATACTTCTTTTCTCAAATTGATAGTTCTCTTCAAAAATTGTGCTGTCGGTGTCGTGCACCGTAGATGGAATGAGTGGCGCTAAACGCCTTGGGGATACTTTATTAGGACTGGCTCGCTAAGCTGATAAGATTGCACTAGCGTTGATTTTTCTTAAGAGTTTAGCACAGAAAAACTTCAAATATCCTCGAAGGTATCAACCGTCGCATTTGAGTTTGCCTACTATTCTCAGCACCATGAAGACCACTTGGAAGGATATCCAGCCGGTTCCTACCTCTCAGGAGTTTCTGGATATTGTTTTAAGTCGAACACAGCGTCGTCTGCCTACTCAGATTCGTGCAGGATTTCAGATCAGTCGAATTAGAAGTAACTCAAGACCTTTTCTTACTTTATACTACTGTGGCTAATATGCTCTAGATTTCTATACTCGAAAAGTTAAATTCACCCAAGAGACATTCAGCGAGAAGATTTCCCTCATCCTCGATGGCTTTCCACGGCTACAGGACATTCATCCCTTCCACAAAGACCTTCTCAATACATTGTATGACGCCGATCATTTTCGAATAGCTCTCGGTCAACTATCCACAGCAAAGCATTTGATCGAGATTGTGTCCAGAGATTATGTTCGGCTGCTTAAATATGCGCAGTCCCTCTTCCAATGTAAGCAACTTAAGCGCGCGGCATTGGGTCGAATGGCAACTATATGCAGAAGATTGAAAGATCCTCTGCTTTATCTTGATCAAGTGCGACAGCATCTTGGACGTCTGCCATCAATTGATCCGAACACGAGGACTCTCTTGATCTGCGGATATCCTAATGTGGGAAAATCTTCCTTCCTCCGCGCTATTACGAGAGCCGACGTAGATGTTCAACCCTACGCATTTACGACAAAGAGTCTCTTCGTTGGACATTTTGATTACAAGTACCTCAGATTTCAGGCCATTGATACTCCCGGAATCTTGGATCATCCGCTCGAGGAAATGAATACCATTGAGATGCAATCGATTACCGCCATTGCACATCTGCGCTCAGCCATTCTCTATTTCATGGATTTATCTGAACAGTGTGGATACACCGTAGATGCTCAGATGGCTTTATTCCAGAGCATCAAACCGTTGTTTGCCAATAAACTAGTCTTTATAGTAATCAACAAGATCGATGTTGTGCGACCTGAAGATCTAGATGAAGAAACTCAGGCCAAGCTTCAGGCGCTTTTAAAGCCAGGAGATGTTGAGTTGTTGCAGCTATCCTGCAATACATCCGAAGGAGTTCAGGAGGTCAAGAATGCTGCTTGCGAAAGGTTAATTGCTGACAGAGTCGCACAGAAGCTGAAGACAGGAACTACTAGCAGTGGTGCCGTTGGTGGCAGACTTGGTGATGTCTTATCCAGAATTCACGTTGCTAGACCCATGAATGGTGTCGTACTCGAACCATTCATTCCCGAAGCCGTTAAGACCATGAAGAAATATGACAAGAATGATCCGGAGCGGAGAAAACTTGCCAGGGACATTGAGGAGGAAGAGGGCGGAGCAGGTGTCTACAACGTGGATCTCAAAGCCAAATACATCCTCGAGAACGATGAATGGAAACACGACAAGATTCCGGAGATATTTGATGGCAAGAATGTTTATGACTTCATCGACCCTGATATTGAGGCTAAACTGGCTGCTCTGGAGGAGGAGGAGGAAAAATTAGAAGCCGAAGGATATTATGATTCCGACGAAGACTTAGAGGATGCAGAGGAGGCAGATATACGTATGAAGGCTGAGCTCATCCGGGAGAAGCGCCAATTGATCAGGAACGAAGCCAAGATGAAGAAATCGCTGAAGAATAGGGCTATCATACCACGGACAGCCACCAAGAAGACGCTATCTGATATGGAAGAGCACCTTGACTCCTTGGGTCTTGATACTACGTCACTCGGTTCTAGAGCAAGATCGCAATTCAGAGGGCGCAGTGTTGGTCGAAGCCGAGTGGGTACTGAGGACGCGATGGATATAGATTCGCCTGGTTATGAGGCAAAGATGCGCGCCAAGAGCCGGGCGAGAAGCCAAAGTAATAGGAGGGATGATGGTGTTACAAACGAGGTTGCTAGGACAAAGGCAGAGAGAGCGCAGAAATTGAGTCAACGGAAGATGAACCGTATGGCAAGACAGGGTGAGGCGGACAGACACGTGGCTGCTGCTATGCCAAAGCATTTGGTATGTTCCTCTTCCACATGATACCTTAGAGCCTTTTGATCACTAACACCTGTACAGTTCTCAGGAAAGAGAGGTATCGGAAAGACCTACAGCCGATAAATCATGCTTACAGCTTTCTGTTTTGTTTTGTTGGCGTTTGGGAAAAGTTTTAGATCTATTTGATCTGGGGTTTCTTTGCCGGATGGAAGTAGTTTGAAAGCATCTTGTGTGGCCTCTACCAGTGTAAATTGCGAGCATATTGAAGTTACCGTTTTCTCCATCCTTCCTCCAGCCTAGTCCTGGTAGGATTGATAAACAAAAGAAAGCGCTGTATATGATGTCAAGAAGTTAAGAGAAAGCTACGATTGACTGGAGACGTATGAGAGTGAATAGTTGCTGATTATTATTTGTTATCACAATTGCAACATAAATGAGGAAGAATCCGTGGCATCTTGTCATATCAAGCATGTGTGATCTTGCTGATCGCAGGAGCCCAAGCGAATCTTAGCGACAATATAGGAGCTGAAAAAGCTTCCGATCGGACCATTCCGCAACGCTTAATTAAGGAGAAACGCATATAGAAGAAGTCTTGAATGAAAAGAAGGAAAGTCACTAACATCTTGAGCTAGAATTAACATGTTGAGATGTCAAAATTAGTTCTATGTGCCATCACTTAATCCTATTTAAACGAATCCCGCAATCCTAGCATTCCTTTCCCAAATGTGGGCAGGCATGTTCCTCAATCTGTTCAACCGTCTAAGCAACTAGGGGTCTAGATAGATGACAATGCAGTATAAGTTTAGCTACCGGCTTTAAGTACCGATTATGATGGGAGAGCATGACCAAGGAAGTTAGTATGTAGTCCTAGTGGCCCAAGATGCCTTCATAACAGAGGGAGACGGAATGATTGGTTTCTGTTCTAGCGAATAGTGAGCTATATTCAAGTCAGTACAGCAGCAAACCTGACCTAGCCGAGCATGTCGGACATGGCAACGACGCACAGTCCAAAATACACCAAACGCTCTTTTGATGCAGTTCATTCGTGAAATTGCTGTAGTGATGCATGGGTTATGCGTGTATGATGAGCTCAAAGTACCGAGGCCATGCCACCGGTTTCTATACTCACGTATTCAAGAATCCGCATTCATGCCGCTAAACTTGCATCTTCGCTGCGCAATTAGTGATAGTCGCTGAATCAACAATATGGATATTGCTTAAAGAAGCACCTTGAAAGGGGAGAACCCTGCCGATATCCGAATTCGGTGCTTGCAAGTGGAGCCAGGGGTTTAGCTGGAGTGATCACGTACCACACCGGTGGTCTTGATGATTGGATGGACATAGGATGACTTGAGCAGTCACAAAGACTGGTTCAGCTTCTAAGTTGATTTTGAAAGCCCGGAAGTGGCGTGGCGGTCACGGAGGGTGCCCACAAAGAGTTGCAATAACCAGCGATGATAGTCAGGAGTTCCCGGGTTGAACGTTGCAGTGAGATGGCTTGTCGCTATAATAATAATATATTTTCAGTCAAGACACTATTACTTTGGTGGGCCAAATGCTTCTTTTCGCAGAGTATCTCTGTGTCGACCCCACGTTGGTGATCTTGGAAGAGGATGGCGAGGAGTTGTGTACTAGACCTGTCATATCAGTAGTATATCGGGCACCTGGCCCGAATGGCCCACATACTTAGGATCGCCTTCTAGAGAGTAGTTAGCTATGCTGGATAACTGATCAGGCAGGGTTTCGGGTAGTCTTTGAATGTCTTAGCAGCCACATCCTAACATCCTGCGATTTGACAAGCGACGGCTTACGTTTTACTCTCCTGTTCCTCCGTCATACTAAGAGGACGTCAAGCCTACAACTGCTTTGCGAATACCTTGCTCGCATATATCTGATCCTTAGCTGCTGCTCGACTAAGCACATTCGACCTTTTACCCTTCCCCCTTGCCCCACGATACCTTCCAGGTGCTAGGATCATTTCTAGGCCTTCTGAGCTAAAAGCTTATAATGGCGAGGTGAACCCCTTTCCACCTTTGAAACTGGGTCGAACACTGAAAAGAGTAATACGCAAAGAAATCCAGAAGAAGGCACAGTAGCACTTGATAATGCCTTTCTAGAGACGGTGACCTACCACAACAGGGAGTATCAGCGATACGCAGTAGACAACCAAGCCTACTTCGCGCCAACAGACGAGGTAATAGTCTCCGTCCAAGACAATCGCAGCCTTCATTAACTGAGGAGCGTATTCAGGACGAAATCGCGAGACTGAACATTATGCATGATGTGTTAAGGAGAACATTCGACGCAAGATTAATATTCCCACCGTTGCACTCTCCTCGGAGAATACTCGAATGTGGATACGGGACAGCATCCTGGGCATGTGAGGTAGCAGAACAGCATCCTAGGTGCGAAGTAAGTCTAATATATCTTAACTTCGTTGAAAAGATTCCATGTATGATGCAACTAGTATACAGTCGCAGGATTTCTTCAAAGGTGAAGCTCGATCAAAGCAAGATAAAGGGCACGTTAAGTGGCGCTGGAACCTGAATTTAGAAAACTTGTCTATACAAAACTGTAGTGCAACGAGCCTCTAATAATGGATTTTAAATAGGTAGTTGGGGTTGACATTAACCCAACAATGCGGCCCGAAGAGGTTCCAGAGAACTTGTATCTTCAGGTCGACGATTTGAATAGAAGGCGAGTTGCCGAGCCGCAACAGAGAGAAAATTTCTGACAAACCTCGTAGATTTACCTTCCCAGCCAACAGTTTCGATCTCGTGCATTCCCAGATGGTGGCTGGAGGAATACATCACAATAGATGGACTACCTATCTTAGAGATATATTTCGTGTTACCCGGCCTGGCGGATGGTGCCAGATGGTCGAATTATACTTCAACATTCAGTCGGACAACGGGACATTGACAACCGGTCAGTAACAATGGTAACGGATAGAGGTAACCAGTTCGGTACTGATCGTAGACTGTCACTAGCTCACGCACTTCAACAATGGAGCACACAATATCTTGCGAGTCTGGATGGCGTGAAGGATCTTAGAGTCCCTCTTCGCCTTCCAAACTTAATGAGAAATGCTGGGTTCGGCGAGGTAGAGCATCGGATGATTCCACTTCATACCTGTGGATGGTCAGCGGGTATGTTGTCGAATTATGAAAGGGCGAATCTCATATAATTAATGGATGGCGTAGACCAGAGAGATTATGATATTGGAGTAGCAAATCGAGAGAACGTGCAAAGGCTCCTGGCATCCCATGCTATATTTCCTTTGACTGAGAGATATGGGTAAGCGGCCACATGGTGTAAGACTATTTTGCATCTTTGGCTCACAACGCGAGACAGGATGAGCATACAGGACGTACAGTTGCTCATAGCACAAGCACGTGTCGAGGCAGATAATCCTGCTTTCAAGGTATGATCATCTAATTCCGAAAGATGTTCGATTGCCTGTTAACTATTTTTAGGCATATTTCCCCTTATACGTCTGTATAGGAAGAAAGCCACGACGATGACATGGCATGAGCTTTCGAATCGCCATTGAAAGATAGATCTCGTGGAAGGAATGCTTTGAGCGAGCGGTGGACTATGGAGTGATTCTATTCATTGAAGCGTCGAGAGGTTCGATTGCCAGAGTGCCCTGATTGACGATTACAAGACAGCTATGGAAGAGCATCAACATCATTTGACACCAAGTTGATGTCAATTTCGGTCTTCTGCGATAGACTCGGGGCATGCTGAGTTCGTCAGTTGGGATCTTGTATTTCAGAGTACGTAAGTCCAGAAGAGGCCGTTTTTGTTGACTGCCTGAATAGGGCTGGGGGGAGAGTTTATCGAGCTGTGTGGAAGCAATGTTCCTCCGTGTTGGAAGTCGTGTAAGCATCAGGTCCAGTTCCAATATTCATCTCTCCATTGCTTTAGTAACTTCTGGGCTATCGTGATTGCTATGAGTCTTAGTGTATTATTCTGGACTTGGAAGTCAGTAGGAGTATTGCTGCCGTCGTCGCGTCTCAGGGGTCGGAAGAGCAGTCGAGATTTGCTAATGCTATAAGATCCAAGCCCCTGGAAACACTCTGAGGCTCCCTTGCCAGGTCGTTGGGACTGGCTGCATCTTATGCAGGTACGTTCATCTTGATGGATACGGCTATTGCTGTGAGCCGCGAGGAAAGATGATGTCGCTACGGACCGTGTTGGCTGAGGCAGGTCTGTTGATGGCAACGGGCAGCCTGCCTTGCTTATCTGAAGCAGATAATAGATACTGGCAGAGGAAGTATGCAATGCAGAGGGTTGAGTTGGCTCGAAGGGGCCGAGGCACACACATATACACACACGGGAACCAGTTGCAAGAGGAATGAAATTTCAGTTTAGGGACAAAAGGCATCTTATTAAAAGCACTGGGTTCGCTACCGAATACTTGGAGACGGCCTGTGTGGGAAGGGGCGGATCAACCACCAGATTAAGCCTCCTCACTCATTGGACAAACAACACGACCCAGCGAGGATAGGCCGGTACAGGACTTTAGGTCTGAGAAGAGCAACATCCACTGGTCTTCCCAATACCGGTATATCTCTATGGTGCTTGTTACCCCTTTTCACAGAAAGGTTCTAGATCTGCTTTCCGAGATCACAGTTAGATCGCCCTCCCTCTTTCGCCGCCCGGCCCTCTTATGTCTCACTTTCTGAGCCCAGACACTTCCTGGATCCTTGGGATAAACCATAATGCACGCACCAAACCGGGGAAGAGAAACATCGCAGCAGATCGCCGGCTATTGGCCCAAGCTTGATCTCGGAAATCTGCTTGCTTCTTCCATTGCAGCCAAGCGAGAGTCGCTTACAATCATGTGACCCTCACAACCGACGTGGAACAAAGGCCTTTAGGAGCGTGGATGAGGAAGATGGCACCAAAAATTATGTCCTGTTTACAGTTTACAGTTGCTAGTGATATATTGCCTACTATTATAACGCCATTGTAATGCTCCCAAACCTTAGTTCGTTTGCTTTTCAAAAAGGGGTATCTAGAACAAACTACGAGGACCTGCCAACCTGACTATGGGGCCTCACTACTACTCCAAACATTGTCAAATTCTTCCCCCTCAAGACCATACTTTGGTCTCGCCGAGGCTGCGCCCTCCTGCATGCTCTTCCACTCGCGAGATTCATCAGAATCTACCGGAGGTGATTCATCACTCTCTTCGCCCACCGTAAACTCGTCAGCATCCAGCTCTGTTTTAACTTTGCCCGCATTTTTGCCCTCTCTAGAACCGTCCCCAGCTATGTCTCTTATAGGCGATTGAGGCGATTGACTATTGGAAGGTTAGGGATGATAGGCTTTGTCTTTGCGATTATATGCTTACTTAAGCTGCTTTCCATCTCTTACCCCGTCACCTTCCTCTTCCTTTGAGTTGGGCCATTTTGTCTCTCCTTCCGTTCCGGATGGTTGGGCGCGATTGGCCATATAACTGCTTTCTGGCTTACTCATATCCGCTGGTGAAGAGTGATCATTCGGTATATCTTTCGGTAGGGGTCTTTGTTCTCTGGGTGTGACTGTTGTAGATCTAGTTTTACCCTTTGAATCTGTCCACTGGCTTTTGTTTTGTCCGATCTCTCTATGAGGCCCATTGTAACTATCGGTGGGCTGGATCCGACTACTTCCTAGAGACGATGTGTCATTATCTGAGGCTACTAAACGTTGATGATAAGCATGCAACCATCGCTCTCTCGATATTTCTTGAGTAGTTATAACCGGATACTTTGTTTCCCGTAAGCATGTTTTCGATAGTCATGATGAGTGATCGAGACTTACATTCCAGTCTCCAAACTCATGTTCCCTAGCTTTAGCATAAAGGCGCTCTTCCTCAGGATCAAGACCATCCATATTAAGGTCCCCTGCTCCATATGTTCCATCAGAGCTCCCTTCTTCGTGAGACTTAGGAGGGGGTTGAAAATATTGCCCGTCTCCGCTAAGTAGCGGTGTTCTTGCAGTGGCTTCGCCGGGTTTAGGGATCCAATACTTTCCTCTACCTCCGCGTTCATAGCGCATTCCTTCCATCATCCTTGCTACGCGTGACGAGGAATTTTCATGCTCTAGCGTATTCTCGCCTGAATCAAAAAATCGATATCTGTATTTGTTTCCAATGAACGTCTCCTTCGTGTCTTCAATGAGATCACGTATACCAAATGCATCCCGAATAGCATACCAAACTGGCATTCTCGCTGCTGAGATGCTAGCATCCGCGTAGTCATGCCAGGAGAAAGCAGACCAATGTGCAATTGCAAAGAGAGGCATTTCAATGCAGATTAATGTATCCTGAATAGCTGCAGCAAGATTATCTGGAGTATATCCTTGGACATTATCCGGTATGGCACCAAGCCAGACAAGAATAGACAAAAAGAAACCTTGCCAGTAGGATGCAAAGATAATCAGTTTAATAGATAGAAACTTCGGCACCGGGCGGAAGGGCTTCAAATCCTTTGACATACACACCCAAAAGAGTCCCAAAGAATACAGGCTAACAGTAACACTAATGTTGTAAATAATTCCACTCCAAAAGTAGCCAGAAGAGAGTCCAATATAGCCTTCTTGGTATACATTCGTGGACTTCATGATTATAGATGCTAACGCTAGGATAGGCTTCAGCCAAGTGTATTGCAATATTCCACGTTTGATCGCCAGAAATGTGTGAGGATCTGATATGTCGACCTGAGGAAGGAAATGGTTAAGAGGCCACAGATGGCTCACGGGTTTGCGTCCATGCATCATGATAATGAGGGCACGTTCTCCACCTATGAAATTAATCAAAAGTTGAAAGAAAGTGTAGATGGTGAAGGCCTAGGGATGTCAATATCAGGGATTTGCAGTCTTTATTATCACATACTTCATAAATATCCCTGATGGGATCGACAAACATAGCAGCTTTTAGTGAGATTATGCTCGACCAAGATGAAATCGAGTATATGGGCACCCTACGGTTATACCATCAGCAATTTTCCTTCAAAAGATCGGAGCCTTGAGACAGACATTACAAGTATCCGTACGACATATCGTTGCAGTAGAGGCTTTCGGTAGTTTTTTCTGAAACGAGGTTGAGTTAGATTTCTGACAAGAGTCTCAAGATCCGTACGTTTGAAGCCATATTGAACTGTTGATAGAGCTATTAGTCCTAGGGTGATTAACAAGATCCAACTGTATTCCACTTACACAGTAGACAATATTGATGCTAGGAGAGACGAAACTCCAGCAACAATTATCGTTGCATGGGTCAGTTTCTGACCAGTTCCTCCGAACACTGCTGCCATCCTCCAAGAACAGCTGGTGCTGGAGGCTATTCCAGGTGACGCGTCGGGACAAAATGTCTAAGCTTGCCGGAAGCGTCAAGAATGGCAAGAAACAATAGCTGTAGGATATAATCTCATGGTTGAGCAAACTCCAGCTTCACGACAATTTTCAAAAATGGTATCTGAATATGCTGTCTGAACAAGCTAGAAATATGATGATATCTGTAGCGCGGCGTCTATGATAATGTTCCAAATTCGGCTAGCGCCACTCGAGCCACCGTATCGGCTTGCTGGAGCTCCCATCAAGTGCAGCATCGCTACGGAGGTGCTGTATGAGTTACAATAACACATGAAGTGCATACGCTTTGCATACGCTTTGCATAACTTCTATGGCTACCGAAATTTGTACTACTGGACGACCTAAGTGAAAACTACACTCGAAGATTTCCTTCTATTTGTTGCGCAGAGCTTAGTGGAGTAATAGTGGCGCTCCACTTGCTTGAGATGAATGGGAGTTATAAACTCAAAATGAACTGCGATATGATATAGGATTATCTCGGCCGCGAGAAGATGTCAAACCAGGGGGGCTTGACTGCAAACCCACTGAGGACAGACTTTGATTTCAATTGGTGAATGAATACAGCAGGCTCAGAAGTGTTCTGGAGCTAACATCAATACAGGGTCTATCTTGTCGAACTACTAGTCTGTGGAATATTGTGAGTTAATTCATTCAAGATACATAACGATCAAGTTTCTAATGAAAATAAGAACTCTCTTCTTTCTCTTTTACTTCAACCGTCTCTTTGCGACTCTTGTATCATACGGCCTTCGAGCATGGACATGGCACCGATACCGTATTTACATAGACGTCCAGGCATTACAGATTTCTCTGTTAGGCGGCCGAGTTTTTTTCAAAGGGTTGAGGTATCACGGCAACAATGAAACGATTCTCATTCACAGTGGCTACGTTACGTGGTGTTATTGGTACAGAAACGTCAAAGAACTGAATCTTGACTCAAGTCATAACGCGGAATTAAAAGGGGCTACAAAGAATCCACAGTCAAATAGCAAAAGTAGCAAAAATGTGGAAAAGGAAGAAACAGAAGAGACTACCAACCCTAGGCGGTTATCGCATCGTCTCAACGTCACATTAACTGGAGCGGAATGGTTTGTCTACAACCGAAGTGCCGCATATGATGCGATTGTGACTGGAATGCTTGGAAGTGATGCTGAAAAGGTTTTGAAGAATGACAGCAAAGCTAGATTGTCCATTTCTGCTAGACATACCTCAAGTGATGTCCTCGAAAAAGAGCAATCCGTGAATGAAGACGGTAATCAGGATGCGAGTTCTAAGGATCCTGAACTGGAGAATGAAGGGTATAATTCACAGTTCCTATCAACGTCTAGGACAGAAGACAATACTGATGATCACCAAAATTCCACCGATGCTGATCAAGCCTTTATTCTTCGCTTTCTCCCCCTCCATATTGAATGCTCTAAAGCTGCAGTTGTCCTTGGTAACGAAAATACGAAGAGCGTTCTTATAACTAAGGTAGAAAAGGCATACGGAGAAATTGATGCGGCACGATCATCTCATCTGGATCAGTATAAGCAGCTGATAAACTTTCGATTTGAGCATCCTGTCATACAAATAAAGCCAAATGATGATTATAAAGAGGATCAGTCAACCGCCGCTTCTCGGGCCGGCCGCGGCATCGCAGAGCTGTCAGATCAGGACAGAGCGCGCTTTCCGGCCAAGTCTTTCTTCCATCACCAGAGGAGAAAGGCGTGGTCGCAACTACAGAGATTAATACCTTACTATAAAGGCTCTGTTACGAGTGTATCGTCTTCTACTGTGGAAGACCAATCCCGAGAAACTACCCAGGTGGCCGGCAGTGGTTGGCAAGGACTTCCTCGATACATCGATGAAGGGGAACATGATGATAAAGCTAAGTGGTCCGGGATTGAATATGCCACCGTTTCTACAATTGTTGACAGCCCGGAAGCCAGCATGGTTTTCTACTGGGATGTTGCCGGCAACGTCTTATCCGCGAACGATATATCAGACTCAGAATCTGACCGGGTAATACCTAATATCAACGGGGATAAATCGCCGGAATGGGGTATCAATTTATCCTTCAAAGGTGGAATGATCAATTACGGGCCTTGGGCAGATAGACAACGTGCAGACCTTCAAAAGGTGTTTTTTCCAAGTCTCTGCAAAGACGCAGTTCCCTCTAAACCTCTCTCCCCGGGACAACTTCGAGTAGCAACAGAATTCAAGCTCTATATAGAATTTGAAGATGAGATAACACTTCGCATTCCGATTCGTGAAGAATCAAAGAACTGGAAATGGATGAAACAAGCAGATACAGCAGAAGGCCGGCAGAGCGACCAAAAAAGGAGTGGTCGAGGACGCAAGAGAAAGGCAGACAAACTGAATTCAGGTCCTGAGATCCGCCCTTTCGGATGGCTAGATATAAAAGTCGCCGCAAATGCCACAGTGGCGTATTCTATGGATATGGTTCCAGGGTGGTCTGGGTTTTCTAATAGACTTGAATTAGACTTTCCGAGGACAGAAATTACTACGAGCGTCAACCATGGTCTATTATGGCACTCGGCCCATACTCATATTGATTGCGATCTATCTAATCCGCTCAAGTGGAACGGCTTACGTTCTTGGAAATTTGATATTCAGAGCGATGCACTTGAGCTTTATCTCCTACGTGAACACATATTCCTGCTCACAGATCTCATAGATGACTGGGCTAGCGGCCCACCACCGGATTATCTTACCTTTTCACCGTTCCAGTATTCCATCAACACAAAATTGGATGACTTCAAGTTATATTTTAATGTCAACGATTCTAACATTATTAATAATCCTTCTGACTTCGATGACAACACCTTCTTAATAATTTTTGGTGCCTCTTTGATGGCAGACATTCTCATACCGATGGATAATTATCGTCCCCATCGGAATACTATTTCTTTTACAACAGATATGTATCACGGCGGTATCAGACTACAGGTGCCTCCATGGAACACACAGGCGACATTCATGAGATCTACAACCGTGGCGCAATTGAGATCTTTAGCAATAAAAGGGGATTACCAGTATTGTGCTTCTACCTCCCCCAGCAATACCGATATTTTATTTCTAGACATTCGCGGCCATTCCCCTAGTGTAACATTATATGGGTTTGTGATAAGGTATTTCCTCAAGATCAAAGATAACTACTTCGGTGAAGACATCCATTTCAAGACTCTTGAGGAGTACCAGGAAGTCCTCCGGAACAAAAGAGATGGGCAGCGTGAAAACTCAGTCACGCAGCCTCATAAGAAGTCTAATGATTTAGACGTAATACTGAGTATATCCGCCGAGGAACCAAATATTATTTTACCATCGAACCTCTATTCTGCAAAACGACATACTCGCATTGAGACTGCAGGCCTCACGGCGGATCTTCGTTTTACCAACTACTTTATGGAACTAGAAGTGCTTTTCAGCACATTAGCATTTTCTCAGAATGTAGATGATGAGGAAAGTAACAGCTCAGTTGGCCCAACACAGCTTTTTGTGGATGGTTTAACCATTTCGGGGAACCGTCTTTTCGGCTTACCACCGACAGAGCCAACATACGTTTGTAATTGGGATTTTGAAGTTGGTTCCATAAGTGGAGAGATTACTGCCGATTTCCTTCAGGGGCTCATGCTTGGTGGGAAGTGCTTTGCGTTCTCTTTTGATGATGATGAGAATGCACTACCTTCCATATCGGAGATTATACTGAATGATGTGACATTTCTTCGAGCATCTGTTAGTTCCGTTAAGATCTGGTTGCATGTGGATGAATCGGCGTTTATGCTAGCAACAGGAAATATCGCCTTAGCATTCAATGACTGGGCCGGTTCTCACTACTCCAAGAAGCTCATTTTACAGATTCCAAATATCCACCTAGGGTGCGTTGATGCTGAATCGGCATCTCGGCATAGGGCAAGGAACCACAGCTCTGTTGCGACGCATGCTTTTGTTAAATCTGGAGTCTCATTTACGATGATAATCAGAAACTCTGCTTTCACTGATAACCGTACCCTACAACAAGAGCACATCAGACGCCATGACCAGAGAACACGAAGGGCTGATTTTCTTCTCCATCCATACCTTCTTCAACAGATCAGTCCGGATATAGTGGATGAGCCCGCGATGCATGCCCCTCCGCTACCGCTACCGCTTCGACGCGATTATACTCCATCCAGTGACGAGACAAGTCAGATAGATTCATCTTCACAACGCAGTGCTAGGAGTCTAAAACACAAAAGCTCCTTCCTATCCTCCAATTCTAGTAGGAAAAGTAGCAGGAGTATCATCCGCCAACGTAGTAATATGTCACGAAGAGAACAAACTGATAGCACTTCCAGGTCTGGAAAGTCATACAAGTCTTCGGCCTTGGATCGCCCTATTCCTTTCAATTTATCAACCTCCACCAGTCATCGTTCTTCTTTCCATAGCACTGTCGGAGAATTCAAAACCTCACAGCCATCAATAGTCACATTCTCAAGTTCGTATATAGCACCGCACTTTCCTCTTGAGGATATAGAACTAGAAACGATTGATCTGCCTCCATTACCGCAAGATACTGGTCGTGACTCTAACTCGAAAATCAATTATCTTTCTCTTGAAGATATAAGACCAGACCCAGTCAATGAACAAATGCTCCACTCAAGCCTCATCATAGAGCTCCCAGTCGGTATTGCCGCATTCTTTTGTCCAAGGGCTGTTAACGCAGTTGCCGATCTATTGAAAGCTATACAACCAGTGGACCCTGTCGACATGTTGGATGATCTTCAAATGGGAGCCATGGATGATGTGTTTTCTAAGAATAAGCAAAAGATGACGAGAGGAAAAGTAGTAGATATGAGCATACTATCCCCTGGTATAAGCTTTCGGTTTTTAAACCCCTCAACAACGGATGACCTATCATCTCCTGACCATATCATGATCGACCAGTATGATCTCACACTTTCGGGGCTCGGAGTATCCACGAGATCTGAAGCGATATCTTCTGAACCTCGAGAGGAATATGAAGCAAAACAATCTTCAACTATACATATTAAACTATCATCGATGAGCCTTTCAGCCAAAGAGCGGCTTGACAACACCAGTGATCCGCACGCTGCCATAAGATGTCTCGTCAAAGATGTCGTGTTCTGGATTGCGACAAGTAAGGAGACACTAGCTGACATCACATTCAAGTCTATCGAGACCACTGCAATAAGTCGGAAGATCGAATACCTGGCCTCCCTACTCCATCGCACTAATATGCTTGTAAGCAGTGTAGATAATCTATTTTCTTCTTTAACTGCGGAAGAGCATAGACGTCTTCAGTTATTTACTTATATCCTTGCAACAGCTGGTCAGCAGGCTGCAGACCCCTTGTTCCTAACCAGACCCAGCTATGTTCTTCGTTCTGCCTCTGACCATCTCCGAACAAGTGACTCTTGGAAAGTCATCTCTCGACTTCACCACATGTATGACAGTCTTGATCCCGCAATTCAACAAGACATTACGATGCGTTGCTTGAGAAATACAGAGCCTCTCCCTGAGGATGCGCAGAAAAGGGTAATTCATGGTTTCGATCAGTGGCGGAGTTGGGATCTAAATAATTTGGAAGCCTGCCTTGTCATGGAAAAAATTTATGGCGCCAGGCCTCGTAACCCTGTGGATTTGGAAAGGCCGAAATCTATGAGAGTATATTTACGGACCAAACTTTTAAGGGTTACACTTGATCCAGGTCCCAAACAAAATGAGATATCGCTTTCCGATGCAAATTTGTCGTTAGTTATCGAGTCCAAACTCCCAAATCCTGACACCGGACCTCGTGGGAGATCTGGAGGTTTCCAGTCCACAGTCCTGGAGATATTTTTCTTGGACGTCTCAGTTAAGCTTAACTGGGAGCTCTACGAGTTAACGCAAGATCTCTTAAATCTTTATAGCCAACAACCTCTAGAAACCGAACGTGCTATTCCTCGTGCTAATAATGAATCGGGAATTACTTTCTCGAAGTCCACTCTACAAGTGGTCGTAGGAACAGATCATGGGTCTATCATATTCGATACTATTAATGTTAGAGCTGTTTCTACTGGTCAGGGATTGAAGACATCCTTTGTAATGGAGGAAGATACCAACAACCCAAGGGGACAGACTACGAGTCTAATAATTGCTGCTGACTCGGCCACATCCAAAATGCGAAGTCGTTCACAAGAGTTAACAGTATTTCAACTCCGGTATCCGAGCATTTATGGCTCGATTGAATATCACTCTATTAATTCGGCACCCCAGCGCGTCGCGAAACTGGCTGCTAACTGTCAACAACTATCATTCAACGTTCTCCAAGATATACAGGCCTTGATTGAGATATTTGACGTTATTATTGGCGATGAGCTAGCCCAAATTGAGCGCTTGAGGAACTCGATGCCAACTCGGAATTCGAACCAGCCGCAATCAGGCGGTAAGCAGGAGTCAGTTCATGCTATAAACCGTATTGACATCGCTATGTTTTTGGATATGTATCATATAACCATACCATTATTACATTCCTTAGCGTATACGATATCCGGTGTTGTAGCTCGAGCATCGATCGAAGCGCATCCAGAGTCCGATATTACCTTTGATTTTGATGTTAAAGAGAACACGCACAATTTCTTGAGTATTGTTGGAAGCAAGGCTCAGAGTATCTCGCTTTTACAATTTCCTTCCACCAATGGCCGTATTACTGCCCATACGACTGCAGATGAAACTGTGATATCACTTTTTACTTCGATTGAACCGATTGAATTTGATGCTACGGCAATTCATAGTCTCCTAACCACGGTTAACAGACCTGAGATATTGAGCGTGATTGCGGATGCGAAAGATGATATTCAGACAATCCAGCTTCATCTGAATAATATCTATGGTCCTGCCAGTACATCTAATTCTAAGGATAATAAAAGGCTGGTGTATGATGCTCATTTAACCCTCGCTGGGCTTTCTGTGTCTGCAAATTCTGATACAATTCAAGAAATGCATAAGACAGCCAGGCTTACATTCAACCTTGGAACCGTACAGGTTCTGGTTGCAAATAGACTAGAGCAGGCCGGGCCAACTTTTACGCTCCCTGAAATTCGCGTGGGTTTGAGACATATCACTATAGACCTATCTCGATTTGGTGAAGGAAAGATGGAATCCTGTGGGAATGTCACATTCATGGCATTTTTACACGCAACCTCCAAGAACGGGTCTGGTGATGATATCCGATCTTTCCATCTGAGAAGTGACGGTTTAGAAATAAATCTTTTCGCAGAAACGGCCCCTACTATCATAGATGTGATTGGACATTTACAGAATAAGATCAAGGACCTGGATTTGTCTCGGGAAAGGCAATATCTGCGCAAATTGCGGAGACCAAAGCCCCAATACAAAGTCGATCAAAAAGACAATCATAGTAGCTGTTCGACTTCCGCGGATATGTTTACCAATATGTACTCCCTAGAGTTCTTACGGATTCAAGTGAGCTGGCTCATTGGAAGCCGCGAGAAGCATCAACCAAATGATTCAGAAGCAGAAGACCTGGTTTTCTCTATTAAGCGTGTCGATCTTTCAAAGAGAAAAGAGAATGCTGCCAGGCTGACTATTGAAGACCTTCAGCTGCAAATGGTACCATCCCTTGCTGAGAAATCCGAGAGAAGCTTGAATTCCGCTCTCCTACCAGAGATTATATTCAATGTCGGCTATGTTTCCACTCCGGAAACTAGCCGTCTAGCTTTCCAGGCTGCTGGGAAGTCTCTAGATATTCGTCTGACGTCCCAGTTTATGATCCCTGCTATGAAACTTCAGCGGTCAATAAGCTCTGCCGTAGAAAAGATGCGCCTTGCAGCAGTAACGTGGTCTACCGATGCATCACCTGAATCTCCCAATAAGCGCCGCCAACCATTTTTTGGTTCACAACGAATAGAGTCATTGCTAATCGATGCGGACTTCGCCGGTGCGATAGTTCATTTGTCTGGGAAGATGATGAACGAACCATCTCCAGACACTGCCAAGGTAAATAGCAGCAAAATAACTCAACTAGCGAAGTATGGCAGGTTCATCGACACAGAAACAAACAGTACTACTGTTCTTCGAGCACCAGGCCTAGCATGGAAAGTGGAATACAGAGATCACGAACTTGAGGAACCTTCCTTAAATGCAGAAATCAAAGTAGATGCCTCTTCTAATATCTTGTACCCTTCTGTGGTTCCTCTTATTCTGGAGATATCTTCAAGTATAAAAGAAGTTGTCAGTGAGGGAGATGAAGCTGAGAAGCCGCCAATTAAGAAATCTCCACAAAAATATATAACCTCTGAAGAAGACAACATATTAACGGCAGACCCAAGTGCAGTACTTGGCCGAACAAAGTTGAACCTGGGGATCCGAATCTGCAGGCAAGAATTCAGTCTTAGCTGCCAGCCGATAGCACGTGTTGCTGCAACTGCTCGATTTGACAATATATATATGACAGTGAACACTGTACGCTCGGTAGAACATGGTCATTTTTTCGCTATATCAGCTGTTTGCACAAGGTTGCAGGCTTCCGTCCAGCATGTTTACTCCAGAGAATCCACCGGCAGTTTCGAAGTGGATTCTATTTTCCTGTCACTGTTGAACAGTAAACATGTGAGCGGAACTAGTGGCATCTCAACAATCTTGAATATCTGTCCAGTGAAGGTCCTAATAAATGCAAAGCAGCTGCAGGACTTTCTGCTTTTCCGAGAAATTTGGATGCCATCGAATGCGCAAGAAGCTGTAGGCACCTCCCGACCACCTCCTCTCAAATCACAGTCGTCTTCTATCCTTGTCCAAAGATATCAGGAAGTAGCAGCTACTAGTGCATTCCCATGGAATGCCACAGTGTCAATTGCGGCCATAGACTTGCAGTTGGATTTGGGCCCCTCTATCGGAAAGCCATCCTTCATGATATCAAAGTTTTGGATCTCATCGAAGAAGACCTCAGATTGGGAACAGAATCTCTGCCTGGGTTTCGATAAAATTGGAGTCGATTGCACTGGAAGAATGAGTGGGTTTGTATCGTTGCAGGGGTTTAAGATACGCACCTCAATACAGTGGCCGGCTCGTGGACAATCTTCAAGTCAGACACCTCTGGTACAGGCTTCATTAGGCTTTAGCCAGCTACGAGCTAAGATCAGCTTCGACTATCAAGCATTCTTAGTGGCAGACGTAACCTCGTTTGATTTTCTCATGTACAACGTACACAATGGTCTGACTGCAAAATCTGATCGTCTTGTTGCGGTATTGGATGGGGAGGCTGTCCAAGTCTTTTGTACAACCACGTCTGCTGCTCAAGGTTTTGCTCTATACCAGGCATTTTTACGACTTGCCCAAGAGAAGAAATCTAATTATGAGTCCTCACTTTCCGAAATAGAAAAATTCATGCGACGCAAATCTTCCGTTCACTCGCCATCTGCTCGACCTAAAGATCCCGCCATCTCAGCAACAGAGGGCAAAACATCGGGGCCTCCAATATCTTTGCAAACCGATGTGATCGTTACACTAAAAGCACTCAACCTCGGCGTTTTCCCCAATACATTTTCCGATCATCAAGTCTTCAAACTAGAAGCACTAAATGCACAAGCTCGTTTCGCTGTAGCCATGGATACCAACAAAATCCATAGTATTCTCGGCCTTACTCTAGGCCAGCTTCGAATTGGCTTAGCTGGTGTCAAAAGTGCAGATCTACCCAAATCTGTTGGTGATATCTCGGTTGAAGATGTTGTCAACAGTGCCACTGGCTCTCGTGGAGGAACTATTCTAAAAGTACCAAGGCTGCAAGCAACTATGGAAACATGGCAAATTCCTGAATCTAACCATATCGACTACATATTCAAGAGTTCTTTCGAGGGCAAGGTTGAAGTTGGATGGAATTACTCTCGGATCAGTTACATACGAAGCATGTGGGCAGCCCATTCTAAAGCTCTTGCTCAAATATTAGGGAAGCCGCTACCTCCATCTGCAGTCAAAATCACTGGGGTACCGGACGAGAAAGAGAAGGATGGTCATAGTGGAGAACAGCGGAAGATCACTGCAGAGGTTAACGTTCCTCAGTCCAGATATAATTATACTGCTTTGGAGCCACCTATAATCGAGACTCCCCAGCTCCGGGATATGGGTGAAGCAACACCTCCCTTGGAATGGATTGGATTATCCCCCCAAAAGTTACCCGATCTAACACACCAGATTATTATTGTGACCCTACTGGAATTGGTAACCGAAGTTGAAGATGCCTATGCAAAGATCTTAGGAACCTCATAATCCAACCCTTGTGATATAGTCATAAGAATAAGCTGTTGCGTTGTATTGGGTGTTGGGGTCTACTAAGTGTGTTCAGCTTCGGATTGTTTAACTAGTTAGATATATAATTAATACCCAGGTTAATGATCTAGGACTTGCTTTACGTTATACACAACATATTATTTACACCACAAATCAGATAACAATTACACTAGTTTGCAGCAGCTAGCGGATACGGATCTTACCTGTTTTGTCATCGCCTGTCTTTGGGGCTCGAGCCCTGCTATTGGAAAGTTGCGCTTATAGTTAGTAAGGGCTCCCGTATCACCCCTCTATGTCCCGCCACCCCACCGTTTCTCTTCACTCGGACCTACTGATCTCACCCATCAATCTTTTTCTTTTCCATCACAATTTATCAGCTTTCTGTGTCGCCTATCTCTTCTGTCCTGGACTCTCCAGGTCATTATAGGTAGATATATACTCTAGTGGGATCTGTACCCCGCTATTGAGTATCACATCGACATCACGCTCAGGCGTCAAAAGAAAAACCTACATTAATCAGCTTCATTTCTGAAGCACCCCACCGACATCATGGTCAAGTAAGTTGCACCTTTCGTTACAACTTATCTCCAAATATCGTGCTTCTGCAAATACCATGGAATATTATCTATCTTATCAACTCTCAAATGAGCAATCTCTGTTCGGATATAGCACCGGAATTTGCTGACATCTCCGTCCATGTAGCTTTACTATTGAAGAGGTCCGCGCTTTGATGGACAAGCCTACAAATGTCCGTAACATGTCCGTCATTGCGCATGTCGATCATGGAAAGTCAACCTTGACCGACTCTCTTCTCGCAAAAGCTGGAATCATCTCCCAGGGAAAAGCTGGTGATGCTCGTGCAACCGATACTCGTGCTGATGAGCAAGAACGTGGCATTACAATTAAGTCAACTGCGATATCCTTGTTTGGACAGCTTCCTTCAGATGAAGATTTGAAAGATATTGTAAACCAGAAGACCGATGGCCGCGACTTCTTGATCAATTTGATTGATTCGCCAGGTCACGTTGATTTCTCTTCTGAGGTTACTGCTGCCCTCCGTGTCACCGATGGTGCTCTTGTCGTAGTTGATACCATCGAAGGTGTTTGCGTACAAACTGAAACCGTTCTTCGACAAGCTCTTGGTGAGCGTATCAAGCCTGTGGTTATCATCAACAAGGTCGACCGAGCTCTTCTTGAGTTACAAGTTTCAAAGGAGGATTTGTACCAATCTTTCTCAAGAACTGTCGAGTCCGTGAACGTTATTATCTCTACTTACTTCGATAAGACTCTCGGTGATGTTCAAGTTTATCCGTATAAGGGAACTGTTGCTTTCGGATCTGGTCTTCATGGCTGGGCATTCACTGTTAGACAATTCGCAGAGCGATATGCCAAGAAATTCGGAGTTGACAGAAATAAGATGATGGAGCGACTATGGGTTTGTTTCTAACACCCTCAAGTCTTAGCTTGGTTGCTAACATATCAATAAAGGGTGACAACTACTTCAACCCACACACCAAGAAATGGACTAACAAGGGCACCCACGAGGGTAAGCAATTGGAACGTGCTTTCAATCAGTTCATCCTCGACCCAATCTTCAGGATATTCGGTGCTGTGATGAACTTCAAGAAAGACGAGGTATGTCTGCACTCTCGTAACTATCTATCACTGTCACCTCTTATTGGATCCCTCGTTGCAAGTATATACAAACTAAAATACTCTTAAGGTTACTACACTCATGGAAAAGCTTAATATCAAATTATCTTCGGAGGACAGAGATAAGGAAGGAAAACAGCTCCTCAAGGTTGTTATGCGAACATTCCTTCCAGCAGCCGATGCACTTCTGGAAATGATGATTTTGCATCTGCCATCTCCAGTCACTGCGCAGAAATACCGTGCAGAGACTCTTTACGAGGGTCCTCCAGATGATGAAGCATGCATCGGTATCCGTGACTGTGATCCCAAGGCTCCCCTCATGCTTTACGTTTCCAAGATGGTGCCAACATCTGACAAGGGTCGTTTCTATGCCTTCGGTCGTGTTTTTGCTGGTACTGTTCGATCTGGCTTGAAAGTCCGTATTCAGGGACCTAACTATACCCCTGGCAAGAAGGATGATCTTTTCATTAAGGCTATCCAACGTACTGTTCTTATGATGGGTGGCAAGGTCGACCCGATTGATGATGTCCCAGCTGGTAACATTCTTGGATTGGTTGGTATCGATCAATTCTTGTTGAAATCCGGAACACTCACTACAAGTGAGACTGCTCATAATCTTAAGGTTATGAAATTCTCTGTCTCCCCAGTCGTCCAACGGTCTGTTGAGGTCAAGAATGCACAAGATCTTCCCAAACTCGTCGAAGGTCTTAAGCGTCTCTCCAAGTCGGATCCTTGTGTCTTGACTCTCATCAATGAGTCTGGTGAGCACGTCGTCGCCGGTGCTGGTGAGTTGCACTTGGAAATCTGCTTGAAAGATTTGGAGGTATGATCCCCACATGTTTAAACCAAACAATCGCTAAAAGCTATACAGGAAGATCATGCTGGTGTTCCACTCCGTATTTCAGATCCAGTTGTCGCTTACCGTGAGACCGTTACTGGCAAATCTTCAATGACTGCCTTGTCGAAGTCCCCCAACAAGCACAACAGACTTTATATGATTGCAGAGCCTCTTGAGGAAGAGCTTTCTAAAGATATCGAGGCTGGCAAGATCAGTCCTCGTGATGATTTCAAGGCTCGTGCACGTATCTTGGCTGATGAGCATGGATGGGATGTCACCGACGCTCGTAAGATTTGGTGCTTTGGTCCTGATACCACTGGTGCCAACTTGTTGGTTGACCAAACCAAGGCTGTTCAGTACTTGAACGAAATTAAGGACTCGGTGGTCTCTGGTTTCCAATGGGCAACTCGAGAAGGACCAATTGCTGAGGAGCCGATGAGATCCGTCCGCTTCAACATCATGGATGTCACCTTACACGCTGATGCCATCCATCGTGGTGGTGGTCAAATCATTCCAACAGCTCGTCGTGTTTTGTATGCATCGGCGCTCCTTGCTGAGCCAGCGCTTCTCGAGCCAGTCTTCCTGGTAGAGATTCAAGTCCCTGAAAGCGCTATGGGTGGTGTCTACGGTGTTCTCACACGAAGAAGAGGACATGTCTTCAATGAAGAGCAACGTCCTGGAACTCCTCTATTCACAATTAAGGCCTATCTTCCAGTCATGGAATCTTTCGGTCAGTTACTTTTCTTTGTCCTTGCTATATATTCTTGCTAACTGAGAGTCAGGCTTCAACGCTGATCTGCGTTCCAACACATCTGGTCAGGCTTTCCCACAATCAGTGTTCGATCACTGGCAGATCCTTCCTGGAGGTTCTCCTCTCGATGGAACCTCGAAAGTCGGTCAAGTTGTACAAGAAATGCGTAAGAGGAAAGGTATCAAGGTTGAAGTTCCAGGCTATGAAAATGTGAGTTATTCATTAATCTTTACAATGGTGTGGTGTGGTCTAACGTATCTGTTTAGTACTACGATAAGCTATAGATGCCTTATACGGTCTTACATAGACTCCACCCCTCGGCTCTCCTGTTATGTTACCTGCATGTGGCAACATTTGCTCTTAGATCATGCGATGTCACGACTTATGAAAAAGCTCATCGAAGGGCCTGCTTTGTGGTCACCGAGGATAAAAGGCTTAATGCTCTGACAACCGCGTACTTCTTCGCCGTCATTTCCCGTATCAAGTCTGCACTGTAATTAGCTCCTAAGAATTGAAACATTTTAGAACAAACTAGTCCCATTTACTACTATATGAATATCTACACAGATTGTACCTAACCCCAGTTTCAGATCAGGTAAACCTATCATCGATCACTTGAAGTGCGCTCGGTAGACCCAAGCCAGGAATACAAAACTGGTGGATAATGCACTCTTAACCAGGACAAGTAAAATGATAAGTAGCCACCAACTAGGGTTAAGGCAAGACTTCAGTGTATTCGAATTAATTATTTATCACATACACAACAACTATAATTTTCACGGAAGCCTTCAATTATTTACTGATACTCACAACCCCATCTTACATTTCAGACACTCTAGTGTCATTTGTAACCTGCTCTAAAAGCCTCTCAAATTTCGCATCTAATATCTTAGCAGCATCCTTCAGGTTATTATCGTCATTGATGCTTGCAATTAAGGAGCTGGGCAAAAAGTATACCAACTCCGTTCCCTTTCCCCCATCCAATTCTTTGATTAGGAGCTCAATAGGTACGCATAGCCCAGCATTCAGATCATGGCGAATCATAGTGATAGCTATCAACGGGTTGCCCAGCAGAACCCTTTTGAGTCTCAACCCAGCACCAACTCCAAACAACTTGATCCATCTCCCATGGTTAAACTCATGGAACTGCATAAATCCAGCTGGACCTTGAATCTCACTATAGAATGAAATAAACTCTTCCTTAGTCCGGATATTTTGGGCCACGGCATTGTTAGGAGAGTGTCCTGGCCGGTTTATCTCACTGTCAAGTCGTTCGATAACTTCATCATAGGACTTTGGCGTCGTCCATACAACTCGTTCCCCTTGAAATGGGACCGCCTTTCTCGAAGACATAATGAGTATAATGGATGAATACGACTCGTTATAAAGTCAAAACAACTAGGAGATTATGATATGAAAGTCATAATGCTGGGTGCCAAGAATAATGGTCTTGTTTATTATAGACAGCCATTTCAGTGATCAGTAATCTTCTGTGCTTACTTTCGTGAATTCTTCAGCAGGTATACCTCGGAATCATTGTGGAATACTAATCCCTCCCGCTTCTAATTCCGTTAACATTCGTAGGAGTCAGGTATACCATCCCAATGTCCTAGTCCAGGAGGAGTCTGATAACGGAGATATTTTGCCACGTATTTATCCCTTCCTATACCAAATATAGTTACAACATAAAATAAATCAAGAATTTGTAGTTTATTCAACCATCACAGCTGTCACTGGTAATGTATTGCTAAGTCGATACACAATGCTCATAATGACTCTACGTGTGCACTTTACCGTAGCGAACCGAGCGGCCGCTTCATCAAGACAATTCTTTAGGACCAACAGACCACAACGGTAAACTATAATTTCGGGATTGATTATATCCTGGAACGTTAATTATTGCAATGCTGCTCCGTGGACTGATAAGACCAAGGCCTCTGGCCTTGAGGACTTGTTCTTGCTATAGTACAAGTACAACAACAGCTCCACCCTTGCTTCTCAAAATCAGGTGGGTGTACGGATGTAATAATCGACCATTGCCAGCAAGCACTAACTATCCGTAGGAAAGATATGAAGACAGCAATGCAGAATAAAGACTCAAACCGTCTGTCTGTCTTACGCTCGCTGCTTAGCCAAACGCTTAATGCTTCGAAGACGTCTAATCCTATTACTACGGACGCACAGATGCTTGCATTGTTGCGCAAAACAGCAAACGCTAGTCGGCAAGCAAGCACACAGTTTATCGATGCGGGGAGGCACGATCTGGCAGAAAAGGAGGATATTCAAGTAAAGATAATGGAGGAATATGCTGGGAGTGTGGACGTACCGAGTGAGGAGGATATTCGCTCTGCAGTAAAGAATGTAATTGACGCATTGAGATCTCCAGGCCAGGACTTGAACATTGGTCAAGTTTCTAAGAAGGTTTTTGCACCAGATGTACTGGGTGGTAAACCAGTTGACAAAGGGGAAGTCGCAAAAATAATAAAACAACTTCTATCAGAACCATAGGTCAAATGAATAGGGAAGAGATAGAACTGTATAATTTGTATTATCACAATGTAAAATAAAGATACTGTATGAGTCAAATAGAGCCAGCAGTGGTTATGGTTACTCCAGCGTGTTGAACTGATACTTAGAAGAATGAAGTCTAGACTGTCTATTTACATAAAGCAAGAGCAACTTGATAGGTACTCAATTCATTCTAAACATATGACATGTAAATAGGGTTATTTATCACAACCCCACAGTATGATAGAACAAGAAGCTACGGGATGGAGAGTACAAGCATTGATTTGCACGTGATGTTTCCGTTTCGGGAGAGCTTGATGACCGAGCTTCCATGTTTTTAGTAGACAACGTCACAATGTGCCATCATCATCGGGGGCGCCAAAACGTTTAACAAGCAAGATAATTTAGCAACAACTGGAAGCTCTTTTTGCAAAATGCTAATTAGGAGATGATTCTAGAGAAGCCATGCCAAGGAATACGACAGGGTACGAGCGAATTGCTCAGGCTGAGTTTAGTGATGACTCGGATGATGAATTAGTTAATGGTTATTCATCTTTGCAGTCACCATCTGCTTCACAATATGCTCCAATCACGCAACACAAGCGGCAAGGGAGCATACATGCCGATGATTTAGTATCAGCCACTCCTCGGAGACCGCGAAATCAGACGCGTATGCGACGTAACTCATCCGGTGTCGATATCAAAGCCATCAATGCTAGGTTGGAAAGATGGGCAGATGAGATTGCCTCGAAGTTCAAAATTAATAAGGTCAAAGGAAAGACGCAAGAAGAAGAAAAGCTTGAGATACACCACTCGGTCTTTCAGGCTCCAGATGGGATCAGGCCTGCTACTGCCGAATCTCTGCGGTCGGATGGCGAAGTTAACCGTATGTCGAAGGAGGAATTCGATGCAATCATTGAGAGCGTCAGAATAGCTATAGAGCAAGGGATACACCCGAAAATGATCTCTCAGGGAAGCTCTGGCAGCTATTTCGCGAGAAATAGCGATGGGAAGGTAGTAGGGGTCTTCAAGCCCAAAGACGAAGAACCATACGCAGCGGGCAATCCAAAGTGGAATAAATGGATCCATCGCAATCTGTTTCCGTGCTTTTTTGGTCGAGCCTGTCTTATACCTAACCTCAGTTACGTTTCAGAAGCTGCAGCTTACACTCTTGATTGCCGACTACGAACAAATCTAGTTCCTTACACCGATATTGTCTGGCTGTCATCTAGATCCTTTCATTACGACTTCTGGGCTCGGAGGAATTATTACAGAAAAAAGAAACTATTGCCTCCGAAAGTTGGAAGCTTTCAGGTTTTTCTCAAAGGGTACAAAGATGCCAACATCTTTTTGCGAGAGCACCCTTGGCCCGATCAAGTGCATCTGGGATTCAGATCTAGTACCAGCAGGCCTGGCGGGAAATGGACGGAAACATGCAGGCCAAACAGTACAAAGTCAGATGATGAAGACAGCCGGAGTGGAGGGGGTGCCTCTGGATCAGAAGAAGACAGGAGGCAATTTACCTGGACGGAACCTTTGAAACAGTCTTTCCGCGAAGAATTAGAAAAACTGGTTATTTTGGATTATATCATGCGGAATACGGATAGAGGGCTTGATAACTGGATGATTAAGGTGGACTGGGAGAGCCAGGGCGTATCAATTGTTTCCGAGCCGCTCCAAATGAATACCACTGTAGAAGAAGAAGATACATCACCACGTCTAGTTTCTGTGGACGCTAGATCTCATACTCCGGATCCTTATCGGCCCCAGCAACCAATGGATGCCACAAGTAGATCCGGCACACCATCACAACAGAGCGGCCCTTCCATTTCTATAGGCGCAATTGACAATAGCTTGTCGTGGCCGTGGAAACACCCCGACGCTTGGAGAAGCTTTCCATTTGGCTGGTTATTCCTACCAGTATCTCTCATTGGCCAACCTTTCTCTCAGAAGACCCGAGACCATTTTCTTCCCCTTCTCACGTCAAAACAGTGGTGGAGCGAGACACAATTAGAGTTGAGACGAGTCTTTAGTCAAGATGCCGATTTCCAGGAACGCATGTTTGCCCGGCAAATTGCCGTCATGAAAGGACAAGCGTGGAATGTTGTTGAGACGTTGAAGACCATAGATCACGGACCCTTGGAATTGACACGGCGAGCTAGAGTCTGCGTTTGGGATGACTTGGTTGATATACCCATTGCAACGCCTATGAGAGTTCCATCCACCGAGATGCGCAGGCGCTCCAAGCTCAATCATAGTCGACAATTCCACGAGGAAATGGACATCAGCGCCGCTAATGCTTCTGCGCCACAGCCCGACCTTCTTGCTAGTCCTCCGGCAGATCTTCCAAACCCAAATAGGTTCGAGCTGACTAGCCCTCGTGCTAGCGAAGATACTCCTCGTTCGATCCCAGAATCCCCGGTTGACTCGACAAGGTATACATCTAAAGTTCAGGCACAGCGCGGGGCCAGGCCACCGTATAATCATACCCGAAGCCGCGTGAGTTATGACGGCACAATTGGGTTCGAACCACAATACACTTTGCGGGAGCAAGCGCGAAGGTTCTCTCTCTCATCAAGAAGCCGTGGTATGTCTCAGTCGCTGCATGACGGAGATGAAGGAGACTTAGGATACGCCGCAGCAGAGGTTATGGATGGACATCATCGCAAAGTCATAGTAGAACGACTTGAGATGGTAAAGGCAAAAAATCCTGTGTTCACATGGTGTTGATTAGTAAACTATCTTTCATTGTTGTATTTTTAACCCAATCATGTATGGCGTCTGGGAGACTGGAAACGGGGAAAAACAAGTTACGAAGTTAGAATAACTGGGAGAGTTAAAGTCTGGGAAATCTTTCTGTTATGTTATGACTATGGAATGATATATATCATCTGCCTATATTAATTGGGACACACCCGATGTTTGGTTCGTGAAAGGAAATATATAGACGAGCAATATAGCCTAAATAGGTTAGATCCGACATTCACGATCCTATTTGGGTTGCGAGACGGCTTAGTGATATCTAGAATAGCAGTCACAACTTCTTATTTCGAAGAGCAATAAAACTCGGAGTCGCTTAGAAATCAACTTCGCGTTAATCGGGTTCTTCCAAATATGCTAAAACGTTAAAACTGTTACAATACATCCTGCATATGCAGCTCCGTTCTATTTATCAGCCCTGAACTTGCCGCCAGGCTGCGCTATCCGAAAGTAAATCAAATGACTTTCAAGGAAATTCTGTACGGTGCATGAAGCTGGTGGTAGCTTATAGTCACCTGCGTAGTAAGTGAGCATTGGAAAGTTTCTGCTTTCAGAATTTCAGGCTTTCCTCACGAATAAAAAATGTCTCGTTTGCCACAAGCAAAGTTGAAATGCTTTTGACTAATTCGGCTTCAGCAGAGGAGTACGACATGGGTAACTCATCACCTCCAACCTCAACTTCTGCATGGAATCCTGCTGCTTTGTTGAATCCGCGAGCCTTCCAAAATGCCTCCGACACCCGAGCACGAACTGCAGTCCCGACCCCTCCGAGTTCGCATGCCACATTTCAGTTTGACGACACTACAGGCTCGCGATCGATGATATATCGCCATGAAGATCCAAAATCAGACCAATCCTCGGATAATCTAGCGCAGGGTTCTGTAACTGGAATGGGGCGCATGCTGGAACGAATGCATAATGTTGCTGAACGAGATGTGTTGCCACAGAAGAGACGCAAAATTGCTGCAGAAGGTCCGGAGATTGCTACAAAACCGGCATTTACAAGCATTGGAAAGGGCGGGATTTTAGGGCAATACGTTAAAGAATCAAGAGATCAAGATGGAAAGGCAACTATCTCCAAAGAAATTTCGGTTGACCTGTCAGGAGGTCTGCTTCCTCTTCTCAATTATTGTACCAAGAGTGTATAGCTGATTATATAATAGTTGACGACGATGTAGTTGTTATTGGTGACGCCTCCGGAAAAGAGGTTTGCTATGGTCGTATAGAAGGAGCGGAGATAAATGCGTTCAAGGTCCCAACGCCAAAGCCCGGTACACAGTCAATTTCACCCAGTTTTTGGCCCCAAGTGAAAATAGTTCTTAGAAGGCGAGTTGGAGACAGGACAAACGTGGTCCATGCAGTTGACAGTACGAGAGCAATAATTGGCTGTCTAGATGTTAACACGGCGATCGGCTTGGTACCTATTCTAGACTCAAAGATGGCTATCCGAACTGCGGCGAGAATACTTACTAGGCAAAAGAAACCTGATGACTTACCACCTGGCGCTGACATATCCTGTCGGTACGGATTAGATCTGAATATATATGGACCTAAAAAACATGCCTTACCTATTGGGAGACATTTATCTCAAAAGCAGCTTTGGCTACGGACCCCATTGTTCGTCGAGGCGGGCATAGAACTATGCAACCCTCACACTATAGAAGTTCCTGTACGGCCAACCCCGAGAAGCCTTCCTTCCGGTGCTTACCGCAGTCAAGGACCAACCCGAACTGTAGAGGAAATTAGAAATGATGTTTTAGGAATGTTCGACTCTCTTGAAAAATCGGAAAATTTACCAGAGATGGAGCCCGATCATCGTATTACGACTGAGTTGCTTAAACATCAGAAACAAGGCTTATACTTCATGACGAATAAAGAGCGGGAATGTACTCTCTCTGATGACAAAGGGAATAGCTCCTTATGGAGGCTAATACATGGAAATAATGGGCAAAAAACCTATTACAACGTGATTACAGGTCAGGAAGAGCGTTCCAGTCCACCTCAAGTTCTAGGAGGTATTCTAGCTGATATGATGGGTCTCGGGAAAACATTAAGCATTTTGGCGCTGATTGTCAGCACGCTGAGCGAATCTGTAGAATGGGCCAAGCACAGTCCGTCTATAGCAGATATTACGGAACAAGACCACGGCCCCGTAAAAAAGGGCAAGGCTCCATTGCCAAAGGTCGTGAGTGCTCCTCTAGCGCGAAATTCTAAAAGTACTCTTCTTGTTTCACCCTTGAGTACTGTCGCGAATTGGGAGGAGCAGATCAAACAGCATATTAAACCGGGAACGTTAAAATACTATATCTATCATGGTGCTGGCCGCATTAAGGACATTGAAAAACTAGCCGAGTTCGATCTCGTCATCACCACTTATGGTTCAGTCGCGAGTGAGTTCGCTCATCGCTCCAAGAACAAGCATGGTACCTATCCTCTCGAGGAGATCAATTGGTTCCGAATTGTTCTCGACGAGGCGCATATGATTAGGGAGCAATCGACGCAGCAGTCAAAGGCTATCTGTAGACTATCGGCACAGCGAAGGTGGGCTGTCACTGGGACTCCAGTCCAAAATCGCCTAGAAGATTTAGGTTCTTTACTAGCTTTCTTACGAATTAAGCCATTTGATGATAAAGGGGGGTTCGCCCAATACATCATGGCTCCTTTCAAGAATTGTGATCCTGAAATACTCCCGAAACTACGATTACTAGTTGATAGCATAACGCTTCGCCGCCGGAAAGATAAGATCGACCTTCCACCACGCCACGATCACCTTGTCAGGCTTGATTTCAGTGATGAAGAGCGTGCCATCTACGAGATTTTCGCCAAGAATGCTAGTGACAGAGTCAAGGTGATTGTTGGTCAGAGGGAAAAAAGTTTGGGCGGCAAATCCTATGTCCATATTCTGCAGTCTATCCTACGACTACGCTTAGTTTGCGCTCATGGCAAGGATCTTTTGAACGAGGAAGATCTGAAGGTGATGGAGGGACTGAGTAGAGATTCTGCAATTGACCTTGAGGACGACAGTGAAGATCGACCAGCACTCACAGAGAGACAGGCATATGAAATGTACAGCTTGATGAAGGAGACAAATGCGGATGTTTGCCTCACTTGTAATCGAAAGATTGGGCCTATTCAGGTGGTGGACGCCGACAAGGAACAAAAGGACGCCATCATAGGCTATATGACCCCCTGCTACCATATTCTTTGTCCCTGTTGCATTGAAGGGTATAAAACAGCGATGGAAGAAGTTGCGCGAGGACAATCAGAGATAGATTGTCCTATCTGCAAACAGTATATCAAGCTGTCATATTTTCCTTTGCTGCAGGAGGGTGTGAGAGATGAAGAAGAATCGCATGCTCTAGGAAAGGATCCTTGCAAAAACGGAAAATCCATACAGAGTTACAACGGACCTCATACGAAGACAAAGGCTCTCGTAGAAGATCTACTTAGGTCCAAACAAGAATCAGGGCTCCTGCCTTCAGAGCCACCAATCAAGAGTGTCGTTTTCTCGGGGTGGACAGCCCACCTCGATTTGATACAGATGGCTCTCAGTGAGAACGGCATCAAATATACCCGGTTGGACGGCAGGATGTCCCGAGCCGCGCGAAGTGCTGCCATTGACACCTTCCGTGAGGATCCTAGCATTCACGTGATGCTTGTCTCGATCACCGCTGGCGGGCTTGGTCTTAACCTAACGACTGCTAGCAAAGTCTATGTCATGGAACCGCAGTACAATCCCGCAGCCGAAGCACAGGCTGTCGACCGGGTGCATCGACTCGGGCAGAAACGCGCGGTGGAGACGGTGCGGTATATTATGCGAGGCAGTTTCGAAGAGAAGATGTTGGAATTGCAAGACAAGAAAAAGAAGTTGGCTAGCTTGAGTATGGACAGTCAGGGGAGGCAGCTCATGGATAAGGCGGAAGCGGCAAGGAAGCGACTCGAAGATTTAAGGAGCTTGTTCAAATAACATGGATTACATTGGACGAGCTGCATCTAGCTGGGCGGCATTTGGTGGCGTTTGGGAAATTAAGGCTCATCACAAGAAGCAGGGCGAATAGATTCGAACAGGGCATTAGGATATGGGTCACGACCAGAGACCTGAGCAAGACTAGATCCTCTAGGCTTTCATGAAGATAATGTCGTTTGTGAATGGGACATGCTAGATTTGGGGCGTTTGGGAGATTAGCGCTGGTTGCATTGGCATCATGTACTCTTTATTATTATGATATGGATTTCTGGGTTGGCTCTTTGATGACAGCGGGGGGGGGGTTCCGTCTCATGTAACGAGCTCGCAGTTTATACTGCAGAGCAATAGAGGAAGCGACATGGTATTGGCTGTTTTTAGGTTGGCTAATGAATATGTTCCATTGCTGATACACTATCTCTCATACTTGATTCTTTTTTTAGCTTAAGTAGACCAAATGTCGACGGTATTAACTCCAGCGTCTTACCCTTAGCTAGACACATGAGGTGCAATACAAGTCTTAACATACTCATACCCACGCACGATGGCACCAGATAAGCGCATATTTCACCTCTTGACACTCCAGATAGATGATCGATCCAAGTCTATTATTGTGTAGGCTCCTACACCAAATACTTGCTCTGCAGCGCAATGGATCGGACGGTATGATGAGGGACCTGCATCAGACAGTCGTGGTGCTGGGCGAGTCGGAGGGAACCATTGGATCAAGCTGCCCCCCGAAGCTTCTGCGCTGGATCGCCAGGGGCGCTGGGCAAAGATGGAGCCCTGCGCGCCTGCCAATGCGCGCAATCAACGTAGCCGCCCACGTCGCCATGGACGGTCCCTGCAGGTCGTGGCAGCTGTGGCCGCACCCAATCAAAATGCCAACCTGCCCGGCGTCTCACGCACACCCTTCTCGGCCCTAGCATCATCGTCCTCTCCTCCAGACCTCTCGATGCAAGAACTATCCGCGCTCGAGAGACATCCGCCGCCATGTTTATCGGCGGCGTCGAATCACTGCTCGTGACAACCAGGTTTGACGACACGGTAATGTTAAGTCCCTTTCATTCTACGCAATATCGGAAATCAGCCAGGGCTTGTTCCTTGCGCCGGCCCGCTCATCTTGTGGTTCTGGATCGTTGTGATAAAAGTCTTTCCAGAGCTTTATTACATGGCGTTCCGTTTTCGTCTCTTCTTTCCATTTCTTTTCTTCTCTTCCTTCTTTCTTTTCCGCTCTCTCTTCTTTTCTTGCGCCCTCGACAACCCCACCTCGGTATGAGGCCGTGGAAGTCATGAATAGCTTGGGCGGGTATTTGGATGATGCGTATATCACATGGCTGGCCCCAGTGATGAACTGCTGTGGATCATTAAGGAAACAACAACAACAATATGAGCCAACGCGTGGTAAGCCTCTGGTCTCGTTCGCCAAAATGAATGAAGAGAACAGCCAGCAAGCTCCTACCTAAGCCCCAGTGAAGCATTCTAATCAGGATGGAAATCAGGTATCGAGAAGTCAACGGCAATCTCTTACGACCAGCCTCATTTAATTCCTCCTCCCGTTATCGAACCCCCAAAGGTGCCCATGTCAAGAAGCCGGGAATGGGTATCTCGCGCCTCCGCTCGTGGGAACTTTACGGTGAAAAGAACTTTTAATGCATACAATGGGCCGCGTAGACCGCGAATTGGCCATCCATCTAATTTTCGTCATATTGCAAATGCCCTGCCCTCAAAGAGGGAAGGTTCGGGATTCAGGCCTTTGGAGCTGAGCATCTATCAACCTCACAATCAACTATCTCCTATTCTCCCACATTTTACTCCAGAACAGCCGCCCACCCTAGCTAATAACCCATCCGACAGTACATGTCCATCAGAAACTGCAACTCATTCGAGAAGTGATTCGGCATTATCATTTCGTATCCCTCGCAAGCCTCTGAGGTCTAACTCGGAAGAATCGTCAGATCAGGGCAGCCAGCACCAACCTCAGTCTGCGTCTGTGAATCCACAAGAGCTAGTGGCAGCTTTAGAAAAACAATTACCTCAAATCCCACCAGCTGCGCGGCTTAGATCAATGACAGAACCTCCGGTGTATAGACGAGTGAAGACTGCTCTACAAGAGAAGTCGGAGATAGAGCAGAGATTGAAAAAGATTGACACCATCCTTGAGGAAAGACGAAGTGTATACCTCAGCAGTCGAGCTGCAAGTGTCTTCGAGGAGCCAGGCAGTACTTCAATACCTCTGCCTCTTGCCCCAGCGCAGTCTGAATCGTTCTTCGTTGAGCATGCCTCTGCATCCCCACTATCACAGAGCGAGCGGCCAAAAACAGCACCTTCGAAAATAGTTCATGCGCCGGACCATTCGGACACCTTCGCAGGCGCATCGTCGAGTCTTCGTGCAATTCGCCGAACACAAATAGAAGAGCTCGAGAAGAGCTTACCTCCGCCACCTCTTCCTCTTGTGCTACAACAACCACACCCACCACTACGCAAGAAAAAATCATTTTCCCGCATCTCACACTGGTTAAGGGGAAATGGTGCTAGTGATAGCGACCTATCACGTTATATTTCGACTGATGTTGTCACTAATACACCGAAAAATATTACTGCGCGAGAAGGGTTCTATCAATGTGTTGACTTTTCGAACTACAGCTCCGGTTCAGGGTCACATAGGAGGATGACCACTACATCCATTAGCACAATCAGCACCCTCCCTGAAAGTGACCTTGACGAACCAACTTTGCCTACATCATGGTCACCACAGAGTACTCCCTCTCGAGGCTCAAACAGAAATTTACGTGCCACAGATGAGGTAAATAGTGTAACCATCGTGGGTCGTGATTCCGAAGAGCGGACAAGTGTAGAGCTTATCAGGACTCGAACGTTTGGTCAGAAGGAAACAGAGGCTTGGAGAGTTGGTCAGATGCCAAGTTTTGCACCAGAGAGGGGAGATGTTGGTGTTGCATTTTGATACCACTTGATTTTTGAGTTTAAAGCACCGGTGGATGATGGGGTTAGGTAATGGGAACGGGCATGGGAATAGACAGTACTGTTTTTAATCAAATAGTTGCTATGCTTGTAGCTTGCGACTTGGCAATTGGCAGGAGTTTTCAAGGTTAATCCTTAAGAGGTACAGTATTCTTTGTCGAAGAGATATATTTAGAATTATACGAATCATGTGAAGAGATTCAGTAATGTATTTATTACGCATGGATAGGATATTTGGTCTTCTAAATCCTCTTGACATGAGATATCTAATATTCTGTAAATCAACTTGAAAATAATTCCTACTAAAAGAGTAAGCATACTATATAGCGCGGTAGGTAGCAGGTTGCAGAGAGAGATTTTATAAATTGTATTGGGTCTAGAAATTGCAGGGGGGTGATTAGGCAGGTACAGTACGGCATCGAGAGATTTTGCCGTCGCGTACCGCGAATGACGGTACATGCTGTGTCAGATCCTGGAGCTCCGCCTACAAAAAATGGAACTGCATGTCGCAACAGCTGCAATTTGAAGCACAGCCAATTGATACAGCAAATTCTAAAAGCCTTCAAGATGCTGTTTGCCGAAGAAGATACTCCCTTTCTGAAAATCTGGATTGTCAAGAGGCTTGAGAATATGTATGTTTGAATACACCATAGAGGATGCTTAAGAGCTGAACTATGAGGTGCCAGCTGGGCTAACCTGACAACATCTCTTCATATAGTTCAGATGCGGATGCAGATGTTTTAGCAGATTATGTCCTTGCGCTTCTGCGACACGATGGCGATGAAGATGCCGTTCGGCAGCTTTGTGAAGCTGAGATGCCGGATTTCTTAAAAGAAGGTGCGACAGCCTTTATCCTGTTCATCTCGGAGGAGGTCCTGTTATTAACTGATAGATTTGTCTTAGATTCATCTATATTTGTGAGAGATGTCTTCAATGCCATTCACTATAAGTCATATCTTCCTGGGGCACCGCAACCTCAAGCTCCGCTCTCTACTCTCAATCCTCCGACAGGGCCTTCCGTGCAGCAAATACAACCGCAATTTCATGGAAATCTGGGCGCGCCTCCTGCACCGATGGGATCGCACTCGAACTCGAGAAAGCGCACTTACAATGATCACGCAGATATCGGTGGTTTTGGCCAACCAGATGGGGGAGGTGGAAGACAATATAAACAAGCTCGACGGGGAGCATTCCCTGGTGGCCGTGGCAATAGATATGATGACTATAATGGCGCAAGAAGTAGACCGCAATTACAACAGGGGTTTCAACCCGGAGGACTCTCTGGCTCTGCGTCTGGAATACCTACTTTCGACCCGAGTAACCCTCTGGCAGCCGTCCTTGCGATGCAGCAAGCTATGGGCTTACCAGTCCCTGGAATGCCATCATTTCCGTCTGGAGCGGGAGGAGCGCCTGCTGTGAAGAAGCAGAGGTGCAGAGATTACGACACTAAGGGCTTCTGCGCAAGGGGGAATAACTGCATGTATGAACACGGAGTTGATTCTATATATGTTCCGCCTGGTACTGATACTGATGGTAAGTGATTGCAGAGCGTTTGAGGGAGCTGATCATGACGATACTAATGGCGTGTATAGAATACGACCCATCGAATTCAGCCTTAATGTCCGGTTTCGAAGTTGCTCCTGGTATTGCCTCGGAAAATTTTCGGGGTGATAGGGGCAGAGGCCGTGGTAAGGGACAGCGCGGGGATAGGGGAGGTCCTTCGGGAAGAGGCCGTGGCGGAAGAGCTGAGTTCTCTTCCGACAGACCAAACTTCGACAAATCAAAAACTATCATTGTTGTTGAAAACATCCCAGAAGAAAAGTTCTCCGAAGAAGCTGTCCGGGAATTCTTTTCGCAGTTTGGCAATATTGCAGAAGTCACTATGAAGCAATACAAGAGACTTGCACTGATCAAATACGATGATTGGGAAGCCGCGAATTCTGCATATAGCTCTCCAAAAGTTATCTTCGATAACCGATTTGTCAAAGTCTACTGGTACAAAAATCCAGAGTCCTTGCCCCAACCACCATCCTCTAAAACGCCTGCAAATGGCATAGCCAATGGAGGCCATGATGGAGCCGGAAATATCTCAGGGCGAGCTACCTCAGAACCCCAAATAGACATTGAGGAGTTTAGTCGAAAACAACAGGAGGTACAGAAGGCACATGAAGAGAAAATGAGAAAAAAGCAGGAGATGGAGACAGCGCGGAAAGAGCTAGAAAAGCGGCAAGAGGAGCTCCTTCGAAATCAAGCAGAGGAAAAGAGGAGACTGCTGGAGCGTTTAGCAGCGAAAACCGGAACGTCTACAAGCTCTAATACTACACAAGATGGAGAAGCTACGGTTGCCACCGGAGAGAAGACTAGCGCTCAAACAGAGGCCCTCAAAGCACAGTTAGCGGCACTAGAAGCTGAAGCCAAATCTCTTGGTATTGATCCCTCTGCCTCTGAGGATGCATCGTGGAGCAGTAGAGGGCGAGGCCGCGGAAGGGGAGCAATCCGAGGTAGAGGAACATATTTTCCAAGCAGATCCAGAGGAGGCTATAGAGGACGTGGCGGATTCGCCTATGGAGGTGCTGGGGCCTACAAACTTGATAACCGCACCAAAAAAGTCAGCGTGACTGGCATTGATTTTACGAACCCAGAGAAGGATGAGAGCTTGAGACAATATCTTCTGGTAAGTCAAAAATTACGCCGGCCGCACTATTGTGATATTTACTAACATGAGCAGGGTGTTGGCGAATTCACAGATTTGGAGACAACCTCTGACTCGGCAACCATCACGTTCAAAGACCGCTTCACCGCAGAGAAGTTCATGTATGGCACTGCTGGAGGGGAGATACCGTCGGTTGGCAAAGTTGAGATGGCTTGGGTTCAGGGCTCACTTCCAGTAACAGGCACTGCAAATACAAGCAGTCCCGCCAAGTTCGATGGCAATGAAGATACGGCAATGGATGAGGGCGATGCAATGGCTCAAGACTCTGGAACTGGCCATGGGGATGGTTATGGTAGGGAGCAGCCAGAGAACCTCGATTATGATGTGGCTGATGATAATGACTGGGCTATTCAATGAGCATAAGTTTGTCGGAGGGATACCGGATTAGAATACGCTGGGAACGGTGGCTTTTGTACATATGTGACATGTAAGAGTAATAATGACCATGAGATAGCCACTGGTGGTTAGTGTTCCGCGCTGGTTGATGCATGCGCAGGCGGTACCTACAGCAATCATCACCGCCACATTGCACGTGCCACCCCAGCCAGCACTAGCTCCCCCAAATTTGCTGTCCGCCTAGCCTGACAAGGCTTAGCGGATCGTTCTCTGGCCCATGCCGCTTTCTCATTCACCGCACCGAGCATACATCTCTCACCGCCCTCACGCCGTCCGATTGAAACGGCATTATTCTATCCTGCTCCTCCACCTCTCAGATCCGCATATCTAGGGCCTCATTGACTCAACATTTCCTGGTGGAAATTTTACATGATCCTCTGCGCTGACGGACATTAATCTTCCAGTCGTATTCTGACTTATATAACACCGCCGCGTCCCGCCACCGATTGGCAAGATGGGGCGAAAACCGAATGGTTTGTACTCGGTCTAGCCTCGAGTAACACAGCTTTGCTGACCTGACTTCTTCTACCAGCGCTCATTCTAGAGTTTTTCCAGCGCGGTGCAAAACTGGAGGATGCGAGCAATCGATACCAACATACATGTAAAGCATGCGGCGAGAAATTCCCAAAAGGTCGCATCGACAGCCTCACCACGCACCTCGTCAAGAAATGCCCGGCTATCTCCCTGCGTGATAGACAAAAGGCTCTTCTTGAGCTGAACAACCTTCCCGCCGATCTCGCAGATAGCGCACGTCACCGCAATGGTGAGATTCAGATGAATGGACCTACCGTTGAACTTCCTCTAGGAAATCGAAACTGGACCGCCCTGGAAACACTGGCGGAGGTCTCAAGACAGATCGATTTGAGCGAGAAACACGATGACCGATCTGTGAATAATAAGAGCGGAGGACCACAAACTAGAGGCTCGGAGCCTCCACGTTCTGATAGGCTCGAGCTACAGGAGCAGTATACATTAGACAACCCTCCTGTTAGCTATGAACAACGTGTGCAGAGAGACAAGAAGAGTAAGAAACCTCTGGCGCTGATATAATATCTAGTTTTGTCTAATGGAGAATATAGTTCTAAGCCAGAAGACTGCGCGGCGAGATAGCGAAGCTACTCTTCCACCAGCTAATTTTGCCAGCAATATGCGTGACTCTCGGTCTACCTCACCGAATTTAGTCTCGACTGCAGTAGCAGCGGCTCGTTTTGTGCCAAATATGGTTGATCCCCAGTTGTTAGGCGAAGACATTAAGGCAGAATCATCTACAGATGTAAAGGTTATGGAGCAGATCGCCCAGGCGAATGCTGCTATGCCTGACAACTTCTTCAATTCGGAGCCAGTCGAACAACAACCTGCATGGCCCATGCTGGATGGCTCAGTCGGAAACATGTATCCTGATCCTGATCATCTGGAGCACGATGGGCTTGAGATTCCGCCTAGTCAAGGCACATTTTCCCGCTTAACCATGAACACTACTATGACCACCGAATTCAGCGCAGAATATGGCAATGGCCAAAAGCCCACTAAGCCCAGAGTCAGAGGAAGGTTCACTCCAACACGTCGAAGAGAGGTCCAGGAAGTCAGAAAACTCGGCGCGTGCATCCGCTGTCGAATGCTTAAAAAACCATGTTCTGGAGGCACTCCATGTAATACGTGCAAGAGCGTCGAGAGTGCGCGTCTCTGGAGGACCCCGTGTATACGCACTCGAATTGCCGATGAGCTGGATATGTACTCAGCTGGACTACATGCTGTCCTTGCTTACCACGAAGTTAATCGCACTAAGAGTCAGGTGACGTTCAGAGCTTCATTACACCAGATTGAAGCCTCACACTACCCTGAAAGCACAGTATTTGCAGCATTTAAGGCATTAGAAGGCCAGAATATGCCATCAATGGATGGAAACATCGACCCTGGTCTTGGTCCCGATTTTGGACCACATATGCTTCGAATTCTTGACAATGATAATGATGACCTTCCAATGAAGCTTGAAGCCTATATGAAGAGAATATTGCCCGTCTTTCTCGAAAATGAGCCATCTCATTTTATGCACGTCACTCTAAATACTGCTATGGAGCTATCTGTTCAGAAGGAAGATGTGCTTTTAACTCGGGTCCTTGAGTTATGGTCAATCGTCCATATTCTTGTTGATCATGAATTGCATTGGACGGTCTCAGAACGCGTGGATCCATCTTCTGAGCCTGGAAAAGGGCCTGTCATTGATCAAAGCACCAACGACGTAACTTATGGCCTTTTATGTTTACAACTTAATGCGGCCGCAGAGAAGAAAGCCGCGCAGATTTGCAAAAATGTCCTCAACGATCTTGAACGGAGACTCTTACAACGATCCTCTACATCTTCATTCGAAACCTTTCTTGTCGCAATCATTTTACTCAACTGTGTTGAGAAATCAACCTGGCTCTTCAAATCCTGGGAGCAGGATTCTTTCAAAGCTAGATGGCCTCTGGACAAGACGCCAGTCTGGTATGCTTCTCAGGGAGACAGAATCACAGATCTGTTGCAGATGTTACTGAGAATGAGAAGCGTTCCACCCAAGACATACACTAGGCCAGAAGACGGGATACTAGCTACCGAGGCCGACCCGGTTTCTAGGGAGTATTTTGAAAAATTACGATTAAATTGTAAGTCCTTTATTGAATTGACATAGCTACTAGAATCTTCTACTCACGTGCATATAGCTTCTGAATTACTCGAAAAACAAGCAAATCACGTATTTGACCCAGCTAACTCCCGTTGCTATGAATTGCGCTTCTGTTCTAAACTCCTTCTCCCTGCGGCGTAACTACATGTATTCAAATATACAGGTCACTTTGATTCTAGAGGCCCGGAATGAATGGCGTTCGGGTTTTGAAGCGTTTCTTTTTTGGATCTAGGATTCGTTTGGTTGTGCGTATGATTATGAAAAGAGCACCGATACCAAAAAATATGCTGGTGTTTGCAGGTGAAGAGGCTATGGGTAGGAGATTAGGAGTTTCCCTCGGTTTTTATGGAGCCCTCAAATGGTTGTGTTGCACTTTCAATTGTATGAGAGAAATATAGAGCCTCTGTGACATACTTGATAGACATGATTGTTATTGTGTACGAGAGAATAGTTATACTCTAGTCAAGAGCTCTTAGAACTTTTTAGATCGGATTTGAATTTGGACGAAATACGACAGTAATGATACACAACATGCCATATATCGCCACGTAAAAAAAATATCTGATAGATTTAAGCTCATGTCCTCTCAGGTCTACTCCTAGCCTTTTTAAAGCATGCAAACTCGCTCCTGCTACCCTCCCGCAGTCTCTTTAGAACAGCTCTCATCTCTGGCAACTCACCCTGCAGTTTGGTCCGAGCATCATTATCCGTCCCTTTATCAAGCTCCTGATAAATTTGACTCTGGATCTCGCTTGCTCTCTCAGTGGTATACTGACTCAAAGTCTGCGCAACAAACTCAACCTCAAGAGTAGCTTGCATGACCGAAGCAAGGTTATACCTCCGTCGCTGCTTGAAAGCCTCAAGAAGCTCGCGGGAGGTCTGCTCGAGCAAGTACGAGAGAACTTGAGCGGTCAAAGTAGAAGCCGTTGTGGAGACTTGGGTATGGACCAGGACAAGACTTAGAAGGGCTTCGTAGACGTATGGTCGAACCTCTTTGGGTTTCTCGTTAGGTTCAGGCTCCCAGTCTGAAGCAGAGATGCCGCTACGGATGATATTGCGAAGGGTTTCGACAGCTGGTCGAGTGTATGATTGGAAAAGTCGAGCATCGATCTGACCCAAGACATCTTTAATGGTTTTGGTCTCGTCTGTCAACTTTACAGAAAAAGAATTCTCGAATTGGGTGGTGAGATTGGGGACAATATCAACTCGTAAGGCTTGAAGGTTACTCAAGGTGAGAAGCATCCTCACATCCTAATAGAATTAGTAAAATAGTAGTAAGACCGGTCAAGTTAACTCACTCTGTCACCAGCCTTAACAGTACCAGCTTCGATATTTGTCACTATAGTCGTGAATATAGGGTCTATTATACCACCACTATCTGTGGTCCAATCATCCTCTGTCTTTTTCACTGGTTTCTCTGCATTTTCCACCATACCACTCAATGCCTTGTATAAAGTTGTCACAAACTGGCTTCGGACCATCTGCAGCAACTTGGCTGGTGGTGGAAGAACAACATCAACAGAGCCTGATTTTGTCACTGCTTCGGATATGTATAGAATCTTCTGCATCCCTGTCAAAACCGCACTCTCAAAAGCATTGAAATTAGCAGGCATCCTAGTTAAGTCCCTATTCTCGGAAGATCGTTGCCAATCCTCAAGGGCTTTGATGTTCTCCGCATCCTTGTTCCAGGCTGCACAAATCGCTGTCACACATCTCTCTCTAGCAGCACCCACTAGGGACTTTAATCTTTCAAGAGCACTACCATCGCCATATTCAATAGGAGCAATTGCCGCCATATAGGTTGCACCTGACCCCACGAGAACTAGCAGCTTCCCTAGATAATGCACACCACTGACTGAGTTTGACCACGGTGGCCAGAAAGCAAACTTTTCCCATGCTTCTCCCCTTTTAGGCGACGGAGGTGGAGGATTGCTTGCGTCAAAATTGAAACGAGAACCATTCGAAGTAAATCCTGCAGAATTTGGCGTACGTGGAGTAGGTGGGACGGGAGAAAATAACGCTGAAATATCTTCAATCGGTGGATCAGCGAAAAAGGCAAAGATGCTCTCTCGAAGCATATCTATCAACTCAACAGTACCTTTCTGAAGGTCAACGGTACCTTGATCAGAAAGCCGATGGTGCTTCAAAGAGGCTCCATTGATACCGGAGGGAAGGGTCTTCTGTGCTTTACCCTCTATAAAACTCTGAACCGTTTGCCAGAATTCTACCACTTCGCCAAGAATTCCTTGTGTTGACAGCATTGTATTCAAGAAAGTATGGATCATTTCCCAAAGCTCAATAACATCCGCAGAATCCACGGATCTTGGATTATTTTCGACAGCTTGTCGACCAAGAGATCGCAAATGAGAAGCCATTACCTGAGGTGTTGGCTTCTCTGCATTTGCCATTTTTCGGCGAAGAACTTCAAGCTCTACCTTCGAACGGTCTGAGGTGGTCTGAATCTTATTCTTCAAATGATCATAACGACTCAAAAGCCACACCCATATCGGGTTATCGGTAACCCCGAGCTCGAGTAGTACACTGATTAATTCCATATGCTGATCTTGAGGAGCATCAATATCCCCTTCTCTTTTGGAGGGATTTTGCATAGTTATCAATCTACGCCACACGTCGCGTTTAAAGCTTTCAACCTGCTCCTCAACATCAGTCCACATGCGAGCAGCCAGCAGTATATGATGTAATTGAGAATCTGCTATAGAGCTGGATCCGAGATTATTGGCAAGTGACTTCGCATCATCTGCAAACCGCCTAGCTTTCCCATACTCTTCCACCAACGAATCATAATCTCTTCGTTTGATACTGTCGGTGATAGCGGCGCTGACTTCATAGTAGTCTTTATAGCGGTCGACATGCTCTGCTAATGCCTTTAAACTATCCTCCTTTTCACGCCCACCAAGAGCTGGTCCCCAGACCTCTTCAGCTTTCGCAGCTACTTCCAGAAGTGGCGTCTTGATGCCTAAGACGCCATACTCACTTTCCTTAGTCAGCGCATTCTTTTTCTTGTTCTCATGGGAGGAAAGCATTGCGATTTGTGCATGGTTTCCACTGCCACGAAAACTGTTACGACTTGCATGGCGAGAATGCGGTCTTCGTGTAGCCAAAGCCGGTTCTGCTCCCCTATTCTTCATTTCCATGTATACATTGTCAATTGTCGCTTTTGCACGAACGAAGCGTTCAAAGTTAGATTCTACCAAAACTTTCAAGGAAGCAGATTTCTGATCAATAGACTTCGAAAGTGTGTCAAGGCCACGAAGAAGATCCTCCGTAGTTGCAGTCGAATGAACTTGAGAAAGGAATAAAGAAGGCGAAAAGGTGGTTGATGATAGAAGGAACCTATTTCCTAGTTCTATTAGCTAGGCTCAATGGTAGTCATGAAGGCTACTAACGCAATTTTGTATCCTCCTGGACTGGTAAGCCCATCTGCCGTAGAATTCTTACTACGCTGTCTGCGGTACCTAGAGGATCGGGCTCATCCCGCTGGACCAGGGTTTCTACACCATCCCCAGATTTCTGAGATCCAGGAACTAGGTTTCGACTGTCACTAGCAGAACGTTCTAACGCAGAAAATCGCGATTTGGTCCTCCGTAATCCTCCTTTGGGGGGTTTAGTCGTATCCTCCTCCTCATCCGAAGCATCACTAAGGTCTTTCTCCGCGGGCCATTCCAAAGGATAGGGAGTGGACAGCTGATAATGCTCAAGCACGGTTCTCGTATAGTCGGTCATTGTGAGACATATAACTTTGTGTCGCCATAAACATTCAGTAAATGCGCCCCCAAGGATGCATCCTATTATTCCCTAATTCTAATTATCTCCAGGTGCTAATTGTTTGAATCCGAAGAGCTTTCCGAGTCACGTATTGTAGGGGTATTACTGTAGCTTATGCACCGTATCGAGGATTCGACCGGAAGCTAATCGTTAGCACATGCCGATTTGACCCTCCGTTGGTGCGGAACGCTATGTCCTAGAAAAGTAAAGCGCAAAACCAGCCCGCTCCGAGAGATGCCGCAAAGATCCTTTGCCTGCAAGTTCCCAATCACAAAATCACTTCGCATATTCTTGCAATCCACGCAAGAATACTCTGGTTGCTGCGATAATCAAAATGCTGGCCATTCGCTCCTCCGTTGCACCCATAGGGAGGCAATGCGTTCGAGCTCTACCTCGTGCCTCAGTGTCAGGCTCCATTCAGGTGCGCATCAAGCTGCAACCAAGCTTTGACACTCTTCAATTGCCTCTCGTCCCTCCAACTAACCAATGTTTTATGGTAGGCCCGACGCAACTATGCGAGCGAAACGCAAAAGGTTGCCAAATTCCATGGTCAAAAGGGTTCTGATGTAAGGTTATTCTTCTCTTCAGCATGAAAACGAACTTCGCGATTGCCGCGGCACACGGCTACGTCACAGAACGTCAAAATCCACCGAAAAGATGAATTGAGGGTGTAGATGGTTCTAACACTTCTTCAGGGTTTATACACAGTCAGTTTAATTGAGGGTGATGGAATTGGCCCGGAAATCTCTCAATCAGTTAAAGATATCTTCGCGGCAGCTAAGGTAAAAATTACACCTTGTAGCAAAATTTGTTCTATATGCTAATATAGAGTGTTAAGGCCCCAATTAAGTGGGAGCCAGTTGATGTCACCCCACAATTGAAGGATGGGAGGACTACTATTCCTCAAGAAACAATTGACAGCATCCAGAGGAACAAAGTCGCCCTAAAAGGGCCTCTAGCTGTAAGTTGTCCATCGGCGTCTCCCAAAATTAAATTCTAAAGCTACCAGACACCAATCGGAAAAGGACATGTTTCCCTGAACCTGACCCTTAGACGAACCTTCAATCTCTTCGCAAATGTGCGACCCTGTCGCTCGATCGCGGGGTACAAGACGCCCTATGACAATGTTGATACAGTCCTCATCCGAGAGAACACCGAGGGAGAATACTCTGGTATCGAACACGTTGTGGTGGATGGCGTTGTTCAAAGCATTAAGCTTATAACAAAGGATGCCAGCGAGCGTGTACTCCGATTCGCATTCCAGTATGCCCAAGATGTTGGAAGAACCAAGGTCCGAGCCGTCCACAAGGCTACAATTATGAAGATGAGCGATGGTCTCTTTTTGAGCACCGCTGAGCGTGTAGCGAGAGACTTCCCGAAGATTGAGTTTGATGCTGAGCTTCTAGACAATACTTGTCTAAAGATGACCACGGATCCAATCCCTTACAACGACAAGGTTCTTGTTATGCCCAACCTATACGGAGACATTTTATCTGATATGTGCGCTGGTCTTATTGGCGGTCTTGGACTCACACCATCTGGCAACATTGGAGATGAGTGCTCTATCTTCGAAGCTGTCCACGGTTCGGCTCCCGATATCGCTGGCAAGGGCCTCGCCAATCCCACTGCACTCCTTCTTAGCTCTGTCATGATGTTACGGCATATGGAATTGTACGATCATGCGGGCAAAGTAGAAAAGGCCATTTTCGATACTCTAGCTGAGGGCAAGGCGTTGACTGGCGACTTGGGTGGAAAGGCAAAGACACATGAATATGCGGATGCTATCATAAAACACCTGTAGACATATTCCTCTTATCTGGGCTCTAGACTGTACCATGATATTATTATATTACATAGTATTGCATTAGGAGTTGTTGCACCATGGCATCTAGATCATAGACAAAACTTGCATGTGGGTTCCTCGAGGGGCATTCCTTAGGAGAGTCATCCTACCAGTAGAGATAACATGTATGGCGGCAGGTTTTCATGAGGTTACGGAAGTACATTTCGGGCGCGCGATGGTATTGGACGCATGTGATTCGTCTAATGGGAGCATCGCTCCCAATAAAATTACCTATTACATCACTTTTCTGAGCTGTGCGGTGAAACTTAGAACACTACCCATGTGCTATATGCACACATACATGTGTGAGAGAATATGGCATGAAGGTGATAAAGTAAAGAACTGCGAGGTTAGAACTTTGTTTTTCCGAATTTAACTGAAAGAAATACCGCGGTACTCTTATTTGATGCTAGTTTCAAAATAGCTTTGCTTCGTCGCGAGCTGAGCGTCAACAACGGCTCAAGAGTAGCACCAGCTTGTCACTATTGAGCCAAGAGCCATAAATGCCTTCCCTATTCAACCGGACGGTATCTGCCGTCTCCGCTTTCGTGCGGTTAGATGGCTTGCATCAATACAGACCAGTGCAGGCAGAGGCCTCAGAAGAGATAGATGATGATCGGAGCTATCACAGTAATCAGAGCAATCAACCCCTCCTAGGCAATTTGAGGTCACTTACCGATGCCTCAAAACGGAAAATTGCTCCCTTAATACTAGCATCAATAGCTGTTCTTTTAGTTGTTGCGATTGTTCTGTAAGTTGGTTACTTTGGCACATCATATTAACAGCCCATAACTATGAATGTTGGCCATTATGACCGAATAAATGAAGAGAATCTAATTTTCTTTATCAAATCACCTTTCCTTAGACTCATATTTTTCTTTTTGCTTTCTCCACAGCTTCGATGATCTTTCTTCGAGTCGTATTCTAACATTTGGTAGAGGGTTTAAGCGGACTAAGGGTGAAATTCCATGTGACAGCATCTCTAGGGGTTATCAATGCCAACCCGAGATTTCTCACTACTGGGGTCAATATGCACCATACTTCTCTGTCCCTTCAGAGATACCTACAGTGCTCCCCGATACATGTGTGATCACATTTGCTCAGATCCTCTCCCGCCATGGAGCTCGGGATCCTACGGCCATTAAGACCGTGGAGTATGACGCAACCATAACGAAGATCCATAACAATGTGAAATCATACGGCAAGGGTTATGAATTTATTAAAGACTATAAGTATACTCTGGGTGCAGATCTGCTGAATACATTTGGCCAGCGACAACTCGTATACTCCGGAGAAAAATTCTATGACCGTTACAAGAAGCTTGCAGAGGATTCTACGCCATTTGTACGTGCATCTGGCCAAAACCGAGTTATAGTATCAGCGCAAAATTTCACCCAGGGATTTCACGATGCGCTCCTTCGGGATGGAGCTAAAGATGAGGATTATCCATATGATATTCTCGTGATTAGTGAGGAATTCGGATCAAACAACACTTTAGATCACGGCATATGTGAAAATTTTGAAAATGGCACAGATGTGGGCAAAGCCGCGCAAAATATATGGACAGAGATCTTTGCTAAGCCCATCACTGCCCGTTTGAACAAGAACCTCCCGGGTGCAAACCTGACCGACCATGATACAATCATGATAATGGACCTCTGCCCCTTTGAGACAGTTGCAAATGCAGCTGGTACTGTGTCCGAATTCTGTGCTCTCTTCAGTGAAAAGGAGTGGCACGAATTTGGTTATTATGAATCTCTAGGCAAATACTACGGTTTCGGCTGGGGTAACCCACTTGGTCCTTCTCAGGGCATAGGATGGACCAACGAGCTCATTGCCCGACTTACAGCTAAACCTGTGAAGGACCATACCAGTACAAATTCAACGCTAGATGGCTCAGAGGATACCTTCCCTCTTGGAAGGACCCTATACGCAGATTTCAGTCATGATAATGACCTAACATCGATTTTCTCGGCGTTAGGTTTATATAATGAGACAAAGCATCTATCGAATACTACGATGCAAACTACAGCTGAGACACATGGATATTCAGTGAGTTGGACAGTACCTTTTGCGTCACGGGCATACTTCGAGAAAATGAAGTGCGAAGGTATAGATGAGGATTTGATTAGGGTCATTGTTAATGACCGAGTTTTACCACTTAAGACATGTGGAGGAGATAGATTCGGGCGTTGCACTCTCAGTGATTTTGTGGACAGTTTGAGCTATGCAAGGAGTGGTGGTGACTGGGACAAATGTTTTCTATAACTCTTTTAATGACTGTACGAGATATTCTAGATATTACCTTAATTTGCAACCATCATTATTCCTTAAACGCCGAGTTCTCATAACAGAGCCACCGCCATCTTCACATTCCCAAACAATGCATACCAGGATATACGCCTCTTACGGTTAAACATAAAAAACCTCACAATATTGCAAAGGAACTCCCAGTTAATCATATTCATAGCAAATATGCTGCTCCACCAAAGAGAGTCAATCCAAGGCCCATCCACCATACAAAGTTTGGATCAATCGTTTCCGTAAAGCTCTTCTTGAGATAGTGAGCATTTTTGTTTAGAGGTATATTGGCACCCTCTAGGCCTCTCTTCGATTTACCGGTGGGGGTGGCCGTGGGATTCAATGTGGAGGTTGGAAGCATCTGTGGTGGACGATATGCTAAGAACATTGGGTTCATAGGCGAGCCATCAAACTTGTATAAATCGAGCCGCGTCAGCTTCGTGTATGGATCTGTGTACACCTGCCATTTCTATACCAAATTAGTCAGGCTTCACATCCCAGAGGTCCATCCCTTCCTACCTGCATAAGCTCTGTTTGATTGTAACGAGTGTAAGTGCTACTATCTCCGCTGCATGGGTCGGACTGAAGTTGTCGGCCGTCTACTGCGAAAGGAGTGAAGCTCAAGGAGAGATTGGCATTCATGATCACTTTGCCGTGTTGGAATTGCATGATTGCCTGCGGGCATTTAGGATTTGTCGCTGTGCAACCATAAGTAAGTGGGCACCAATTTGAATTTGTGTGTGTGCTACGTACGATTTGCAACTGCACGATAGTACGCCTCTTCGTAAAATCCATCTGCGGTGAACGAGTATGAAATTCCTGTATGCGATGGCTCGATAAAACTGTCATTAACTGGATTGTAAAAGCCCTAGATTCTAAAGTTAATATACGTTCATTTCGCAAAATTCGCCCAAGCGCCTGTCCATTTAACTCCAAGAAATACCACGTACCGGTCCAGTTAAGACCTTCCCAGACTTAGTAGACCATGTTCCCACAAGTTGGGGATCTATTTGGGCTGAACTCGTCCAAATGAGGTATGCGCCTGTCAGCAGTAGCGACTGTAGTGATAAGTTGACCATTTTTTCTAGTTGTGATTTTGTTGTTGTTGGGGAACTCCAAGTTGGATGCGAAAGTCGAGAGAAAACAGGATAACGATAGAATGCATCAGGAATGGGCGTTCTATCATATGCCGAGCCACAGGGGTATGACGCCACGTTAAAACTTCGGCATAAGCGCTGCAGGGGCACATCATTCTTGAATAGCAACATTTTATTCGTTTATAACGCCGCGGAATTCGTCAACGTAAGCGTATCGGAGTAAGTTACAGTGTTAAGCTATTTGTACTATTCTTTAATAGTGAGATTGTGTCAAGCTAGCATCTCGTTGGATTGGTTTCTTATGGGTCTTGAGGACCTCGAATCCCCCATTATCACAGTGATACTCTTAAAGGAAACTGGGATATGGAACACACGAGCATAGGAGAATCAGCAGTTAAGGAAGATAATATGGCATCTTCCCTTATGCTAAAAACCGCGAAGAAAGAACTTCGATCTCTTATGAAGAAAAGACTTGATTCCGTGCCACATGATTCGATTCAGAAACAAAGTGATTCCTGACCATACCGCAATTGTGCAATACTAACTTCAAAATTAGGCAAAATGTTGTTTGACAGTCTGGCAAGATTTAAGCCATACGTACAAGCAAAGCGAATTGGAGTATATCTTTCCATGCCAACCGGGGAGATACAGACAGATTCAATTGTCCGTGATGCCCTTAGGAACGGGAAACAAGTCTTCGTACCATACCTGTACAAGGCTGAAAACCCCTCGCCGGATACGCCAAAATCGCTAATGGAGATGGTTGATATTAGAAGTATTACTGACTATGAAACCCTGAAGAGAGATAGTTGGGGGATACCTACTATAGAAGCAGATACAGTTCATACAAGGGAGCATATACTTACCAATTTAGGAGGACTGGACTTGATTTTGTTGCCTGGCGTTGCTTTTGACATTCATCCAGAGACTGGAGTGGTGAGACGCTTGGGGCATGGGAAAGGATTTTACGATTATTTTCTCCACCGATATGGCCAAAATGCGACCGGAACATCAGTTGGACAAAGAAAAGCTGCACTTCTCTATGGGTTGGCTCTAGAAGAGCAACTATTAGATCCACAAATTGACCCTGCGGTGCCTGTAGGGCATCATGACCACCTCCTAGATGGATTGCTGGTGGGAAGTGGGAACATCCTCGAAAGCAGAGTGACAACCAGAGGTTAACGATAGCTGCGCAACGCCATACCCTATTGCCTCTGCTGATCTCCCATTTAAATGCATCAAAGACAAAAAGTCCTCTATCTCTAATCTGATATGAGCACGTTGAAGCTTCAAGCTATCTTTACCCGGCTGATTAGCGATGAAGTATGATTATACACTGAAGATACTTTCCGCCTGTACATAATATAAATGTCAAGTTCTCATAACTTAGCGCTGTACTTCTTAAGTTCTTCGGCTACTACATATTATTGAAGTTGACTTAAAGAATAACTGATTCAGCTTATATTTTTAATCGCTATTAGCGTTTAGTTTATCGCTGACTCTGTTTATATAGTCGTCAATGGAGGAACCTGTTAGCGTTTAAAGACTTGAACTGTCTGAGACTGTGTCATAACTGTTTTGGTTAGTCGCGACTTGCCACACGTACCTTGTGCATAAGTACCTAATAAAGTTTCTTGCCGCGACGCTTCTCTGACGAGGCTGAAAAGCACGCTAGCGATTTTGTTAACCCGCTGTCGGCTGGGCCTCGAATATATTATACCACAACGTCACATACAAAGACAAGCTTGTTGGCGGGGAACTATAGAATAATTTTTGTCTGACCCAAATCAACTGCCATTACCCTTCTCGATTACCTTCTCTCTCTTTCTTCCAAGCAAAGCAGCCCATTCTGGAGCGTACATCAACTTATATCTGCCCCTCCATTTCAAGTGGTAGTCATGGCTTCGAATGGCAGCCAGCCACAACAGGCCTTTGCGCCTGTCTTGACGGCCATGGCAACCATGCGCGATGGCCAGAGGGAACAGAAGAAAGCTGCGCACGAGTTTCTTGAGACTTTTCAGAAATCGGTGCGTCTTTCTTAAAGCGTCAGGTACGAAACAATAATGCTGATATACAATATAGGCAGAGGCTTGGACGGTTACGATTGGAATTCTACAATCCGACGCTGAGGCTGAGGCGAAATTATTTGCTGCTACAACATTAAGAGGAAAGGTAGAAGGATACACCGCAGAATTATCGTCTCCCAGGACCCAAGGCTGACCTATAAGATCACGTACGATGTTCAACAGATACCAGAGAGCGCTCTGCCCTCTCTGCGAACTCAAATATTGCAGTTGCTGAAGGCATTTGCTACCGGACCTCGGCCTATTCGCATTCAGTTGTGTGTTTGTTTAGCTATTCTGGCCATACAAATGACATCATGGAAGGACGTGGTTCCTTCTGTAGTATCGGCACTAGGGAATGACACAGAAAGTCATTCCTGTGTATTGGATTTTCTCAAGGTGCTTCCGGAGGAGGTTAATGAAGGCCGAAAAATAAATCTGTCGGTATGTGGATTTGGATATCCTGGCCGTTTGGGGATACGCAGTCTGATTTATTGAATTAGGAAGATGAGCTTAACGATAGGACAAAAGAGTTACTAGAAGATAATGCTAGCTTGGTTCTCCAGCTGCTGGTTAGCTACTCACAGTCATCAGGTATTAATCCTTACTTAGAAGACAGCTGGCCGACACTAAATCTCAATAGATTCTGCTGCTACCAATCCACAGCTCCTGGAGGTTATCGCCTCTTGGGTACGAGAGATACCACTTGGTGATATTGTGAGCTCTCCCTTACTGAGTGTCATATTTAATGCTCTGGATCAGGATAGGTCTTTTGAAGCAGCCACAGATTGTCTTTGTGCAATCTTTAAGGAAACCAAAGATGGGGATGAATATCTTCCCCAAATCCAGATTCTGTTACCGCGGGTTATAGCTCTTCAACCACGAATTAAAAAGGCCGCCGATGAGGATGATGCAGATGCCTATAAAGGGATAACTCGTATCTTCGCTGAAGCTGGTGAAGCTTGGGTTGTACTCATTGCAAGGGAGCCGACCGTTTTTAGGCCATTAGTGGAGGCAGTACTGGAGTGTGCTGCCCGAGATACTGATAGAGACGCTATTGGTTTAACTTTCGTCTTCTGGTATGAATTTAAGCTCTATTTGGTCCTTGAGAGATATATTCAGGCACGCATGCAATACGTTGATATTTACTCCCAATTAGTGGATATCATGATTAGTCGATTGGAATACCCAAGCTCTAATAATGCTGCTGAAACGGACCTTTTTGAAGGGGATCGAGAGGCTGAGGAAAAGTTTCGATCGTTTCGACACCAGATGGGTGACGTCCTCAAGGACTGCTGTGAAATCATGGGCGTTACTGAATGTCTGACCAAGATACTTAAACATATCAAGGATTGGATGGCTTCATACGCTAGTTTGGCATCCGGAACCTCTGTACCACACTGGCAAAAGCTCGAAGCGCCCTTATTTAGCATGCGTGCAATTGGTAGAATGGTAGATAAAGAGGAGGATATCATACTTCCGCAAATCATGCCTCTGATTGTCCAGATGCCGAACCACGAAAAGTTGCGATTTACAACCACAATGGTCCTGGCCCGATACACGGAGTGGACAGCCAATCATCCTGAATTCCTCGAGCCTCAGTTCACATATATAGTCTCCTCTTTTGGGACTGACTCCAAAGAAATTATTGGAGCTGCAGCCCTTGCATTGAAGTTCTTCTGCAGCGATTGTAGACACCTCCTTGGCAGTCAGGTTGTTCAATTACAGGCATTTTATGATCAGACTTTAGATAAGCTCTCCCTCATCAGTCAGGAAGAGTTAACTGAGGGTGTCGCCTCAGTAATTGCGGTTCAACCACCGGCCCAGATATACGAGCTAATGAAACTTTACTGTGACCCGTTAATAACCAGGCTAATGACAAAGGCGAATCATGCAGTGGACCAGGATTCAAAACTTGACCTAGCAGGTTTGTTAACAACCCCTTTTCAATAAGTGTTATGTAACTAACGAGAATCTCAGATCACCTAGGGCTCATAACTATAATGATACAGTTTATCACGCCGTATGTTGACCAGGGGCAAGAGAACCCCGCTGTTAAGTACTGCCAGGAAATTTTCCCGGTGCTCTCCACTATACTCGACAACTTCCTTGACTTTTCCCCTGTATGTGAGCGGATATGCAGATGCTGGAGATATATGGTCATTTCGTACCGGACCGCTATGGCTCCCTTACTCCCTGAGATGGCAAACAAGCTTGCCGCTGGATTCACTGCTTCCAAGCAAGGCTGCTTTCTTTGGGTCACTAGTGCTATACTGAGGGAATTCTCTGATGATCGAGAGCATGTCGATGAACAGACAACAGAAGCAATATATGCATTCTTCGAGGCACAAGCAACCGCAATGCTTCGTATGTTAAGTGACTTGCCTCCACAAGATCTACCGGATGTCATTGAGGACTTTTACCGCCTTCTAGTGGATGCGATACTGTATTATCCTAGCAAGCTTATTCGATCTGATCTGTTTACTCCAATATTTCAAGCTGGAGTCTCAGTCCTAGGTCTCGAAAAGCGTGAACCCCTTTCGGCGACATTACATTATCTGCGGGATGTCATTGATTATGGGAGTGACAACCCGCCCAGTTCTGTAGCTGGTCCTAATGCAACAGAACTCCAGCAAATAGTACGAAATCTCCTATTATCGAATGGGGAACACCTAGTTAAACAAATTCTTGCCGGTATGATGATAACATTCCCGAATGATTGTTTTGCAGATGGAAGTGGCTGTCTTCTAGGACTCTTTGAGATTATGCCGGAGCAGACTACCGGTTGGGTTTCCAAGACTGTCAGGATGCTCCCGGCAGGTACTATCAGCGAGCCCGAGATTGAGCGTCTCATGAGCGGTATTCAGTCGAACCTCACAGCTGGTAAGGATGGGTTACGCAAAGTTCGAAGCTTACTTCAGGATTTCACAAACATTTATCGGAGACGCTATGTTGCTCCTAGAGAAGGACTTGGGGGGTTAGAGGCTACTCGATTTCAATTTGATCGTTAAAAGATACGCTCGGCATTCGATCCAATAAACTCATTTTATTGCTCCGCTTTCACCATTTTGTTCTAGTGTGCATGGCATAGCGTTGGGAGGCAGGTTATTTTGAGTATCTTGATACATAGGGATGAAAATAAGGAGAAGAGATATCCTGTGGCTCCAGATCGTAGAATCAATACAGGTAGGCTACTTAGGGAAAGAAGAAGATCCCATTAAGAGTATAAGAACAGCTAAGGATACGGAGCAGATGATAATAAGGAGGGTGTTGTAAAGTAGAACCGGGTATGACCAAACTAGTTAGCTATGCCTAGATCCAATTTATAGGTAGATAGACAAACCCTGAGGTGGGGTTGAAGACGTATATCTCACTACATAGATGTAAGATTCTCTGTTGTTATGAGGCTAGTCCTTCCGTTCTCAAACTACAAAGAGTCGTTACTAATAATGCACACAATTGGAGTCCCGCCAATCGAGAAGTCTTCAGTCTTGTAGTAATGTTCCAAAGGAAGTTGATAAACAGAAAATTTTCAATACGGGAAAAAAAGATGACGTGGTCCGCGGACCGCCGGGGAATTGAAACCGCCTGCCATACTTCATCCACTCTGATTCCACGGCGAATGAGTGTGCTTATTCAGAGCTGGCGCCTAAGCAGGGGGATAGGCAGGCTACCATATTCACATGCGAAATTCTGAAGGATCCATTTAACTAAACATTAATTCCCGTTGAGACATCTAAGGCGGAAAACTAATCAGATGCACGTTACGGTAACAGTTTACACATATATTAATTGATCAATTCAATTACAAATAAATGAATTACCAGCTATGAAGCTGGTGTATATGAAAGTACTGTTACACGGTATCACAAAACACAAAGACCAATTCGTCGCACTACTATCCCAGCTGGGTTTTCTTTGTCCCATTCGGCGCAGCTCCTTTAACTACTACCCGCATAAGCTTGATCAACCTCCTTTTTATATTTTTGCAAGATAGCCTTTCGGTTCAACTTCTGCGCCGAGGTCACCAGACCCTAGAAAGCGTTACATTAGCATGTGCTAGTCTTAATCTCTGGGTAAGAAACGGCAACTTACGTTCTGTGGAGTCCACTCTTCATCAGCCAAGGCCACGCCCTCAATAATCTCAATTCCAGCCAGTCCTCCGGCTCTACCGGCTTGTTGTAACTCTTTTAATACTGCATCCTTAACCTTCTGGTTGTGTACGAGATCTTCCAGGCCATGGCCTTCCACACCGATCCTATCGGCAAGTTTCTTCAAAGCAGGTTCAGCAGGAACAATGATAGCGACAGGCTTTGTCTTCTGTTCATCTGCGTAAACGCAGATATTGGCTACCACTGTTGCAGCACGATAGACGGATTCGAGTTTCTCTAGAGCGATATATTCTCCGTTCTGAGTCTTGACTAGGTTCTTTTTCCGGTCAATGATCTTTAAATGGCCATTCTTGTCCCATTCACCGATATCGCCAGTCTTGAACCATCCATCTGGAGTTAACGCCTCCTCAGTTTCTTTGGGGTTGTCATAGTACCCAGACATGACCGCGGGACCTCTGATCCAGATCTCGCCTTGCGGATTGGGCTTGTTTGTAGCGAAATAGCCTGCGTCAGGGAAGTCAACTAGTTTGATCTCGATGGATGCGGGAATATCTCCAAGAGCTTCGTCAGTCCATGCAAGGGGGTCCATTAACGCGCCCATTGCGGTGGTTTCGGTCAGACCATAACCACTAATCATCGGCGTGATTGCCATAGAGATAAATCGCTGCGTGTCCTTGGCTATTGGACCTCCACCGTTCAAGCAGATTCTTAAGCGCCCACCAGTAGCTTCTTTTACCTTTTTGAAAACAACTGCATCTAAAACACCAGCTCCTGGAAGCCCGTACTGTAACAGACTCGATTTGGCCCATAAGGCTGTCCAGAAGAGATTCCTGATGAGTGGACTACCTTGATTGACTTTTGCTACGATGCCTTTCTTGACAGATTCCCAGACGGCGGGAACACCTACGAGAACACTAGGTCTAAACTCGCGAATATCTCCTAGGCAGTTTCGAACCGAGGTGTCCGAAAGAGTCTTCGGATTACCATAGCCCATAGTTCCACCCCAGTATAGACATGCATTTTCAAAAACGAATTCTAGAATGTGTGCGAGAGGAAGATATGTTAGGAGACTGTCCCCAGGTCCGAGGTATGGATGAACAATAACACTAACACCAGCAACTGGGGTTTGTTAGCATGTGAGACTTGGGCAACCAGGTACACACACTCACCTGCCGCTACAACTTGCTTGTGCTTGATAGGCACACCCTTTGGTGGACCGGTAGAGCCCGAGGTGTACATGATACAACATAGGTCTTCGGGAGCAGGCGGGACAGCGTCCACCATATTGTCCTCACCAAGTTTTCGCAGCTCTTCGAAGCTCAGAATTGTAAGGTGGTCGTGGGCGGCCTTGAGTTTGTCAATGTTCTCTTGCTTGACCTCATTCTGACTGTTCCAGATAACATATTGGATATCTCTCGCTTCCTTCAATGGATTTATGAGGGTTGGCAGCAGATGCGGATCAAGGAAAATTGCTTTTGCTTTGGTTGCGACCATTGAATGCTTCAGGCCCTCCTCACCTAGCGTATCATACGCTGTGACGATGGGGAAAGACTGGGATCCTGAGCCATGGGCAACTGCGAGCCAGTGCATACTCGTTGCCGCAAAGATATGCACTCGATCGCCCTTGTTTAGGCCCAGCTTTCGCAGGCCGCATCCAACCTGCAAAATCAACTTTTCATAATCATGGAAGCTCAGGTACTCATAGGGACCGAGCTCGAAGTAAGTCCAATTCTTGTCAACCTCCTGCTCTTGACCGTCGATGATTTTCTTGACTTTTTTCGTCTCTTGATGGGTGCGAATGAGCTTGCGGCTGCCCATGGCCTTCGCATTCCCGAACGTTGCCGCGCTGAACTTGACCAGCTCGAAGACAGTGGTGATGTTTTCCTCGGGACGGTCAATCAGCTTCTCGGCAGCCTTTGGATGCCGCCGTGGGATGGTTTCGCCATCGACATGCTCATACCCAGGCGCCTCAACGGAGAAAGGCCCCTTCTTGTGTAGCCTTGGCTGGATGGTGAGGGTCTTGAGGTTCGTCATATTGCTACGACGCGTGGAGATTGAGGATAAGAGTGCAGATGAAGAAGTAAAATTAAAGGAGTGAGAAAAGCGATGTGGTCGCTGATGGGGATGATGACGCAGAAGATGCGGAACGAGGCTCACACAAAAGGAGGGAGCCGGTTACGTGAGCTTGCTACGATTTGGTGTTTTGTTGGTGGGTGACGTTGGGGTGGGAATTGTTGACGCCTGGTTTCAGGGCACTAGGACAGCTTCCCCCGGCCTGTGGAGAAGCTGCGGCACTAGCCGGAATCGGGCAAGCACCACTCTGCGCACCTCCCCAGCTTCATGGTGCGGTCCAGAATGCCGAATGAAGGCAACACGCCGTGTGGTACCTGGATACCTTGCGAAGACTCTTCTTAGAATCAACCTCACCTCTGTCAGACCGTCTATCTCCATCCAACTCGGCCGAAGATATTTCATCTTCCTGTGTCTTGATTACACCAGTGCAACGTGCGCCAGACACGGACACCAACCACCACTATTGCCGAAGGCCGGCATAGCCGGAATCAGCACACTGCCATAATTTCTCATCAGCCCGAGACGGGTAAAGGAAGATAACACGATATACGTGTATCAGGAGAAGGTAAGGACGTAAACCTTGCTGAGTCACTGCTGCCTCCAAGACTCTTGCAGGAGCACGAGATAAGTTTGGTGTCACGGGAACATCCACAACCACTGTGCGGTATCGTACGCAGATCCTTAGCCAAGGAGGATGAGTGCTTGCGAGTGTCGCTCATTTCTCAACCGTCTTGGCCAGGAGATAGTCGATCCGGAGGAGGGTATGTTCTGGACCACTCCATAGCGCTGCGCGTTATTCGGACTACATCGCTGAACATCCATACCAGAGACTTTTCTACTCTTTTCCCAGTCCATTCCCTCCCATAACCTGGGGTTTGTGGATTCTCGAGCCACAGAGTTGAACTTTACCATCGATGGTCAAGATATTTTGATACACCAGTCTCCAACCATTCTATCCTCTAATCGAGGAGGCGGTACTACCGGTGCAGGTAATCTCTGTTCTTTCCTTTCTGTCACTCCAGATAACTGAACTATTCAGTTATTTGGAAGATTACACCTCTTTTCGCATCTTGGATTACTTCCCGTTCTAATCCGTTATGGAGACATGGTATTCTAAAATCCAGCTCCAGCATCATCGAGCTAGGGTGTGGCATATCGGGCTTGATCGGCCTATCCCTTGGGAGACATGTCTATTCATATACCTTAACAGACCAGGATTACACTATGAGACTTCTCAATGAAAACTTGCAGGAAAATAGACCACGTGGTCTAGCACTGCCTGGTAATGGGAGGAAAACCCCAAGGAAAGCCAAGAAAGGTTCTGTATCCAGTGATCCAGTTCCTGCCAGTAATATCAAAACACAGCCCTTGGACTGGGAATTGGATGAAGTAACTCCTTCACTCACGGGCTCAGAAAGCAGAGCAAGCTTTGACGTGGTCATAACTTGCGACTGCATTTACAACGATGCTCTCATTGCTCCTCTAGTTCAAGCTTGCACGGACGTCTGCCGACTTCGAGAGCGAGATGAGCAGGGACCTCAGGACACACCAACACTGTGCATTGTCGCACAGCAACTTAGATCTGCCGAGGTTTTTGATGGATGGTTGACAGCGTTTCACAAGAACTTTCGTGTATGGCGCATGCCAGATGAGGAACTAACCAAAGACATGGCATCTGATTCAGGCTACGTTGTCCATGTTGGTGTTCTACGCTAAGAACGACAGTAGAGCACTTTACAGTCTTATGATGAAGGAGATTATGGCTAGCTGGAGCTAGTCTCTAGTAGTGTTTAGTCATTGTAACCTTACTACACTACAAGTAAGCTAGTTTATGGTCCTCATCATCTTTGAGATCAGCCCTGTAAGGCTGGCACGGCTCGAATCTGGGGACACCCTCGCTTCTTCAGTGTGGAGATATGTCTCGCTGTGGTGGCAGTCTACGGTAATGTACGGTAGAGAATCCCACGTAAGATTACCTGACGTCTTCGCTGGTAATGAGCACTGGCCACTGCTTATATACACCAAAACCAGAAAACTGATTGGCCTATTTATTCATAGTTGGTAACATTAGAGATCTTTAATTGAATCGTTAGAGCTTCAGTCATACTGCTACTCAAGCTCATCTTAGAGGGAGATTATATATGGACCATTACTTATTTCAAATAGAATAAGCTACATGAAAGACAGAGAGTACTTCAATACACCACGAAAAATGGAGCGTCCAGCGACCTCTTAACAGGCTGTCACGAGATCACGCGTAAACACTTTCTTAAGAATCGCGTCCTCTTCGCGTATCTCCTTCCTATCGAATGTAAGCACAACTGACGCAGTGTCTCCCCGCCGAAAATATATCCTTCCTGCGAGAGCATATCCTCAGTTTGAGAATATGGCAGGACTAGAGGCATTTATTCGCCGTGACCACTTGGCCGGTCGCCAAGCAGCACAGGCAATGAAGCTTCCCACCTCGAAAAAATCTACCGACGGTCCCAAATTGCCAGCTCCGATAGTTTCACGTCAGCAAACCCCAACTCCTCCAGGTCAGAGAGACATCTTTGAAGGCAGCACCATTGGCAGTGACTTTGATATAACAAGAAGTGAAATTGAAGTCAACGACGCCCAGTATGGCGTGGACCAATATGGAGGAGAACTGGAACAGGAGTGGAATTATCCAAGCATGCGTTATGAATCGCCGCATATCTTGCCGTCAGTAGTCCACACGCCCAAGTCAACGAAGCGTACAGGCCGATTTGATTCTGGATTGCCGCCTCGAGCTTCAAAGTTAGAGCTACGAAATGGACACTCAAAAAAACGCTCCCATTCAAGACATAATTCGCAGTTCTCTACAGCTGCGAATTATGCAGAACAACCTCGTGTTAATGATGACGATGTGTATCAGGACAGTTCGCCAGAAACGTCTCAATCTGAGCAGGACCGGCAACAAGATGACACTATTCATGCTAGCCAGAGAATAGATAATTTCGATGCTACCAGCCTGGGAGAAACAACAATTGAGCTCACGCCTCGGGATAACAGGAAAAGCGGAAATCATTCCACGCTAAAACACACATCGCCAGGTTATCAGGGCGATTACACTGATAAAGAGCTGAGAAGCATGTCATATAAAGCCCTCCAGGAGGAATCGTTTGAGACCGATGCTCACCCACCGCAACCTGAAATCCCGCGACATCTCCAGGGACCTAATATTACACTGTCTGATCGTATTTCGTATTTTGTCGACTCGAGAAATACGGATGCCCAAGAGCTCTTCTTTGGAAGAATGACGATGGAGGAGTGGGAGCAGACTGGGGAGTGGTTTCTGGAGAAGTTTGGAGCCATCCTTCAGGAATTTGGCCAGGCGCGGAAGAATAAGCGGATGCTGGTTACCAAGTTTGAAGAGGAGATCGGGGCACGGGAGAAGGCCGTCAGGGGGAAGATAAATGGGATCAATCGGGAGCTTGATGATATGCAAAATGGAGGGGAGATGGTGCTACGAGGGAAGAGTGTATAAGTGACGGGGCATGAGAAATGGAGGCAGTCTTATTATTATTGGAGTTGGCATTATGGTTCGGGAAAGACCTATGGCAGACGACAGGATTATGATATGATATGAGAAGATGATTCGGAATATTTAGCTGGGAATAGGGCATTTGCTGATTGGCGTTTCTAGATACCAGATGGCTTACATATTGAAACCAAAAATGGAAAGCTGTCACAGACAAAAGAGTTCGGGCCATACAGCTATCGCGTCGTGGCGTGTGCTGTATGCCCTACATCTCCCCTAATTTTGCAGTGTTCTTTGTGAAGTTCACTATTAGGATTGGCCCCTTTATCCCGCCTCTAGAACAGTAATTGACCTGACCACTCTGCCATGAGTGGCGCTGTTTACTGTTCCTTATGAGATGCTTCTTCATTTGGGAATATATAGAACAGTCTAGGTTTCCTCGATAGGGGTCGCTAACGGGTCGAGGTTGGGTAGTTAAGTAAACGAGTTTGACTGAGAGATAATACATGGAAATTTTGGTCGGTCATGATGTATGGTATACATTGTAATACAGTAATCATTCCTTCTATTGCACAAAAGTGGTTCTCAGATCTCATACACTTGTTTGACTCTTCGATCCCTACCTACAACCATCCTTAATTGACTCCCCTTCCTGGCTTCCTTATCTCGGACAACCCCAGCTCTTAACACATCCGTATAGAGCTCATAAGCAGGATAATAACCATCCACGAACTTGATGACTTGCTCATCAGTCATACCAGTGCCCTTCTCCTTCCGAAGCGCCGCTTCTTGCTGCAGTCGCCATTCATATACGTATCCCGTCTCCTCAGCATCAATGTGTATGAATGCATCAAACATGTCCGTAACGACATCATAGGCGCTCAACTTCTCATTCACAAAGAGCAAATCCTCGGTTCGGTGCTTATGTAGCGTCTTTACCTCGGTGGAAGTTTTAGCAGCTTCCTTCGCCGCCGTTTGCTTCGCTATCAGCTCTTGGGTAGAAAGAGCTCGAAACCCGGCGCACCATCCTTCGAAGATGACGACTTGGATCCTGGGCTGTCCAGGAGCATTCACCACTTGCCATTTATCTTCGCTAACTCGATCACCCTGCCCCTGGAATGCCGATTTATCATAGACAGGAACCTTGATCTCCCTCCCGTCCCTTATGGCTTCAAAGAAACTCTTCAGCAAGGCAACATCATGGGTACCGGGCTCGCCTCGATGCTGCACAAGTGGATTGTCCTTATGCTCCCTTGCCAATGCCCCCTGCTCAGCGTGGGGGAGGTAGAAATCATCGATGCTGACGACCAGCGTCTCGAGCTTTTCTTTTACGCGCAAGGTATGGGATAGGGCAGAAACGAGCGTGGTCTTCCCAGCGCCCTGCACGCCATTGAGGCCTATAATAAATGGTCGCGAGGGGTTTTCTTCGCGGTGGATAGCCAGGCGCTTGAGGATGAAGGGGATGCAGATTGGGGATTTATCGTCGATAATGGTGGGGTTGACTGCCGCATTGGAGGTTGCGGAGTCCAATGGGACCAGGGAAGGTGCTGCATCTGCCATTGTTCCTAAAGAATTGGACGTTGTTGCTCTTACGGCACCGCCATGGTACTACGAGGGGAACCTGTGGGGTTTTTGATGAGGCTGTAGCCGCTCCATCGTTTTCTCTGAGGCCGTGTGGTTCTGTGAGCCGCGAAGGAGGGACTTTTCCGATGTACCTTTTCCGGGTGAACGAATACTGCTGGCGGGTGAAAGTTGAAGCGCCCTTCGCCAAGGTCCAGAGAAGCAAGCAGAGGTGGAGAGCAGAGTCTGGTCCTTGCTAGCCTAAGGCATGCAATTGAGGGGCATGCATCAAGAGCTCTCACACAGTACTCCGTACTCAGAGAACTACTATCATACTGGTACTGCCCTGTATATACTATCCGGAGCATACCGGACGCCGAGGCATAGTACTAAACGGATGGGCTTTGTATGCTGGATGCTGTCAGGCTGCATTACACCGAGTATGATAATATCGACCTATTTGATGCCTTGGAAACAAGGTTCATTCGGCAAGACGCACGTTAACGTCAGAGAAACTGATGCTGAGACCACGTGAACACTAACGCGACTTGAGCATGTGAAGGCGCCCGCCCCGGATTCTGCGCGACGTCCCCAGCTAGCACGCTGGTTCGTCATCCGGCTGCGCTCCAGCTGTGTCGGCTTTCCCTCACATGCCGAGGCTTCGTCCAAACCGAGTCGTAGCAAGCTCCTCCCCATAACTACCGCTCCTTCTCCTCCAAACAATTTATTACCCTCCCACAACAAGTTTCCTCTCCCAATCCTCATCTCCCTCTCACGGTTGCATTGGCTTGTAACTGCATTCATATATAATTGATCATGTCTGAATTACGGTACGATGGCCAGGTCGTGGTCGTGACTGGCGCTGGCGGCGGCTTAGGAAAGGCATATGCTCTCTTTTTTGCGTCGAGGGGTGCCAGCGTCGTCGTCAATGATCTTGGTGGTTCCTTCAAGGGCGAAGGCAATTCAACCAAGGCAGGTCTCCTTTACATTTCCCTTATGCCTGTGCTCGACCCCCAACACTCGTCCTGTGGTCATTTCGTATTCCCTTGCTAACACCTCGGCTTACAGGCTGCTGACGTCGTTGTTAACGAAATCAAAGCTGCTGGCGGCAAGGCGGTAGCAAACTACGACAGTGTTGAGAATGGCGACAAGATCATTGAGACTGCCATCCAGGCCTTTGGTCGCATCGATGTCCTCATCAACAACGCCGGTATCCTGCGGGATATCAGCTTCAAGAACATGAAGGATCAAGACTGGGACTTGATCATGGCCGTCCATGTTAAGGGTTCCTTCAAGTGCGCCAAAGCAGCCTGGCCACACTTCCGAAAACAGAAGTATGGTCGCATTATCAACACTTCATCGGCTGCTGGTTTGTTTGGAAGCTTCGGTCAGACCAACTATTCTGGTAAGTCTCGTGATCTTTCAAATCGCCATAGCACATGATTTTCTAACTGAATGTTTTGCAGCTGCCAAGCTAGCAATGGTTGGCTTCAGCGAGACCCTGGCCAAGGAGGGAGCCAAATACAACATCCACGCAAATGTTATTGCCCCAATTGGTAAGTACCCATGGCTCATACTTCGCAGCCTCTCGCTAATATGCCCTTAGCTGCGAGTCGAATGACCCAAACTGTTATGCCCCCCGAGGTCCTTGAGAACCTCAAGCCAGACTGGGTTGTCCCAATAGTCGCAGTCCTGGTTCACAAAGACTGCGATGAGAATGGTGCCATCTTTGAGGCTGGTGCAGGTCATGTAGCTAAGTTAAGATGGGAGCGTTCCAGTGGCGCACTCCTCAAGTGCGATGAGACATTCACTCCTGGTGCTGTCTTGAAGAAGTGGGATCAGATAAACGATTTCTCGAAACCAGAGTACCCAAGCGGCCCGGCCGACTTTATGGGTCTGCTCGAGAAATCTATGGCGATGGGCCCTAACGATAAGGGAGAGACCCTTGACTTCAGCGGCAGAGTCGCCTTGGTCACGGGCGGTGGTGCTGGGTGAGTAGGATGTTTGATTTTACGTTAAATAGGTTACTGATTAAAAGGTAGTATTGGTCGAGCCTACTGCTTAGCATTTGCTAAGTACGGTGCATCTATCGTTGTAAACGATCTTGCCGATCCCGAACCTGTGGTTCAAGAGATCAAGAAGCTTGGTGGTAAGGCAGTTGGTGTCAAGGCATCTGCTGAAGATGGAGATGTCGTTGTCAAGGCAGCTATTGATGCTTTCGGCCGGATCGATATTGTTATCAATAACGCCGGTATCCTCCGAGACAAGGCATTCACCAATATGGACGACAAGATGTGGGATCAAGTCATGAATGTCCATCTCCGAGGCACCTATAAAGTAACCAAGGCTGCATGGCCATATTTCTTGAAGCAGAAATATGGTCGTGTTGTCAACACTACTTCCACTAGCGGTATCTATGGCAATTTTGGACAAGCTAACTACGCTGCCGCCGTAAGTCGTGATTTTCCCTTTGAATAAAGGGCGAGTACTAACAAGCACAGAAATGCGGCATTCTTGGTTTCTCCCGTGCTCTTGCCCGTGAAGGTGCCAAGTATAACATCTACGTGAACACCATTGCACCAAATGCTGGTACTGCAATGACACGTACAATCTTGCCAGAGGAGCTCGTCCAGGCATTCAAGCCAGATTATATTGCACCATTGGTCGTAGCCCTTAGCAGTGATAAGGTTCCTAAGCCACCAACTGGCGGCCTTTATGAGACTGGCAGTGGATGGATCGGACGAACTAGATGGCAGCGAACTGGAGGCCATGACTTCCCAATTGATGTCCCATTAACACCCGAGGATGTTGCCAAGCAGTGGAAGCGTATTACAGACTTTGATGATGGACGAGCGGATCATCCCGAGGACGGTCAAGATGGAATGAAGAAGATCATGGCCAATATGCAGAACAGAAGAGGCGGTGCTAGCAAGGTATGAGAGCATCCTTTGGAATTGGTAGCTATAAAGAATCATGTACCATTAGCTGCATTAAATAACGCATTGTTAACATTACTTTTGTTTTAGAACGACTCTACGGGTGAAGTGAACCAGCAGATCCTGGATAACATCGAGGCTGCGAAAAAGGCAGAGGCAAAGGGATCTGAATTCAAATACGAGGAAAGAGATTCCATACTGTACAATCTCGGTATTGGGGCTAAGAAGACTCAACTACCATACGTATTGTATGTGACTACCAATCCGCTTCATACCACAAATGCTGACAAATTTCTACAGTGAAGGTCATGAGAATTTCCAGGTCCTACCTACCTTTGGTGTTATCCCCTTCTTTGGCGCTGAAGCCCCTTACAACATGGACGATATTGTGCCCAACTTCTCCCCAATGATGCTTCTCCATGGTGAACAGTATCTTGAGATCAAGGAATACCCTATTCCGACCTCCGGCACTCTTGTCTCCTATCCTAAGCTTATCGAAGTTGTTGACAAAGGCAACGCGGCGATTGTAAAGGCCGGCACGACTACTATTAACAAAGAAACTGGCAAGCCTCTGTTCTACAACGAGACTACAACTTTCATCAGGGGCAGCGGTGGATTTGGTGGGCCAAAGAAGCCAGCTGATAGAGGAGCAGCCACAGCTGCAAATACTCCACCAAAGAGAGCCCCAGATACTGTGGTAGAGGAGAAGACAACCGAGGAGCAAGCAGTGCTCTACAGATTATCTGGAGATTACAAGTATGTTTCTTTCATTATTCCATAAACTTCACAGGCCTATATGCTGATATACCTTCCACCACAGCCCCCTCCACGTTGATCCTGCTTTCGCCAAAGTAGGAGGCTTCAAAGTCCCCATTCTTCACGGTCTCTGCTTCATGGGTATCGCCGCAAAGGCTGTCTATGAGAAATACGGACCATATAAGAATGTTAAGGTTCGATTCGCAGGGACTGTTCTGCCTGGTCAGACTCTCGTCACGGAGATGTGGAAAGAAGGCAACAAGGTCCTCTTCCAGACCAAGGTGAAGGAGACGGGCAAGTTTGCCATTACAGCTGCAGCAGCTGAGTTACTTGACGGAGCGAAAGGGAAGCTATGATTTAAAAGTTTCGAAGTCTCGCTCAAATTGGTAATGAATATGTAGATGGGAACGTCATTGTATCTTATCCAGCGTTTGATTGGTATAAAGGCTAGATTGCCTCCTACTTCCGTTTTGTATCATGTACTTTATAAAGATTACGAATAAATTTCTCTGCAAGATCCATGAGTGCCCGTGGACTAGAACTGTAGTGCGGAATATATGGTAAATTATTTATACGAGGTATAACTATAGGCGCACTCAAGTCTAATACTTATGAAGCACGAAGTATGTATTACAAGAAGGATAGACAAACCCCATGTATAATATAGACTCGAAAAAAAAGGAGTTCAACAGCCAGAAAAATATAAAAAGAAAAGAAAGGTCTGAGTGACAAAAGAGTTCGGACTTCCACAGCTGATCCGCCGAGCTGTCGCCTACATCTCTGCTAATGTCAGTCACTTCATCCATTAGACTTATTCCTTCCCTCCCGCGAACACGAGCTTGTCCTGACCGTTATCATTATACCATAACGACGCTGCTCCGTGTTATAAGGGGCTTTCTTATTTGGGCCTATATAGAAGGGTTTGGGAAGGTGGAAAGGTCGCTAGGTCAAGGGCTATTTCCCCTTTTGGAGGAGCGCGTGTGCTGAGTATGTTTATATACCTGCTTGGTAGGGCGTCACGTAGGATCCTGAGTTCTCGACAAAGAGCCTCGAATTGTCTTAAATAAGCAATGATAGAGTTCAGACGTCTAACTCTAACTAACTTTACATCACACTTGCTTTCCTTTACCATGCTCATCATCTGCTTCCTTGAGGGAAGAAATCAATTAGCTCCTGAACCACGTCACTATTCTGATCAAGAATTAAACCAAGACTAGCCATCGTGAGCATCTTAGCTGCGCTACCTTCATTTTCACTCTCACTGTCACTCTCGCTCTCATTAGTTCCGTAACCCCCTGGCTGTTGTCTTGCGCCAAGTAATGGAAGATGAAGCCACTAATATATTAAACGTTCGTTGCCAGTAAGTGGAACATCACGAGGCGAAATGAGTGAACAAATCTATATGTAGTTCTCTCTATTATGTGCTGCTTCCTAACAATTGAAAGCTCACCGACTAAACTTGTATCGACAACTTAGCTACAAGTGACATTGCAATATATTCGATAACCCTTTTGGCCATGCCTCATCTTTACAACCGAAACTAAAATAATAAAATCATTAGGTTTATCTCTAGAGCGTCCATGCATGAGTTCGTATAGTTCTGGCCAAAAGAACGCCTTGAATGCGAAATTTTCTAAGCAACCCATATCAGATGCCAACTTAAATCTCCCTACACCATTTATTCATCACGGCATTCAACTCAGCAGATCCTGGAATCTCTTCCAGTCCAACATCAACTTTGAACATCTTGCCGCCCAAGCCTCCATCTCTTCCAAATTCACTACCACCATATCCTACAGGGACAAGTAGTCCGACATCTATTAACCGTTCCCACGCATCTAAAGCTACTTCTCTTCCCCATACCTTAGCGCTACTTCCAAGAGCTGTCAATCCGGTGGCCGAAGACTGAATCTTGTGACGTGATGTTAGAGTCGAGTACTCGTCGTAAGCCATGGCAAAGTTCACAGTATCAGTATCGAGTATTATATCAAGACGTGCTGCAGAGATGAGAAGAGACAAGTCGAGAGTAGAGAGCGATGGTAGTATGTGTAATTTCGAATCAGGGGGAGAGAGCGAAAGCGATGTAAAGGATTGGCCTTCAAGTGGGAAGCTGGTGGGTGAAAGCATAGAAACCGGAAGGATGCAGGATGTGAGAAAGGCAGGGACTGATTTGCTACGATAGAAGTGTGAGGTAAGATGATCTTTGAACAGCTCATCTTTACTATACAGGTCCTAGTACATGTTAGTGCATAATGATGGAGTGTCAACGAAGTATGCTCACATCAATCATAGCATTCCAGCAGGACAGAAATTCCTGACTACCAGGGGAGGAAAAGTCCCATGAGCCTAGTTCTTCATCATCAACTATAAGTCCCTTTTTACAAATCTCCCAAAAGGCTGGGATGTTTCTGGGTAATGATAGATGAACATATCGATGACTAAAACGGCTTTTCACTCTCTTTTCTAGACTCTCCATTACATCGATCCGCGTGGTCAGGCCAAGAACCACGATTGGGGCCTTCCTAGCTTGGGCTATATCAAATAGGTTGTACAGAAGCGTCTGTCGAGGATGGGTTGCAAAGAGGTCGAATTCATCAAGGATGAAAACCACGGACTTTGCGGCTTGGCCGACCTCGGTTTCGGAGAATTCTGAAGGATGGGATAAAAGGGCTAGAAGGGAAGCCAAAGTATCGGCATAGTTATTGGTCTTTTTGAATAATTAGCAATGAAAATGTGATCATAGTGTATATACTATACCTTTTTGATAATTTCATCCTCCACTTCCATTTCCCGGCCCAGCTGACGCCAGATTTCACGTAGTGCAAGCTTATCATCTGTCTGTAAGAAGCCATTAAGTCGAACCACGTGAAAGAGATCTCTATTTTCCACAGAGAGCTCAGATATTACTGACTCGACCAGCTATAAAACAATCAGCAAGTTAGGAGAATCATTTGACTAGAGTGACTTACCGTCGTTTTCCCGCTCCCCCTAGCCCCTATTACCAACATTGAATTTCCTTCTCCTGCAACAACTGTTTGCTCTACAACTTGGTGGACCTTCTGAAACTCTTCATCATGTCCCGTAAACTTGATACGAACTTGTCCAGTCAGTTTATCTAATATTCCTCTTTGTATCCTACGTAAATGCATTCCAAATCCTTCGATATCAGGTACTTTATTTGCAGCTGTTTGGCTCTGCTGAAGCAGTAGCTGTCCTTCTGGCTCCAGTAAACTATCGGTTTTTGGTCGGCAATTTGCACAAAGCCAATCGCCCTCTGGAATCTCCGGCACGTCGCAGCAAAGTTGATGAGCAGCAAAGTCGCAGTTATCGCAGAGCAGAATTTCATTGGGCTCCTCTGAATCGAGACCTGAGCAGATAGCACATGCAATATCATCCTCCTCATTTGCACCCTCCTCAACTCCGAGAGATATCGTGTCAGCCTCTAATGATTCTTCCAGCTTCTCGGATTTCCCTGGCGATTTCCGTTGTTTGAGATTATCATGCTGATCAATGCTAAGCTCATCCTCCGAATCGACTCTTCCGGCGTCATCGTTAAGTGTAGTGTTCTCGATCTGGGAACTCTTTTTGCCTTTTATTGGTGACGATTTCAGACTTGATCTGCTCCTCGAAGGGATGTCCTTAAAACCTAGATCGATTTTATCTATTCCTAGCAATTGGTCTTGAAACGCCACGTTTTTATTCAGCTTTTTTGTCCTGCCTTTACTGGGCGTAAGAATGCCTCGAGGGACTACCGATATGGAATCCCCTATCTCCTCCGAAAACCTCCTCGCTCTTCGTTTTGTTCGACCGGAGGACCGCACTGATTGATCACCATTTGCAGGCTGTTCTTCCTGGCCTGTAGTCATAGTGCCATCTTCTTGTAGACTTTCAGGGCCATCCTCTTCAATCTGTTCCGATTTAGCCAGTCTATCTCTGGCTTCTCGTCTTGTAGCCGCCTTAGCTCTTGCTAGTATATCTGACTTCCTGGGCGTCCCTCTTCCTCGTTTTGGCACAATATCGGATGTCGATGGTGCATTGGAATATTTGTGCATCATTGCTCTCGCAAGCGTAGGTTTACGGACTCCATTGGCCCCAGCCCTGCCCGATTCGTGTTCCGATTCAGATGCCTCGACATCCCAGATATCGTTACCCAGCTCATCTGCAGTTGATGTCACATCCTCCTGGTCATTATCGTTTGTATTTCCCACTCCAAATAGACCACCAAGAGATTTCTTCAGAGCCGAGATTACTTTTGGAGTTGACGGGGAGGAGGTGGCCGCAGAGACTTTGCGTCGTTTCACTGAGGAAAGGGGAGTGCGAGCAGCTTGGGGCGATCCATCCTGCTCCGTTAATTGAAGTCTGGAACGCTTTCGTACGCTACCTCGACTCGGTGTGTCCATGATTTGGCCTCATGCAAGGAGTTGTAGTCCGTTGCGACGTCATGTATATTTTTTGCATGGAGTGACCTGAGACGCGATATCAATATAGTTAGACGCGAGCAGGCGCGTTTCCTGCACTTTCCAGGGGTCGGATCTTTAGCGGAACGGACAAATTCATCCATTGGGTTGCGCTAAGATAACACCCGAATGCCAACCACATTGAGCAATTACCTAGAACCTGTCGATGCTCTTATGTTCTAGAATCGATTTGAAGAACATTACAGCTAAAATTACAGTAGATAACTCGTGTATTAACTCTACTACACTTGAAAGGTAAAAAATTCGAGCAACATAAAAATCTAGGATATCATGGCCACATCCAGCCTTTACATTTCCAATTGAGCCTCAATCAGGTCAAAAAGTTCATCAACAGTGCGTAGATGGTACTTAGCCTGCTGTGGAACTCGATGAGAACAGGTCGTACTGGGGATCGAACCCAGGTCACGAGAAAATTCCGAGATAGATCAAAATCTCATGTGCTACCACTACACCATACAACCGATTTGATTGGCTGATGCAAAAGGAGCAGAAGATGGGCGATGGTTCTCTTGTAGTTGAATCCACAAGATTCTCCTGTAATTCATCTATTGGGGGATCTAGAGAATACTGTGAAGTCAAAGCAAACTGTGCATCTAAGGTGATTTGTGATGCTAGCTATCAGCACGCTTAACATAAGCATTCTGCATAGCCAAGCGTATATGAAGATGCGAACTCAAGTGATGCCGCTAACTGTGCGTTAAGGGACTCGGGGTGCGCTTAGCTTGACTGTACTAGATCGTGATGCCATATTTGTCAATCCGAGTGTCCGGGATCACTGTTGGTTCCTTTGATCTTGCGGTACTACACAAAGTGTTGCTAAATAAGCATCAAGCTAGTAAAGGATTATTGCTCCATGGTGTATCTTGTAGTGTTGATTCTCTGAGGATAGCTCAACTTGGGAGGCAGCTTCTTATGGCAATGTCTAACTCCTCTGGTAATCACTCTGGACGAATGCTTCCGGGGTCGATCACAACTCTCCAACATCAACGTGGCGTTACGCCTCGACGGGCCTTTCCCCACAGGGAATCCAGATCGACGAAACATGTTTGTTTGGCGGAAACATGGGAATCTCCCGTAGAGTTGTGTTTGGGGCTGGATGAAACAAAGTAACACCGAGGCAGTCAGCAAATACGGGGCGCCCGCCAAGGCTTCAGCGTGTGATGGGCGGCGCTACCCGCCTGATTGGCGAGCGATGCTTCTATGTCAAACACCCAGACCCTGCAGGACCCTGGATGCGCCAAATAGAGTGACAAAAGGGTGACAATAAGGTGCTGCCCGCATCTACAGTGCCTTCACCATGGCCCGATCTGGATCCTACAAAGCTCCCCGGGTGCCCAGGAAATCATGCCGTATTACTTCGGATGAACCTCGTGTGTCTGTTTCTTTCTTTTCCTTTCTCTTTGTACTGCACCGCACTGCGCTACACTGCATTGCGTCTTTCCCTATACTTTTTCTTCTCGTTTCTCTTTGTCCAACCCCGAATGCGGGACATTCTTTTGACTTCTGTGTCACTGTTACATATTTGATCTCAATTAGGACGTGAAGCGGGACTATCAACGTTTGGAATTCACAATGAACAGCATGCTGAAGACGAGCCTCACTTCAGCCATCATTCTCAAAACCAACGATCCAGGTATGTTGAGGTTACATTTACCTCTTTTATTTTCTGAGAAAAAGAAAAACAAGAAAGATTATTGTCATACTTCACCTTTTGTATCAACATCTGCTGACAAGCCCCAGCAAATATCAAAAGTGTAGCGAGCCGCCTTGCTCACAATCTAATGTCCTACTACACAGGCAACATTACCAACACTCCCGAGACTATTGCTGTTCTTCCTGCTCCATACTATTGGTGGGAAGCAGGCGCTTTATGGGGTGCTATGATCGACTACTTTCACTATACTGGCGACGACACTTACAATAATGTCACTACGCAGGCTCTCCTCTCTCAGGTCGGTCCGGAATTTGACTATATGATGCCGAACCATCAGAAGGACGAGGGCAATGATGACCAGGCATTCTGGGGATTTGCATGTATGTCCGCAGCGGAGAAGGGCTATCCCGAGCCATCCAAATACAACTCCTCGATCCCCTACACCTGGCTACAGCTCACCGAAAACCTGTGGAACACTCAGGTTCGACGCTGGGACACGGACAACTGCGGCGGTGGATTGAGATGGCAGATTTTCCCTTTTAACAGTGGATATACCTACAAGAACTCCGTTTCTAACGGCGCCTTTTTCCAGCTGAGTGCACGGTTGGCACGATTCACCGGAAACAAGACCTATCTTGATTGGGCCGAGAAATCATTTGAGTGGTCCCAGAACGTAGGATTCGTCACTAAAAGATTCACCGTTGTTGATGGAGCCGGTATAGAAGATAACTGTACCAAAGCTAATGGCATTACCTGGACGTACAATCACGGCATATACCTCTACGGATCAGCTATCATGTACAACTACACCAATGGCTCTAGTGAATGGTACTCGCGCACCAACTCTCTCCTTTCAGCCGCGGGTGGTTTCTTCTCTCCATACACCAATTCTACAGATGTCATGTATGAAAATGCTTGCGAGAAGATTAACACGTGTGATAATGATCAGTTATCTTTCAAAGGCTACCTCGCACGCTTCATGTGGGGTACAACACTTATGGCAGCATTTACCAAGCCTGCTATTACCACGGTCCTTTCCACTTCTGCTCTCGCGGCTGCAAAGACCTGCACCGGTGGTGATGATGGTGTAGCGTGTGGACAAAAGTGGTATACTGGCGGCTTTGATAACCACCCGGGTATCGGACAGCAGATGAGCGCCTTGGAGGTTGTACAAGGGTTATTGGTAGCTAAATCGGTACCTCCTCTATACGGCAGTGAGGTTCAGATTGCTGCTGAAAAGCCTACGCCGAGAACAGCTCCTACGAGCAGGTCTCTGACTTTGGAGTCAGAAAATCCTACAGGGTCAAGCACAATACAACAGGCAACAGTGCCAGGCGACACTTCCAAAGATGTGGACAACGCCGCTGTAGGGTCTTACGGTGCTCCACGGTGGTTTGAGTCGTTGTTGGCCACAGTCCTTGCTGCATCGTTGACCACCTCCTTTCTTTTATAAAGTTCCTCTCTTTATTATTTCTTCTTCTTTTCAGGAAAAAGTCTAGCATGCATCGAGCACTGTTAGCATAGGGATGGTGTTTAGCATGAGACTTAGTAGACATCTAGAGGCAGGTGTATATAACAAGACAGACTCTAGTAGACTGTATATATGGGAAATACACAACACGCAGGATGAATTGAACGAGTTCCTTGATAGCGTACAGCACCATATAAGTGACATATAGCTTGTCATTAATTGTTCAGAAAGCCATGACAAATGCAAGGCTGCAAGTAATAAGTGAGCCCTTTATACCCATCATAGTACGACCAAACTCCACTCTTATAAGAGCCTCTCAAAAAATGTACAGTACCTGGACCTGATCTCAAGATTCTAACTTCAATTCCAAAAATGGTATAAAAAGTACCCCACCCACATCATATCCCCTCCAAATCACATATCGGATTCGGAACCCCGCAATCCCAGCCCGTCAAGTAACTAAGTAGTATACAAGTATCGATTTCGAAAGCTAAAATAAACGCAGTTGGAAACCGGTGACTCCGTAATACTGCGTGAACGGAAGACCAATCGTTATTGTGACGGAATAGGTGAGTGATTTTGGTTCATAAAGTCAATTAAGCACATTGCACTTCATCAACAGCCCATCTGAAACATCCCCGATGGCGCAATTGGCTAGCGCGTCTGACTGTTAATCAGGAGGTTGGTGGTTCGAGCCCACCTCGGGGAGGATTTAAATTTTTTTTAGTTTAGTATCAGCGGCAGTAGCTATTAGACTTTTTTTTGTGTGTGTATATGTCTTCTTTGGAGTTCTTTCTCGTTTTTAAGCATTTGGAATCCGGAGTTCTATTTCCTGGATTTGGAATTGAAAATCTTACTCCGGTCCACTTTTATTTCTAGGTACCATCTGAATGGTCGATTATTGTCATCAATTTAGGTGGTAGATACAACTTATAGTGGGTTTATTTCTGTTTGTCACGAATTATATTTTTCTAAATCTCATATGAATTAATGCACCTTGCTACATCTTTCTTTATTTTGTATATCAGCTCCATGTCTCTCCTGTGTACCATTTCCTTGCACTATAAAGTGTGGCATGTAGAGATTTATATGGATATCTCTTCATCCTATGCGTGCTTCAGAATGAGGTGTCGTTACAGTGAGTTCGATCTTCCATCTGCTGGAGAATCTAAAGTAGTTCTCTCGGACACGGACTGGTGTCAATCCCTGCAGATGAAGACTTTCTAGATCTCTGGAGTTAGTTATGAGAGGTACTTAGAGAGGATGATAGTCAATCTAATGAAATAAATAATGGCCATGTTTGAAGACCGTACCTAAAATGCTCTCAGGAAATGGCAAGGCTTCTTTCCTCTAGGGTGCATTTGAGATATATACGAGCTCACTTAAAGCCTGTTGCTTCATTGAGTCAGATGAGGATATTCTTAGGTATCATCTTTCTTAACGCAACTTTTCTCATGAATCCCGTCCCCGATTCATGTCTACCTTTTTTTTTCGCTGGCACCGGAGACCTGATTGAATTGCAAGTGAACTCTTTAATGTCTTTATATCCTACAACCTATAATCTCTTGTTTAATTCAAACATTTCCATTGTTGCGGCCGACGTCATCTTATATATTCACCGTTATTAGTTGATATATCATTCACCGAAATAGTGTCTTCAGTGAATATGAATGGAGTGCTCCTAGTCCCAATCGTTTCTGCTAGTAGTGAATATATAGCCTCTGTATGGTTTGGATATTGCTTGTTGGAAGGAACGTGGTGGTGTCCTCACATCTACAGATCTCCATACTCTCCACCATATCGCCGTATCATACATTCTAAATTGGTTGATCTCTCCATTAGTATCTACAGAAAGTCAAGATCAACGCACAATTCGATCAATCCCTTGCGGACTCTAGTACTCAAACACTCCCCAAAAGAATATCAGACAATTTAATACACTATCTGAGAACGAATTCCTGAGGAGTGCTTAATATAATGGATAAGATTATGTTTCGTATTCTTTGGACCACCATCATGGCATTGATTACAGCCTACCCTTTGCAGCTTCCAGTACGCGAGTTGGCTATAATCCCACAACAAGACCATCTACGCATAGACACAACATTGCCATCCAGCGTTCACGAGAACGAATCATCCCTACAAAACCAGAAGCTGTCACTCTTACATCAAGAACCAACACGCACGTATACCAGTCCAACGAATATCGTTTGCATAAGGAGTGAGGATGTTCTTCTAGGAGAAAGGGAGTACAGTACATCCAGTGTACTCGCTCCACAAGAGGGTATCGACCCTCAATCACTTGATTCAACGGGCTCGTCAAATCGGTTCATCGCAAGTAAAACACCAGAGCTACCTAAAAGAAGTGGCCCTGGTCTACATCGTGCGAATTCTGGTGCTTCGATGCAGGTGGACTGGGGCATCCTGTGCATGGTCTTGCTGATTAGTGGCATTTGGGGTCTCAATTAGATGATCCTGAGTTGGGAGGCATGAAATGACACAAAGAGGAGCAGTTATAGTCCAAGGTATAGAAGGGAGACGTATTACATAGCGTTGATTTTGCACTTTTTGAATTAATTCTGCGTTGACTTTGAAATCTTTTGACAACATTTGAAGCTGGTCTGTATTATTGATATCTAAGTTAAATAACCACTTCTACTAGCAATATCTATAACAGATCTAATCAATGCTGCCTTCCATCAATCTCTATTCTCATCCACTCTAACACGCCCAATCAGAGGGAGAAACGCAACATCGTGAGTATGCACAGTCAGCACAAGTTGAAGGTACCTGGTGTATTGATAGGCTTCTCGCTAGGAAAGCTGAGGCGTACACTGAGAGCCTGTGCGACAAGAGAGTGGTCAGCACCAGCGAAGAGAAACTTTGACCAAAACACACAAGAGAAAAGTGGCTTGGTGGCGAGAGCAAAGTCGGCGGAGGGTGTGATATCAGGCATGATTTGAAGTTGGACTAGGGAAAAGAGGTAAGAAAAAGATATAGATATTCATGGCCCAAAGACTTACAGTTGGTATTCTGTATAACTACAGAACCCTTAGAGAGTGCAGTAGACAGAGTAGGAGTATTGTAAGAATATGACATACCAATTTACATTTTGTCAGTTCATTTTCGAACCGCCTCTTAACTTCATCGACTCCTAGTGGTTTGAAAGCCCAATCACTAGCAAAATATAGTGTTTTCTCCCCGATGGCCAAATTTGCAGCTCGCAACTGAGCTGTATTGGCTTCCAAGACAGGGCTATCGTTGCCCTTGTTGCCCACCGTCAAGCCTAGTTGAGACATCGTGACAAACAATTGTTACGTGACAGGCAGTAGTTGAAAACACTGCGTGAGGTACAATTATAAAGTCAGGTTGCACACTCTGTAAATAGTGAATCAGAACAAGTACGACTGGCACGGTGGCATTCTTGGTAGAGTAAATGGAAACGATTGAAGTGAAGTGAAGTAGAGTAAAGTGAAGTTAAAGAAAGAGGTACGCAAGCAGAGTAGAAGAGAAGAGCAGTGAAGTTGGGAAAAGGGTGCATGAATAAAGTAGAACAAGAAAAGGGTGGAACTATCCCCTTCTGTAACCCACTTCTGCAGAACAGTCTGTAATGATGTGTATTATGATCAAGGGAAGAGACACAAGGTGTATGGACAAAGCTTTAAATAATGAGAATTCGTTATATTCACTTTTTATGGAAAATACTCACGTGGTGATGTTTAACTTCATTGGGCATTAATGTTGTTAGACTTTTCCGGCGAAGATAGAGTGCTTTTTGTCGCATAGAGAGATTTCGTATCAGAGCTATGACATGTATGCTGTGGTTGGAATTGAGGATGTATCGAAAAATATCTAGTGTACTGATTGTTGATTGATTGAGAAAGCGAGCGGAGGAGGGGAGAGGGATGTAAGAAACAGAATACTCCCTAATAGTGATGCTTTTTAGCGTGAGCTTCGTCCACGCCAAGAGATACGAATAGCTTCAAAAGGTCATGCACGTGACATTTATTGGTATTCCTTAAGACTTACTTCATCTCGATTTTTCCTCTGCTTGATTCTTCGTCTACGACTTGTTTCGTTACGCAGCACCAAGTTGATCAAAGATATAGAGCCTCTCTACGTCTCAATCTATCGGTGTACATAGCCTTTAAGCAGTAGACTTTACCCACTGTTGTCCTCGTGGATTGGGCTTTCCTCAGAAAAGAAATCCACAAGTCTGTTCTTGGTGTATATCTTGAACCTGACACTCTCTACACAAGCTAGATTGAGTACTTAGTCTCGCTTGGCCCGGATTGCGGATCTGGACTCGTTGAGTATTTCTCCTGGGTTGCGTATCTCCGCCTAGATTGAGTCTTGAGACTTCGCTAATCACCTCAACCACATCTTCTTTCAACACTTCAGACTTTCAACTCCGAGTCTGTTCCTCCACCTCCAACTCTGAGTCTATTCCAACTCGATACTTCCGCTCCCTAGAAGGCACGAAGTATTTCATCTGAGTTGACGCTTCAGACTCTTCACCTCACTTTCGAGTCTATTCCAACTTGATACTTCCGCTCCCTAGAAGGCCAGAAGTGTACTCAAAATCTATCAAGATGCCAAAGCAAGGAAAGACTGCTGCTCCAGAGCGCAAGCCCTACAGCAAACCCACCGAAAAGCAGAATACTCGAAGCAGGGCTGAAATGAACGAACAGCGTTATAAAAACGCTATTAGCCCTGATCCTATCGGCCGAGATCAGCCTTTTATACGAAAAGATGGTGTATACGCCCAGGCTTTTCCCTGTGCGGTAATCACTTCAGATGCACAATCTGCTAAACTCTTTTGCGGGCTTCGATGCAAATATGGTTTTTTCTCGCAGAACCCAACAATCAGGCTGACAGAGAACATCAAAGAGGATGCTGCCAAAGCATATACCCTCGCAATTGGAGCAGAGCACGTCCGTACGGAAGGCATGAGCGAGATAATCCGCCATCTTACTGTCGAAAATCTCTCTCAAGGTAGCCTTAATACCCTTGGCCTTTCACACTTGCCATCTGAAGAGCTCAAACAGATTTTGGCCGTATTTGGGAAACCCGCCGTCGATATACTACAGTTTTCGACTAAACAAGTACCTAAGAATCCGCTGACCATTTTGAGTCCCAAAGGATATAAGCTTCCTGACTCTAGTCAATTCCGTGTCTTGCTTGAGCATCTTCAACAAGGAGTTTCTGTTACACTGCTCCGGCCAGCAAATGTTGACTTGCGGGATGTAACCGATAAGGTCTGGTTACATCGGATCTCAGCAGTCTTTGAGCATGGTATTTTCCCCAATTTCCGACCATTCGAAGCGATCATGTTACCACATCCTAAAGAACCTGGTCTTATGGTGGAGAAATCTATGCTTGAGGCATACAGAGATGGTGATAGAGAAATCCCTAGGCTTCCTTGGCTCGAGATGCCATTAACGGAGGATACACAAGATCAGGATGATAATGGCATAACTCGATATGGTAGTATTTTATGCCTTCCGTCTTTCACCTCTCCGGATGAGTATAGGGTCACGATGACGCTTGCCTTATTGAAGGACTTTTATTATCAGAAGGAAATCTTGAATAAAGTCTTTAATGAGGCACAGATCCATAATGCCTATATCGAAACGATCCCGGGCCGTTATGGATGGCACTTCTATGTGTCATTGAACAACGTTGAAGGAATTAGTCTCCCCAAGATTCCGTTAGACACAACCTTCTCCGTTAAAACCCTCACAAATGACGTGCTTTCCGCCAAGTATACTATGCACGTCACAGATATCAAAGCAAGAAGGACAGCATTCGTCCTTGAATTTTATCCTAACAAGGACACTGATATCAGATTAGTGGATAAGCAAAACACTAAAGTTGTTCTTGAAATGGAAATAAACTCGGAGCCCATGAGACGAGTTTTTAACGGTATTCGTGATATCTCAAATACCCCGGTTACGAATACCATTATGCAAATGATCTTGGGGCATAATCTGGAGAAATGCCCAGAAAAGCAGCCGTTGATTACACGAATCAATCAACTAGCACTTCCTGAACTAGAGGATTTGCTACAGTATATCAGCAGCAAGAGTATGAACCCCCAGCAATGGCTGGGCTTTGACAGCGCTTTCAACTCTACACATGGCTGTGCATTTCTCCTTGGCCCTCCAGGTACCGGAAAGTCCCACGTCATTAGCAATGTGGCTGTCATTGCTAATGCTATAAATACGCCGGTTGTAATCTGTGCGCCTTCCCGAGCAGCAATCAAGGCGGTCACCAAGAAAATTGTCGCTGCAATTGGACAACTGGGCCCAATCGCCAAGTCCAAAATCAGATTCACAATATTGCCAACGAAGAAAGAATCTGAACAGATGGCTTTGGAGTACTTCCATCAACGTCAGCCATCTCCCAGGTGGTCTAATCCAGATGACGTTAGTCTTCTGCCATTCCAAACGTTCGTCAAATCAGCTGAAGAAGCCGAGGCAACCTGGAGATCGAACGTTGAGAACGAGCAGAAAGCAATTGCCAAATGGAAGGCTAATCTTGCCGCAATGCGAGATCACAAGAAGATCCTTTCGGGCAAAGACTGGAGACCTTGGTGGAATAAACTGTGGGACCGCCGTCGTAAAGTCTTGGATCAGGCAACAATGTTGGCCTCTACTTGCAATAACCTGGGAGGCCTCGCAGAGCTAGCAACCGACTTTCTCGATCGCATTATGACTGGTTTGATCATAGTGGATGAGGCCGCCTTTGATAACGAATACAGCCTTTGCATCCCTCTGTCACTTCGCTCTCAGATGTCATTGATAGTCGGCGATCACTACCAGCTCCAACCCGTTGTCGCATCTAAGGGTTTCCAGGAGTTCTCTGAGCAGTGTCAGATGTCTCTGTTCCAAAGATGCGTCGACTATCAAGATGTCGAAGTGAATCGCCTTCAAATCACATACCGATTCCCGCGACATCTGGCTGATATCCCTGGCGTCTTGAGCGGATATAACGGCCTCGTAACTCAAAAGTCGAGAGTGCATGACAACGATCCAGCCTGGCAATTATTTGAGACGTGGTTCCAGGAAAGCCGATACGCACCTCTTCGACGCAGCCCATTCAAGCGAACTATTACCGGGCTGGCACGAAACGAGTTCGATCGCCTCCGTCAATCAAGCAGACGTCTGCTATTCAATGTTCGGGGAAGATCCGGCAGAGCTCCAGGATCTATGTCCACGGTCAATTTTGCCAATATCAATGCTATCTGCAATTTTGTTGGCCATGTGCAGGAAGCATTGCAGCCTGAGTTCCTTCAACATATCACAATTCTGGTGCCATTTGCGGCCCAATTGGAGGAGTTGACCGCAGTTCTAGAGATCCGGCAGTTAGACGTCCAGGCAAGCACATTCGACAGCTTCCAAGGAGATGAGAACGACTTCATCATTCTGGACTTGACACCGGCCAACTGGAATGACGCTGCTTTCATCGGCTTCCTCAGCAACTGGAACCGTCTAAATGTCGCAATCACCCGCGCCAGACAAGGTCTATACATGTTCGGAAACCTTGACCTCTGGAGGACAAGAATCGCCAAAGTCCCTAAGCAGTTCGCCTTAATGCTTATGGATATTGTGGACAGAGGCGACGTGATTGAACTCGAGAAGCTGGATGAAGCCTGCCATCGGTTACCGGCTGACCGCGCGGAATTGATTGGTACCTTGCCTGGGAACTGGACTTACGTGAGCCCAGATTCACAAGAACGCAAGCCAACCGGTGAGGCATTGCCCATCCGCGGTATCAATGATGCCGAAACTTTATCGGCACCTGATCATAAGCTCATCCAAGAGCTTGATAAATTGCGTATCCAGGCTGCTCAGGGACGCAAAGAGGCTGCTGAAAGCAGGATCTCCGAGTCTAAGTTCAAGGAGGCGTTGACCAAAAGGGTTCGTGAAGTAAGAAAAGAGGAGGTTGAGAAAGACGACGAATTCGACATCGACATCAACATCGACACTACCATGACCGATGTAACCGATTAAGATGATCACCTCAACACTGTTCCGACCCTTGACTCTCTAACAGGCCTGGTGAATCAGTTAGCATATCGTTGAGATTGGCTCCCATGAGATAGCAAGTGCACATCGAGTACACCCGGATAAAGATCTTGGCGACTACTAAAAATAGATTACGCGACGTCACCTAAAGAACATCTGGCGCTAACAAAATAAATGCCGTTGTATAACGAGAGCTGTGAAGAAAATAACAGCTATAGAAGGAGGAAATCCTGGATCAGAAAGGCCGTGAAGAAAATAACGGTCTTTGAGGGAGGATGGCATGCTCGGATAAACTGTGAAGAAAATAACAGCTTTGAGAGGGCAGCCTTTAGCATATCTGTTACACATAAATAAAACAAATTCTTGCTCTTGATCTAGGAAACCTGTGATTGAATTGTGTGAACAGAATCAATAATGTTTGTACGGTTGACTGAACGCCCGCTAAGCCAGAAACATTGATCTTTAAACTTCATTTATAGCCAAAGCTCAAGGCACTCCATGATGAGGCCAGAAACGACCTCAACACAATCACCCCCAATAATAAGAATGTACTACAATGAAGAGTATTAAGCGCTTGGACAACGTATAATAAGATTAAGTTATGCGATAACTATAAACACTGTACTATGTTAACCCTAGCCGCAAAGATAAGAAGCTTGAGCCTTGTTTGTATACTCCTCCCTACGTTTTCCATCATCTCTCTAGTACCAAAAGGCTGTGATCCATCCAGACTTGCGAAAGTCATAGAACCCCTTTCGCTAGCCTCAAGCGTACACGTACTGAGAAATATCTTATCTTCTAAGAGTCAAGCTCATCAAACGTAAAGGCTATGTGACTAATGACGATGGTAAAGAGTTTTATCCATATGGTAGTTTCCTTATGGTACTGCAGAAGTTTGTCAAGCCTAGTGTGGAGAGATTGATAATCCGACCTTTCTCCCAGAAGAGTGACTAAAGGGAGATCGCAGTCATCTCGAAGAATATATTCAAAGTACTTCTGAACAGTACCATGATGCTGTCCTGAACCAGCAATAGATCAACTGACTTGCACGAAGCTTATCAGAACCCAGATATAAAGGGGTATAAGCAGCCAGTTCAACTGGAGTTCTCATTTTGTTCTGAGAACGCTTGAGTCACAACTCTCAAGCCAACCAATTAAGCTAGGTTAATCATGACAATCGAAGCTACAGATTCATCACGGTCGGTTGTGGTGCTGAAATTTGATATGATCCACTCCTTGAGTTCAGGATTTTTGACGTTCTCTTGGATGAAAGTAATTATTGTCGCAGCGGATTTACTTATCTCGACAGATCTAATTGAGAAAGGGTTAATATCAACCACTGGCGCCTTCTTCTATATGTGTGTAACGAACCGTGAACGCAGAATTTCTGCCTTGCCACTCACGAAGAAGTTGAATTGCGTGAGGATGGTAAGCCGGACATCATCAGGGCGAAGGGTGAGATAGAGGTCCTGGTTGAAGGCGCGAATGATGCCGTCTACGAAGCCATTTGTATACGGGACGATTATTTCGCCATTTCCGTCGAGATCTGAGAACAAAGATTGGAGGATGGGGCGCGTCTCGGGGTCTACTCTTTTTGTATGTTGTTTGCCTGTACTCGGGGTTGGATCAGGCTGCAGATCTTCTTGCCAGCAAGGCTTCTGACGCGGTAACAGCGTCTCTGTTTTGGCCCGCCCTTTGAGGAGAAAGGTAAGTCGAATCGAGTCAATCTCGAAGTTATTGCAGGTAAGCAATATCAGCTTCATGACTTAATTACACTTATATCCTGGTTAATGCTTTTGATTTCCCCCCTCCCTGTCGGACAATTATTCCACGAAGGACGGAATGAAAATTTTCCATATCGGGTTAAAGTCTGCTGCCGTACCACCACACATATCCTCTCCCACTTCAAAAACTTCGTTTTGGCAGAAGCCCTACCGTCCCAGAGGAAGGGGAGAGCCATTAAGCAACCTGGTTGCTGTTGTTGGTTGGCAGGAGAGACCGTCCTTTTGCCAGTACGGGTACTGGGAGCCTACTACAGTCCTCCCAAGGTTTCCAGTCAGTGAAAACCGACAGGCCATTCCACGTTCTACTGGTAACACTCAATTTGGAAGCCGCCTCGTAAGCCACGTTGCCACTAACCCTTTCGGGCGTTTGGTGGGGTGCATACCGAGGCAATACGGACACTCCCATTTTCTGATCCCAAGACAGACGTGCCTTTTCGGTTCTCCTACTGGGCATCTTCCCAAGCTATCCTAACACCCCGCACGGGGGGGTTTGCTGAAATCAACTTTCTTTTCCCGCCTCGCTTCTTTGGTGCTTCCTCACTCTGGGCTGCTCCTCTGGTGACTGACCTATTATCATTCTGCAAATAAACGATTGTTTATATCGATACAGTTGAGTATATTGGTGTTGTGCATACTCTAGGTCGTAAGCTTCTAAAGAAGCCTTCTCGCCTTGGACAGTGGCGACTTGGGGATTTCGTCAGCTTTTTGGTATAATTCAAGGTTCCTTGTCGAATAGTATATTACAGTCCGTGATACCCACTGCATCCATCCTCTTCAGGACTTTGTAAGTTTGCTCACATAGTCGCCTAGCAACTTGCGTCTTTATGAAGTCTTCTCGACTCCACTTTGCGCTATCAACGCGCGGCTCCCAAAGCCATTTCATGCTGGGCCGTCTACATTAAGTATTAGCATATATCTTATTATCAAATGGATAATACGTCGGCGAAAGTGGAGAGATGAGAATAACGTACCAATTTATATCTCGTCAGTTCACTTTCACACCGCTAGGAGTGAATGAAGTTAAGCGATATGAAAGTGAACTGACAAGATATAATGCCTCCGTTTTGATGACGAAAGGCCAATACACTCTCGTTTGACGTATTAGGATACGCCGAGAGAAGCGCATCTAGAATTTTATGCCTCGAGCATGCCGCAGCTCTGACACACATTCTAGCAGGAACTATTGTCATATTCCTGAACGAAGTCCTCTGGAATAGTAAGAATAATGACCTTGACTTTGTTTTAGATTAGTCATAACACTCCAGTCAGGCTGTTTCTCCCACTCTAGGAGCTTCCCGGTGTCAGCTGCCGCTTTCTTAGGGTTAGACTTGGATGTTGTCTTCCGCAGTCTCTTGATTCTGCCCTCAAGCTTGGAAATAACTCCTTATGTGTGTCAATGCTCTGTAACGATATAGCTTTCTTGTCGGGATCATTGGAATTACTTCCATTGCGCTTGATGCGAAATCAAGATAGGAGAGACATCGGGAAGAATTGCTCGTGGTATTGTTTATTAAATTAGGACAGGCGACTATCGCACGTTTATTATGACGAACGTGGTTATCGTGGAATTGGATTGAGACATCAGTGGGTAAGAAAGGTCGTCATTGCTTTTCTTGCTTGTTTGTGACTGAGCTTTCAAACTTCCTCTTGGAGGAATCACTAGCAACCATTTGAACATTGAAACTCTCCGTCCAACAAGTAGCCCTCCGAGCAAACAGAGCTATACTGGACATGTTCTGACCAGAGCTCTGACAGATAGAGCGCATATACAGTGTTTCTCAGCTCATCTTTATAACACTCTAGAGTATTTATCACGATATCACAGTTTGACTCTGACGGTAAAGTATAAATGTTTTCTCTCCGATGACCAAAGTTGCAGCTCGCAACTGGGCGGTGCTATCGTTGTCGTTTTTGCCCACCGTCAAGGTATGTTTAGGATACGCCGAAAGAGACTCTGTTTATCCATATCGCCGAAAGAACTGGCTTGTGCTGGGTAACAGTATCTATTATGTGATAAAGAATAGTTGAGAAACAATGTGCAAGGTGCAATAAGAAAGACCTGGCTGTAGAATTTGCAAACAGTGAATTAGAGCAAGCACAATCGATATGCAATAGTATCCATGGTAAAGTAAGTTTTTGAAAGCACGGACCGTCTGACTCTCAGCCTTGTACAAGGTTCATGAAACTTATATAAGAGAATCCGATCTCTTCTGTTCGCCAGACCCAGCTCCTTGGAAATCACCCTTTAAGATGGGTTTCTTGACCTGATCTGTATTAATATCAAAGCTTCTAGTCCTTGAAGGCTAACACAATTGATAAAACCGTGAGTCTGCAGATGATTGATGGTGTCTCTAACCACTTTTGTTGCCAGTTCAACTCGTTGCTTCCCATCGCCCTGACTCGGCTTCGAAATGACAGTCCCGCAAGGTTCCCTAGTTTGGCGTTGACATTGAGCTTGCGTACCACCTCACACGTCCTCTCCTCATTTCAAGTTACCTGGGGTACTGCAGTGCACTGGCTGCGATGTGGGACTGGTTACCCTTAGGAAAGAGGCTATGCCGGAAGACCCTAGAAATCTGATGTAGCCATACTTTGTCGGTATGTGCGCATTTTTTTGTGGTCAGTTCAACTCGTTGCCTCTCGTCCAGCCCTGACTCGGCTTTCGAAATGACAGTCCCGCAAGGTGACTGGTTGCCTCTAAGTAAACAGCTCTGCTTTCATTCCTTTTCTGTTGTAAGAAGATCCATGGTGGTACTACCGGCTGTGCTTTTCGTACTTGAAATCTCCGAGACGTGCACCATGTAGCTTGAGGTTAAGCCTAGCAAGAGTCTCTGCATACTGGCGAAAGACGCTTACGCGCTGGACGGTCACAGCTCGACGTCTGAGATGCAATCAGCTTTGATTTTGCAGGAGAACTTATCGAATTGACCCAGAAATATTATGCTTGTGGTCTGTTGTTGTAGGAGTGGATTGGAGTGGATTCTTCAAGATTTGAATGGGATGGGTAGTAAGACGAAGTTGAGCTGGCAGAGTGAATTCTTCAAGATTTGAATAGGATATGTGGCAGTAGGAGGTTGAGCTGGCGGAGTGAATAAGCTCTAAGTAGTGGCTTTAAGAGTACGATTCTGCGAAGAAGATACAGCCAATTAGTGAAAAGGATTAGTGTACGTGAATATAGGCTTTAGGGCCTCGTCCTTTGGCTGTGGTTCTGGTGCTGCTGCTGCTGTGGAGCAAATGGACTCGGAGCAGTAGCTTTGTGAGCACAGTTCCGTGGAGAGGATCAATCTTGTATGTGAAAGAAGACGGTCGTACTTTTCGAGCAACGAGAGAGACGGAAACTTTCTTCGTGGCTTGACGAGAGATAATTTTGGTACTAGAGCGTGTACCAAAAAGTGTTTTTATTTATAGAATAACGACCGCGAAAGCCAAATATGATCTTATGGCGTGCTGAAGTATATCATAGATCATAGTGAAAAGGATAATGTTAAAGTCGATTCCTGCAAAGGTAAAATCTTCTCGGTTTAATTTTCAAAGCCGCGTAGAGAATGAGGCTACTTCATTGTTCCTTTGTTCTCTTTATAAAGTGAGAACTGAAGATATTCCTCGCTGAGCTCTTGCCAACCACGTTTTCTTTCTGTTTGATTTCTGCTGAGCTGCATACTTCCTGTAAATTCCATCTGAGGACCTTCGAGTTATGTTCGAGTGATTTTATATGATATAGTGAAGAAAGGAGAGTAGATTCGAGATCGCAACTGGGCGGTATTGGCTCCCAAGACAGGGCTGTCATTGCTTTTCTTGTACACCGTCGAAATGCATTATGACATAGTGACAAATACTTGTTATGTGATGACGAATAGCAGCCGAGAGATACCGTACAAGGTAAAATTGCGAAGATTGAGCTGTATTGAATTGGAGTGGGTTTGTTTCATCATTGAGCTAAGTGTATTGACCTAAGCGGTATCAGGAATAAGGACAAACTTTTCGCCAAGTATTGTATCCCAGATGTCAATAAGTGAGATCCAGAGATCATTGTCCAGTGTCTGTGACTTTGCATTTCGATCCTGTCTCTGTCGAGCGCGGGTGTTTGATGATGACTAAGGTAGATATTATTGTTCTAGGTTGCTGTTGTCGATAGAGCTGTTATCGCCTTGTCTTTCCCATATGTATTCTGGAGTTCTCTACCATGATAGGGATAGTATGACCTTTTGTAGGATCCGCTGTCGATGAATGGATAGCAGAGTCGAAACTTCTTGCAGCTGATACACGGAACCCATATCTAGTCCACTTGAAGCTATAATAGTCGACGTATTGTTATTCAGCTTCTTCAAAAATATATATATATATGAAACTGAGGTTGATGAAGTTGGCTTGTGGTTATGGTTGTGATGTTGAGAGCAGGATTGGTGATAAGGCATGGGTGAAGACCTTGATTGCCGTTAGCGGCCAGTTAGTCGTGAAAGAACCACGGCGCTTAAATGTGCTCTGGAGTTGCTTATTATTGATTCTAGGCAGGCCACGCTTTATTCGTCTTGATATTCTCGGTAGAGTAGGTGTGAAAGCCTAGTCAGTGGCAAAGTATAAGCTTTTCTCTCCGATGATTAAAACAGAATGGTTGTGTGGCACCCACTTCCGATTAAATGGAAATAGGAAGTGCCTATATGGTGACGGATAAGGAAGGCATGTGGTAGTACGATCAACGCGTCTGGTTGTCTTGTTAACAAGTTTTAGCGTAACGGAAAGTTGCTGGCTCGTAAGACGGCGCTCGCAAGGGTGAAATATCTCTCGCATGCAACGTGAAGATTCAGCCCAATCGTGCCTACAACGAATAAAGATTGTGAGTGTATCAACCTAGTGTACTGACGGTTGAATCGACTCAAAGGGTGGAAGGGAGAGGTGCTTGAAGCATCCAGTCAACCTCTTTATAGATCTTGTTGCCTCAATTCGCCCTAGCCTCGACGTTTTCTGCGTCAATATGGTCCATGAAAGGAGTAAGACCTAATCATGTGAAGATTCGATGAAAATTACTCGCTCATGGTCAACAACGACCTGTTGTCTCCTGGTCTCCTCGCATTGAAACTCGTACTCCATTAATCTCTTCAGTGGGTCGTCTTTGGACTAAAACTTGAATTCAGCAGCCGGTTTACTTAGACCTCTTCTGCGAAAGGAGTCAGCATACTTTCCAATAGGTTACCTTGCATTGCTCACCGGATGTAAAGCGATTGTTTTACTGCTGCCTCAAACTCCTCGAAATCCGTACATCCCAGTTTCTCATCGTTCCATGAATAAAAATGTCATTAAGCTCGAATCTCGTGTTTGTTCCAAGGTTTACTCCAATCGTAAAAATATTCTAACTGGCCTTAAAGCTTTCTGCACCAATCTAATGATAAAAGAAGCGCAAGCTGATTTCGTGTCCACAAATTGTGACTTGTGTACTAGGAAGGCCCGTTGTGCACAAACGAGTTGCCACGGTGATACTTAGCCGAACATGGCTTTGCAGATTAATGCTATCTGCTCTTATTGCATGGTATCGCTATATTGAGATAACTTTCTCTTCCCATGGGAACACCCACTGGCCAGAAAGTAAGCAAATCTCTAAGAAGAGGACGCTAATAGTCACTATCTATGTCCCCTGTCTTTAATTTGTCGATACAGTCGAGACATAGCCCGTCGAAGTTACTGGCCACCTTCTGGATTGCCTCGTGGATACTCTCTTCAACATGCGATTCCGAACACTGATGGTGTCCTATATCTGAAGCGCCCCCATGAGAGCTCGGGTCTATCGCTGTAGTGAGAGATAACCTCATGTCACCAGATCTATATATCTCAGTTTCTGGTTGCACTATGAACAAGTCCGTCGTCAAATCTGTGTCAACGACGAGTATGGCTGATAGGTGTGGTAACATTATTACCAAAGAATAGATGCCTCTCTGGGATGGTAGGTTGGCTTTAGCTGGACGAGAACCTGCCAACCAAAGAATAATTAAAGTCTCAGGCAAAGAGACCGTCGTTAAGACTCGGGGGTTGTGCTAAGCCTCCATCAATCGGCGTCTCCATGACATGGCTTTCGATAAAATCGATAATTCAGTTAGTCTGGTCGGCGTGTGATATATCCAGATCCTCGAAAGAGTTTAATCAAAGGCGGTTCTTGAAACATAAACTAGGCACTCCAAGAAGATGTGCAAGGTCCAGTACCGCCAAGGAAAGAATAATCGATTGGCTAGTCAGAGCTAGACATTTTAGCGCCAAGTTGGACGTCTTAACATTGCACTGGAAATCAATCTGAACCTACAATATTATCTGGTCCTATTATACATCCATCTGATGGACACATTTTCGTCAAGAAAGAAGACTTGCCTATCAATATTATCGACAATATGTAACAGCTTAGTGCAACAACACCGTGAGAGCTGTGCTCTTGAAATATTGTATCCACACTCTGCCAGTCCTAACATTTAGAGTAGAGATTGACTGTCTGTATGCACAAATGCATTCTGAGCAGGACCGCGGTATGTGACTCAACACAGTTGTATTCGAGGTGGAGTAATCCAAATCAAGGTCCGAGACTGCACATTTGGAATAGTGTTCACCGTCAGCTGGTAGAAACTGCCAATTATATTGGAACTCCCTAATCATTCAATAGTACCTTCGATATTCTAGCTAGCCAGGTCAGTGATTCGTTAGTCGTTGAAGACAAGCCGCCCTGACTGAGTTATTCTTGGAGAGACACAGCATACTTATTACCGTTTTGAGGTCGTGTTTCGGGTTGGCTTGCAGATATGGCTTGCTGGCGGTAGGGGCGGCTTGTGAAGTCATCCTGGTAACTCAATGCTTGAGTCAACAATATGTTTCTGTTATGATAATAGTACTCACGGACTAATGGTAAGTCTCCGTTTAGTACGAAAACCATTTATACTAAATGGATCTCTCATCTTTCTATAAATACATATTTGTATTCATCTCTCACTTTCTTTTCGATCATCGTGCGGTTAGTGTGAATTCACGGTGAGTTGAAAGCGTAAATATGCCGCACCTTTGCTTTATTTTCTTTTATATACACATACGTATATAAAATCCTCTCTAAAGTATTATGTAACGGCATCCCATATTGTCTCTTATAAGTATAATCTTCATCGGTTCCTTCTGTGTCGTTACCTAGGAGAGAGCATGATAACGGGGTGGATAGAGCCCTTTCGGCCGATAGATACTGTCAGTATCTATTTGAACGTCGGTAGGATCTTAAATTTTTAACAATCATATTTTGCTCCTACCAACCTCTTCTATTAGCAATACATTCAATGTGACAGGGTATCAATAGGAAAGTGTCTCGTTCAAGATATACACCAAGAACAGAATGTCAAGGTCTATGAGTGATCTATTCCGGGAACATTGAGAGTAGATGATTGAACATCTATGCCGGGAACATTGAGAGTAGATGATTGAACATCTATGCCGGGAACATTGAGAGTAGATGATTGAACATCTATTCCGGGAACATTGAGAGTAGATGATTGAACATCTATTCCGGGAACATTGAGAGTAGATGATTGAACATCTATTCGAGGGACATTGAAAGTAGATAGGTCATTGGACATCTTGCATGGAGGCCGCCGGCGGGGGCCGAGCACGTGCTAGAATTTTGGCTCCCACAAACCTCTCGTTTCTTTCTTTTTTTACTCTTCAGACACAATTAAGGAATTAATTTGTCTCATAGTCTGTTCTTGGTGTATATCTTGAACCTGACATTTTCCCACTATTAGATTGCGTATCTCTGACGTGGATTGAGTATTACTGCGTGTTGAACCTGGATTGAGCATCGAATCTAGGTTGCGTATCAGACATAGGTCGAGTAGCAAATCTAGACTGCGTATCACATCTAGATTGTGAATTACGGTGAGTGTTACTTGAGGTAGGTAGATTGCGTATCACATCTAGATTGTGAATTACGGTGAGTGCTACTTGAGGTAGGTAGATTGCGTACATAAAGCGCATTCAATATTTAAAGATGGAGAATCAAGAGAGTGGCCCTACTACGAATGTAGGCAAGGTAAGCTGCTATCCATTCTAGTATATTTTACTTCAACTAACACTCGTATAGCAAAAGAAGGTGAGACAGGGCCATATACACAAAGTTGACGGTGTGGAGTATCTCTTAAAACGGGGCAAGGATGCTGCTCATAGAAAATACCTAAGGGAGGAGCTAGAAAGAAGATTGGCAAAAGGTCTACGATATGACAACTTACTTTCAATCAAAGCCCAACCGCAACCACCATGCAGCCAGGGACCGTCATCAGCTCCCCGTTCGCGGTCGCCTCGCCAAAGCTCAGAGCATTCATACCGGCCAAGTCAATACCGTCAAGAGCACGGACACCGCCAGGACGGAGAGGAGAATCGCAGGTATGAAGAATACCGAGAGCAGAAGCGGCCTCGAGACGAACAATATGAACGTTGCCGCCCGCAGGACTACCACCGAGATGAATATGCTCACAGATATTCATCTCCTCGTCAATACCCGCTGCGAGATGAGCAATATGACTCATATTCTCGTCCTCGACATTCATGGCCGCGAGAAGGGCCCCGCCAAGATGACGGATACTATTCACAAAGGCGTCCCTATTATCAAGATGATTGGCCCAGTCCACAACAATACTCACGACAGGACTACGGCCGATACTACAATGAGTGCAACCGCCGGGATACCAGGCGTGATATTCCCACGAGGCCTCAAGGAAGGACTTCTACAACTAATAGCGGTCTACCAACCGCTAAAACGGTATCCACAGTTGATGCCGATAAACATATAATAGACAATGCGTATCAGCTAGCTAATGAAGCCACGCATGAACCCTCCTCACCTTCCTCACCTCCACATGAGACTCATACTACACATGAGATCAACCCTGAACCTGCTATTGATAATGAGTCTGCTGATGCTTCTGCAGGTAACGAGTCCGATCCCGCTATGATAAATGAAGTCTCGAACGAACCCGCCACTGAGACCATGCCCGCTCCAGAAGAGGCAGTTGAATCAAGCCACGAGACGGACGTGATAGCACCTATTGAGCTGGAGGACGAACCGATAATTACAGCAATAGAAGAGCTCACGCGAGTCCCAGCGCCGGAGACAAGTGCCAATTCAACCTGCCCCTCTCCCTCCTCCCCCCATGGAATTGAAATCGAGACTGACATACCAAGCAGCTCTCAAGATAATACAGTAGAAAGCATCAAGGTCTATGACAGTGATCTCACAGACAAAGAATGGGTCACATCGATGTTGCCTACTGTAGAGCACGTCATTGAACTAATGACGGGAGACTGCACCTGGCTCGATGACGATACGCTTCGGGCAATCTTGTGTATGATGATAGAACACTCAGGTCATCACCTCGTTGAGCCAGAATTAAGAGATATTGGCATAGCTGGGGCACTTTGTTCCCCCCACTTCCTTCATTTTAATCCCAAGGAGCGGGCCACATGCTTAATACCCGCATTAAAAGCAGGTCAAAGGACGCTGATAGCTTTACATGTAGGCGGCAATCACTGGCAACTGGTGGACTTTGAGAGACGGAGCGGGCTGGTCACGGTCTTTGATAGTATGGCTGGATTAAGCGACACAGAGGCAGCCACCAACCTGATGAGCGCCCTCAGCAATGCATTCAACTTGGGCTGGACAGGGACAATCAACCTCCTCCAGTTTGGACCATCCGATGGGTGGAGTTGCGGATATGCTATTGTCAAGGTCATTGACTCGTACCTTAGAGACGGTAGAGCTCCAGACTACTTTTCCGATCCAGAGGGATACCGATCTGAGCTGCTGCCGGAAGTCACAAATTGGCTCCTTCGGAGGACAATGCCCGGAGATGTAGACAACAGCCTCCCAGTTCTCCTCAAAGATATGCCAGAAGTCAGCAGAGATACAAATGGCAATTTGAGCATTGACACCAGCTCTGAAAGCGATTCGCAGTCTGAGAATGGCACCGAATCCTCCTCCGAGTCCGATCTTGATTCTGAATTTGATTCAGATTCAGAGTCTGAACATGAGCAGAATCCTGACTATCATCAGGATATAGAGCAAGAGTATACTGGAGGAAAGATTTTGCCCGGGATTAACCATCTCAGGGTCGTCTCAAAAGCTGCTCGGAAACAATTTGATAAAGAGCATGCTAGGCTCGCATATGGCAAAATGACTCGCGGCGAATATTCCAAACTAGCTTTCGATGGGCATGCAAGAGAACGGATGTGCAAATGGGCCTGGAAACGATTGAGTCTCTGGATTGACAACCCTGAAGAGGAGTATGGTCTACAGGCCGTAAACAAGGACCAAACAAATCTCTCCGACCTGAGTAATAGGTGCCTGACCTCATATGAGTGCAAGCGGATCCAGAGGGGAAGAAGATGCAAGCCTCCCAAGCATCCCTATTGTAAAACCCATATGCTTCGAAAGATAATGCTGGCCTCTGGTAGACTCACTCCCTGGGAATGGGAAAAGATGGTCATTGGTTTGTGCCTTCATACAGTCAAAGATAAATGCCAATGCTAATATAATTAGAAAACCTGGAAGTATCTCACCTGTGCAACCATGGGAAATCAGGCTGCTGTAACCCACGCCATTTGGTCCTTGAGCATGCTTCCAAGAACAATAACCGCGGGCGTTGCTTCAATAAGAGCAAGAGTATACAGGGAAGCACCTGCAAAGTACACAAGCCACATCCTTGCCTATTGCAGCATCATGACACGGACTGGAAATCGTTCGTAGATGAAATGGTAAGCAGTGTCACAAATATTTGGGACTATGTTAATAATATAAAATAGTATAATGATGTTGCAAAAACTGTGCTACAACAGAAGTGGAATAACTACCGTCCTCGCTCCCTAATATGCCCTTACTGTCCTCAACACTGTGCTGACAAGTTGAAACTTACTCAACATATTGGCAGCCACATAGAGCATAACCAAGGTGGTGATTTGCTGCAGCCAGCGGCACTTCTCAAGAGCTTGTCTGCAGAGAGCGGTCCCTATGGTTGCCCGAGCTGTGGCAAAGTATTTCCGTCCACGTCCCGCTTGACCCGTCACATAAGAACACATACCGGGCAGAAACCATATAGCTGTCCTCATTGCGATAAAGCTTTTGGCGTAAAACATGACCTCACAAGACATATCAGAATACATACCGGAGAGAGTTCATATAGCTGTCCCCATTGCGATAAAAGTTTTACTCGAAAGGAACATCTCACAGTACATATAAGAGGGCACACAGGGGAGAAACCATATAGCTGTCCCCATTGCAATCGAACTTTTGCTCGTAATGATGACCTCACAAGACATATCAGAATACATACCGGAGAGAGTTCATATAGCTGTCCCCATTGCGATAAAAGTTTTACTCGAAAGGTACATCTCACAATACATATAAGAGGGCACACAGGGGAGAAACCATATAGCTGTCCCCATTGCGATAAAACCTTTACTCGAAATCACCATCTTACAAGACATATGCTAATACATACCGGAGAGAGCTCATATAGCTGTCCCCATTGCGATAAAAGATTTACTCGAAAAGAGTATCTCACAGAACATATAAGAGTGCACACAGGGGAGAAACCATATAGCTGTCCTCATTGCGATAGAGCTTTTAGCCAAAAATTCAGTCTTACAAGACATATGTTAACACATGCTTGAGAGAAGCCATATATAACTAAATATAAAGATAAAAGTAACTATTCATATGAGATTTTAGAAAAAAATTACCCGTGACAAAATGAAATAAACCCACTGGATTCATCGTCGAACCTCCCTTCAAGGTTAAAGCTAAAACACCATGCTTGCGTGTGCACGGCAAGTCCTTTGCTGGGGAGTGGGTGCCGGGTGAGGAGAGTACAGTAGTCATGAAGACATGACTCCAGCTGGCTTATGGCTGCTGATATCAGAATGGTCATGACGACAGCATATTGGACGTCGGCGAAGATGTGAGATGTGATGGATGAAGGTGGGTTAGAGGATGTTGATGATGACATCGCCGGGAATACTCGTAATGGCAATGCGCGCGGAACCAAGCGCCATTTTGCAGGGCTCACCTCCCATGCCCTGGACAGCAACCGAGTCAGTGTACCTCCGTATGGTTTCTCTGCTGAAAAAAAAGATACGATTACGCGATTAACTACTTCGGGCCTGACCTTGCGATGCTCGTCATGCTCGTCAACTTCTGGGCATCATGATTATTACCTTATCTCACTTCTTCAGCTGCCTTCGAGTAATGAATGCTCTAGTCGGAGACCCCGAATGCCGATACACCATCTCCACACTCGCCGCGCTCCAGCTGATGACGCACAAGCCCGCACACGAACCTCCCTTTTCCCGTCTTCTGCGGAGTCGCGGCCTTTTCCCAGGTTATTAAGCATCCCTCTAAGAGAGAAACAAGCTTGATAGGGAATGATCCAGGAACAAAACACGAGCAGTATGGGGTATACCGTAGCTTCGTCCTCAAATTATTATTGAATTTCCCTATCAAACGCCAAGAGCTACGTCGATATGAAGCAGGCATCAAAACTACCGTATTGTAACTACAACTATTTCCTGCATGAGTTTCTTCCCAATGGACCCGTCACATGCCAGGCTATCACGGACTATCATATCTGCTTAGAGTTGAATCAAAAGAATCCCAGTACTGTCATTAGTTACGCGCTTGGATCTTCATTGCGCACTGCTACTGTAGATCCATCCCCGTACTTTTGCAAATTGCCGACAGATAGCCGCGATTCGGGCGGCTCGTTCGGTCTAATGGATGTTTTAGATCTGGCTTCAGTATCAGATACATGATAATTCATAGGATAGGTCCCCGATGGATCAATTTCACTATCTTCCCCGTGAAGTCTGAGAATGCAGATTCTTCTCTGTGGTGAGATGGGGTTTGGCCCCTCTGTACTTTTCTTTTTTTTCTTTCTTCTCTATCTGCCCTACTAAATGCAGCGGGAAGGAGCAAGGTTTAGCACATGAGTCAAATTGTCCCCGGACAGCAATACCATGAAGATCAAAATCTCTCAAAAGGTATCAATCCCTATTCCAAAAGGTGGAGCAATTTCAATACTTCATACCTCTTAGTCCTTCTTTTCAGAATTTTCTTTTTCTTTGCATGAATCGTGGATCATGATTCATCCCTCACCGCTATCCATAACCCCAAGCCCTAAGCTTTATGTACAATAAAAAATCTTTTGTTATGTGCAAAGAGGGTCTCCACTGAAAACCAGGGCAAAAAGCAAGCTTATTAGGTTATGCATTAGAAACGGCAGAGATTGGGCTTCCAGAAACTTGCTAGAAATTTCCCCACAATAATGCGGAAATAAGGGGCTTTTGCTTTTTCTTTCTTTCTTTTCTTTTCCGAGGGGCAAAGTACTGTACCGTGGAACAATCTACTACTACTGTGCAGGACGATACTAAAAGTTCAAGCAAAAGAACAAACACTCTAGAAGCGTACCTCTGTACTGTGGCTCTTTTCGGCGTTTTCGGTCCTACCTGCATCGAATCTCTGTCTCTGCGTCGTCTGTTCGTGTGTCCGCATCGGGTGATACATGCGCCTGCCAGCTGGATGGGGGGACCCTCTTGTCTTTTCCTTGGTCTTTCCTGTGTACCGGTGAATCCGGGTGAAGTCGGAAGGCCCAGCTGAGACCTTTTGGTTTACCTTTTCCCCACAAGATCAATATCACGTGACGATACCGAGTCATTCCACGTGCCGGTCCCCTCTGGCCTCGAACGATGCCACTGCTCGCATGAATAAGCAACCTGGCTGCTCTCCACATCTCGTCCCCGTATTTTACACGGAAATAAATCGGAGGAGTGCGGGTATCACTGAGGAGTGTGGAGGGAGCAGTGCAGTACACGGTACACGGTATGTCTCAACACAGGAATGATCGTTACAGTGCCGGTACAGTACACTAACCAGACGAGTCGCAGGGGAGATCACTCCCTCCTCCAGAGGTGAGACATCGAGCAAGTACACGGCATTGCACTCCGGACGTGACCCATTGCGCCTGACAGTTTGTTGGTGAAGATGAAGCTCCGGTTGAACCCAAGCCCACGTGCATCCAGACTGTGTCCCTCCGCCACGCCTCAGCCCCAGCCCCATGTCGCATCCGGGGTTCGGGCTGATAAGAGGCGCATCTCCCGGCCCGCGCGAGCGTGGGGGGTGTGGTCTTGGGGGGAGGGGTTGATCTAGTAAATCAGCATGTGTGTGTATCCTTCGCAGTACGGAGTATGCAACGGTTCTGTGCGTACCGTTCTACCCCAATTACCCTATCGCCAAGCCAGCGATGTTTGAGGATAACCGTACAGTCTCTGAGTGAATCCTGCCCTATCTCCATCACGATCAGAGACATCTGTGCCGTGAACCGACAGTGGTTACGACCTCAAACACCCTCTTGGAGTCTCCTTTTGGGGTAGCGGCAGGGCACGGTGGATCCTCTCTCCGGTGCCGCAATCTTGAAGCTGCCATGTCCACCGTCTAATGGCGATGATAAGAGGCACGGGCATTCTTCAGTGGCGAGAAGAGAAAGGCTGATATTCGGGTAAAACAGAAAAGGGGTAGTGTATCAATTGCATCAAATTCCTGCTGGATTGTATCTTTTGAGACAAGACAATTTCTTCCTCAACGTATCGAGAGTCAATCAATCGTCCATTTCCTTTCTCTCCCCGCCGTCTGGCGTCCATACGGAGTATTCATGCCGACTCGCTTTCCCTTTGGACGTCGACCCGCTTCTAAGCGGTGGATGATAAGAATGTCGCAATACAGCCCAGTCCGGTGCAGTAGTAGCACAGTACACTTACCCTATTGCCTATGTGATTCTGCAGACCATCCAAATCGCTCATGTACCTCAACTCCAATGGCCTATGCATGCTCGTTAGAAGTGCCTCTGATATCGAATGCTTCACCGTACAATCCAGACAGAGCCCTCAAAGAGCGAATCACTCCTCATCGGCATCGTTCCCGAAGGAGGGGTACATACTGTGTAGACCTGTGTAAGTGCTATGCTTATCATATTTCCATTATGCATTTATGCGGAGATACGTGTTGAGTGGGGAGAGGAAGAAACAACGACGATCGATTGATGTGTGCCGAATATCCTAGCTGCTATTGTTATACTCTCTACGAAGTGAGGTAGTTGATTCCGCAAAGTTTTCCATTATTATGGTAACTGTTATTTCGGAAACTTTTTTTTAGAGTTCTGGGATAGAGAGAGAGACCCAGGGATAAACGACGACGCCAAGGTCGCTGCATCGAGGACCTGAATCGGTCGGGCCCGAGATGGCACCTACTTAAAACCCCCACTAGTGCGGGGCTTACACTGCTACTGTGCAGGCATTTTCACAGTGCTCTCAAAATTTTATGTCGATACTCCGTACTGGGATGAAACCCGAGGGTTTTGGCCTACCTACAAGTGTATTGTCCTCGGCGAGAAGCTTCTCCAAGAATCATTATTAAGCAACAAACCAGCACTCCAGGAAAGTGCAGCTTGACCGTAAATGCATAAAGGGGGGTACGGAGGTACGATATCTCAAACAACCACGCAATAAACATAACACCTGCCCTAATTATTCGCTCCCACTCCCACGCCCATCTGTAGCTGTACCTGTAGCCTCCTCCGTATGCACATATCATGTATATCTGGCGCCATCGTGAGGTTAATCTCGGACAGAGATTTATATTAAAATCGTGCAGCACGGACGGAAGATCCCAGATCTGGATGTCGGCACCAGCCGTTCTTAATCAAACGGGCATTGTCTATTGGGAGGTCTCCATTTTTTTGAGATTCCTCCGAGAAACCATTGTGTGAAAAGGTCCTCAACTTTCAATTGGATTCCCACGAAACAGGAACATCAGTCCGACCGAACTGTTACAGTTACAGTCACTGCGAACTATCCTGCTGTGAAATCCACTCCTGTGCACCTCGTGAAAGAAAAACCAGTTAGCCCCAGCAGCATTATTTGTTGAGGTTTTTTCTCTACCTGACCTGGAAGCCCCCACCGGACAAGAAAATTTTCATGTGATTCCCCATCGCACAAAAGATTTTATCGATATCTCGTATGGCCCAATTAGGACGGGGAGCCACTGCTTTAGTCAGGACACACGTAAGAAAACACAACCTTCGCACTTAGCCCTGGGGTTGGCTTGGCTATTGCGCTGGCTGATCTCCATTATTCGCCATAGGGAATAATGGGAATGGAGTCGCTGGCATCGTACTGTTACTGCAACGCTGGAGATGCTCACCGCTGAAAGCCTGAACCCGGCGTGGTGGATCAGGTCGATGGCCTACAGGCCTGCATCTCCGAAGCAGAGCCTAGCTCGGCTGGGGCCTGCCTAAATGCGGTGCGCTTTTAGCCGTACGCGGAACACTAGATCAGCCTGTGATCCAGCTGGGTGGAATCACGATGGGGTTGGCGCTTAGGGGAGTATCGGAGGGACACTGCAAAATTATCCAGTGCCAGGATATTGAGCCAGCATCGCGACTAACGATTTTGATACTATCGCTATTGTACTGTACTATCTATTGCACTATCGCCATCGGACACAAGGCAATAATACCTCGCACGTGAACAATGGGTGGCGCATCAAACGTATCCTTTTGACCTCCCCACAATATGGCCATTATTCGCCGGGAGCCACCATATTAGGACCGAAGGGCCAAAGAAAAGGTACCCTTATCAAGCTCACTACCCACACCCAACAGGGAGAAGCACCAGGAAAAAGAAAAGTAACAAGTACCTTCTCAGATACCACGAACGTGGCCACAGCAGGAACAAACGGGCCGTAAACTTTGCGTCAAAAAAGCCAACTTGCCTTACCTTACCTTGCCTCGCCTGCTTCTAGACCGCATCCGCCTCCAACAAATGCGCAGCCGTGTAACTGTAGCCAAAAAGGTTGAAAGGGAAACCAATTTATCCTAAACCGGGTGTTGTCCAGACTGTGAGCCACTACCGTATTCTGCTGGTGATATCGCTCGTGCTGGATATATTGTACAGGGCCAGTTCCTAGGTCTGCCCCCGCGCCTGTACCGTACCTGTTCAGCCTGCAGCTTGCATGGCTGTCAGCACCAGACTCTCGGGTTGAGGTTGTGCAGCGTGGGACAGGAGGGGATAAGCTTTATTGTGACGTTGGGCTGTGGATTACGGAAGTACTGCCTAGGAAATCATGTATCAGGTGAAGCCCTGTTGGTTTTATGTTAGGTTGAGGGAGTTGTGATCGATCTGACAGTAGTCTGGCTCAGCTAGTTGCACCGTCGTGACGCAGCTAACTTGAAATACTAGTAGAAGTAAAGCAAAACAGTTGATTAAAGGTAGGAGATCAAAGACATTAATCATAACATTTCAACCCATCATATCAAGACAATAACCTGCAAGACGATATCTCAATCTGAAAAGAAAAGCAAACTGCTGCAAGCACACAGATGCAATTTAATGCAGCACCACTCACCCCGCGCCGTACCGTATCAGCTTTCAATCCGTTATCAGTGATTTGTTAATCATCCGTACCTCTCCTACTCACTTCCACTGTAGAGATGCTCTCTTCAGTAGTTCGGAAGTATCTTTTCCGAAGAAGAGCTACAGAAGAAGAATGGGGTTTGGAGGCAAATCTAACCATGGTCGCATATCCCGCCACCGCGATGATACACTACTATCTCCAGCCATGAAGATCTGAGCAAATGGATTCCCCAAAGAGGGGTTGCGCGGACTCCTACCCCAGATTTCGTTTCATCCAAAAGTACCACGCATCTAAGTACTGCATCTAAGTATCTAATAAGCACCAAGATCCTAGCTCTGAGCCCGAGGGCAATACAGTAGGGATGAATGAGCTACAATTACTCCGCACTCACTGCAGGAAGAGCGTTGATCATAACAACTTGCCGTGCCATTCCCATTCCGTACCCATTCACAATCATATCAAAAGGGAAGAACAGGGGAGTGGTACGTATCCCCCGCAGTCACCCCCATTGTAACCGGTAAAGTACCATATCAAATCACGCCCAAAACCCAGAAACCGCTACTGTAATTCCCGCTGGGGATATCATGAAAATACGGGGTAAGATAAGGTAAGGTACTGTAGTCCGTAAAAGGAGGAGCGGCGTGATAACCACACACCTACAGCGTACGCACGCATTCCCCACGCTTGATCCCGAGGAATCCCAAACGGTGGATAAGACGGCTCGTTACATGGGGCGGCCTCACTCAGCTTTGTTTGTTCGGATTGAATTTACCCGATATCTTTTCCATTGTACTAAAGTATCTGAGAGCCAGAAACCATTTACCCGCGGGCATATTCTCTCTCGTCTGGGCGATCTTTGTGGGGGAAGCTAGGCTTCTTTTTAGCGGGGAATTTTATTGATAAGCTTGCAGTTTTTTTAATTTATCCTAAATCTTTTGCTCTCTATATGGGGGACTTTGATAGGCAAATGATTAAGCATGGTTTATTTTTTTAGATAAAATGATAGATGAGCATGTTCTTGTTCTATTTCTTAGGAAAGAGGCATCACCAATCACACTGCGTAGAGTGCCTTGTCGTTTTACTGAGGCGTCTCTTCCACAAGGGGTAATTTTCCCATTGAGGGAGGTCCCTTCCCTCCTTCCCCTGTTCCAATATTGAAAGTCTGTGGGGTAGTTAGTTCCAGTACTGTACATCCGATAGTGCCGGTACCGTGTTGTTTTACTAGCGCGGTAAAGCAGTGCCCCAGGTTTATATCTAAAGGGGTTGAAACATGGGGATTTTGCTATCTCGGCATTAAAAAGCGCGACCTAAAGTACCCACACAGTAGTCTTCAGATCTCCCTAGCTGAAACGCTACTGAAGAAAGGGAGAGGATATGGTATTCGTTTGTTTTAAACGCAGGGTTGAAAACACATTATCTTCTAATCGGATCATTTCGGAGGCTGTTTTGTATCAGACTGGAGAACATGATAAACTCCTTACCAGTAAACACTGCAAGTCAGGGAACTAAACCCCGCCGTAACTTCCATGCTTATGCAAAACTCGCAATCCCCAATCCCCATTCCGTATCTCATAGCCTAGGATTTCTCTTTCAGGCCAAAGCCTCGGCGTGGAAGCGCTACGGCATTCCGCCTCAGCCTCGTCTCCCCCAGAACGCATGCCCAAGCATCAGCTGATCGGCAATACTTTGGGGTAAATTACCGATAAACGCGGTCATTTGCGCACCAATGGACGCCATATCCGCCGTGCTAACATGAAAAGTGCTCTTCTTTTCTTTTTTCTAAAGCCTGAGCTGAACGCCGCTCTTGGCTTTGCTGAGAAGGGAAGGCCGAAGAACAGTCCTGGAGATAAGGAACGTTACAATACTGTAACTTCACCATTTCCTTCTCTCCCTTTTTCCTTCCTTTATTGAGAAGTATGGAGTTAGCGTAATGGAACAGTACACCACATACCCCTGAAACGACACGGAGACGCAGTCCGCCATGATGGATCTCAATCCAAGCCCCATTCAGTGACTGTCTTTCGTGCCGTAACCCCAGACCTACAAGACCGAAGACAATCCGTGGTACCTGCCTGCCTCGGAAACCTTCTCAATCCCCCTCCTCCCTTCTATCTGCATCTACGAGGCAATGCACTTCAGCCCAGGATTCGACTTGGCTGACTGGACTGTGGCTGTAGATGTTCCTTGTACAACATGGTAATTAAGTACCTTCTATATCCGAAATGCCGCCAAACCCCGCAAAAAACAGGAATTGGGAGAACATAAGCCCCTCTCCTCTGCAGCACCCCATACCATATTCTCGGGAAGTAGACCCTCTTAGGGGAAGAGAGATGGAGAAGGGCCACGAATCCCAGAACCGCGGTTTGTGGGAATATTGGTTTTACGCGATACCTGTTCCTTTTCCCCCTGGGGCTTCGAACGGGGAAATTTTCAATTGAGATTCTTGATCCTTGTAGGACTGGGATGGATTATTATGCGGGGTAACGTTGACTATTTCGATCGTCTTTAGGAGCAGGTTACAAGCATTGTGTTTTGTAGTAGTTATGGACACATATTATTATGTGATGCTTTGAGACTAAATCGCTGGATTATGCGGGTTGCATCTTACCCCTGATTCCTTGGGCCTTCTAGAACAACCTTGTAGAAGGGCGTGTCGCGTAACCCCGGAGTCGCCGCTTGTTTTTTTATGCGTTACAGAATTGTGTCGGTGTAACTTTGTAGCTCTTGTGCGGTGAGTTTGGGTAAGACGGTTTCAAGTGTACGTGTACGGAGTATGTGCTGTCTGATGGATTCATGTGGAGGATTTGTCGCTGGGGGGCGTATCCGGGGGCTCGAATCGAGCTTCAGGGTTCAATGGTACTGTACATGGAGCCATGTACTGCGGGTAGTAAAATTGCAAGGTGGTACCTCGGCAAAGGTACTGATACCCTGATGGACACCGGGCGACAAAACGAGCCGGTCTCATTATTCGCATTAGGTCTCCTTCGCGCACAACTTCACAAGCGCTGCGGATGCGATAATCGAAAAGATTGACACTCTCAACGGTGCTCGGTCCGTTGTCGGCAGTGCTTCTGGGCGAGGCCAAGGTTGAGTTATCTGATGCCGAGGATGAGTCGGAGGTTGAAGAATCACCAAGTCAGGGATGACTTGAGATAGGAAGGGGCGTGCATCTAGCAGATTGTGGATTCAGGTTGCATATTCGCACCCCGGGCATTCCTCGCGAATAGTGGGGAACCGTATTTGGTTGGAGATAAGGCTGTTGAGGGCGTTTTCTTCTGTGGGGATAAAATTAGAAGCTTTGATATCGCAATCTTTCTTCTCTTCGTACCTTGTCGAATGGGGATCGGTCTGGTGGCACTGTGCATACATCCGTATCAAAAGGAAAGTTGCACCGAGTTTCATATAGCAGAAACAATACCGCCATCTCAACCATGTTATTCTGCAACCGATCGCATCTCTGCTACAGGATGCACTTCTGTATGAGCTGTCCTCTTTGGAGCGTTGGGTCTACCGCAGTTACTGGATTGGGACGGCTCCTGGCATGCTTGTCTCGAAATGCCACTGTAATTGGACCGAAAAGTCCCGAGGAAGGACCTGTTTCTGGTCGGCAGTTGACTGGGGATGCTGAGCGCCAAGCATCCACGCCAAACGCCTCATTCCCAGGCCTTCCCCTGGCTGATCCTTGCCATGGATGCGGTTATGATGCCATCCTTCTCCAGTTTTACCTTATCTCTGAGTTTTCCCTACCCTTGCCCCTCCCCTTCTTTTTTCGCCTTCGCTAACCGCTTCTACCCTGCACGTGCGCGTTCTAGATTCCATTACATGATTTCTCGGTTGAACTCCGACATATCCCCTTGCTAAGGGATTACGAATGCGGAGACTCGGCTGATGCTGTAATTATTTTTTTCTTTTTCTGTCTTTCTCAAAAAAAATACTTCCAAGCCGAGGCAAACTATAGTGGACTCTGTCTCGAGTCTGTTATTTTTCGAGACTAATAATTGCCTCCTGTACCCTGAACATCCTATCCCGCGAAAGTCACCAAATTACCTGAAAAGAAGGGAGACGGAAAATTTTTCTTCCCCTTGGTACCCTTATCTGAGAGTGTGGAGCTGAGGTTGCGCCAGAATGTCCAAGCTTTGTCCAGTGCGTAAGAGGCGCCCGAGGATAGTGCGAGGGTACAGTGCCCCATTTTCTTCGCGGTGGATTCCGAGAATGGCTCCGGTGGGAGAAGCATGAGGGCGCTATTTCCGGGATCGTGGATGAGGCATCTCAGAAAATGGAGGTGAGAATATGGGAATAGATGCACTGTGATAGTGCTCATACCGCCACTGCGCTGAGTCAAAGCATTCAGCCGTTACCAGGAATCCAAGGATGATGCGATGCAGTGTTGATGTGTTGATTTTTGCAGCAGAAAACTCATCCGGAATCACACCTCCGTGAGCAGTGCGTTGTTATGGTGGTGCACAATGATCTACGACTAATGCCAACCCCCGTCTAGCAGCGAGTCTAAACCCTGACGAAGAGAAATTGCTTCGCATTGCAGGCAGAGCAGCCACAAGCAAACGCTCCACCTCGGCCATACATTTACACGGCCAGGTTAGCCCTCTGGGTAGCATCATACAGATCAGTAATAGGTGCTAGACAAGACGTGCTTTATCACGATAGCCGCCGGAATCAGTTGCAAAGAAAAAAAATGACAGGCAGAGCGGTGTAGCAGCATCTAGACACCGGAATCTAGAATCCCTCTTGGTTATCTGCACGTTTCCACGGGACGAGTCCCGGGCGAAAAGCAAAACCAAGACATTGAGAAGCAAGCGAGGACCGTTCCATCTCAACAACATACGGAAGTCTTATTCCATGGCCACAGACTGCACGCATTGGAATGACAAACCGTTCATGGTTGCATGTGTTTCTCGTATGGCTCCGGTCTTGCTCCATCCTGCCCGTGCTGCCGTAACGCAACCTACGGAAGTACCCCAGACGTCCAATCTCCCCCAGCTCTCCGCATTCCCGCTCCCATCTACCGGCAAGACAACGTAGCCTGCGGTTCAGTCTTGGGCTGAGATTCTCAGACAAATCAGGCACTGCTAACCACTCCATCTCCTGTGTCTCTTGCAGCTATTTGCACTCCAGCTGCCGTGGCGTCTTACTGTATCCAATTGTCGGGATGGCTTCCCGGAAGGACTGTTGCTCGTCTCTCGTCTGTTGTTGGTCGCCTGCCGCCTGCCACCAACGGCCGTAATTCTCCCGGGCAGTTCAATTGAGCCGTGAATCCTGAGCTGAGAGGCGCAGTTTGATTTAGACATACGAGCAAAAGCAACACGTATCCGAATGCGAGCCGACATGAGGTGAGGCAAGGCCAGAGGAGAGATGTTGGGGATGAAGCAGCGAGCTCGGTTCGAAGGTTACCTGCAGCGAAGGGGTAAAAAGGGGGAGCTACATGCTCTTGAGGGCATGAAATAGAGCCCTATTCGGGGGCACCTCTGTCTGAGAATGGCACCATCAGGCCAAATTGGATGCAGGGCACGGAGCACGGAGCGTACACTCCAGGCTGTTTCATCCGTCTTATGGTAAGGTACGGTGCGGATGGTACGGATGTACCGTACAGGTACAATACTTCCCTAGGTGCATTGAGAAGCCCGTACTGTAACCTTTCTGTTGTATCGCCCCACATGTGCATAAGTCGCAATGCACGACAACGTTGACTACGCTTTTCTTTCCCATAAATATTTCCCCTGATTAGAAGAATATAAATTAAATGCAGATGATGCTGCGTAGGAGTTGACATCCGGTGCAGCTAGTGCTGTACAAGCAACCTCGAAACAGCCGTTTTTACCCTACGCATTCTGCCAGCTCGGGAAATTTAGATTATACTTTTGCGGGGGACTAACCAATCTACGGTAGAGATAAGCACGAAGGAGAATTGATTAAACAAAGATAAACATAGATTAAATGTAAGGGGAAAAACGGCAGATCACTTATCTGAGATTTGGATAAATTAAATGATCAATGTAGCCTAGAATGCGGTGGTGGTTGTTGATGATGTGGGATACAATATCCCGTTAGATCTTTTGGTCTATATGATCTACAGGCACATGCTAAATGCTAGGAAAGTCGTTATCGCCACCCCTGGAGTTTTACAACACATACACCCTCCCCCCTCTCGCATTTTCGCAATCTCATCCCTTTTCTCCCCAGAAAACGCACGACAAGTTTGCCGTTTTCCTCGGGGAAACACCACACAATCCCTGGATCCTGTAGGATCGAGGCACGTTACGGGGGCTGCGTGGTGAACTGAGTAAGTCAGTTTGGTCATTGACAAGCAGCTACTTGCTACCCGGCGATCCGGAGTGGTAGCGGGAAAGCAAGGCACAAGCGGAGGGGAAAAGTATGGAGAAGTATAATTAGACGATGTGTCAGTTGTCGGAGAGTCGGGGAAAAAGAAGGCTGAGTTCCCGAGTACGCCTAGTTACTGGACTGTAGGTACTGTAAGGCAAAAAAAGGGCGTCGTTGACAAAGTCTAGAGCTGTGAGTAATCGAAGCCCGCAGATGAATAACAAACGACCCATCTATCACGCCGAGCACGCATACAAGGTGTAAGAGGGGGTGGGGAACGATCTCTTGACAATGCTGATCATCCTCACCTTATTCCCCATATTACTTTTTTACGTCTGTATGTACGTACGGAGCAACCTAGCTCAAACCCATCTTTTCCATCTGCCGACATGACCGATATACCGACGTCCGTCTTGCAAGCTAGATAATCTGTCTGGACACACTTGCATGACCTACCTTTCTCGTACGTAAAGATACAATTTACAATAATAAAAATGACCATTACAAGGACGTCTCGGAGAAAGGGCAGATAATCTTTCCAGTGGCTGGAACGGGGGGGAATAATACAGTGATCGGAACCGGGGTAATCATTTCCTGCGTGTTCCGTTCCGTACGGGATGTACTCCGTACAAGGAGAGGACAGGATAGAGAAACAACGCATCTACCGTACGCATCGTACTGTAATGTAATAGCTATCACATGGAAAATGGTACGTTTTCAATAAGCCCTTGTGTGTATGTCTGCTTAATTAACTAGGATTATTTTTCATCCAGGCAGCTGCGGGTTTTGAATCTTCTGCTTTTTGGAGTGAATCGGATAGATATACTGGATTTGGTCGGTTGGAGGAGGTAAAGGGGGAGGGGGTGTTGAAGAAGTGACTCCTGGGGGTTGAAGTCGATGGTTGAGGGGGGTTCTATTCCGATCGTTACGCGCTAGTTGACTGATTACAGTAGAATCTATTACTTACTCGCTATAATTATTTTACTTTTTAGATTATTGTTGCTTTTTCAAATAGGATTTACTAGCGAATTTTGGTAATTGAAGGTTTGTTTGCTTGCCTGCCTGCTCTGTTGATTTTACCCAGCTGGGAAGAAAAAAGAGAGGGACAGAGAGACGGGGTTATCAAAAGTTACAAGGGGGCACGAGGTCTAGATCACTGTCCAAAAGCAAGGAACAGTCCCAACAGATAGCTCCGGCAGTGGGGGGCGATGCAAACAGGAAACGCCAGAATCTCGCGAGATACCGAAGGATGGCGCATCATAATCGACCCATTGTGACCTGGTCTTCAATTTGAGAAAAACGGAGGACTAGACTACCCACAGTACAACTGACATGCTTTTTGCATTGCGCTCTTCTGCATTTGTAGTTTTGTGCGAGCTCTGCGGTGATAGTGCATAGATTATCTCGATTGGTTCAAGTTCAAAGTTTGTCAGAATACTGGCATTGCGATATAATCAACCCGCAGAGACATCCATAAAGGCTTGTTTCACCTTTTTGGGCGGCCTCTGCATGAGCTCCCTCTTGTACTTCCGTACTGTTTCGCAAGCCATGGTCGATCACTTTCGCGGAGAGTCTGGGGAATTTGGGGTTTTGGCTGTTTACTCCGTATTGTTGGCGTTGAATTGCCGTATCTTTTGTGGTGGCGAAAAGAGTACATGGAGGAGCGTATCGGGATACCGAGAATGGGTTAATTTGATTGCAACCTCAGTTTATTGCAGGTCGCATTGATGGATTGAAGAAGATCGCACTTGGGGGTTTGCAAAGAAAGGATCTGCTGATTCTGGATCTTGGGATCAGCGTAGATACGAGGGTACACATGCCCCAGGCGAGCCAGGTGCCATTGCACATTGATGAATTTTGTCTTTGATGGGATGGGGTTATGGGGATAGATCTACAATGGTGGTTTTGATACGGTACTGCACAGTAATAATGGAGAAGAGCGACCAGGAGGTAGATCGGGTGTAGCTCGGGGAAAAGGAGGTTTGGTTTGATGTGCGCTTTTGTTAGATAATGGAAATCTACACGGTAATCTCTCTTCCTGTCCACTCTCGTGATTGCGTGCGTCTAGAGGCTGGGTTGGAGGTTGGATTGGCAGGAAAGAGAATGAAAGTCATGCACGTGTCTTACCGTACGTGTCTTGCACGGATCTACCAGCACATCAGCCCTGGGAGCTGTGGAGGGTTCTGCTCAAACACCGTCCAACCAAGCCCTAGTTGAGGGCTGCGGATCCGACACTGCTCAAACTCCCAGGGCAAGGACCAAAAGCCTACTGCAGCTTTTGCTCAAACCCCGTGTCTCATCCCAGATTGCATGGAGTTCTGGGAAAGGGTCTGATTGCCTGTCAACAAAATGCTGTAAGGGGGGTTGTAGTCGGGGTAGGTTCTAGTCCGGGGTAACGTATGATAGTGGTCAAACCCTCCATGGATTGCCCTACGTGTTGAGCTGCCATAGCGGTAGCAGCAGCGGTACTGCACCGTAAGCCCAGCAGCATTAACCACCACAACAACCAGGTCTACAAAATTTTCCTTAATTCCCAACAACGAGAATGCTTCCGAGCTTCCGCCCGAGGAATCCTTGGAATCCAGCAAATTACCCTGGACGAAGCCACAAAAGGACGTACAAGCACAACACAACACATACACATCCACCTAAGCATACGCATACGCATCACGCTGAAGCAGCACAAGCCACGCCAGAGAAGCAAGACGTACAACACAGCACCGCACTGCCAACAGAAGAAGGGCAAGAGGTGGAGGAGCAAGCACAAAGCAGATGAAGCAAGCAAAGCAACCTGATCCTTGCGCGCTTGCCCCAGCTCTGCGTTGCCACATTGTTGCTCACCTCTTCTCCAGCACACGCAATTCTCGGCTCTCTGCTCTGATTAGCGCGCGCCTTCTCTCACAGCTCTCTGACAGTCGCATTTCGTCTCCTTTGGTCCTCGTTCTTCGCTACTCCTCACTGGCCAGCTTTATTTATAAAATTCTTTTCATTCAGCCCAGTAACCCGCCGAGAGGGTTGCTACTCGAAATCCTGTCTTTCCATCTCATCCTGTTGGTTGGTGACATCTTTTTCGGCAGGATTATGGTTTATTTTTAAATTTCTTTTCTCCCCCCTTTTCATCTCTTTGCTTGCTTGCCTGGTCGTGATTCCTTAAGCTTACGTGTTTGCATTATTACTTTTTCTGCCTGGTGTATTAGTACCTCTTATTGCACACGTGGGACAAGAAGTGTACTTTGGTAGGTTGAGGAGGATAATAATACCAACACAATAAAAGTTTGCTTCCTTACGGGTGTAGTCCTTTTGCTGACCTTGGTTCCCGCAAAGACAAACCCTATTGTCCATCGCTTCCTGTCCTTCCTATCTCAGCCTAACGGCAAGCAGAGGCTGAAGGCTGGCGATAAAACTCATGGTGTTTGTAGTTGCCCGATTAGTTATTTCCTTTCCTAATTAATTAAATTCTCCCCCCATGGCAGTTATCTGTACGTTATTCCCCACGTTTTGTATCTGCAGCTATCTGCCTGCGCAACCCCGGGGTCGAATATGTGCCCTCTTTGCTTCTGCGCAATTCGACGGCTTACTGTGCTGCTCCCCCACGCCTGACCATCTCATCGCGTGCTCCCATGCCCAGCTCAGGAGGATGAAAGTGTGGCAGAGCCAGTGCACGAGACGAGTTGGCACGAATCAACAGTAGCCGTGGTGTCTTAAGATCCAAGTGAGTCAAAGGGGGCCTGTATTGAGGAAAGTGAAAGCAAAAGTAAAAGCAAACGAGCGAAGATGCATCATGCCCACATCTGATTTTCGCTGCCTTGCAAGATCGGGATCGACACCTAGTGCCGTACTCTGGAGTAGATTTCCCCATCTTAGCCATCTACGGGAGAGGGTGAACCGGCGGGACTTTGCTTTTGTCGCGCGGCGGCTGGCGGTCGATCAGCACCTAGGCGACGGGAGAATTGGGGCCGAAAGGTTGTTGGCTACAGCCCTATCCTCGCGAGCCTCGTTCTCGTACTCCGTACCTTTGTACCGTGCGTCTATCGCATGTACCTTCGCACCCAATTTTCACATGCGCGATACATGACCTCGCACCAAGCTCACCCGTGGAGTGAGGCTGCGATAAAAGAACGCTCGAGGCTACCACATAATCTGCTCCGTACAGGCAGGCAGTCAATATACAGTACAGTAAAATTGAGAATACCGTATCGAGACGCTTGGCAACGACAAGCCTTTGACATAACGTCTCTGCAATGCTCTAGATCTCACACTTGTGCCTCTGGCTTGAGTCGTCGTGGTCGATTCGGCGGGTTTGACTGGGCCCGGTGCTTCTCTAATCCTGTCTGGTCCCAATCTGCACCCAATCGTGTTGGGTCTTGAAGCGCATCATTGTTGCGCATAGGCCTGTTGGTGAGATATGACGGTCTCTCCAAACCAAACATCTCGGACACGACCACCGACATCCAGACCTCCCGCTCTTTCCCCCCAAACCAAGCGCAATGCCGCGTCCACGGTCCATCCAAAAAGCAATTATCAGACCGTTTGCAAGCAAGCGACAGGCGCCCCCATGGGGGACGGGGCCCGGTCAACTTCTCTCGTTGCGCCCTCTGCTTCTGGCCATCTAGAGCCCGTCCAATACTGGAATGCCGTATCTCTCGAACCTATCGCCTTCTGATACGGCACTCTGAAGCTTGCAATGAATCCACCAATGGCGTTGTCTTCTCCGGCTTTCCCCAGGAATCGTCGTCTGCGTCGCGCTGTCCTTATCAGGCTCCCTGTCTACTGCTTACCTCCAGCGTCTCCATTAGCACGACTCCTGTGCCTGTATGGTGCTAGAAATTAGATCCTTTGGCTCAGCCGCCTCCACATGTGGCAATCAGCGCACCGCTGCGGTCCTGTCCTGTACAAGTCCCAAGACATTGCGGAGGGCTTCATGGCAAAGAGGTCGAGACCCTGCGGTGTTCCGGGCCCGTGGTCCCAGGCTCGGGTATCTGTGGTTGCGCCGGGCGTGGAGAAAGAAAGGAGAAGCCAGAGACAGTAACGAGGCGAGGACGAAGGCGAAGAGAAGAGAGATTAGAGAGTCGCAGAGTCGCATGGAGTAGCAGAGATCCTCAAACATGATACCACCGGGCAGGACCGAGTATTTCACCGTTCTGCTCCAGTCCCCCGCTACCCATAATAGTGTTTTAATTTCACATGAGTGCAGCGGCATCTTCCAGCGGGCGGTGTTGCGCGCATCAGGCGCCCAGGCAGATAGGGCTCTTGGGATGCAGACTCCATTCATCTTCCTTCTTGTGATCTTTGACGACGTGATGACCTAAGACAGCTGGTGCGTGGACTGTGGTGAAGTGACCGCAGTACGGAGGAAGGCGCCCGTACCGTACAACTCGAAGGGACCTCGACCTCTTACGACATGGTGTTGCACCCGCGGGAGGACGAGCACATTCCCTCGCACGCAAGCCTCGTTCGCCATCGCGATACATCCGCCCTGTACCGTCTTCCAGGACAGGACAGACATTCCTTTTGAGTACGTCCTCGCTCTCTCTTTCTGGCAGTTTCTCCAGGCTCGGGCACACTGCCCAAACGGCCTGCCTCTGAGTCGGGAGGGTCACAGTAAGAGGTCGATGGGATGCTGGCGGAGTCGTGGTGGGCTCCGCGTTGGCGGGGCGGCCTTGGGGAAATTTTTTTTCTCTCCTGCTATCGCCGCTGAATCTGAAGCATGTGCTTGACAACAATCGATGAGAAGAAGATGGGAAGATTGTACGGTCCAGGAACCGGGTAGTAACCATAACCATTAGCTATAACCATATGCCGTGAGAAGCAGTCAACGATCACAAGCAATATTACGACAGAATGATCCGGCCGAGATAATAATGTACTTTGTTCCTTACCTCGGGCCGTCGAGGTCGAAAGGTACATACAGGCACAGTACCTGGGACCGGAGCAGCTCTCTCCTCTCTCTCCTCTCTATGGCTCTCCGCTCTCTCTCCACGCCAACGTCAACACAACCACCATACAATTCGCCATGACACAGGCACAACCACACAACTCCAACTACAACGCCCGGGACAAGTATGTAATATGTAAACAGGCAGAGAAAAGAGCAAGAAGCACAGGATCACTGGATGGCGCCGTGAACGGTGTTGCGCTGGAGCGAGTTGCGCACCACCAACCGCGCCATCGTCCAGCGCTGGGCTCAACCGCCCACGGGGGCCCCCTAGGCATTGCCTCACTCCCCACCCAAGCACCCACAGCGCCGGCCAGACTTGGGTCGCAGGGCCCGCACCAGGGAAAAAGAGTTGTGATTACAGCATGGAGTTTGGGTGCAGCCTTTCAACCGCGCGCTTTTCCCAGCGACACACCGGGCCCCGTCTCCTCATGCACACCCTCCCCCCCCCTTCTCCCTCTTCTCCCCCTTCACCCCCCTCCACAACCCACAATCCACCCCCTTGCCCTTCCTTTTTTCGCGTTTCCCCCTTCGAGCGCCCCTGGCTCGGGCTCCCCTCCACTGACTGAACCCCCCCCTTCCTTCCTCTTTCCCGTATAAGACAAGCCACCACGCTCAACCCACCCCGTCCCGGCACATCTGGCCCAGCTCCGTCCTGCCCCGTCATCGTTTGCGCCCGCCCAGATCTGTTATATTCCTCCCTACCCCAACCCACACCACCCTCGCGCCCTCGTAAACTTTTTGCTCCCCAACTTCCCAACTTTCTTCCACCACAACTTCACCATACCTACCTATCTCGCTCACCTCTCACCTTTGCTACGAGCATCACTCGCCTTGAGCTTGAAGACATCTTCGCCATCACTGCCTCTTCGTCTTCATCTCGCCCTCGCTATCACCTCGCATAACGCTTCTTATACGCTTTTAGCGAACCCGATTCCAGTGCCCTCGTCACCGTCGATACAGACGTACTACTTTCAAGGACACTTGTGATCCTAGATCAGAGAAAAGGAATACAGAAATAGTAAAACCACAGAGAAAGACGAAGAAGTTTGAGAGGGAAAATTATTTCTTGAGAGAAAAAAAAATTAGTTAGGACACTGGGCTTATCATCGTCGCCGCCCTTTGCCCTCAACCTCACCTTCACCACCACTTACCTTCCTCGCTGCGAACAGAAGATTCGCAGCGACGTTCACATGCAACGCGCCTCTTCAGCAGTGGATTTCTCCAGTCTGCTGAATCCGCAGTCTACCGTCGAGAGGGATCAGGAGGCTGCCCGCCAGAAGCTCGCCTTACTCTCCCAGCAACAACAGCAACAGCAAGAACCACAAGATACCGAAATGGCAGCCGTAAGTATGATGCCACCCAGTATGATGGGTGCTCAGCACGCCGGTGAGGACCGTCAGGATCTTCCTCGTCCCTACAAGTGCCCGCTCTGCGACAAGGCTTTCCACCGACTCGAGCATCAGACTCGTCACATCCGCACTCACACGGGCGAGAAGCCTCACGCCTGCCAGTTCCCTGGCTGCTCGAAGCGCTTCTCTCGCTCTGATGAACTGACTCGACACTCGCGCATCCACAACAACCCCAACTCGAGAAGAAGCAACAAGGCTCAACAGGCCGTTGCCCAAGCAGTTCAGGAGCAGCAGGGTGCTATGGCCCAGATGATGCCACCGCCGAGCAAGAGTATCTCACGCTCTGCTCCTGTCTCGACCGTGGGCTCTCCCAACGTCTCTCCACCACACTCGTTCTCCTCGTACGCCACGGGCTTGCCACACTCCAACCTCAACCCCTACAGCCGTGGCAGCAGCACCAGCACCTTCCCCAGCGGTGCCAACCTCGATATCAACCTCCTAGCCACCGCTGCCACCCAGGTCGAGCGAGAGAGCCTGCCAGCTACAGCATCTACTCATTCCTCCTACCACGGCGCCTCGCGTCACCACCCATATTACAGCCACAGCAGCCATAGCAGCCGCAACCACCTACCTTCGCTGTCGGCCTACTCGATGTCGCGCTCGCACTCGCATGAGGATGATGATTCTTTCCACCACCACCGTCATGCAAAGCGCTCTCGACCCAACTCTCCCAACTCGACCGCTCCATCCTCACCAACCTTCTCGCATGACTCGCTCTCACCCACTCCTGACCACACTCCTCTGGCCACTCCAGCTCACTCGCCTCGTCTCCGACCATACGGCGGTGGCTACGATCTGCCCACCATTCGTAACCTCTCCTTGAGCCACACACCCGCACTCGCCCCCATGGAGCCCCAGAATCTCGATGGCCAGTACCACAGCATTCAGCACACACCGACTCCTCGCAGCGGCCTTACCATCAGTGACATTATGTCGAGAACGGATGGCACGCAGCGGAAACTTCCGGTGCCTCAGGTACCCAAAGTGGCGGTGCAGGATCTGTTGACAGGCGAATCAGGGTTCAACTCCAGTGGTCAGAGCAGCACCACCGGGAGCATCGCAGGCAATGATCTCATGGACAGACTGTGAAGGGAAGCATATGCTGCCTGTCTTTCAGCTAGGATGGTCTCGCGGGACTCGACTTTCAGCAGCAGTCCCTGGGGCGAATAACGAACGATTCACGAATTTTCTACTACAGTAATTTTCGGAGGTTGGACGTCAAAGGGAGATACAATTCACAACGCAAGAAAATTATTTCTGCGTCACCGCCACCCCTCGACAACACATTTCCCCCTTAAATCGACGAATAAGAGGTATCGGGCGAGGACCAGCCACATCTCGCTCGATAATCTTGAGGGAAGTCATGCTTTTTTGCATGCGTGTCATGACTTGAGATGACTCGCTCACTGGCTACACCCTTCTCCATCCAGTTCGCCAATACGCGCACCATTTACGCACCACCTTTGCACGGCCACCTTCTCACGATGTATATATAGACTTCTCAGCGCACGCAGGCTTATAGACTTTTGATTTTGTGAGAGTTTTTTGATGATTTGTGCTTTTTCTGCTCAATCTATTTTTTTTCTGCCAACGAGTCCGCTCCATTTGGTATTCTTTGTTCCGATCTCCTTTCTTGACTTGAGGAAACGAATAGGGTTTAAGGTTCTTTATTTCTACTTTATAGACTTGGTTTGGGATTTAGGGTCACGGGACGTGATGGGATGGTTGGTCTGGGATGGACACGGACGGGGTCACGGGAGTGAGGATTAATTCGAGGGCTTTTCTCTACTATTAGGAATACATACAAACATTCGAGGATACTACAGTGGACTGGTGATGGGCTAGCTAGGCAGACTCAGCCGGGCGTGAGGAGGCTTAGGGGCAGAGGGGAGTAGGAGTAGTGCAGGATGAGAAAGAGCTTAGCTAAGAATCAATGAAGACCACTTTGTATCCTTTACTTCACTTCAGAGACCTTGACAGTCTGTGCATGCACCTTGATGGACAGGTGAAATGTGATTTGTGCCATATACGAAGAGCGCCAAGAAGCAGAACCGCAGAGGAAGGCTGGGTGTAAAGAGAGCGTAAGGGAGAGGGAGTCGGGAGTGGAATGATTTCACGTGTGTGCGGAGGGAAGATCAGAGAGGTGAGAGGGAAGGTACGGAGGTACCTCTCTTCGAGGAATTACATCAACGGCATCTCGAGATGACGTCTCCCTCTGGTTTTTTCCGTGCGGGGAAAAGAACAACACAGACAACAACAAACAACAAACAAACGTCTTCTTTCCTTATCGGGGCTCAAGATGCAATACATCATAGTTGACCCAGCAATTGACACGCAATCAATTGTCAATTGTTGCTATCCGGCTTCACATGCGATTTCATGCATTCCCCATGGGCTGGTTGACCCGAGATGCGTAAGTAAACGGTCGTTTCATCCCGTGTTTCTGTTTTTGTCTCTGTTTCTTTTGCTTCTTTTCACATGTTAACCAGATTGTATCATACTGTACTGTACTTGTCGTCATACGTAATCCGTCAAACCCATCAATCAACCCCGTCAATCAATCGAACGGGACCTGGATTCCAGACCTTACGGGTGTCTGAGACAAGCGACGCGATCAAGATCAAGAGCAAAGAATAAGTACAGTACTCCGGAAGAAATTCTCGCGCCTAATTTTCCCCATGGTCTATGTCCTGCAATGGTTGTTGTTGTTCTTTCCCCTGGTTTCCATCACTTCCCTGATTTCTTTTCGTAGAGAGATAAGGGCTTTGTGTTCTAGACCACCACCACAGTCTGGGGTCGGAGCCTGGTTTCCCGGTCTCTGGGGAATTGGGTTGGCTTTTACTGCTTATGCGCCCTGATCCCCCCGTTTGACGTCTTTGATGTACACGGTAGAGCTTGGCTTGGGCTTAACTTGGTTTGGTGAGTTTTCTGTCCTTCATTTTTGGGATTGGACGTGTAATTGGTGATTGTCCGTTGTGGTTAGTTGGTTGCTTTCTTTGTACAGTAACTGAATTGGGGAGGATACTGTACTGTACCTTGCTGGCACGGCACTATCCATTCTCTCTCTCAGTCTCGCTCTCGCTCTCTTGTGGCTCACTTTTGATGATGGTTCTGATAAAATGCTTGAGCAATTGGTTTGCTTCTCTGGGCATACATCAGGTCAGGGCGTGCGTGAATGCGGCGCTGGGACTGGACGTTTTCTTTTCTCTCTTTTTGATTCTCTTTATTCTTTTCTTCCCGTAGTGGTGGTGCGGCTCGGGAACTTTCCCTCTTGCCCTTCCTGCAGGTTGGGGTTGGTTGGAGACGGAACCTGAGATAGGTGATAGAGTCTGGGTTGGTTGCGCTGTGGATATCATGGATATCACATGTGTGCCTGTGGTTGGGTGCGTATAAGTGTGGCATTTAATCTACGCTTCATTTGCTCTGCATGAGCATGTAACTGCACTGTACCTGGGATTGATTATTTTCCGCGGGATGAGCAACATGTTTTCGATGCACTGGGATCGAGAGATTAATTAGACCCCCCCGGATGTACCAGCGCGGGAAGGAAAAAGTGTATCTGCCTATTTGTCGCACCCATGTATATCTGTATGTACATGTACGCTTCCAATACTTCTCCTGCAACCGGCCTGTACCTGGACTTATGTATGAATATATGAATACATGTCGGACATACCACATACGAGACGAGGTACTTTACTTGTACGCCCTCGGTTCGAGGTACCACCGTGTTAGGCCCTATCTACCGCAGTATGTATCCAGCCCCCATCGTATCTCACGGTCGTGAAGTATATATCCTTGCAGCGAAGAAGAATGCAAGAGAGCTGCATGCCGAAGAGGTACAACAGGTTCACATACTGTGAGCTATGTACGGGTATGTATGCAGGTAATTTACAGTCGGGAAATACGCTGGCTGCATACATCTGCATTTGCGGAATAGATGCCAAGGACTCTATATTTCGCCGATTGAATCCATATCTCCGTGCAATGTCTTCTTGAGACTCCAAGATGGCCTATCTTGTCTTGCTAGACCTCTGAGATCCGATCACATCTCGCTGTTGAGTTGTGCATCTCGGTGCCGATATCCGGATCGGAAGTCGGCGGAGGTCATGGCTTTTCCTGTGAATCCGGAGATTCTATTGTATTGCGATTCTGGGAAAGAATATTGGATATCTTCACTTCGGGGATTAGGTGGTCTTTGTGCTGTACAAGAAGGACATCGGCATTACATGAAAGTGTAAACGTGCATTGCAGCTTAGGACAATTTAGTCCTAGACTACAATTAGTTTTTCCGCTCAGTGCATCGGATTATTCTCCTCTTTTCCTCTCATCCACTTGACTCGAGATCAAATGTACAAGAAGAGCCTACGGTAGAATAGTGGTACTTGAAGCGGCTTCTATTGCTCTCTTGTTATTGCCGTTGAAATAGCCGACATTCCCCTCTTGTTGGGCTCGCAGGATGCCAGCTACCTTGTAAGGATTTAATGAAAGGTACACCTGGTTGGGCTAAAGGTAGAGATGCAATAACCTGAGATGCATCTTGTTCCATGCCGATAGCTTATGTTGGTTGGTAAAAATTTATTACTGTGTTAGGAGAAAGAGATAGGATACACTGTATATTCATACAACGACAATTATAAAAGAGGAGCTGTGCTTAGCAGAATAGGCAAGTAATAGCACTAGCCGAGGACCGTACTGTAAGACCTGAGGAGATCTCTTAGTCTGGCATATGAAGCCTTTCCCCCAAGTATCGTGGCCCTTCATTCTTTGTGCCCGATCGACACATACAACACTCATAACTACAATGTCACCAACCACCGTTCTGATATCGAATCTGCATAAAGGACGTGACTGCTTCAAATCTTCATTGCACTAAATCACAGAATATGGCACCACCATAGTCATCCTCTCGGCACATTTTTCTTTTCTTCATGGCGGGGTAACATCGCGTGGGGTAATCATCGTCGTCCCACTATGCGTTCCAGTTAGAACACAGAATACGGATGTAATGCGATGAGGAATCACAAAAAGCCGGCATCTTGTTACATTGGGGGTCCTTAGTTAGAGCTTGTTTGATCGACGCAAACCTTCTTTTCCTTCACATGATAGGATCCCTGATCCAATTGTCTCTTTGGGGACAGATCGTGCTGCATTGGGCAATGTTTATGCTAAGGCTTTGAGCTTCAGTTACTGTACCCACTCTTTCGTCTGGGTAAAATTTCCAATAGGCCCGATGCAAATCAAACGGCTGTGGTGATTATTCCCTCTGTACCGGTACAAAATTGAGGCAGAATTGACTTGTCGCTTTGGATCGGGCCAGATCTCATGTTTCTAGCCGCCAAGTGTCCCCGTTATCAATATGGCAGATCTCAACAAACTGGAGACAATCATAATACTGCGCTTAGAAGGCTGCAGCAATATGGATCCTTGCCGTCTGGGCGTAATTAATATCCGCCCTCCTTTAGGCGCAAATCCTTATCGGGGTCCTGTCAAAGAGGGCTAAGGTAGTCAAAATTTAATCTATCCGGCCAGATTGCGAGTGGGTTGGATCTCTCTTGTTTCGGTACTTTGCCGCAGCCCTGCCGGCATATTTCGTCTTTGGCGGCTCTACACTGGAAGGGTAATCCGGCTTAGTTCAAGTGAAACAAAAAGCTGTTGGTATATTGGGCTTGGCACTATAGAGGAGTCGATCTTGTCGCTTCTGTTGGCTAACGGGTTGCAAAATATGTTGGTATTCCTTTTGATTCTTTCAAGGGAGTGGATCATCCTTGTAGCCTTGACAGGGTGCCGGGTTGCAGAAAGATACATTGCTTCTGGGAAGATTTGTTGACAAGGCAGAATGAGTAAAGAAATTGTCAACAGCGCGCAGTGTGCAGGATTGTGAAGTGGACGTGAAGGCAAAAACCATGCAGAATGGGAGAGAAGAGGCAAAGGGTCCAAGGAAGCCAGCAAATGATCTGAGCTTTGGGTATGATGGTGGACATGCTGAAGACAGCCTTGGGTGTTTTGCAAACGATAGCATTATTTTCACGCCATACTCTTCATATGCAGCGTCGTGTGACTCACCCACTATTTACAAGAGGTCTTTAGTGATGCGGTGAGCACAAAATTATGCCTTCTCGGCCTAAAGTCTTGGGATGTTGTTTGTGTGCCCTATGATAAACGACAGGAGACATTGTGGAGGTGAGATATCACAAATGCGGGGTATACCCTCACCTTTTCCTCGTTGCTCTTCTTCAATCACCGATATTCTGCACTTTGACTTGTCAAGTTTCATGACAGCACACATACGTTGTCTTCCTGATAGCCATTCATACGACACAGTCTCGGCTCCGCCAACTGTCGGTATCACGCCCTTTGTGGCTGCACAACGCCTGGTCATAGCCTGCTTTTGCATAGCCCATCTCCACGATCTCTCTTTTCTGACCTAACAACGTACGATGTACACCGAAGAAAGGTGACTTGTTGCTTTATTTGGATCTAGCGGTGAGGTTTGGTGCTTGCACGTTACAATCCTGTACAGCACGGAACGGAACGGCGGAACAGCTGCAGGTTATCTGGTCAAGATGTACCAAAGTGAGATCCGCAATCCGAGGGGGTATAATCAGCTTTTACTGTCACTATAGCTCTTGTAATATCGAAAGAGTTAAGCTCATATTTCCAGCTTGAAGTTACCTGGAGAATCGCACTCAAACTGAACAGATCCAAAGGTAGAATACCTAGCATTGAATGGCGGATCGGGGTGGATCTTTTACCGTTAGTAGGTAGCTGAGCTGCACATGCAATGTACTGTAATGCTCCGAGGAATTTGAAAGGAGCATTCTCCAAGAAGGCCAGCATCTGTCGGCACTTGTGTTTGGCTGGCTTATGGGCGGCAACCCGTGGCGGGGAACGATGTCGTGCTTCACCATACCATAGACGGAGCAATATCATCCCACCTCGATGCCCTGAAGGGTGCAATCAGACGACATCTCGGCTTTTGATGCTATTCAGACTCTCCTGGCTTGGATTCAGCAACACCCTCCCAGCCTTGCGGACACCACCATCGCTCACCGTCTTTTCTTATCTTCTCAAGTAGGCAGTTCCAAGCCACTGCAGGGCAACGTAGCCCATCCCTTACAACGCGCCAATTCGTAGTACCTGGTCAGTAAGCATCATGGACCCACATAATTGGTGGTACTTCTTAGAGACAGCTGTATGGCGTCTGCACGAAGCCGCCATATCCAGCGCGTTGAGCTAAGCATTCCCATCGATGATACCAAACCCCACGTTTGTGGGGAATGATCTCGAAGTCTAGAAGCCCGTCGAAGCAAACGATGATAAATCATGCTAATCCGATAGCGGAAGATGGAGGAATTGGGGGTTCAAGTCTCGCAAAGTTGATATTAGATGACATAAAAATGACATACCGGCAACATATTCCCCAGATTAAGGTCCTTCGCATCCATGGGTATCAGCAGGTTGGCCAATGAATACGATGTGATGTGGTAAAGGAAAAGCCTTTATCACAGCCTAAGCAGTATTCCTCTAGGATCCGTGCTGCTGGGATGAGGCGTCCCGATTCTTGGCCCAACCTAGTACGTAATCTTCGTATATCTATGCGACAAAGTTTGGCGGGTCGTCAACCGTTGGGGACCCCGTTCCTTGGGACTCAGGGAGGCTCCATCAATCCTGACCACACTCAACCAAGCACCGTTCTACTGCAAAAAGGATTCCATGCCAGCAAAACCCCTCGGAATAGCTGCAACGTGGTACGTCTGACTCGACGATCAGCCTGACTGAGGGTGTTGAAGGGTTGCAGTTGGCCTGAAGCCCGCAACAAAGCGCAAGGAGCCTATCTTTGCCAAGACGCACTCATACCGTATGTGCTGAATAGAAGGAGGAGATGGTATTGCACCATACTTTGCAGCAGGAGGCTGTGGTGGCTGGCTCCGAAATATGCTTTCTTCGGAGTCGGGTGTGGGTGCTGCAGACTCAAAGAATGGCACTTACGCCTCCAGCTGGTGCTTTTGATATCGCGGGGTAGCATCGGGATATGGCGCTGGTGGGGTTCAGACGGGATGCGGGGGCGGGGATCGCGTGTCCTCATTCCGCCATAGTCACCCTCGTTGGGGAAGTGACATGTATTTTTGTACTCTGTACTCTTTTGTCTTTTTCAATACCATCTTCTTTTCCTCTTCGTCTCCGTGGTGAACCGGTAAGCCAGAAAGGCGTTGAATCTTCTGTATGTGATTCTGCCTGCCAAGCAGTCTAGATCATCGCGACATCGCACGTCATCTTGCCATATTGAAAGCTTACTGCTTTCCAAGTCGTACACGACCCAACCCTAGCATCGCAATAACTCTCTGGTTGCAACCCCAGGTTCGCTGGATTTTTCGGTCCACCACTAGGAGTAGCAGTTAATCGTAATAGATGCAAGGAATGTATATTAAGCATTTCAGTTGAAAAGAGGTGTTCCGCCTTGCATCCTTGGCCTTACGCGTTGAGACATAGCGATGAAACAAAAATCTCTGAATATCGCATTTCAACAAGTGTTCAATAAGTTGACTTGACTTTCAGATGGGCGTCATAACTGATTCTATGGGTAATACGCTGGGCACGTTCCCATATCGGAGAGGTTGATGCAACTCTCGTAAAAGAGATACCGTTTCTGTCGGTCCGATTTGCCGGAAGTAGAGTCCTGATTCTTTTGGCCACGCCGAATATACTACAACCGGGGATAGAGATGACTCCGCGGAAAGGGGAGGAGAGTACAACCAACATCTCGACAATGTGGCGTGGAATTTGCTTTTTTGGAAGTTGGATCACTTGCGAGTCGTGGGTTGGCGGATAAAATCAGGACCCCCGAGCAAGCTGACCCCCGCCATAGTTGGCGTCGTCTAAAGCTATCTAGTGGATGTTGGCATGAGCCTGAGCACTAGGCCTAACTTCTTTGTTGGTGTCGAGAGCAATGCAATTTGTCTTAACGCCCTTTCAAAATGCATTTGGGAGATTAGTGTAGATCTCACAAGATGGTTGGACAAAGAGACCGCTTACCGGGCCTCTCTCCCAAAGCCCCCGCATTATTCGGAGCACCACAACGTTGGCCGTCAAATTATGAATTACTCTATTGTGTTGAGGTTGAGATTCCAAGTTAATCTGCTGTGCCGCCGTAATACCAATACGAGTGACATGAAACATGTACTATTATCCCAGAATACTTAGGTAGTTTACGCGTCTGGAAGCGTATTGCGAAATCCTGGCCGTCTATGATATGAGTATCGGACTCTATGTTTGTAGAAGTTGAAAGGTAGTCCGATTCCTTCGGGCCATGCGCTGAAACGCACTATCCAGGAAGCTGGCAAGGCAAAAGACCAGTCTATGTCCCGGAGCAAAAGGCATCCCTGTATTGATACTGTATTGATAACAGCCTCCCAGAAGGGTGATGTTCTATGTTTTGTTACCAATCTCCGTGGGGGAACAGAGGAAGTAATAGTACTGAGATCATGTAGCTATGATGGTGACAATAGCCACTGGTGGAGACTCTGCTGCATATAGAATATTGATCAATCATTTTAGACGGATACATCGTCCCTTCGAGGTCATAGTATGATCCAGTCAGCTACTTGGTCTGCGGCCCACTGTGGAAGCCAAGGTTTCAAGCCTGGATGCAGCGAAACGTCTGGTATGGAAATACATAATTGAAGTAGAGATTGAGTTGCCGCTAAGATAATTGCGATTTTAGGCTGATGCAGCATCTTAAGAAAGCCGTTGACGACAGCAATAACGTGACGGCGTGTCAATTCCATCATCTGCTGTCATGATTAGCAATGCCGGTAAAAGGTATACAATAATCACATCATACCACATTCTTTATAGAAAATCCGTTCTGATTTTTGCCGCAAACAGGTCCGCCAAGGACCCGAATATTTGACAAAACTGATTTCTTCCATCCAGTCAGGTGTATTTTGGAAGAGGTCTTTCCTGTACCAAGAAGATGGTTTGAAAGAATCATTATTATCCACTCTAACTGTATCATACTATCTTGAACAGCTATGAATTGATTTCGGTGAATGGTGAACCCATATGTAGAAATATGTTTCTTTCTCTGTTCAAGATAAGACCTATAGTTGAGAGAGGTAGGATTTTTTGGAGGTCAATACCATCTTTGGAGCATGTGCAATTTATTATCATTGCGAGCCACCTATTAAATCACGGTGACAATACTCCGCAGATTGAAAGAAAGGTATTGACCTCGCATAGTGTTTTATCTTCAAGTTGTCAAAGTGCTAACTCGTCCTCACTATCGTCAATCTCGTCCTTGAAACCAATCTTTCGGCTGATATTCTCTTCTGGTTCTTGTTCTCCCTCTTTCTCTTCTGTGTCATCTTCCTCATTCTCACTATCAGCTTCTAATTCCCCAGGTGGGGGTACCAGAATATCCTCGCTGCCCTGCCACTGAGGCGGCATTTCCGGGACTGCTTCTTCATCGTCTTCTGCCCACCCATAATCCTCGTCATCTTCGCCCTCACTATCAGGTATTTCAAGACCAGTAGCGGACAGTTTTCGTTTACGAGGAAGCAATGGCGTGGAGCTTATAGGGTTATAAGATAGCTGTCTATTGTCTTGCTGTATTTCTGGGAGAGAAACAGGCCTTAATCCTTCCTTTTCAGGATTTGTCAGCAAATAGTTGAAGTGATACTTGCATGCCCTTATAATCTAATGCGTGGATAGCTATACTCACAGTAATAATCTCGAATGCAACTACTCTCCTGCTATTAGGAGGCATACTGACGCCTTCTGCCTTCAATACCTCTGCAAAACGTGCGTGAATCACCTTTCTATTGCCCTCATTTCCATCAACTTCCCATCCCCAATCTCTGAATAGCGCAACTCTACAAGCCAAGCCTTGTTCCCATGCTGTAGTATTGATAGCTGGGACAAGAGCGGGACCTGCACCCGGTCGCATCTTAGTAACACACTGGGAAAGAATAACAATAGCAATATTGTAAGTAGCTGCTAATTTGTGGAGAGAGGTGATTAAGTATTGAAGCACTGGAAATTTCCTTGCTGATGGATTAGGAGCTATAGGTGAAAACGTTAGCTTTGTGTATATTCTTGGAAGGCTCGAATAATGGGCACAGGAAAAGTGATCCATGACGGTGCTAAGGTTGATTTAGAAGCAACATACCTCCAGGTTTTTTAGCCATATTAGATGAGTCTGCATTTTTGGGAAACGCAGTGTCTACAAGTGTAGATAAGGAATCTATCATGATGAGACTTGTGCCAGTGGGAAACAAGCCTGGAACTGGGTGACAAAGAAGCGCAACTAGGTGCGCCAGCGTTGGGGTGGTGATATGAGTGAGATTGTCTTGAAGGTCAGATAAGCTGCCTTTTCCCGAGAGATCTGGTGGTACTGATGTTGATATTGCAGGCGCCGAAGGTTTAAATGAGGTGATAACGTCTGAAAAGCGTGGCATCGATATTGGATGTGCCCCATCTAGGATAACATAAGCATGTTACGTTCCATCCAATTTATAACCTTGGCGCGCCATAAGATGAGAGAGTTGTCGATTATGGAATAGAATGATAACCAGCCCTTCAATTATACAAAATAACAGAATTCATGTGAAATTAAAATGGACTTCCATTACATTTACTGCCTCCTCTTACCCCTAAAAGCAGAGAAAACAGCAACATTATCAGGCCTCGATGATGAGAGGCATCTCTTATTATTGGACTATTAGCACCCGTTATTTAATATGGGAGTTGCCAGCCTGCTCATTTGATGACTATGTGTTCAGTGGAGAAGATGCTAAATCATCTGGTTTCTTATACACTTCACTTCCTGATTGCCTCGCGAGGTATCTCATGGCGGCGATAAGAGAATGGTTTGATTTTTTTTTTGGAAATCCGATGGACTGCAAAATAGAAAAATGACATATCCAAATAAGACAGAATATAAAGTATACTAACCTACCCATATAACGCGTTCACCAGCAAGTAACGCACTCGCAGTCAATTGCATACTGTAAGATCATGTCTATTAGTAATCTAACTGGCGCATTATGTGAAGTCTGGAGTTACAACAGAGGTATAACTGACCCGAATGCCGTCTTGCCAACCCCAGGAGGTCCAAAGACCTCTGTCACCTTCCCTCTCGACACACCACCAAAGGTGGACCCATCTTCAGGTGTGCTATCCTCAGGCAAAGGAATATCTTTGCCCTGAAGCACATAGTCTAGTGACAGTAACCCAGTTGAAATCCACCTCTTAGATGAAGAGTTTAATTCCTCTAGAGCTTGGGCGGCCGAGACAGCAGGCAGACGATCTGTAGCTAAGTCAGTCCTGATAGGGGTTTTCTACATCTAATATATAGGATGCAGTACGTGGTAAATCTGAGGAAAAGTTGGATATATCCTGGCCATGGATTGAGTGGTAATCCATTGGAGGGATGGATTGATGCTTTCTAACAAGGAGTCAATTTCGAGGTTGAGATTTATGACGCTTAACAGTTTCGCGGTGAAGTCGCGAAACCACGTGACTTGTTACAATCTCTTCTCTATAAACCACCTTTCATATGTCAAGTGATCGAATTAAACATTATCTAAATGAAACTAGGTAATCTACATAATTATGAGTAGACACAGAGTAATTCGGAGTTAACTATCTCTGTGCAACTAGAGTATCTGGAGTATCTCGAGTTTGGCCCTAGTTGAGTTGAACAATGAAACAGTTAGAAGTTTCGATACCACGAATACTTCCCATGGAACAAATCCCCATGAGCATACCATTATGTTAAGGCTCTGCGTGGCGTGGGTCCCCATTTTCTGCTCCTTGGTCCCTTAATCCTCTTCTCGGTGTATTCTCTCCTGCTATTCCTCCTGCCTACGCAAAACTCTACCATCCAAGCCAGCACAGCCAAAAACATGACTGCAACACTGACCCAGGTGATGATAAGATACTTCTTTCCTTTGTATGCGTATGCTCCTATATCATTGCCGTATTTGTTAATCGCGCTTGCGGCTTTATCTTGGAACACGGTCACGATTATTGAAGCAGCGAGGAGAGTGAGGAATGAGATCTGGCAAGTGTGGTATGAGCATAAATCTACTTATATCTAACAGAATTTGGGAAATTTGCGATCAAAAATTGAAGATCACTTACCACTGCAAGACCCCAATTTCCAAAGCTAACAAGTCGCGATCCGTTCAAAAAGACAGAGACAAAGCTGGTAAGTATCAAGAGACCGGCTGCAGCAATTCCAATCACATAAAGCACAAATGTAGCATCAAGAGCTACATTGACTTTATTGACATCATCTTGTATGGTGTCTGGCCAGCCGATATCCGAGAGATTGATATGGAGATCTCCCACTGATAACTGTTCATTAAGAGTCTTTTCCAGATCAAAATGGTCTATCCAAAGTTTAGTTAATCTGCTCCATTCTGTATATATACATTCAAGCGGCAGTGGTGCAAAACTCACACATAGCAGTCTCATTTGTGCAACTTGTGACATTCTTTTTAGCCCTGTTGGCTGTGGCATTGGGAGCATAGGTTCCTTCGCATAGATCCATCAAGTGCAGGCTATACCATTGTTCAATCCCAAGCTCTTTAGAAAGTTTATCTGCGAGGTCGTCAAGGGCTCCATCTAAGTCATTTTCGATAGTATTTGTAATATTGCTGAACAAGGATCCAAATATGCCCGACGATGAGCTTGCAGTATCGTTGAAGAGGTTATGGCCCAGCGTGGAAGTATTGACCTAAGCAAATATAAGCACACTGATCTGTAAAGCTAAGAATAAGACAAGTGGTGACTTACTGTCAAGATATGATAGTCTTCCATGAAGCCACGCTTATGGCCTGCAAAGAGACATAGCATAGACAATATGAAGGCGACGACGGCACAAGCAAATGGTAAAAGAGCGGTGAAGCGCATGTTAACTTTCTCTGACAAGAAAGTACATATAAATTTCAATGTGATCAAGGGATTTGCAGAAAATGAATGTTGGTAGGAAATGCGTTTTGTTAGGCAAAGACTAGTAGATATAGAGAGTTGAGATGAAAAAAGGCCGAGACAGAACCCCAACAATTCTAAAGCCAGAAGATTAATAGTCTCACTTAGAAGCATAATTCACTACAAAGAGACATGACCTCTTCTTACATCATTCAGTCTCCCCTCTTTGACAACTGTACTGCCAATACAAGTTTCCTTTGATCCCTTCCCAATAGGGGTCTCCTTCCGCTGTCAAATTGCCTCTCTTTTGCCCCTCTCGCACATCGACTATCGACTCGTATCCATGCTAATAGGCACTACCGGTATACCGTCTCAAACCGGTTTGAACTTTGAGTTGCGCTCTGCATTCTATTGGTGATTTGCTGTTCTTGTGGTTGACGTGCCCCTGGCTAGGATACGTCATGTGAGGCTGGGGCGTTTGAAGAGTGGCTGATACGGTTTGTGGAGCTGTGGCACACGCAAGCGATTTGCAGTAACTTCTGCCAGCAAGCCTCAGTCCACACGCGTCCCTCTCGTATCCGGATCTCAGCTCTATTAGATTTCTCAATAACTACTGGCCCAATACACGTGTATCACACCCTTAACTGATAATGTGGTGGAGATGTACAGGGAATCCGGTGGCCTAGACCTTCACGACGGATGTTCTCAAAAACACCTCCACTTACTCTTCTTATGAAATGTTCCATTGAGGCCGAAATATCTCAAAGGAAGGTGAGAGAAGGAATAAATTTAACGATAATTAATTAATGTTTTAGGCTTTTCTAATAGTATTTGGATCTATATCGATTTTACTGACATAATTTCTTGAACAACCTCTCCCCACCGTCACTATCCTTAACAATGTACTGCCTGTTGCACCCGAGGATAAACCTTAACTAACTCCTGCCAAAGCTCCGGATACTCCCTAACTAGAACCTCTGGGTCAAATGCCATTGCAACAAAGAATGTTGCGACACCGCTCTTAATAGGTACTAAGAAGACGTTGGCAATCTGCAGCCCAATTAAGAACGCAAACGCCATGACGACGGGAGTGAAGGAACCGCTGCTGTTGTATGCGGGCTTGGTAAACTCTATGTAAAGGTATGCTAAGAAAGAGCATAGGTAGGCTACAAATACAGCACCCATTGTAAGGACAGGGTTGATGAGGCACTCGTTGATCAGAGCATCCATTCCGCGATCTCGAATCATGCGCCAAGTTGCCTTTGGAGGTTAGGTTAGTGTCAAGCTGAAGAATTTGAATAAGGGTTGTGATTATGGTGATATAGTAAACAGCAAAGCACATACCTTCGCGGCAGGAATATACGCCTTCCCATAGAGAGCAATGTAGGAAAAGGCATACTCATTGATGAACTGTATCGCCCAATCCAAAATCGAGATAAGGCAGCGTAGTAGGCAAAACACAATCTCGCCGACAAGATTCCCCTGTTGTGCGGATTGTTGTTGCGCAACACTTGCCGCTTGCCTCAAGAACTGTATAATGGCAACAAGTAGACTTCCAAAGCAGATACTCCCAAAGCTGCCTGTCATAGCTCGTTTGAATGCCCCGCGTGTAGCTCCACTTGGAACCCCCATTGGCTTTTGGGAGTAGAAGTACCACGAACCATATACACCTGAGATAGTGACATGCATAACGTTCTTGATAACCTCCGAGATCCAATAGCCGGCAAAGGTAACAAAGGCAACCAGGCCAATTACCTTTGCCGTACTGCAACCTCCTCCGCCAACATTACACGCTGCACTTCCTGGTTCGTATTTGGCATAGATAGCAACAAGTGTAACGGAGAACCAGGCACCAAATGCAGTGGCGAGGAGACCACCTATAAAAGAAACAATGAAAACATGGCCGTAGCGTTTGGAGACATCAATTATCGTCCTTAACATTAGTACTGAGTAGGGGATGCGTGGTATCCAGGAGATGAAACATATTATGTAGAAAACCGTGAAGATTAGGAATACAATTGCTGCACTGTAATAGTGTCGTGCGAAGTAGACGATTGCAGTACCTATACCAAAGACAATCTGTAGGATGCCGGTTATGTAAATGACCCTAAGTGAGTGAAGAACGTTAGATATCTATTTCTGTAGATGTGAAGCGTTGACATACTGTTTTGTAAATGTGCGGATGATCCAGAAGTAAGCCAGAGATGTAACGAATGCCACGCAAAGCACAAAGGCGCTGTTATCATGTCAGAGCTATTTTCAATATCAGAACAATAGAAAAAGTGCGTACAAGAGAATAATTGTATTAGTATTCAACCCAACCCTGCTCGCATCTCCGTATATTCCACCACCCTGTTGCCCTTTCGTAGCACTATAGCCATAGAGTCCCAACCCGGAGACAGCGATAAAGCCAGCAAAGACGAGCAAGAAGAGGAGTGCTGCCCATATATCCTTGTATCTAGATCCTTCTGGTTTGAAGGTCTGGTGGAAATCTTGCTTGCCGGGCCCTTGACCATTTCCGTAGGCCTGCTGATTATTATACTGCTGCTGCTCCCCATATTGTGGAGGTGGATATGACATATTCTGCATTGGAGTGGCTCCTTGCTGTTGTGGAGGATAATAAGAGTGTTGGTTTGGCTGCGCGCTTCCACTTGGGGGACGGTAGTAAGAGGCAGCTGTACCACCGTAAGGCTGCTGTTGATTGTAATCCGCCATTTTCAGTTCCTCCGCCTTAGTAGCTTTCAGAGCCTACAATCAACTTCAAGTTGAGGGTATATGTTGAGCAGAAGGAGGGTGTTGTCTGGATTGCAGGGCAAAAACAAAGTTTGGCCGCTGTCCAACCTTATGTGTGCTACAATGGCGTGCAAAGGATTCAAGCTTAATGACCAGTTCGTATGGCGCCGTTTAGCTTAGTTTGATCATTCCAGATTCAGCTCTTGATTCACATTCTTCCTTGGCAGCAGGTGCTTCAACCAGGTACTAGTGATACCAATTTCCGAGAAAAGCAATTTGCTTTTTACGAGGTGAACTAATGGTCTTTTCTTTGAGCTGGCCATCGTCCGTAATCTGAGAGTGCTAATCGCGCTGATAACTATCTCAGCTTGCATCATATCTTCTGGGTCCGGTTCAGCTCAGCGTCACGCCTCGAGATGGATCTAAGAGAATGGGAGATGACGCTAGGAGGATTATGATCTCATTTTCAAGCCACAGAAACTTGCTCGCTAGATAGCCGGTCGATCGCTGTACACCATTCGCCACGGTCGCTTAAGCGAGAACGAGCCGAGTTTAGCGATCAAATCCAATCTATCGATCTCTTTAAGGGCTGGCTGGACTGTGGCTTGTTATTCCCACGACTTCGTACTTATGTACCAGTTTGACTATGCAGTGAAAAAGATACGGATAAGTACCTCATTTGTAAGTATATAAGCCTATTTTCATCAATTAATTGCCAGTGCTATTACACGCCTTCTATACTAAATTCGTAAAAAGTAGACCATTGGCTTGGCCAACTTTGTTCACAGCTTTCTTGTTATCTTTCTGCACACTCATCCACACTCATTCTGGGCCATTGTTTCAAGACATGACTGATTGCACCCAAAAGCCTATCCCGTAGCTACTCCCCATTACCCATTGAGATAATTTCGAATTGCGCCCTGGAGTCGCGATGCGCCTTCACCAAGAACTTGCGTTAGGTTCTCTAGGTCATCTCCAGCGGTGACACCAAACTTGCGGATGAAGTCCTTCGCGGCAGTCTCAAGATCACCATAGTCATCAGCTTCGGCTTCCTCTTCTGGTCGTCCAAAGTAAGCGTTGGAGGAAATAGCAGTTGCGCCTTCGAATCCTTGTAACCGTGACTTAGCCTCGTTCTGAGCAGTTGGATCGTAAGCCCCTTTGCCGAAGAATTCGTCCGAGGAGATGGCCTTTTGGTTTCCAAACTTTTGACGGGCATATTTCTCATCGTCATCTACGGAAATTTGTTAATCAAGAGATAAATACTTGCACATTGCTCTCCTCACCTTCAGTAGTTGCTTTGATGGGGCCAACAGATCCGAATCCACCCATCTTTTTTGGAGCAGCTGCGGGCTTAGAGCCACCAACTTGGCCGAAGCCAAGTCTCCCAATACCCATGCCTAAACGCTCCATGTCACTTGCAGAGCGCTCCCGGGAGTGACCTGATCCATATCCCGCTCGCCCGGGACTCACTGGTGTTGGGGATGCAATCTGAGAAGAGGCAGTAGATTTGATGGTTGAGGTTTTCTTTGCTGCTTCCTCTTCTTCGTCGGGATTGTATCCTAACTTCTCAATTCTTTCGGCTTCCTCCTTCGCCTTTCGCTCTGCAGCATCGAAATCGATGGCATCGCCGACTTTCTTCGCGCCGAGTTTCGTTGCCTTCTTGGCGCCTAACACATTGGCTTTCCTGGCAGCAGTTCCTGTTGCAGTGCTCTTAAGTAGAACGGCAGAAGAGGTTGTACGAGTTGTCGTGGGAGCAGTGGTCTCCGAGTTGGAAAGTGGTGATGCTGCCCTAGCGATACCATTGCCATTCGCGTTCGCATTGAGAAAAGGGGACGGTGTGCGACCAGAAGGTGTCGCAGACCGAGATATCGGAGGAGTTGGTCGTTTAATAGCAGGCTTATCCCAGGATGAGAAGAAATCATCATCAGGATCGCCAGCTGGCGTAGAACTGCCATCAGCTGAGGCCGCTGCGACATCAGTGATCACCACCTCATTTGGATAGCTATTACCACTATTAGTACTGGTCTATCATCTCAAATATGCTTGTTCATACTCCGCAGCATCCTTTGCAGCACGTCTCTTAAGTTCGTCCTTGTATTTCACTGCAGCATTGCAGGTGTATTTTGTCTTTGGATCTTTGCTGTTCAGAGCTGCGGTTCCGCCGTTGGATTGGAAGAACTTCGTTGCTGACTCGTTTCCTCCCACCTTCATAATTCGTAATTGATCCCATTGCCATTCTACAAAGAGTCCTTAGTATATATAAACAGGTGGAATCGGGAGTCACCAACGGTCAAGATTGGTTGATCGTACGAAGGAGATATGAACCCCTAAGTTGCGGTGATTCGAAGAACAGTCAAGACATAGATAGATACCAAATGGAACAGAAGTCCAAGTAGGGTTATTCTGTCCGCAATCGAAGCATACCTGCGTCATTGACGAACCATTAACTCAGTTCATGTGGAAAGGGGGTAGCATCTAGACCACTCACTTTGTTGGCCTGTTTGCTCTTCAGCTTCTCAAATATTTTCTGCGATTGCTGCTTTGACGCCAACGCTGCCGCCATCTTTACCTTTTCCGATTAAAGAGTTTAAGTATGCTTTATCAGGATGAGGAAAAGAGTAACTGCGCTGTTCGGCGGGCATCCACAGTGAATGGTGTCAATGGAGGAATTAATTCTTGCCCGTAGGGAGCCAGATTGCGATTAGAACGTTTGGAGTACACGACTTAGGACCAAAAGAGCCTAGCGTCATACCTTCGGGTAAGCATTCCCCACGTCTAACAGATCCATACAAGCTTCAATCACCGAACGAACATGTGAAGCCAAAGCCCCCATAACGACTCCAACATTGTGCACGAATTGGCCGGTTCGCAATGCTTCCAATCAGTCGAACCACTCCTCATATTAATATTCCTTCAGCGCTGCGACCAATTGTTGTTGCACGATTGTATGCAACCCAAACAGGTCTTGGCACTACTACACCAAAGCCTAGAAGAAAGGCAGTCACAGCTTTCAATGATGATGGGAGGGTCGCATGGGGGGAACTTTCTGCGCGAGAGAAAGTAGCAAGGACTACACAACAGACATTCAATTTCTCAATGTTAGTAGTGGGTGCTGTTTTAACGGTTAGTCTCGGCGATGGCCCTATATCTTAATATATCTAACTGGAAGATTATGTAGGGCGGCGTAGCATATTTTATGTATACGGATGTCTTTTCCCCAGACAGCAAAACTAGTCACTTCAATCGGGCAGTCGACCAAGTGAAAAGAGACTCAAGATGTATTGAACTATTGGGTGATAGCAAGAAAATAACTGCCTATGGTGAACCAACCTGGAACAAGTGGAGGAGAGCAAGACCAATTGCGTAGGGATCTCTAGGGCTTCCCCACTCAACATATGCTAACTACATCATGCAGATCGACCATCCAGAAAGACCAGAGGGGTGTTGAGCATTTGAAAATGCATTTTAATGTGAGTCTACCACGGGCTAAATGTGAACTAGATCTGACTCGCTTGCAGGTTGAAGGACCGTTGAATACTGGGGTAGTCAACTTGCATATGATCAAAAGGCCATCAGATCATGAGTTTGTCTACAAATATCTTGCTGTGGACGTTAAGGGCCATCCTCGTATATGGCTGGAAAATGCAGATACTAAACCAGATAGCCCAGGGAAAAGCAAGACCAGATTCTTCGGCGTGGAATGGACTCGCTAGAGCGCATGCAATTGGATTTGAACCGTCACGAGAGGTAATCGACCACAGACGATAATTGGTCGATTTCCTCTCCAATCATCAATATTCTATATTTCCATTGAAGTATAGATCAGATCCTACAAATCTAAGGACAAGAGTATTTTAGGCAATTGCGAAGTGCTAAGTGCCAGTAATATGGCCTACTCTAACTCCAGCGATGTGGCAATGCATCATGCGTAATAGCATCAGTGCCATCATTTCCTCCATTTTGGTTGGAACTACTAGATAAGGCTATGGAACTTCCATATGCCTATGTGGTTGACATTATTTTGTCAAAGCAATGACCACCATGAGGTACTTAGCCTTACGATATAATCTTGAAGAGGACAAGAACTACCATACAATATTAAATATAATATTGAATCCCTCGTGCCTTTCTCAAGCATGGTGACTGTGCTTTCATCACTGAGTAGTGAGCGGGCTTCTATTACGGTGTCCTCTGTTTTTAAACCTCGTTAAAACCTAGTTCTGTCTCATAGTAAAAGCAGTTTAAATATATAAAAGGTGATCCGTTCCGCCCACCTGTACTAGGTCTGCTCCTCCCACTACCCACAATTTCTGCAGACAGAGATGATAAAATATAGTCCCGCTAGACCTAAGAAGGGGAGACCAATAGTCCCACATGAGAAGCTATGAGCTTTGAATGCTGGTCAGTAGCATTTCTAGTTCTACTTCATCCCGTATGCCCTGGAATAGTCTTTCTCATAATGATTATGTTTTGGCCGCATTTTTAGGTGCCTTTGGGCTTATCAAGATGTTAATGATTTCGAACTAACGTCTAAAATCTCGGTACTAGAGGGTATGAAGGTTCATCATAGATGGATATTGGGACACAGGAGATATTGTAGACTGGCTGCCAATATCGCACCGTAAGGATCCATATCAAGATTACTCCTGGCATGCTTTAGCTTTCCAGCTGCATCTAAATAAACCACAACGTCTAACTTGGTCCTGTGGGCTAGAGTGATATTTCAGTAGCAGCATTTATATTGCAAGTAATGGAGTCAGTTCTCATCACCACGCAGTTCTGTTCATGGTGAGTACTAATTATTATAACAACTATCCCGCAATGGTTTATTTGTAGCCGGAGTGGGACAATTGACAGAAACAAGTTTTATAAACAGAACTATCAAGGAGATGTTCAAGAACTGCATAGGAAAATAATAGTTTGGCCTGTTATGTTTGAGAGTCAAATTTTTGGATATTGATTTTGATCTGACAACCAATAAAAGCCTCACTGTCGACAGAAGACAGCGCCAAAGCTAGTACAACAAAGTAACCAACTATGACTAAATCTCACCCGTATGGCATTTTAATCGCCTTACTGTTTCTTTACTGAGAACTGTGAATGGCCATCTCCATATAAATCTCTGCGCTATAAAGTAAGCGTAGCACCCATCTTCCCTTCTACTATAACACCAATACTGTAAGCCACGGTTTATAGTTCGAGGTATATGCCATGGCCAGAGCCTACTTGTATAGTCTCTCTAAGGAGAGATTCAGCTGCCGTAGTCACTAACAAAAGCACATCGTAGTTCTTTGAAACCAAAACTGGAATAATAAAATACATATAGCTTCAGTACCCATTGCATCTCTCTCCTTCTCCTTCCGGCCAAACACTGTACCAGCTATGAACTGCACCAGCTCAGAGCCCCTTGTTATGATAATAGAAGAGAGACTCACCCAACTGAAGAATCTTAACACATAAGACTGGATGTAGACCGAATATTCTTGTTCGCGGTTCTAAATCCAAACAATCGAATTACAAAAGGTCAAGAGATGTAACAAGTTCCTCAGCAAACATATTATTACAAATAAATAGAGAGAAGAGAATCGTAGGAAAAAAAAACACCCAATCATATCAAAACACCCAAACCCCAATATACCAATGCAAAAATCTCTTCTTCCTATTTCTCCATCAATCCACACTTCTACATATCTACCACCCTATTAACAATATCATCAATCCAACTATACACACCTAAATCAATACCACAAAGAAATAACCCCGACCTATAAGCCACGGCAATTATCATCAGCACAGGCACGAATGAAAAGAGAATCAAAATACCAAGAAACATTAACAGATGTATGCATACACACCGTTATACCTCAAAAAATCTCACACCTTTCCTCTCTCAAGACGAAAATGCGAACGAGATGCCTCCTAGTAAGTGGTACCCAACACCATTTGAAATACACCGGTAATCCATCCGTTTCCCTACCACGTAATAACGACTATAACTCTCTCCAGTCGATTTCTTCTCGCCATCGATATTCTTCAGCCTTTCTGGGCCAATGTGTTAGCGAGTGGTAGGGAGATAAATAGGAAGGAAAAGAGAGGGAGAGAGAGCAAGAGGAATTGAACGTACAAAGTATCTATCCCAATGACACCCGCCTCTTTGGTACATCCCTCCCCTATTCCAGCTTTTTGGCTATTCGACAAGACCAGGAAACATAGAGGCGGTGATTAAACTTTTGACTAACATGCTGCCCTGCTACTACTACCGTAGTATTCATCGCTACCGCTATGGATCCACGCTGGGTTACTGGCGTATTAAGGATGGTGGGAGTGGAGAAGATTGTGGTGCGGATACACATGAGGCACGTATTAGACGTATTACCACATTTGAGGTTTAAAGGACGCTTTTGAGGGAGTGGGGACAAGAGGTGGAGATATAGTTTTGGTCTATTTGGTTCGATTCTTGCAAATCCTAGCATTGATTGAATTATTTTGGGATATATATCTGCCACTACTTTGTGCTCTCATTTCTGCACCTGAAATGAGTTGATTTTGTTTTCTTCTCCTGAGCAGATCTCTCCCCCTATCTTGCTCTGTGTCTTTACTCTTTCAGACAATACTCAGCACTACTCCCTTCGGCCAAGAAGAAGCTCACTCTACTATCATTTCCATAAGACCAAAATCGCGATTTTCACCATTCTTTCGCATACTCTCAACGCCCCCTGTACCAGCTTCCAATCCAACTGCAACGAGAGCCGCCCTGATTAGTCATCGAACCAGCCCCTTTTACTCAACAACAATACCACATAGCACAAAACACAAAGTTGGAACGCAAAAGAGCCACCGTTTCACAAGTCCAATTTCAGCGTCCAAGAATGGTACACGTGTCACTTGGTAGTGAACTACACAGGGGCCATGGGCATACTAAAGCATGAAGCCCGAAATAGAGAGATAGGGAGCCTGAGATCAGGAGCCGGACAGACACCCGACTTACTCCTCAAAGCTTAGCCTGAACATAGGGAAGCAATGGAGCTTTACGAATATCGTGCTATTCTCAACTTATGACGCGGACAGCAACAGGACGCGCAACTAAATGCCTCACTTTCTTCAAATCCCGAGGAATATGGAAACTGCCTGACCTCTTCTCGCGCCAATGCATAAACAACACATATACTCACGGGGATCACAAGCCTAACTTCTTGACCCGGGCTAAGCCCAAGCCAAGATGGATCGTTGAAAAAGAATTGATACACCCTTGCAAATGATACCTTCCCCGGGCTGCAGTGTATCCTATGACAGGAATCAACGGAAATCGACCAAGAAACAAGCAAGGCAGACTGTAAGGGAACATGGGGCTAGGGAGAATGGGTGCTATAATTGGAAGGGGGCCGCTACAACATACATTGTAGGTAAATGAGGCGAGAAGGGATGGGATAGAATGACTGGAGACAGGTGTATCTTGCATGGCGGAAGGAGGAAATGCACACGCACCCGAAATACTGTGATCACCGGGTTCAGCGTCTGGAGTGCTGTTGTCTGCTGCCTTGCCACTTGGAAATTGACATTCTTACATTGATTTGGGCAGAGAAAGGACCCTGAATGCATGAACAATGCGAGGCAAGCAATGGGAGGATAGGACAGACTTAGCCTAAGATTATGTCTTGTGGTGCTAGTCTTGTACAACCCAGGGTTAATTGGGCTGGTAAGAAGCACCTGGATAGCGCCGTATGACTGGATCTAAGGTTTTGATCCTTTGCGCCCAATAACGCAGTGCCGATGTTAGCTGGCTGACTGGCTGGCTGACGGTGACCGTTGCCGTTGCCGTTACGTTACCGCACCGCCTTTTTGGTTTTCATGCTAGAGTGAGTTGTACAGTCGATCCTAATATGTCGTGCAGAAGTCCATAGAAAAGAACGGAATGGGGGATAACAGCAGCCCCGTTGAAGATGTGGGATTTGAGAGGAGGATAAGAGAAACAGTGGAACCTTGCGGTCGTACTATAGATCTCGGAGAGTTTATCTGGCCAAGGAGGAGGTAACAGGAAATAGAGTGATGCATAATGAGGACTCCTTAGCCGCCTCATCATCTACTAAAGCAAATCGAGGCAAAGAAATGGACACTGATGAAAAGATACAACTCACCTGCTTCTCTGGTGGTCCCGAGTGCCTGGTCGGCAGCCGGGCCAGATCATTGTTCATGCCTTTGCTTGCTTGACCAAAATGCGGACTCTTCCTCATCGAGTACTCCAATCCAGAGAAGTCATCCTGCCTTACTGCCAAACTACTGCTGGCTTCCATCACCGCCATGTTTCGAGTCTGGTCATCTGTTAAGGGCAGTGGAGTTCATTGGATGATAAACTTCCGATCCCAAGCAAAACCAGAAGCACAACGTTCAACGCCTCCTTTTCTGCTTGGGACCCAGCAACTCGGCACCAAGGCAATGATATACGGAAGAACCCTCGTAGACCACGATGATGGTAAGGATTGGAAAATATATCCATTTTCGTATGCAGCGAGGATGTGAGCCGCCGTTTTGCATCTGATATCATAGGAGACGGGGACAAGGAAGAAGAGGAGAGGATGCTAGCAGAAATTCTGCAGGTAGCCGTCTCAACAACGATGTGTCTGGGCTGGTGCCTTGCGCGTAATCGCTTGGTGACCGCGGTTGTTGAGGGTCAATCCCGGACACTTGGGATCATCGGGGAATTTCAACTGTAACCTTGGATCTCGGTGTTCTTGTTTCATTGCTTCTGATCGGAAAGATCTTCTTTGGTGTCGCGATGGACAGACAATGTGAGCAGTTAGACTGTTCCTCACTTTTTGGTTTTGCAAATGTGTAAGTGGTGTACAGCCACAACAACAATTTCCAGCGTAACGTCGTATGAGGGAGATGGCTTGGTCGGAGCACAAGAAGCTCGTGATGGGTTCGCCGTGTTGGCAGGAGGTGTTCGTCGGTTTGTATGCCGGAACCAGGTATGTTGCTGTGAGACCCGGGCTTGTGAGAGGTTCACGCACAGAGCAATAGAGAGCTTGAGCTCTTGTCTGTGATCAGCATCAGCATCAGGGACGGCGGGTAAAAAAAAAGGGTTCGGAGATGGCGCTGCTAAGGAGGCACGGAGTAAGGAGCGGACCAGGCTAAGAGATGAAGGCCCAAGCGCGGGCCAGAAAGACTCTTGGGAAAAGACCCACAGGGCCACTAGAGAGACCTGCGAGAAGACGACGGCACTCTCCAGTGCTCCCGACGCTGTACCTACCACAATAGAAGGACAAGATTTACGCTTGAACTCGCGCTTACCGCCGGCTCCGCGCGCAATATCCTCCCCAGCAAAAGAATAAGGTGAATTGAGTGTTTACGAGCCCACCCTCCCACTAACATTACTGTACCTGGTGCTGATGGGGATTGTCCATCTTCGGAACACTAGCAGAGGCAACGCGTGCCAAGGCCCAAACCATAGTCATAGGAAAGCCAATTAATGGCCATGGCAGCTCCTCCTTGATCCTGTCAAATCTGCTTGTTTCACCGCGGTCTCTGAAACCGAAACCGCAAAAGACCCAGAGAACCAACTTCTCTTTTTTTGCTTTATCCAGCGAGATTATCGCCGTCTCCTGCAGCCAGGTCGAACCATAGTGCCAGCCAATAACGGGCGCTCCTTTCACTGTTGCTGTGCTCTACCTGCGCGCTGCACCAGGCGAGCCTCCATATGCGCATCATCTGCCGGCCGGTGCCATCCACTGTCGTCCCACGGAAGGCTTGGGGATCCACGTCAGCACGATACTAGGACGAGAGAGTGTGTGAGCGAGAGAGAGATGTAAGTCATGCTTATTATTGAGTTTCTCGTATCGCTCTATTCAGAACGGCACAGTGGCATCAGATGGGCGAGGGACGTGATTCTCCCTGGCAGAGGGATTTTGGCAACACACTGACGGAAACAATCCCGCTAAATGCGTCGTTTCTTTTTGGGGGGAGGGTAAGGAACCTTGCTGCTTGCCTGGGTCGTCCGTCCATCCAGTTCTCCGTTTCGTAAAGTATCACTCATCTCTGCATCCAGAATCCAGAGTCCAGAGGCCTGCAATCCAATCCCTCCAACCCACGCACCGTGAGCCATGAGCAATTACTGTACTGGTACAGTACAGTGCTGTACAGTTCCTCCGTCTCCGCGGTCATCCATTAACGAGCGTGAGATGGTCAGCAGCTCCTTTTTATCGGGTATGCTGCCGAGGGCCTGTTGACTCCGGAGGAATGTTGCTGGAGCTGTGGCAAATGGAGTCGGTGGCTTTGGCTTCTTTCCTTTTGCGATGCTGACCTCTCTTCCTTTTCTTTTTCTCCTGACGTCGAACATCTTGGCATCCCATGTAATTATGGTTACTGTGTGCAGAATTGTTGCCGTACTGGACCGTACCAGACTGGCAGACAAGCAGCACCAGCGCACACGGCAGCTCCTTTGTAGATCTGCTTTGCTGCTTCCGGGAACAGAGAGCTGCACCGTTGAGCCAAGGAGCCGCTGGGGTGGTGCGGAAGGGCCAGGGAGTAGCAATAGACCTGCGTGGCTGCCGCTGGGAGCTACTGTGAGCTACTCTCGCTACTATGGCCGAGGGAGCCCGAAGAGGGCCAAGCGTCGCCCGGATGATCGAAGCCGGATGCGCGAGAGAGATAAGCGCCTGGCGGCCCTAACCAACATCCCCCCCCATCGCCCATCACGCCTGTGCCAGGCCCCTGCCCTGTGCCTGCAACTGCCCTCGGGAACGAGTTCTGGTGTGGCGAGGCTGCAGCTTGCGCCATCATCCCCGCTAAGCCCGAACGGGGGCAGCCCTGGCAGCCTGGCCATCCTGTCAAGAACGCCGTGCGAAAGCCAATTTCCAGCGCAAACCTCGAGAGCCCTGCTGAAGGGGGCATTTGCGGATCCGGATGCTCTTCCACGCCTTCCCCCTCTTCCCAATTCCTGGTAGATCCCGAAGAACTCCATCGCCCCCTTCATTCCGCGCTGTACGGTCGCGAGTGCCGCAGGATCAGAAACAGCCCTGGCAGCAACAGCAAAGAGCAGAGCACAGCAGCAGGAAGGACAGGCAACGGCCCAAGCACCAGGGAACAACGAAAAGAGCACGTCTGCGGGCTGCGGCGGCTGCTGTGCAACTTGCTCTCCACCCCCAAAGAAAGGGCAGATTGCTGGGATTGTGAAATATGACAAGTGTGCTTTGCTAGAAAGCACGCTCTCCAGGTGTTGGCTGCTCCAGATGTGCTACGGTGGGTTATGGGTTATGGCACTCCTGGCTGTTGTAGGCGGAGGGTGCTTCTGTACAGCGAAGCCCACTCTGGGGCCTCCTGCGACAAGGACCGTCTGCAGATGCCGTACCGTACCCTAGCGGTCCCAGTTGATCCCCAGAGCCTTCCCTCTACTGTACTGACCACGGCCTGCTGCTTGTTTGCGTGCTCCCGTCAGCACTGCTCCTGTCGTTTGGAGGGTCTATTCCAGTCTCCTGGAAAGCCCTCAGGCCCTGGAATTAAAGGTCCCTCGAGCCGATCCGGCAGCGCCCATCTCTCTCCTAATATGCTGTGTCGCAATTCACATCCAAATCTTATTCGATCCAGCCCATAGGCAATGCGCGCGACAGTGATGCAGCGAGGTGAGCCACTTTCGTTTTACTGCGAAAGCCATACCACAGGAGAGATGCCGTTACCTCAACCCTCCAAGACTGACCCAGCCCTGGCCCAATAGTCAATTTTCCTGGCCTTTCCAGATCAGCACCCTGGTGCAAAGGCTGGGATGATGCCAGGGTGCTGGCCCTGATGGCTCAAAGATGAGCATGATACATCAGTCGACCGTTACGTTCCCCATCTTCTTTCCTGCTGAGCTAAACCTCTTCGGTCCCGGCTACGCTAGCATGAAAGCCAAATTTCGTAGAAAGACCAGCTGGGATTGTGGATCAATGTTTCTCGATATTGTATGCACCTCTCGGCAAAAGATGTCGAGGGGAGCAAGGAATCTATCTGGCTCGGCAAGGCTCTGCTGCAATGCTCTTCTGCATCCTTCCAACGCGCACAATTACAGTTGCTGCACTGCACTCCTAGGGAGGAGCAGCAGAAAAGGCGGGCTTTGCCTTCTGCGACCCAGCTTCACGTGGTGAGCATACGAGCGAAATGGATGGAAATGGCAGCGTGCAGGATGCGGCAGGAAGGCGTGACCGTGGGAAAGAGCGACTTGGTGACGGAGATATTGGAAAACGAAAATGCATTCTCGATAGCTTCTGGACAGATGCAGCACACGGCCGCCGTCCCTTCCTCGTTTAATCGTTTATCGCTTTATCCTCTGCCAGACATCATCGCCAGCTCGGGGGAGCCAGGCTGCGGTTCCGTTCTTTGGTTCTGCTGCTGTGGGTGCATGTGTCAGTGCCTGCCAGTGCTCACCAGTCAGTGATTGCCAATGTATGCCAGTGCATGTCAGTGTATGCCAATGTGTCTGCTAGAGGATGCTGGAGGGCGTACCCGTGAGAGAGGAGAGTGTGTCGTGGGCGTCGAGGCAGGCTGGAAACGGTTTGGGAGGTTGGAAGTCTTGGTAGCTCGCCCTTTCGATGCATGGCGCTGATCTATGCGTCTAGAAAAAGGTTGGACCCTTCTGTATGCACACTTACAGTACAAAGTAGCCTATGGCTGCCCTCTGCTTTGTCATGCCCCTAATTGGCTGCTGGCCCTCTTGTCTTTGTTTGAGCCGGGCCCCGATGCGAGACACCGCCTGCTGAGACGGTAGGTGCGTCCGCTGCTCGACGGGAGCTTGGTTCTCTGATGTCATCACCGTGAGGGAAGGCGTCGCGCAGCTGTCCAACTGAGACCTTGCCACTCAGGCGCCGCAGCTGCAATATGATGGGCGGTTTCTTAGCAAAGAAAAAAAAATAACCCGACGTTGGACGCCCGAGTTCCCGATGCCTTCAAAGTCACCATCCTTCCTCTCAGTTTATCCCGGCATGCTGGTCCTGGACGATTCCGAATTCTCGAACACGACGCCTCGAGTTCTAGATCTGCTACATGGCTCAATGGAGACGGCTGCAGCGTTGGGTTGTAGTCCTGGCACTGGCCGCGCCTGCTCTGGGTCGTGGTGGGGGGAAGGAGGAAGACTGCGCAGAAGGGTAGATGTTACATCCACAGCTTTGCTCCAACGCTCCCTATTGTTTGCTTACTGGAGCCTTGAAACGAGGCAAAAACGAGGCGTCGAGCCAGACACGATCGAGTAAGCGTATCATGAGGAGAAAAGTATGTGCAATCCCACCCTGACGCCCATCATTCCCCGATGGAGGCCAGCCAACACGTCTCCATGGCTCAACCACCGCAATGCTGGGCCCCGTTTTAGGAAATCATTGAAATGCGAACAAAGTTCAGTTAGCTCCAGACTGTCATAGCTGTCAATCCGTCCTGAGTCAGAGCTGGACGGCTGGAATAGGCTGGAGCTTCCCGCCAGCTCAGGGCGTGTGCTTTGGTGGCATCGTGGCATGAGGGCCCGAGGTGCCTACCCAAGAACACCTCTGCTCCGGTTGCTAGCCTGGCTCTGGAAGGAAAGCTCAGAGCCAGCTGGCTGGTCCCAAGCTACTGTACGGTAGCTGGACTCCATGAACTCCCCAGACTCAAAGCAGCTGTGCCCCAGCCAATCCGGCTCCAGTGAACCAGGGAAGCTCCAGAGGGATCTGGTAGAGGAGGCCTTGCGTGATCTGAGATCCCCGATCAGCACTATGAGAATGGATTTATGCGCATCAGAGTTTCACCTAACGGGCATGTCTGCTATGGTGGCGTCGTGAAGTCGCATCGCAACCACGCAGAAACATCTCGGCAACCCTATTGAATCGGTACCGAGCAGAGGCCACCCCCTGGCGGTGCGCGCGGGTGACCTCCCACTCCAGGAGACGACGCATCGCCATGCCCCGGACAATCACCAGAGTCCTCTTCTGGGCCATGCTCGCGCCCTCATTGGAGGCCATGTGGTGCCCATTATCGCCAATAAGGCCCGAATTCCTTTTCTGTTCTGCTGCTTTGCTGCTCGCATACTCAGTCTCACGCGCTGCCCTGTGGATGGGCTCGATGGGCTATACGACGCCCGCCCAAGTGTTGAGGAGAGCGAGGTGGCTCCCAGGTCTTCTTCCCCGGAGCCGGATGCCGCGAGTAGGTATGGCCCAGAGGTTCCACCCGCGGACGTTTGTTGGCTCTCAGGCTGCGAGGCTCCCGTGCAAGACCTAGGGCAATCTCGCAAATCTACCGGCACTCTATACCTAGACATACGACACATCATATTTTGATGCTTAGTGGGTCGCCTTTGGGTTCAGGATCCCCTCGTTGAAAGACAGCGGTGCCTCAGATGCTTGAGTGGTTCCTGCATGCAGCACCAGCAAACCTTTTTCGTGGGCGACGTTACCTGAGACGGAAAAAGGAGAGGTGTAATGTTCGGGTCACTGCATTTCCACGATCATGCATTGTCCACTCACCTGGCCGCTTGGCCCTGCCCCATAACCTCTTGCCTTCTTTTCCTGCTGCGGTCTGCGCTGTGGCAGGAGATTGGTCGCCATGCGGTGGCCTGATTCGGGCAAAAATCATGGCCAAAGATTGAGACGGACAGAGAGAGTGAGAGAAGCCTTGACAGCTACCCACCAAACAAACCTTCATTGCTCGACGCGCTTGCTTGCGCTGCCTCATCTACGGAAAAGTCTATGATCCCAGATCCAAGAGCATCTTGGAAGGCCTTCATCTTTTGCACTACCTGCCGGTATGCACTTGGTTCCTAACACGATTAGATTCTGTTGCACGAGCCTGCTCTCATCCAAGTTGGGCAGGAGTATCCAATCCCCGATTGCACGAGACTGTACGTGGTTGATACTGAAGAGCAAAGCCTCGGTCAGACGGTTGCCGCGTGGGATCTTCACACGTATTATTTGCTTCCGTAGACAAAACCTGGGATCCTGGCGCTTGCGGCGGCCTTCCAGCGCCTGATGGCCATTTCAGTAGAAGCTGGTCTGTATATATATACATCTGTTAGGCGTCGGGGCTACGTGACCCAAGAGTAAATCTTTCCCCTAAGAACTTTGAGTGAAGCGAGAAGAGTTCAAACAGAGAGCCACAGCATCTCTATCTCTATCAGCCGTTACCCATTGAACCATATCATACTTCCAGGCCGTTTTACGTCTCCCATCTTTTGACGTATCACACAGCCTGTGGCATTGGTGCACCGTTCGCTCTACATCATCTCTATCCAATTTCTCGGGACCAAGGGGCCAGATAATTCCCCCTCCCTAGGTAGCCACGTCAATTTTAAAGTGTGGTGCGTCTGAGGTGTCTGAAGCCTTGGTGGACGCCGCTTTTCCTCCAACGCTGACAGAAGGCTGAGCGGCAGCTAATTGAGAGGCATCCCTTCTGCGCACACCGCCACTCATCAGCAAGCAAACTCGCTGGTAGCCACCAATTTAGAGTTATCAAGAGCAAGGCCTGGCGGACTTACCGTCCTTTTTGCCTGGTCCTTTTTCAGCTGGGTGGGTGTTGAGCGTGTGATCTGACCCGCGAACAGCAAGACGGCAGGTCAGATCAACCCTGACGAGTCTGACATAACATCGAGCCAACCCTGGAAGAGCCCTTCTTTCTTATTCAAGAAAGCACATAATCTACAGCCCTGGTCAGCCCGCCTGGTGCACGGTGCGGCGCACGAAATCCGGCGCTCGTAGCTGCAAGCAACAGGAAGTGGCCCCGCAGCGCGTCGATCGTAAGGTTGTCATAGCCTGCTGGGAAAGCCCGTGGCCGCCGCCATCTGAAGAGCCAGGCGCTGGGTTCATTTGCCATTCCCTCGTGGGCCCGCGGCAAGATCGAGATTCGCGCATTACTCCGGTCTGACTGCAGCTTCAGAGATAATAATACCAGCAACAGAAGCCGCAGAAAGCAGCCAGGGTTGATAAGCGGTTCTCACTTTTTGATTACGCATTCGAGTCGAGAGAAGAGGAGTAAGCGAGAAGGAACGAGAGAACGAAGAAGAAACGAAGACAGGACGAGAGGAGAGTAGGCGAAGAACAGATCTAGCACGAGAGGCATTGAGGAAAGCAGGAGAGTTCGGACGAAGGCAGGCACCCCAGAGCAACCCTGACAACAGAAAATCAATAAAAGACGAAAAGAGAGACGAGAGTCATATTTAGATCCGAGAGCAGGGCCCTTGGCGGACCCTGACGAGCTCCGTGCTCTTTCAAGATTGGAATTGGATCTGAATCTGTCCCTGGTTCGGAGACGGGACGCGCTGCGACGAAGTATTGTAAGATCAGCCTGTGGCATCACGCACATCACACACACATCAACCTAAATCTCGCCCTTCCTCTCAATCTCACTCTCACTCTACCACACACCCACACCCACATCCAAATCCATACCTATAACCGCATACGCGGGCTACTGCTATTACCTCTTACACTTCTACTACCACCACAAGCTACAGCTGCAGCACAACAGCGGCGGCGTGGATCTGGCAGACCAGGTACCCGCACGCAGATACGCACATAGAAGACACGTACATAGGCATATTCCCTCTCACACACATACGCTCCCCGTTGAGAATACCCTTCCAGGGCACATTTACGATTTGGGAAGGCCATACACATCGGTGGCTGACGGAGCCTTGACATCCTGATAGCCTTGTAGTAGACGAAATCAGTATCTCACCAGTTTTCTCCTTCTTGGTCTTCTTATTTGAACGGTTGGGAACCTTCTCCACCAGTCGAGACATCCAGACACACATCTCCGGGACCCGAACCAGCTCCATCCACTCAGAAACTCTCCGTTAGGAAGAGCACACAATCGCATCACCATACGTACAGGGCCCCAAGCTCACCAAAAAACAGGAGCGGGTATATCACTGCGAATTCGCTTCGTTCTTTCCACAACCACCAACATTGCCGCGCTTTTTTTTTCTGTCGCGCCGCCTGATTCAGCGAGAATTGCAAGCCGCGTGCTGCGAGAGAGCAGCAACCAAGCAAGTAAGGAAGCAAGGAGGCACTCAAACAAGCAGGAGCAGTAGCTACATAAGGGCAGCGTGGGATTGATTCCTCCGCTCTCCCTTGCATTGAATCGGTCATTGAAAGTCGGTTCTGGCCTGTTGCTGCGAAGTGGTCAAGGTTCGAGGGATCGTTGACGAGGGATCCGCGGTGGTCCACAGTTTGGCGTTAGCGGTACTTTAGCGTACGGGCAGGGAAGGCTATCCGGGATAGAGTGTAGCGGTGGTTGACTAATTACAGTAGCGGGCGGGCAGCCGGAGAGGACCTGACAGTAGTGTGGATCTCGCTCACCTGCACCCTGCGCAGCCCTCCACTCGCCCTTCAGCACCCACTTCAGCGCACCACTGCACGAGCAGCAGGCCTGAGGACACCAGCCCAGGCCCGCCTGTCGTAGTCTCCCCCCAGGGCTTGTCAATTGACAGAGGAAAGCCCCTCAGGCCCTTTTTAGCCCTTAGCCCCAATTAAGCAGCATCTGCGCCAGGGAAGGGGCCCCCGATCCGCCTTCCCCTAACTGCTTCTCCCCGGCGCTGGGAAACGCACGCCCGCCTGTCGGTCGCTGGCCTGTGCTTGCCGGAACGGGTGCCTCAGTAGTGCTTGGGTTTGCCATTCCCATCACCACTCACCACCCCAGTGACACCCATCACCTATCGGTACCCTTCACCTCTCCATTATTTCCCCCCCTCTCCGGCGCCCTCTGCGCTGCCCTTTTCCCTGTCTGCGACGGGATCGCTCGCTGGCTAGGCGCCCGCAGGCACTAACCTCTTGCTGCTCGCTGCGCACGCCCGAATTTATACCTCGCCGCCAGATTCACGCATCTCACTCTCTTCTCTTGCTTCCTTCCTACCCACCTTGTGCCCGCCCGCCCCCTCCTCTCCCTGTGCGGGGAGTCCATTTCGGGTGCTCTCTACTCACTCGCACCTCATCTTTGGGTGACTTGTGGTGTGTGTCGGTGTGTGCGTGCGCGCGCGCGTGTATTTCTCGAGATATATCCTTCTTTTTCATCATTAATTATACCTTTCTCGTGGGTGTGGGCATTGTTCTTTGTTTTCTCCCCGGAAAATAGACCCGCGTCCTTTGTCGTTGAGGTCCCCCGCTGGCTGGCTGGCTCGCCTGCCATTACGAGCTGCTCTCGAAATAGGGTCGTTGCCGGCAGCAGCAGAAGAGAGAGAGGAAGAAAAGGTTCTAGACCCAGCAGCACCTGAGCCGAGTTGCTACCACCCCCAGCAAGCACCCGCCAGACCAGAACATCTCCGTTTAAATTCCCGTCGTCGACGATTCAGAACCAACTCGACTCCATTGGCCTTTTGGCAGTCTACCGCGACCGTGAGAAAGAGGGAAATTCTGGGGAAGAAGGTTTTTGTCAAGAGTGTCTAGACAATTGACGGTGTGGCCTGGACGGCAAATGAACCAAGGTGAGCACTACAATCCTATCCCCGAGAGCCATTCCTTCCATCTTTGTGTCGGCTGCCTTGTCTCCTGTCTATGTGGTTTTTCTTTCTTTCTTTGCTGGCTCCCTTCCCATTGTCACTCTTGTCACTCTCATTACGCCGCTCTACGATTTTACGGTCCGAGATTGGAAGGAGCACTACGGCTTTGCTCTGGGCACAGTCCAGGTTGGCGCGTTTGATTTCCATCTCTATGAGGCAACTTCTACAATCCAAAGCGTTCCTCGAACAACAGCACCTCAGACTATATCTGTATAATCCTATGTATAGATATATATACAGCATGTGTAGATGATGAACATGCATACACATACACGCACACGCATACACTGAGAAGACTTGCATTCTCCGAGAAAAGGCTCGCCCTCGTCAGTTAGAAGTGCCACCAGTTTGGCTGCTGCTGCACGCTAACGGGGGCCATTTTCTAGCATGCCAGACCCCAAGCTTCCCAGCAGTCTCGGGGGTTTCTCTAGTGGGTTGAGTCACGTCGGACCAGAGAACCGGCACAGATCCTTTGTCAGCGGACAGCGCGGCCTGTGATGACCATGACTACCGCCGGCGAGCAGTGACTTCTCTCAGCCCTGCTGGTGAGGGGTGGGTGAGAAACTGCTCGCTGCTGTGGCCGAAACAGCGGGCAAGGATTCGCTGGTGGACATCTGCTGGTGATACCCGAGTCCCAGCAAACTACTGCTCCTTCTTCCACTTCAAACAGGCTTCTCCCTTTCCATGCTCTCCTTCCCTAACTCCTGCTCTTCTTCCTCCGAACCCCTCGAGACTTGAACGTCTGGCCTTCCATCTTGCTCCCTATAAAGCACAGCTATTGTCTCTGAAACATTCTCAGCATCTCACTCGAGCAATGCATGCAGTTACTAACCTTCTCTTTCTCCAGTCTTCCCACCGTCAAATCTCACCCTCAAGAGCTTCATGCTTTCGCAAACTGGTAATCTCCAAGATCCAGTCGCTTACACTGGCATCGAGCCTCATACAGGGCCTGACAGCTCTTCCAAGCAGGACTTTATTCACCCGCCTTCGCTGAGTTCGGATATGGGTTTGCGGTATATGACTATTCCAACTACTGATGATTTGCGGTAAGTTGACGGCTAGTTGTTTCTGTCATTGGGCGCTTTACATTCACTGGATTGCTTGCTTGATTTCTTACTTTGCTTGCTTACTTGCTTCCTTCATGTTGGTGGTGTTGGTTGTGGATGTTGTTGGTGTTGCCGCTGCGTGTTTCCCGCAGCCTTGCTACACCCCAAAACAAAGTAAGGGCTTCAGGAACAGGCTGGCACAGACGCGGCTGCTGGGGCTTGGCTCTTGCACCATAACCATCAATCTTTTTTTTCATCTGCTGGGGGAGAGATGCATTTCGCGTTCAAAAAATTTTGTTGAAGCCGCGAATGTGCCACGACGTTTCTCCATCTGTTTTACATTTCTTCCGTACTACACAGGCTGCCGCTTACCATTGCTCGCCTTCCTGCGAACACCACCGAGACGGGTATCACGCGGCAGTTATTCGCCTCTTTTGTCCCACGCCCCCCTCTGTACTTTCTGTCCTACACACACGAGCCAAGTGGCCTTGAGACAAGTTGAGGTACATCACAAACTTGAATCAGGATTCGCTGAACAGTGGTTATTTTTTGTCGGAGGCAAAAATCAAGAGCCATACTGGTTTCACTTTTTTATTTTGACTACAGCGAGACTGATTGGACACTCTCTAGCTTCAGGTCGGAGCCCGGCGTCCATCATAGCAATCCTGTATATTCCACTGGGCAAAATCCACAGCCTGCGTCCAACTCTACCTTGCCATATTCCTCATATTCAAACCTCTATTCGACAAACAGTCTGAGCTCGAACTACTCGACCAACCCGAGCTCGTATTATCCTCAGAACACCGCCCCCTACTCTCTACCGGATCGGAAGCCTGCTCTAAATCCTCTGTAAGTGATATCTGATCAAACGCAGAGCTGATTGCAACCTTCCATCTTGCCGTTTTCCTTCTGTCTATTCTTTGTCCGAGAGAGAGCATGCTGACATTCCATGCACAAAAGAGAGGGATCGATTGGAATGGCGCCGCCGCCATCGCGTCAAGCCTTGCCGAATCCAGGATCATCTCTCCCTCCCCGAGATCCTTACAGTACCAACTTGAGACGAGCCTCCGAAATTCTCTCTAGGTCACCACCCTCGGGCAGTCTAAGAAGCGTTCCCCTATCTCCGTCATCGAGTGGTGGTTTCACGACCCCCAACATGGAGCACTCGCAAGTGGAAGGCAGCCCACCGCTAAATCCGACGGAGCAAATACACCAGCTCCAAACTTCAGATGGGCAAGTTGTCAGGCCCGAAATATTTGGAAAGATTGACAAGGGATTTTTCCTTGCCGATAATGACTGGACTTGTTACAGAAGGAACTACTTTGCACTAAATTGTTCTTTTACTCTGCATCCCGCAGTGCAGAATAATGTGTCAGTCTTTCTAATGCAGAACCACGGATCTGTACAAGTCCACGGATGGGCTCTCTCCATCGCAGCAGTGGTGGATGGTATCGATGGAAAGCCCATCGACCTCGTCCAACACACCCCTAAGAGAGACAAAGGCCCCCAAGACAAGCCGCCACGTGTGCCGGTCCAGCCTCGCCCTCATCAACACTTATATGCTGGCGACAATGGCCTTGGAAGTGGACCACGAGGACTTTATGATCAAGGCTTTGGAACTGCACCGAACCAGCCGCTCTTAGAAGCAACATTTGAGCGCATACAATTTAAATGTGCAACTGCGAACAACGGTAAGCGGCGAGCTGCGCAACAATACTATCACCTCCTAGTGGAGTTATTTGCGGACGTTGGCCAGCATCAACCAGAACGCTGGGTTAAGGTGGCAACGCGAATGTCTGCGCCCATGGTAGTGCGTGGCAGATCGCCTGGTCACTATCAAAGCGAACGCCGGGCCAGCAACGCAACCACGGGCCCAGGAGGGGCCGGCGGTGGTGGTTCATACCAAACAGGAGGTTCGTCGCGTTTAGGAGGTGATCTCAGCATGTCTGGGAATTCATCCATGTTGTCGTCTCAAGGTTACGGCAGTTCTTACGGCAGTGGTCAAGCACACCACTATCGCCCAAGTTCTGTACAAATCCCGATGGAGCCAGTGCTCTCCGCAGAAGAGGTGAAAGGCATTGTTGAAACCCCAGGGTATTCCTACTACCCTTCGGCGATGTATGAAGGACATGACACGAGATACACGCCTACGCCTCCTACTTCGTCTGACGTAAAAGTCAAATCGGAGTTTACGAGCGGGTATATGCTACCCAGTTTAACCAGTGGGCAAGACAGATTATGTGGTAGATGGGAAGGAACATCGGAGACGAGAGGATACTTTCCTACCGGTCCGGCCCTACTTCAGCATGGACTGACCCAATAGAGGGTTGATGTTTAAGCTCCCGCATCGATCAGATTCGATGAATATTTTATGCTGCAGGCATTGCGTTCAACCACGGTGCCTACTGTTCTGTTGGAATAGTCGCACGAGATACGTTTTTAACGGCTGCGTTCGCTCACGTAAGACACTTACGGCCTGCTATCATCATGTCCGTCGCTTCAGTTCGTCGGCTTTGCTTTTTGCTGCTTGCATCGTGCTTGTTCTTTTCTACCAGCTAGTTGGCCTGGGAATGGGATCATGGAAATCACTTGGATAACGGCGCTAGGAAATATAGGAATTTGGCTGAAGAAGCTATAGGGAAAAAAGGGAATTGCTATGGGAAATAGTCTTTGTGTATGATTTTATTTTACTCGAACTCTGGGAAAGGGATTAAGGGATAAGGGAATACGGGATTTTCATTAGAAACATGAAAAAGGGATACCACTTGCCGAATGCTGTTGGGAATTTTTACTGTGCTGGAATAAGACGGGCTCTTTTTGCATATTTATCGATTGTTTTTTGCAATGTTGGATGTGCGGGTTTTGTGTGCAACAAATGTAAGAGGGGCTAAAATCAAGGGAAAAGGGCACATGGGAATATGGTGGAGGAAGAGAAGATGTGTGACGTTAGTGCTGGATTTTCTTTTCTTTTTTTGACGTCTGCTTATAATCGGAAGGAAGATTTCTTGCTCTTATTTTCCTTCTCTTCTAACGACTTCTCTCCTGTCCTGTTTGTCTTCTTGGTCGGAGCTTTGTGTCAAAATAAAAAGATAAAGAAAAAAATTATCCAGTATGGGAAGTTTTATGATATCCTTTCATTTTCCTGCCGTTTCTACTCGGCTTTCTCGATTCTTCTTCTTCGTCACATCACATTACATCGTATTCATTACATCACATCATATCATGACATGCATCCTTAGCTTCACTCTGCTCTACAGTACAATGCAACCCAGAGGATCCCACAGCAAGATGACATGGGCACCATACCTTCCCAGGTAAATTTTCACTACGTTTAGTTTCGTTTCATCGCGTTGGCCGAAGTGGTTGCCAGCAAAGTCCAAAACTTGAAAGTTGAAGGCGTAAGCACCACCACCACATACCACAATATTACGTCGGTGGACCGTGAGCCAGTACCCGTAGTGTAGTAGGCACGGGCCATCATTATCTCATGGCGGTGACGGGCACCCGTAATTTAGCTGCTGCTGGGACGGACCGACCCAGCTTTTAGGGTGAAGAAGAAAGAGGAGGAGGTCTGACCGTCTGGGCGAGTGATGATTTAGTTGGGACTTGGAGACGAGGGTGTGTATGTGCCAAGGTGGATTGATGTGGAGATTTTGCTTTGTTGGTCCTTTTTTCCCTGCTAGGTTTTTTTGTTGCGCTTTTTTGCTGGGGTGTTGGGAACTTGGGATGTGGAGCGGGGCTCTTCAAGAGTCCAGGGGATCGGAATTTGGAATTGGAATTAGATTTGGGTCTGGGTTTGGATGGTGGAATGGTGATGGTTAGAGTAGGATTGGAGTAGGATTGGTAGGATATGGTAAAAGTTTGATGGATTAGAATGCTTGGTTTCTTTCAATATTCAGGGTCTGATTATTTATTATGTACGGGTCTAATGAATTCAGTCCCTTTTCAAAAGTTAATAGTGATGCTTTTGATATTTCTGTATGGTCATGCTAATGGAATCTATAACTCATTGAAACCCCCGTCCCATAAGAATGGAAATCATTACTCATCCCAGGTATTCACGTTCGCCTCTTCCGCTGCCATTACCTCTTCCCAATCATGGTTCACTTCTTCGTTGATCCTTCTAATCGCACGCAATAGTGAGGCATTCTCCAGCCCCATGGCTCTTCGCTTTTGCCGATCCGCATCGCTCGTCCAGAGGTGGTTATATTTCGCTTCCAGATCCTCCTTGTTCACCTCTACCCACTGCTGTCCTTGTCTCAGTTTCGCAAGATAGGACTGCATGCTGTTCGCCTCATCGTTAGCCTTTCGAACTTGCAGCATATCTTGGAGCGAGGAACTAGCATCGAGTTCCCATCCACTTCGCAGATTAATTGTCTTGAGCAGCGGCCATTGGACTCTCCAGTCAATACCTTGGGACGACTTTGCGGTATGCAACCGCAGCGCTGGAGACCATTCGCAACAACCGTCTAGGTCTATGTATACTAAACCGTAAAGAGCGGTAGCCAGACGTTTCAATATCAAGGCTGCTTCGGTGAAATCGTTATCTAGAGTGTAAGAATAGATATTGGTCCCACCGTACTGGACAGTTGGTGCATTTGGAGAAGTCATGACTGTTGTCAAGGCGTTTGGAGTCAAACATGGTGGTGGCCAATATGCGAGAGAGAGGTGTGTGAGTGTTGGGACTAGCTTTGAGAAAGCTAAGAATCTAGTCCAGGAGATGTTTGGTGGCGGATGCGATAATGATAAATGTGTTAGATGGGGAATAGGAGCGTCCAAGGACCTAGGCATACTCTTCTCCCAAGACTCGGTCATGTCGTCAGCTTCTGCGGTAGTATCTTGCCGTACCAGATCACTCAATTGTTTGAATGTAACAGAACGGCCGACGGAACCTGATAGGTCAAGGCGGTAAAAATCATAGTTGCTCTCTCCTGGGTTCTGGTGTTCAATAAATTCCTCCTCCTGCTCATTCTCCGAAGGAATCAAAACTAAATTCTTCAAGCCGTCATGCCCAATACCTTCCTCTGGCCCATATAAAGCAATATAACTCATCAATCGTATCCTCAGAGCAGTTGGTAAATCAGCGAGATTATTACTCTCGTAGACCTTAATGAAGTCCCAGTTTCGCGCCATATGTCTCAGACACATGTTCCGCAAACCCATTTCCCCATCTTCCGAGTCTGGTAGACCGGGTAGATGCTCAATATCATGAGGGTAAAGCCGTTCGTTGCTATAGGTTTTCATCGATTCGGGAGCATGGCGAGATCCCGAAAGCCAGCTCCTGGGAGGCGGTGGTCCAGATGGTAGACGGCGCCCATTTTCATCAAAGCGTGGTCGGGTTCTTGCCCGTGGTGTAGGCGCAGGTGTTTCTGGTTGAGCAAGAAGTTGGCGAACGTTTGGGGGTAGGGTCCGTGTTACTACAGGAGATGCAGTCCGCAGATTATCGGGAGTGAGCTGGGACTTTCGCAGATTTACTATAAGATCGTTTACTGTCGGGCCGGCATTATTGTCTAGGCATATATTGTTAGCTCATGAATAACTGCTTTGCTACATGGAGGGGTAGCGGGGTATTTACGAGAAGCCGACGCCGATGACGCCGACGCTAGAGACGGGTGTACCGTGCTTTGTGGTTTCGAATATTGTCCTTGGAATCGTTTCTTGGGCATGGAGGAGGTATGGTGGAGTGATGTGGAGATGGGAGAAACAATGTTGATGGGGTTTAAGTGACGTTGTCTGAAGACCCAGGCAACAACCGCCACATAAAATGCCTGAATATCGGGGCTCTGAGAACCGTATCAAGAAATAGGGATCAAAGGTAAGTTTCTCTCTGAATGAATTCTCTTTTACAAATCTTGCTTTAGTTGCACATTATCCATGGAATGCTGTCTCAATGTGATGCAGCAAAAATATATGTACACTTCTTTCCTAATATACACATAATCTATCCGGAGCTAGGCCCTCCAGATAGCGTCGCTAACCTTAACAACCTGCCTCATCTCCTCCACGTCATGGACGCGAACAATGTCGGCACCTCCCTGTACTGCAGCGGCCACCGTTGCAGCTGTACCATATGTTCTCTTTGCGGGCTCTTCAACACCAGTAATTCTGCCAATGAATCCCTTTCTGCTGCTCCCTACTAGCCACGGTAATCCTTCCAGACCAGGCCAGGAGCGCAACTCCTCTAGGTGTCTCAAGATCTCAAGATTCTGGCTCTGATTCTTTGCAAACCCGATTCCTGGATCTAGGATAATCCTCCACCTGCGTATCCCGGCCTGTTCAGCTTCGGAGATACGCTCGAGAAGCTCAGATGCTACAGTTGGGATGAGACCATCGGGAGAGTAGTTAGTGAGTTTAGGCATCGTTGCTGGAGTACCGCGCATATGCATTAGACAGATTGTCTTGCCTAGTTTGGCAACAGTGGGAAGCATATCTGGATCGAGTTGTCCAGATGAGATATCATTCACAATATCTGCTCCAGCATGGACGGCGGCCTCGGCTACAGAAGCCCTGTAGGTATCAATGCTGATAATAACGTTCTTGTCTATTTTGCGGATGGCAGTTATTGCTGGCACAACCCGAGCAATTTCTTCCTCGGGAGTAATATCAGGAGCATATGGAGCCGAGGACTGTCCACCAATATCCAGAATCGTAGCACCGGAAGCGATGGAGTTTTGAATAACACTGGGAAGGGATTGTTGAGAGTGTAGGCCGCCATCAGAGAAGGAGTCCGGTGTGACATTTATGATGGCCATGACTTGCGTAGTCCGGGTTGGTGAAAGAGCATGAATAAAAACGTCTGGTTGTAAAGGTGTGATAGTAGACATGGGCATTGATGAGGGTTGAAGAGCGTATAGGTAATCTTGAGGGAGTTTCCATGGCTTTCTCTGATCCAATGGTCTCCGTGGTGCAACTCTACTAGTAGTCAGCCTTAAGAATACCAACACATGAAACTTTTGACTCACTCAGCTAATGGACGTAGAACGAATTCACGCTCAAGCATTAGAGGATGAGGAATTTTGAGTCTCTCACTGTCTACTATCTCATCTTCATAGAGTAATATGTCAAGATCAATATTTCTCGGCCCCTTATCAATGACCTTTTTCCTGCCCATAATATTTTCGATCCCTTGGAGCTCGTCTAAGAGCTCAAAAGGCTCGAGAGTAGTCTCCACCTCGCAAGCGCCATTCAAGAAAGTATCTTGATCGAGAACATACATAGGCTCGGTTTCCCAAAGACTACTGGTCTTTTTGATCTTTATCCCTTTGGTTTCCATTTCTTTACATGCCCTCTCAATCATTGCAACTCTATCACCTAAGTTACTACCTAAGGCAATATAAGCTGTCCTTTTCATAGGAGATTTACTTGATGGCATGGAAGAACCGATATCTGGTTTATTGGACCCATTGTTGAGAGTATATTGTGACCAGGGGGTTGAATTGGTGCTCATTCGCCTTGGAGATGAGCTATATCTTCTTGCTAAGAGCATTGAGCATAACCCAGAAGCCTCCACTCTCCGGACTGAGTGGATACTTCTGGATAATGAGGCTCCCCTCCGGAATACATAGTGAATGCTCCTCATGGACAAAAACTGAACATAGACCTGAGCGTTTGCCACATGAAAAGAGCTCGACGTCACGCCTATGAAATCTAATCGCCGAAAAATCTATGCCTGAAAATCGAGGTCTCCATAGTTGAATCAAAACGTAGCACGTGAGATACGTGCCTCAGGTTCAAAACCCAACTCGTTGCTCGTGACAGAGCCCGGACCGACGTCCGAAGCACCTTGACACAGATCGCGCTTTGCCGTCAAGTCAGCTGGGATAAAGTAAGAACTAGCAGGTGCATTAAATCTGTTGAGAATTGATTTTTGTCGCACCTGATTAAATTATCCAATATTTGCATATTTCTGGTTTATGAGTAATCTCCGCCATTTTAGACAACAACATTGGTGGACGTGTTGCATGTTGAACCGAACCGAGGCATTTCCCCAGAATACCGGGGGGCTGTATCGAGCTACTATCCGACGTCCCCTCACAAGCTCTCCATAAATCCTGCCTCCTTCACTTCCGTCTGATTATTCTCTTTTATCCTTCATTCCTGTACACACCGTCGCTGCCAAAATAGCGCATTCCCTCTCATTGTTCTAATCCAGTTCATACTCATTCCCCAGTCTTTCCATTCTTCAGATCTTTCACAATGGCCTCACCACGTAAGACCGCCCTTTCACATGCTCCTCTTCGGCCCTCGCGATAACTGACTTTTGCTTACCAGAACAACTCCGAACGACGGCCACTGATCTCCTCAACATCAAGCACCCCATCCTTCTAGCTGGTATGAACGTTGCTGCTGGTCCCAAGCTTGCCGCAGCTGTCACCAACGCTGGCGGTCTCGGTGTCATTGGAGGAGTCGGCTACACCCCAGACATGCTGCGCGAGCAGATTTCAGAGTTGAAGTCATATCTCACTGACAAGAACGCACCATTCGGTGTTGATCTCCTCTTACCACAAGTCGGTGGATCTGCCCGAAAAACCAAGTAAGCATTTCCGTCTTCCCTTTCCGCGCACGGACAAATCCTAACTCGAGCGTGTCTTGCAGCTACGACTATACCAAGGGCAAGCTCGATGAACTTGTTGATATCATCATTGACAGCGGCGCGAAACTCTTCGTTTCTGCCGTCGGTGTCCCACCAAAGCATGTCGTCGAGCGACTCCACAAGGCCGGCATCCTCTACATGAACATGATCGGTCACCCCAAGCACGTTAAGAAGTGCCTCGATCTAGGCGTTGATATCATCTGCGCCCAAGGTGGTGAGGGCGGTGGCCACACCGGCGATACTCCCGTAAGCTGACTTTCCCTTTCCATTTACGTAATTTTGGCTAATCTGACGGCTCGCAAGACTACCGTTTTGATCCCAACCTGCGTCAACCTCGTCAAGGGCCACACTTCCCCCATGACCGGCAAGCCTGTCCAGATCATCGCCGCAGGAGGTATCTTCAACGGCCAGACCGTTGCTGCAGCGCTCATGTTGGGCGCTTCCGCCGTCTGGGTCGGCACCCGCTTCATTCTGACCGATGAAGCCGGTGCACCTCAAGCTCACCAGGAGGCTGTCCGAACAGCTGGTTTCGACGACAACGTCCGAACCATCATCTTCACCGGCCGTCCAATGCGAGTGCGCATCAATGAGTATATCAGGAACTGGGAGGACAACCGCTCGCAGGAGATCAAGGACTTGACAAGCAAGGGAGTTATCCCCGTAGAGCACGACTTCGAGACGCTAGGTGATGACGTTACCGACGAGATGATGGATAACGCGCGGCCATTCTTGATGGGCAAGGCGAGTGCCGCTGTCAATGAGAAGAAGTCCGCGAAGGCGGTAGTCGATGAGCTGGTTGGGGATGCGGTGAAATGCATCAAGAACGGTAACTCATTCATCGTTAGCGGATCGAAGTTGTAAATTAATTGTTCAAATCTTATGTTTCTGTTTGAAGAATTGAAAAGAGACACGAGTTGAATGGAATGAAGAGAGCGGGGAAGAGTATGGGAAATGAATTTATACCAATGACTCCCTTTCACTAGTTTATATATATCTGTATGAAATAGATCTTTTTTTCTTTTGGATGCATTATACTTTCCTACTTGCAAGGAACTCATAAAGTGGATCTATAGAGAAAGCAATTAAATGAGAAATATAGTAGACCCTTGATTCCATGTGCCTTTCGTTTATCCGTGAGATATCTATGACCTTACTGGAATCCTTCCGTGTGTATATTGTAATCGAAAATTGGCAACGACATCCCTTCTTACGAAGACTTCCACCCCCCGTAACTCTTTGAAGTCAAAAAATATGGAAACGATGTTCGCAGAGTCACACCCATCACATCATTACAGGAAAAGACTAAAGATAGTTCAAGCCATCTTCAACGGGGTATTTTATTATATGGCTCTCTCATATAACCCCAACTGAACCTCATCCTTCATCTCCGCATATTGCTCATCCATGCCGAGGTAAACATCCCCTAGCATCCATCCATCTACTCCTTCTCGTTCCCTGATTACCATATACCTTTACCTTTCTCCACCCTCCTGTCCCTATCCACCACTAACCACATCCGATTTTAAACTATACCACCAATCCAAAAAATATCAATCCGCTATGCTGCACGCTGCACCCATCCCATAAATCCATCATATGTTCATAAAAGGAGCGTGAGGGTATCAAACCAAAAATCAAACCCAAAAACCTTATTTCCCCAAGAAGTTATCAAAAAACCATAATATGCCTGATTCCCAAAAAAATGTGCATTGCTCCCCATTAAAACTACCAACATGCAGCAGAAATAGAATATGCTTCGAAGAAGAATTTTCAAAAATGTTGTTTCGTTTCAGGAAAGGACCGTGTAATCTCATGCAATCGTGAAAAATTCGTAAAATAGAAGAGATGCATGAAAGAAGAAGGTTTGCTGAAAGAATAATAAGAATGGGTGTCTTTTGAAGTATGACGGCTCAAAAGATGATTAAGTATTTGCGGTTTACATGAAGATGTGGAACGCTAGCAGCAGTGAGACCAACGTGGCTATCAATGATGACGCTGGTCGGAGATTCTCTGCTGCGCTAGGGGTGAATGACGCCGTCGGTGCCGAGCTAGTCTCGTTGCTCGAGGGTGTAGATATAGGGGTAGGCGTCGATGATGTGCTTGGACTAGCCGTGCTTCCTACACCTCCAACTAGGGTGGTTGCAGTTGAGAAACTGCTAGGTGTTGTAGTCGGTGCGCTTGATGCCGGAGTAGGCGTGCTAGGGCTTGCTGAGGGCGTGCTTGGAGTAGAGCTTGGCGGTGCCGAGGATGGAGGAGCGGAAGATGGAGGCGCGGAGGACGGTGGAGCAGATGATGCCGGCTCAGATGAGGCTGGAGCGCTGCTTGGGACTTCTGTGCTTGTGACGTCCACTGTGGTAACAGGTGTGGACTCCGCTGTTGAGGAAACAACTATCACGTTGGTAGAGGTGACCGGTTGAGGAGTAATAATTTCGGTGGATGTAACAACGGGAGTACTGGCTGGCGCCGTACTCGTGACGGTGGTCACAGAGGACGCGGGTGTCGATCCCTGAATCTCACTCTGCGGGTTCTGAGCGTTACAGAAGTTGATGAACTGTGCAAACTGCGGATTGACATAATTCTGCAGGGTCACTTTCGTCGTATCTCCATGGGCTGCAACACAGGCTTGACAAGCCGCAACGTCGGAGAGGAAGGCTGAGCCAGGAGCACAGAGAGCTGGAGACTTGCCTACTCTTTGGGCTTCGACAAAACCGTTGTTGCAAACGTTGAAGCAGACAGCTGGGACGATAGTATTATCTCTCTTAGAGATCCGACGAGCTTCAACTTGCAGAGCTCTTGCAGCAACGGCAGTCGCTGCGGACTTGGGATCAAAGTGAGTCAAACTAGTCTGAGTCGCCCAGTTACCGGTTGTGATGGTGACCTCTCCTTTACCAGGAACCTCTTTCACAAAGGTTTCTTCGGTAAATATACCTGAGCTAAGACCGAAGGCATTCGGGTTCAAGTTGAAGTAGCCATCCGTTGGCGGATAGAAGGATGTGCTGTTAGTCGGCCAGATTACTGGTGTGAAGTCAGGAGCCCGAATACAGAACCGAGCATCACAGAGATAATCTTCTGCCGGCGGATTCATAGCAACATCGCAGTTACCAGGCTTGGGAGGACTGCAAACGAATCCTGGAGAACAACCCCAGGTAGCATCTTTACCGGTGGATTGTGGAGTAACTGGGGCGGTGTTAGTTGGTTGAGGGCAGGCTCTGACAATATCGACGGTGACGGTTGTTCCTGGGAGTGTGGTGACAGATCCTGGAGCAGTTATGGTTGTAACCTGCGTAATAGTGGTTGGCGGGAGCGTTATCGTTGTTGGAGTCCCTGAAATTGTAGTCGTGACCGTAGATGCCGGAACTAAAGCGGAATTAGCAACTCTAACCTATCAAAAAGATCTGCTATTTACTCACGTGTGAGAGTTGTCGTGGTAGTAATATCAACTTCAGAAACAGTGACCACAGTGGCCGTCACGGTAACGTCCACCTCAGATGGAGTGGCAATAATTTCAGTAATCGTAACATCGGACGGTGTAGCTATCGTTTCCGTAATTGTAATATCAACTTCTGATTGAGTAACAATAGTAGCTGTTGAAATTTCCGTGATCGTGACATCAACGGTTGATGGAGTAACCACCGTTTCAGTATCAGTAATAGTAACATCGATTGTTGATGGTGTGACTATGATACTCGTAATGATATCGGTAATTGTGACATCGATTTCTGTTGACGATACAATTACACTGGTAACGACATCAGTGACAGTTACGTCAACCTCGGAAGGAGTAGCTATGACGCTAGTAACAACATCCGTTTCTGTAGCTGTAATAGTAACATCAACTTCTGATGGTGTTGCAATAATGCTCGTAACCACATCGGTTTCCGTAGCCGTCACAGTAACATCAACTTCTGAAGGTGTTGCAATAACACTGGTAACAACATCGGTTTCTGTGGCTGTAACAGTTACGTCGACTTCTGAAGGTGTAGCAATATAACTAGTTACTACGTCCGTTTCCGTAAAAGTAAAATCAACCTCTGATGGAGTAGCTATCGTGACTGTGTCAATTTCCGTGGCAGTAACAGTGAAATCAACTTCAGAGGGCGTAGCTATTGTGACTGTGTCAATTTCAGTAGCTGTGACGGTAAAATCCACTTCTGATGGAGTGGCTATGGTGACTGTATCGATTTCCGTGGCTGTAACAGTCACATCAACTTCTGAGGGCGTAGCAATTGTTGCAGTCACAGTGTCCGTAATGGTTTGGTTGAAGTCATAAGTAGCTGTCACCGTATCTGTAACGGTCTGATTGAAATCATAAGTTGCTGTTACAGTCACATCGACCTCGGAAGGAGTTGCAATTGTAACCGTATCAACTTCCGTCGCCGTAATAGTCACATCCACTTCTGATGGTGTAGCAATTGTGACCGTATCAACTTCCGTTGCTGTGATAGTCACATCTACTTCAGATGGTGTGGCAATCGTATCTGTCACGGTAACATTTTGCGTTATGTAATCTGTACATGTAGTGGTCGTGGTAAAGCTGTCAGTCGTGGTCGTTGTAGTCGTATAATTCTGGGTCACGGTTTCGTAAACGGTGATATAGACATCAACTTCACTCGTGGTGGTTTTAACGTCCGTGACGGTAGTTGGTTTAGTGATTGTGGTTGGCTTAGTAACTGTGGTGGTCCGAGTCACTTTATCAGTGACTGTGATATGAGTTGTTTTACTACAAGAAAGTTTCAAGTAAGCTTTTGTTTTGTTTCGTTTTGTTTCAAAGCAACACGGGTTTAAGGGTGTTCTTAGATAGGTAAGACTCACTAGTCAGTGACGGTTTTAGTACTGGTTTTCGTACTGTAATGACTGGAAAGAAAAATTCAAGTGTTAGCTAAGTCTGGAGCTCTAATTTTAAATGAACAATTTCATCATTTGGTGATTGATCAATGTCTTGGAAAACTTACTCCTTGGTGATGGTTTCTGTCACAGTGCAATACTCAGTCACAGTGTGTGGGGGACAATAGTCGCAGTTCTGCCCGCCTCCACCTCCTCGATTATTTGGCGAAATCAAGCTCCCAGCTAGCACCGTCGAGTTCTGGGCTTGCACCACAGCTACACATCCCACCGCCGCCGCCCATAATAAAGACCGAACAATCATGGCGAACTTCTCTTCCTGTACCTTTTCAAAGTTTCCTTCCTCTTGGCTCTTGGGTCGAGCTCAATTGAATTGATTTTTGGCAGCGCGGCCGAACGATGGTGTGTGTGTCGGGGACACTGGGCTATACGAGCTCCCGGCGAATGCCTTTTTGCTGCAGCAATCCGCAAATTGGAGCTGGCAGAGGGCGAGCGAGCGAGCGTGGGTCGAAGAATCGACGTCGAGACAGCAGCAGCAACGACGTAGAACGACGACAGCGACAACGACAGCGACGGTTGACGGCGAGGTTGCGACAGGATATTCACCTGCTTCTTCGTCTTCTTCAGCAACAACAGCGCAACTCAACTTACAGAACCAAACAAACAGAAGGAAACTGCAGGCGCGGAAAAATGGCAAGTAATTAATACGGCAATGATGCCTAGCAATGTAATCCTGTCGGACAGCGCCCCCCCAGGCCAGGCCGCGCACAGCTCCGCAGCCCAAGGCTGATGAAGATGGGAGAGGCCCTGCACGACAGCTTCTTGCACTGTACGTGACTCCACTCGCCCAGGTTGGCGGCGCAAGGGGGAAGGAAGAATGAGGAATGGGAGGAGGCGGGCCAAGGAGCAGGGGCAGCTGTCGCTCAAGTTGTCACCGTCCGCCGCCCACAAATCCTTAGCTCATTTTCTTCTTGTGGTTGTTGACCTTCTTATGCGGTCCTGTGGTACTGTGTACTGTCGTAATTAAGCTGTGATGATCGCTGCCAAGTCACCGGCAGCATTGCCGACACCTTGCAGCTCGAGGGCAGTGGGATGTACCACAGAGCAGTAGAGTACTGTAAAAATTCTGCCATGGACCGGTCTGGTTCAAATGATCACCAGCGTTCGTCCGGAGTGTGTTCCTAATCGTATTTTTGATGGTACTGTGTACAGCAGTGTATGGTGGCGCACTGTAATTAAAATTGGTCATTATTTCGAACAAAGGAACTCACCACCGTACATGCCGCCCTTTTAGTCGTAGTATAATTTTGGGAGCCAGGAGAAAGAGAGCGAGGAAATGGAAGAGGCCTCGGGAGTGGAGCAGACCAACCACGGCCGTGCGTCGCAGGGTACAACCTTAAAAGAGGCTTCGTACTGCAACTGTATTTTCTTCTGCCCTCGTTCGCGCCGAACAAGGGTCGTCGAGGCGAGTTGTAGAAGTGCCTGTTGGGGTTGCCGTGCTTGGCCACTATTTACCGTACTAGGGAAAACCCACGGCGAAGCTGATGGTTCCTGTTCGGTATTATTGCCCAGGTCTCAGATACTGTACAGTACAACGGTGATATCCCGTGAAGGATAATTAGAGTTCTATTCCTGGCATTCTTGCGTAATCACTTACACCATGCCTTGATATTCGAAGGTGAAGAATACAACGGCCGAACGTTACCAGCACCACGGATATACCCTCCAGACGAGAGCGGGACTGTACACAAGAGCACTGCATTGTAGTGGCACCCAAACAAGGCGTGCCGCAGCCCTTTTTCGCATGCAGTGCATAAAGTTTAGACAATTCCTGCACCCAGGCCGTACCTACAGGACAATTGCTTTATGTCTTGGATTCCTGGGGCTGCGGTATTACGTATTGTGCTGGAGACGAGCAGTACAACAGCTTTCAGCAATATGACCACCCATAAACCCATTGATTGGGCCACAACGAATGCTGAACGGTATGTGCCTGGTGCGCTCAGAAACAGCTGGACGCGCTGAGCTCCATCAAGGCAGACCTTCGTGGGAACGCAAGAGAAAGGTGGGCGATGTGTTTACCTCTGGATCACCTCGAGCAGAGCCTCATGCTCCCGCCGCAGTGAGCTGTCTTTCCTTGGGAGAGGGTCCCATACTGTGCAGTACGGGATTCCTTTCATGCAAGCCCATTTTCAGGGGCGGTGCAACGTCAAAGATGGACTTGGAGCTCTCCAGTACCTGGGTACGGCACTGGGCGTTGACGGTACTAAGGTCGGCGACGGGAGCTGCTGTGTGTCTTAGCCATCAGCGTGGACGTGGCGGACCACCATCTCTCAGAGTGGAGCGAAAATACGACCCTGACGACAGAGCCAGAAGAAACAGACTGGCTCTACTACCGTAGTGCTCTACTTTAGTACACTACAGTATGACTAAGTTGAAGCTACCCTAGTTACGTACGTACCACCGTGATCTAGAATTTTGTCTAATTTCAGACATCGATGACCAAGAGCATTAGACATCTGATGAGTAATTTTGGACCGTAACTAAGTTACTGCCTTGAAGGCACGTAAAAGAGTAGCGACTAATGATGGCAGCTCCGATCAGCCCCTTCTTCAGCATCTTTTCCTCGTATCTCATTCGTGGGACAGCTGCTGGCCGAGAGAGTGGTGGTTTGGTTGGTGGTGGCCGTCGTGGTTGAGGAGAGGCCGCCCTTCGCATTCCATTGCAAGTGCACGAAAGAGGCTCAGTGGTCTCTACAATTCGTTGTTCGGTCGTCGTTGGCTGGAGAGACACTAAGAGCCGGGCCTGTCCATGGCGCCATGCCTCTTGCGGCAAGCTCATCCCTGGGGTCGCCCTAGGCCAGCTGCTTCTTCGGACGACAGCCCTCAGGCCGAACACTGGCGATCCTTCCGCAATCCTCCAGTCAAGAGACCGCCCCAGAACGGTCTTTTATGTCAAAGCACTGTCAACACAGTATGCTCCAATTATCAATACCGTATCGTCGTATCTGCGCATCTACTTCTTCTCCTCTTTCCAAGTCGTACAAAGCAAGCTTCTGGGTAAGCTTCTCCCCCAACGACCTGCCGTCCTTGCCGCTGATAGCTTACAGTGGGAGTACGACGAAGGTACCGTAGAAGCGCAGTACAGTAGTTCATCGCCACTCTTACTGTACCGTACTATCGGATTTTCGTAGGGAGATACGGATGTACAGTAGTGTTCTTCATGGTGCTGACTGTGTCGAGCTGTCCTAGTGGAGAGCGGTGGATTGGTGCTGACAACCAAGTTCATTCCATGCGACGGTGTAAAAAGTGGTGGAGGTCGACAATGTCTCGTGATTCTAGTGGGCTTCAAGGACCATTCACGACCTTCCTTGTTGGGGTGGACCAACGAGGAGGAGCAGCGCTGGACCCCGCCGTCCGCCGTCCGTGGCTAAAAACAGATCGCCAGGCCCGTGCGAGTCCCAAGGCCTGCGTGGCACGGTCGAAGCTGTCTTGCCTGATTCGGTCTAGCGGAATATCCAGCACCGACGGCTGAAGCTTCCACCATCAAGAGGCTGCACTTCAAGTAATCAATTGCTGTCATAGAGGAGACTTCCACGCGCCCTCGTACGGTACCAATTTGACTCGCTGCTTGGGAACTGGTCGCAGCAGCCCGAGATGTCATTCGACCTGCGCCATACGCGATGGCTATTTCCACCCAACATCCGTAAAGACGACCTCGTGGCTTTCACCGAGCGAGGCTGACGGCGGATTCCAGCAATCGGGGATAGAAGAAACTAAGCTCCAGTGAAGGATCCTGCCGACTCACGGTGAAACCAGCCATTGTTCGTATTCAGCGTACGTTGGCGAAGTCGGGATAAAACGAAACTGCAGTACGGATGCAAGTATATCTTTATTCTGCTGGCACATGTGGTATCTTCCTGTGCGTGTTCATTGTTGAAGAGAAAGGCAGAGCAGAGGGATTGGGTTCGAATGCTTTAGTGGCACAGGGCTGAAAGCATTGGCTTGGGCCGGCGGGGGTTTGTCCGTCAAGGGTCCAGCCTGGCCCAAGACCCTGGACGCGAGCGGGCACAGTCACCCAATGCGGTGCCTGCACGTGCTCCTCCAGGCACTTACATCTCGGCATCAGGCAACAAAGTGCGGATGGCCCCAGACTTCGACCTGCTGAGCGCAATGTATGTACCAATGTGCGAAAGGGCCAAGGGCTACGAGGAGAATTGTGCCGATGTCGTGAACCATTTCTTTCCAGCAACTTCAGCCGTCGGGCGCAGCCTCGATTAAGAAGGCAGCAAGGAAAGGACAGCCGCCATAGATGACTTCGAGATAGTACCGTACGTCCGTGTATTCATTCCAGAAGGGTTCCAGCTGACGGTCTGACTGAGATCGTGGCCTTCCGGTACTGCCACCAGCAGCTTACTGCCCACTTGGTACAGGGACAGCAGGTATTTCTATATACGGCCACTCCGTCAATGGATTTGTACCCGTGGTTGAGACGATGACAAAACCTCCCAAGCTTTAGTCTACTCATTCGTAATGTACGCAAGTACCGGTATCCGCGATGGAATCAATGGCGATGGCGATGGCATTGGCCGTGCTCGGTGGCTTCCACTAGGACAGCTCTCAACCCACTCGTAATCTCTGCTGGTCTTTGTCCTCTGGCAGCCATGCCCGCCAATGCAACCCGAGCCTAGAACCCTCTCTCTTTGATCCAGCATCTACTGTAACAATATATCTGGTGGCGAAAATGTCCTTCAAGTCCCTTCAGTTCGTTTGACTCGGCTGTCGACTTTGTCCAAGAATCGCTTGCTTGCACAATCCATACAGTAATGGTGCGGTGGTGGTGATCATATACGGATGGGATGAGCATTGGCCGATTTACCCAGAAGCAAAGAAAGCAGCAGCAGCAGAAGCCAGGCCAGTGTCGTGCATCCTGGTGCTGCACCATCCACTCCAGAAGCCCCTCCACAGCGTAAAAGAGAATCCACCCTCGGCCACCCCAGCTGCCCACCAAGCTGTGCTACGCTGAGTCGAGGTTGCTGATTGCCTCGTTTAAGCTCACGCCTGCGCGCTCTCTGGGCACTTTGCTTCTTCCTTGCGTGGTCCAGCTCGTCCCTGGTCTTTGATCTTTGTCCTGGGTCGTATTTACTGACAGGATAGGGAATGGCAAACTCTCAGTGCGTTCCGCCTCCCGCACACACACAGCGCGCTCCCGTGTCCGGTCGCATCCACTAGAGGAAAAAGAAGAGCACGAAGGAGGGCATCAGCATCGGCGCCTGCGCTGCCACTCTTTAAACTTTTTACATCGAGGCCTTTCTCGCATGTTTTATTCTGTTTTGCATTCGGTTTGGTCCTAGGAAGTAGAGGAAAGGAGAAGTGAAGGCATTCGGGCGTCTGATTTTCCTCTGTTCGTTTCCCTTTCGCCATGTGGACGCTGCTGCCACTGCTGGCCGTTGCCAGCCTCTACGTGCGCTTGTGCGCGGCTCAGGCCTCCGGATGGATACAGGGTCAGGTAAACGCGACCATGTGCCAATGGGTCAGTCCTCGAGGTGCGTTTTCCATGCGATTTTGGAGATTTTCCAGTGCAGATGTAGAAAGATTATGGAGCTCTTGAGCGCATTGGATATTTGTTCGATGGAAGATAGGCGATCAGTATCTCGTTGCGAGACTCTCGTCCCATCGCTATCAGGCAGCTCGGCTCCCACTATAAAAAGAACATGCTAACTAGGTTGCGATTGTAGCTGCTGTCGTTCGTGATACCCTCTATATTGATGGAGGAAATCTCTGGTGGATTCCTGGTATGTCCGACGGGACGCTTGGTGGTCCTTCGGCAGATGGTATGTTTGAAATTATTATCTTCTTAGCTTCTCCATCGTGAATGAGGGGAAATATACAAATCTGTGAACCCAAGGACTCTCAACTAATCATTTCCAGACAATCCCTTGGGCCTAGTATATCGCCTCAATTTTAGCACTCCATTCCATACATCAGATAACATTAGCAATATCTTGACTACCATCTCCAAGGCCTCGGGCGGTAGTGGAAATGCTAACAACATCGGTCCGAATTATATCGATGGTGCCATGTTTGCCAATGACTTCGAGTGGTTCATCTATGGAGGAGAGCTCCAGCAGACGTCGGCCTTTAGACTCCCAGGCGCTGACTCAGTGGCTTCTTACCAAGTATATCCATCAGGACCGCCAAAGAACTTCCAGCCAGGTTTCATCTTGGGTAATCTACCTGATGGAGTAACTCGATATATCACCGACGGTGCTGCGGTCAGTATTCCATCGGAGAATTTGGGCGTGTATTTTGGGGGTCTCAGGTCGCCGAGTTGGGGCCCATTCTACTACACCCCAAGCAATGAGAGCGTGAACGCAAATTTTGAGTCCACCAGATTGATAACGGTGGATATGACAAATCAAAACTTCGAAACCTGGACGAATAAATCAATACCATCTTCTGTTCCTGGACGTGCTAATGCTGAGATTGCCTGGGTCCCTGTATCCGAGCAAGGAATTCTAGTTGCTATCGGAGGAGTCCTCTTTCCAGAATATGCTGAAATCGGCCTGTTCACTAACGCTTCAGCCACTGCTACAAGTGTAAGTGCAATTAAAATCTGACCCCTGAAAAGGACCAATGCTTATCCATAATTTATAGAAAAGAATCAGCCCAACGTTTATGTCTACGGTTTCAGTATTTGATGTTGCAAACAAGACTTGGTATAACCAGCCAACTTCGGGAGATGTCCCCCCGGCTCTAACGCAAGGCTGCACTGTCGTTGCCTCAGCTGATGACGGAACGAGCCATAATATCTATTGGTATGGTGGTTTCGATGGTCTTGATGCTACCAGCACGTTTAATGACGATGTCTATGTTCTCTCTGTCCCTTCGTTTATCTGGACCAAGGTCTACTCTGGAAACGGCTCGCATGGCCGCGCATCACATAAATGCGTCAAACCGTATCCAGATCAGATGATTGTCGTAGGCGGTTACCCATCTCTACCAGGAGTTGGTCTTACTTGTTTGGAAGATAATGGCATAGTCCAGATCTTCAATCTTAGCAGTGCAACATGGTTGAATTCTTACGATCCTACAAAGTGGAGTAACTACACAGTCCCATCCGCCGTTGTCAAAGCCATTGGAGGCTCGCCCACAGGTGGAGCAACGAAAACTGCGCCTTCTCCTTCTGGTTTTGCAAATCGTGACCTGACCACCATCTTCGATGCGCAGTACAACGCCTCCAAAATCACAACCTGGTACCCCTATTCCTTACACACCGAGCCACCTCCAACGAACCGTACTGCTCTCCCAACCCCGGTAGTCCACAATTCGTCAGGTCTTCCCAAGTATGTCGGCCCAGTCCTGGGTGTTGTACTTGGCCTCTTCTTCATTACGGTAGTCATCCTCGCATGGATGCTTTGGCGCAGAAGACGACTTCTACGATCAAGCACGAACGGAACACCGAGCGAAATGCGCACCATAGATAACAGAAGATGGGTAACCAACTGGTTATTAGGAAATGTAGAGGCGGCCAAGGCACCAACTGTTACATCGGATGATACCCCTCAGAGCCCGTACATGGAAGAAGAACCATCGACTGTTACACATCATGCTAGTGAAGTTGGAGGAACGGAAGTTCGGGAGTTAGATGGTATGTATTCCTTGCTATTTCGAATCTTGGAGAGAGACTTTGACTAACCTACGCAGCTACATCTCATCCTGTCGAACTCGATGCCACAGGCTTCGTACCCATAAACAGACATATGCAGACTCAGTCTCCGACTCAAGTGTCGCCACCCCCACAGTCACCACCAGTATCTCCCTCGGCACCATCTCCACCTCTACCATCCCCTACAAATGATGCCGAAGCCGGTGCCGCCGCGGCAGCAGCGCCACGCGTTAACAGCGACGTCTCCAACCTTTCGGAAGGCACAAAAGCGCATCTTCGTGGCATCAGCGACTCGAGCGTCAGTACCGAAGGTGGAGCTTGGGCTTCGCGGTACGAGCGCCTTGCACAAGACATTGCGGCTGTTCCAAGTGCTCTAGAGGAACAGCAGGCAGGAAACGATGATCCCGCACCGAGTGTCGTAAGTTCTTTAACACCACCGGCAGCTACTCCAGCTGCTTCTACTGGAGAGACAAACACAAGGCCATGGCCACAGAATCGACAGCCTTCGACCGCAAGGAGGAGTCAATTTTCCGAGGGCCTAGATGAGAATGAAGGAAAATGAGAGCCTTATCTATCACAATAAGCGCTTGGGATCTTAGATGGAAATTCTCTGCGTGGGGGCGTCAAATCTAATATATATTCATCTTATGTCATATAATGATATGCCTTTATGTCAACTTTTGATGAGGAGTTCTGGGCGGATTCGCTTCTGGACGGCGAGTCTTATTTTTTTCCTTTTTTTTTGTATATACGCAGCTCCCCTGCTCTCTTTAAAAGGGGAACGGAAAGGGGTGGGATGGGATGGAACGGGGAGGTATATTCACTGGAGCGGAATGGACTAAAATGAGAAATGGCATGGCATAATGATAGTAAATCTGATTGAAGAAATATTATGCGTCTTCTAGATATGTGTTAGCTTGTATGAGCTGAGATGCTATTTTGCAGGCTGTAAGTGAGAACGAAGCCCATAACCTCGGGAGAAAGGAAGAGGATATGGACCAAGCATGTGGTCATTATTCGAAACACCCCTGATGACCATCCTAGTTTCTGCAGGTAAGTTATTATAAGTTACCACAGCTGGTGGATACTCTCGGAAGAACTTGCTCTTTGACGACCTAGAAATCGCGAATCTTAGAGTGATATTCTTTCGTGGAATTTGCCACCATTGCCTTAAAATCCTTTAGCATTTTCTTATCTCTTTATTTTGAGTTGAGCTTCAAATACCTCTACCTTTTCATTGCTTGCAAATCCTTTACTTTCCATAGCTAGGATGAGACTGTCTTGCTGGGCTTTGAATTTCTCTTCCAGTTGATATGCTGTTATGTATTAGGGTTTTGGCATCGCAGCAGTGTAACTGGCAGAAGGAGTCGCAAGTCAGCATGCTGGTCCGAGTTCGCAAGGCTGTCATTATGACTTGAGTTAAACTATAGCCCACTTCATGTAAGGCCTAAGTTCATTGGGGCCTGACGGATGAGAGAAAAATCCGGTGTGAGGCGGGTCGATGTTTAGATAAACGGTTATCGACTTCCTAGGAATATTGACAACCCCATGCATTTCAAATATTCCAAGATATCGCCTTGGAGTTCTTGATGGACTTACCTCGCGACAACTTACAGGATAAGTTTATCGTAGGAAACTTATCACAAAACGTTTATCACACTGAGAGGAGAAGGATCAAAATCACCAATCTTCCTCAGAGGCATAGTCCTCTGCTGGACATGCCGTTGACTTCAGCTTTCTCCACCACATTTGTGCTTCGTCCTTATCCCGACCTTTCTTCGTGTCTAGTATTCTTCCCCCAATTCCGTATAATTCCCAAGCCGTTCTTCTCAATTGCTTCTACTACTCGGCCACACCACACCTCACTGTCCGGATATTTCTCCCCGGCAACCAATGATCCATTCGTATCCAAAGCCATCCATCTCCTTCATCCTTATCCATCTCGCCGCATGGAGGGAGTGGATGTGGCATGTCTGGATTTACGCCGATCCAGTAAACCCACTCTTGGCAACAAAGGCAGACCTAGAAGATGTTAATATTGTATGTGTATATGTAAGAAAGGGTTAACTTACTCCCATCTCCGTTCTTCTTCTTAGTGTATTGTACCTTGAGAACCTGATACCATGAACCGTCACACTGTAGGTCCACAGGCTGCCGCTTCATAGCATTTGATGCAAGTCTAGGCAATCGTTAGTATACTTGAGGTCTTGAGAACACCGCACTTGCCTTTGGACCTGGGTCCCCTCCGCCTTCCTGAAATCACCCTTGACTCTAACCTCCAAGCAGACAGATCATTTGTGAACCCTGAATCTAATTAGCAAGTCTGACTGTATGAAGCTGGTGACAGAGATAACTTACTCTTTGCCATCCTATATGAGTTTATTGGATAAAACAACAAATGGATCATCTCAATCTTTGTATATATCGTATCACTTTGCGGGACCTGGAAGATCAATCCATTCTTCGTTGTTAGGAAGACTCCATGCTGTATAATTGCTCCAAACTGCTCGTTCTTGAGTTGTAAAGAATATATGAGGCGCAATAACATCATAATATTGACTATATCCCCAGTCAATATTAACTTTAGAATTATATTGAAAAGGTGCTAAAAAGAGAAAAAAAACGTGTTGTTCCATAATCCTCTATTCATAATGACCATCATATAGTTGTACCAACCAGCATTTGAGAGCAGATAATTTTGCCACTAAGTGCCACCAGCTGGACCTCTCGTTCGAAGTCACTCCAATAGTACAAAGTAGCGATGTGGTGTAGGTCATGAATAGCTTCAGATGTCGTTTTTTTCGGGCCTAGGAGGAAATCTTGAACTCGGCCCCGGACGATCTGCTGTACGGCCTGGGTATACACACTGACATATTCGAGGCCTTGGTATTAATTGGTGATAATGTTTCTGTTCGTACTAGATTCTGTCCTCATCTTTGTCCATCGCTGCACAGGGAGTTCGCGACGTGGCAGAAGCATTCCGATTGAAAGATACATTACCATACCTTGGCTATTTTGAAGATGGGCGTATTGAGCAATGAATCGAAATGGGTGAGATGATAACATGAGCTGAATTTCGTGATGAAGCTTTTATAGGAAGAGTGATATTTATGAATGTGTCCACTGATAAGTGCGGTATTCAATCTTTAGCTTGCTTTACCATCGGTTCTTCGCACTTAGGTCGCCCATGACAGCTATATATACCAAGACCGCCTCCCAGATAATGAGGGGATCGTATGGAGGTTTCTACTGAATAGAAACGTCAGAATGGTCAAATCAGTTGCTATAGTTGCGGCAGTCGACCGACCCTTGACACGAGAGAGACTCTCAAACACGTCAGCAGTGGTGGACACTATGTATTACCCAGGAAGGACTATACTTACACTCTGTAACCCCTTTTGAGTTTAAAGTTAGTAACATGTTTTTCTTTTAACTTGTGAACAATGACATACAAAGTATATCTTTATCTTAATTATTTGGCGAGAAGGTTTCGTATAATCCCAGTCTTCATATCAGATCTATAGATTCTGGTTATTGGGACTCGTGTCGTAAAGAATTTACTGCGAACAAACGTTCCAGAACATCGAAGGGTCTGCTGGTTTACCACGCCTGATATAATCCCCAACTCGTGTGTTCTCTCCCTTTACATAAGGGATAGGGAGCAGCCTCATTACGGCTGATACGATTTTGAATAGGACGTCAGGGACTCCTTTCTGTGGATGATCGTCAAAATTTTCTTCGCTATTGCGGATCTGATTGATGTTTATGAAGTTAGAAAAGGTTTGCTCTGGAGATTGCAGGTTCTTTTATATCCATCAAGGGAGCCAGAGTGAATGTCTTCAATTATGTGTATTCAGATTTCTATTTGCTTGATTGGAAGTGAATTGCGTAAATTTTTGAGTTTTACCTGTAGAAGTGTTGTTCTATTGAATGTATTAGGTTCGATAATGCAGAGAGTTACCGCTCGCTCTTCTATTTTCGAGATTCAATGCAATTTGCAGTGTAATTTACAGAATAACTCAAGATTATCATTTAACATTGAATGAAAACTGATGACTCACCATGCATAGCCTTGAAAGATATGAATCACATTATCATGAGAAACTATTCAATCTATCCAAGACTGGCTAACATTTTTGTGGAGTGAATAATATTGCGTCAGTAATGCGTGATTAAGCTCTTCTTATTCACTCTCTTACCAATGGGATTCCAAAGCCGAAGATGAATCTAAACACCTTGTGCAATAAATTTTTCAAAGATACCTTTACATGCCACTATTTTCATGCCGAACTGGAGAAAAGACATGTAAATAACCAATTGTTGATCGATGTGTTTCCAAACAATCACCACAGTCAGCATCACTGTAGCTATGAAAATCAAGGTCACTATAGCATTTGCTTTATAACGAGTACCTTGGTATTTGCTAAGACTAATGATATTTATACTGTTGTCAATTTATCTCTAGTTGCCCTTCTTATCGTGTATTATATCATTGATATGTAAACCGAATGAATGAGTCTCCGGTCTTTCGGGCGGAGCCACATAACAAGTACGATTCTAATATAGCTCGTCGCCGTCCCTATACATCAGCAAATCTCGTGCAAGTGATGCTCGGCCACCTTCTGGAATCCGCTTAATGCAAGCCCCATCAGTTTGGGTAATTCATTTTGGCTTTCTCTGAGACCCTCATCACTATCTTGACACGTTGAATTGTCATTATCGGTGAATTTAGTCTTGCAATTCAATGTTGTATTTCTTGGTATTAACCTTTCCCCATATATAACATAACAATGCTTACAGAATAGAATCGGGTTTTTCATACTGGGAGTTAGTTGCTCGATACCTCAAGCTTATTCACTTGATGATAGACTAGGAAAGATTCACTGCAGAAGGGTATTTGACATTGGTGCTCATAGCTGGCTTGTGAGTTCTCCCGTCATCATTTCACCCAGCATGTTGAATAGAAGACTGTGGAGCCATTGCATCTCGTAGCGAATATCTGAGTATCGGCTGCATTGTCTCAACATATATCTGGCTACAGCTCAATAAAGCAGTGCCCGGAAAAATGAATCAGAAGATGTTGTTTAGGAATACACTTCTCTTGACCCCCATCTACGACGCAAGCCACTCCTGCCACACTTCAGCAATAGCTGGAGTCTCCACTGATATATCCTCACAGATAGGTTAGCCCCCAAATCCCGTTCATTAAACGAGATTTACTGATGATACGTGACTTGGCAGGTTCCACTAGTAGGAGATATCCGGCTTCTTGACTCTTACTATAGCGTGGAATTCACTGAGTGACGCTGGTCGAGTTTCTATTGCCATTCACTTCATGCTGGCGTTATGAATATATAAACAAGACGATGAGAATATGGTATCGTTAAAATACTACTGTCCGCCGAATCGATTCTGGCTAATTGCACGGAGCCCAAAAATTTGGAATTTTACATGGTTTGTAAGGATAAATACGGTGCTGACGTCGTCATTATTGGCTCCCACTCTTGATGCAGGCCGATAAGATAAGAGCTCTTCCGTGATCGCCGAACGGCTTTTTGATATCGGCAGCAGCATCAGTATCAGCATGCAACGTCACAGGTAAGGAAGAAGAGGGCCCATTGCTTAACTGTACAAGCAGGCAGAGCTACAGTCTCTCTAAATAAGGATTGTATACTTCCATTGGAAAGAGCCTACTCGTGATGAGCTGTACCATAGTGGTATTATGCGCAATGTAATTGCCGTGGCTCTCCATGATTAGCAAGTTCCACAGGACAATTTCACCGGGGCTACAGCTCTTCTTCAAGTCTGCCAAGCTCCCTTGCAGGTATGGCCTAAACCAAAGCAGCATCTAACTCGCGTAGAGATACCTCAAGTTCAGGTAGGCCCTCTGTCGTGCCTGCCCGTTTTGGGCTTTGCATCGTGGTTCCTGCATCTTCTTATCTCTCTGTCCCTCATCCCCATTCAAGAAGCAGGAACAACGCACACCAGCTAGCATTTCTGTTGCTTTCTGGTTGCTGAAGAGTGGGCTAGGCTGCAGCCTGTTTACCAATTCCTCTGACTAGCACCGATAAGTATTGATATTCTTTTTGTCTGCTTGGGTCGGGCTGGATTGAAGTCTGATTCCTAATGCTCAGCTATTTAAGTCACTGAGCATTCCTTCTTTTCCTGGACGGCAAGGGGCTTGATACATTACCGAGCAAGACAATATACCAATATATCTCTTTTATTAATCGTCAAGATGGTTCATTTCTTGCAAGGTTTTGGTCTCCTAGCAGCCACTGCTATTACTACAACAAATGCCTTCCCTCTCTTTGGTAGGGAAGATACCAGCCCGTTCGTATTTACGAACTCGAATGGACTCAACTTTACCCAGATGAATGGGTCACTTCCAAATGTAACAATATTTGCAACGGGTATGCAAATTCCTTCGGCCTCTATTCTGTTTCGACATGGCTAACATCATCAAAGGAGGGACGATCGCAGGGTCAAGCAGCGACGTAACGGCAACAACAGGCTACGCTTCTGGTGTAGTAGGGATCCTGACGCTAATTAATGCGGTCCCTGCTATTCTCAATGTATCCAATGTTGCAGGTGTTCAATCTGCGAATGTTGGCAGTGAGGATGTTACATCCGAGTTACTGCTCCAAATTTCCAAGCAGATCAATAAGTATGTCTGCGAAGACCCTACAAGTAAGTCTCCTTCATGCTTCTACTGTTATTTAAAATAGTCTTCTCGGTTTGTACTTGTACATCAAATCTAATGTGAACGCTCTTCAGTGGCTGGCGCTGTTGTCACTCACGGAACAGACGTCCTTGAGGAAAGTGCATTCTTCCTAGACGCAACCGTCAACTGCGGCAAACCTGTTGTCATCGTCGGCGCCATGCGGCCGTCCACTGCGATCTCAGCAGATGGACCCTACAATCTCCTCGAGGCCGTGACAGTTGCATCCAGTCCGTTGGCAAGAAACCGCGGAGCCATGGTTGTGCTAAATGACCGGATTGCTTCGGCATATTACGTGACGAAGACGAATGCAAACTCTCTCGACACATTCAAGGCTGTTGAAATGGGTTTCTTAGGGGAACTAGAATCTAACCACCCCTATTTCTTCTATCCACCGGTTGAGCCCACCGGCAAGAGGGCTTACGATGTCTCAAATATCACATCTATCCCAAGGGTGGATATTCTCTTTGCATATGAAGATATGCATAATGATACCCTGTTCAATGCGGTCGCAAGCGGCGCAAAGGGTATAGTGGTATGTGTTTCCTTTCTCAAGACATGAGGTATGAACTAACCATTATAGATCGCCGGTGCTGGTGCTGGTGGCGTTAGCTCGTCATTCAGTGCTGCTATAGATGAGGTTATTACTGGATTCAACATCCCCATCGTTCGCAGCACTCGCGCCATGAGCGGCGAAGTACCTATTAGCGGTTCTTCTAGATCCGGCGGGCCAAGTAAGCCTAGTCAATGACTTAGATTAGTTTTCCTCTGCTAACATTATGAACTAGTTGCCAGTGGTTACTTGAATCCAATGAAGTCCCGTATTCTCTTGGGTCTACTCCTTGCCCACGGGAAGAACTCGACTGAAATAGCGGAGGCCTTCGCTCTCTCAGGCGTGGCTTAAAAAGCGGCAAGAGGCACTTATGATGGAATGAATTAAAAAAGATATCAAAAAGTAGTTTTTTATAACGAGATAATGACCAGTTTATGATAGCCTGGTCTGAAAAGAAATGTACATAGAAGTAGTGCTTACGCCTAGACCTTGTTTCTAGAATATGAGAAGCATTTCAAGTTTACTTCGTGATCATGGTGTCGTTATGTGTGTACCTACAGAGATTTGTATCAGGTCAGTTTACTAATATTGATATCGCATTATGATGCATTAAAAAGAGATATTTTATCTAATCAAATAGATTATATTAAATCTTAAGGTCTCATGAAGCTCATGCCACACACAAAAGCCACGAAATATCAACACGGAAATGCTATCATTTAAACACGAACCAAAAACGCTCACACATGCTTCGCTGCCCAAAAATAATTTCAATTCGAAAGCTTCGGAGAAGAAAGGGCAAAAGTTCAAATATTAACACCTTTATATGCACTGGTATCCCGTAAGCTCCCTGCTGATAAGTTTTACCCCGTTCCCGAACTTGAAAAAGAAATGCTCTGGTCTTCCCATGATGGGCTACATAACTTCGTTGTTGAAGGGACATATGGAATATACCGCTATATTGTATATAGGCTTGGCTTCTTTTCTAGCCTTTGCCTGGCCGGATAGCCGGTCCATTTGACTTGGCCGGATCGGACCGCACTGAAGTAGAGAAATGAAGATACTTCCCGAACCCCGTTGACGAGGGGGATGTATTGAATGGTTGATTGATTTTACCAATCCACAGCCCATCCGTTCCCCTCTAAGAACTCCTCGCATGCTTGCTTCAATGCGAGATTTGGTCTGAGTTCATCTGGTCGTAACGGTTCTCGGGTTAAGGGGTCTGTAGCACTCCGTTTGAGATGTTCCATTATTGCGGAACGTTCGTAAGATTGACCCGTCTTGGTCTGGATAGATTTGGGATTGTGGTTAGCGTTGGTCTTCTTTGTTTCGGGTATATAATTTGCAGGCTAGAGTGGGGAGATCGAAGGAAAGGACTTACTACTACTGGATCTACCATTATGGCAAAGGTAATATCATCAATGCACCAGTCTGGGACTGTCCTCTTCCTGGCACCTTCAACGCCAGCTTGTTCAAACGCTTTTCGTAGATCCTCGATCATAACGTCGTACTCCTTCCTTATTTCTAATACGGTCGACTCAACATCGTTGCCGCCCTGAGAAATGACCTCCTGAATCTTCTCATCCCTTCTCAATTCCAGCCCCCTAACAGCCTCACCAACCACTCCACTCTGTCGAGCCAACCTCCACTTCTCTAACTGATCCCATCTATCCTTCTTACACCTCAACACCAATTCCGTGATACTTCCCAAGCTACTGCCACCTCTCCCTCCTTCCCTCATTTCTCTCAGACACTCCTTGTGCGCTCTTAAGCTACTTTCTACTGCAGCCTCCATCTCTCCCTTAGCCGCCTGCGCCTGCGCAAGGTTATACCATGCCTTCATGTTGTTCTCCTTAAGTCGAATAGCTTCCAGGCTGTCGGTGATGACGCCGTCCCATTGCTTTAGTTTCAGCCGCGCCATTGCTCGGTTCACGTAGAAGCTGGGGTTGGTACTATCCCACAGGATGGCCTTGGAATAGAGGCCCTCAGCGCCTATGTAGTCGCCAGCCTGGTAGGATTTGTTGCCATTTTCTTTATACTCGAGGGCACGAGCTGGGTTGTGTTGCGTTGGCGACATTGTGGAGATTTCTTAGAGATATTATTTGATCTTGGCTTGTAATTGGGCTAGCTCATGTGAGTGAGAGGCAGAAAGCGGGCAGCTTTACTTGAGCTGGTGGATGTGAATAAGAGGCAGATAATAATTCGGCAAGAATGATATATTATCGTCGATAAGAAGAATTAATTGATAATTGGATGGTTAGTGATATGCCAGGCCGAATGTCTAAAGAAAAGAATATGTTGAATAGGTGAAATTGGTCCAATGCGGGGTAGTTTATTCAGGGACTCAAATCTTCGATTCAGCTCAGCCTTGTCGTAGCAGATGATGCTATACACACGAGCTCGTCAAATAACGCTGCGATCTATGCTTTAGCAATAAACTAGCAAGCAAAGCTAAAATGCGGACGAGTAACGGGAGAAGAAGTAATATTCTAAAGATGAATATTGCTCTATAAGTCAAGAGTTAATCGGAGACGAAGTTTAGGGGATGAATCGGAGAGGTGGTCAATTCAGCCTCGCGAATTTCTAAGTCGGGGTCCTCGGCTCGCCTTTCGAAGTTTCGAGAAGGCGGTCGACTGCGGGTACGGGGGTACGGAGACAGCACATCTCGTTTGGTTTGACGTTTCACGACTATTTCCATTCGATTAACTAGCGTCTACTTTGGCGGTTGTACGCTGAAGATGAGACGCTGAACGAGTTGTAAGAAATAGGATAAAATATGATGCAAGCAATCCACTATATAACCATGCCGCTTTAACTTTAATAAATGCAAACTTGCAGGGTTGTAGTAGAGTGAGTAAGATTTAAAACGGCACCATGTGCTCTTCTAACTACTGTTTTATATAGACCTTTCAGGAGTTGTCTCTGCTTGATCTTAGAGCGCTCTCATCATATAACTCTTCTTGGGGTCCATAATTGCTAATACACTTATTATGAAAGTCGCATTGTTTAAACTTTCTGGAATGTCTAACTCTTCACTTGAAGGCGGCTTTGAGTAGAATAAGTGAAACCTGAACTATCTGCCGGCTCCCGGATAGTATACTATAGTACAATATTGTCTTCGAACCAGCACATATCCGTGAGAGAACCTGCCAACTTTCCTATGTAGCCAACCATAGTATAATAGTGAGATGACTAGCGATATGGTTGATTCGAAACTGGCTTCTGGACTGATGGTGTTAAATATTCTGGACCTTGCTGTACTGAATATCTCCTTGAAGAAGCAAATTGTCGAATTCGTGGTTGCGTGGTCTCACGTGCCTATGATCTAAGATAAATAAATTCAAGGGAATTATTTACTCTAGAAAGAACTTCTATTTGACGTAGCAGATATTTTACATTCGATTCCAACTCGCTTGAAGTCTTTGCATGGTTAACGCCATCGCACATGATACTCTATCCTTTTTTGACATTTAGAATGGCTATTGTAGTGTTAGCATTTGTCTTTTCCAGATAAGATAATTATTAAGAAATAATGGAGAAGGTGAGTTTCCATAGCTCCGAATAAATATATCAAACGGCATTGGATTATTTGGAATAGTAGTCCATGACAAAGAAGAGGATTTGAGGAAAGTAAAATACGTACGTTATCAGCTGGGTGGACCTCCTTCACCCAGTACGAACCGACCACTGGAATCTTCTATCTGGGAATCAGCTATGAACTCTTAACAATCCCCACCCAATGTATGGAACTCACGGTAAGAATATCTTTCCGCACTCGTGGGATATCGGAGAAGAAGAAGAGTGCGAAAACACCGGCAGCAGAGCCGAAGCCTGCTAAAGTGATTCCACTGCAGATGCAAATGTTAGCCCTTCACTTTGTACCAATTCCTCTTTCCTCCAGCCCACGGAATCCATGGCCAGGCAAAATATCTCCCAGAAGCACATACAGTCTGGTCGCGTCCTTAATGGTCCACCCCTCGACCTGCAAAGGCACGGTGTACCTGGACTAATGATCAGAACAAGCTCCCTTCGACCTCAACATTTAGCTCCTAGGGAATCAGACGCACTTGGGGCCATAGGCACTCTTGTAGGTGGTTAAGAATCGTCGCTGGAGACCACTGGCCTTGAGGGCGGTTGATCGTCGGACCTGGATGCTTAAGTTAGCCAATTGCGATTGACTCGAGCGAGGGTGGATGGTGGGAAATTCAATGCTTACTGCGGCGTTCATTGTGCTGGTGTAGAAGCGAGGGGAGAGAGCGGGTGTGAAGAGGTTCAATTGCGTAGTTGACGTTGGTGATCAGATTTCTTCGATGATATGTTGGAATGGTCTCGGAGCTAGCCGGCTTGTTCCTGTGTTGTGCCTTATTATTTAGGCATAATATATCCACATGCACAAATCGTTGTTGTGCCAATGCATTATTCTTGCACGTGATGATGACGAGGTACTGGGTTGGTTCCAGATCGATTTCCCAGCCGGATGGATCTTGGACCGAGGAAGCTGAGAGATGGGGGACTGACAGAGTGACACGCGCCCGTACAGCAAGGAGACACATGCAGCATCAATTTCTAACACACATGTACACACCCCATATATTTTGGCAATTAATTATCGTCCCATCTATTCATTATAGGAAGTTGCCATTTGTGTTGGGGACCATGAGCGCGCTATTTCGGTACGGGACTATTGCACAAAAGAGGTATATTGTTGCACAACTATGCATGACTCCGTTCCCCCTCCATTATTGCTCCATCTCTCCGCTCTCCACACTTCCATTGCTCCATTACTTACGCTTTGGGCGTTAGTAGAGTGGGAAAGGCTTGGAGGTATACCTATTCGGTCAATCCCTCGCGACGGGAAGTTGGATTTGGTTCACATCACCTTGCGCGAGGGGCCGAGAGAATAGTATGGGCCCATACCGGTATCTCAGTTGTTGTATGGTGGAGCAGCGAGTAAGAATCGTTGGAATTCCAACCCGGGCTCTGGGCGACCGCGGAGGTTGCTCCTTCAGCAAATCGACTCCTCCCGTGCGGCAGAGAAGGAATACATCATCTCGATAGCGAGAGAATATATATATATATATATATATAAACATTCAAGAGACCCATGACTTCATGCTTCTTAACGCCTTTATATTATCTGCAAGTAATCACTTCTTCAGCAGCTCAGTAGAAATACACCAGGTGTGATTCGTGCCCGCCGGAGTGATCTAATCGGCGTGCATGGGCTGCGTTATCATCATAGTGCAGGCGCTTTAAGCTTCGCGCCTCACATCCCGATTCTTGCCGCTTCGCTTCCTGCGCTTCCCGCCACGACCAGAAGTCCCTCGAAAGACAACCTCGACTTTCCAACTCCTCCTAGCATCAACATCACATCTCTCAAACGCGCAAAGACTCGAGGGAATTCTTTGCAGCCAGCTTAGGCTCTGGTAGAGCGACCGTTATTGGGCATCGACGGCAGCATTGCATACGGGATCCAACACTTACTTGCAGAAGTTGGCAGGATCAACTGTGGATACCGGGAGGCATAACGTGGTCCATCGCCAGGGTGTCTGAGCTGCTATTTGGTAGCGGTCTGGCAAAGGAGAAATTGGATCGGACGGGGCTAGCTTGTTTGAAGCTATCCAGAAATACCACGTCGAGCTAGCCAGCGTGTCTGCCATCCTCAATATCCGTGTTGACACAACCAGACACTCCTTGACGCGCGCTTCTACCACCATATCTTCCTCTCCTCTCGTCCTTCCTTCCCGTCACCACCAACCTCACACTACTCCACTACCTCACTCAAAATGCCTTCTCAACGACCATTCTTCTCCAACTTCCTCGCTGCTTTCCGAGCGCACTCTGCAATTCAGCAGTCGCCGCAGAAGGCTTCGTCTTCACAGCCAACACATTCTACCTCGAGTACATCCGCAGCCAGCTCCACAGCAAACTCATCAACACCCCGAACGATCTCCACCAGCAGCAAATCTCATGCACATACTGGCGGCGCAACCACAGCTGCCCTAAACTCTCTTCATTCTCCCCGCACACACTCCACATCTCCATTGTCTATTTCACCTAGCCCCGCCCCCACCAGTTATGGCCAGAATCTAAACCAAGTGTCTCCCGCTGCCTCGCCGTCAGATCACTCCTATCCATTACAGAATGCCCATACCTCGTCATCGACGACACATCATGCCAGTACGGGAAGATATATGTCCTCACCAATGCAACGGCGGGGGAGCGATAGTTCAAGCGAGGGCTTCCGGGATGTGCTAGGAGCCGAGAAGTGGTATATTGGGGGACGCACAGCAGGCGGGGAAGAGCGATTTTTCAAACTCGGCGTAATACGCAGACAGAAGAGCGGCGATAGATTGAGTTTTGACCGGTTAAGTCTCTGAGAATTGGTTTGGGTTTACATTGCATATTAAACTGTATGCGTATAATGAGTCGTCAACGAGCTGCTCTCCCATGTTGCTTCATACGGACTCCTCTGTTACGCTTCTCCTTTTTTCCTTTTTAAGATTCTTGTTTAGCATAAGGGGGCATTTTATAGCTGGGCTTTCAGAATCATTACTACTACACGGGTATATAGTGGGGTCATTTCGTGAATAACGGGTCTTTGGGATGGTTACGGGACTTTCATGGGGAAACAAATGGATTACTAGGTTGCATTTCATGGGACAGGAAATTCCGGAAATAGATGGATGCAGAACAGGCTTAAAAAAATATACCTGGCTCCGATCTCCCGAGCTTTCCCGTCATTATTATTTGTATCACTTTTCTTCAAGGGCGTTTTACGGAAATGGGGATTCGATTGTGTGGGGATAGTTTTTAGGGTTTTATTAATGACATGACCCTTTTTGCCCTTTTCTTCACCTCTCAGGCTCATTCTTCTAAGCATGCAGATGCACGGCTTTTCTTGGAACGGGAATCAACGAACCAGCCAACCAGATCAAGTCAAATCCAATCGCTTTTTATTTATAATTCTTTTCCTTGACCGCTATATTGCGAATGCGAGATTGATACGGACCATACGACAGGGGGAGGAAGAAGTGTCATACATACATGCATGCATTATAAAGGGCAAAAAGAGAAGGATAGGATTAGTTAATACAAAAGACAAATGCAATACAAATTACAGATAAATCATCTTTTATAAAATGCACGTGCGTCATTTGCCGTGTGTGGTAATTTCCGTCATCGTATACTGTCGTATCTCTGCGTATCATGCATGTGAATGCTTGTTAGGGGCCCGGTGATTATCTATGAATGGATAAATGAAGACCGAGCCCGAATGATACAAGCCGTTTTGCTTACCTCTGTACGCAGCGGCGATATGAGACGAGAGTTGAAAGAGATATGCTGTGTGCGAGATATATATCCCTACTTTGGCCATCAATAGGTGCTAGTAAAATGGTTATCATTCTTCATTGGTATTACTGTAGGTCTTATAACCTTGAACTTTTCCCCCTTCCGTTCTAATATTTGGCTCCAATGCTGAGTTTGCTTTAGGAGAAACTAAGGAAATAAAGAGCAAAACACAAAATTCAAGGCTTTTCCTATCATACAGTCTGTCCTCTGCTTACACTTTTGCTCCTCTTGAAAGAGGAAAAGATGAAAGAACCGGAAAGGGAAAAGTAGAGCCCGGTAACCGCTGCTTAGTTTGTCTCCGTATGTTAGAAGGGACGATACTAATGTCGTTGCTATGATACATGAGGGGAGGGAGAGTGGGCCACTGTTGAACTGGATCTGATTTGGTATCTCTCTTTGTTGTAATATTACAACGGGAATATGTATAATTTTTATTGGGACGAGGAAAACCTCCTTTGCCCTTTTGACTATGTCCGTCGTATGTAAACTGGGACTGCAATTGCAGCTTGGGAGGATATAAGAGGTATTGTCGTTGTAAAGTATGGTAGAGAATACTTCTCAGAGAATTCAGCTTGGCATGTAAGTGAAGACTTAAGGTGGTGAGACTGGCACTGGAGACGGGAGACTCTTCACTTCCCCTTTGGCGTCACATCTTTAAGACACACTCCAGTTCTCAATCCCAACATCCTAAGAATCCTCATTCTTGATTTGATTTGCAATAGCTTTATGTCGGACCGCCCACTTTTGATTGAAGTAGGCTTCAAATTGTTCGCACAATTTGAAGATTGAATCCTCTCTTGTCCAATACTCGTAGCAGTTCTGAAAGATCAGTCGTATATCTTTCTCGAAGTCGGCAGCGGTTGCATACTCGCCCTTATCCATTTTGCTCTTGATGGTCCGCAGGTCCATTGGCCTTTTGACAACCGTAAAATAGTTTGGTACATTATCTAAGACAGGATCAACGGGATTCTTGAAGGGTCCAACTAAACGTGTCCAGTATCCAGGCCCGGAGAGCATTCTGTGGATCAGGTCTTTGCAGAAATCTAACTCTTGATCGTTAGTATATGTGATAGCCTTTTCCACCGCCGACCAGTTTCCATTAGTAGCACTACGACGTTTCTCTTTCTGGCGTATGGCTGTCTCGGTCGTCCGTGTGTGAGAGGATGAGGAAGTTCTCTTCGCTGGTTGTTTGACTTCATTTGGTAGATCGGTATCAACTTCAATGCCATTTCCAGAGGAAGCGCGGTTGCGTTTCTTAGAGACTGTCATTGTGCTGTTGGGCTCGATGTCGGCATCTTCTGAATCAGGAGCCGAGGAGTGTTTTACTGCATGAGGAGTAACGGCTGGAGTAGCCGGAAGGTCACTCATTACTACAACGAGTTCACTCAAAATCTCGTGAGGAAGAGATCGAGCAAATTCATTCCGAATATCTGGAGCTGAGCGCATGTGTTCTGCAGCCCAGCCGATAAGCATCATTCGAAGGCCTGATCCTTCTTCGGTGTCCTTCCAAGCTTGTATAAGTAATGGAGTACCCGGAATCATTGAAGTCTTGATTCTTCTCTCATTCATAATGCTCAGTGCTGCTGAGTGAAGGTCGGGCATTTGTAGAGTTGTGGCAAGCTTCCAGACATTCATGAGTAAGGGGTAATCTGGAATTTCCCGGCCTCCAGCACGATCATATACCTCCCCAGTATATAGATAATTTTGGAAACAACCGAATGTGTCAACATCAAAGTCTGGAAGCTTGACGATAAGTTCAACTTTCTCATCTTGACCTGGTTTGGAGAATTCGTTGCGATAGTAAGGTGATTTTGCGCAAAGAAGATCCTTCTGAATGCCGAACGGCACCTCGTCCGGACCGACAAGGATGATGACGAATATTGGATGTGGATCGCTGTTTCCGAAAATCAGTAAACCATAAGTGGACACTAAATGATAGGCAGACTTACTGCCACGAGATTGAGACAGATGTATTTTCTGCCATTGCACTCTCCCTCGATGTTACGTTGAAGTAAGACGCGTTGTAGGGCGTTTCCTCAACGCCGTCATCAGATGATTCTGAACTGATATTATTGACAAAGGTCAGCAAGTTCTGGACAGCTGTAGAAATGCTCATTTGGAATTAGAAAGTTAAAATCCGATAAAGTGACAGAAAGTGAGTCTCGGACAAGCTCGAAAGTTGAGAAGGTGATGGGTTTGGATTATGGTAAGGTGGCAGAGTAGAAGAGAAGAATGCAATACGGTTGAGAACGTTATTCTAGTGAGAAAAGATAAAACCCTTGAGAGAAGTCCAAGGCAGAGCTAGACTATGATTCACTGATGAAGTAAAAAACTATCAGATGAGTCGCAGCCATAGCGTATTGGACGACTAAGAGATTTCGAGGAGTAATATACGAGGGGAATACCGCTCTGCCATGTAACAATGGGTTTTAGGGGGCTGAGTCGAAGAAGTTGATTGAATAGAAAGCAGATTGTAATAAGATGGAAATGGAGTGATCCGAATACATGAAATCTCCCCACACGGTGAGCGAACGAGGACACTAAGATGAGCGAGAAGAGCCAGCGAACAATGAGTGATTCACCGTTATCATTACCCAAGGGTATCAATCACTTATGATGAATGAATTTACATAGAGATTTCAAGGTAGGAACGATGAGGTAGACGCCAATTGATAGCCGGATAGCTTATTGCGGTATGAGCGATGAATTTCTCATCGTTCGATGAGCGCGTGCTCCTCAATCCGCTCTTGTAGGGCTCAAAAAGACGAGAATAAGCTGATGCTAAGAAGTATAGTCACATACCTTAGATCAACTTGCGGAGCAGGGTCGGCTATAAACTGCAGAGGTTGTATTCTGGATTCGTCCCAGTTATTCATGCCTTCTCTCAACCTGTCGTCTTGCTCGATCACTCTTTGCAGCCAGTCGGCTATTCTCACCCCTACGTAGAGTTAGCACATCCTATGCACGGACTGGCGGGCAAGCTCGTAATTACCTCTCCTTACTTCGGTAACTTGGATGAGAAATGGGAGGCAACTAATTAAAAGGATGTCACTTACAAGATGACATTCTGGTAGTGAAAAAGTTGATACGTTCCTAGACACCAAATTGGTGCGCATTCTAATCTGGCGGCGTGTCTGTTGTCCTCATTAGCTTATAGGTTCTGAACTCGTTCACCAGGCGACGAGACCGCGAGCCGTCAGTATCGTAATGAGGTCCATGGTGATGTGAGCGAATTGGCGGCTTTAAAATGAATATGTGACGATCAAAGAGAATTCTTATTGACTGTTTGCATCAGTCGTCATTATCAGTGATCATTGTTTCCACCGGACCTTTGGATTATCTCTGTAGTCAAGCATGATATTGCACTGTAAATGTTTGCCAAGTCTTCGCTCATCACAAAGCATGCCATTTGCCTTTGAGGGTTATAGCTTGTTTGCACCGCATCTACTAGCTCGATTCGGATTTTATAGAAAGCCTGCGTTTCGCATTAATATATGGCTCCAAAGGCGTTTTTTACACTGAGTAATCCATGCACAAGGGGCAAGGGGCATTATTTATTTCCATTTAGACAGCTTGTCCATTCAATTTATGAAATGTAGGAATAATTCAGTCAAATAAAGCTCTTGAAAAGGCTGGAGTGCGGAATATCTTATCACTAGTCAAGGTGCGAGTGTACCCAGTTTGTTCCTCTTGATCTTGTGATGACGGTGAATATTGAGCTAGGGGGTGCACTGAAAACGTCATTCCTGAGGCATTCGTTTCACAAGAGACTAGTTCGTAGGCTACAGTACCATCAACGGTAGCTGCAGTGATAACATCTTGGAGTTGTGAGAGCTTTGAATTCTGTTAATCTGTAGATTTTTAAGTCTTATATAAGGATCTATGTATTCGAGATGACTGTATGAACGACAGGAGGTTTCTGAGTGAAATGTCATTTTCATCAATCTCAGACCTAAATGGAAGTACGACTTTGTACATCTCATCGCTGTGGACTCATGATCTACCAAGCAATAGCAATCCGAGAATAAACAGTGCGAAGTTGCATAAATACTTCGAGCAACCACTCTCATCAGAGACTCAACCTCTAAACAGTCTCTCGAAGAACACCATAGCCGAGTTCAATGCAAAGAAGCAAAGTAACTCACGGAAGGGACATAAAAAGTCAAGACAAGGCTGCTATAGCTGTAAAAGGAGAAAAGTCAAGGTTCAATCACCGAATCACATCTTACTAACTTCCGCTGATACGATAAAAGTGCCAGGAAACGCTTCCATCATGTGCAAATTGTGTAAGAAACCACTTGGAATGTTTATACCCGCCTCCAACATCTCTTCCAAGGTCAACAGAGCATATTCCTGAGGCTGGGAATCTCTCAAATCCCCTACAACTCCAGCCTACTCCTGTTCAGTTTTCTCTAACAGATATGCGTTTCTTCCACCATTTTCTCATGAAAGCACATCCGCATCTCCCAGTCAATTGTGAAACAGCATGGCTCAGCCAAATCCCACTTATTGCTCATCAGGTTGGTTCAGAGTCTTCGATATCATTAACCTATCCTAACTCATTCAGTACGAGTACCTTATGCATGCAATCCTAGGTCTTGCTGCATCTCACCTAGAACTCCTTACAGGAGCTGATTATCACACCTCGGCTCTATCACATCGGCTAAAAGCTATCAAAGGCTCAAATGATGCCATAGTTAACGGTCTACAAAGTGGAAGTGATGCAGATGCTCTCCTTGCAACATGCTATGCTCTTACTTTTCAATCTGCTTATATGAGCGACGGACTGCCAGACTTCCTGCAAATGGTACGAGGCTGTAGCATCCTTTCGAACCAATTGAAGATGGAGAACCTCCTTATGAGCTTCGTCAAAGCCTCACAATATCACTTCGAGTTCATCAAGAATCGTGTAGAAGGATTTCCTCTTATACATCCAGAGCTGGTTCATGGTGCGGATATATCGGTTCAGGCATTATGTTTGCTTTGTGATGAGGAGGCAACTAGGAAGATGCATCAAATGCTGACAAGTGTGGTAAATGCGTTACAAGTCTCATCGCTTTCGGGTATGTATCCCTCTAATATGAATCTATATCATCTGTTGACATATCTAGCCTATCTTGCATTTATTGCAATCTATCAAGCACTTGGCCAGATGAATACTAGGCTCTTTCAGACGCTCACAGACCAAACAAATACCACTTCACAGATCTTGATTGGAAACTTCCTTGGGATTCAGATGATAATGGCGCCAATACTGGATCGTGAACGGCCTGACGAAGGAGATGCAACCGTCAGGAGCCATCTCAGTTGGGTTGATAAGATTTACGAAGGTATACCCCGGCATCTACGCCAGTATCTTGAATGGCCTAGAGGGATATCAGAATTAGTGACGATGGAGGTTCGAGGGCAGACACATGATTCACCATTTTTTCCTATACTAGGGAAGAAGGAAGGGTATGAATTCAAAATTGTCTGAATACTGTATCTATCAACGATGTGTAAATATAGACAATATTAATATCAGAAGGAACGAGATGTCTTCTTTATGCATGTATTACTCAACTAAAACTTTATCAGATACTATTACTTCCTCTTCAATTCAAATCTGCCTTGTAGGGAATGGAGTGCATTCTGTCATTCCTTCCACTGGATTTCATTTCCAGGTGCATTCTTGGTGAAATTCTAATGCATCCCACGCAATGTAACATCTGACAAGAATCAAAGTCCTTTTGTTTCATTCATATTTTCGAAAGACCAACACATTATCTCTAGGAACAGGATCTCTGAAGCATTGCATGCTTTATCCTAAGCCTCAACATAGTTTCTTTATCCAATCCATCTCGGAATCAGTGCTAACTTGTTCAGATCAGAAATCAGGAACTTGCTGGGCTTAAACTGTGACCAAAAAGTGAGATGGGTGCATGAAGGGGGGTCACTTTATAAATACACGGTTGGTTTCTAAATAATAATATAGAATTGAACCTAACTGCAGTCCAAATTAAAGAGAAGTGTGCATTTCTGGGTGCACATTCATTAACTAACCAAGGTGGAGAGATTAGGCTAAGGTCGATAACAAAAGAGAAAAAAAGGTTCAAAAGAGCCAGTGGCACAAATATAAGCTACAATAATAGAGCTACAAAAAGAGATAGAAAAGCAAAAGTGAAAGAACCTCAGTGACAAAAGAGTTCGTGTCATACAACTACACTTGTAGCTGTATACCTACATCTCCGCTAATATCAGCACTTACTGAACATTAGACTTAACACTTCCATTTATGTCCACCTCTTATATAACGATGTGATTAAACCGTTCTGCACGAAGACACCTTTTGTCATTTGCTGAAAATGGTTTGCCTAATTTGGTTTATATACGAAGGCAGAATTAGTGCGAGCTGAGGGACCTCACTAGTGTAGTTGAAGCTGGTCCTATTGTCTCTATTTGTTGCATGTCTGACAAGCACATGACAACAACTTTGTGTGAATCTAGCTCATCCAGCGTTCAAATGCATTAAACTGAGCACATAGTACTCTATGTATTTCATTTGAGTTCACACTAGTTTTTGTGCATAGAAGACATATGGTACTCATTCGCTGCGAATCTGATATCTCGAAATCGTCACTATAAAGCTCGGCATTTCTAGTACTGTGCCGAGCTTTATAGTGACGATTTCGAGATATCAGATTCGCAACGAAAGCTTCTTATCATCGCGGTGTCTGTCAAGAACGAGGACCCGTATGCCGAGTGATATAGTGATATATTCCTCCCTATAGATCCGCAACGAAACTTTAACTACTGCAGCCACAGTCTTTCTCCTCCATTATAGCATATTTCTTGGCATCCGGAGCTATAAACCGCATTTTCCCTTGTTGGTAGGGTAAGGATACACGATGTATTATTCAGAAGACAACAGAGAACTTTGGCATTCAGTGCTGGATTCTAACACGGCACAAATCTTTCTCAGTTTCAGCACTCTGTCTAAGTCCACTGTTAGATTGAGACACAGGATCATTATTGGCGGTAAATATATTGGATCTCCCATCCTTCTCTATTCCCCTTCTACATTCTATAGTTGTTTCTATTTTCCAGTCTATTCTCTTCGGAGGAGGTTTAATCATGCCAGAGTATCCGGTATGGGATTCCAAAGAGCTACACTCTTGAAATATTATAGGGTGAAGTGGTGCACCGAAGTATCTTCGCAAATGAGCTATACATGAATAAAAATTCCATCTCGGGTTTTGAAATTATGTAACTAACCCCAGTAGCCGTACCTACTTATCATGTCATAATAGTCGTTAAGTAATATATGTCTCGTAGAACCCGTATTGACGGATATTCTCATAAGAACCCTCTATGCTATCCGAATCTTTCATCTCTCTGCCATGTGTATTGAATAAGCTCCGAGTTTAAAATATAACTCTGGAATCTGTCCATTTCATGGTCCAAATTCGCTATCTTCAAGAAGCCTTACAGGAGCTTGCTTTCATATTCGATTTTCCCATATGGCTATAAATGCTAGCCATGATAACCCTCAGCGGGTAAATTCGCAAATCCTAAGCACTATTGCACCGTGGAAGTTGCCTGCTCCTTTGATACTGAGATTATCTTAAACGTGAGAGAAAGAGCCCGTATCTGTTAATGCATTCGATCACATCAAATATGGATGAGAGCTCTCAGAGGCCCATCCCGTCGTCTTCATCGCTATCGTAGCCTCCACCACCAGCACCCTCCTCTTCCTCCCTCTCCCGCCTTGCCAACTCCTTACTGGCACCCAGTTTTCTTAGCCCATCCATTACACCGACTGCGAAACCTCTCCCCTCAGCGACCTCCATTGCACCCACACCCTTCAAGCTGATAACACCGCCTCCCTCTAAAACACTGGTGCTGCCTCTCATTTTTGCTAATCGTACTTCCCTTAGATCTCGCAACAATGTTCTAACTTTATCTGCTTCGGGGATATCATCTGGACAAGACTCGAGCAAAATCTCACTTAGTTCTAGCCAGTGGTATGGAAGGTGGTTTGGAAGTGAGTCGGCGGTCGAGGAGGGAAGGAAAGGAGGAGATATTGTAGAAGTATGGGGAGGTATTGGTGGGGGAGGCGAAAAAGCCGAGGGGTCTGTCTCCGTCTCGTGCCTTAGAATTCTCTCTAGACTGCTGACTAGCAGCCATGGTGGAGGTAGGATATTTGCTCTTCGTTGCCGTTTTAGGAGTAGGGCGAGCCAGAGTGGAAGAGGAGCTCGTTGTGGTGGCTTAAGAGGTTGAGTTGAGCCCTAGTATAAATTAAACTGTTAGTACATATCTTACGCCCATTATACTTGTTGTTCATAATGTTCTGTTCCTCCCATCTTATCCCACTGAGGCTAGTGAAGCTCCAGGTACGCTTTACAGTAGAGCTCAAGGCGGGGTATAGCGGGGCATAAATTGGACTCACTCCTAATAGCTCAATGCTTTCCAGCCGTTGTCTTGGAATTACTGTGACGGTTTCCATTTCACACAGAAATGCGACTTCCATCGGTGTCAAGCCGGTAGGTAGAGGCAATGCCATCTTGAAAGATTGGAGATGTAGTTAAACAAATTGACTTGTGGAACGCGTTTCGCGACGCGTTGAAGTCATTGATGCCTTATATATAGGACACAAACGATGAACGTAGCAACTTGATTTCTAATCTAAGTTTCTTGAATCTAATTCACATTTCAGATTCGAAACCACTTGAATCTCTAAATGGAGTGCTGACAGGCCTTGTCACTTTGAAATTTGATTGATGATTTCAGGTTATTTACTCAAAACCATAATATAAAATGGGACAAAACTATTTATTTATGATTGTATTATAAATGAGGCAAAAAATAGCTAACTGAGGGCATACTTAAGTGCACACATAATTTACCAGTATGTACAGTTCTTGAGTTCGAGTTGAGTTTGAGGGTTGTATTCAAACTCAGCTCAGTCAACCAAATTCAGCTCACAGGTACAGTACAGTACGCCCCACATCTTAGTCCACCAATGAGGATTCGCGCTGGAGAATATTTCTATATGTTGGTGCCTAGTTCTAGAGGTGTGCGGCCGGTTGAGGCTCGAACATTCAATTCATACACGCACTTGGACCCCCGCTATGGAGCTAGGTGCCGCAGTAGGCAAGCATTTACTCCTCCGCTTCAACCCCCAACTTCATATATACAACATAGTGACGGGCCATGCGAAACATGCGCCTCGGACGCTTCTACTTCTTTTCAGACACTACTTGACATATATCTCTTTCCCCCACAGCTTTCTTAAAATGGAGAGGTCGGAAACAGTCTGCTTGAGAGGAAATGCTCGCATACCGCGATTCGACATCCAACGTCCTCATCCTAATGAAATACCATCACTTCCCCTCCCCCCCCCCCCCCCCCCAAAATCAACACGTAGCCTCAAGATATATTAAGCGAGAAGGTACATTCCTTCGATTTCTTCTTCAGCCGTTGACAAATAAGCTTTGGGGAGGAAAAGATTCCCAGGAGTGGTCGGGTAGTATCTAAATCGAACTTCACCGAATGGTCACCGCATTAAAAAATCACCACACCACCATATTCCTGTTCTCGCCGATTTTACAGCTAATTAGAAGAATGGCGCGCCTGGGGGCAGAACTTGCGCTTAAGGGCACTGGTTTATTCGTTTTTTGTTCTTCAATCATGAGCGTCATCAATGGCATCAGTATCATCTTTCTGCACATCGCACTCTGCACTCCTCACCACCCATTTTTAGCCTCCTCACTGGCAAAATATCTCACACCTGAGCTGCTATAATATTAAATATGAGCAACATCCCAAGACTGTATCCTCAGTACCCCCGTGACGTGAGGGGATGTCTCCAGTCCTTCGATGATAAAGGCAGTCTCCGACGCCATCTGCAAGATGATCATAATGGACGACTTGTCTGCAAAGAGGAATTGTGTAATACAAGCGCCAAAAGAAAGCAAGATATGGAGCGCCATATTCATAATATACATAATGATGGTAAAGAAAAATGCACGAAATGCGGTGGTCGTCTCAGGAGAGACAAATGAAGGATCACAATCAGACTTGCCTGCCCATTCAACGTGAGCCATATCGCCACCTAGTTCGCAATGTATATATGACTGATGTAAGGATATACTAAAGAAAATATCGACGAGCATAATGGGTCCATCAATGAACAAACTCCTGCACAACAATCCAGCTCCTCCGAGGAAGCCCATCTTTTTCACGACCTCCGCCACACGACGCCAGAAGTCAACTATCCAACCATTTATGTTAAATCCTTCTCATCTTATGCTATGTAATACTTCTGATAATCCAGACCCATATCGTTCGATTTTGCAAGTAGTTGTGGCCGAAACGGAGCTTGACGATTTCGCGTCGTTTATTCACACGAATCTTTGTGAATAAGGTTATACCCAATAAATTCGTGAGCAGTCATCAAGCAACCCCACACTATGAAATTCCGGTGAGGGTCAAAGAGGACAAAGGGTACCAAATCTTTATAGGACTAAACCAGGCACAAGGAGTCAATTTATTATCCTCAGATCACAATAGAATTATATCAATTTACATAGCTTGTTCCTCGGCTCACTCATTCTCGCTTTTCTATATAGCCTCCAGATTGCTTAAGAATATAGTTATAATTATGAGGGCCAGTTACAGTCCCTTGCAGATTATAGCACCCCTAAGATCATCAGATCTCCACTAGACGCGTCTATTAAACGTAGTCCTGACGCTGAAATTGAACTTCAAAGCTTAGTTTATTACCACACTGCGGTTTTATTTAAGTGCACAACAATTTATTGATATTGGAGAAAATGAGCATGACATAACTGCGATAGTTCATACATATTTGTAGTGATTGAAGCAACAAGTTGTAATTAGGAACTAAGTATACACCGTCTTTACAAATTTTTAAAATAAGGTGGATTCACAAGTACGCTCCTTCTTCTGGTCCGTCTTATTTTGGCAGCATTTTTACCAAAGTAGCGTTCCACTCTCAAGCTATGAAGGAGTCAATATTTCCTAATAATTAGCTAGGCATTTGGACTTGCCTTGATTGTAGATTCGCGCGTGCCATATTGCGGATACCCTCAATGTATATATCCACGTGTGAATCAATCTTGCTTCCCCATGTAGGAATCTGGCCAAGGGTGCGGTCCCATTCTGCTAACTGGGAATCTAGTAAAGTTTCTACAGCGTCGAACGCTTTTTGCGGCGAAAGGCCATGCATACGGCACACAGCTACCATGTTGTGTGGTACACCATCTTCCTCCTCCTTGAGATACGATACAATATCGTTGACACTGTAGAAGAGTATAAATTGTTAGTAAATAGTCTGGTTGAACATTAGTAGGTAGTCTAACATTGCAATCATTTTGAAAACTATAATCTCGAGCTCCTTTATAACCGCATGTTGAAATACGACCCGGAATATCTAAGTCATGAGCGTATTCAATCATAACATACATTACCCAAGCGGCGATAGAGCGGCTGCGTACTTTAAGCATATCATCAAGCTTAGGGACGGCGCCTTCTGTGAAACCATCGACTTGCTTGAGCACGTTGTCACAGTAGTCAGCCATTGCTCCGATGTATCGCTGTATAGTAGCTGGCGACGACATCTGTCTCGGGGTTAGCCAATTGTTTCGTTGATGTGTAATTCTTTACTACGTTACCTCACACAGCCTTTCAAAGATAACATCATGAGCTTGTACTAACTTCGGTTTTTCACCATGGTATGGTAAGTTAAGCATCTTGCTCATGAGGCAATCCATCATATCCCGAGCAGCCTTGGGATTATCTCTTAGTTCCCCTTCATCAAACACTACGAATTGTTAATTTAAACTCCTGACAATCAAAATAATGTATTGAAATGCTCACTGTCGTCGAATGGAAACACCCAGTTCCCCCAATTAACTACAACACGAAATTTTTCAATTGGCGCATCTTGGTATACAATGGCACAGTAATATGTAAAATCGCACTGTCTGACTTTTTCTGCAGCTTTTGCGGATAGTGAACAAAACCTGACGTATAGGTAAATATAGATATTTTCTCTTGAATTTGCCTAAGGTTATACTAACTCAATTATCCAGCTCTCGGAGTCAGCTTTAACAGCTGCATAACTAGGATGGAGGCGTGGTTCGTCTTTCATAAATGACTTGAACATATCTGGTGGCAGAATCTCAGTGGTTTCATTGTTGCATTTTTTAGGAATGGGTTTGATCTGATTATATCTGGAAATTGTTTCTTCCATGGATAACGTCAAGGGTGTTCGTTACACAGAGTGGAGGAGGATCAGGATGCGGCTAGAATGACACACTACGGTTGCTCAGCGAGATAACAGTGTATTGATAACTAGAATTCAACTCAGGAATTACAGGCGGGAACTACTCTCTTTATAGGCACAAAGCCTTTACTATTCAGATTTTAGTGGTTGAGCTGTCCCAGTTAGCCATACTAGCCATAATGGTTCTCATCACCTGACAGATAATGTCTTCTTAAAGTTTAAAATTTTCAAACGGACACCAATGAATATAGTCCCAAAGTAATCCAGCTAATCGTAAACTTATAAATATTTCGAGGAAAGCATTGGGTCCATTGAGTATTAGTCCCTTCACATATGACCAACAGCCAACAGGGCATACTAGGATAAACCGTCTCTCATGCCAAGTTAGATGCTGAACTTGTAATGGTAATTTCTAATCAAGTACTACATTAATATAGACTCATTTAATGCTACTTAGGCTAGCTTGCTTGGTTGGTTCGAGAAATGATTTATGGACCCAGCTGCATAATCTATGTTTTATAAGGCCTAAATAAATCCATTTCCACTTAACCTAAATCCGCTTGTCGATCAATCACTAGTGCGGATACCACCACTCCTTTAACCAGCTTCAATTGCATTTAATGGTTTACTATTACAAATCTTGACTGAATCACAAAAGGAGCAACTTCCAGCATACAATACCGTCAGATGGTGAGAGTAATCATAGTCTAGGGGTTCTATAATCAATACACCTGTGGATTTGGGTTAGATAGAATTGGGTTTTTGTTTAACCTTATGCAAAGTCATTTCATAACTGCTAAACGCCCAAGATGTCGCCGCAAGTTAAGTAGACTACCTCTCATGCAGTGAAACCCTGTAGGTTCAGCCGGTTAAGACTGGTGTGAGTGCTCTGAAGATAATATAGTCCCTCTGTCAGAACATAGATATACGGGGGTATAAGCAGCCAGTTCAACTGGAGTTCTCCTTTTGTTCTGAGACCCAACTCCCTTATTTGATTGTTAGGACGCCCCACTGATGATAATGGGGATGCCTCACTTTGAGAGTATAAGCCAACAGACTACAACCAATAAGCGTCATCGATTACTGGTAGAATTTTTGTGGAGTTTGATGCACGCACAGAGAATATCTGATGTATAATTCTAGAGATACACGGCAAAGCCAGACCTAATGTTGCCACCCTATGAGGTGTATTAACATACAAATAGGGTGTAGGTTGTATATACTCTACAGAGTGACACTAGTATATTAGGATGCGGTATATGGCGTCTCTAAGGTAAATAAACCTGGGCGCTGTAGTAGATCACGTTCTCTTGTGTAAACACAGAAATGCCAATGGGGTTACATTGAAAACTAGCAGTAGCCCCAAGAACTCTGACGTATATATCCATGTTGGCACCGAGAATCCGAAGGATGAATTTCAAAAATATGCTGATCTTGGCTCAACCACATAAGATCATTGGTTGTATTCCCGTGTATTCATAATGATTACGCCTCGCAACTGATTATTGATTACTGGACTGATTATCAAAGTAGTACGCATCCCATCACTTACAGCAACTAATATTTGAAAGGATTCTTGCTGCTGTCTCGGCCTGTGTGTGGATAGTCACATTCGTTCAAACTTGAGTGCTGTGTGAAAAGTCCATAGTACTCTGTGATTGGCTTGTATCAAAATGCAAGCACTTTCACATAAGGATAAGCGCTCAAAGGGGGCTTAGGAGGGGTAAGTTGACTACGGCTGAATATTTGGGTTTGTGTAACAACCTGGCTTCAGGATGTGACGGATGAGGCTGGACGGCCCCAGGGTTTAAAATTACCTCATAGACGATACAGAATCCAAGAGAAAGATTAGTAGAACTATCCCATAGAAGGTAATAATTAGAGAGCGTCCAACTTAAAAGTAAAATTGATAGTTTATAGCTAGTAAGTTCTAGCCCAATGTCCTCTAGGAGCTGGGTTGCACTTTATCTGATCGTGGCAATATCTTTCCTCTATTATCATGACTGTAAATGCCATTTTATGGTTGGTACATTCTGGCTGCCAGCAATGACTGACAGCCCTGAAAGATGATTTGGGATGTTTCATCCAGAGCAGGAAGATGATTCTAGAGCTCAGTATTGTCACATACAGAACTGATGTACCCAGATGTCACCATAACCAATGAAAATTATGCGATATAAAGAAAGGTACGTAGGTGGCTACGCCCTGCAGCTGTTCTTAGGCTGAAATCTCACAGGAGGCAGTCAATACCCTATATATAAGTTGGCAGAGCTAGTAGGTTCTGAAGAAGCGGGACTTCTATTATTTCAACCAAACCAAAGAATTCATTCGATTTACTTAATTCACTTTCAGTATTTTATTCTATAATGTTAGGCAGCTGGAGCTATGGCCCTGTGTGGCAGTGTGCTACGTACGCTGTACTGGCGCTTGGTCTCTATGAATTTCTCGTCTCAATCTACAGGCTGACTCTACACCCTCTCGCTAAATTCCCTGGCCCAAGAGTTGCAGGTGCTTCTTATATCTATGAGATGTGGTTTGATTATGTACTTAATGGAAAGTATACGTTTGAAATTGCAAGGCTTCATGAGATATACGATGAGTAATCAATATTGCTGTTAAATATTCCATGCTTCTGACTGCACTAGGCCCTCTAATTCGGATCAATCCAAATGAACTACATTGTAGCGACCCAAACTTTATTAGTGAAGTATATTCACCAACAGCGAGGCCTCGGAATAAGTCCTATCATTATATTGCGGGTTTTCCAATAAGGTAGACTTTATTCCCATAATGCCTTTTCTAGTCGCTACTGACCAAAGCAGTCTTCATTCTGTGTGTCCTCTCACCCAAGATCACAAGATCCACATCTGACATAATATCAAGTCCACTGCTTTTACAGAGAATCACAGCATCCACCGTAATCGACGATCGGCCCTAGTTAAGTTCTTCTCTAGAAGTCAAGTGTCTAAGCTACAAGGCTTAGTTCATCAGAATGCACAGAAGCTATGTGACAAGCTTTTGGCAGATAAGGGACAAGCACCTCTCGAGGTAGTAAAAGCATTCACTGACTTTACTACCGATATTACAACCGGCTATCTCTTTGGTCGGAGCACCACCTTCCTAGACCAGCCAGGTTGGGACGCTAATTATTACGCATCATTGAACCATTTAGGACTGCTGGTTCATAGGTTGAGGCATTTTGTTTTGCTAAGACATACTCTGCACTTAGTACCTCTGTGAGTATAACTAAGGAAGTTTTGGAAGCTTACATCTAATGTTATGAAGGTGGCTGTTTAAAATGCTCTCCCAGGACCTATCGAGAATTATGAACGAGTTGATGGTAAGTTCCCCTATAATTGTGTACAAATACTGAATGTTCTCAGATAGTAATACCCCATGAAATTGATCGCATCAAAAGCATTGACAAGGCTGAACTAGCAAAAGAGAGCACCACGGTTCTCTTATCAATGATTCAATCTGATCTTCCAGTGTCGGAAAAATCAACCAAGAGGCTTACAGCTGAAGCTCAAACGCTGATGCTTGCAGGCACTGATATTACTGCAATGACACTGACAACTATCACATATCATCTGCTTGATAACCCATCAGTGTTCAACAAGCTCAAGGCGGAAATTTCGAATGCAGTGCCAGATGCTACGAGTTTACCAAGCTGGGAAATGCTCGAGCAGTTGCCTTATCTTACTGCCGTAATACTTGAAACTCTCCGGCACATTTTCGGTGCACCAAGTCGTCTTCAACGTATTGCAACAAATGAGGACATCTTCTACCAAGGTGCCTGGAAACCACCAGGAACGTCTGACCCCATCGAAATTAGTTACGTGATCCCACGAGGTTATGCTGTTGGGATGTCCGCATATATTATCCATAGGAACGAAGCCATTTTCCCCAATCCCTCCGAATTTGTGCCTGAGCGATGGTTGGATGAGAATAACAAGAGAAGAAGGGAGCTAGATAACTACCTTCTTACATTCTCTAAGGGTAGTAGACAATGTTTAGGAATGCAGTGAGTAGTCGAACGCTCTGTGTTTTGACCAACTAGATTTAACTATTTAGGCTGGCTTACTGCGAGTTATACATTTGTACGGCTGCGCTCGTGCATCGTGTCCTTTCACATATGCAATTGTATGAAACAACTAAAGAAGATATTGAGTATGATCACGATGAGATTATAGGGCAGCCTAGACGAGAAAGCAAAGGCGTTAGGGTTAGGATAATATAAGTTGGAGGATCATGTGTGCTGCACCTATGATCAGTTACAGTATTACTTCTGAATTACGATGGAACTTGGAGATATATAAGGACACAAATGCGGGCGAGAATGGGTAATTTCGTACTTGGCTTTAGATACGTACCCTAATAACATTATGCATCGAAGAGCAATTTCATATCATGTTTCTGGTCTATCTGATCTTCAGATAACTAGCAAGCACTCGTTCATTTCACTTCTGCCTTCAGTAATTCCCATGAACTATTCTTTAGATGAGGTATTAATAGAATAATGATTTTAGCAATAAGTTAAATGTTGCTAACGTTCACGCCTCTGCCGCCAAACGTGGCGAACAAATTAACTTATAGACCTTGAATCTAGCAAACTCTAGTATGGTTATAAGCCTGTGCATTTACTAGATGGCTTCCCTGTGGTGTTCAGGCTAACTTTGAACAAGCCTTTTTGTTATGGTTCCCATTTATTGTCTAAATATGGAAACGAAGTATGTCTCGAACCAAGGCCCACTAAAGTTCGCATCACGGAACCCGATTTCAGTAAACACCAGTTTCACATCCATGTAACAATATGACCATAAAGAGGCGACTCGATTCTCATCGAAAGCGAAACACTTCCAGCCAAACAGGCCCTGGTACAGCAACTGGTAGACTAGTTTAAAAGGGCGTAGAGTATCTATTGCACCCGCAAAATACCTAGTTGAGGTGGCTAAGGAGACTTTGATTTTAGGTGAGTTACATTGCTGAGAGGCAGTTTCTCCATTCGCTGGTTATGAAGGCCTGTAAATCTTGGACAAGCAGTGCTGAACGTTTTAGGTAAGGTTGCGGCGTTGAGTGATATCTGCATAAATAGCAGCCACTTCCCTACTTATTCTCTCTCACTCTGCGATATTGATAGATATAAAAGAGAAGAAACCATGACCATTTATTCAAGAATCGCTGTAGTAACAGGTGCTAACAAAGGGATTGGCCTGGCGATTGGTAGATAACCGCCCATCCGTCGTAGTTATCGGAATTCTAACACCTTCAACAGTACGAAACCTGGCACTTCAGTATCCCGATTCATCCTTCAATTCAGGACCGCTTCTCATCTATTTAACTGCTCGCTCTCTAGCCCGTGGCAAGGAAGCTGTTAAGACACTCGTCTCTGACCCACAACTTAAAGCTGTGAAAGCTCTTTCGCAAGACGGAGGTTTAACCACAATTACCTTCAACGCTTTGGATATCAGCGAGGAAAGTAGTATTCAGAGTTTTAAGGGCCTGATAAGGAAGGAGCATCCAGGTGGAATTGATATCTTGATCAATAATGCAGGTATTTTTGCGGAAAGTCTCGGTAAGTTGTTAAAGAGCACCCACCAAGATTCATGAAAGATAAGGTATTGACAAGAGATAATAGATATCGATATTGTTAAAACTGTACTTAGGACAAATTACTATGGGACTTCTATGACAACGACGGCCATTCTTCCATTGATGCGCCCAGGAGGAAGGCTGGTCAACGTGGCTTCTTCAGATGGCCAGTTGACACTATACTCAGAGTCCCTAAAGCAATCCTTTATCGAAGCTTCAAAGACGTCTATAGAAGCATGCGTATCCTTGATGGAGAAGTTTACAGCCGATTCGCTAGCAGAGAGAGAAAAGCAAGAAGGATGGCCAGGTGCCTCGTACGCTTACGCTGTAAGCAAAGCAGGCGAGATTGCATTTACTAAAGCCATAGCAAAGGAAAATAAAAATAATGGAACCACAGTGTTAATAAATGCCTGTTGCCCAGGCTTTGTCAACACGGATATGACAAAGGGACATGGGATTTCGACTGTGGATGAGGGTGCACAGACGCCTGTCTTTCTTGCTTTAGGTGATATTGGAGATTTTACAGGAGGATTCTGGAAGGAAGGAAAACTTATTGAGTGGTGCCCTGGTGCAAGTACTTGATATCAGAGAAGAGACCTATTTTATGCTCTATAGCCTGTATAGAAGTAGAAGGAGCATTTCAGCGTTTGCAGCCCTTCTACATCCACCCACCTGCTTTTGTACCTCTAACCTTTAATTAGGTAGTCTCTTTTTGTATATCTCTTCAGCTCATAACTTAAATGTTGCGACTCTTACAAGGAGGACAGGGAGATTCTGAGATTGAATAGATGCTTTCATGAGCACTAGGTTGTAGATTTATCACCGCATATGCATGTGCCTAAATCTTATCTAGTAAAACTCTTATTAAGCTGCACATTATATTAGCCCTTTAACTTTGCACCTCTACGACATTTGCTATCACACAGCAAGTACTAATTTACGAGAGGACCATAAGAAAGCACTAAATACGGAATCACAATGAAAGGACAGTAGTCCCCGTTTGCATGCACATCAAGATCTTACAAAAAAAGACTTCTCAGTTCTGTAACGTTATTCCTGAATCTAAATATATTCTCTTATAACCCAGAGCTCCTGGCCCACAATCTTGTTGACTTATTCATAATGTCATTCATCCACTCCTCTTGTTATACTTCCTGAAATCAAATCTAAGGCTCTAAGTCAGCGAGTTATGGTCCTATGTGCTAAAATTGTAAATTGAAGCGCTTACCAGTTTATTCCTCACGTTTGCCATAGCCGTAAAGGAGAGGTTCTGGGGCCTTGCCATCCTCACGCTTGCCGTACCCATAGAGGAGAGGTTCAGGGTTCTCTCCTTCAGCACCTTCCTCACGCTTACCATAACCGTAAAGAAGCGGAGCTGGAGTCTCTCCCTCTTCACGTTTACCGTAGCCATAAAGAAGAGGGGCTGGCTTCTCACCCTCCTCACGTTTTCCATAACCATAGAGAAGTGGAGCCGGCGTTTCTCCATCCGAACTTCCTTCACGTTTTCCATAGCCATAAAGCAGGGGAACTGGATTCTCGTCCTCTGCACTGTCCTCACGCTTGCCATAGCCATACAACAGAGGGACCGGAGTCTCTTCCTCCTCGCGCTTTCCGTAGCCGTAAAGGAGTGGAGCAGGGTTTTCTCCCTCTTCCTCACGCTTTCCATAACCATAAAGAAGTGGCGCAGGAGTCTCTCCATCTTCACGTTTGCCATAACCATAAAGAAGAGGAGCTGGCTTCTCACCCTCTTCGCGCTTGCCGTAGCCGTATAGAAGAGGCACTGGGTTCTCTCCATCTACATTCTCCTCGCGCTTTCCGTAGCCATAGAGGAGAGGAGCAGGTGTCTCTCCATCCTCGCGTTTTCCATACCCATAGAGAAGTGGAGCAGGGTTCTCACCCTCCTCGCCTCTGAAGACATGCTTGGTAACACCATTGGCAGTTCCAACGGGCTCAATGGGCAAAGAAAAGGCCTCATAGGCAAGAGATGCCAAAACAGCAACGGAGGAGATAGTCTTCATGATGATTGCGCTTGAATAATGTTAGCCGTTGCTTCTCAATCTCGAAGTTCATATGCTATACTGACTGAGGAGTTGGGGCCGTGAATGTTTTTGATGTGAGGATGTCGAGTAACTTGAGAGTTCTTTATGGTGTAATGGTCAATATTGTGAGGAAAGCGGTACCTTCTTATACTTTTTCTTCTTCATTCCAATCTCTGGCTCTTACCAAGCAAAATGGGTTACTACAGAGAGCTTCTCTTTACTTCGCAGAGTTTTCCCACTTTGTCACAAGCCCTCAAAACGACATAGAAGTGATTTGCCCGACATATTCCCCGAACATGATGCTGTGATTCCGTCAGGACGAAAGATACTCCTCCAGTAACATACGAGCCTTGTGCTTTTGACGTCAATTGCTATGCCGTCTGCTGTTCCTTCTGCACCTGAATCCGCCGTACAAGAGATCTCCTCAGGATATTACTTGGAAGAGTTACATTACTGCTTACTCTTATCTCTGAGGAGATATTCCCTTTCCTACCTTCTGTTTCAGTCAATAACAATGTCTCATTGTTCTTGCCGCTTCAACTTCTACTCACTTAATGGTAGCAACAAGCTAATTACTAGCCTCAATATTATGTCAAAGATCTCGGCTTATCTGTGACCAACAGTCCTTTTCATCAATATTGCGGCACAGACACAAAAGATAGGATTCTGCATCTTATGCTTGCAATGTTACAGACGCGGGGACGGTTACAATAGCATGAATAGCCACAATTCAAGATTTCCCGATCAGGCATACCACAGCAACAAACGATATCACAAGCCAACGTACGCCACAGCCGCCCAGTATGCGCCACTCTACTGCATATGCAGGTTCCCGGCACGGTGCGTTAATTATATTGTTAGCTTACCCGAAATGCATGATATCTAGGATCTGAAATAACGGTGAAGAGAGCGCCAAGAAAGATAGTTCTACGTACGTAACCGTCTGAATTTTTTGATTGGTCAATTCCTATCTATTGTACCTCACAATGGCATGAGCTGGAGATATCCCTTCATAAAGGCTCTTGATGTCAAGACGAAGCAGGGGGAGCATTCCAGCTTAAGGGACCGAACTTGGAAGACCGTGTCAAGACGCCAGAGGACACTGATAAGGCATCAGACTCGGAAATTCATAGTTCTCTTGTGGTTCCCTCTTTGCGAAAGTAGAGTAAACTCAGGCTTGCTCTGGATGTTCGATAACTCACAACATTATTCACTCTATTCAAAATGAAGCCTTCTTTTTCCAAGTGGCAGAAGTATCGTCAAGTGGATTCTGAATCCGAGACGAATGAATCCCTCTTAGAAGATGAACATGACTATACAACTTTTCCGGAAAAGCCAAAACGATTCCTGAAGTTTGCTTTGGCAACTTCCATCATTTTCAACATCTTGCTTCTCGTCCTTGGCTTGGCACAGTCCTGGCGCCTACATACAAGGACTGACGTATTCCAGCAAATGTACAGTAAGTAGCGGTTTAAATGATGAATCGAACAACGCTGATCCAAAATAGCGCCCGCGCAAGAAGCAATAGAGTATCGCAACCAAAATTTTGACAACCCAATCCCTAAAATCGACGACGATTATGCTGGACCTCCCACCCCCGAACGCAATGAGAGATGGAGGGCTTTACACTACGTTGGTGATACACGTCTCTCCAAATACGAAGCATCTCGACTCCATAATAAGACTGCTGCCGCACAACCAGGCACTGATGAAGACTATCCAATTGTCTTAACTGTATTTCATGATCTGCACTGCCTTGTATGTATATTATTACTACTCTCTCCTCTTGAAAGTGTTCGATACTAAAACCCGACAAGGACGCTATTCGACTCTCGCTAGGCTATATGAGAGACTCCAAATGGAATTCTACTTACAACCCCTATACCGAGCCCTGGCCTGAGAACTTTGAGGAAGGACTCTATAGCGTAGGACATGCACACCACTGTTTCAATTCCATTCGCCAGTCTCTACAGTGCTTTTTAGACGTCACACCACAGGTGTTTCAATATCATCCTGACAGAAACGTAGTTATAAGCAGCTTCAATGTTATGCACACCTGCAGGAATTTTGATGCGGTATGTGAAATTCCCCCCATTGTTGACTAGCTTACTGGTACTGATTAACGAATAGATACATAAATGGGCACTCGAGCATGCTTACGCGGGAGAGTTTAATTTCACTGGATGGAGAGATGAGCAGGGGATATGTGGACCTACTGGATGCTAGAGTCGAGTTGTCGTCCAATCAGAGCTTTAAAGAGATATTTGAATCTGTAGTTTGATCTAGAATATTCAAGATAATCTAAGAGTAAATCGCCGTTGACCATGTCTAAACCAATTGAATTTCATATTTCTAAAGTAGCTTTTGCTATTGTTAGGAGGTTGTTCTCGAACCGAGATCTAACATCAAGATTTGATGGCAGGTAGTCATCATCCCAAGGACTCGAAGAATGATTAAGGAACAAACAGCAGAAAGTCTTTGTCTCTGTGTCTCCATACGGCTCAAGTTCACCTGGTCCGTAACTCAGATCCCTAGATCCATACTAACATTGGCTACCAACAGTTACATTGATCAGCAATTATCCATCCCGAAGAACAAGTGTCCCTGGTAATCAATGTACCTTCGGACCGACCAAGTAGTAGCAAGAAACACAGCAATCGTTTGACTATCACGGTGTCATCCAACATAGTATTCACGTACAAGCCATGTAAGCCAGCAGTATGCACTGATAAGGAAGAAGCAATTTCTACTGGGGCACAATCCTTCAGGAAAGTTCCCTCTGTCTGTGCTATTGTGACGTGTCTCAGGTGGCTGTCCAATAATAAGAATTCGGCGCCTTTATTGTGCTCGTGAGCCGTCCAGCCATTTACGCAGTACCACTGTAACGGCACACAACGCACAGAGCGTTCCTGACGTTACAATGCTTGTTTTCCCCGCCTCGTCGCTTTCGCTTTCGCTCCATCTCATACTGTGCCTTGTTCCTACATTGCCGATCCTCCCGCAGATGCAACTTAGATCGATTGCCGCGCCTTTACGTACGAGGATGGTGCCGCATTATCTTACGTCCGAGGAGAGTAAGCACATTTCTTGAACCCTGTTTGGCTAGTTTATTATGAAAGAGGACATACTCTGCGCCGTAAAAGATAAGCATTTGTTGGTTGGTGTTTCGACAGCTATCGTTACATTCATCCAAAGGATGTGGCCTAGTTCATCCACAAGCTTAAAGGTACTGCACCTGTGAGGCACAGCTTTCAATCCCCGTATTAATGTCAACTCGGAGTAATCCTAATACTTCATTGTTGCTTTGTTAATGTTTCAATATAAACCGTGATAGCCTCAATTACTTCAGCCACCTGCTGCTAACGAAACATGTTGGATTCCCAGGCGGCCCTTTTCCCATAGTCAGATATTTGACGTACAAAACCAGCTTCATTGTGGCCGGCTGTAACTTCTATGCACTTGCCATTCTATGCGCCGCTTTTACTATCTTCCTTGTCTATTATACTGTTCCAGCTCTACTAATCCATGTGCATTAGTAGCTGTCACTACAGCCCTTACTGTCAATTCAACTCACAGAAATGGATCCATTTCAGCAAGAACAATATATTTGTATTAGGAGCCCATGTAAAGCTATAGCTAAGTCAATAGACAGAAAACATGATGCCTGCTGAAAGTAGATGGACCGAGTTATGGAGAAGTAGCAAAAGCATTGTGTTGATGGTTTTGGCCCAGTTGATATCCTCGCTGATGGCTGTTACCTCTAAGTTACTTCAGGCAACTAGCAAAGAACACGAGCCGCCAGATACGAGCCAGGTAATTGAATTCTTCAGCAATAGGTAGTAATCAAAGATTAAACTCAATAACTGATGCATTGTAGATTCTCATTACGATGATGGGTATAACATTTCTTCTAAGTTGGATCTTCATGATGTGGGCAAAGGTGGAAAGCTATCCCCTTGGTCCGAGAGATTTATGGCCACTCTTGACCATTCGTAGTATTGCGGGTGTTTTTGGCAGTACACCTCTCTGGCCATACGAATGCGGCGAATATTTGCTGATCAAGATCTAGTCTGGGGCTTTTACTATTCTCTCCGATATCTTATTCTCTCCGAGGCAATAGTGATAAACTTTCTTGCCCCAATGGTAGCTGCTTTTGCATCTTCTGTTCTCTTCGGAATTCCATTATCTAACGTGCAACGAGTTGCCAGTGTGGCATCAATTATCGGCGTTGTCCTGGTTGCTCAGCCATGGCATTCCTCTGACAATCTCTCCACACCTGGCCTGCAGAAAGCCATTAACGGCAACTTTTGCGGCGTGGCAAATTCTACAGCGCATGTATTCATCAAACTTGGTGCCTCTACCTTGGACTCCGGTGGAAGTCTAGAGCGTGCTTCTGGCATAGGAGCTGCACTTGTAGGTGTAGTAGGAGGAGCAATAGCATATATCGTGATGACTCGGCTTGACAAACGTGCGCACCCTGCCGTAGCAGTGTATCATTTTGCATTATGGACAATAGTGTTAACAAGCTTTGGCACAGCAATTGTCAGCCCAGATGCTTTTCGGATGCCTACCAAGTCAGAGTGGGGCCTCTTGTTATTTATGGGCGTATTTGGCTTTGGGCTGCAACTGCTGCTGGCTGCTAGTTTGCAATGTGAGAAAAATAGCAGGGCACTAAACATAGTGTACATACAGATAGTATTCAGTATGATCATAGACAAAGTAGTGTGGAAAATAAGCCCCAGTTGGCTAACACTTGGTGGAGGAGCAATGATCCTTATGAGCTCATTTTCAGTTGCAGCTCTACAACGCAGAGAAAGAGGAAATCTGCAACAGGAGATATATGAAGAAGAAGGAATAGAGACAATGTTAGAAAAGCCTGAGGAGGGGATGGATGATCTTAAATAGGATAAAATAAATATTACAGCGAATGAAATATTAGTATTCTTATAAGCAACATAACCGTACACTAGATATAGACCAGCTCTGTTAATGATACTTATGATTTGTTGGTAAGAAGTGTAAAGAGGCTAGATAAGGAATATAAAGAACTAGTGCAATGTTAGAGAACAAAACTAATCTCCACAATTACTCCTTACAATATGATACAACATATAAAGTACACATTACTAGAACATAGAAACCATATTGTACCAATTAGACCTGGATTTCGACAGCATTGGACGTATCAATTGAATTTCAAACTAAGAATAATTTTTACATGAAATGTAACAACATCCTCATTGAACTTGTATTCAAAAAATAAATCTTATCTCAAACTCACTAGTCACATATGGTCCTTCGGCGCTTCCAATCATAAACTTGTGAGAAGAGGTTCTACAGGACAATCCCCCGAAAGAGGTACTACAGTTATAGTATATAGCATAAATAGTACGTAGATGGCTTATGGAAATGTATAATATAGTGTTGTGGCTTTAGATGATCCAATCGATAGATTACAGCTAAGCTACCTCCCATGGTAGTTTAGCATCTCCTGAAAGATGGGAAAAGGTGAAACTGAGCAGTACTGCCAGCAATATGTGAACAATTTATCCCTCGATGCTGAAAAGTTTCAACAAGCAGTAGTGTCTACGTAGATCCATATAGTGCTATCATTCCTTCCTGAACTCACAGCTTCCACTCGCGACCAGCATCCTTCAATGCCTTCTCCCCATCAACAAGTACACACCACCCCTCATAGCCTGCACCACCATCACCACCAACCGCACCCTTGAACTCCTTCAAGGCGAACGACAGGACCTCATCATCAAACGTTCCCGGCTGCAACCAGACACTCTGAACGCCAATCTGTTTTGCTTCCTGCAAAACCTTCATTGTGACCTTCGGAGGTGTAATGATACTCACACCGGTATCCTTAGGATTCGGAAGGGCGGATATATTAGGAAGGGTGGAATAGCTTACGAGATCATGTCCCGCAGGTGGGAGGGCTGTGATCTCAGGACTGCTTGGATTGATGGGAGTCACGGGAAGGTTATGGTGAGTGTACCATGTGAATACTAGTTTACACAATAAGAATATCAGTATATAATTCTATAAATGATGAGAAGATCTTGGTGTGAGGTCTAGGGAAAGACCGGTCTGTTGTCAGTTGCGGGGCAACCGAGGGGCAAGAATGCTCACTCTTATGTCCGAATTTGGCAGGGTCTGATGAAGCGCCTACCACAGCAAAGTATGGTGATGAGAAAAATGTTCTAGCTGCTACTTCTGTCGCCATATTTCTAGATCTTTATTCTTTGGCAAAATAATCACGAAAATCTCGTCCTTGTCAAAGTGTTGTTGTACATGCATCCAGCCTCGGCATAATAAGGCTGACCTATGACGTGCTACCAGCGCAGGGCACGTTGATCCGCAGGTACCCGCGAGACATTACCTAAGCTTTGTATAGTAACAACGGCCGCCGACCTCGCTCCTCCTTTGATCCAATAAACTCGGGGAATCTGCAGCCTAACACCGGGTATCCGTCTGGTGAAGTCACAAGGTAGGCAAATTTCCATATGTCCGGTTGCATGTTTGGTATATGAGTCGTCGATATTGTCTTTCTCTCCTACTCATGTTTACATCAACTGATCTCTCAGATACTTTCGAGTTTATCAAATTTTATACTTTCCTTGTATCTAGGGCCTTCATTTCCTTGATATAGTTCTACTACAAGAGTTGCATTATATTTCCGCGGGCTATAAAAGACGGATTTTCTTTTACCTAGAAAGTCATGGCCACATTTGCGTAAGTGTGCAGTCTAAGAAACCGGCTATGCATCTTTCTCTAAGAAATAGCATGCAGTAAGTCCACCTTTTCAGCATCAGGATATGCCGCTTTCCGCCCGACGTATCCTCAGAACCTCTACCGCACTATCCTCTCCTATCACCAAGGCCCGCGAAATGCGGTTATTGACCTGGGCTGTGGACATGGTGTGGTATCTCGAGCCTTGGCTCCTTCGTTTGGTCAAGTAATTGGCATAGATCCTTCCAATGTAATGGTCGATCAGACACAATCGATGACCAAAGAAGTAAATGTCACATTTCGAAGTGGCCCAGCTGAAAACCTAGATTTTATTTCCGATGGAGAGCTAGATATGGTCGTAGCTGGCCAAGCAGCTCATTGGTTTGATTTCTCCAAAGTTTGGCCCGCGATCTCTCGCAAGCTCCGCAAGGGAGGTACCGTGGCATTTTTTGGATATAAAGATAATCTCCTTGTCGATTACCCACAGGCAACGAAAATATACGACCATTTCTGCTATGGTGCAACCAAAGACACTCTAGGTCCATACTGGGAGATGCCCGGTAGAGGTATTCTGAGAGATCGCTATAGAGCAATTGTTCCTCCCGAATGCCTGTTTGGGGATGTCCGAAGATTGGAGTATGAGCCTGATGTGAAAGGACCGAACTCAGGGAGCCTAGGCGAAAGGCTGATGTTCAAGAAGGTCAAGCTGGGAGAACTTCAGGAGTACACAAGGACATTTAGCTCCTTCCATGCATGGCAGCTAGATAACCCAGATCGAACAAGTCGGGCTAACGGGGGGGAAGGCGACGTCGTCGATGTCATGTTCGACAAGATGCTTGAAGTCGAGCCAGAATGGAAAAAGGCTGGAGAGAACTGGCCGGATATAGAGGTTGAGACAGAATGGGGAACTGCCATTTTGCTGGCAAGGAAGAAATAAGATGGCTAGGGTAAGCTTGATTCGTGCCTCCGTTTTCGTTTGACCTAAGAACAAATGGCTCTAATATCTATCCATTTTTCATCATTTTATATCCTGACAGATATCGCCGTGAAGGAATTCCTCCTGGAACAGTACGTCAGTACTCTCATTGGAGTCAATCTATCTGTTGGGGGTAGTGCATACCATGCCAGCCGTGGTATATTGCTTTATTTCTATCAATTGCTCATAGCAACCTCCTCTCTATCCAAACATTTCGTCCAAAAATTTCATGTCATAGACTGTTGACAACCTAAATGCTTTTCATTTTTGCTTAATATGGGCCATATAACAAATTCAATTGGCGTGAATTCATGTATTAAGTTGTCTTCACAATTGGTGGCTGTCGGAAGTCAGGATTGGGATACGTCATTTTCCACCAAAATCAAGGAATCAGCCATGAGATGCGACGTGCAACAAAACTTTTGCTCCGCAAACTCATTGGATAGACTCTAATACAGGAATTCCTCTTTAGTCGAAGATTTCATTGGTTTTCGGCCTGCTACCATAATATTACTATTGGCATTGGTGGGTGTGCAAGTGGATACAACTTTCATTCATTAATACACTAGAACTCACAGTCAAAGTGCATCTAGGAGTAGCTAAGTTTTCCTTCTGTTGATACTGTATTCATAACTCTTTGCGTGTAATCCGATCTAGTAATCTAGTAAACCTGTCTGTGTTATATACTTGCTAAATACAGTACAAAAAAGCCTCAAAAATATATCAGCATAGTCAACCACAACCTTTTGCTTTCAAGCAATCTATACAATTACTCTTCATAATTACTATCAGTAGATCTGCAGATCCCATATAGTGCCATAGTTTCCCTCTAGGCAACGATAAACGAAATACAAAATTCACCTTTGGAGCCTTTGTTCTTCAATCGAACTTCAATTCATTCCACCAAAAGTCACGCAGCGCTAATTCAATCTTCCCAAACTTCTATTCAATATTCACACTAAATATATACCTGAAGGCCGCCAAAAATTAAAGACGTTATTCACTTTGTAGAAGCATATGGTCTATACCTTCGCGTGCTTCGTCAGTTCTATCTTTTCATCAACAACATTCTTCTCAATAACTTCCATTAGAATTACCCACTTCCAAATAACCATTACTACTCCTAGATATAATTCATATTACTGCCCAGCTATGTCTACCATTACTACTGACAACCCATGCACCCCACCTCCAGCTTAACAGGGTTGCTGGCGTTCTAATCCGGCTGACTGGTGGTCCCATGAAAGCCTCTGTTGGTCTCATACTTGGGGTGATGGTTGGAAGTATACGCAGCGCGAAGAATGCATACACTGCATAGAAGATCCGTTGGTTGGAGATACTGTTAGCTGTTGGGAAGAGGTCCAAAACTCCGACATCATATCCAATGATACCTGGAATGATACAGCTATGGATTGGAGTGCATGGCCACCACAAAGCCAAAGCGAGGAGCGAGTCTACTGCTTGTGTGGTATTCAAACCACCGGTAGCAACTTCTGTGGTGGTGACCATTGTGCCAACCAATTGAACAATTCGGTATATCAATTCGCGAAAAGCTCTAATAGCTTCACTGCCCCCGAAAGCTTCCAGGCTTTCCAACCGAACTACTGGTTTAACACGGATCTCAATAATCAATCCCGTTATGTCGCCAATCCCCCCGTTGGAGGAGGATATGTTCGCACATTTGAACGTGGAGATTTGGATTGGGGTTGTGCAAGTGTTGCCAGTGGAGAGTCGACATTGAAGGAGGTCCCTCAAGTTAGAAATCTGTCTATCCCACCTGAACTATTTGGAAAACTCTGTGTTTGCGCACAATCCGATGACAACAAATTGAGCAAAAAATTCGGAAGTCCAACACCTATGTAAGTTATCCATGTGCCATCTAAGTTAACCACAAAAAAATAGCTCCAATGAGCAGCAGTTCCTACCATTATTTCACACCGGAATGCTAACTAAAAGCAGTGCACTCATTGGCATCATTATAGCCCTCACTCCTCTCTCTTGTGATCTCATGGGCTGGCGTGGTGCAGATAGCAACGGTGCAGCAGGATTGTAAGTACAAATGATATACCGTCTCATAAAGCCATGCTAACTCTCCAATCAGTAGTGCTTATTTCTTTTTCGGCGGAGTGCTCACTATGCTTGGTGGTATTCTTGAGTACTTCCTTGGAAACACCTTTCCTGCGGCTGTCTTCACTTCTTTTGGAGCTTTCTATTTCAGCTGGGCTGCAACCTTAATGCCATTCTTCAATGCATATGGATTCTACACAACTTCTGGATCTATAGCACAGCCTATGCATCCAGACGGATGGGACACAGTTAGATTTAATTCAACAATGGGCGAGTCACTCCATTTATATCATCACCTTGAGTAGAAAGCGGTGGGGAGCGTACTAACTAAAGTCATTCAAAAAGGTTTCTTCTTCTTATTTATGGATATACTCTGCGTTATCTACCTGATCTGTGCCCTTCGAACAAATCCCGTCCTTGTCTCTGTGTTCTTCACCCTTACTATCGGTCTCGGCCTCTTGGTGGGCGAGTTCTTCTGGAAGTCGGTTGCATACGCAAATAAAGATCAGAATGCTCTGGCCGTTGTCAATAAGTTGGAGATTGTAAGCCCCCCTATTGCCTCTTTTGCCGCCCATATTATCTTATAACCAGATGACTAATCTGAATAATAAATAATAGGCAGCGGGAGCAGTGTTGTTTGTGACCTGCCTAGCTGTATGGTACGAATTTCTGGCAATCATGCTTGAGATTGTGGAATTTCCCCTACGTCTTCCCCTCGGAGACCTCTCAAAATTAATGAACAGCCCGGCTGATCCTGAGAAGATCGAAAGTGCTGAAAAGGAGCCTGAAAAGCTAGAAACCAGCGTGGATTGTGCTAACGAGAAGACTGCCAACCTCGACGAGTATGCAACAGGTTGGTGCTAAACTTCCGACGAGTACAGTTTGATCTCACACAAAATGACGGGTGCGAAAGGAAAATAGAAACCCTGTTTCACCTCATCCACTTGCCTTATCAGCTCACATTGGTACTCAACATGAGCAAGGTATTAGATTACAAGAGCCGAACCGGTTCAATCGTCTTGCGCTTCTTTCTTTTTTGACCAGTATTTCTATTTGCTTTTAGGTGGTTCTTCATTATTGGGTTCTCATCGCGGGGAATTTGGCGGGGCAAGAATACTTTTCTCCCAATGCATCGCAGAAGTGGCCAACTTGGTCCCACTTATTAGGAGCTCCTCAATACGGCGTCTGCTGGCACTGCGGCAAACTGGGTCTTTTAATACGTTGCCTGCGTTTCTTATATTAGAATTCCTTGCATTAACAGCGTTCGCTGAGTCAGAAGAGACGAACTGCTCAGTATCTATTTTCATAGAAATTAGAATTGATTTTTCTTTTTAAAAAAGGTAAAAGACCACAGCTTATCAAAGATACATATACATCGTAATATCCTATACTACTACAGTAGTAACTGCAACAAGCAATTATCAAGCGTTGGGTTTGAAAGACCCTTGGAAAAACAGCTCACCGCCAAACTCTATTCGTCTGCATATGCGTTGCTGTGGCAGCCCGCCAGCTTAAGCGTAGTCTGGTCGCATCAACGCACCACGGACCAGCGCTTACTTATATCTCTGTCTCGACGACGTGTTAGAAAGATTTTACAACTATTTTCAAGCTCAAGATCAATTTTGAAGTCCGTCAGAAATAATTCTAATATTTGCAAGCCACAGGAGGAGAAATTTACAGCCATGGTACGTACTGTTTGCTCTCGTTGTGTTTACCTGCCGTTTCTGGGCAACTAGGGGGGCGACGGGAACACGGCGAAATCCAGTGGACGATGGTTCCGAGCCGCAAAACAAGAAGTCCCATGGATTAGTAGTCATTCCCGCTGCCCGGCTCCCTTGCGTGTCAACAAACCGGCAAAACATCCCCCTTCTACATCAATCGCATTTCATCCTGCTCCTTCTCAACCACAAGATTTGAGTGCTTCGAAAACGAACAACACACTTGAAATCTATTGCCCGTTTTCTCAGCCTCTTGGGCAGCACAGCATCGACTCAACAAACCGGCACTCCTTTTTCCTATTTTATCTCGTTTGATTTTATTAATTTACCATGGCTTCTTCTAACCCACCATACGACGCTCAGGCATCTACAAACTATAAAGAAGCATTTGCTCTATATGACAAGCGCGGTACACAGCGTGTGCCAGCTAGCTCTCTCGGCGATTTGCTGCGTGCTTGTGGTCAGAACCCAACATTGTCAGAGATCAGGGATCTGGAGAAAACTGTCGGACCTGAGTGTATGGTTTTGTCACCTTGCTTCTCCACTCGCCCTATGAATTGTCACTGAAATTGGGCATTTTGACTAACGGCGGGGTTTGCTGATAGTTGATTTCGAGACCTTCTCCAAAGTTTTAAACCGCCCTGGTGGATTCCGTGATCCTGGCGAGCCAGAAGAGTACTGCCGTGGATTTCAAGTTTTTGATAAGGATATGACGGGCTTTATCGGTGTCGGACAGCTAAGATATATCTTGACAAATTTGGGAGAGAAGATGACGGATGAGGAGGTTGATGAGTTATTGAAGGCTGTTGACACAACATCTGGCGAGATTAACTATACTGGTAAGTCGCCTAAATTCCGATGCGTATATTAGATGTGGTATTCTATGATGCAGAGAGGCAACTGGACGTTTTATTAACACGGCTATCATTACAGATCTTGTGCGGACTATCCTTGCAAACTAGGCGTTAAAGCCAACTTTACAGTGGAGGATGGATGGTTTCCGAGATTTTACAGTGTAGAAAAGATGCATGATACGAATAGGACGGTGGGAACCGGCTGGGTAGGCGTTGTGATGGGTTTGGACCTTTATGCATTGATGTGGATATAGTAGCAAAACAATATGAAAATGCTAGCTGCTTGAAACCCATTTTACAAATTTTCTCTGATATCTAACCCAGTGCGTACAAATTCAAGGCCGCCCTTCAGCAGGAACCGCACAAGTAAAAAAAAGTTGATACATATGCGCCGCAATGATACAGGTAAAGAAATATACTCTATAAATAAGCGTTCAAAGACGATAGCCTTATTCCCAAGCGGGCACACCGTTCAGAATCCCCACATCTGCATCTTCTATTCGTAAATCCTTCTTCGTCATAGCTTCTGTACTCATCAATCCTCCTGGAAGTAGATATAGAACTTTCAAATCGGTCTCTTCATCTCCCTGGTCACCTTCCGATTTTCCATTCGCACCACTATCCACATCCATTGCTTCTGTGGCAGTGCCTTCAGAAGCAATCTGATACCCCACTACTAACTTACACCTCCCACATCTCCATAAGAGTCTTCTCTCAAAGCCATCTTCGCGACGGATCACTGTCGGTTTCTTATCTGCTCTCATATGTAACGGCATACTGAAGCCGGAGGGTGGGAGGTCTTTCGGAATGTCTTGGATTGGATTGGCATTGTTTCGTTCTTCTTCTGTTCCTTCTTCTCCTTCAGCAGGATTGGACGGTGTTGGCGAACGAGAGGGAGAGGAAGGTCTAGGTTCATCGGTAGTGAGCACCGGTGGCTTGGCTGGAAGAGGGATGATAATAGCTTTGTCAACACCCAAGCGCCGGGGAAGAGAAGTGAGTGTATGCGTGCTCGTGAGGAGGAGGGAGGAGCAGAGGCAGTGGTAGGTATAGACTTTTGGCGGGGCTGTTGCCATGATGAGGGGTAAGTGATTCTTTTCGTAGCGTCGATGCGAGCTTTCGCTATAATAAAAACATTTGGCGTCTAGTTGTTGGTCGAAAGTCACCCCTTAGTGATATCTATGTAACGATTAACAGCCTCGGCATCCAGCCTCGTGTACAAGATTGGAGGTGTGAGGCTGAGGGCTGGCCTGGCGAGAATCCCATATCTAAATCCCTGCGGACCGGGCCGAAATGCGGCCTTGTTACACCCCTCTGCTTTACGAGTCCCAGCATCACAAGTGTAGCGATTGAACCCACCTTCCTAATACTGCTAAGCATCCACGATCCCCTACAACCAAACATCAACCCTGGCACTTCTCGCTCAAATCCGTCTTGTCGTGATTCTGATTGTTACCTTCGTAGTAACCTCTGCCATTCTGGCTTCCCTCCGCATCACCCCGAGACTGGGCTCTCTACTCAACCAGTTACATCAGGTACGCCCGGCTGCGTACATACGACCATATCCTTCCGCTACCGGAGCTTCAAGAACAGTCACCACAGGCACCATAGCTATGAAGCTGTTCCAGAAGCCCCCGCAGGCACCACCCAGCTTCACAGCTACGCCAGCCTCTCTGCTCGATGATGCCAAGGCCATATGTGATCGAAACCGGGCGCTTCTAGATAAGATCGCGGCTGAAGTTACTCCCGAGACAGCTACCTTCGAAAATGTGCTTCTCCCAATGCAGCAAGACGAAGACAAGAGCGCCTTGCACACTCGTATCATTGGGTTCTATCAGGCCGTCTCAGGTGACCAGCAGCTCCGCGATGCGTCATCCAAGGCTGAGGAGATCATGGATGAATTCGCCATCGAAGCTCAAATGCGCGAGGACATCTTCAAGCTTGTCGATGCTGCTTATCAGAAGAAGCTAGATCTCGACCCAGAGTCTCAGCGTTTGCTTGAGAAGGAGCGCAAGTCATATATCAGAAACGGATTGGGACTGCCTGCTGGGCCACAACGGGACCGTTTCAAGGAGATCAAGAAGCGGTTGAGTCAGATCCAAATCGAATTCCAGAAGAATTTGAATGAAGAGAACGGTTGCATCTGGTTTACATTAGAGGAGCTGGCTGGTGTTCCCCAAGATGTGATTGATGGGTTTGAAAAAGGTGTGGGAGAGAACGAGGGGAAATACAGATTTACGTTTAAGTATCCTGATTTATTCCCGCTTCTCAAGTTTGCAAAGAACGCAGAGGTCCGGAAGAAGGTCTTCATTGATAACGAAAACAAGGTAAGGCCATTCGATCCCCTACAGAGAGCTACAGCTGCCATAATGATCCACTGGCTAAACCGTCTAGGTCAATCAAAATGTCCCACTATTTAGAGAAGCTATTATCCTCCGTGATGAAGCAGCTAGACTACTTGGTTACCCAGACCATGCTTCCTTCAGAATTGAAGACAAAATGGCCAAGACTCCAAAAACTGTCAATGACTTCCTTGGTGATTTAAGGGTCCAACTGGCTCCTGGTGGTCAAAAGGAGATGGCTCATCTCTTAGAACTCAAGAAAGAAGATTTAAAGTCCAGAGGCCTCGAAACTACCGATGATGGCAACTACTATCTTTGGGATACCCGATTCTATAACCGGATGATGATCGAGAAAGAGCATTCAATTGATGAGCAAAAGATTGCAGAGTACTTTCCACTTCAGTCTACGATTGAAGGCATGCTTGGTATATTCGAAGAGCTCTTTGGTTTTGTCTTCGTTGAAGTTGTTGGAGAGAACAGAACGAAGATCTCTGGTAAGAAATGTATTTCGTATATCCATGTTCAAGAAGGGCTGATGTCTGTTATTTTTAGAAACTGGGAAAGGTGAAGACATTGCCTGGCATGAAGATGTCAAAGTGTTCAGTGTATGGGATGATGAAGGAGAAGGTGGCGGATTCGTTGGCTACCTCTACTTAGATCTTCATCCGCGTCCTGGCAAGTATGGTCATGCGGCTAATTTCTCATTGCAACCCGGCTTTTTGTATCCCAACGGCACACGAAGATACCCGGCAACGGCATTGGTCTGCAATTTCTCCAAGCCGACCGAAAAGAAACCCTCGCTGCTAAAGCATGATGAAGTCGTCACCCTTTTCCATGAATTAGGCCACGGCATTCATGATCTTGCAGGACGCACCAAGTATTCACGATTCCACGGGACATCTGTCGTCCGAGACTTTGTTGAGGCGCCATCTCAGATGTTGGAGAACTGGTGTTGGACACCATCCCAACTAAAAGCTTTGAGCAATCACTACCTTACCGGTGAGAAGATACCCGATGATCTTATCGAAAAGCAGATCAGCGTCAAGCATGTCAATGATGCGCTTTTCAATCTCCGTCAATTACACTTCGGTATCTACGATATGACTGTCCATACACCGAAGACTCATGAGGAAGCTGAGAATTTCAAACTCTCCGAGTTATACAACGATCTCAGGACGCAGATCTCAGGCATTAAGGGTCCTGAGGCACTAGGCCTCCCGAGGTATGTCTCCATAACTTATTCCTGAGTAATAATAATTGCTAACCCTACACAGCAGCTGGGGCAATGGCCAAGCTACTTTTGGTCATTTAATCGGTGGTTACGATGCTGGTTACTACGGTTACCTCTCATCCCAGGTCTACTCCACCGACATGTTCTACACTGTCTTTAAGAAAGATCCCATGGATGGCAAGGAGGGGCGCAGATATAGACATATGGTACTGGAGAAAGGTGGCAGCCAAGACGAGATGAAGACCCTAGAAACCTTCTTAGGACGTCCACCAAGTACACAAGCCTTCTATGAAGACTTGGGATTGGAAGCCAGATAGTTTATCACGGGTTTCAAGCCACATAACTCATACCGTCGCGATGAATCCACATTGGCGATGTGGATGTTTTTAACTCGTTTGGAAGTTAGGGACTGCAGGCGGCATAGCATTGTGCAAGAAGATCGCTCATCTTGTATTGTTGTTCGTTCCATTAGTATGAGCATTGATGAGTAACATGGCCCAGTATGTATTTGACTTCTGATAGGCATTCTTGGTTTGTCGCTGTGCCCGTCCTCTTCCAGGATGGTAGAAAGGGGAGGTCTGATCTCTGGAGCACTGTGCCAATCTAGACCTTAACATATGCGGGACCCCAGAAAGACAAGTAGCACAGGGGTCATTAGTAACAAGAAATAAACATGGGAAAATGAAAAATAGAAATTTCCATGACAGTGATTGGACCAGTTGCTCTCCTAATTCAGCGCATTGATCAATGCCCTGCGGTTTCAGAAGGCACCCTAGCATAAAAGAGGGAACAAGAAAAGGACTCTGTAACCCCCAGCCCGTGTTTCAACCTAATCTGTCACAGCGATCAGTCACCACAGTCATCATGCGAACCTGTAACGCCTCCAATTAATCCAACAGCCCTTAAATTATGGGGCATCTACTCTAACGGTGAGTTTTCACGCAGAATGGTACGGCACTAATCCCATTGTCATGCGACAACTCCCTTTGTATGAGGTCGGCTAACTAATAACAATGGTAAAAGATATGGCTCGTCCTTATGCTTCTTGGGAGGGGTTTCCCAGTGATTCCTGTGATATAAGTTTGTCTTGGCTTAACAGACTTTGATCGTGGCAGGTATATGATTTCTGTTCTCCTCACTCTTCTAGTTCCGTTGTTTTGTTGTTGTTTTACGGCGTGTGCGACCATCTAGTGTTGGGGAGATTGCAAGATTCTATTCTTTTTCGCTCTTTCTTTGCCCATTTTACTTTTACATTGTGGTCTGGTATCACAATTTTTTCCATTGTTCCTTTTTATTCAAGATTTCCGGTTTCCGGGTGCAAGGCGTTTTAATGAGGGATAATAATGGCTGGTCCACTAGAGAAACCGCTCCCGACACATGCTAAAAGTGGTTCGAAATCGTCGAGCAAGAGTTTGAGAGATAAAGAATTACCAAAAGAGCCAATACTTGTGAGATCAAGAAGCAATGGGAGTGAGAAAGCAAAAGGAATGGCAGGGATGCTGCCTCGACCGAGCGAGTCTCCTTTAGATCCTCTTGTAAGATATGGTAGAGCTAGGTTTGGAACCTAGGCTAATTTTTATCCTAGAACTGGCCAAAGTGGAAAAAGGATCTGGCTTTCTCTTCACTCTGTCTTTCCACTGCCGTGGTGGCAGTTCTTAAGAATATCTTCGTCACATCAAATGCAGTCATCGCAACTCAGTGCAATGTCACGTACACGGCTGCCGCCGCTTTGACGGGACTTCCATTCATTATTTCAGCTTGTGCTGGGTTAATATGCATCATAGTGGCTGAGAGGTTTGGAAAACGTCCCATCTATTTGGTCTCATCGTTCATGATGCTTGGAGGGACGGTCTGGAATATGAACGCCCTACAGAACTACTCACAGTTCATGCTCTCGAGAGTGGTCCAGGGACTTGGATGGGCAGTCTTTGATTCGCTACTACTAGCATCTATCAGTGATATGTTCTTTGTAAGTATCCAATATATGCATAGAGCTACTATGAAAATAAGCTGAATAGATAATAGACTCATCAAAGACCGGCCCGCAACAGGATCTACAATATAATTGTTCTCCTTTTCAGTCTTGGATCCCCCGCGCTCGTCGGATCCATCTCCCAGTCAGCTGGTGGAATCCACCGCGTACTCATGGTTATTAGCATCATCCAAGCGGTATCCGTGATCCTTCTCATACTTTGTACCCCCGAAACTCACTTCGACCGCTCGCTCAAGCGAGATTCAATCGAAAAGAGACCCGGACTTTCGACCACTATTTCAGCATCCGCACCTCCCCGCTCTAAATTTGGATCGTTCTTTCATAGCTTCCGTCCAATGCCATATAAAAACCAATCGAAGACGGTTTCTTATATAGCACCTATTCGTTCCATGGCGGCCCCAAGCGTATTATTAACTGTCTTCCTAACAGCTTCATTTGTTGCTGGGACTCAAGGACTAATATTTAGCCTATCTCTCATATTTTCGGGATCACCAGTCTTCCTTTTCCCTGAGAGAATTGGCTATCTCTTCATACTCCCAGTAGCCTTCTCCATTGTGTCCTATGCCTCCTCTTGTCTAATAGCACGCATACGGAACAGCTCTCCAAGAACTGTTACTATCATCAACCCGATACATTCATTAGGAGGAACAATACCAGGCACAGTTATTTCAATGGCAGGATTGCTTTCTTTTGGAATATACACAGCCGTGAAACTCTCCAGCAATAAATACACTATCTCCCTCCGAGTTATATCCCTCTTGGTCGGAATCCTAGTCTCGGGTACTACGAGTATGACATACTACGCAACAAAATACCTGGATGCTATTTGCACGCCCCACTCATCATCACAACCATCTACATCATTATATACCGAGCCCAATTTTACGACATCATACACCACCCTTCAGACATTTCTAGCAGGAATGTTCATAATTGCCGTCCCAACGTGGATTTCTCCAAAAGAGGACATGGCAACAGGGCTAAAAATAACCGTAATTGCCGTCACAGTATCACAAATCGTCGTTGGGTCAAGCATTCTAGCATTATTATGGACTAGGGGGGAAGTTGTCCGAAGGTTGGATGAGAGGATTTTGAATTGGGGTGAAAGTAAGAGGCAGAGAGTTGAAGACGAATGGGAACTGGCAAAATGGAAGACTAATAATAGCTACATGGATGTGTGATGCGTAGTCTCTAGCGTTAAATTTGGCCGGTAAGAGGTGGGGTTAACCTCGGAATAGGGGGAGTAGGAGGTTCTTTGTGGAAAGGCGTTTAGTCACGTTAAGATGAATATGTTCTGCCCCATACACCAATATTTCGCCTATCTTCCACTTTTGAGCATTTTATCAACAAATTTTGTTTTACAATTTGGGTAATAATAAATCAAAGAGATTTCAAGCTTTCAAATCATGTAATGTTTAGTTGTAGTTTTCGGCCTAGCGGGAGTTAGAGAGAGGTCGTGTACATTTTAGCCTTACCATGATCGTGGAGCCATTTGTTCTGGGCCCATAAGCCAATATTGGCCATTTACGGCTGGTCCGGGTGCCACTCACGCCACAACGACAGCAATTCAGCCGTACCATTAGCTAGTGGGCCGGACGCTTAGCCAATGGTCCGGCCCATAGCTCAGTATTTTGCATTTATAGGCCGGCCTATAGGTGAATACAGCTCAAATAGCCCATGAAGCAGTTTGAACGTTTAACTTGTGAATACCTTTTATACATTTATAGGTTCAAAGCTTATACACGAAACTTTAACATCTGCTGTACTGCATCAGAATGTCTTGCAACCACCGGCTCCTTTTAGCGTGTTACAGGGCTTTAGAACTGTAAGCGAAGCTCGTAGGGCCTGAGACTGACAGACTTCTCACACTTGTATAACTGACATTCGCGACTTTGAAGTACTAGTGGATTTATACCATACTAGAACGTCACATTAGTTATATTGTACAGATATATAACATTCGAGGTTTTGATGAAGAAGAGTGGTTTGCGCAACAACCGATGGGAGCTATTCTGATATAAGTAAACGGTAAGCGCTTTTAGCTGAAACTCAAATAAGTAGCAGAATACTCAAACATGGAAGTGTCTATTCAAATTGTTAAGACTGTTATTTGAGCTGCATTACCCTATGGGTCGGCCCATACGCAAATGAAAAATATTGGGCTATGGGCCGGACCATTTGGCTAATAAGCGTCCGGCCCATTAGCTAATGGCCAATATTGGCCTACGGGCTAGAACACGTTATGATTTATACTCTTTTAAAGTTACATATCCGTCGACTAATACAATTATGTTATCGAAATAAAATTGTTGATAGGAACTCAAAATGTGGTAGATAGTCAAATATCTAGTGCATATAGCGGCCCATTGCCTAATGCGCCAGGTTGTATGGCATACCAAGTTGTAGGGATACGCTAGTCTAAGCGAAACCATCAAATCGACATTTTGAAATTTTGACGATTTGACGTTTTGAAGAATTGAACCACCTCAAACTCAACAATAGTAACTTATTTATACTCGTTGACGTATAATTATCAATTAATAGATATCCAGTAAGATTCTAAGACTATACAATTCGAGCCAGCGGCCTATTTGAGGTTACTAGCTTGAGTACACAGCCCATACAGTACACTATCTATATAGTATTGAAAACATTGCGGATGTTTCTATTGGTCGAGAAATGGCCATTTCAACTATACAGTTATACTCTTTAGCTATTAGCTTTTAACTAAATAGTGATGGAGCGATTGAAGCGAGGCTTTACTGTAGTAGTACACGCCAACGACCTGCGGCTGTTGGCTTTTTAGATGAGTTTACTATATTCTATATGTTTTTATTAAGTAATAATTAATCATATAATCAATAAGTCAATTAATATCAACTCTGATTGTTGAGTTTTGAGGTAGTTCAATTCTTCAAAACGTCAAATCGTCAAAATTTCAAAATGTCGATTTGATAGTTTCGCTTAGACTGGCGCATCCCTACAACTTGGTATGCCAGCGTACATGTAGGGTAGAACAAATATTCGCATCTTTTATAAGTCTAAGCTACGAAATCTTGTCTACGCCGAGTAATTCATCGTCTACTCGATATCCAAAGAACGTGACCAGCAAAGTACTGAACCATATTGTATCGCGAGACGAGCACAGATTAGCAAATGGGAGTGTAGACTATATACTTCATTAGACGCTTACGACAATATGGCATATCACCGAAATGCAAGGGAAAAGATGCGCGTTTAATTGGTTTCGTAATACCACGTATATATTCCAATACTTCATAACCCGTTTCTTATACAAAATCGACCAAACGTGGTCTATCACGTGGCTTGAATATTGGATGGACCAATAACATGTCGGCGGAGGAAGCTCCGCACTCAGGCTAAGAGCGTCCATCACTCTAACAAGCAGGTTCTTCCAAGATTGCTTTTATACCACACAAATACAGTCACCCTGATCACCTTTTTCTAGTTCCCTGATGATGCGTATTCTTTCAGGAAGATGCTAGATAAATCGAATCTTCTTTCGCCACTATTGGTCATAAGATAGAAGCGATACTCCGCCGATGCCCTCGTACGAATCGAGGACTGCTGGGGCGAGTTTGGATACACCGCGAAGACATATTCATCTACATGGACCGGAAAATAACCCGAAGAGATTTCCTTGCGTTGTTCAATTCGGATTTGCGAAATATTGGCACTTCCTCTTCGATGCAACTTCTTGAACCAGGTACCTTTCGGTCCCAAAAGAACCAAATCCATCTCCACGCTGCATATCTTGACCCTTCTATCATCCCCAATCATTCTCTGAGTGTTGAAAGTTTCTCATAGGTGCCATACTATCGTTGTGGAAAGACAGGCAGGGAATATTTCGTCGTGTTCCAATTTCGAATCAATTGTAGACATCTCCTGAATCTTCTCACAACGCCATGAACTCCTCTTCTCATCAACGAATGCGAGCGATGCATGTCTCAAAATGAAATATATATTTCACATTCTCCCTCATTCTACCCAAGTGCCAAGTATGTCGTTGCGGACAAGATCACGACGATTTCAGAGTCGCGTTTTCAGTCTAGCAATTAGACTCGCGACCCCTTTCGAGATACAAAGCGTGGCCTCTGCCATTAGCAAAGGCTGGCTAACAAAGAGCAACAACAATTCTAGAGACGCGCGAAATGATTAGGGAATTCTGTGACCCATCTCGATGGAAGGTCTTTGAAAGGCCTTTCCAAACCCCGAAATCGCACGAGCTGTCGCCAGAGCTGCAACCAATTCAGTTGACAGGTCGCAAGTCTTAAAAGAGTTCAAAAAAATCCAGTCACATAGCTTCATGCTTCCGCACATCGTGACGTACCTTAGATCATCTAATCGGAGTTTAATAGGTTCCTAATATTGAGCAGACGCTGTGCTCCCAACCCGCTTCTCCGAATATTCGATCCTTCAGCTGTGAATACTGTGAACCCGTACGAGTCGGCTTCAGAAGCCCAGTTAGTCGAAAACTGGGAGTGGAATCTATTGATGATCTTGACACTCGGTTGAATATATGTAGGTCTGCAACAGGCATCCAGCATGTCGTCCAAACCATATGCCTGCCCCATGAGCCGCGATGGCATTAATTCATCCAGTCTTCGAGGCAAAGGAATCGCGCACTCGACAGCAGTTCTTCCGAGCATTTCTTGCAGTGGTCCAGCGACAGTGAATCCTATTTTTGATTGTGTTAAAGCTTCAATTCCACACATGATAACTTCCGTCCCGTCTCTGCTGGTTCCGTCGACACGGTTTGGAAAATATCGAGCGATCGTATCACAAAGGTGGAGGATTGAGAACATCTGTAATACAGGCTGGTAGCGGTAGGTATACCGCGAGTGATACTGTTCCTCGAGAAGAGAAAGGCCCTTTTGTGCGTGATTCCGTACAACCTCCTCTACTATGCGAGATGGCAATTCTTTGAATTCCAACAAGGGACGGAGAAGAAGGACCATGGACGTGGAATATAGGATCCTGTGCTGTCAATTACCATGCAAATACTTCAAGGGAGGCTGGAATTCTTACTGTAGTGAGAGTGCATGTGGCAGAGTGTTGAACTCGATATTCGCTATCGCCTCTGGAAGCTGCTCGTGCCAGATAATCAACCTACCGTAGAGTTGCAACATTCTCTGAGCAGTAATTTGCGCTCCCCCTTGCTCATTATACATGAGCCTGAGCACATCATATATTATCTCAACCAATTTTGACTTTTCTCGATTTGTCGTCGCCAGGAATCCTGGCCAGGACGAACACTTCTCATTTGTATAACGATAGAAATACCAGCTAGCTTTATCGAGCCTTTGATCTAGCTCGCCTACAAATCCCAAAGGCTCAAAACTAACCACTCCCGGGTCCTGGAAAGTGATTTGCGCCCACTCACTGCATCTGTTAAGTGCTGAACAAGGAAAGATAAAGGCTCGTGGTTACTTACACACTAAGACTACGGATACCACGAGCGGTTTCCTTCAAAACGGTTAGAAACCCCTCTGTGCTCACTTCGTCGATATTTGTTAGGTGCTTCTTCGCCAGCTCCAAATAGAAGGACCCTCGGAGACACTTGGCTCGGGCACAGTCTAACAAAAACATCACAGCCAGTGCCTGTGTTGTGGTTATGTTCTTGTCCTGGGGATCAATTTGCATGCGCACAGCATCGGTGAAATCCGCCTCCAGTTGTTCATAGTCAGTATCATCAGTTTCTGACACTGAGTGTAAGTGGCAAGCCATGGCGCAAATGGCGTTCACCAAGACAGAAGAGCAATAAAGATTCGACTGATTCTTGTAGCTGTCGACAAAGTGACCTTCGCTGAATAGTGTGTGCACAGGGTGAACCCATGCAAAGTATAACTGGAAAAGATGATCCAGCACCGAGGTATCAGATATCACAGGTGTCCAATTAGGCACAGCCGAAATAAGTCCAGTCATACCGTGGTCAGAGGAATCCCGTTCAAATGTAGGTGCTAATGAGCTCCCTGGTGAGGTCTCTTCGCTGGTCTTTGGAGCTCGGCCAAGCCAATCAGCAATGTTCTCATATGACTCTCCTTGTTTAAGACGATCAATTATTTCAGAAGCCTTATTATCTGCTGACAGTGATTGGAGTATTTGTTCCATGGGGGCATCTTTGGATTTGAGCTCTTTGATCTGCCTGATCAATTCCTCTTTCGCATGCTTTATATGGACTTCATAGACGCATTCTGAAGATTCTGCCCGTGCTGCGCATCTTTTACACGGTTTCTTGCCATCACACTACGTCCAGTTAGCGATACAGGTTTCCACTTTGGCTGATAAGTTACCACGACGGTAAGGATAGATGGTGCTCATGATGGGATGGTTGCTTGCTAAAAAAAAATCAATTTCACTAATGTCTTCATACCTTTGCCCTTGCTTTCTTGCAGTTGAGGCATGCATTCCGAGTGACAGAGTCTGGGACTCTCCGCCGTTTAGAGTTGGTTCCCTGTGCTTCACTATCCTTCTCGCCATGACTGCGGCGTGGACCAGTAGGAGTGGTAGAGCTGGATCCACTAGAATCGGGTACGGACATGCTGGGATTTGCGGTTGAAGAACTGTTGTCCCCAATTGAGGGACGCAACTTGCGTAACGACATGGTTTAAGGTAATCGAATTCTACCAGAAAAGGTAGTACAATCTGACAAGTTAGGAAGCTCAATACACAACCTAGAACTTCTCGGCGTTGTGTCAGAAGACAAGAAGGTTGTGTAGCTTACCGACTAGCAATGCTATGCAATGCAGTGTCTGCAGCAATGAACTTGTGAAGAAACTGAGAGAACTTTAAGGCGAACGAGGTAATAGTGTCATCTCAAACCACAGTGTAATTCGTTTTTCGAGAATACTACATGGGTAAGATCAGATGTCTCATTTGTGAGGTTCAAATCTTAAACAGCCATATTGTCAAATCCCTTTCGCTTCTGTTTTTCGATTGGGCTTCCTATGACCCGTCAAAGTTCCCTAAATATCTGGTTCGTTCTCGTGACCAAGAAGATTGGTTTCTTCCGTTATTTTATATGTATGACGTCGGATTTGTTGACTGATCCAGGACTTTCTTTTCCTGCTTAACCTATCATGAACAGGTACTTGTGTAGCTGTTTTCGCTTGTGCTATGGCTAGCAGTGCAAAAGAAGAGATGGAAAAGGGCTTGCACCATTAGAAAAGCAGATTAACTGTCAAACTGAAGATGAGGTTCCACACAAGAGAGTAAGATGCAAGAGGCGATTGAGGCGAACAGTCTCAGATAGAACAGGTATCCCGTCCTAGGAAGGCTCCTGCAGGTTAGACCGGACTGGCCCGCGGGGCGACTGTCCTTGCTTTGGCGGACAACTCTTAGGGAGGCCCAGCACACTGGCGTTTGCCACCAGGTGAGCAGCGGCGGGTTATTTATGAATAGACGCGCAAGATTGACAGAACTTGCGCGAAGAGGAATGGCTCTTCCAGCTCGTCCCTAATATTGATTCGAGCGTAGAGCAGATCAATCGCTGCCCTTAGGGGCGTATCATCTAGAAGATGAGATGGTCACGAGTAAAAGCACCAGCTGGTACCGCCCCGGTCTGGATCAAGTAGGTGCGGAGTGTGAATTCAAGGGGTGGGCCTACTCGAGGTACGCGCCAACCAGCTTGCTGGGTAAAGTTGACGTCAGTTCTCAACGCCCTCTGTGCTCTGAACGATCCTCTTGTGTCGATCAAGACCCCGTGTTGGCAACCATCCGCTGGCCAACTCGGTTATATAGATAAATACGGATGCTTCGACCCTTTATTTGTGGCCGTAGCGTGTAGAAAGGCGGCGCTCTGGCTTCGTCTCTTTCTCACGTCGTAAGTTTCGAGGATGCAGTTTGGGTGCTCTCAGGCACAGAAGCACTCGAGATGTGGTTATAATTTGCCTACATGCACTTCGAACCGCGACCGGACAGGAGAGAAATAGCTGAGCGAGTGTAAATGCAAACAAGGCTGAGGCCTTCTGGAGTGATATAAACCTCTTTTACGGAGTAAGGTCCTATACAAGACGAGAGCCAGTCCGTTTCCAGCAGTCATCGCATGTTTGGTGGAGATACATAAGAAAAGGGAAAAAAAGTAAAATCGATTAAGTAAACACCAACAAATACCAATGTATATCTTATCGCCACCATCAATAGCGGCATTTGGAGACCCTGAAGCATTGACGTTTTTTCAAAAAGTTTCTAGACCCTCAGCCTGACGTTTGGGCCCAGAAGAAATGAGAGCTGCGTGGTTTTGGCTGGTTGCGTCTCCGAGTTACTGCAGCGCAGGGAGGAGGAAGCTAATTCTTATCCGGAGGGGGTCCTTGGGCTGTCAAATAGTAGTTCGTCGCAGGGAGGCGGAACCAGAGGTGCTGGTGCTGGAACAGCGCACCGCAGCGTTGCGATCGCATCTTCCCCCCATTATTTCTATCCTGACGGTTCAAAACGTTGCGGGTCTCTGGGGGCTTGACCAGCATCGGATCTGCAGCCCCAACCCGCGCAAGGTGCTTAAGGCAAAATCGAGATGACGGAGGTGAAGCCGACTCCGTGAATTCTGGCGTGGCGACTGCGACCGAGTTATCAAGATAACAAACACTTCACTTCGCTACTTGTAGACGACGACAAGACACAATATTGCTGCCATCACGGTTTCTGCTACTCCACAACAGCCCTCTTTTTGCGCTCTTGCTTCGCACATAAAAGTGCAAATATCTAGTCACCAATAAGAAACAATAAAATGCACACTACGTCTTGGATCTACATAGGTGCTTGCAAGGAAGTGATGGAGCAAGCCCACAATTGGGGAGAGAAGGCCACCGCGGTCTCAACAACGCTTCAGGGCCAGCAGGTCTCCGTGGCTATTAGCCTCTTTCGGAACGAGGAATCACGCCCTCGAGATTTGGAACAGAAGCCTACCAGATCCTTCTGAGATTCGCAACGCGGTTATGAGGTCCCGAGCATTTCGTGCTGCGTATGCTGTACGGTACCTGCACAAGCTCGAGGTTTTACGGCCCAGACCTACCAGCACCGTCTTCCTCAACTAAACTTTTTGTTGAACACTCTTGTTATGCAAGCGCGGAGCGCTTTCATTCACTCCGACGGTGACAAGTCCGGCAGCCTTTCAACACATAACGCCACTCGCTCTCTACTTCTCAGCCCGCATCATAGCTAGGGGGCTTGCCTTTCCCCTCCTTTGCAAGGACCCAGGGACCCTTCATAACCCCCCATTTCCACATCTCGAGCTACGGAGTAAGGCCCTACCATACTGGCTACGGACAAGCCTCCATCACCGTCGAACAAGCAGGATTAGCGCTCTGTCGAATAGACGGCGCCAAAAGTCGATGATCATCGCCCATTGAGGATCAAGGGCAATGTTTCTAGACCGACCACACGCTCTTGCTCGTGCCGAGCCACTCCAAGATCCATCACGTGCGCGAGGGGTGGGCACCTTGTACGGACCGGAAACCTGGAATCTGGTTTCTGCTGGAAACTTTCCCATCGCTCCATTTGCGTGTGCGGCGTGCGTGGCTTACCCGTGGGCGCCTGGGCGGCGCCCCAGCAAGGTGATGTGCACCTGCTTTGCTTGGGTGTTCGGAGATTGTCCCGTATTCACCATATGGCTACATGGAAAACTCTGGCGGTATGGATGTACACAGGTCACTTTCCGGTAACTTTTTGGGGCCTATACGCCTCTCCCTCCAGACACTAAAAACTTATCAGCCAACCAACGCCTTCGTTGGTCCTGGAGGAATCACTTGGAAGGACGTAATCCTGGATGCTCAGGTATCTTCCGCACCGGAAGTACTTCCATGGACAAAGCTGGTTGAGTAAAGAAGCCTTATGGGCGTGGTGTGTTCTATATGATGTAAGATCGGCATCACCACCCTCCCAATTTCAAGTTACGACGGTACAACGTACAAAGCTGAACAATTGGTTGCTTTTACCGAGCTCCAGTACTAATACGAAGAGGAAGACCAGAGAGCCAATACAAGTACTGTGGTAGTCGGCCAGAGCCAGTTGAGAATGTCGGGGGCGACTACATGTTCTGTTGCTTGCCTCCCGCATATTTCGCACATACGCAGAAGAACTTTGGCTGTACTCTGTACATTTTTTAATTTTCCATCCTCTGATACCGATATCATACACTCCAGAGCTGTGAAGATGATCCAACTCGGAAAGATTCTAGCCTAAGACCAAGACTGAACCCGTATCGTGTAATTGTACAACCGCACATCTATTCAGAATCGCAGGAGATAGCTGAGCTGGGCCCGAGTTACTACCAAACCCACTCCTCTTACCACCCTTGCTTCTTCAACTGCTTCACCCTCGCGACAGTAGCCTTGAATCCCATCATAAACCTCTTTCTCCAGCGCTCGCTCTTCAATCTCTTCCTCTTTAACCCAGGTCTTTCATGAAATCTCTGCCTCGCGAAGTCCTGTCTAACTCTATTTCTTGCACAGCTAACCTCCAGCATCCTAAATCCTTTGCCGACATCAACGTTCCCGCCAACTTGCACTGTGCGACCAGTCTGGGGAGTTAACCGCATGGGTGGACGAGTGATCTGTGCCATAGACTTGTTCAGACTAGAGTTGATGTCCCGCATTACATCATATCCCTCGGAGCGTGAAGAGAGGGGGTCCATCATTTTGGAGACATCAAAGGTGGAGGTGGAAGTTGAGGAGGGTCTAGTGGTAGTGTTGTAGAGGGCCTGGAGAATCTCATCCGCTGATGTGCCACCATTCATCCTCCTCTCTTCTTCTGGTGTGAGACTGCTACTGTTGCTAGTGCTCGATGACGTGACGGGTTCCGGTATCACTTCTTCGTACTCATTATCAATAGGAGTTGATTGAGTACTTGATGACGGCTGTTCCGTAGTCCTAGCTCTACCTCTTTTGATCCAGCCCAGACTCTTTGCTACATCGTCAATCGAACTCTCCTCTTTAGAATTTCCACCGGTGGCAATTCGATGTCGGGGGTCAAGGTATCGAGACGTTGTGCTGATGGTTCGTGACCCAGTTGTTGCAGGTGCATTCCGTAACCTATAGCCCAGTTGCACCTGCAATTGTCTTCCTGCCTGCCACCGTGAGGCCGTTGATGGGGTAAGAAAAGCAGCTAAAGAAGACGATTGCGAACGCAGTAAAGCGTCCGCCGCCCTTCGGAGTTCCATTGAGCTGACAATTGATATCAGCAAATAATTGAAAAAATTATCATAGCAAAAGTAATTGGCTCTCTCACCTGGATCTGTATGGCAACTGATAGAAATCAAGCTGCCGCTTTTCCCCATAAAAGTTGTGATGGGAACATTTCGTTCAAGCTTGTGCCGGGGCCGCAATAATTATTTTCCGGCGATCCCCGAAATTTAGCTTGCTACAGCGAGTTCTGCCTCCAGATACTGATTGATACTGTTCAGCTTCATGAAATTACCGCACCCGGCGCGGTTTTGTGAAAGAGCGAATCTGAGACTAAGAATTTGTCTATAATATACCTTATCTGAGGTTTAATACACAAATTGCGTGATGGCGTACAATCCTTACGGAGGTAAGTGCAACTTGTCTTGCGCATCCACCAGTGCCTCTCGCGATCTGTTGATTGACTAACAATGGGACAGCGCCGCCATATGGACGCCCTCCAGGATTTGCTGGTTACCCTGGGCAAACGGGTACACCACCTGGAATGGGTCCTCCTCCAGGTATGGGTAAGTTACAATCACGTAGTCCTCTTGTCTGAAGCCTTTAAGTTAACTGACCTTACGCTTTTCCAGGCCCTCCGCCAGGAATGGCTGCGCCAGGTACGGCTCTTCCTCCAGGTGTACAGCAAGCCAACAATGCACAGGCCAGTCGACCAGGAGGGCTCCCTGCAAGCTTCCAGGCCCCTCCAAATATGCCGAATATCAACTTCTCCGCGCCCGTCATTCGATTGGGTACAGGTCCCTCGAAACCATCCACTCCTGTTGGTGGAAGCGGTACCGGAAGAAGAGAAGGTGACGCTATGGCTTCTGGGGGTAGGCCTGGTTTAGGTGCAGACAGAGGAATGGAGCAGCAACGTCAGGCCCTCAGAGAGACCATGATGGCCCTGGTGCCTCCTACGAAGGAAGAGATTGTCAGGACCATATTTGTGGGTGGAATTACGGAGGGTGCTGGAGGCGATGAAGGCGTTGAGCGGATACTTTCTACCGCTGGACGGCTTCGGAGATGGGATAGAGCTGTAGACGCAGATGGGAAACCTTGTTCGTTCGGATTCGCACAGTATGAGGATGCCGAGAGCTTAGCCACCGCTGTGGATGTTCTGAAGGATATAGAAATACCACTGAAGAAGCAGCCTCCAGGCGGAACCATTAAGAAAGAAGACGGTGAAGCAGAAAAAGATGGAGAGGTGGAAAAGGGCAAGCTCCTTGTATTTGTCGATGACAATTCTCTCAACTATCTTGAGAAATACCATTCAACCCGTGGAGATGATCCCGCTGCTGAGCAAAGTCGACTCGACGCAGCTCGTGCTGCTCTACAGGCTGCTATACATGATCTATTCCACCCTCCGGTCTTTGTGAAGACGGAAGAAGGCGGAGAAGATACAACAATGCGAGATGCATCAACCGCTGTTGGGGACAACGTCGAGGTCGTTAACATCCCGATCGCTGTAGATGACGAACTTGCAGATATTCCTGCGGAAATGCGGGAAACAGTGGCACAGGAAATTGCAGCCTTCAGAGACCGGAGCAATAGAAGAGATATGGAGCGTCTAAAACGTGAAGAAGAAATGGAGGCGCTAGAAAGACAAAGAAATGGTGCTCCCAGACCGTCACGCTTAGCATCACCTACGCCAAACGGTCCAGCTGCTGGAATTAATAACATTCCATTAGGTCCACGAGGTGTTCCAAATGCTCCTTCTGGGCCTAAAGGTGGTTCTCAGATTCCACGAGATTACCAAAAGGGTGTTACTTTCGTTAATGGCAGTGGCACGAATGGTGCTGCAGGAGGAGATGTTTGGATTAATCGTGAAGATGATGATACTGACGCAAGTGACGATGAGCTTGAACGCCGTCGAAAGGCCAAACGTGATGCAGAACTTGAAAAGCAGTATCTTGACCAAGAAAGACGATGGCTCAACCGAGAGCGGTCACGTACGGCTGCTATACAGCGTGAGAAGGAGCGAGAAGACGAAGATGAAGCTAATTTTGCCGCGGAAAAAGAAAAGATGGCTCAGAGATTGCGAGAATGGGATGATGATGCAGAGGCCCAGCGCAAGGTTGATGAGTACTATCGTGATCGAGGTGGGTGGACTAGAAATAGGGGACTATTCAGAGCTCGTGAAGCCGCTGCAGACGAGAGGGATCGATTAGCTGAGCAAAGAGAACTGGCACGCGAACAAGCAGAGAAAGAACAAGCGAAGGGAATGGCCGATTCCTTCTTGGAAAGACAAGCAGAGGAACTGGCTGCCCAACAGCCACGCCCTGGTATCGCCATGCAACAGCCATTCAAGCTGTCCCTCGGTGCTGCAGCCCAGAAAGCTCAGAAAGCAGCTCCTCAACGACGAACTGTCGCCGAAGTGGAAGGTCTATTGGAGGACGAGGAAGAAGTCGACGGGTCATCGAAACGAACTCTTGTTCCTATCAAATTCGATCCTTCTACGTCATCAGCCGGTCTCACTGATGAAGAGCGTGATCAAGCTGTACGACAGCTGGCCGCTGAGATCCCGACCGAGAAAGAGGGTCTATGGGAGTGGAGCGTCAAATGGGATTACGTGGACGATGCTATTATCGTGGAGAAGCTCCGACCATTTGTGGAGAAGAAAATCGTGGAGTATCTCGGTGTACAAGAGCAGTTGCTTGTGGAGGTTGTTGAGGAGCATATTCGGACGAGAGGCAAACCTCAGGACTTGGTGGAGCAATTGGAAGGGGTAAGTTCATTCTCTTTTGATCCTTTCCACTTATCACGAAACTTCTTCGACTTACAGTTTACTAACATTACCTTTTTTTCAACTAGGCTCTTGACGAAGAAGCAGAGGTACTGGTTAAGAAGTTATGGCGTATGGTTATTTTCTTCTCTGAAAGCGAGAAGAGAGGGCTCTCCGCGTAGTATAATATTTTCCTCCGAGGCTACATTCAAGATAGGTCCAAATATCAGGCTGTGGCTGTACCGAGCCTTGTACGATAGGTATGCTTTTACCACTTGAATACGATGATATCAGCATCCCAGTATCGTTGCTCCTGATTTGATACTGTAATTTGCATTATACCATAGATCACCTGCCTCCTTAATATACCAATCCTGTGGTCTCTTCCCATCCATTACCCTTTATCCCTTTAGCTCTCTCGTGGGAATCAGAGTATTTTCACAAGGTGTTCTTGCCAGTATATTATACAACTATACTTCTATAAGGGTGTTCTGTCACTAGCATGTAGACGTCCGAATATTTCAGAATATCTACCACGTGTTTTGCTGAGATAATCCACAAGCTCAATCGTTGAATGAGGTGACAAACAACGCACTATCTGAAGAATGCATGAAGCAAGGAAGTTATTTATCTTATTTTATTTGATATCTTCAAAAAAGAAAAAGAAAAAAGAAACTACTACTGATGACAAAAGAGTTCTTGCCCTACGCTATTGTTTCAGCTGTAGGCCTTACGTCTCTCCTAGTCGTATCAAGACGACTAGGCTTAATTTCCATCCTTGCTCTTGGAACAATAATTTGACCTGACCGTTCTGCCACAACGGCGCTTTTTATTGTTCGTTGCAGAGGGACTGCTCATTCGGGGTTATATAGGATTAGGGGATGTCTTGGCGAGAAAGGGGGCGAGAAACGGCTGGACCGCTTACATCGTTTGGGCGTATCAAGCATGAATACTCATTTTTTAAGATGTCTGGTACGTTTACTCATTTGTTTTATGACATAGGGGCATGGGCATATCGTAAATATTCAGTCTTGTTATTATATGACTCATGGCTCTCGAGTATTAGCTTCTAGGAGCGCAATATCTATCCAGTAAATAACAAGCCAATGCAGATAAGATGATCATGTCACAAGGGAAATAGATCGCATAGCAGAGCACCTTAGCCAAGGTGACTGACTGTGCCAAGCCCCCTAATACTCATGTGGTATTCCGTGTCTCCTGTAGGCGTTCCAATCGACTCACGACCTCCATGTATCCTGAACTCCATGCTGTAAATGCGACACCCATACCGTCCCAACATCTTTCATAAACGCCCAATATTTTAGTAATACAACGAGAGGTATTATGCTTTCCCTACCCAGCCACTGTTGACAAGAAAATCAAATATTCTTCCACCTTTTTGCCCTTCTAATCTGCATATTTCCTTAGCTTGCTTCTTCTTAAGAGTTCCATTGCCCTTCAATGCTTCCTTCATAATGGCTTCTTTAATGACAAGGTATGGCTTTGGATGTATTCGTGTCTTTTCGCAGAGCTCGATCTCCTCAGGAGTAAGCAGATGCAGATCCTGGGCATTTTCTTGAGAAAGAGATAATGGTGTGATACCACTGAGAGGTTGGATCACCATCTTCTGCTGGACGGGCTGTGATGTTGAGGTACCATTTGTATGGCCATTTGTGAGCGCCTTGTTATCAGCTTTGCGATCTTTAGTGCTTCCAGAAGCTGCGGAATCGCCTTCAATAAGACGAAGAGGTAACTCTGGAGCAACCAAAGCCGCTGCTCCAGATGGGGTTTCAACGACAGCAGCGGCGGCGGCAGCTTTAGCACGCTGCGAGCTTGCAAATCTTTCTCGATCAAGTGATCCCATAGGAGCTGTCTTCTGAGCTCTAGCAACTTTATCTTGTTCATATTTCTCTCCACTTCGGAGATCCCCTACTCTCATATTTCTCCATTCTTGAAGCTGCGCAACGGCTTGACGTAGATTTAATTCGTCAATAAGACCCTTGCAGAATTCTTCGAAATCGTCATGGTTCATCATTCGAGCAAACGGTTTTGCTTTATTGAGCAAGTCCCTCTCCTCTTTTGTTCTCTTTTTGTCTTGTGCTGTGTTTTTACGATATTCCAGTAGTCCATGCTCGAACATTACTTTCTTCCTCTCAGCTCTTGACGTTAACCGTGAATTGTATATGTCCATTACAGTTAACTTTAGCTCCATCTCCGGTTCTAATTCACCTGTCCGGGGATTTAACCCATCTCCAGGGTCAAACTGCATAAGCTGAACCGCTTCTTCTGCTTCATTCGCATATTCCGTCTCAAACTCCAATCGACCAGGCATATATCCCTGGACTTCGTGACAAACCGGCACACTTGCCGTAGGTTTTTTCTTCGGTGCTGGTGGTGGTGCATTCTTTGCCGCTTCCTTGCGATCTTCTATTCTCCGTTTTTTGGCGGCCTGAAATACTTCGCGGGGACACTCCTCCAATAACTTCATGTCATATGGACTAGCTCTCTCCGGTAATGGGAAGTTAGGGCTCTCAATATATGTCTTGATGTAATGATCCCTAACTTCATCTTTGGTTCGATAGCCTCCAATGTGATCCGCAATATCCGCCCATGATCCCAAGCCATATATCTCGGCTCCTTCCAAGAGTAAAAGCTCCTCATCTGCACCCCAATTCTTATCATAGATCGGGACTGAATTCTGCTCGATAACGCGAAAAGGATGTGTTGGTGGATTATGATTATGAGAGGATTCACCATTTGCAAAGCATTGTACGCAGAGATCGTAGTCGTTACAGGCGGAGTGCGCGCATCGGATCCGTACCTAAGCGCAACGTCAATATTGTAACTCAAAGGATAGTTACAAGTATAGATCTCACCGTAGATGTTATATCAGCAGAACACACATCACAAACATATTTTACTCCTCCTTCGCCGCCTCGGACAGCAGTCTTCTTGCGGATAACACCCATGGTTATAGCGGGCAGACCGTTTACCAAGCCACCTCGTGATCGCGCACCACTTAGAATGACGCTCGCAGCAATAACAAGTATACCTGCGCGCCAAATAGAGATGAACTCAATCTAGTTACATAGAAATCGATGGCGAGGCTGTTCTCTTGACGTTGAAGACGCGATTCCAGCTATCATTATTGATGACTGAGGCGACAACGCTCAGATAGTGACGCTAGGACTGATTAGGCAGAAAATATCAATAGAAGAGGGTGGGTCAAGGGGGAAGCAGGATAAAACAAGGAGAAAGACAAGTAGGAATAGATCTAATTCTGACAGATGAGTGAGAAATATCTCTAATAACTTTGAATTTGACGTTCGTAGATATCACCAAATTCAGTCCGCTTTCACAGAGTCTATGAATCACATGACCTGTCAAGGACGTACCTCGTACTGTATCGTGCCGGGTGGTTCGTTGCTGAGCCACTGAAGATCGCCGAAACAGTTCAAGTCCCGTAGTGATCCTTTTGCCTCCTCGTAATTTAATGGAGCACTCAGCTCTTCTTCCTCACTTCCAATTTGAACATTGCCAGTGTTTTCAGTCACCCTCCATACCACCCTGTGAAGCGCTCTCTCCATATCCCTATTCCGCGTGCTATTTCAGTGTCCTCGGTCTGCCCGCTTTGCTTTTGGCGGGGCTGCATCATCGCCTAAACTGAGTTAAGAGGTACACCTTCACCGCACGGCTTCTGATTACCAACGGTTTGTCATTTCACAACATCAATACCTTCACATCATTCTTTTGCTGGGCAAAATTCAATATGTCCTGGAAACTTACGAAGAGTAAGTACTATTCCGATCTTCTGATTTGAATCACCTCCATGCTGTTACGTTTCTCCTCAAAGATCGGTTTGTCTGGGGATAGGGGTACCTGCAAGAATATAACTCGATGTCTCATCCCATTCTAAGCGTTCATTGCTAACAGACTCCTTTCAGAACTCAAGGAGACACACTTGGGACCTCTTGCGAATACCTTTTCGCGCTCAACTTCCACTTCAACGATAACTGGGGAGGTCAAAGATGAGAAGGCTGGTTTATCAGGCGCTACAACCCCTACAAATGACAATGGCATAGGTATGTGTTGAAGTACTTCACTCTTGCCGTGAAGATACTGACAGGTCTCTAGCTGCATCTGAAGCTATGGCAATGATGCCTCCTGCACAGCCCAGGCCTGGTATTCTTATTGTCACCCTACACGAAGGACAGGGATTCTCTCTCCCGGAACAGTACCAGCAGGCTTTTAGCTCGCATACACAAAATTCACTTTCCATGGGTAATGGTTTCGGAGTCGCAGGATCCCACCGCCCTGGATCATCATCACAAGGTGTAGCAGGTTCCTACACAAACGGCAGGCCGCAAACATCCGCAGGCGGATTTCAAGGGGTCCCCACAAATCACGGCCGGATCTCTTCCAAATATCTTCCATATGCCCTTGTAGATTTCGATAAGGTACAAGTTTTTGTGAACGCCGTATCTGGAACTCCCGAAAATCCACTCTGGGCAGGGGACAACACTCAATACAAGTTTGATGTATCTCGAGTGACGGAACTAGCTATACACTTATACTTAAGAAATCCAAATGCTCCTCCATCAGCTGGTCGCAGCCAGGACATCTTCCTTGGTGTTACCCGAATCAACCCTAGATTTGAGGAAGAGCATAAATTTGTCGAAGATCCTAAAGCCAGTAAGAAGGATAGAGAGAAGGCAGCAGCAGAGTTTGCAAATAAGGAACGACAACTTGGACAAAGGGGCGCAGAATGGCTAGACGTACAGTATGGCACAGGCAAAATCCGGATCGGTGTTCAGTACGTTGAGAACAGAACTCGCTCCTTAAAGATCGAAGATTTCGACTTATTGAAGGTCGTCGGTAAGGGCAGTTTCGGCAAAGTTATGCAGGTTAAAAAGAAAGACACCCAGCGAATCTACGCCTTAAAGACCATTCGAAAAGCACATATCATTTCTCGATCAGAAGTTGCTCATACTCTGGCTGAGCGTTCTGTCCTCTCTCAGATCAACAATCCCTTCATTGTGCCTCTAAAGTTTACATTCCAATCTCCCGAAAAACTATATTTCGTTTTGGCATTTGTTAATGGCGGCGAGCTTTTCCATCATCTTCAGAAGGAACAACGCTTTGACATTAACCGATCACGATTTTATACGGCTGAGCTCTTGTGTGCTTTGGAATGTCTTCACGGCTTCAACGTCATTTACCGTGACTTGAAGCCCGAAAATATTCTCCTGGACTACTCCGGACACATTGCTCTCTGCGATTTTGGATTATGTAAACTCGACATGAAGGACGAGGATCGGACAAATACGTTCTGTGGAACACCGGAATATCTGGCACCCGAACTGTTGTTAGGTCAAGGTTACACAAAGACCGTAGATTGGTGGACCCTGGGTGTTCTCTTATACGAGATGTTAACAGGTCTTCCTCCTTTCTACGATGAGAATACCAATGAGATGTACCGAAAGATCCTCTCGGAACCACTCCATTTCCCTGGACCGGAAATTGTCCCACCCGCCGCCAAAGATCTTTTGACAAAACTGCTCAACAGAAAACCAGATCAACGATTAGGAGCAAACGGTGCAGCAGAGATTAAGGCTCATCCTTTCTTCCACAGCATTGACTGGCGCAAATTGCTTCAACGCAAATATGAACCCACATTTAAACCCAATGTGGTATGTTTTATTCTCTACACTAAAGATATTAAATGCTAACTTGACTTGCACAGGCCGACGCTCTTGATACCGGCAACTTCGACGAGGAATTCACTAAAGAGATGCCTGTAGATTCCGTTGTTGAAGGTGCTATACTCTCTTCAACCGCTCAGGAGCCGTTTGTTGGTTGGTCATATAATCGCCCAGTAGCTGGATTGGGTGATGCCGGTGGTAGTATTAAAGATCCCTCTTTCGTCGGGAGTGTACAAGACTGATTTCTCGAATGGTTTACTTTTTCCTCTGGTTTTCTGATTATGACTTTGGTCCTACAGTTTCACATTGGCGCGAATATGACCACATGAGAAAGAAATTATAAGCTAAAGATAGCCTTAAAGGAAGCTGGCTAGCTTAAGACCCAGGTAAAAACCTGGAAACCATGTTTCTGAAATTGCGCATGGCGGAGTCTTCTTTACGTAGCAGATCTGTTTCAAGTAGCGATTTGATGGGGCGTTTATAAGGAATGACCTTGGGCAGCTGCTCTGGCCCACCGTAGCAGAGCCATATAGAGAGCAATACCACGTACACCAAAAGATATTCACAGTCTCCTTACGAGTGACACTGATGTAATCCATCAACATGGACAAGCCATGACACATCCTTTAATCATCAGTTAGCCATCCATTACTGCCTCCAATGGTATCATTAGTATCATTACAGACAGGTTCGAGACCATGTAGACCTGATTACCTAGAGCATTGGGTATTATGGAATTATGTACAATGCTCAGTCATCCACACTCCCGACCCGGTCCGCATCATAATCTAGCGCTAAACATCCCACCCGCAGCAACGTCATAGCAACAGCTCGACCCTCACCCCACCTACATTCAATAGCTTCAAATTTTCTTCGAGTACAAATACTACAGTTGATCCAACCTTTCTTCAGCTTATCAATCATCAATCGTGTCAATTGGAATGTACGTGGCCCCCTTTCTCGGTGTTATTTCTATCCCATCAATACTTGTTGGGCGAGATCATAAATTCCCCCACCACGACCCCGCCATCCACATATGATTTAGTCACATAGCGTGATTAGCAACCACTGGAAGGTCAATTAGACTAATATTAAATAGTCATCTGGAATACATGTACGAGGAGCAAATAGCTCTAAATAGAGTATCTCAGTGAATCTCGAGCCCCTACACACTCCAGCACATCACCAAGCTACACACGGAAGAGCTAAGGTTATTGCAAAATGCCTCAAGCAACGGACCTCAACGCCTGGAAGGAGCTCCAGCACCACCATGACACCGTTGGCAAGAACTTTGTTCTCAAGGAGGAATTCAACAAAGATCCTAAGCGATTTGACAAGTTTTCCTTCACCTTCAACAACTCGGCGGATAACAGCGAGATTCTATTTGATTTCTCCAAAAATTTCCTGACTGAAGAGACACTCAGGCTTCTTGTAAATGTTGCCAAGGAAGCGAACCTTGAGAAGCTCCGTGATGAGATGTTCAGTGGGGAGAAGATTAATTCCACCGAACATCGAGCGGTTCTTCATGCTGCTCTGCGAAACGTAACTAACGAGGTGATCAAAGTTGACGGAGTTGATGTCATGCCGGGCGTCAATAAGGAACTTAAGCATATGGAAGAGTTCAGTGAGGCTATTCGAAGTGGAGAGTGGAAAGGCTTCACTGGCAAGCCACTGACAACTATTATCAACGTTGGTATTGGAGGATCTGACCTGTAAGCATTTGCCCAACTGCATCTTTACTGGAGCGACCTTACAGAAAATCATAGTGGTCCTGTTATGGTTACGGAAGCTCTTAAGTACTACGGTGATCGCAAGCAAACGCTCCATTTTGTTTCCAATATTGACGGAACACACATGGCCGAGGCACTTCGGGATGCTGATCCGGAAACAACCCTCTTTTTAATTGCCTCCAAGACCTTCACTACCGCAGAGACGACTACCAATGCTAATTCCGCAAAACGATGGTTCTTGGAGAAGACAAACAACAAGGGGGACATCGCGAAACACTTCGTTGCCCTTTCTACAAATGAACCCGAAGTCAAGAAATTCGGTATTGATCCAAAGAACATGTTTGGGTTTGAAAGTTGGGTTGGCGGCCGCTATAGCGTTTGGAGTGCTATTGGCCTAAGTGTTGCCATTCACATTGGATTCAAGAACTTCCACGAGTTCTTGTCCGGTGCCCATGCTATGGACAAGCATTTCCGGGAAACGCCTCTCGAGAAGAACATTCCTGTTATCGGAGGGTTGCTGAGTGTTTGGTACTCTGACTTCTATGGTGCTCAAACTCACTTGGTCTCGCCGTAAGTAACTAAGGCAGCGAATTTGAAGTAAATATTGATTTCTGCTAGTTTCGACCAATATCTTCACCGATTCCCCGCATACCTTCAACAGTTATCTATGGAATCCAACGGCAAAGGCGTCACTCGGGATGGTGAGATGGTCAAATATACCACTGGTCCTATCCTTTTCGGAGAACCAGCCACCAATGCGCAGCATTCCTTCTACCAGCTGCTGCACCAAGGAACCAAGTTGATCCCAACTGACTTTATTCTTGCGGCCGAATCGCACAACCCAATTGACAACAACTTACATCAGAAGATGCTTGCATCCAACTTCTTCGCACAGGCCGAAGCACTAATGGTAGGCAAGGGTGACGAACAATTGAAGGCAGAGAATACCCCAGCAGAATTGATGAAGCACAAGACTTTCCTCGGAAACCGCCCCACCACATCCATATTGGCACAGAAGATCACGCCAGGTACCCTTGGTGCCTTGATCGTGTACTATGAGCATTTGACGTTCACCGAAGGTGCAGTTTGGAATATTAACAGTTTTGACCAGTGGGGTGTCGAACTTGGCAAGGTTCTCGCCAAGAAGATCCAGAAGGAGTTGGATGAGCCTGGAGTACCAAAGGACCATGATGCCAGCACAACGGGATTAATTGCTGCATTCAAGAAGAAGGCAGGATTAGGTGGCTCCAAAATGTAAGGGTGGAAAACATTAATGTTTGAGGGAAGCAAATATATAGGCTGGTTTGCAATGATACTCTCCTGTTCAGATTGGGAACATTTTATGAATAAAAAAATTATTTATTCCACATTACCTAGGATGGCTCTATATTCTGTCGTTGTTGAACACGCGATTGTCGTTACGCGGTCTGATCACCAGAATTTACTGGTGTAGATAGTAATCGCGTTGTAAAAACATCCACACCAAGCTACAGTTGGCCACCAATACTGGGAAGAAAAGCCCCCTCCCCATATTTGCAGTCCTGTAGTACAACCACTCCGTCGTGAAGTGAAACCATGCCACACCGTATGTCCAGATAGCCAATTGATACATTGCCGGATTATCGATGTTGTAGGCCGCATAGAAACGTACCACGGAGGTAAGCAGTGTCCATGTCCCAAACGTCCTGGAGGACAGATTCGTCACAGCTGTGCCATGTGGGTAGGCTTTCCCATTGGGGGACTCTCCCGATCCAGAGTAGATTTGTTTGTTGAAATGCGTAGTGAAATAACACTGTATGGAATTGCAGGCAGATGTCACTGCGATCTATTTATTTTTCGACGGGTTGACTCGTTAGTAAAGCTCTTTTAATTCATGCAATGTGAGCAAATGGGTATAAATAGGATATGAAAAAATAAACAGTTCGTATTTGGAGTAGTATGGTGTAATTATGCACGACGTGAGGGGTGGATAATATCTTACAAAAAGTAACCATTTGGGAAGGAGGCCATCATGCTGAGGCAGATAAGAGGTGAGGATATCCAGTAATGATGACATTGTCAAATAATTGGACAAATACTCCGTATACTATAGATGCTCCTCTCAAACGAATGTAGACGTAATATTTTTCATATATATACAAATGTAATGAGTTCTAATAGAGTTATAGGGGTTACAATATCTCCCTCGAAAGGTCACCGCCAAATCCTTGCCAGTTTGAGGTAAATCCACTCCTCGGCTCAGCTAAATCCACACATACAATCTTGGTCACTTATTTGTGTCCTCAGGCACAAACTACACAAAGTAGTTTAGCGTGCAATGTTCCCCCAAGTACCTACCGAAAAACTTCTCTTAATTACGCATTATCAGAGGAGTTTTAATAAAACAAAATTCACCCAATAGAATGAACGTATGAGTGGTTTACAAGAATAGTTGATTTTGCAGTGATTTATGATGCGATAATGTATAGATTGTGTTCTTCTGCAAGGCGCTGACTTTAGCTGACATGCTGAGTGGATTTAGCTTAGCTGATGAGTGAATTTATTAGCAAACCATCTTTGCCAGCTGCTCAAGGGGTATGCGCACAGGCTCACCTTCGGGCCGAGATATGTTCCGTGCCGTTGGGAACACGACAACTGATTTTGGCTGGGCCGAGCTTTTCATGAGCTCAACCGTTCATTTAAACTACCAGAAAGCTTCCCGTGCTGTTATGGTGTCAGTACACCGCAATAATCAGGCATAAGACGCAAAACTCGTAGAAGAAGAATGGATCTGATTAATAATTTTCTGGCCGCAGTGCCAAAGCCTATAATTACGGGCTTCGCAGCAATTGGGTTTCTCATCGTTTCGCACAAGGTGTTTAGCTATGTTCGAATGCTGTTGAGTTTATTTGTGTTGCCTGGCACGAATGTAAGAAAATTTGATTCCGACTTCCAAAGATTACATCTCAATGTGGCAAGGGCTAATTTGGAATAGCTCCGCAAATATGGTGGTAAGGGAACGTGGGCACTTGTTACCGGAGCTTCTGATGGCATCGGAAAGGAATTCGCAATTCAGCTTGCCGAGAAAGGGTTCAACCTTGTTCTCGTATCACGAACCGAATCCAAGCTGCAGACACTAAAGGAAGAGATTGAACAAAAGTATGCTGGGACTTCAATTCAAATCAAAATCTTACCCATGGATTTTGCAGCCAACCGTGACGAAGACTATGCGAAGCTGAAGGCTCTAGTGGATGGTCTCGATGTCGGAATTCTCATCAATAATGTGGGGCAGAGCCATTCTATACCTGTGCCTTTCGTCCTTACCCCCAAAAAGGAAATGCTGGATATCATTACTATCAACTGCATAGGCACTCTAAAGGTCACATCGATAGTAGCACCTGGCATGGTCCAGCGCCATCGAGGTCTTATTCTGACCATGGGCTCCTTCGGTGGAATGACACCCACACCCCTCTTGGCAACTTACTCAGGCAGCAAAGCGTTCCTACAGCACTGGTCTACGGCTTTAGGAGGCGAACTTCGCGGTACAGGTGTTGATGTTGAGTTATGCTTGTCCTATTTAGTTACTACCGCCATGAGCAAAGTTCGAAAGACCAGCCTTATCATACCCAACCCACGCCAGTTTGTCCGGGCAACTCTGGGTAAGATTGGACGCTCAGGCGGTGCACAGATGTTCGCATACACTAGCACACCGTTTTGGGCACATGCAATTGGGCAGTGGTGGTTGGAGCATACCATTGGCGTTGGACATAGACTTGTGGTGCAGCAGAATAGGACGATGCATGAGGATATTCGCAAAAGGGCGTTGAGGAAGGCAGAGAGAGAGGCGAAGAAGCAATAGATTGCCCAGTTGCATTGGGCAGCTTTCATCGGCTATTGTAACTAGCAAGCAACGGAATTCGGCCAGCTTTTAGCGTAATGGTTCGGCTGTCAGGAATGATGGCTATTCGCTATGGGGAAGATAGGAATCGGGATCGAATACTTATAGTGGGCCAAAAACAGGACAAGGCAAGACAAGAGTTTTTAAGTGCAGTAGGATTCAATGGTTCGGCGGTAAAAGGAGCCGGGGCAAAACGGTCAAGGGGTCGTCGGGAAATGCTCCACCGGATATATGCGTTTTAGATCAAATGATCAATTGGTAGTCATACAATTGCAGTAGACCGACTTGGCAATGATGTGACTCAAGATGCATCATATAGGCAAACATAGGTTGTTGTTCTGGGCATTTTACTTCGTATCACCCACCACCTTCGCGAGCTGGGCTGGCTGCACGTAATCTGGCACGCGAATACCATCAGCCCTGTGACATTCATGGTCTCCGATACCGCTTATCAGATCCTGGGGATTTCCCACAAGCACCGGCGAGATAATAAAGATCCGAGAAGCCTTGTTCATGACGCCGAGTGATCCCGGACTTGCTTGTTAGCGACTCTTAATTAAGCAAGCTTATTAACCCAAAGCTTCTTAGTGAGACTTACATATCGTATCGTGTCCTCCGAAGTCCAAGGCTAATTGAGGGTATTTAGAGCACGGCATGACTGACTAGGAAATAGGTGCCCTGGAACGCTTAGATATCGGTGAAACGTTGTTTAGGTCTTGGCCTCTGCGCAGCGCCAATGTGAAGAGAAAAATTCAATGGGCGCTAAGGTTTATCTGATCCGCTAATAGCGTGATCGGCACAGTGCGAACCCCTGTGGGATGCATTATCTGATCGGCTCTTCTTCAGCCTCCTAAGCTCCTCCCGGCTTAGTCCCAAGGAGGGGTTCTTGTTGCTCTGCCGCGCGACGCGACCATTTGCCCAACCTAGTGTCGTATACACTCTGTCCTCCGCAGGGAGTCGGAGGAACAGCATGTCCATTGCTGTTGAGACGTTGCTAGCAAGAGAGTACGTGAATGTCACATTCGGTGAGGTACAGAGATAAGTGATAGCTTCAGTTTGCATTGTAACGTTCAAGTCCATAACGTGTTATTTAATTGGATAACACCACATATCTCCCTTTTATTTGTTGTTTTCTCGTTTTCCTATCCAAATTCCAATCGTGCAAAAAAATGCTGCAGGAGGACGCTCCTTCTATTAATTACTGAACGTTTTGAGTGACATCAGCAAAGGGCTTAATGCCGAGAAGAACGGTATGTAATAGAGGATTTACCAACCCAATCCACTTTTTGAGTATATCCACTTGTAGGTTGTCTTCCTCGGATCTCTTCTTCCTGAATGTCGCTATCCAGATTCACTCGACGCTACGCCGGTTACACGTCCGATGCTCCACACCACAATCGCTTCAGCCTGACTACCATGCCCGCTGTACAGGCCTCATCCATACAGAGTAGTGGGACGAAGCCAATACAAACCTGTTATGAGAGGTGTATTCACAGTACAGAAAAATGCTTATGGAAATGTGAAATTTATGGGGCGACTTTGTGTGTGCCCCATTTAGAAGGAAGTTTCCTTCCCGACTCAAGCCTCCCCCCCTCCTCTATAAGAAGTATCCATCAAATCTTATCTGATCTAATCTGAATCTCAATGATCAGATAATTGTTCTTCTTCCAATTCCACTGCTTCTGTTCCTTTTATGTGCCGCTTGGATCTTTTTTAGGATACTTTCACTCCCGTATACCTGATCTCTCTCTACAGGCTCCTTACAATGGCCTCTTTTGGGCGAACTTTTAGCTCCGGCACCGCAATTGCCTCATCTATTGCTTCAGTGGCAGTAAGAGCTGCTGCTGCTCCAGGCTCACATGGTACAAATCCAAAACCTAAGTCTTCCGCGTCTGACAAAAACCTCCGTACTTTGCGTAACCAGCAGGCTGTTATGGGCTACGCCACGGTTGTTTGCACAATTATAGGCATTTTCACGTTATATCATTGGGTCAAATGCTTTCTGCGAAGACGACAGGTCAGCGGAACAACAGGACCAGTGACTAAAATCGTAAGGTAAACGATTAAACTCTACCAGCACTTCTTAATTTAATCGACTTATAAGCTATTTCTGACATTACTGACTCCTCCAAGATATTCTCGCAGTATCTCTCTTCGAAAGGTACCGTTTGGATTTGAAAGTATTGGCCACTTTGTCGTGTTTGTAGTCTTCATTGCCCTGCAGATCGCTCTTATATTTTGGAATATCAATGTAGACAATACCATTCCCCTCGGTTCTAGAGTTGAAGACTATGGAAAGCGCGTGGGCCGGTAAGTTTATCAATAAATAAGCGTACCTCCCTAGTTATGATGCTAACTCTGGCACAGGATCTGTGCATCAAATATCTGTCTCCTCGTCTTCCTCGCCATGAAAAATACACCCCTATCATTCATGACATCTTATTCTTATAAATATCTCAACATTCTGCATCGTCTAGCTGGCTGGACTACAATGGCGATGATCGTTCTTCATGTCATTCTTTACCTTATTGCTTACAGCTACCGCGATAAGATGGATAGTTTCCGATCAAGGAATATAATATATGGAGAAGTTGCTGCGGCTTGTGCCTTTGTTATGTGTCTTTTCGCCGCCATGCGCCGCAGGTTCTACGAACTATTTTACATCACGCACGTCTCCTTTTTCATAGTCCTAGTCGTTGCCATTAGACTCCACAGGCCAAAGCTTTCGATGTGGTTGGTTTGGTTCTGCCTTTTCATGGGTGTTGTATGGTCTACCGACCGTATACTCCGTGCACTTAAACTTATATTCTATGCTCCCGGAAATTATGCAACTCTTACACCTCTTCCACACGGCGGCGTCAAGATCACATTGAAACGAAAAGCTCATATATGTAGATCAGGTACTAGTCATCTTTACCTCTGGATTCCTGCTATTCGTCCCTTCGAGACCCACCCTTTTACTGTGGCATCTGCAGAACCTCTCGAGCTCGTTATCAAAGCTTATGACGGCTTCACGAAAAGCCTTGTCAAGCACGCTAATGAGAATCCCGGTGTTGTCCTCAGAGCTTCTATTCAGGGTCCATACAACTCGTTATCTCACATCGGTGACTTTTCGCATTTGATTCTCGTTGCTGGTGGTGGCGGTGCTTCATTCACGTTCGGTGCCGCAATTCAAGCTCTAAGGGTAGCCGAGTCCAAGGGGAAGAGCATCCGGATTGACTTCATCTGGGCTTTACGGCACGAGGAACAACTTACCTGGTTCTCTCGTGACCTTGAGGTTCTCAAAAACTCGCCTTCTGTTAGTATAATATTACACAACACCAGCTGTGCTTCGAGTTCAAGTTCGAGCACCAATGCTACTGTCACAGAAAAGAGCTCACCAGCTCTTTCCCGATCGGGATCTGATCTTGAAAAAAATATGGCTGCTGCTGAAGTGATCCCAGCTGATCTAGTTTTGCGACAAGGCCGACCAGATATTGCGGCACTGGTCAGAGAATATGCACGAAGAGGGGGTGAGGCACTAATCGGTCGTGTCCTTATTGCTGCCTGTGGTCCCGTGAGTATGTTAGATGTCGTTAGAGAGTGTGGTCGAAAGGCCATTAGAGAAAGTGAGGTGCCTGTCGAGGTACACTTAGAGACATTTGGATGGTGAAAACAATAGCGGATAGAGTTTGTTTACATTTATGACGATACGATACGGCTCGGCTGAGCTTGATGAACTGTTATGATCTTTTCTTCCAGTTGTCAGGTAGAGGAAGTTCCTTTTTTGGTTTTCTTTTTTTGAACGGGAAAATAAATAAAAAGGTATAGAGTATAGAAGTATAGACCTTTTAGTTCGGAGATAGAATAGAAGTAACTTACGATGGGCCTCCCTAGCTTTGTACTATTGAAGGCAACTCTCTCAATAAGTGAAATCCTACAAGCCAAACATGCAAGCCCAAATATGATTAAAAGCTATACGCAGAAGGCCAAATCACGACCTCCGACACGGATTATTTAGCTTATCAGGAGCGCTGGCTGAAGGCTGGGATTACTTATGTAAAAGGTGTTTTGGTTCCATGTATCATAAATCATTATTTTTCTTGCAAAGTACCACTCAAGAAATTTTCACAGCCATCCGGAAAGTAGTGAGAGAATGTAGACCAGCTTCAAGCATGCACGTGATCTCATGTGGCTGGGCGCGGGTGCAACCGACGCGCCTTGATTGAGGACGTGCATCACTCGTGTGTACAAAACTGACCTTGTTCACCGAATTTGCTCTTTGCTGCGCAAGCCTCTTCCCCCAGTGCTCGCGGCGCAACCTCACCTTTATGTCGGCACTTTGAAGGCTTCGTGACGAACATCGAAGAAAAGGAAAATTTACGCAACCAACCGACGTGAGATTCCAAGTGTTGCGCGCGCGGAGAGAAAACAATTGGGGAGTTTTAGAGCTTTCGAAGCTTACCTAGCTTTGCGAGAAGAGAGGGCAGGATGTCGTATCCTTCGTTACAGACTCCACAAAGGCCCTTGCCGGGCGCATATCTACAGACGCCTGCTGCTTCGAGATTCCAGGGTGGTGCTCCTCCTCCACGGCAGCCTGTCTTTCGATCTCAATCGTTCACTGGACAGCAGGGTGGTGTTGGTGGTAGCTCGTCATCGCAGAATACTGCTGTAGGTGTAGCTCAACAACCTCACCTTCAGACTCCGGGATCAAGGCAGGTGGCTGCTTCTCCACCATTACAGCCAATTCAACGCGCCGCAAGGACAATCAATGAGGTATTGCAGAAGGAAGCTAGTTTTCCAGACCTAGACAGCTATGTCAAGCGTATGTTTTCAGTCTTTACGTCTGCGGTACAAGTTAGAAAAGCCACTAACAAGTGTATCTTTTTACTCTGCAGAGGGAATTTCGTCCGATTATGACCTTCCATCGCCAATTACTGAGCCCGCGTGGGCGCCATTCCAACGGACGAAGATGTACGATATCCCCGACAAGATATTTGAGCAATATAATCGCGCTCAGGTGCAGACTATGATGGGCCTCTTCGCTGAGTTGAATCATGCCTGGGTTACCATTGACAATGCGTTGTATCTATGGGACTATACCCATCCCAACCCAGAGCTCATAGGATTCGAGGAACAACCAAACAATATTACAGCTGTTAGACTTGTTGTTCCACGAGCGGGCGTATTTGTCAAGGAGATCACACATCTATTGGTTGTCGCAACTACAGCTGAGCTCTTACTCCTTGGTGTGGCTGCTTCTGAAAGTCGTTCTGGAGTCATGACTGTGGCGCTATATCAGACTCGAATGTCGCTTTCAATTAGAGGCACTGATGTCAGAGTAATTGAAGGCTCGAGTGCAACAGGACGAATCTTCTTCACGGGAGCGACGGATAACGATGTTTACGAGCTTACCTATCAACAAGAGGAAAAATGGTTTGCAAGCCGGTGTGGGAAGCTTAATCATACAAGCCCAGGTTACACGTCTCTTGTTCCTGTATCTCTTTGGGGTAAGAAGACCCAGGAACATGTTGTCGATATGGTAGTAGATGATACGAGAAGGCTACTCTACACTTTATCCTCTGAGTCAACTATTCGAACTTTCTATATGGACAGCCCAACAACTCTACAACAAGTTATCGAAAAACGCCGAACCGAGTGTCTTAGAGATATTAGTCATATGATATCTGCTTCCCCATTATTGGGTAGCACTATGCGAATTGTATCTATTAATGCCATATCAGCCAAGGAGGCCTCTAAGCTCCATCTGATGGCCACCACGTCCACCGGAGTTCGACTCTTCTTAAGTGCCACTAGGGGATTTGGCTATCTTACTGGTCAGGGTGCTCCGCAAAGCATGCAAGTTCAACATATCAAGTTTCCTCCACGATTAGAACCAAGACCAGCCAGCCAGCTTTATCCAGGAATTGAGACCTCTACTGAGATATCATCACAATCTCTGGCATACACCAGGATGGGCCTTCGGTTCCCTCCTGGTTTGTTTTTCTGTTTTGTTGCAAAAGAGGCACATCCCGGAATCGATTCGCTCTTCCTCTCTGGTCCGGATACTGGACGGATAGCCGCCCAAGCTAGAGATCTCACTGTTCAAGCTTCAAAATACTATGAACAAGGAGTTTGGCTTGAACTTGGCAGCCGTGCAGAAGCCATTGGCCTTGTGACAGATTCCTTTGCTGCAGCCCAGCAGCCTCTTGGATTCGGCAATGAACTAGCTGTTCAGTTCGATCTTCCTCCTACTGAAGTTGCAATTCTCACGAACACCGGAATTCATATCGTACGACGAAGACGGCTAGTTGATATCTTCGCCTCCGCACTGCGAACTGGTGGAGACGATGGCCTGGAGAACGAGATCAAGAAGTTTATCAGGCATTATGGTAGAGGTGAGACTACGGCAACTGCTTTGGCTGTTGCTTGTGGTCAGGGCAGTGATATCCCCCCCGGTGAGGCCAGGACAGGACGGATCAGTGACCCGGAGACTTTGGAGGCAGCAAGAAAAGCGTTTGTTGAATTCGGAGGACGGCCATCCATGAATGAAAATATTGTGGTCGAAGGTTCGTTGCAAGCGATTGATACTGTCAGGCCATCTTCGCGACATGATGGGTTGGCTCTCTACATGGCAAGGCTCGTTCGGTCACTGTGGAAGACTGCCGTTATTACGCAAGGAGTAGCCCCAACTGGGGGTGTTTCAATTACCTCAACTGTTTCAGCTTCCAAACTTGCAGCTGTTCAAGAAGAATTAATGAAACTTGCTACGTTCTTGGATAAGAATAAGTCGTTTATTGAAGGTCTAGCTGGTCCAGAAGGTCTTCAACGAGTGGCTAGCAGGCAAGAAGAAATAGCACTTCAAGGAGAACATCAGGCCCTACATTCCCTTCAGAAACTGAACTCGAGCATCATTGAGGGTATTTCGTTTGTGCAGATGCTGTTTGATGAGCGGGTCAATGAGATTTGGACTACATTGGACGACATCGTGAGACAACGACTACGAGACTTGTCATATGAGCTTTTGTTCTCCACGGATTCCGGGAAAGATCTTGCTAAGATACTGGTCAAAGCTATTGTGAATCGGAATATTGCCAATGGATCAAATGTTGATACTGTTGCGGAGGCTTTGCGTCGAAGATGTGGTAGCTTCTGCAGCGCTGACGATGTTATCATCTTCAAGGCCCAAGAGCAGCTGAGCAGAGTTGCAGAGACTGGAGCAAACAGCGACCTAGGACGAAACCTGCTTAATGAAAGCTTGCGGTTGTTCAAACAGGTTGCCGCCGCTCTGTCATTCGAAAATTTGCAGATGGCAGTAGAGAAGTTTACGCAACTACAATTCTATGCTGGTGCTATACAACTGGCTCTCTCAGTTGCTCAGGAATCGGACAGAGGTAACAAAGCATTTGCCTGGATTAATGATGGAAAGCCTGAAGGAGACCCACGAAGCGAGATTTATGAGTATCGAAAACGATGTTACGATTTAATTCACCAGGTTCTTCAGGCCGTTGATAGATCCACATCCAATGACCCAGAGTTCGTCGACGGTAGACCAACTCTAGCTGCTACAAGACGTAGTGAAGCACATAATGTTGTTAATGACTCTGATGATGAGGTCTTCCAGTTCGATTTGTATGACTGGTATCTGGCACAAGGCTGGACAGATAAACTTCTTGCCGTGGATTCCCCTTATGTCGTTTTATACTTGCAGCGGCTCTCAACTAGTAGCATGGAAAAGGCAGATTTACTATGGAGATTCTATGTTCATCAAGAAGACTTCTATTCTGCTGCCTCCGTTCAAGTCCAGCTAGCAAAGAGCGACTTCCCTATTCCACTCATAAAGCGAATAGAGTATCTCAGTCGAGCCAAGGCTAACGCTTCGACGCAAAGCGTTGGAGTTGGAAGACAGGCACGGCAGGTCTTACTTCACGAAGTTACAGAGCTTCTAGAAATCGCAAACATCCAGGATGAACTTCTTACTCGTTTGCGTGGCGACGAAAGGATTGCAGCTGATCGGAGGGCTGAGGTCGTCCGATCTCTAGATGGCCAGATCCAAGATTTGACACATGTAAGCATAGGAATAAGTTTTGATGGACTGTCATTCACTAACAATTTCGATAGCTGTACAACGAATATGCGGACCAAGCAAGCTACTTCGATATCTGTCTACTCATTTATGAAGCTGCTGATCATCGCAACGACGCAGATATTAATTCAACCTGGCAGAACATTCTTGAATCCACACATTCAAAAGTGGCTAATGATCCAAATGCGACCGAGCTTCCTTACGAAGCAGTTATCACCATGGTCAGAGATATGGCTCACCGTCTTAACTATTCAGAAACGACCTTCTCCGCTGCAATGCTCATCCCGATGATTGAGAAATATGCTATTGAGTTTCAGCGAGACGTGGGACCTCGAACGTGGGTCATTGATCTATTCATTCATGTTCATTTCCACTACGAAACCATTCTCTCCATCCTTCAGAATATATTCTACGGCGAAGTCGCACCTTTCTCAGGTAGAAACCGAAGGTTAATAGCGGAGCACATGTTATATACGATTAAAGAGTGGTATCAGGATTGCGTCCGGAGTAATACCAGGCTATTTGGAAGTGAGGAAAATGCACAGGGAATTAGTGATATGCTCGAAGTCTTGGTGCAGAATGGATTATCTCCTGATGACCAAGAGCAAGCCAATGATTTGAGAGTAAGGATTGAGCGGTCATTCAGGTGATTCGATCATGGACAGGAAGAGAATTTCTCTGAGGAATTGAAATTTGCGCTGGAATAAAAAGACAAAGAATAAAATCGTTAAATCTATGGCATTAAGCTTGGCGTTTTCTGTGGAAAGGAATTAGGCGGGAAGGTATGAAATCTTTTGTGTTTACCAAGCTTCTGAGTGGAAATTTTTCTAGGATGAGCTTTTCTTTATTGGTGCACGCCACGCGCAACATGAGGGGAAAGGAGGGAGTTGTATATTTAGAAATATTATGTTCATTCTTGATAATAAAAACATAATAGAGCAAAAGTCACTTTTATTATTCTCCAAGCTGTCAGTGCTGTGTGCCGCTTAGTTCAGCCTCGTGGTAAGCCACCAGTCGGGCATAGCCTCGCCATTTCAGCCTCGTCCCCTGGGATACCCCGGTCGCTAAATCGCAAGCTCCTCTGGTTCCCGGAATCAATACACCTGTCACTTTTTTCGAAGTACGCGCAATTTTCCTTCCATCATCCCTTAGTGCCAATGGGAATCTGAACTTTATTACCGTTATACAATCTTGTGGGCAGTGGTAGTGTTTTATGCGCGGAACGGGCAAGATGTTACTGGGCGATTCGTGGCTGCTAAGGGGCACAGCGGTTCTATACGGGCTGCTGGTCTTCAGCGGGGAGCGAGCGCTGGCTGCAGTAGATGTTGGAGAGAAGCATATTCCATTACCTAGTTATCACTATGGAGCGAAGATTCCCGTCGATTGTCTGGAGAGATCCATGTAAGTTTTGCATAGTCCTTCTTCATCTTTTGCGGTTCGCGAAATTGGCATTGCTGATTTGCGATATTGGAAAACAGTGATACGGGAGAACATATACAAGACGAGAAACAGAATTTGAAGTATATTCCATTTCCAGAGTGTAACGAGACGGGGAGACCTTTGGAGCTGCAGTATGGTGTTGAAGAAGGTACATGCTTCCCTTGTTCTCCTTATCTATACGTCTCTTCTATAGTCCTAGTCACTAAATGATGTGCCTGATAGAATTGAACTGCACTATTCCATTCATTTCCGATCCATTCTTCCATCTGCTCGAGTTCTATATCCACAACGACGTTCCCTTGACTTGCCGTCTCCCAGCAAGGCCGCCGCCAACAATTACATCCCCAAATGCGATTCCTTACGAACAAGAGTATATCCCCTTGATCTTCGCTCTAGCTGGAACTCTCCAGCTCTCCCATCTCCATGTCTCAACGCACCTCAATATCTTGCTGCATTCAACTCCAAAACACCATCTGCAACCCCATGATAGTGGCGTACTTGATTCTGGCGCCGCATATTCTACCTCGCCTCTCTCACATGTCACTGGCCCTGCTGCCCTAACAAAGAAATTGGTTATTGGCGATCCGCTACCATTGAGTTTCTCCGTTAGATGGTTTCCTACTCCCCATTTACCGAAGACGAATGGAAAGGTAGAGTGGGCAGGGATGGGGGGCCATTTCTACGCCAGCACACTGTTCTACTGCCTCACTAGCTTTATCGCGGGAGCCGCGCTTTGTACCGTCTGGTTTTGGGGCATAGTCTTACCAAAGCGGCTGAAGAGCAGAACACTGGGCGGTGCCACACCGTTGGGCTACGGAGTTGGAAATGGATGGGGGATGAGTAATAAGAGGATCGATTAATGGATGAGATGGCACACCTCTATGTGTGTGCACAATACTTGCTGTAATAAATTTGTTTCGATATTTTATGTACGTTAGATTAAGTGTATCTGGCCGCAACGGCCTGGGGAAATACGAGTAATGATTATTGAGATAGAATATATTGTAAGGCACTTCGGACCCGCTGAAGCGCGGTTATATGACAACTATCCGGGTATAGATGAGGTTACCTAGTTCTTCTTGGCTTTCTCTTGAATGGCACCTTTCGAGACTAAGGAGACAAGCCGGAAATACATATCGACGCCCATAAAGAGAGCTAGCAAGTGCTTGGAGTTAGTAGAGCTCGTGATTTAGAAAATAAATGTAGACGCTGTCAAATAATGAGAACATACAGAGTGCTAAGTAAGGCCCATACAGCGTGGTCAAATTCATCTTCTCATCAAAAGTTAAATCCCATGTGACATAATCTGCTATGCAAGTCGCTGTAGTGACGAAAGTTTGGACAGCATATATAAGTAGAAGAATCGGTGTCTTCGGGGAATCTATCCAGGTTAATGAGGTTCCGTGTTCTCTCAATCAGAGCAAGGAATGAAGAAAGCTGCTGGTAGCTTACCGTTTACTAGGCCACTATAAGACCATAAACACATGGGGACGTGGTATAGTAACTCTAACCACATGAACAACTTGAAGAAGGGTGGCGGAGAAACGAAGAACTGGTCTTTGTAGGTGTTCTTGTGGAAATCGGTGATGTTGGTCATGAACTTCGGAACGATTGATGGGGGATAGAGGCCTTGGAGGTCGACAACTGGGAGATTAAGTTAGCCGGTGCTTATGAGAAATTCCATTACAGACTTAGAAGTTGACAAAATGGATATATTCTATAGTAAATAGAGTATGGGCAAATGGTACTAGGATTCTAAGAATGATAAATTACAGATGAGCAATTACAATGTAGACCCTGGTAAAAGAGGAAGTATGAATTCAAATAATTCAATAAAAGCATACTCATTTGACGCACCACACTTCCGTAGTCATCATATGCTAGAGACATATCTACAAGAGAGGAAAGAGATACGTACGGAACATAATAGGGAGGTGGATGACGAAGTAGATAAGGTACGCGAGGTCACGTTTGCGAGAAAGAATTGACCGAACCATGACTATAAAGTGAAATGAGAGATCCTTGAGAATATGAAATTATTCTAGACTTATGAAGAGGAGGCTTCCAACTGCAGTAAACATTTCGACGAGGCTGAGGTGGGCAATTGGTGAGACGGGGATAAATTAATCCGTATTACTCCTGGATTTCCCAATTCTGGTCACCGCCTTGTACTGCCGTACTTTGCGTCATATCATCCGTCTTATGATGGATCAATTATTATTCTTCGTTCCACATGGACTCTTCCAGCGTTTTTGCGGCAGCGGTTTTCTGCCCATACATCTCACAATATGCTACTTACCTCGGTATATGTGCTCGACGTGGTCATCGGCATGAGATAGTCTTGAGGGATCTCGATGTTCAGTTCCGCAAGGGCTTCTATTCCTTGATGATTACTGATCATTGAGGTCCGTCTCCGATGCCCGCGTCCGTTACTTACTCTTTCCAGTGCGACAAGAGGAGCATATGGCACTCTGTTTGCAACGGATTAGTGAACAAGGTAACTTTATAGTGCCAAATAGTATTTGCCTGTATCACATGACCTTGCCTTCCTCTGCTGATATTCTCATCTTCATCTCCATTATTACACCAGAAGTCTTGACCAGACTTTCAAAGGTTCAAGTATATATTTCCTTATCTCAGCTGTGAGATCCCTACTATTTTATTCAATCCCTATCTATAGTTTATTAATTGCACTCAATTCAACCATGACTTCCTACAAGACTTCTAAGATCTTTGTCATCGGCGGTACAGGTGCTCAAGGTATTCCTGTAGTACGGGGGCTTGTCAAAGACAAGAAATACTCTTGCCGTGTCCTGACCCGTGCCGTATCTAATCCACGTGCCAGGCTTCTTGAATCCTTAGGCAACGTAGAGTTAATCGAAGGCACTTTCGCCGATGAAGATATACTCCGTGCCGGGCTTCGTGGCTGTGATGGTGCCTTCGTCAATATAGATGGGTTCAACACGGGAGAGAAAGCTGAAATGTACTGGACCATTCGAATCTATGAACTTGCAATTGAAGAAGGCATTAAGTTTTTCGTATATGGCAACCTTGATTATACCTACAAGAAATCCGGATTCAACCCCAAGGCTCGCGTTGGTCATTACGATGGGAAAGGTCGTATTGCCGAGTGGATCCAGCAACAGACAAAGGACAACAAGGATCGCATGGGTGCAGCCATTTTCACCACAGGCCCCTATATTGAAATGACAATCTCACCCCGAACAGTCATGACACCAACAATTGAAGACGGCGTTGTGACCTGGCGTATGCCACTCGGTGATGGTGCAGTTCCCCACGTGGCGCTCGATGATTGCGAGTACTACGTCCGCTGGCTCTTTGATAACCCTCACCGTTCTAACGGTATGGATCTGGAAGTAGCCATTGATCACATACACTATGCCGATCTCGCTGCGGCGTTTGAGAAAGTCACTGGCCATCCGGCACGATATATTGACACTCCTATCGACGAATATTGGAAATCAGGCCCGATGGCTCCTGTTGCGGATAAACCAGCTGGATATAATGCAGACATTGCAGACAAAGCTACTATGAGTGTCAAAGATAACTTCAGTGGATTCTGGTATTCATGGAAACATTCTGGACAGAACAGAGGGATTATTAAGAGGGATTATGCCTTGCTAGATGAGATCTTCCCCGGAAGAATTCGTAGCGCCGAGGAATTTCTCAGACAGCAAGACGAAAGGGGTCGGAAGGAGGGGCTGGGAGGTCTCTACGAGCGTCTTGAGAAGGGGGATATCAAACCTATTCTGAAGATCGGCGAGGATCAGAGAAGAGGAAAGTTATAAGCTATGATATGACAAGTACGTTCAAGAAACCGCAGTATGTTGCCAACAAGAATTATGTTTTGTCAAGTGCAAGGAGAACTGTGTCTCGAATTCTAATTGCTGTTGTGATTATTTTAAGTGGACTTAGGTTAGGCATATGTGATTCCGCTCAAATCTATACGTCCTGCTTAAAAATAGCATTTGTATCCTAATTTCTACTAGAAATATTCTCTTCCTCATAATAATCCTTTGAAACCTCCTCGCTCTTCGTCATAAGCTCTTCTCCAATATGAGTGTGCATTAGGACACATTGAGATGAGATTTGGCAAACCTCGGTTCCCTTTTCTGTGAAGAGCATGTGCCGACAGCCAATTGACCAAACATCTCATATTGCATTCTCTCAGTGGGCTTGGGTCCACACATGATTTCTCCCATAGTGTCTGATGGTGGAAAATCGCGTTCGAAGATTGGTTCGCCTGCGCCCTTCACATTTGCTAACACCGCTTGCCTAAAATGCCACCTTAACAGTTCAGGAAGGCTCCATAAGCAACCCGTTCTGTACCGAATTCACATTTGCTCCTTTTTAAGGGTAAAATACGTGGGTTAGCGTTGCCTTGCTAGACCATATAGGTCATGAACCCAGTGAAATTTCACCTCGCCTGCGATTCTAACCGCCCTATTATTTGTCATGCATATGATGTTGTACAGGCGGCCTAACTTGAGGGTTGTAGTTGTATTCGTGTCTTCGAATCTGCAGGATAATTCTGTATTCTGAATATACAGACGTTTTGCCCAAACCTGGCTTGCACAGAAGCTTCGTTCTCAACAACAGCTTGTTCTCTTGCAATGTCGTTAGGCTTTCTTTCTTGGCCAACTGGCATATATGCCAATTCTGACGCGTTCAGGCCTTGGCTATTGTATCGTGTCGGAACCGTCTCCTCGAAATAAAGCCTTTTGGTATACCATTGTCTGTCATAAGCAAGAGGAAAATATGAAACACTATGAAGCCGGCCAGCCCATGAGTTTATATGTGTGTCTGGTTTAGGTTTTCGTACTAACATAACGTCTGTCTCTTCCACATACGTGTACAGCATCCCTAGTCTCATTTAACTCGGAACACCAGCTGCTACCGATGATGTATGAGTTGAGGAACATTCCGTACTTAAGCTAATAGTGCCTACTTAGGAGTCAGTAATAATTAGTAATAGAGAATACAGATGCGACACACCATTAGAAATCACGATGTATTTTCCTGGGAGTAGCTTACAAGGTATCTTCATCTTGGTCTATGCACAATAGTCATTTTATTGGAGGTTCCGGGGCCGCACTGCCTTGCTATTGCTATCCGAGATTTTTAAAGACTATTTCGATTGTAAAATGGAATGTTAAGTTTTTTATACCATTAGTTACTATCAAATCATCGAGTTCTGGTGTCAACTCCCAGTCTGAAAAGTTGATAATAAGAGAGGTTATAGACACATAGTAGATAATTGTAACTGCACATGAACTTATATAACCAGATTTTGCTGGAATATGAGAAATGGTGAATTAAGGGGCGGTATTCACCTAACATATGTAGTCATACATAAGCCGTCTGCCAGTGAATGAGTGTCGAGTGAATAAATCGCATCATATGAGTACCGCGACAGTGAGATCAGGGACAGAGAGTTTAGACAATACTCGAGTATTTTGTACAAATTCTAATTTAGCATGTCCTCACACTCTAGCCAGTATCAAAACCTCAACCGCATGGTGTAAACAAGCATCATCATTACCATCATGTGAAACAAGACCCTTCTACTACCACATGGTTCAGTAATATCCCCCCTGTCCCCCGCATTACTCCCCGACCGACCCCTGGCCATTGCAGTGCCGCAACCGAGGTATTTCCACCCCCGCTGCTCTGCTCTCGCGAGCTCCGGGGGATTTCAAGCTCCCTCTCGAGGCTCCATAATAGATTGGCCTCATCTTCCTCAAATGCCATTGCACTTAGACATCAAAAGCTCCGGTGCTAATATAATTAATACATGAAGTGGCAGATTCCGCCAAACTACAAGCTCCAAAACACTGCAATACCGGTTCTGGTCCACCAGCCTCCTCCGCACGCAACGTCAGCTAGCACCGCTACCACCAAGTCAACTATGTCTCAGCAACCCAAATTCAAGACAGCTCCCCCCAAGTTCTCAAATAACAACTACCTGATATCCTTCCCAACGCCCTCAACGCTTCTCATAACTCTCAACCGCCCCAACGACCTAAACTGCATCAATACTCAAGGCCATTACGATCTCCAGTCCCTCTACGCTTGGCTAGATGATGAGCCTTCTCTGATCTGTGCGATTCTGACTGGTACCGGGCGGGCATTCTGTGCTGGGGCTGACCTTAAAGAATGGAACAACGCAAACAGCAAAGGAGAAACACGGGCTCACCCGCCAAGTGGATTCGGAGGCTTGACGCGCCGTAGTGGGAAGAAGCCCGTGATCTGCGCTGTGAATGGCATCTGTTTTGGAGGCGGCACGGAGATGATTGTGAATGCCGATATTGTTATCGCGGAGGAACAGGCGCAGTTTGGACTCCCAGAGGTCAAGATTGGCGTCGTTGCTCTGGCCGGTGCGTTACCTAGACTGGTGCGGACCGTGGGGAGACAGCGTGCTATGGAGATGGCATTGACAGGCCGGCCATTAGGTGCTGCGGAGGCAGAGAAGTGGGGATTAGTAAACCGCGTGGTGCCCAAGGGGAAGAGCGTTGAGGAGGCAATTAAGATTGCGGAGATGATTGGGGCAAACAGTCCTGATAGTGTGATTGTGAGCCGCGAAGGAATTAAGATTGGCTGGGAGGCCATGGGTGCCGATGAAGGAACGCAGTATCTGATGGACCATTGGTATACTAAAATCAACCGAGGGGAGAACATGGTTGAAGGGATAAAGAGCTTCGTGGAGAAGAGAAAACCGAAGTGGATACCTAGTAAACTGTAAGATGAGTCAAAGTCTTGCATATGAAGGATCTCCAATATCACATGGAGAAAAGCATAAGAGTGATATTAGATTTCGATGAATTTATATTATAATGACATTCTGTATTTCCCAAGTTTGCCTTTTCTAACACAACGTCATGACATGATTTTCGCAGCCTTTTTATTTCATACACATAAATCATAAGGGTTCATTATCTTCATCGTCGTACTCTTCTAGAGGATCCCATGTCTTCATTGGACTAACAGCAGGGCTTGTTTTAATTTTCGGCCTGCTCTTGAACACACTCTCGTAATCAGGGTCCCCCTCAAACAATTCTGCCGTCTCCAAACTTGGAGTGGGAGCCTCTTCTTCTACTTTAGGGACGATGCTGCTCTCCCTCTGTTTCTTCTTAGCCTCCTTGATACTCATTCGCCGCTCGATCTGAACTTTCTTCTGTACCTCCTCAAAGTTTGCCATGGAATTTCGAGTACGCTCAATTAAGCCAGCATACTTATCGTCCGTTTCTAGTGTCGGCTTGGGTGTCGTTTTAGTTATTGTTGGCCTAAGAGAAAGACCCGATAGTTCCGAAAAGTCCACGGGATCGTTTTGCAAATCGGAGGGAGCTAAGGAAGAGCGGGCCATGGACATACGGGTACGCTCTGCCAGAGATAGAGCCGGACGAACTTTCTTTGGGGACGGTGAAGCAGCAGACATAGAGTTGAGGATATCATCAGCTAGAATTTCCGATTCTGTCTGTGGTATAGGAGGCTCGAGGTTAACGGGCGGAGTAAGCCGAGCGGTAAGTTTTAAAGGTGGTGATGGAGGCTCGACATTTTTAGGTTGTTCATTAACAGCCTTATAATTCCTTAGACCCCTTAACTGCGTGGGTAACGCGCTTTTCTTGACATTCTCTTGTGGTATATCGGAGAGCTTAGATCGTCTCCTTGTCTCTGGGCGTATAGTAGGAGGCTCTGTGAGAGGAGTCTGGGTTTTAGATCTGGTAGCATAACTATGTACCGGGGATAAGTCAGTCTCACTAGATGCTGATGACAGATCTTGTTCGGGTTCTTCAGTTGTCTCCCCCAGAGGTTCCGGTGAACGAGCGGGCGAAGGTGGCTCATCAGGTAAGTTCAGCCTCGGTAATTCTAGAGTAATACTCTTGCGTGGCTTGCGATCATTTTGGACTTTTCGCCGCCCAACATTTGATAGCTCTGTCCGCATGTTCTCAACAAGTTGCACATAATCTGCTAAGCAAGTCGTCCTTGTTGGCCTTAAATCTCCGTCAGAACTACCCCTGTTTAGTTGCAATGCTTCATGAGTCGTGAATCCGAGATCAATCTTATTCTTCTTTGGGGATGAGGATTCTCCGGCCTCCGAGGTTGATATGCTATTTCCCTTCGATAGCCTTTCTCCAAAAGCTTGCCATTTTGCCAATCGCTCCTCTTGATCTTTAACTCGGGATTCAAGTTGTTGCAGTAAGCCTGCATTATCCTTTGCTTCCAACTCACCAACTCGGCCTGCTTCAACGTATTTCCAGACTTTATCAAAGGGGGTGGCCAAAAGTCCATCTTTCGCACCTGTACCATCACCATGTAACAAACTTTCCAGCCATTCGTCGTTTCCTGACCAGTTCGTTCGTACTTTTTGCTGCAACGTCGCAATTTCCCGCTGGGGAATATTATCCTGCGATCCACGATTTTCAGTAGCTTCTTTCAACTGCTCCTGACGTCGAATTATTCGCCGTCGGTTTAAATCCAATAGTTCCCCAAAATCTTTGAGTTTCTCCTTCGTTTCTCCTTTGGCCCGCAAATGATTCCGCAAGGATGCTTTATGTGCTAAGATCAATGATGACAGCACAGTTCGTTCTTCGGTATAAGAGAACTTTTCTAATGCTAATTTCTGGGCGAGAGGCTCGTATTCTAGGGTCTCTTTGTCACGAATCTTCTTCTGAAGAACTAGGTTGGAAAATATGGCGAGTACTTCCTCCAATTTCTCCCCTTTACATTCGTCCAACATGGTCTTTCGTAAAACGGCGTCTCGACCTAGAAGTCCATTCTTTTTCGCCTGGTCCAGACATCGAAACAAAGCAGCTCGAAGATTAAGAGATTGGATCGGTTCTAATGGTGGAAAAAATGGCTGTAGCTTCTATAGTGTTTTGTTATTAGCACTTCCATGGATTATCGGCACAAGTAATGAGTACTAAACCATACATTTTCGGTTTCTTCTGGGTCCCAAAGGGCAAAGAGCTGGTAGAGCGCCCATTCAACGCACTGTATCCGCTTTTTCTGGTTCTGTTGGGCATCTTTGGTAAAAAATGTGACCGCAGTGATATCAGGCCAGTCCTCCCTCAAATCTAGGTTCAACAGTCTGAGGTTTGTGAGGAAAAGGCTAATATTTGAGGAACCAGTTGGAGATTGGTTGTTCTGCGTATTTACTGGTTTAGTGCTAATCGATGCTGGAACTCGCAGGCTTCGAGTTCGGACTTGTGAAGCAGTTGAGGACGACATTTTAAGTAACTTGCAATAACCATATTAATATCTTCCCAGCATCAACCGGGTGTGTTGTGGAAATATTCTGCAAAACCCTGCGGGGCATTGAACTTTTTATTTATGGTCAAAGTAAACAGTTGTGTAACTGACGGTGTAGGACGTGTCGTGCGTCGACACCTTGAACATCAGGCATGGAAGCATCATCTGGCGGTGCGTGATGCTGCATCAACCTTCTAACACTCTCCACCTATCCACTATTATGCGGAAACAGACCATACCGTAATATACTTTATATATGGGCCCTTGCTAAATGAAACTACCAGCGATGTTGACTGCAGACCCAACTTCCATAACTACCTTGGTTTGCAGATGTCCTACGAAGTTGAGGAGATTGGAGATTGTTTGAACATTGTCAATGACTGCCAGCAATAGTACTTTTAGGCTCCTGGAAATGGAGTGGTTGGTTGCTAATTTCTGTTTTGAGCAATACCGGTCACATTGAGGCTTGCTTGCGTCGCAGCACATGTTTGGAAAAGGTGTCAAGGAACATGAGAAGAGAAAAAAACGGTTACCAAATATCTTTTCTATCTATTCTATCTATTCTATATAGTCACCTAATATTGGAATCATCTTGGTTTCATCATTCACCTAGAAGTCCAGACGAAGACTACTTATCCCTGGCACCGCGAAAAGGTGTGATTCCATCGCCAGGGACCTACCTGACTCCAGTTAGTAGTTAGCAGTTAGAAACGAGAAGGGAGGGTAAAATCCAAAGAAGCAGGACCAAAAGTTGAATCTCTATATCCTAGGATGATGTTGCCCCTAGAGGATGTTGTTGCCCAGGAATGTTGTTGCCCAGGAAAGTATTGTTCTAGGATGTTGTTGCCCTAGGATATAGGGTGCTTCCCGGGGTGTTGTTGTCCTGAGAGGATGTTACCCCAGGGTGGTGCCGTCCTAGGATATTGTTGTCCAAGGAGAGTGTTATCCAAGATGCCATTGTCCTAGGATATTGTTATCCAAGAATGTTGTTTTCCTAGGAGGTTGTTGTCCTAAGAGGTCTAAGATGTTATTGTCCTAAAGGACGTTGTTGCCCCCGAAAGGTATTGTTGTCCTAGGAGAATGTTACCCCAGGATGGTGTTATCCTAGAGCAGTGTTGGCCTATGATGCGTTGTCTTAGGATGGTGTTGTCCTAGGATGTTGTGCCTTGGGAAGAGGTGTATCCTAAGAAGACCTAGGGTCGCCCTCAAGGGATGTTCAATAAAGCTACCACAGTAGAAAGTGGTGGATGCGATAACTTACCAGGATAAGCTTATTGTTGCTTTGCCCGGTGGCAATGAAGCCCATGTTTCTTATGCCGTATGAGCCTTGCAGTTAATGGTGCATGGTTGCGGTGGTCCCCAGTGGGCGTTATGATATGAAAGTATGAAGAAAGTCGTTGGAGGAGAACGATGGAGGGGGCGAGGAGGCCTTAAATAAACAACACTCATTTCTCTGGTACTCCCAGATCACTACGCTAAAACACAATCACCAGGCAACGGCTCATTGATTTCTGGTTTGTTGGGGGCAAAGTGTGGATCAGGATCTAGTAGGTATAGAAGAGAAGGAAAGAGCGAGGAGTGGGATCAGAAGTGCTGGCGAGACGAGTTGGTTCCTTCCGCAATAGGGGGAGTGTTGACGTAGTGAGAACGTCAAGGTAAAGGCAGCAATACTGGCTGAGGTTTATAGAATCGTCAAACTAACTCAAGAAGTATGGTTGATGTAATTGCAAGTCAGAACTGGGATATGCCTCCACTCAAGCGGCCAAACCAGTATGTTCTCCTAGATTATAGGTATAACTAGTTATGCAACATAAAAACCGTTTCAAAATCAAACCCATTGACTACAATTCTACTTCTCCTAAATTGGCGTTTTCGTGGGGGTGCGTTATTATGTGCTAGACCAGCTGTATCCAAACGATTAAACGCCAAAGTGTGGTATTCGATGATGGCCCACGCTGGGATGAATCTAAGAGGATATTCCTTCCCTTGTCTCGATCCATTCAATTACTCGGATTCCCGCAGCTGCCAATAGTCATGCCAAGAGACCACATCCGTATCCCACCCCCAGATAATCAAGAAGCACAAGTAATCTAAGGTTAAGAAAATCGTTTTATTCTTTCCAGCTGCCAAGAGGAACATTCTCTAGCCAGCAAAATCCTAAGCAGACAAATACCTATCTGAACATTCATCAATCCATACATATGGGATTTAGCATCCATTCATTCTTTCATACTTCGTTCCGTGAGTTCGTCTGTGAAAAAGAGAAAGCCAACAAACTCCTAAGAAGATTCGTCAAAAAAGCAAATTTTTCCAATCCCATATAAGGGGGCGAAAGAGTAAAGCCCGGTTTAGGTGCTGTTGCTCCCCAAAAACATAAAAACTCCAAATAGTCATCAAAGGAGTGGTTAAAATGTTTACAACGCTAGAAGAGAAGGAAAAGAGAAAAGCCACAACAAAAGGATAATCCTCCGGGAAGAAAGGAATGGCGGGATTAAAATCGGTGTATAAGCGTTCGTTTGCCCCTCTCAAGCAACTCCTTTTAGCTCAACATAACAATAGTCGTAGACCATTAGCGCCATCAGAAGTCCCATTTCTTGTCATTATCGTCAAAAGCATCATCATCATCCATCTCGACTTCGATCTTCGTGCCCAGAGCTTCTTTGCCCTCACGTATCATGGCCTTGAGCTGCGCATCCAAGCGACGGATGCTTTCATCGGCTTCTCTCTCTTGCTTTCGTTTCATTGCAGCCCACTTTTGTGCTTCAACTGATGCAGGACTTCCAGGCTCTCCGTTTATTCCTGCTGCTGCCACTGCCCCTGCAGTAGTTGCAGAGCGAAGGCTGGGTGTAGTTAATGTACTACTACGGGATCGTCCTAGAGTTGTAGGCGATCTGGAAGGGGCAAACGACGCGCCACGATAAGATTGTAATGCTGGCGATCCAGCATGTGAACCTCTTGATGTAAGACCCACCCGTCTCGTCCCTACACTGATGCTAATTGCTGAGTTGGGACGTGACACAGGACGACCTGGAGTTGAGCGACGACCAGAGGATGTAAGGACACTATATCGTGAGGACGGTACTGGTCGAGGTGGAGGGAAGCGCGAAGCAGGAGTAGGTTTTGGCGATTCAACCGACTCTGGGACGACAACCCAGTTCTTGGCTAACTCATCTGTAGGATTGCTCACCTGTCTCCGTTTTGCTGGCCGAGGTGGGCTATCCTCGAGGGAGTTGTCATGACGGTGGACATAATCATTTGTGAGACCTCCTCCAGAAAACATGTCTGGAACAACTGTAGCTTCTCTATCAAAGGTGCCAATGTTGGGAAAGCCAGGAAGCTTTTCGGATTCCCAGAAGCTATCAGTCGGCGTTGCTGTCATTTCAGACTCCGATGGCTTCACATTGTAACCTCGACCACCACCAGCATGGAAACCTCGAAATGGAAAAGCACTCGTTTTGCAGAATTCCCATACCTTGCCAACAACTCCGCCTACAATATTCAACGCTAGTTTGCTCCACCCTTCACTACTTTGCTGTCTCATGACAGGCATCCTAGACCGCCCGTTACCTTCTCGAGGTATTCCGTCTAGCATATCACCAGAAATATGCTCAGTGAAGGCTTCTCGTCCACCAAGTTCTGTGCGATAACGTCCATCAGCGTACTCACTGCCGTGCAGATCCCGCTCCACCGCTGCGGCTTCAGCAAGCGTAGGCGTGTCCATACCGCCAGCAAGTCGATACCTCGTATTCACGAATGGTATTGGCGAATCCAGCTCCATACCCATACTATTCATACTATTCATTCCCCATTCCTCTCCACTAGCCACGGGGGTAGCATAGCTTTCGCTAGCATAATCCGCATGATTCCGCTTTCTGCCAACGTTCGAAGACAATCCATCGTTGGTATTATCTGAAATCAAACTACCCATTGATTGCGTGAGGTATATTGACGACGAAGCCGAGGCTGAGGCCGATGGCGTATGCGGAGGTTGGAAGATGTGAGATTTTGCGCCAGTGAGACGCGGAAAGGTATCAAGACGGAAGGCAGACATCGTCACCATCGGTGCATTAAGTGTTGATAAGCGATGGAGCTCGAGGTGAAGATGGAAACGGAAAAGAAAAGAGAGATTATTGATAAGAGATCGTCTTTGCAGATAACCGTGGATCTCTTTGGTTCGTCAGGTGGACCTGGAGATGGGTGGGTGAATGACTGGGTTGGTTGTGAGGTCTCAGGACTCGTCACGCCGCCGAGGCTGTCGCGCAAGGCTACCTCTCTGCAGCACACACGTGTGTTGGTCCGATTGTGTACCGGTATTATTATTATGTATGTCGTGGTTATGCCAGCAACGCCGTCCAAGAATCGCTCGACGAATTCTAGAGGGGATGTTCTCGCGATAAAGGACAGGTATCGATAAAGAAAAAATTATTTTTCCTTGAAATTGCTGTCTGTGTCCTAATTTAATAGCTAATAGGGGTCACTCTCAGTATGACAGGAATTAATTTATTAGTGCTTTTCGGAGGCTGGGGAAAGAGGGCCTCGTCTGAAAGGCGGTGACGGTAAAGTGCTTGCAGCATGAAGCGCCGCGTGGTTGCCCGGGCAAAGGGTGGGGATATATCATAAATAAAAGCGAGCGCATGAACAAATGTTTCGTCGTCGATGCGGATGGCTGGTAATGTTCTCTCTTGAGTGATTTGTTCAAGAGAAGATCTCCTTATGGTTCCACACTGATGATGGACTGATATACTTTACTCAATTCTACCGCATGCCCTTTCCACTGTGGTTGAATACGCAATGCGTAGTGATTATGTTGTATCTTGCATGTTAGGTTGTCGATAAATAATATTCCTATGAACCGACCCAGCACTTCACAGTATGTCTAGAATGTAAATAAAAAGCCTCTGTTTCCCATGTCAGATCTCCCTGCGACCTTTGTATATCTATGTTCCATCTCACCACTCTCTCTGCTCTCATACCAACAACCAATACTCATACTTGTGTCAGCATTAAAATTAAGAAAAATTTGTGCAGCATAGCATATACACATCCGTGCACAAGAATCTTCATTCTTCTCCTCAAGCCATTCACTTGCTGTAATACTCCTCATGCCCCGCAAACTTCTTATCAGCTTCATCTCCCGTCTCCAACAACGGCGCATTATGTTGTTTTCCTGCCCAGAACTCCTCTCGTTCCTTCAACACGTCCGCAGCCCATTGCTTCACCTCGTCTAGCTCAATCTTCTTTGCAACCCAACTGAACTCTCCCAAGTCCAACTTGCCTCCATTGGCCCGCTCGTACTCCAACATCTGCAGGATCAACTCGATCTTGTCCACGTCGTGTACAAACTTGGACTCCAGCGTCTGACTATCCTCGTACTCCCTCCAGATAGCAGCAATTTCCTGGCCTGTTATCCCACCATTGACACGGCCTAGAAGGGAGTTGGTGAAGTACGCAATGGTGGTTTCTTCGCGGCGAGATTTCTCTGGTTTTGAGATGCCGTCTAGGGGCGTTATATCACCGACCAGGGCTTCTGCCATGTCATGTACGAGCGCCATTTTTGTGCAGTGAGGGATGTTGATCTTGCTTGCTAGTGATGGTGGTGCGAAGAGAGTGATCAGAGACATTCGATACATATGATCGGAGATGGATTCGCCTCTAGGTGGAAACAGATTATCAGTACTCTAATTATTTCACCCCGTAATTGCCCTGGAGCACATACCTGTCTATTCCAAATCTCTTCCATCCTTCTCGCTTGGTGGTCTTTAACCGTTCGAGCATATGAAAGAACGGGACTGGTGATTCGGAGTCGGTCGTTGGAGGACCGCCTGGTATAGATACTACTACCTCTTCAACTGACCATTGTTGTTTCGTAGCATTGCCATTAAGAGCCCCTGTTTCCATGGCTAGTTAGATATCTTCTCTGGATGCATCAAAATATGAGGGTAGGGCCATTTGCTGTCCAGCAGAACGCTGCTATGGCGCCAAACAATGGCGGTCTGGATGCGATACGATCTAAAGACCATCTCTCACCATTTTATTCCACTCACCCGCTGTACCGTCAGCATCCGTACTGGCAGTCATTGCACTCTATTTCGTAGCTCTTGAAACCCAACAGCGATTGTCGATATTACTAATGTATTGATGTTGCCCCGCAGCCGGGTTTAATGGGTTCTCGTAGACAATTTCTGGTACCTTTTCTCCGTATGATGGATATGTAGAGAGAGCAAATCTTCAGGAAGTAGTTATGGGCGGTCTTTAAATACTGGAACTAGAAAAGGCGGAGAGAGTTATGCAAACTGTTTGCTTGGGTGAGCCCTTCGATTTTTTTGTTATCAGTGACAGCGCATTATCAGATCTAGATTCCCCCGCGCTAGCCGGAATGTGGCGTGCCGGCCAAGATATGTACCGGAATCAAAAAGTACTACTGGCATGTGAATTGCCTATCAAACATTTGTTCCTTTAATATACAAACTCCCACCATGATTCTAGTCAATTTGGTATGAAATAAACTCATAGACAGGCTGATAAATATTAGTACAGATTTACATCACGAGTATCTATAACACAAAATTCCTGCCTGGGCATCAACAACATCGTTGGCATGCACTGCTTTTGCAAACGTCCCCATATCCATTTCATCATGCAGCGAGGCTGCTATCATGGATCCGTTAGAAGCCGGTCCAATATACTGCCGTAGACGATTCTCTGGGTCCCGCTGCTGCCACATCCACCATAACCTATCTAGCATGCCATGATGTAGGAAGAAAGTGGGTTCTAAGTCATGTCAGCCAAGCTAGCTAAAAGAGGCCACTAAAGTAATAGTCTTGGAAATTAGAAGGGACAAAGATATACACGAACCATTCGGAGCCGTCAGATACCAGAAATCTCCTCTGATCATGTTGGGAATAGTATCATGAGGACCTTCTTCTATAGCACTGAAGAAACTAGCGTAGTCTTCTTTCGATAATACCTCTTCGATTGCAGCAGGGCTAACTCCCTCCCCTGAATATCCTCTGAGTCCTTCGTCTTGGAAACTCCGCGTGAGACAGTGTGATTGTGTCTCCTGGCCCGCAAACGAAAGGGTCAGATCTGCAAACGGGCCTTCGGTAACACAGGTCCCAAAGTTCAAAATTGGCGAAAGAGAGGTATTGCCATTTCCTCCAAAGCCGTGTGTGGATGAGAAAACCGGAGAAGAGAAGAGGGACTCCCAATCTAGGGACCAATCCCAGTATCTATATATAAATCCGATCAGCAAAGGAGGCTTGCATTAATCACCAGTGAAACGTACGGTAAATTGCCGTTAAAGCTACATTTCTCACGTAGGGTAGTCTCGTAAAGGTGGATGAAATATCTATGCCATGCAAGGAATGCAGCACTGTTATGAGCTGTATATAACTTTTGTTAGACCAAAGATTTTATGGGAGTGATTTACCCCGGTGCCTCAGCAACGTACAGTTCTTTCCAATACGACTATGAATCCATGCAAAGTCGTCATGCAAAGTGCTATTTGGATTGACTACCGACGGCACTCTCCCCAGGCACTTCACAGCTCCGAGATATACATCCTTCTCTTGGGTACTCAGACTCCTCCATTCTTTTCGTACCACTGGATTTGAACACCTTGTTGGCTGAGGGCTAACTGTGAGTTCTGATGAAGGCGCTCGCTCAAGATTTAAGAGAATTCCTAGGGAAATCCCTGCGAAAAAGACAACAGCTACAATGGGAATAAGAACTATGTGGCGCAGAAGTGTTCGCTGCTGAGGCAGGACGGTTGTGTCTTCCGACAGCAATGGTCCTTCCAGTTCAGGATCGACTTCTGATGTATGCAGTTTGGAATATCCCCAGACTCGGTCGAGGATACTCATTCTGTCGGAAGAAGTTCGACCATGGAATTATAATGAGAGATGTAGAAATAGGAGCTAAAATACAGCGTCCATGATATGAAATAAAAAAGAACAGAGAATTGAGAATATTTACAAAGAAGAATCCTACCTTGGGAGATCAATCGCCAGCTCTGCTTACGCCGTTTCGATATCCGTAATAGATCAAGGCTTGCGGAAGAATGATTCCCTCGTCGTTAGGACGCGTCAACTGCACCAGCCACCTCAGCCACAGGGAGAGCAGTATTTGCTAGACTCTAAAAGCAAAGCCGCCTGGAAGAGTTTATGCTTTTCTCTTACACCATTTGAACTCATCTCGATGGATAAGCTATTCTCGCTTTTAAACTTGTTTGCAACCCCTGAAATCGAATTTCCTCTCAAACATCTCTGGAAGGATTTTCTCTTCACTGTAGAATTTGAAATAAAATATCCCAAAATAAGGTGCAAATCAGTGCGATTGTGAGCATATCTGATTGAGGATAGCTATGAATGGGTCAAATATAAGTTGCTAGGGTGGAAACATTGCAGCGAAAAGTGAAGATCAGCTCTTTACATGTCCATATCAGTAATAACTGGTATTTTCAACTAGTGAAATGCAAAGCCGAAAAGATGTTTTCAAACGATGTAATAACTACAATACCAAAGAAAATATGGAACGCGAACAAGTGAGCTCGCTCGAAGCTGAAGTAGGAACTGCGCTAATGGTATCTCCCCCAAGCCGTAACCCTTCACCTTCGAGTCGTGAAATATATCAACTTCGACGCATCTACAAGCTCTCCAGCCACTCAACCTTCCCACTCCCCACGCATCTGCACAACTCCACCAAAATGGCGGCCGCAGAGACAACTGCAGGCGATCCTCTACTTCTTCTCCGACAATCGATATCCTCAGGAAGCCCGATTATCCCCGTAGCAAGTGACGATGCCTCTGCAGCCTCGACGGACGTTGGCCTAGCAAAAGCGAGATACCTCCAATTCTCTGCTCCGCAGCAAGTTGCAGTGGCACTTGACACCCCAACACGTTTCGTCTCGTCCGGAAAGCTCGTTGATCTGAGAAGTATATACTTCGCGTGGTTAAAGCGAGAGGTTGCGATCCCGGAATACAATGGCTCCGCCCAAGCTCTGAACGCGGAATTGGCTGGGGAGGGAGGTGCTGGCGGAGAGGTGCAGAACCTGGCTTTCGTGGAGAGACTGGATCTGATTACCTGGTTGGAAGGCGCCTCGGAAGAGAGTGAATACATCAAGCCTTTGGCGTCGGATATCTCCAGCGCTACAGCTTCTGCGCAAGTCGCGTCTGGTGCTGCAGGAGGGATTGCACCTGTTACTAGTGGTGTCGCTGGACGTCAGGGAAAGACGATCGATCCCAGACTTGCGGAGATTTACAACGGCGAGAGAAAGATGGGTGACAGGAACAGTGTTTTGCGTGGTATCAAACCAACGGTAAGAAGTGTTTATGCCAGTATGGAACGAAACAATTTTAACATAGACTCTCCTCTAGGACTTCTCTCATGTGCGTAAACTAGCCGCGCCGTTTACCTCACGAAAGGCAGCGCAAACCGCAGCTGCTAATCTAGCAAACAACCCTGCTCTGGCGATCAACCCCAAGGGCAGAAGCGGTCGACCTGACCCCATCATCCTCCTCTCTCCATCTGCCTCCTCTCTCCTTCGAATGTCAAACATCAAGGCATTCCTCGAAGGCGGCTCCTACGTCCCTGCCGACTCCTCAAGCTCCACCTCCAGCTCCTCAGCTTCCATCCTGCATATCACACGATTAATACCTTCGGTGGACTCAGCCCGCCCCATGCGTTTCATCATCGTCGATACACCAGAGCAGTTCAAGCCGGAATACTGGTCAAGAGTCGTAGCGGTATTTACGACGGGTCAGGTGTGGCAGTTTAAGAGCTACAAGTGGCAGCAACCGCACGAGCTGTTTAGACATACGCTCGGTGTCTACGTTGGATGGAGAGGAGACCATGTGCCGGACACAGTGAAGGGCTGGGGAAGAGGAGTCCTGCAGACGCAGGTGGACAAATGGAACCAGGGTGCCGGCGCAGCAAGTAGATGGAGAGATAGAGAGGTCGTCGAAAGCATCTGGAAAGCGATTGAGGATAACATGAGAAGCAAGGGATGGAGAAGGGATGCGGGGCCCGTTAATATCTGATAAGGATCTCAGGAACGAGAACACCACCCACCACCCTCGCCCTCACCATCACGTCCCTCACCCGAAAAAGGAAAATCCTAATAATTATTCTGTATTTCTGTAATCTGCTGGTGGGAAAGGGACGAGGCAGAATGAGCATTTATGTTTGCGCAAGGGAGTAATTGGCGTAAAGGAAGGAGCTCCTGTGGATAGATATTTGAAGTAAACTCGGGATAGGTTTTTCAAGAAAAAGGTTGTAAAAACAGGGGAACACCCATGAATTAAGAAAACGGGCTGACATTTCATTTTGATACCTTTTTTGTAACATTACATAGTTGCCAGGAAAAAAGTTAAAAGACCAATCGCGATTTGCTACCCTCAATTGTGTTTCCAAAACCATAACGTACTAAAATCATAATGATGCTGGAGTCCTTGAAGGGAGGACAAACAATCACATGTAAAATAAAAAAAAGGAGGGAAAAGGGTTCTGCATTCCCCGAAAATACCATTTGCATAAAATAGTACCTCTGCAGCTCGTTACGAGGCTGCACGCATATTCCCCCTTTTCCCCTGCATCTTGCTTAGAACCCTCGGAAAAATTCACAAGGTCGAAACTGGCCTCCCCTTGACACGTTAATTCAAAACAAAAACTTGTGATGCTAGAAAATTTCTGAGGAGTAGAAAATAGTCGTTGCATCATCTGCAAGTTTTAATTTCCTGGAAGGTGATAGCAGAAAAGGATGCTGTTCTGTAGGAAAGGAAAAAGGGATGGAGGGAGCGACTGCCAGTGCAAAAGCCAAGACCAACAAAATGTTTTACATCTTCTTGGTAGTCGCATGCATAGGAAGACAACATTTGGTTATCTTCCTTTAGAATGAGTATAGGTATTGGATAATGGTCATGATGGTGAGGATGATAGTGCATTATGGTCTAATCAACTTACCTCTCTCCCCTTTCTTTAGACCGCCTTGGCTGAGGATCAGAGAATGAGATGCGTAACTACTAAGGTTAGGAGCGTTAATATACTACGCAACGAGGGGAAACCGGTGATCAGTAACAGCAAATTGATGGAGAAAATGGCTCAAAGCCGTCCGGTTCCCGCAACACGCAGGTTCATTCTTCCCCGTGCCGTAGTCGGCCTCTCTCCCTCTCCTTTCCATCCTGCAGGGCAAAGCCGAAAATTATTTCATTTATCATTCCTTGCACATGCATTCATTCGGTTCGGTTCGGCATCTTGGTCCAGGTAGGGTCATGGAGGAAACATGATGCCCTTCTCTCCCCTGCCCCTTTTTCGATTTCTTCAATAGCCCTAGTGGAAAGTAGCAGTAGGAAGGAGAAAGGAGAGTCGTGGATATCTGCAGAATATTCTACAGGTCCGCCTGGCATCCACGTATGTTGAGACTGTTGAAGGGTGGAGCAATAGCTATTTCGTCGGTGAGCTCTTTCTTTGCCCTGCTCTCCTAAGTGCCGGACTGTGGACGGAAAAGGGGGGGGCGGGAGACAGAAGACGCAGACCGAATTTTGTTGTCGCTTGGAAAGAAGAGACGAGTGGATAAAGGCAGCGGTAGCATAGCATGAAAGTATCCGTTTTCCATGTCTGCATGATGAAGGGTGTAAGTGGAACTGGCGTTTCATCTTGCAGTTTGTTTCGGCTTTTCTGATTGCTGCGTGTCTTTTTTTATTTGTTTTTCTAATGGGGGAGAAGGACGCCTAGATCCTGCAGCTCCGCAGCCGGGAGAGCCCTTTACTGGACTCCTGCAGATGCATAGAACACCCTTTTTGTTTCTGTCTGCTTTTCGAACCCGCGTTCCCCGGCGAGGGAAAGGAGGTGCTTACACGTGGTGGTGATGGAGTTGACGGGTCGGTCAGGTGAGTCAGCTAGTCAGTCAATTGGCTGCAAGAAGATTGTTAAACAGGTTTCTAGGATAAGGGAAGATGCGTATTGACGAGAGATAGGAATAGTCTGGAGAGAAGGAGAAAGATGGAAGCTGTGAATGGATGGAGATAGAGGCTTCAATGCCTGAGTGGAAAGGTAAACAGAATAAGAAAAACGACAATACAGTTCTCCTTTTCCTTTGCGATGCGCGCGGCTTCTGTATCAAGGATTGCCTGCTTCAACTCTGCCAGTGGCCTAATGCAGTCCCGTCCAATCTGAGTGTTTCTAGCAGGTCTCTATTCTAGAATGGTGGTGAGTCCCCCTCGCCTGACCGCTCCTAAGGTCTGGTTAGTACCACAGGTGGTGGTCGCATCACTCTCTAGCCTCGTTCCCAATGAATGGCCAGTAAATACATGGGGATTTGCAGCTTTCTTTGTTGTCTGGCTTGATCCAGGCCTGGAATACTGCAGCCCGGCCGGCCAGCTGGCCATCCAGCCAGGGCAAAAATCGTGCCCAAACATCAAGCCTGCGGGCTAGACAAGACACAACACACAGAGTGTCAGCCCAGGCTCTCTGACATGGATTGAACCTGCTTGCCCTGCCTGTAGCTATGCGGGCGGACAGTTCATTTTTCTTCAACAGGTTCCTTCACCGTGTTCATGCCATAGATATGTGGACACTTAAAATGGAAATGGAGAAAGTGAGTCTCCATACTCACTCGGAGTAGAATACAGGGGAAAGGAAAGTAGCCGGCTTTCTCCATTTAGTTTCTTCCGTCATTTCAATCTTATTGTTTTTGGCTTACAGAGTTAGGTGGGCACTGCAAATCATAGGGCGGATCCCAGCTTCTTTTGACCAGACTGTAAGAATTTCGGGCGGCCCTAGTTCCCTCGGAACTTGTGTGACGGATGTCTTCCGTGAGGAAGGTAGAATTGAAAGTGTGATGTAGGAAAGAGGGATTCTATACATTCGGTGGTTTCTCGTAGAATGAAACTTGATAGCTCTACACTTCTTGATATGAGAAGAAGTTCAACATGACGACATTCTCTCTTCTTCGATTTAACTTCCCTATTTGGACATTCTCACCCATCCTATCAAAGACGGGCTAATTTTTTGTCCAAAGAAGCCGATTAATTCATTATTCGGGACAAGTACAGCAGGACCGGATACACCGAGATGGCTAGCGTTGCGGGTCTAGCTCGAGAGACTGTGACTAATATGTCGTAGCAGCAGGCTGCCCCAAGTGGGTAAGAAGGCTCCGAAGGGAAAAAAGAATACGGGAGGCCCGCAGCCTAATGCAGCTTTCTCTGCGCTGCTCCAAGAACAGCAAAACTGGAGCGCCGGACGGACTCTGTAGCAGCACGAGCAGACTGCCCATAGCTAGGCTCTGTAACTTCTGCAGTTCAGCGCCTAAATTGCAGGTAGATGCGGTGAGAAAGTAGACTCACGTACAAAGCAGGTCTAGCATCAGTACTGACTGTAGTATGTACCCAGGCTGTACAACATCAACTTTGTAACAGACTTGCAAAGCATCCGCTCTGCGCATGAAAGCCGATTCCCGGACTAGGCCAGGAGCAGCCAGCCCCCAAAGAATCAGACCACTTGTACAGCCAAAGACAGAGCTAAAGCCGGGTAGAAGAAAGCGCTTGTGATTGTAGCCGCGCGGTGGAAGCAACTGGATTCCAATGACGAGTTCAACGTATAATAGCCAATGAGATGGTTGCCCGATCCACTCACTATTCACAAGACAATACAGTACACAACCGTAATTGAAGGCTTTTGACGCCACTTCTTGAATTGGAGAATCGGGATGGCGGGAGGGTTATCCAAGATAATGAGGCTGTCCTGGGCATTCAAGAAATACGATTGTCTTACAAGGCAGGCCAACGCCTTTGTTGCCATGGAGCTTGGGGTTCTCTGCTACGGTAGGCTTGTAGGCCTGCTAGGTTGCCCGTTGGGGTGGGGTGAAGGATGATGGACGGGGTCTGGGAGGGGTTGGTGGCTGACTGCAAACACGCGCTGACGATGTCCGCGGGCTTCGAGAAACCTTCTGGAATCCTTCTAGAAGGAAATTAAACCGGACCCCATCCTGGTCCACTGCTCGGTGGTTGGTTTTTCCCTCTCCCCCCTTGCAGGAACTGTTTGATTACTCTCCGAGACCCCTGCATATCGTCGTTTAGGACTGCTAAGTTTTCGGAAATTGCTTGTTGATAAAAAGATCCACTGATGATCGAGTTTTCCAACCGTAGACTCTCTTTCCCCTTGTTTTCGGACATGGCCATCCACGTGGCATGGTGATAGTGGCAAACACCTTGGTGACGGAGTGGCTTCTTGGGGGCTGGTGTTTCAGCCCTTTTTTTCAGCTTCTAGAAGGAAAGAAGATAGGGAGTAAGAAAAAGGGGGAAGACGCGCGCGCTAAGTAGTATGCACAGTGCATGACTGCGATGGCCAATAACCGATGCGTCGTGTATTGGTTTGACCTGAATTCTGAAGACGCGCAACAAGGCTGTACAACGCGGCAGCCGAAATTGCTTGAAAGCCTCATCTTGTGGAATCTTCAAGCCAGTGGAATGCCACGAGGCGAATATTTGAATATCTCCCTTGCTCAATCATGGCGATCATGTACGTTGTTGGACAGCGGCAGTGTATCCTAAATCATCTACATACGATCATCTATCAAAATGTTACAAATGGCGCACAGTAACGGATGTATGCTTCCTAATGATAAGCCGATAATGTGTGTGCGCTAGAGTATGAGAGCACGGAGAGATCCAAAATCTGGACAGATACAACGTTAAATCGGCGTTTATCCTCTATAGGGATCCTTCGCTGTAGATCACAATTGCGGTTAGATCACATGTTCTAATCTTCCGATGATGGCAGTTGTGGATCCCAAAACTAGCCGTTCTGGAATTTGTCGCATGTTGCCTCTGGTGCTGTGCTGTACGGTACAGACGACGTACTCCCTTGAAAGTTTGAAGAATCTGCGACTAGGATTACCGGGTGCCGTTGTTTCAGCATCTTTTCCTTGTAAAAAACTGTTCTTCGCAGAAGAGAGCGGTAAAGAAATTATGTAAAAGAAAATTCATCTGTATAAGATTGCACCTTACGCATCCGTGACCGGAGGTATGATCTCGGTGTTCTGAGCTAGGACAACCGTGCGGTAAGAAAGGAATTTGATCTGACTTGCACATTCCCGGCTCCTTGAGCACATCGGGATGGCTTTTGCTAGCACTCTCCACTTTATAACTAGCACCATAGAGAGTTACTGTTGAAAGATATAGTGTTCAATAATGACCGCATAGAAGTCGTGCAGCAAGTAGATGATGCAGCACCATACCGAACCGTAATTGAAGTTACAGTTTCTGCAAGTCTCGTATCATTGCGTCCGATCCTGGCGCGGTAGCGCTGAGAGTGTCTAGCAGAACAAACCCGCCAGTATGGGACACGACCTAATTCTGCGTATGGTCTTTTGTGCTTGATGACAGATCCGCGCTGACGTTGGCAATCCGGGGGAACCCAGGCAAGGCTGAGACACTATCCGCCCTTACTTCATGACTAAAGCGATCTTGATGCCCATCGCAAAAAGGGTCGCCGTTCTGCCGGGTCCTTGTAGGGACTGTCCTTCCAAATGGCTGGGCTGGGATGCTCGCAATCATCGTATTGATCAACTACGATACTTTGCATTATTATTTTAGCCGACCGAAACGAGCATACCGCCTTACAGTATTGTACTGTACTGTGGTTGATAGTAGCATGGTACGTAGTAGGGTTGAGCACAGGGAATCTCGGTAAGCATTTTGGTGACCGAATGAGCATCGACAGCAGGCATGCTAGTTGTTGTATGAAAGGGGAAGTGAGATGTCATTTTCCCGATGTATATGTCGGTGATTGGCTGTCATTTTTTGACGGGTTGATTTTCTGATTCGATGCTGGATTTTGAGAGTTTGAATTAGGGCTTCGTCGGCCCGCATGCGAACAAAGAATAGAGGGGTGCTGTATGCCGATTCGGCGGCCAGTGTGAGAAATTGGTTACGGCATTGCGGAAAAGGTACATTGAAGGTACATTGTACATTGTAAGCAGATGACGGGCTGTTGGGGTCCAGGACAGTTCGTGACGGTTGGATTACTGTATTCTTCAGCAGCCGCCCCATCCGCCATATATGTCCTTGATTAGGAAATGGCGGCTGGATGACTGCGAAACAAGCCAGCCAGCCAAGCCGGCCGAGAACGCCCAACAGCCCAGAGCAATCCAGGGCGCTCTGAGCTGGGGCGGTCGGTGAGGTCTGACTTGAATGGCTCGGCTGGCATCGCCCAATCACTCTTGTGGCCGTTCCTCTTGTGCTTCCCGTCCTCGCGACCGTGCCTCCTCCATGCAGCAAACCACGCGAGGGCAAGGATATCGGCAACGTGGTTTTAAGCCAGGGGCTAGGCCAGACTTAGAATCCTCCAGCATCTAATACCGGTAACTGCATACTGTTGTGCACTGTCTGCGGGCAATGCGTTGGTGATTGAAATCTAGAGAGATCACATGGCGGTTAGTTAGTTCTCCGTTGGCCGCCGTGCAGCTACGATGATGCGTGAACAGTGCTCCTGCCGCGTACAAGTCGCTCTGCACGGTCGCCTATGCTAGGTACGCAACAGCGAACAACCCCTAGAGGCCATCAGAAACCAGTGGAGCTCTCTCACTCAGGCCTTTTCTTCATGCACAGCATACCGCCCGCTGCAGTCATTTGTTATGAAGGGCATTGGGGAAAGCTACCGGCGTGTGGCTCCACGACACCTCTAGGTGCAGTGCCGAGCGTTGCAGCAAAGCCCTGGGCATCCCAGAAGTTGGAGTCTGTTGGTCCTGCACTGTCCGAAGGGTTCGTCTTGTCGACATCGATGTCTGCTAGAGTGGTCATCATCGCGGCGATCGACAATCTATGAGCAAATCCAGCACCGTAATAATGCGCTCAGACATAAAATGGAATGCTGGAAACAAGCTGCAGCATGACTCAAGTGCTATCACTGGCCAGGAAGTTTCGGTGTCAAGGTGTCAAGGTGTCATGGTGAAGAAAACTTCTACATGGAAACTGCGGTTTGGGAGGCAACATTTGTGGCATCTGCGGCTACCCGTAGATTTTCCGAGGAAGCATCCAAGCATCCAAGCATCCGGACATCCAAAGTGCACCGAAGCATACTCCACGATGCTCTGCCCCCAACGGTCGCCAGATAGTTATGGCACTGTAGCACTCTCTTATTACCAGGGCTCCCTGATTTAGGAAGGCTGGATGCTTGCTGCTGTAGACACGTCTCTACAAGTACAAAGGATATCTCTCGCTTCACATCCGCCTTATTCCCGAAACGCAATGCCGAGGAGCGTTGTCCAGCTGTGAAGTAAGGTTCTTTTGGCCCCACCGATCTCAACCGGCCGGGTAGGGCAGGCCAAGCAGGGCCACTGCAGGCTCTGGGGGGCATTGTCTCCTATGCCCCTCCTCACCCTCTCAACCCCCCGCTTTGAGCTCGCTGGCTTGACTCGTGGTTTCACGCTATCGCACATTGAGACATGCAGAGATGCTGTGCGAGCTCGACGTAACCGTGGCGGGGATCGCCTACGAAAGCAGAGTTGCGGACAGATGCTGTGTTCATCACCTTAAGGACGACCCAGATCTCGGAATCTGGGGATTTGGAGCGCATCTACCGGCAACTCATGTGCTGTGCTTTGATGTTGGATATCTTCCGGGATGCATCGCGATCCTTCCTTTGTATCCAGATGCCTGGAAAGCGGCGATCAGGCGGTACTTGGGTAGGTGCCGCCTCACAGGAGGTGACTGGAACATATGCTTCCGTCCTCCGGTTTTGGCATAACTGCTGTAAGTGTCTTATTCCAACGATCCAAGATCTTATTAGTTCGTGAAGCAGCTACCGTAGACGTGGAGAACGGTGTCAGAGTGTCCACACAGGGCATGAAGCCCTATCGAGGCCTCACAACCCACGGCATCTGCTACGGACATGTCTCATGTGTACATTATTGGGCAGAGCGGTTTGATTCACTGATAAATCCACCGTCTCGTGCCAATTACCACTGGACCAGAGTGGTAATTGACCAAGGAAAGAAGCAGTATTGGACGACACCCAGGCTTGGAATGGCGGCGCGGTGAGGTTTGCTCCGTTATGGAGCAAGACAGGTTAGGAGACCTGGGGATGAGGTGATAAGAGAGTGAAATCGGTAGCCGCTGTATCCCCGAGGGGCCCTTGCACTATTCCTCCTAAACCCACAAATCCCTCTGCTACTGGCATTTGGCTACAGATCGTCGAAGCCAACCACTTTTGGGGAACCACGTGGCTTGGATGCGGTGTGCGCCGCCCATGCAGAAGCTTATTCAGGGCGCCTGTGTTGCCTACAGGAGTTCCTCCTGCTTTCTTTTGGTGTCTTTCCAGAGTCTTACTGGAAGCTCGCCGTCGGAATTCGAGGACGGACTGGCAGCAAATCACGGGCTGCTTCGCTGGTGGAACAGCTGGGCGAAGTGGCCACCTGCAGAGAGCTGCAATAATACGGTGCCATACAGGCCTGGCCCAGCAGAATGGCGTGAAGGTGCCCGGAGGTAAAAGGAGAATAAGATCTGCGGCGGGCCAGCGTGGTTCGAAACGGGAGAGCATGATTGCGGAGAGGGCCTTTCATGCCAGCTCAACACGTGGATCAGCACCCAGGCGTGTCAGCACCTGCGACTGGCGGGCACCAAGGCCAAGCCTCGAGTTTCGGGATATGACACAACCACTGAGCAAAGGTTTTGGATGCAGCACATCGTGCTAAAAAAAGAGGTGAGGGTTCTCTGACGAAGAGAACGGTACGATTATGACAGCATTGATACGGAGTAACTGACCAAGGGTAAACCAGTGATCCATATTCCCCGATCCGGCCGTCTCGTCCGTTCGCTTTTGCTCTGCTGTTTGTGCGTAACTCACATGGACCGCTCCGGAGAAAAAAACAAAGAGATGGTGAGCCGATGTGGCTTCGAGATAGGGTTTGGGAGTTTGGACCAGGCAATCGAAGCCATCCTCCGTACCGGGCCGTGTATGGCCCCAAACAGCATCCAATGCACCGCGCATTGCCCTACCTCATGTACGGTATTTGCAATCACAGAGCTCCAGGCTCCATCGAGAGGCAGTACACTATCTAATTATCCTGCGCGCTTCGTGCTTCTACACACCCACAAGAGCTAGATTACCACGCATACATACACGCACATAGAGAGGGAAAACAGCGGGGTTTACACCGCCTGACAGAACACGTATTGTGTACTGTACTGTGGTAGCTAGACTCTGGCAAGCTATTCCAAAGCGACCGCTGTACAGGTCGGACCCGCCCTTCCTGTACCTGCCTGGATTCTGCTTGCCCCTTCTGCGCCTACACCACGGGAACCTGCGGCTGTTGAGACACTACGCTGAACTCTCCGAGGACGGCAGCCCTGAGAGAGCTGGGAGCTAGAAGCTTGAAGCTTGAAGCTTGAGCCTGCATACACACCCTCGCGGCACGACCACATCATCAAGCGTTTCAGGAGCTTGGGCACGCTGCACTTCTGGTTGTTGTGGATGGCAACAACACTCTACTGGTGCAGTATACTCCGTACCCTACTGTGCCATACGGAGCGGAGAGGTTGCTGCACAGAAAATGCGCACCCCACTTGGTCGATGCTTGGTGCCATTCGCAAATTGGCAGAAAGAAGGCCAGGAAGGGGACAGTAGTGCTGGCCCTTCACCTGGGCTACTGCTGCTTCGTACAAACCTGGTGACTCCTTTGGCCCGCCACCTCTGGGCTCCCTCCTCTCGCGCGGTGGTGGCCGCGTCCAGGTTCCTTATCCTGGCGCGCCCAAGTTCAGGTTCGGCTTGGTGGTGGAGGGTGCCCCTCCCTCAATCGCACAAAACGCTGCACCAGGGCGCCGCTAGATTTGATGCGTTTTTCCTTCACCGCTCTGCGACGATGGATGACCACCCCCATTCCTGGCGAATCTCTTTTGCTTAGATTGCCATTTCTCTTGTCGTAGGCCTGAGCCGTGGCACAGACTGGAGCGTTAGTTTGCTCTGCAGAGCTGGGGTCATCCCCGTCCTGCGATGCTCACTATGCTCTTGACCGCACAGCTGCTTTTCTATCATCGGGCTTCAACACAGTCATGATGGATCAGGCCCGGTGTCCCAGAGCAGAGCGCACAATCTAGCAGCAGCAATTGCATAGTACAGTACTAAATCGCCCACAATTGCGGTGGAGAGTCAATTTCGGGGTGCAGTAGCAGCGGTTTGCGGCACCGTAGAAACAAGAAGGGGGAAGAGTCTAGGGCGAAATCCCGAGGAAAAAGAGCAGAAAAGATCACCAAAAAGGACAGCAATAATAATACAAGCGAGAAAATGAAAAGAGTTAGAAAAGCATTGCAGGGCTGGGACGGCGTCCCAAACATCAACAAAATCTGGGGCGAGCGCATTTGCTTTCTTTTTCCTGAAATTAGAATCACAGCTCTTTCTTTGCTTTTCCTTTCCCTTTCCCTATTTTGCCTCTCAGCTGCGAGCACGGCATACGGACTCCCGTCACAGGCTGTTGAGGGAAGAGGGCCGGAGAGTGAGGGAGGCCAGCGTGCACATCCCAGTCTAGTGTGGGCTAGCGCCGAGGCAACTATCCCTGCCTGCCACGCGCAGATCCGACTCATCTGCGAGACCTGCGAACGCCGCCAAAACGTGGTGTCGTCTGACGCCAGGGTGGAGCTCGTCCCCTCCATTGCACGCACACAATGCCTTCTGGACAGGGTGTGACGGCGAGGGAAATCGCCAATGCCTCCAGGGGTCTGCCCTAGAAAAACCACACAGACTACAGTAACCCTAGCTCGCTCACACTGCGTGCTTTTTGGATTATTACTGTACTGTACTGTTTGTTCTTTGTGTACGGAGGTGAGCTACTCTGTACATAACGGGGTACGGAGAGCACAGTACAGTATCGAGCACGCCCCTCTCTGCTTCTTTTGCTGTACTCACTGGGCCCCAGGATACGGTACAAAGCCAAATACGACGCTGGCTTTCCCGTACTGACACTCACTACAGCAACGACATCACAACTACCGTGCCGTCTCGACCATACAAAATCTCTGTACAGGACAAAGTGATGTTGTGTGTTGTTCTGTGCAACGCTGATGCACCTGTTTTGTGCGTGTAAGCTGGCACAGCTGTGCTATCACCGTGACACAGGACTCCCGGTTGACTTGCCAGTGGAAAGAAAGAAGTCATAATATGCAGTACAGCGCTGTACTAATGGGCCACCAGTGCTGCGACCCCGTTGTGGAAAGCAGTACCCTCTTTTTTCCTTCTGCCAGCTGCCCAGTGCTGTCACTCTCGCATGTCTCTTCACCTATCTCGATCCACTATGATGGGAGGAGTGAGGGTGCTGTGTTATGGAGCAGTGCTGTAGGGCAACGGGGCACCATAAACCACCTCACCAGATTTCATGTGTGGTGCAGTTTGAACCGTACAGTAACAGTACAGTACAGTACAGTACAGTATGCATACGTAGTGGTGCTTTTTTTCCATCCCCCCTTTGGTGACTTCTCTGCCCCCCCCAGACGATGCGTGATCTTGCGTGACCCTTCCCGCCTGGCCTGCCCCACCGCCCGCAGGCACATCCTGGGCGGCTGCGACAAGCTGCACCCACCAAGCACCACCCACCGCCGCCGCCCAAAAATGCCCTGGCTCCTGGCTCCTGGCAGCTTGGGAAAGGCGTGCGGCCCTTCAATGCCCTGGGTTGCCCAGGTTGCTGGCCCCTCGCTCGTGGTCCTGCCCTTGTCTCGCCTTGTCTGGTCTCGCGCGTGCTGGGCTGCTCGCTGTTGCTGCTGCTCCAGAGAGAGCGAGAGACCTGGAGAGACCGTCGCTCGATCCGCTCGTCGCAGCCAGAAACCTTTAGCTCCCAGCCCATTCCGCCCATTCACCTTTCTCCTGCGCTTCGTCCAGTGTCCCGTCAAAAACATCCATCCGCAAGAAGGCCCATCCTTACCCGTCCTGGTCCTTGTGCTTGTCTTTGTGGTCCTGACGTCCTCAGGTGTGCTTAGCCGCCCCGATCCACGTCCTAGATGGCTTCCACACACTCCACCTCGCTGGCTTCTCCATCTTCTTCGCAACCTTCTTCTAATACCTCCCTCCTCGCGCATCCGGCTGCTCCTGAGCATCCTACTTCTACCGCCGTTGCGCCTGCCAGATCGCCCGAGATCAACACCTCTGAGGCCGTCGACTGCTCTCCAGATATCACCACCAGCAACACCACAACCACTACCACTGCTGCCTCCTCCAGCTTCCACGGAATCAATCCCGCCTCTACGTCCTCCTCCACCTCGTCGCCCTCGCCCTCTTCACCCTCATTCCACGACCACAATCGCTCTTCCACCGGCACGGGCACCTCCAGCTCTACCAGCACGACTAGCACGAGCAACTTCAAGCATCGCCAGTCTACCCCGTCTATATCCTCTCCTTCCAACAAGTCCAATCGCTCCGGCTTTTTCTCCTTTGGCTCCTTGGCTCGCGAGAAGGCAGCGACGGCCATTGCCAGCCTTGAGCCCTCCATTCGCACTCGATCTTCTTCCAACAGTCTCTACCACGCCGCCAGCGCGAGCATAGCTTCAGCTACAGCTTCACTCCCTCCACCACCTCCACCAGCCCACCTCAGCACCAGCAACTTTCCCAGCTACCGCTCACCCGACTCGGAGGCTACCCCGCGAGACCTCTACGAACAGGCGCGAGCTGCCAGTGGTAATCTTGCGGCCTTGACGGCAGTTGCTTCTCGTCAGTCACTGCTCGAGACCGATCCGCCGTCCCAGCCCTACACGGACACGGCAGCGGACCAACCTGCTCCAGTCATTGTCAATCCTCTCATATCCAAACACAAGATGCATCAAACATCCTCGCGCTTGCTGCGCATGACCAGCGATGAGCGACCTTTCACTAGAGTATGTGGATTTCTGCTTTTTAATATAAAATATATAGACTGGCATTCAATTGGAAAGGAAAAGGGACCAAAAATGCAAGAATCGGTGAAGCATGTGACTCTGTCAAAGAGTTTACACATTTTTACTCAATCTTATGGTATCTAAAGGCTAACTTTGTTCCGCATCTAGGATTTTAAGGATCTCTTCTCCACACTGGTGGTCAGTTTACCTCTAGCTGCTCACCGCGTGCGGTTATCACGGGTCGATCATTCCTTCCTCTCGGAAGAGGCTATCAACAACCTGGGATCCCTCAAATTTTCTCAGTCCAACCGAATGCCAGATCCTAAGGACCCTTCGCGGATTGTTACGACAACTACCACCACTACCTTCTCTATGGCACGTGAGATGGCCAGATCAGTCTGCCAGCGATTCCTAGATGCACGGTTCATTGAGTCGGCTGATGGCAAGCAGGCCAAGGAGTTCACCATGAAGGGCATGGTGTGGCAGCTAACTCCCAAGGGCATCCACATTCTAGACCGATTTTGCTCCAGAAACGGCATCCAGCAGCGACACGTGACAGAGCTCATCAACTCCCCACGAAACACTATGCAACTCGTTATTCTCGAGCGAGACCCGGCAACGGATAAACTTTCATCAGACCGCAGCACAATCGAAGTCATCTTCCGTCGGTTCATTGGTCAGAACGGCCCTAATGTCAAGTCGTCAACCAATTCCGCCGATTCGGACTCGCTCAACGAGTACAAGGACGGCATTGCTGGTGTCAAGATGGCCAGTGAACGCAAAGTCGGTTCCCCACCACGCACTTTCTACCAGACATTTACGGGCAAGTCTGCCACAGACTGGCTTATGGACTGCTGCACCACGGTAGAGAGAAGAGAGACTCAAGAGATTGCTTCTCTGTTCTTGGAGTACGAGTTGATCTGGTGCGTCCAGCCGGACCGTGCGTTTGCAGCACAAGACAAGGATGCCAAATTCCATCCAACCAAGCATGCTATTTATCAAATGACACAGAAGGGCAAGGATGTGATTAACATGACCAACGCCCAGCGGACATCAGAGAGCGAGGTCACGACCGGAACTAGCACTCGACCTGGTGTCTCGCGAGATTCCAACACCCAGAAGCTCGACAAGATCTTGAACGATGCCGCTCTAAGACTGCTCTTCAGAGAGAATCTAAGGGACACGCATTGCGAGGAGAACCTATCTTTCTACTTGGATGTGGACGAGTTTCTTAAATCCTGCAAGGCTGCCATCAAGACTGCCACTGCCAATGCTGCAAAGAACGGAAACGGCAACGGCAACGGCAAGCCTACTGCAAATCTCGACCTGGTCAAAGAGACGATGGCCTCAGCTTACGGCATCTACAACGCCTTCTTGGCACCTGGCTCCCCGTGCGAGCTGAACATCGACCACATGCTACGAAATCAACTGGCGACCCGAATGACCAAGGCTGTGGGCCAGGACACCGCCATGATTGACAGTCTACGAGAGGTCACCAAACTCTTTGAAGAAGCTCAAATCTCTGTCTTCAAGCTAATGGCTAGCGTAAGTCACACAACATGCCTCAATTTTTCCTTTTCTTTGTTTCTTGGCTCATGACTAACCGGTTCCATGTGCAGGATTCGGTACCGAAATTCATGAAGAGCTCGAAGTACGAGCAGACTCTCAAGAACTACGACTTCGATGCGATAACACCCGGGGCCCAGTCCCGATACCAGACGGGCTCTGGCGGATTAGATCGCACGATGAGTAAATCCAATCGATCGTAGTGCGTGTCACGTGATCGCGAACGCCCTCACGATTGGCGGCGATGATTCGCCTCCAATACATGACTCGCAACGGACCTTGCCTCTCTCGACTGTGGATCCCCCACAGTGTCGGAAGGGCGAGAAAAAGTGGCCAAACAATTTTCCACGGCTGAGATTTTGACGACTATTTTCCTTTGTTTTTTAGCGGCTCAATAGACTCCTGCTTTCTGGTGACGGAAACGGCAGATACCTTGCGATTCCCCCCTATAAATGTCTTATTGTAATGGCGATGCATAGTTCCGAATCTTCTTTTGTTACGTCCTCACCCGCGGGGGGCCTGATGACCTCATTCCATTTTCATCCTCGTGCATTGTCGGCGTTTTTCTATTTCAACACTGGTCTTTTTTTATAGAAGGAAGAATTCACAATTCATCTTTTTGTCACGCATCATATTTGCACATGGATCCAAGGTGGCGTTGGGGGAAAAGAGAGAAAGTGATTCCGGGTAATTGTTCCCAAGGGGGGAAAATGCGGATGTGGGTTAGTGGGGAATGATGCGGCCCCGGAGATGTGTTTTTGCACTGGGAAGGGGATTGATCCTTTTTCTCACCTCTCCGAGGAGTATGTGCTAATCACATAGCTTCCTGTCTCGTTTATCTCCACGAGCTTTTTTTTCTTACTTCATTAGCGTCTGGGTATTGTTCAGAGTGGAGATGGAAAAACCTAATGTTCTTCAAAAGAGACGTTTTGATGGTGTCATGCGTTGCGTATGGTTTTTAAAACACGGCAAGGAATATTAATGAAGAAAAAACTCGGGGGAAAAGCTTGATCCAAAACCAAACCAAACCTCTGCTCTGTACCTAGACCTATATTTTTTCATTCTCCCTCTTTCTGATAGCTCCCTTTCTATGCCTTTGGGATTGAAACCTGAAGATGTAGATGAATATACCACTGATACGTTGAATCTTTTCTTCTTCTCTAATCTGCTGTGATCATACAACAAGACGTCTCCAAAAATAACTCCTCCCGCAGTACAATTATACTCTCCCATGTAATAATAAGAAAAAAAACCGTTGGTCCCTTTCTTACCTCACTCGCCACCACCACCACTCGGTCGGATAATTCAAAGTACGTTAACCGTATTTTTTGCCTCCAATAATCCGTTACCAGGGATCCAGAGCGGAAGCGGCGCGGCGGATCGGAGCCCAGATCTTACTCCGTAACGCCGCATTATTTTTTTCTTAAAAAAAAACGGACCGCAAGGCTGCGGAACCCGGCGTGCGAGCGGGTTTGTTGGGCGGCGGGGGGATCTTGTGGGAAATTCCCCGGTACGGAGGTACGTTTGGTGTTCAGGAGCGACTTTTGTGTGCATTAACTACATCTTGTTTTTTTTTTTGGCGTGCTTGGGTGTGGTATTTGTGTGGTAGAGCTGAGTACATGGAAAGGAGGAGTGATGATTGGAATGGATTAGAATGAGTTGTTATTGTTGATCGTAGATCTTAATCTTGGGAGGGGGATATACTTGTTTTATTGTGTGGTTTGGAGAAGGAGAGAGTGAGAGGGCATTGGTGGTTGTTTTTCGGTGGAATGATTCTGGAAGGTTGGAAGGTTGGAAGGTTGTTCTGTATTGCGTGGTGTGTGTGTGTATGGTTGGTGTTGGTGGTTGGTGGTTGGTGGTGGTGTATATTGTGCTGTGTTGGGGTGGTTAATTGGCTACCGTTGGAAGCAAACGGTTGGGTTGCTAGGGTCTTGTCCACTGCTTTCATCGGGATGTAGCCGCGGGAGTGTAGAATTGCTTGGGGGATAAACTTTCTTGCGGCTAGGAGGTTTGTATATGCGTGCCTCTCAAGTAAAACCCCTGTGCGGAACATATGCCGGTACTTCTAGTGGAGGTGTTGCTCCGGGTTGGGATGCAGTTAGGAAGCTGTAAGGGGTGGTTCTGGGTTCCTCTGTATATGACCAGGGTAGAAGAGAGAGGGTCAGGGGAGTCAGAGGGTTATCGTGAATTGCAGATGCTTGCTTGTCGTTTTGATGGGATTAACTCAAAGTGGTCACTGCTACCGTAGATACAAGGAGTTTCTGAGTATTTTTGACTCTTCATTTTGTTTGGTTTTATGAGAAAGCAGATGCTGTTTTGAGGTGGAAGTACACATGCTGTATCTCATGCTACATCTTAAATCCTTCTTCTCTGGTGGTGCTCTTACTGCTGTCCCCTTTCCCTTCAAGTTTATTCCAGCATACGTATCTTGCGAGTCCTCACCCTCGGCCTTACTCTTTGATTTAGGCAAGGTGGAATACTGCATACGCCTGCACGTTGGCAACTCTAGCATTAATCTATGAGTATTTCCACGCTGTCTCTGAATTCCATGGATTCTGCATCTGGATTGTTTCCATCTTTGAAAGAAAAAGGTGATATGTATGGTTGTCAGCCATAGTTCCATTTATGTGGTAGGTACAAGATAGTGGTCATGAGAAACAGAGGTGCATCCATACTCAATCCGCTGATTTAGAAACCCATTTTATGCATAATTCCCACCTCAGCGCAGCCTGCGTAATAGAGGGATGGATTCTTCCTCTGCACATAAGTCGTAGAAGGGCTATTTCTACATTATTTCGAGAAATAAAATAATTGCAGATATCCCATTAAGTTAAGCAGTCTAAATTTGAATGTGCGGTTGTGATGTCACAAATCCATCACTGCTTGCCAGGCTAAACATACTTTAAGGCAACTCATCTCCTTGGAATCCCTATTATCTCTCTTTCTTCACTTTTCACATTTGAACAGATTTTTAGACACATCTTGATAGCAGTGTTATTGTCATGGAGGATGCTATGACCTGGTTTGGCGATGCCTGGGATGGGATGGAAGTCGCTTTCCCAGCATGCGATGGGCAGCCATCCACGACCTGGATCTTGGGCGCAAAGCTTGCTAAAGACAAATACGCACTTACTCCTGCTTGGTATCCACAAGACAGATGCGGTCCCAATTGTGCTTGGGTGCCGTTTTCTTGCACACAAGTTGGTACATCTGGACCTGAACATGTGATTAAAGTCCATATGCAGTATGTTATTGCTCCTTATTCTCTGGGTTTATAGGTAGATACTAATAATTTTACAAAGAATCCCACGTATGGGTACTATGTCCGATCGAGTCGCATCTCGGGCCAAGCAAGCGCGCACGAAGCTCTCAGCAAAGGCAAGGAAGGAGTTAGAGGCACTCGAGAATCTTACCCGGCAGGGAAGTCAATCGACACCAACCCTCGTCAACTTTACGCAAACAACACAAGATAATGATGGATGGGTGCCGGGAGGCTTCATTCTCTTTTTGCTAATGACTAAGTGTCCTGGAACCCCTATCGAGAAGTTTCAACTCAAGCCCGATGCGGAGAGAGAGAAGATTCGTAAAGCATTTGAAGTTGCCTACAAGTATGTTTATCCCAACTTATGGCTACTTTAATGTCAAGAGCTAGTCTAACGTGGAATTTCTAGGGACTGCTACCGGTGTGGAGTCATCCCTGCCGACAATAGTCATGACAATCTGCTTTGGGATAGTGCCACTGAGACATTGTAAGTCAATCAATCAGTTTACTACTCTGCTCTCTTGGATAAAGCTAATGAAAGTCCAGTCATTTTGTAGATTTCAAGTGGTGGGTGCCTGCATCACCAGAGAATCAATGGAGTGATATGACGGCGAGGTACTGGTGTCTACAGGACTTCAAGAAACGGAAGGATGGTGGATTTCATATGCCATAAGCATCTGCGTAGACGTGTATCTCGCCCTATTTCCTGATGCATCTACAGTGAATGTTTCCCAAATTAAATGCAGCTTTGGAGATAGTAATTGAATTTCTCAATATCATCACATATTCACCTGGTAGTCTTTGTGTATTTCCCAACGCCATCACATATTCACTTAGCGTATTTCTGGTTATAAAAGCTTACTATCCCCTCCTTGCTGTCTCCAAACCACAACAACTTTTCCAGTGTCATCCACTTGGCTAAGTGGATGTGTCTGAAGCTCTCCAGTCTGCCAAAAACAATGGAAATCACAAGCTGCAAGAGAACAGCTTTTTGTTGGGGACGAAGCTTCTGTGCAGGCACGGTTTGCACAAAACGTTTGTCAACCCATGACAAGCGTTTTCAGAAACGTAGGTCTATCCTGCCGATTTGGAGGCGCGAACACGCCCACTAGTTGGATGCTACGCGGCCTGCCAGACATCTTATGCATGACGGATAATGGAGCGGTTGGGGTCGCAGGCGAGGTGAAAACTCCCTGGGTCCATGACCTACAGACGGTCCAGCAAGGCGCTGGTAACCGACATGTGTGGCAGGGCCAAATTGGTCATTATATGTTTGCGACAGGATGCAGATATGGTTTTTTCACTACTTATGACCAGGCCATAATACGCAGTACACATTATGGTATTCCACGCGGGTCGCATCTTCAACGACCTAAAGCTGCACAGTGCTTCCAATAGAATGTTAGTCAATCCATCAATCGGTCTGCTACTCTCTTCTTTTGGACAAAGCTAATGAAAGGCCAGATACTTCATAGACTTTCAGTCATGGGTGCCGGCAATCCAAAAAAATCAGTGGACTAGTGACACTCTGAAGTTCTGGTTTCTGCAGGAGTTGAAGGAGATGAAAGGGGGGGCTTCACACTGTCTTAGTTTTTTAATAGATACCTACATGACCCTATCTCCCGATGCATTTAAGCGAACTAGGTGCAGGCTTAGGCTTCTCGGAATCAGGCCTGCCATGGAGAAGCCGGACAACTTGTGACCGTGGAGAAATGGGACGACCTGGCCTAACGAATTTCTCTGGATCTGGATTGGACTTGGTTCGGCAATCGCTGGGTTAGGATAGCTACTGCAAGTGGATGCGATATATGGCCATGTTGATAGATTGTAGAGAGAATTGAGGCTACAGGAAGAGCTATACGAAGATATTGGGTTTGGATGGCTAGGGTCACATACCAACAATAACGAATGAAGTAGAATTGACCAATCGGATCTTCTCCCTGCATTCTGCTCTCGCAACCACTTTACTTACCAGTAATGATTCTCAATATCCAGTATTCCAGTCTTTTTTTTTACATAAATGATATATTGTATTTTATATTGAGCGTTTCTAGTGACTTGCTATGCAAAACTGTGAAAATATGGAATACGTAGTTGAAATTAAGCTGATCCAAGCTCCACGGCAAGATTGCGGACTATCAAATAAATTGCTGATCATCCGGCGGGTAATTACCCCTGAACATCGTCTCCCTAGCTTATCAGTTTGGAATCAAAGTTTTGAATTCCCGCAATGGTAAAGTGCGAATAAGTTAGCGTTAGCAGCTACGAGGGGAGCGATATTGTTTGCTCAAGGATATTACAGATCTCGGCTAGGCGCTCCATAAATCTTAGTAAGGTTCGGAGTCCGCTGGATCCAAAATTGGTGCACGCGGCACCACCCTATGATTTAAGGACGAGACTTAACAGCTAGAGACTAAAATGCTACAGTATCGGCTATCAAACCTGAATGTGGCATAATGTTGAGCGATCGATACTACCTCGTTTTGAAGGGAGTTATCGATTCGCCATTATTTGGTCTACATTTCATTTTAGAGGCGGTGCCTGAGGGTGCATGCCACGTCCAATTTTGTTGTACAAGGTTTGGTTCTCAATAAGCTTACCCTGGCACCTGCCTAGGTACACAGTAGTCAATTAAAAGTAGACACTAGGTTCTACTGGGTAAATAGTCTCGGGAACTCAATCGTTTCTCAGTGTCACAATTAAGTTAATTACTACCTAGGTCTAGTTCACCAAAGCGCCTGTTATTTCGTCAAGTACAGAAGTTATGACTTTTCTATGGAGTAGGGGCGCGACAGAAGCTGTCTACTAGACTTGGCTAAACCAACAACGGCATGGGGCAATTGCAGCGGTTTGTTGTACAGCGTTCTGATTACTCGTAGGATGGCGAATCGCAATGTTATGGGGAACACAAAGGCTTGTGATAATACCATCTGCGCTGGATGAACCTTTCAAGATATACTTTTCGGAGTACTACGTCTGAGGTTCTGTAGTAGATGCGGCCGATGAGCTTGAGATGTCTTCGGAAGATGGACGAGAAGGGAAAAAGCTGCTGACCAAAGGCCACAAGCCACGACGGGGGCGGTGTCTCACGCCTAACCTATCAGCGCTCTCGGGCACCCCGCACAGCCTCTCATTGAGATATTCTTAACTCCCACAACCAACCCGTTACTGGTCTCACGTCAGAATTATAAGACCCTCCCCCAGTTACAGCTTCACGAAGCTGCTTGGGCCCTTCGGGCCTCGATCTACCCGCGCCAGGAATAGAAAAAAAGCTGCAGCGCTAGAGCCGAAATGGTTCCAACATACAGTCATTAAGCTTTCTGTGTTGCACCTTGTGTTTTAGTCAAATGTAAGCATATTTATCTGTCCTATTTCGCTCTTCTTCTCATATTTCTCATTTGAATATCTCCTCGATCCAACTTTTTCTTGCGTCTCATTATCATTCCCCAAAGCCGGCGGAATATTTTCTGAAAATGTCGAAACGAACCCTGTTCACTACTGTTACGCCCCTGCCACCGGGAATCTCGAGAGCAATCGTCATGGACACGCTGCGTTCTCATACTGAGATGATCGATCTCAATCCTTTGGTAGAAGAACGGCATCCTTGCAAACCTCCACCGAACTGTACCGCCGAAGAGTACCACTGTGTCTGGTACAAGATAACAGACAAGGTGCAGTATCTTCCAGGAGGTGCAATATCCGGCAAGGTGTCTTATAATGCGGTATTTCACGACCTTCCAAATGGACTTCAGACGCATTGCTATGCTCCCATGGGCGTGGACATTAAAGGAAAGTGGACGCTTGGTGGTACATTGCCCGGCGAGCCTGCACAGCCAGTTGAACTAGGTCTCGGCGTACCGATGCAGGGCCTCTATCTCAGAGAAGATGTGGAGTTAAAATGCAACGTTATCATGACTTCTTTTGTGAAGAAGACCATCAAAAAGGCACACGAACAGCTAGTCTCAAGACTTGTCAGGAAAGCTCAGCTCGAGCAGGCCTCCTCGGCCAATTCCTCTTTCATCGGGAGTCCTAGACCCTTATCATTAAGCCCCGCCGCCAGCCATTCTTCTTTTGCAACCACCATGAGCGCAGGTCCTCCACCTCCTTCACCTTTCTATCAGAACCAGAATCAGAACCATAAATACCAAGAGTTCCTGGACTCAAAGGACCCCTCACTTTACCCAAGACCACTATCCTCTTCGAGTGCCGCACCTTCATATGCTGAGACCATGGCCCAGAGTTCAGGTTCACGATGGCAGCAACTTGATCCTTCGCGCCCTACATCATTGTATCCTCCGCCTCTTCATCACCACCCGGTATTTAACCAGGGTGCACAGTATCAGAACCATTCTTCATCAGCTCTACCGGTGGAGTTACCCCATTCGGGTACGCCGGAGCCTACTACCCACTATGCAGAGCTGGAATAGACGGGTCTCCTGGAGAGAAAATAGAAGGCTTTAGACTCTATGGAGAGGAATAAGTCATTGGGACCGTCATAACTGGTTTCCAAAATAACCAATGAGGATGTTTAATTATAATTTCAGGAGGTGGGAATAAGAAGCCTATTCATGGGTTAAGACGGTGGATTGTAGCTATAAAAACAAAGGAGAATGTTTCACGGAGAGTGATTTTGATTGATACCCAAATCCCCAATTTGATTCAGCACAGGACATTTCCACGACTATTTCTTTTACCAGAGCATGACCCAAAAAAGGCGGTTTCACTATCTGTGAAACCAAATTATTTCTTTTTTAAATCTGAGACTGGATTAGCTCAAAATCTCAGGATATCACAAGCACTTTCTTTTTTGTATATTACATTTTGGGTATCTTATTAGTACATATTACAGCGCGATCTTTCATCACAGGATTCTTATCGTTATTCTTCTGCCTCCTCGTCATCTTTGTCTTCCTCTGCTGCATCGATATCCTCCGTATTATCCTCCTTTGCAGCTTCCGAGGTAGCTTCCTCTTGTCCTGCTGACTCTGGCTTCGCATTTCCTTTAGCATTTCCGTTGGACTCTTTTAGCTCCTTGTCTGACATGTTACCTGCACCTGGAGTGGCAGTTAACTCTATCGGCTTTATGCCAGCTTCCGCACCATTTTGCTCCGGCGTCTCCTCAACCTCGTTGCCAGCAGAAGCATTAGATGCGTCTCCTTCGTATGTCTCAACAATGACTGGTACTTCAGCCTCTCCTTCCTCTTCTGTAATTTGCATGCCCCGCATTCTCTGCTTAAGCTCCTGATCTTCTTCATCTGCCTCCAGAACGGTGGTAACTGCAGAACCCACAGAAGGTGATTGCCGAATGTGCCGTCTAGTGTTCGTACGACTTGATCCCAAATCTGTATCTGGCTTCAAAGCAGAGGGAGTAGGCTGCGCATTCATTTTCTCATTCTCTTGTGGATCCAGGCCTTCTGCTTCAGGAGGAAGCTTGTAGTTCTCCGCAGGAAGAAGCTCATAAGTATCGCAGACCGTCTTAAACAGCACGTATAGTCCAGTTTGTCCTTCTACCTGCCAGAACACACCCCGATGCTGGAACCAAGCATGCGCGAATATCCTGTGTAACCTCCTAAAAATATTAACGAGGTGTTTGACACCAGCTCCTCGATCATCCAACGTATCACCAGCCCCTAAGCTGAGCCTGCTGGGGAATATCTTCTGACTTGTAACGATGTTGGTTGCCCAGTCCAGTGTATGACAACAGTAATCAATAGCACAACAACTTTTCGGAGTCTCATGGACGGCACAGAGGAATTGCCATTCGCTTGCGCGCATTTCGGGACATGTTGTCGCTGAGCATGGGGGATCGTCGAAGAGGAAGCCAATGATGAGGTCATTGCATTTGTTGATTAAGAAGCGACACAGTTCGTACAGCCATAAGGAACTATCTAAACCTTCTGGTTGAGAAGCAATAATGGATGCTGTCTCACGCGTTATAGGCACGATATGGTCGCTTTGTGGTGGTTTCGTGTAGTGGTAGTGTAGGGCTTTCAGATGCTCCTGGAGCTGGAATGCGGAATCGAGCTTTGTGGGAAATGTTAGCTAAGCTACTATGTGTGCTGTGAATCTTCAGGAGCATTTACTTCACTGAGAGGCACGAGAGGCGGCCCAGCGGCCATATCGGCCGCCTTTGTACCTGGATGAATCCTCCTGCCAGCATTTGCTTCGATAATACTTCGTTCAGCCGGAGATTCTGTGGTTGGAGGACCCCCCATGGGTGACTTGGGCCCTATTTGGATCTCGGTTGGGGGAGGTGGGCTGGGAAGCCTTGGAGAGCTCGGAGGTATAGACATTGTGTGCTGCTACGCGGTTCGTTCTTCAGCTTCAATGTCCCCGAGCCTACAGAGTGATCTGTCCGCGATCTCGAGAGAACCCGTTGTCAAAGGAGGAATTGAGTTATTCAGAGAACTTACAAGGCCAGCGAGGCCACCTGCCTGTAGATCAAAGGCGCCTGGGCGCTTCGCGTCGTCCAATGGTAGTGGGGCGCTAAAATTACAGGGAGTGGCAACTTGGACAAGGCGCTCATTGATTTCTTTTTAAAGCACAAATTACGTTGAAAAGTTGCACAGCAAAGATGAATCTTGATGAAGATGAAGCGCCGCCACTTCTGGTTGACACTGAGAATGGCAACGGCTCTGTAGGAGATGAGCCTCCTCCTTATAAAGTACCAATAACAATAGTCACGGGCAAGTTCGGGCGTAGATCTCATATGAGGGGCTCGCTGTTAACTTACCGATAAAGGCTATCTTGGCGCGGGAAAGACAACGCTGTTGAATTACATTCTCACTGAACAACATGGAAAGAAGATAGCTGTTATATTAAATGGTAAATTTAATAAAAACTTTAATTTCCAAACTGAGCTGATACCGATATTTCCCTAGAGTTTGGTGACTGTTAGTATCCATCCCACATTGTCACATGCAAACACCGTTAATGAATGCAATCTCATAGCTGTGGATATCGAGAAATCTTTGACTGTTAATAGAGATGGTCAGCAAGTTGAAGAATGGCTTGAAGTGGGGAACGGTTGTATTTGCTGTTCTGTAAAGTACTTGCCCCTGTGCATCAGTTTTGCGACAAGAGAAATTGCTGATTTTGTATAGGGACCAGGGCGTGAACGCCATTGAATCCTTGATGGATAAGAAAGGTGCTTTTGACTATATCTTACTAGAGACCACTGGCCTCGCTGACCCTGGGAATATTGCCCCTATATTTTGGGTCGACGAAGGGCTCGGCAGTACTATCTACCTAGATGGCATTGTCACGTTGGTAGATGCCAAGAATATCTTGAAGGGCCTCGATGAACCTGTCAAGGAGACTATTCAGCACGAAGAACATGAAGGCCACAAGGGACCGCTGCTTACGACTGCTCACTTGCAAATCTCTCATGCCGATGTGATTGTCATTAATAAGTCGGATCTAGTCAGCGAAGATGAGCTGCAAGCTGTCAAAGATCGGATACAAGCCATCAATGGTTTGGCTAAAATCCATGTGACGAAGCACAGCCAAGTCCCGCAACTTGAAGGTTTCCTGCTTGATTTGCATGCTTATGATGACGTGGGGGCTCTCGATGTTGCAAACAAGGGGCACAGTCACTTGGATCCAGTAAGTTTACTGAAACTCTTTGTCTTGATAATTACTAACAGACCTATAGACAATAGCTACAGTTACAGTATCTCTCCCTGTCTTAGACAAGAGTCATTTGCCGAAACTGGATGAGTGGCTCAGGTCGGTCCTATGGGACTCAAAACTCCCAACCCCAGGACCAGTAAATGGTTCATCAGAAGACCAAAACCTAGAAATCCATAGACTGAAAGCAAGGTTACCTCTCCAAAATGGAGAAGTTAAGATAGTCCAAGGAGTTCGAGAGATATTTGAGATTCTAGACGAACGAAAGGGCAATAGGGATGATGATAAAGCAGCTATAGTCACACCATCAGAAGGAAAAATAGTCTTGATTGGGAGACATATCGCTGATTTACCGTTTCAAAAAAGCATTAGAAGTACTCTTCAGCTAACATAATTTCAATAGAGTTACTGCATAACATTTCGTAGTCAAATGGCTGCATGATAATTAGTGTACTTATATGCACCGTGTTTTTGATACTGATGATGGGTTTCTCCAAGGACGGAATGACTTCCTAGCTAATACATGCTTGGAGTGACGCCGAACTACTGATGATATATGAAACAATTTATGGTGTTAAATTTTTACTGTCATGCATGGATAGTAGAAAGAGCTGATAGAATTTGTAACAAGGACTGACCAACTGACATCACTGTTTTACTACTTCGAGACTTAACTACATCGTATGAGAATAAAGAAAGATGTTATTCTAATGCCATTTTACATGATCTGGGAGTATCCCCTTTGACTCCGTCGCGAACAACGGTTTAAAAGGATGATACATCTACGTAGTAAATCAAAACACTTGGTTGTTGCCCCAACAAAGCAGCCTCGCGCTCACTAGAGAACCCATCTGTATAGTCCGAAACAAGTAAGACACCAATAACAAAAATAGGAGCTGCAATGGCCTAGACAAAACAAAGGAGGAAAACGGGAGCAAAGCCTACTACTACAAGTATAGTATTAGGAGATGTAGGCATATGTATGTTAGTACATACATAGTGCGCGAACTCTTTTGTCCCCTGCTCTTTTTATTTCAGATTCTGTTTTACATTAGTACTGATAAAGAATTTCTCTTTTGCTTCGTATACTTTATGTTTTTCCTTGATCATATCTGCACTGTCTAAACGAATATTTGATTTGGGAGTTGTATGAGTGGAATGCCAAGGTATCAGTTTACCAAATCGGGAAATATTGCTATGGGGAGAGCAATCTAGAAGCACGAGACATACACCAATAATAGCTCATTTAATTAAAGAACAAATCTTGTGCTATAAAGGGGTGTTTGATTTGAAGGAGTTGTTTGTGACAGAAGTACGCGAGGGCACGTGCGAACGGGATGCCAGCATATCTTGGAGACAATATTCATTGTGCGCTCAAAACATTTGAGTTTTGGTTTCTGCTCACAAGCTAGGCCAACGCATATTATAGTTTATATAAATCAGATTTCATTTCCAGCACTGGGCCTAAATATTTGACTGTTCGTTGCAGTGATCTCAGGCGCAGTTCGTTGAAGCGACATTAGCGTGGAGAATAATTTCCGGAGAAGGATTCTGGAACATAAGGCTAGAGACACACCCCGGGTGGCTTTGGACCCCTAGCCTGGCTTAGATGTACGTACTCATCCTCGTCATCGCACATATCTTACAAACAATCACCCCTCATCCACGAACGCAAGCATATCTCTTGCTGGCACGTGGATTTTATATTTCAAGAACCATGTGATAACGTGTACCACATATAGCCTGCCATCATGGTTCTCAACGGGCTCCTCAAATCCTCAAACCACAACTCCTCTCGACTATCCCCGTCAAGGTCTCCCAAACCGATCTCAGCGACCAGTAAGACTGCAGTTCCGAACTCTCCGGAGCCCGCTCGCCCAAAGTCTTCGGAATATGGCTACATCTACGACGAGGCAGACTTGCTGCCACTCCAAGCTGAAGCGCCAGACCTTCGCGAACTGAACGAGAGCCTCGTTGCTCTTTCTGCAATTTTCCCCGATGTTCAAGTTGAAGTCTTCCGAGAGATGCTCGCGAGTTTTGATAAAGAATCGAGATTAGCAGTTGTGACTGATGCCCTTCTGAAGAATAGAGTGAAATGGGTCAACGGACGTTACAGAGTGGTGCCAAAGGAGCAGAAAAGGGGGGAGGTCCAGCCAAGGCCAGACCCTTCTGATCGTCGAGTTCTAGTTACACCAGAAGACAAGTTCCGGAGCGCTGAGTACAAGAAAGCCGTCAAGGCGGTTCTATCGCAGGAGTTTAAGGGACTTTCTAGTTCGACTATAAATGGAGTATTGGCAGAAGTCAACTACTCATACACACTCGCTCGTCCAACCCTCATCACCATCTCCTCAAAGTCATGGCGCTTCTCATTTCAATCCTTCTTCCTCCGCAGAAAAACTCCGTCATTCCAGGAAGCCAAAAATCATCCCCTTATAGTGTGGCATTCTAGCGCGCATGGTTCGAGCATGCCAAGTATTAAGAGCTCCGGATCTCCTGAATTGGACAAAGAGCTTTTTGAGACTGTTCTCACGCCGATACAGCAGCAGAGACGGGTGAAACGTGAAAACGAGGATCTTGAACTGGCTCTTAAACTGAATACTGAGGATGCAGAAATAAACCAGGCCCTGCATGACTGTGAATGCTGCTACGCTTCTGTCACCTTTGAAGAATTGTCGGCTTGCAATGATGGAGGCCACTTCTCATGCTTCCAATGTGTGAGGCGTGCCGTCAATGAAGCTGTCTTTGGTCAAGGATGGCAGAGATATATTGATATCCAGGCTGGTAGTTTGAGATGTCTCGCAGCTGGTTCTGACGACTGTCGAGGATATATCCCACATGAATTGATCCAGCGGAGCTTTTTATATGAGAAGGGAGGCAAGGATGTCTTGAGAAAACTTGATGAACGTTTGGCCGAAGATAATCTACTCAAAACTCATTTACCTCTTGTGCGATGTCCCTTTTGCAGCTACGCAGAAGTGGATGAATTATATCTCCCAGAATCACAACGACAGTGGCGGTTCAAACTCCACTCCCGCGACTCTTTCTTTATGCTCGTTTTACTGATGTTAGGCGTTGGAATGATACCCTTTTTATTACCTCTTTTCCTTCTGTTTTCCTTTTATTTTGTTCTCATTTCCTCTGAACAGTCATTTGGCGAATATCTGGTTGCGCAGATCGATGCATCTGCTACTCGACTACGTCGAAAAGCCCAAGGACAGAAATTTGTTTGTAAAAGTCCAACCTGCGGACGCTCCTCCTGTATGTCTTGCTCTAAAGCATGGACAGATATCCACATATGCCATGAGTCTTCTCTATTAGCGCTCCGAACACAGGTTGAGCTCGCCATGTCTCTAGCGATCAAGCGGACTTGCCCCCGTTGCAATACCTCATTTGTCAAGTCTACTGGCTGCAATAAACTTACCTGTGTTTGTGGATACCAGATGTGTTATATCTGTCGCAAAGATATCGGAAATGGAGAAGGATATAGGCATTTCTGCGAACATTTTCGACCTGGTGGGGCTAGAAACTGCACGGACTGCACAAAATGTGACCTCTACAAGTGTGAAGATGACGAAGTAGTTTTGAAGAAAGCAAGAGAAGCAGCTGAGAGGCGGTGGATGGAGAAGGAAGGAGCAACTCTGAGTGGGGACGACAAGAAGAATCTGGAGGAGAGACTTAAGAAGGACAGTAGTGCATACTGGTTGGGAGGTTGGGAATGGAAATCACCCAGCTGGGAGAAAGCCTTGGACGGCATTGTTGATTGTTTCATTGAATAGCAAGCGTTGTATAATTATAGAGTCTGATCTACAAAGGGTTTTCGAGGGACTGGGACCGGTTAAAAGCGAGGAGTTTTGGCTTTTGTACTTTAATTAGCTAGGTGTTTCCTAGAAGGCAACAATGTAATTGAATAGGACGCGCCGTTATAGCGAACACCTCTGATGTATTTACCCTTGTTTAACGCCTTCATTCCTCCATGTAGTTTTGCCTTGTATTTAAATCATAATCAATCCGAACGCCAACGCGTGTTTATATACATAGATAGCCAATAAGTGATAGCAAAATCCAACGAACCAAGGCAACCTAAAGAGAACCAGGTGCAGCCCTGTTCATAGCTAATTCCGCGCTCTTACTCCAAACACCACTAGGTTCTCTCCTCCATAATGTCAACTTCCCATCGTCGCCAGTTGAACCTAATAATTGTCCATCGTCATCAAACTCAACTCGCCAGACGGATGATCGACTTCCATCAAGCTTAGATACTTCCTCCACAGCATGGTAAACCTCTCCTGGCAGGCCCTGCGTTTCTTGTTGTCGGATTCCACTTCTGGACCGGACCCCAGCTAGACCAGCCCCAATTCCTGACGGGGAATTTCTAGCACCGTTCTCAATCTGTCTCTGAGCAAAAGAAGACGTAGTGGGGGTCTCGGGCATCTTAGCAAAATCTCTTCGACTGTCCTGATCATTCTTTGATGGTGTTGTGACTTGAAAGACGCGGATATACCCATCTTTGCAAGCTGTAGCCACGACATCAAATCCCCGAATACTTCCTGGGGCCCATGCAACGTCTCTCACAAGACCACGATGACCCTTTAACTCCGCTGCTAGATAAAACTCCTTCGTGCTGTTCGATCCAAGACTCACGGCGTGGGAAATCTCTTTCGTTCGCCAGATCGTAGCCGTATTCATGCCTGCGACGATAACACCTAGTGCATCCTGGGGAACGCCCTGGCGAATAGCATTGTAGCATGGTTCCAGATTGGGATCAAATTGGACCTTGAACGCTGTCTCCTCTCCTCGGTCCGGCTTCTCACAGACTTGGAAACTGTCTATTTCGTTCCAATTGGTCATGTTTTCCGGCTCGTCATTCTCATAGACCTTTAAGATAGCGTTTCTATTGAGAAGAGCGAGGTATGTGTGTCTAGTGTCCTGGTTGTGCTTCATGGAGAAGGAAAGAAATGGGGCGCGGGCTGGAGCGCGAATTTCCCAGAAGGGCTTGCCACTGTGCGAGTTGAACCTCCGGCCTTTCAGAGGAGCAATGGTAGGATCTTCCACCCATAGTTTGAATTTGCCATCCATGCTGATAGATGCGATGACGTTTGGATGCAGGGTTGGCGGTAGCCATTGCAACTTTATAAGAATCAGCACCTGTGCATTCTTGTGACAGATAGATCGAGCTTGTAAAATGACAATTTACCTCTATTACTTCTGCCGAATGAGCGCCCCAGGTATCGCACAAATGCCAGGTCCCATCCTTGTGTCGGTTGAATACTTTGATCTTTCCATCCATGGAGCTGGATGCGAACCGATCGCCATATGCGTTGAAAGCTGTGGCTTGCACCATATCACGGTGTCCATGCTGCAACAAAGCAAAGCCATCTGGCTCCGCTTCAATTGGGCCATCTCCAAGTCCTGGTGACATAGCTGAGGTCTGCGCTGAGGGTTATCCTGAGCCCCTCATTGTTGATGATTTCTTGAGTTGCTATCGAAGCAGCCGCGCCCGATACATTCATGTGGTCCGTGCACTGCCACAAGGCTGAGGCTTCTGACCTCTCTAACTCTTCTTCTCATCTACTGCTGATGTCTTTCCTTTGATATCTATCTGGATGGAACTATCATTAACGCAGTTTGAAGGTAGGCAGTCAGCTGAGCAGAAAATACAAAGCCGAGCGCTTGCTCTGAACCCAGAGCGAGCATTTCTTGTCAAGATGCATAGGTAAAGATGGGTATTAGTACCATCTCCCATATTTCTTACATTTCTATTTCCTTAGCAGATGCATAATTATCACCTCCTTAGCCAAGCTTTCTCTATAGCTCACCTCATGCGTGCAGCGCATCATCATTGAGTGGCCTCGAAACAGCATCAAAGCAGCACCCCGCGCTATCCCTCTTCTGGCCGCAATAGGGCGTGCCAATTTGTAGGGGTACGCCAGTTTAAGTGAATCGATACTGGGCAACGCTAGCAAGGATTAGGCATTTTCGTCAGTAATGTTTATTTCAACCATAGACGAGACAGGAACAGGATTAATAAGTCCATTTTATAGCCTTTACTACCGGCCTTAGCAAATTCGTATATGTATTTTCTGATAGTGCAACTACCCTTGGATTGCAGATAGTACAGCGATTACTATGGCAGTACTTGACGTGAACGTTGGAATCAGAGTTGGTTGCCTTGTCATTGGTGAGCTTGCTTAGCTGTTCGATTATCGTGCACTCATCTTGGTCTTGATTACATCGCTAGCAATGCCGAATTAATCGGATATCGCATTCTGCAAGAACGTTAGTTCTCTAGGCTAGAGACGGCATTTGCATATACGGTAAGCATTAAAATTAGGCTTAACCCCAAATATGCAGCTACAGGGAAACCTTACTTAATAACATTAATGAATAGTAATAAAGCAAAGCGAGGCGTTACAGTAGTAATAACTGAGCAAGGCTCTACAATAGTAGTTATACGCCGACGACTTGCGGCCATTAGCTCTCTGTACAAGTCCTAGTATATTTTATTAGTCTATAACTAAGCATATCAATAAATTAATTAAAATCAGCTCCGGCTGTTGAGTTCAGGGTGATTCAACTCTTCAAAAGTCAAATAGTCAACTCGTCAAAATTTCCAAACGTTACAGGTATTGGCCGAGATCTCGCTTTCTCGGCTCCCTCTTCGTAAATCGCCAGTCACCTGAGCCTTCCATATCAAAGTCGGAGAGGTTTGCTTGTTTATCAAGGATTATGGCGCAGTGGTTACAATCATAATGCATTGTAAAGCATAAGTAACCGCAAAATCAACTTGATTATAGTGCGTTTTGAGAATACTCAGGACTCGAAGTAACAGGCCCTACAGTATCTCGCTTACAATGCCTTGGGCCTGTAAGCATGCTGAAAGAGTGCCAACGGTTGTAGGGAGTTAGTGATATAGCATAACCCATACTGTATGGTACAGCCCATACTGTACAGGCTAGACGTTATAAAATTGCTAGGGGAGAAGGTGTTCTACGTTTATGACAGGCTGATGTTCGCTTTGCCGCAACCTATAGGATGGCAGGCATATATTAATTCAGGGTTGATTCAGAGAAGGCGCTAGCAAAAGCAATCTCCAAAAGATGTGTCAAATACTGCCACCCTTCAAAGCACTAGTATTTCTCTTGTTTTAAAGGTTTCTATAGCTAAGAGACTCTAGAATCCTCCATGAGTATCACATGCGCCTAACCCTTACGCTACTAATAGTCTTCATCCGTTATTGATTTCTAGTACAGATGCGCACAAGCGTAACAGGAAGAAGCAGTAGACAATCTGATTAGGGCAATCTCCATCCCCAGATATAGTTTAGCCAGCGAGCACCGCCAAATCTCCTTCTGGAGTCCTAGACATGCAGTCTGTCGGCCCAGGGTTCCAATAATCGGTCGGATCAAGCACGCCAGGTTCGCGAACAACACCAAACCAACCTGTTAAGGGTTAGAGCTAGACCTTGCGATTTATGTATGTAAGAGGTCATCAAACTCACCTAACACGCCATCGTGGTCTACCCATAGGGCGCTGAGGACGCCTTCTGGAGCGTGGATCTCGTTATAGACTCCTATTGGGTGGACACTCTCAACGTAGTTCTGGCAATTGGCGTCGGAGAAACTGTAAAGACAAGTAAGTACTTGGCAGCTATGAAGAGATCACTGTTAGATAGAAGACTTACAAATCAACAGTAAGTTCTGCAAATGCAAACGAGGCAAATAAGGAGCTAAGTAACAAGAAAGTCCGCATCTTGTTCTGGAAGATCTAGAAAGCTGGCTGTTAGAGATGGAAGAGGGCTGATAGTATGGTCGACATGGCTTGCTCTGTAACCTTCCTTATATATAATTTCATTGACGCCCCTTCAATTCATTCCAATTTACAAGATATATCGTACCCCGCCCAAGCCTTTTCATCTACACCTGGCCGGGAGCGTGTATCCTGTCTTGGCGTTATCTTGCAAGTATATTAAGGCCCAAAAAGGAGGACTTTCCAGATACAGTGGTAGTTAGCCGGAACGCCTCATGCTCCGTGAGGCTGTATGCGACCAGAAAGTAGCAAATAGTCCACTACATCTGCAGTTGTGACTCGCCGTGTTATCATCACATGCTACCTTCTGAGCGTTTACCCATAACATGTGTAAGCCTTCTAGGCTAAGACCATCCACATGTGTGTTAAAGCCACAAAGATTGCAATGCATTTCAATAGTCCTCTCTGCAGTCATATTTAAGCGTTAATATCCTCATGGTTGTAGTTAGATATATCGATTCGAAGGATTCGAAGGATTCTGTATTTATCCGCCGGAGGTGTGCCCTCATCGGATAATGGATATGAAACGAGAGATCAGATATGGATCCCATTCCTGGCAATATGAGTTAGCCTAAAAAAATCACTACGTATACCATCTTACCGCAGTCTATATATGCAGCCAGTTGAGAGCACTCTTCATTAGAGGCATTACTAATAGGGGCGTCACTCTGAATTACTAGGGAGGAGTCCTCTTGGCATTGCACCGGGAGAGGCAGCATTACTGTTGGTATTGGGGGGTTCACAGCCCCCCTGAAATGGTACCATATCGAGCCAGATTTTACGCTCGTCGGAATGCTTACAGTAGTTCCAGCCGGCCCTGACACAAGGTTGTACGCCGGCAAAATTAATCTTAAAGAATGCCGACGAACACGACAGTTGCTATTTCTCCGCCGGCGAAAATTGCTTACTTTCTCCACTTATGTCTTATTTTAAAAACAAGAATTACGACTGGTATTGTTTATACGCGTAAATTCAAGCTGACCATTAAAATTGAAGTATCTGCTGACATAATAAAGTGAGCCATTTCCACCGGAAGATACCCGTATGGTTCTCCGCTTTTAGGATTGGGGCAATGAATAAACCTTGAGACCCTATTAGGTGACCCGAGCCGGTATGGCCGGTATGGTTGATCGGGTCGGCTCAACTACTGTAAGCCGTATAGTAGGGGCCCCATGCCTTAAGGGAGTGGTTCCCGTCTGTAGTTTAGAAGGCCGGAGATCAATTTGCATATATCTTGAATTATATTCTTGCTATCAATACACTGTTATCTCACCGGACAACTGTAGTTGTGCCTTTCCAGCCATATCCTGATCTCCCTTCACTCTGTGTAACTAACACCCTTGACAGACACGAATTGGTGGTAACAGCTCGAAGTCGTATGAAAGGGATAAATTTGGGGAGCAAATGGGTAGGTAGCTGTCTTGACGGAGTTTCGGTGTCTGACTCTTTCATTAGGCAATATCCCGTTCTCTCTGAAGAGTCTGTGACAGTGACAGGTGGCCTAGCCCTGCTGTGGACGAGTTACTAGCAAGCAGTAGCAGGAAATATGTATCTTTTTCAGGACTATAAGTTCATGATCCTTGAATGCCAACTCCGTGAGTTCTTGCTTCATAGCTCGCCATTTCTAAGCGCGAAGGGTATTGCCACGAGAAATACGATCAGAATCGTAATAAGATTGTGCTCTATAGGTTTGCTAGAAGTTCAAAGGGAACATTGTCCGCTGTGGTCCTAATTGACTACTTGTCAATACGAGTGAAAAATGGAAAGGATAGCAACTTACAAGGTGTTCACCCACACTAATTATCAATAGACATTCAGGGCCATAGTAAGGACATCAAAAAGTAAGACAGTATATTATCTTTAGTAGCATCAGTAAGCATCGATGCGATACTCCTGTCTATAGCTGCGATATACAACATACCTGTCGGTACTCTCTCCGTAGCACGTAGCACCAGTAACCTTTGATTACAATGCCAAGGTGAAGAACATTGATTGAAGAAGGGGGGTGGTAAAGTAGAGGCTTTAAAGCCTTTGCTCGCTTCCCCTGATTACTTAATTGGTTACATACAGCTATTCCAACAATACCAGTTTGGTCAGTTTTGCCAAGAATAGCCCTGAATACCTTGCCCAAGAGACAGAGTAGCAAATTGCGAATTAAGCTGCTCATACTCTTGTAGTTTCCGGATTCGCAAGTGATCGAGATGCGAGATGCTTATCCACCAGGATGTGAGCTGAGGTGCTCACATATATCGCAGCAGTATTAGCAACAGCAGAGAATAAGTTGTTAACCTCGAATCTATCATCTTAAGCAGATGAGAATAATTTTCCTTTTGACGAACGAAGTGCAGATTTGCGCAAGATATAGCATGCTGGTTAGTGTTTATTAGGACGAGAGGTACAAGCCAACTGATAACTAGGACCAGGCACGAAACGGCTGAGCCGGTCACATGGAGGCGAAAGAAATAAATGGGGGATATAGGGATTATTGGTTGTTGGGAACTAGGAGGTAACTGGTGGATGGAAATAACTGCTCATCAACCTCTCAAGCGCTGGCTGATAAAACTTCTCGTCACTTCTCTCGGTCCTAAGATGCAAATTGCCATGAAATTTCTATCAAAATGGAGAAGATTGTTCATGCTATCATGAAAATATTATACAAATTCTACAAAACCTTGGCCCGCCGTGACAGCTTTATAGTCGTGATATTTTGCACTCAGTAGCAATAGGGGCAGTAATAGCCATAATATCGGCCCCTGGGTCAACAACAGGAACCTGACCATTTGTTCCATCTCTGGCAGCACCCTAACCTGCTTGTATGTATTGTCGTATCCTACAAGTATCCCTTTACTATGTAGATGCAACACCTAGGTCCTACTGAAGTTGGCCGGCGTTAAGCAATATTTTGTCGGATTTGAACTTGTCTGGCATATCAACACATGCCCCTGGGTTATTCGGTATCGTAATTATTTCATCCGGAACACAAGGAACGTCTTGCTGGCACGCATAAGCCCCCAATGCACCATCAAACTGGACCACCTGATATGAATCTACGGTTTGTCCGTTTGGCCACGGCCCAACCACTATGTTATTTCCCTGACCAAGAGTAAAACTGGTTTCTACTACCGAGTATTCGTTCGTACAACCCGAACCAACAAATCCTTTGAGAATAAGCGTATTGGATTGAACCAAAGGCGTGAAGAGTAGCGCAGAGACAAACAGAAATTGCTTCATCGTCTGATAGGAGAAAAGCATAACTTCTCGAGTTGAAGTGTCTAAAACGCATGTTAAATGAATGCTTTAATAATCGTTTTTGAAAACCTGTTATACATACCGGGAGCCTTTACCACAGTATACATGAAATTAGTAAGAATATTTTTCCTATGCTTTTGCTTTATATATATTACCCCTTGTCCTCCTGACTTGGCGGATATTCGAACTTCTTAGGAACTAGGTTGACTTGGCAGCAAGGTTTTGATTGGATGGGTACGGACTTTGATAGACCCCGAATCGCAAGTTGTCGGTCGTCAATAGGGAAGAGATTGACGTATAGGCCGAGTTGATGGCTTATGCCAAGTGCGAGTTTTAGAGTGGCTGTAAACAGAATACGAGATGAAGTGTTCTCACAATATATATGTGACGGAAGCTTTCAGTACGAGTAACCCGGGTCAGGCATTGCAGGGCAGTATCCGGAGTCTTCCACATATCAATTCCATCAAATGGCCTGGAAACCAAAGGAGATGTAATATAACTACTGAAAGGATCATATCCCTTGAGTACCATACCTACTAGGTCTGTAATGTACGATTGTTTCCCAACGGCAGTGTGGACAGGTTAGTATGTATCTGCAACCAGTTGGCGATATGACCACGTCATCTAGTAGGCAGCCACTGTAGTTTTATGTAAACCAGTAAATGGACTTTGCACAGTTAACTCCCCCAGAGAAAGTTCAGAATAACCTCTACCATACCAATTCCTCCAATATGACGGCAAGTGTGGGAAACATCTTGATTGCTTATCTAAACTCAAGAAGTTAAATTCTTGAACTGGGCAACTTTTCTCCATGTGAGTTTACTACGTCAATTAGACATAATAGTGTTGTAAGAATGTAATCACTATACACAGTGCTATGGTATTGCAATTGCTCTACATTATAGTTCTCTGCCACATAACCTCTCCACGGTAAACAACGAAGCTAAAAACAAACGTAGACCTCAAATGAGCTTACTTAGCATACAACTTAACTCCTCGTCCATAACGGCTAGTGATGTGGAAACGTCGTCATCTAATAAGCGGCTGGTGCATTGATCTAGGATTTTCGGTTCATAGTGAGTACACTTCTAGATGGATGAACCTGAAAATTCCACGCTCCACTGCTGTTAGGCTGCGGATCGAGGCATGCTCAGGAACCTCGTTGTAGATATCTAGACATCTCCGAATGCGGCCGTTACGGCCATCGCAGCCGTTGCAGCGTAAGCTTCGTACTCGGCATCGCCCTCGAAAGCACTGATTGTGAGGCTAAACTTCTTGGCAATCCTGCGGATGTACTTGTCTCGGACGGTGTTACCCATACGCGTATTCCGCAGATTTAGGAACTCAGCACGGTACGCTAACCACTTTTAGTCGTGGATCCTCCATGGGCGAGCGGGCTATCGTGTCAGCACAGCCCTCAACAACTCCTTCTTCGGATGGATGAAGGCAGGTAGATCTATATAGCAGCTTCAAAATCGGCGTTAGTAGAGGATTTTGCCAGTTTCGATTGGTAGTTAGTCCTTGCCACTCAAAGACTCTTCGGTCTTCATTTAGAGGGGCCTATAGTACTATTAGCCATACTCGTAACCAAAGATGTGGTTTGAAATCAAGAATTTCGAAATAGCCTAGCTATTGTACATGTAAACCAAACGTCGGACTTCGACCCAGATGTGACTAATATGCTTATTAAGTTGGTATAACACTGACTAAGAGCACTTTATAGTGAAATATTTATAGGGCTGAAAGGGTTAATACCACCACCAACATCAACCTTCAGAATTCACCCTTGCGTAGCTCGACCTTCATACTGGTTTGATTCCATTTGAGCACATACTTGATATCTTTCCTCAAGATGCATATTGGAGTCCTCACGAATCTTATCACTGTGACAATTCTTATCATGAGCCCGGTAATTGCAGAGCGCACGAGATAGCTTGAACATGCTAAACTTTCAATTGCAATTCGGATCCTATAGTATGCCATTTTTATCCCCACACTTGTAAGCATTACTAGATATGTCTACCATCTTTACAGCTTGTCTTTTCTGTTCTGATGTGGTCGTGAGTTACTTGGAGAGAATTAACTGAAGGACATCGTTCTGAATAGCTGCCTAGGCATTGGAGAGAAAGCCCATCGATCCGATCTACTATATGACCAGTGAGCAGGGAATTTGTAAATCAGATCGATCTAGCAAGGTTTTCCAGGAGTTCGGCTTATGATAGAATCTTACAGCTGTTCTCTTATTTTCCTGGCCCAAATGCTAAGGCAAAAGCAAGCTAGAGATCAGGAAATAGAGACTCAAGTAATAATCTTTCTACTTTTGAACAGTTATTTTCATCACTAACGGTCTCGGGGGTGTATTAGAATGTGATATGGAACAGCCTGCGTTTGTTGCTGGTTTGCTTACGGTAGGCACCGCTGCTTAGGCTCGAGATCCACATGAAGAGCGCTAATCGACATCCACTTAAGCTTACCTCGACTCGCTCACGAAGGATAATAATGCCGACTCGCTTAGTTTGGCACAAACCCCCCACATGGTCCACCGTACTCCAGGGACTTCTGTTTCGGAATGCGTGTCCTCAGTCTCTCAGCCTCGCCATCCCACCACCAACCTGCACCACAATTTATTACATTGCTCCTACAGCTCGCACATGGAGCACCACCTCCCGCGGCAATGACGTCCGCATCCACTCTTTCATCCACCGAGACCTACAGTCTCCTCTCCCTCTCTCTCGCCTGCTTCGCCATCATCGCCAATACCTTCCAAGGCGATGGCGAACCGCTCATTGCTTCCGTCGCATTCAGCGGCATTGCCTTCTCCTCGACGTACGCCATGATCCGCTGGCTGGGACCGACGTTCATGAAGGCTGGATTGAAGGGCAAGGACATGAGCAAGGTGCACAAGAAGGAGATTCCGGAGACCATGGGCGCTGTGTGCGCTGTGGTGTATCTGCTTATTATAATCATCTTCATTCCTTTTCCGTTCTACAAGGATATTGTGGCTGCGACTTCGGGTGGTGGTAATAGGGATATTGTTCAACATGTGGATATTGTGCAGACGGGAAGGTTTCTGCATCGATTTCCTCACAACAAGGTAGGCTGAAAAGAATAAGACATCAATGCATTATCTAGTGGTATAGTTTCGCTCACACATGCCCAACAGCTGGCTTCCTACCTCTCCGGCATCCTCTCCCTCCAATCCGTCGTGATCCTCGGCCTCGGCGACGACCTCTTCGACATCCGCTGGCGTCACAAGTTCTTCATCCCGGGAATAGCCAGCATCCCCATCCTAATCGTCTACTTCGTCGACTTCGGCGTCACCCAGATCGTCGTGCCCATACCATTGCAGCCCTACCTCGGCGAGCTCTTCAACCTGGGATTCCTCTACTACATCTACATGGCCGGCGTCGCCATCTTCTGCCCCAACAGCATCAACATCCTCGCAGGCATAAACGGTATCGAAGTCGCCCAATCCCTCGTCATAGCCTTCCTCCTCGTCCTCAACGACTCGCTCTACCTCTTCGTTCCTTACCCCCACCCGGCGACCGACTCGCATCTCTTCTCGCTCTACATGCTGATTCCCTTCATTGGCGTCTCTCTCGCGCTCCTCATGCATAATTGGTACCCATCCCGCGTCTTCGTCGGTGACACATACTGTTATTTCGCCGGCATGGTCTTCGCCGTCGTGGGCATCCTAGGCCACTTCTCCAAGACCCTCCTGCTCCTCCTCATCCCGCAGTTTTTCAACTTCCTCTACAGCGTCCCGCAGTTATTCCACATCATCCCCTGTCCACGCCATCGACTCCCAAAATTCAACGCCCGAACGGGTCTCATGGACGCTTCCGTCACGGAGTGGACTCGGCCGCCTAAACCTCTGATTGAGATAGCCCTGAAGCTCCTCCACCGTCTTCACCTCATTGCCATGAAAACGAATGAAAAGGGGGAGATTGTCGAGACGACGAACTTGACGCTGTTGAATTTGTGGCTGGTGTGGTTCGGGCCTAAGAGAGAGGATCGATTGGCGCTGGAGATTGTGGTGATGCAGATTGTTGTGGGCTTGTTGGGACTATTTGCCAGACATCGATTGGCGCTGTTTATTTTCAAGTCTGATAATTTGAGCGTGTAAAAAAAGAATAGAGAAAGAGTGAGAGCTTGGCTCAAATTGTATTTAGAAGTAAAAAAGAGACAAGGCACATTGAAAAGTTCCTCAGGGAGAGATGTTCAATACATCTATTAATTCATAGACATTACCGTATACATCATACATACAGACACAAAAGACACACATCTTCATTAGTCCCATAAGAATCTCAAGCCATTAAGGATGTTCATATAATTTTTTTAATTTTTGATTTATAAAAAGCCACCTTTCTTCCTCATCAGAGAAGAAAGAGCAACATATTCCCGCGCACCCTTCTTTGCTCGAAGGGTGAGGGAAAAGACCACGTATTCATAAAGACTTATAAAAAGCTACTTGTACAAGATTTGCCCATCACCGAATCCAGTCAGTCAAAAAGTCGTAGGGGGGTGTAATGTGTGTCCGCGTTGCCAACATGCCTTGTTGCGTTAATTGCGTGACAGTTGCATTTGTGTGAAAGCGTGTGAAGTTGGTGTTTAGTGTGTGTGAGAGCCGTTTTCCATTGCGTGAATCCCGAGGTCTTCAAAAGCAAAAACCCAAAGTTTCTCGAGTGAGAGAAGAATCGACCAAATGATTTTTATCTTCGTAGAGAATTTTTTTGGTCACCCATAGCGCCGAGATCCCGACCAACACCCCCTTTCCCTTCCAAAGAAAAGAGAAAAAAATAAACCTCTCCTTTTAAAAATTCCATGGACCAGCAAAATGCCCGGGTCCAGTTAAAAAAAACCAAACAAATCCTATTCGAAGTTCCTTCAAATCCCACACGTAAAGCAACAAAAGAAGTAGCATGATCTCTAAAAAAAACATAAACTTTATTTTACAGTGTTCCCATTCGACTCGGACGCTATGTTCGTGACTGGTTCTGCAGCTGGTGTAGCTACAACCGTCAATGGATCTGTTTTCTCTACCACAGGAGTGTCGATCATCACCGATTCTTCGATGATACCATTAGCTTTTGCATCCTCGATAGGTCCTGTGGACTTATCGAAGATAGGCTTATTTATTGCTGAATCTGTTCGTTTCAGTCTAGCTTTGTAATCACTTAAGCTTAACTTCTTCGTCGTCTTAATAGGGCTCGGCTGCGAGACCCCATTCACGCCAAGTGATAGGACGGGAGTCGTCTGATGAGGTAAGGTTGAGAAGGGTGACAAAAGAGATGCTGTTGTCGTCGAGGATGGTGTAGCCACGGTCGGCGTACTAATGATGGTCGAGGCTGAAAGGACAGGAGATGTCGGGACCTGTTCTTGAGGCTCCACTGGGTTGTGGCCGTCGACAGAGATGGATAAGGCATCTGCGGCACCATTCTCGGTCGTGGATTGAGGTGGTGGGGGCTTCGACGAATCATCGACCACAGCTGGGGCATCGAGCATGTCCACATCGTCAGAGTGTATCTGCGTTTCTGCAGACATCGTCGGGGGTTCAACAAGAGCATTGCTGTCCTTCAACTCTGCCGGTGAATGAACAGGATCGTGATCCGCGGGTTGTGGAGGATCCAAGTCCATTGTTGTTGTGGACACCTCTGGCACAGGAATAAGTGCTGCCACCGACACTTCCGCTATCGTTGCTGGAAGCGCATTGTTCATCGTCTGCGTATCGCCTTCATTCACAGTCACCACCTGTTGTGATTCTGCCTGCTGCGACTCCAGACTGCGTCGGATCTTATGGCGGTTCTTGAGGAGACGCTTTGATAGTGATACAATGGAACGTTTTCGTAAAGGCGTCTTCTCCGGGCTGTACCAGTCGTTTTCGACATCATTGGTCTGGGTGCTAGCATCAACATAATTGCTTTTGGGACCCACCGACGGTTGGCGTGAGTTACTGCGAACCGATGTAGGTCGAGAGGGGGGATTTCGTGGAGATGGGGCCACTGCTGTAGGCGACACTCCACTGAACGGCGAGCCGGATTGGCGTTGTGACGTGGCTGCATCGACATACTGCTTCCCCTTATTACCATTGACACCATTCTTAGCTGAGCCTGATGGATTGGATATAGACCCTCTTGGACCTGCCGACTTCGGTTTCGATTTCGTACCGTGCTGCTGCTGCTGCTGCTGCGGCTGCTGCGGTGGACCTGCAGAGGGGATGCCATTGGGACCATCGGATGCCCGCTTCTTCTTACGCGGGGGCTGCTCCATCTTCTTGAAAGTATCCTCGAGCATGGCCAGCTTCCTCTTCTCGCGATCGGATGGCTCCGTCAGAATGCCATTCGGTTCGGCGACGATGTGGAGAGGAGTGAGATCCCGGCTTTGGGGTTTGCTTCGGCTGGAGCCCGAGACGGAATGGCTGTCGTCCTCAGCGTCGTAAGATTCCTGCTGACCCTCGCTTGCCGCCCGACTATTTGTAGCATGGCCCGTACTGGTGGGTGAAACATGCAGTTTAGGTCGACGACTCTTCTTGGGCTTGGTGTTGCCATTCGCATGTTCTTGTGAGTTTGATCGGCCGTGCAGGTTGCGATTGAGAAAACGCACAAATGCACAGTCGCTGCCTAGGTCACATGCACAGCCTCCGTAATCAGCTAGAACACCGCTTATCACATTGGAGAGCTGCTCGTACTCCTCATCCGAGAGATCGGCCCCTTCGTGGTGGGATCCATCATCTTCACCGAGATCGAGAACATGCATGAACCGCGATTGCACCTGCGAAGGGAAGCGGAAATCCCACGAAAGCGTGATCTGCTCGTTGGCAGCAAGTGGTCGCTCGCTGACCAGCCAGAAATGGTACTCGGTATCCCCGGCAATGTATGTCTCGAGAGTGGCATTTGCTCGGCAGCTCCGTCGTACATACCGGCAGATCGATCCTTCTTTTCGAGTGTCGATGAAGAGAGGTAGGTGAGGATGGAAGAAGATGAATGGTCGTGGGTGGATGGATTCGTTCCAGCGGTTCTCCTTGTCGCTGCAGTAGTCTTTCTGAAAGCCTACGAGGCCGTTAAGTTCTCCAATGCGTAGACCTGACTTGCCCAGTTGTGTCGGAGTCGTCAAGTATCGCCATTGGTATTGCATACCATTTAATGTGGCTTCCTTTCGCTCTACTCGTAGTTCTCGCCATTTTAACTTGTCAACGGGGACAGTTAGGTTCTGGAAAACATCTTCTCTCGATTTTACACCAGCGTCTTGCTGAAGCTTTTCTGGATCTTTCAGCCACAACGACATGGCATTGGGAACATTCAAGTTAGCGAAGGAGTTGGTAGGAACGGTTTGGGGACCAGGATCGTCTTTGTAGAGGTGCTGGAAGGTTTCGGAGAAGGCGGAGATAGGTAGTCCATAGGGTAGTAATTCTTGCGGTGTGCGAGCTGGGCTGGGAGGGTGGATGACGGTAGTGGTATTGGAGCGAGAGTGTGAAGGTAAAGGGGGACTGCGCTTGGCCTGGGAACTGATGGAGTGGCTCGATCGATGGCCTTTTGTCTTTTTCGCATGTGGATGGTGATCCTGAGGACTGCCATTCCGATAGCCATCCGCGTCGTGGTATCCATTCACCTGGAGATCCGAGGGCTTGGATTTCCTCTTGTGGCTCTTGGACGGTGGGCGCTTGGCTTTCTTCTCGGGACTGTCCTGTGGGATCTTGTTTTCTCTCTGATGCCGCTGTCGTTCGGTCGCATGCTTTCGATCGAGCGGTCGCGGCTTGCAGTCGGCGCACGAGTGATCAAACTCTTCACGGGAGGCATCGTCGACTCGGCCGGGATAGAAGCACTCAATGTGTTGCCACGTATCGCAGGTCTCGCAGTAGATGGTGTTTCCATCGTCGTCCGAGAAGTCGCAGATGCACTTGATGGTGTACGGCTCTTCATCGACGGATTCCACGATGGTGTGCGCATCGTGCTGCGGTGCTGTGGAAAGGGAAGGCGTGGAGTGGAAGGGAGTCTGAATCGGGGTCGCGATCTGCGTGGTTATGGAGAGGAGCCTTTCTGTCATAATCCAGTGAGGGAGCCCTCGATGGCTTATTCAACGTGAGAAAGGATACGGGTAGAAAAAAAGAAGTTTCACGTATTCCTAGGCCGGGATCGCATGACGAAGATGGCCGCCAACAGGTAGAACGAGTGGAGATGTGTTCCCAAGGGCACGTCCAGCGGGTCGATTCCTCAGCCACCAGTCATTCACTGTCTCAAGAACACAGGTATTGATGATTGCAGACGTCTGGTGTTGCCTGGAGAGCCAGAAAAGACCTCGACGTCACGATCACGACGGGACGAGCTACGTGTGTGTATGAAGGGCCAGGTCCAGCAGCCGCTCAGAAAGATTCCGGATCCCGTAAGTCGCGGGCGCGATCGAGATCCCGTATGGAGATGACTGACGGCAGACTAGAGGAGAACAGATCGAAGCTTTCCCCCCAAGCTGTGGCAGGCAAAGGTGGGCTGCGACGAGAAGAGTGTTGGGAAACGCGGACAGCAGCAGCTTAAATTTTTTTCGTGACTCGCGAGATGGCGACGAAGGTTGGAGAGAAGATCGTGGGGAGTTGATGAGCGGGATGAGTAGATTGACGCTTCGTACAATCGTCTTCGACTTCTCGTTCGACAGATGCTCGAGTGGAGAATTGCGTTGAGGGAGAAAGCGAGGGAGAGAGGGCGAGAGTGAAGAGAGTGTGTGAGAGAAGGAGAGAGAGCAAAGTAGGAGGGGGACCAGGAATGGGATCAGTGAGTGGCCTTGCGAGAGCGAGAAAGACAGAGAATGGAAGGGGAGACACTAATGGGCGAGGGCGGTGCCGCCCTAAGGGGGAAGCTAGCGACGAGCGTGCCAATTGCCAGCCGCTTCGCCATGGTTTCGCGGTGCAGCGCAGCACCGGTCAAAAAAAGGTCCAGCCAGCTCGGATGGGCGATCAGACGAGGGAATTTAAGCAAAAGAGGTGAGAGTGAGAGAGTAAGAGAGAGGCAGAGGGAAGAAGGAGGAGAAGGTCTTGTTAGGGAGAATAGCTTACTCTTTGTTGTTATTTGTTTCCTGGCTTTACTTGTACCTTGATATCTTCTTCTCAATCGTTTTGTTTGCTGGTAGCAGATGACGTCTCTCCAAGGGGAGAAGACCAGAAACAACAACAGTAGTGATGCACTGATGGTGAACTTTAACCATAAATATACCACGCTTTAATTTTTTTTAATTTGCCTCCCTCTGACGCAGGGCGCGGCTGTCTGGTCGCCAGGGCGGCGATTCGCGCGCAGGAGGCGATCTGGATGACGGAGATGGACAAAACCCTTTTCTCTTAAGGGAACGGTTTCTTCTGCTGGTGGGCTTTTTTCGCAAGCTCGCTCGATTAGTTTGATCGCGGAAGTTGCAGCGAGGAGGGAAAACAGAAAGAAGCAGGAGGCACGCTGGAACGCTGGGCGATTATCACTGATTGGGACGGCAACTTGACGGGGACCCTGTTCCATGTTCGCTGTTGCCCAGCCTTTTGGAGCGTGTTCGGGGGATTCTTTTCGAGAAAAACGACGATGGGAGAGAGAAACGGGGGCCCTGGCTGGACTAGCTGGACTAGCTGGCCTGGTTGGATCGGGTTGGATCTGGTTGGTCCTGTTGGCTGCGCTTGGTTTGCCCTTGGAGCCTTGGGAGGGGGAAAGGCCACCGTTTAGTTTTGCGGTGGGCAGCAAGCGCACAAGCGAGAGGGCGCGATGATGATGAAGCTCGAAGATGGATTGCTGATCCGGCACCTCGCACGCTAGACCGGTGACGGCCTAGCACCGCGCTGATGGGCAGGGTGCAGCAGCAGAGGAGCGCGAGGAGCAACCAAAAAGCTGTTGCAGGAGAAAGGACAGGACGCTGCAGCTGCGTCGCATAGCCCTTCGCACCCGTAATCCCGCCCAGTTCTGGTTTGGTGTTACTCGGCCTGCAGGCCAATCCGACCGCAGCGCAGCCCGGAACCGGGAGTGTGTTCTGCGGCAGAGAGAGAGAAGAGAGAGGAGGAAGGCCAGGAGGAAGCGCAAGCAAATACGGTAGGCCACCGCAGCCCGGTGTTTTGTTATTGCACCGTGGTGGCAGCGGAGGGGCGGCGGCGGAATGAGGGCGGACACGAGCTCTGAGAGGAAGCGTGGAAGGCGTATTCACGAGAGCATAAAATTTGCATTAATACGTACGAATAATAATGTGCATTACTGTGGTACCACTACAGTACAGTATGGTGCAGCACAAATTTGTGTGGATACTCGTCAGCCAAATCCACTCTCCAACTCCACTCCACCTCTGCCTCGACCCAAAGCTGTGACGGAGTGAGGGAGCCCATGACGACGCACACCAAGGCCAACGCGCAGCAGCTGCAGCAACGCTGAGATCTCCGCCCGCGCCCTCATTGGCTGCACGGGGAGAAGCTGCAGCAGAGACCCGGTTTCTGCCTGATTTTCCAGCAGGGGGAAAAACACAAGAAGTGGGAAACGCCAGCCCTCACCACAAAAGCCACAACGCCCCGCTTCATTTCCCTGGGAGGATGCGGATTGGACGACGATGGGCGATGCAGCTTGATGAAGCGGATGGCTGAGGGCTGGATGACTGGAGGAACTTTTCCCTCTCCTCTCTGCTGTTTGCTGCGGGCTGGCTGCAACTGCAAATGCAACTCTGCCGCACAAGCACTGCTCACCGCACATACAGGGGAAGTCCCAACGAGTGTATCTGCCACAGGTTACAGATGACAAGATGGAGTGAGAAAATCGGAGGAATCCAAGCAGCCCGTGGTCTGGGCCGGTCGGTTTCTGTGGTGCAAGTACCGGTCATCATATGCAGCAGTGGCAGTTTGACAGTGCGAGTTGCGAATGCCATACAGATACCGGTGCAGCAACATATGGCCCATGAGCGTAATACGGTACGGTACATGGAGCACAGTACATCCGGACAGCACTGATACGGTACCGTACTGGTAAGTACAGTAAGAGCAGAGAGTCGAGTTGCATGGGAGACCATCTTACGATTACGATTGCGATAGCGCCCCGAGCGTCTGGGCACCAGTTACACAAGCGCAACGATCACAAAAACCCACGTGAGCACGCAAATTCTTCTCGTTGACGGTGCACACACAATAATTAATAAGAAACTGCAGATAATCTTAAATTCGTGATGCTATTACGGTACCGTATGTACCACTGTACCGCTCCGATACTGATAAGAAAGCTGCTGACTGGACAGAATTTCCCGTATGCCCTGCTGATTGGCCGGAGCTCCAAATTGATAGACGCCAGTAAGATGAAACCGCCTGCTGAGCGCAATTTCCCCATTGCCGTATTCTACAATCTGATTCCGTCCATGTCCCATCCAGGTCAATCACGTGAGGCTAATAACCACAAAGCACATTTCGGCAGGGGAAAAGCTTATGCAGATAGAAAGTTATCACACTTCATTATCGAGACGTCTCGCTACTTTAAGCTTCGACCTTCCATCCAACTTCAACACCCACGACAAGCCACGAGCCACTCCATGAAAAAAAGGTCATCGACGACCATGGCAAAATTTACACCTCTCCATCCTTACTACCCTCAGGACATCCTCCTCCCGCAATATGTTCCAAACGACTGGAGCCTCCCAGGCCTCCTGCTGGGCTTCTCGTGCGGCGTCATCCTGATCCTCAGCACCGCCCTGCTACTCGCCCAGAGAGTGAATCCCAAGCTGTCATTCTCAGATCGGAGTCTCGTCCTATGGTTTGTCTTGAGTGCGTATTCCTCCTCCAGCATCGCCATCACCCATCTACCCTCTTTTCTTCATCCTTATATACCAAAAACACATGGAAAAAGAAACCAAACAACCAAGATCTGTCCGTGAACTGTCGAATAAATGAATGAACCAAAAAAGAAGCCCATCCTGATAATTAATTGTAAACCAGCCGGCTCCATCCACTGCTTCTTCGAAGGCTACTACGTCCTCAACCACGCCTCCATAGCAGGCGACTCGCACTTCCTTGCCCAGCTCTGGAAGGAGTACACCCTGAGCGACTCGCGATACCTCATTCTCGATCCCTTAGTCTTGTGCATGGAGTCCTGGACCGTTGTAAATACCCCCCTCCCCCATCTCCCTTCCATCCATTTCCATCTCCCAAGAAGCTCCCTTTCACAATCCAGTCTCTAAAGCAACCTGTTCCGTAACATTCTAGATCATCTGGGGCCCCCTATCCCTCCTCACAGCCCTCCTCATCACCACCGACTCTCCCTACCGCCATCCCATCCAGGCACTGGTCTCCACTGGCCAGTTCTACGGCGATCTGCTGTACTACTCCACGAGTCTGTACGAGGACTTCGCGCTGGGGAGGCAGTATTATCGACCGGAGCCGTATTACTTCTGGGTGTACTTTGTGGTGATGAATACGTTTTGGTTGATTATTCCGGGGTGTGAGTTTTGTTTCTTCACTTTTGTTTTTATGTGTATGTTTTTGTTGTTTGTGTGTTAAGTCTTTTGCTTATGTGATTCTATTATAGATTGTCTGTATGGGAGTATCACGACTACGGCTGAGGTGTTTAGGAGGAGTAAGAGGGAAGAGCATCAGAAGGCGCTTTGATAGGTTGGGGGGGTAGATGCCTTTAGTTATTATATGATAACTGTAACTACTTCACTAGATTTTGAGCGTACATATAGTATTATTCTAGATGCTGCATTGTAGCACTACTCCAGTTCGTATCATAGCTCCCACATCACAAATCTCTCCTGGAATAATATATCCTACTACCATCGCAGTCTTCTCCAAGGCCCAGTAAACACCAAGCACTCAATGAAAACCTCAGAAAAATATCCAAGTATGCAATCAAAAATTTCGCAGCCTGAGACCCCGAAGGATATCAGACGCCACTTCACTCCCCGCTGTGCAATGGAGGTGTCGTAGCATGAGCAAAGCATTTCTTGAGCTGCCCGCTCGCCACAAGGTAAGTATGAAGAAGAAAAGAAGAGAAAAAAATCAAAAGGTCGGGAGCGAGTGGAAGTATTTATATCAAGGGTTGGGGGTCTGTGCGCTGTAGCAAACGAGGCAAACTTCAGGTTGAGCATAGACAAACGCGGCAAACGGGACAAACTATTGGTTTGGCGGGTTTGCTCTCAGGCTCTGTGGGCGGTCAGGTCAGCTGCGTTTGATGGAGACCACGTGCAGCCTTGGTTATGTTGGGGTAATTATATGAGATACAAGAGGAAGATATGAGTAGTAAATACGAATTACGGTATCATATAGGGCTATCTAAGAAGTTGAGAGACCAAATACTGAGCATGGACTGAATATCTCCATTTCACTGCCATACCTGTGTTGCCACTGTACTCTGTACGGCCTACGTTATGTTGTATCCCCAGGCGCTCCCAAGCCTCATCAGCGCTTGACTGTCCACGAGACCTCCTCAACCTAGAACCCGCAAAAGAAATCTTCACCAAATTTAAATACCAGAGCAAACAATCCATTCTTTAAACCCTCGCGCCATCTAATATCAACCGGCAAAAAAAGAACCTCGAAAACAGTGTCGTCAATTGAAAACGCCTCTCAAAAGGCCTGGGAAAAGCCCGTGTAATTGCTATCCAGACCGCAGCGAACGTCATCCAGCAGTGACTCTGCGCTAGCGTCCCCGCCACTCATCTTCCTGCGCACCCCGATTCGAGCGTCGCGGCAACAACCTCTAATCTTTCCACAACCTCCCAGAAACACAACCACCCCCAAACCTCGGATTTCTCCCTTCTCTTCTCCATCACTTCCAGCCTCACCTTCCAAGCCGTCACAATGAAATTCACCTCCAGCGTCGTCACGCTGCTTCTCAGCTCCGTCGCCGCCTCCAGAGGCCTATCAGAGCGCGGCTTCAACTGGCCCGGCCAGAGCGTCGTTGCTCAGGAAGACAAAGTCCCCGTTCCCGGCGATAACCCGCTCACCTACTGCAATGCGAGCCACGACGATGACATCCTCGTTCTGGAGCATGTGAATTTGACTCCCAATCCTCCTGCTGCGTACGTACCAGCCCTCTCCCACTCTCTCGCGGGCGGTGAGATCCGTCGAGGCAATCCGCGAAGATAGCGAGCACTTGTTTTGAAGAACGTTTTAAACTAATGACTGGACTTTTTTTTCTATATAGAGGCGCTAAGCTTACCATCGAGGCCGTCGGTACCGTTCTGCAACAGATCGAGGAGGGCGCGTATGTCGACTTGCAGGTCAAGTATGGCTTGATCAGACTCGTTAACACCCAAGCCGACTTGTGCGAGCAAATCACCAATGTTGACCTGTCCTGCCCGATTGAGAAGGGCAAGATCGCCATCGTGAAGGATGTTGACCTGCCAAAGGAGATCCCACCCGTATGTGTTACTTTTGCATTCCCTGGAAGCGATGACAATAGGGGGAGAGTGTAATTGAGGTGATATGTATGATGATCTGATTGAATACTGATTCGGTGGCTTTGCTCTAGGGAAAATACACCGTCCTCGCCGATGCGTATACCGTTGACCGAAAGAAGATTGCGTGCTTGCAGGCGGAGGTTGTTTTCAGCCCCTTGTAAACGGGCAGATCGCAGTTTGTATTGCGAATGTAGGACGAGTTGGGATGTAGGCGTACGAGACGAGGAACCTGTAATGGATTGACCGATTGATTGACTGCCTGGTTCATCTCATCTGGGTTAATTAGCCGTGTTGTCATGCATCATTTTGCGAGCTATTATTACTTTGCTTTGCCCTGATCTTGGATACCTCCTGGTTCGCTACTGGTTTGTTCATTTCTCGGTGGGGAGCATGAATTTGTATGCAGCATATGTGTTATGCTTTTATGAGTTTTTCTAGAACACGAGGTTTGTAGTGTTTTCGGGAGTTAATAATCATTATGCATCTGATCAAGGGATTTAAAGAGTTACAACTTCTCCAAACGCTTGTCTTCACACATAGAAACCGACCACTGTGACTACTGTACGATGCTTGTTATAGAAAAGCTAATGGCACCATATGATCCTTAGCTAGATGCATGAAACTTCAAACATGTCTCCCTCATCTTGAAACGCCAATTACTAGGCCTCATATCGCTAGAATACAAGGAGCTGCTCCATCACACAGCTTCCTTTTATCTATATGTAAAATCTCAAAACCCCAACCCAGCAACAAGAGCACCCATTCGCCCCATCATACCCTCTCCAATCATCATCTACTCCCCAAACAACCGTCTCACCCTCCTCAAAACGCTATCCTTCTCAGGATCATACGGATGGTCTTTACTTGGGATCTCCAATACCGCAGGGAAAGCCGCCGTGTAAGTATCCACACGATGTCGTATCCTCTCTGCAATCTAAAAAAGCCCCAGGGAATCCATCAGCCAAGCTGCTATCATATTTGTTGCGCTTTATAATCGACGCTTCCCCGGACAGGAAGTAAAAAAAAAAAAAGAGGGGGGTGGTCTCTCTTACGTGCTGATTGATGAGAAGAATCCCTATATCCTTCCTCTCGCTCGTGAACTGCTCAAAGGCCGCTTCGATGGCCGCGTTATCCGTCTTGCTGTCCACGACGAGGAAATTCTTCTGCGAATCTGGAGGGGCCGTGACGTGCTGTAGCGCAAAATGGAATATGTGAGCAAATCAATCCTTTTTTCTTCTCAAGTATGAATTCGTTCCTCCTCTCTCATCTCCATCTCAATGCTTATCTAGGCATCGCACCCGCCATCGCTGCCCACCAGACAATATAGAAGGGAAGGAAGAAGGGTGAAGGAAAGAGGGAATTCATACCCCAATTCCAGCGAGTAACAAACCCGTTACGGAGTCCTATCCTCACATCGCGTTAGCTACCTAGCTCGTTTTCCAGTCCAGGCCCCTCTGGATTCAGAATAGACCAGGGAAACAAAAAAGAGGATACGGTTAACTTGCCTCGTCGCCAATCACCGCTAGGAATTGTCTGTCCTTGTAGGACGACGCTGGAGCCGCCATGTTTGGGGTGTTGCTTGTCGTTGTTAATGTTTTGTGTCGTCAGTTGGGGGAGCTGGAGGTGGGAGAGCTTGGATACGGTAAGGCGGGCCTTGTATGCAACCCACTAGGCTGGTGGGTCCGTGCGCGATGAGGTGTCGCCGCCTTGAGGGATTGAGTTGCTGGAGCCTCGAACTGTTATGTTTGTGATATCGGGTTATAATTGAGCTAGTTTTACTAAGGTTTATACTTCAGGGTATATAGGTAATATAGAGATGTTTCTATTGTGATTGCATTAGTCTCATTCTTTTACGAAATATTTGTTCTGTTAACTTTGGTAATATTTTGATGCGCAATTTAATTTTCATTCACAATATTTCCCGAAATTCCAACCCTTCTATTTGGGGGCAAGAATCAGAACTTATGTTTGAATTGGCACTTAGGGTATCTATATCAGACTCAAACTCCTGCAAGAATTCATATTCATTTAGGAAATGTTTTGATACGGAATGTAGTCGGGGAGAATTGCGGAGGAGCCATCCGCTGGAAGGGTACAGGAAATGAGCTCCTGACTCATTAATAGTCGCCCAAATTGAACGCGTTTGATGGAACAATCTTCTGAGATTCTATGATTTTATGGGATTTGAATGTTAGATGAAGAATATGAAGACAGCGGTAGTGCTCAGCAATGCTGGTAGCGGAGATCCACCAGATACATCAGATACGACGTTCGAAGGATACCCTTGAAAGGATTCTGTAGTAATAGGAGTATAGGATCTGGTTTGTCACTGTTGGACTTGAAAGGAGAGGCTAAACTTGCTAAATGAAGTATGAGAATGTAGATTTGAGCAATTACTCTTGTTACTTCCACTTCGCTGGCAGGAATAACGCCTAAGACCACGTAGTATTGTGCCTTCATAAGATGTAAGATGTGTAGCACACCTGTATTCGACACGTCTGAATAGTTCATGTTACTACAGTAGTTCCCGCTCTGTAATTAGATCCCCTTCTCCAAGTGTACTTCTGCCTGTATGTGACTACAACAGTGCAACTGGAATCGTTTAAGGAGAAATGACTTTCTCAGCATACTTCTTTATGATTGTTATGGTAGTTGTTGTTTATAGATTAGATTTCACTGTCTGCTCCTGTTCTCTCTCGCTGTTCAAGGATAGTTTATTCCCTTTGTAGTGGTCTCATCATGGGCTCCACGCAGACTTATTGAGAAGGTATAAGTTTCTTGTGAGAGTACGTTGTGCTTCGAATATTGGTTTGGATTTCCTAGAGAAATGATGTATTCAGTCATACTGATACTCGGAATAAACAACGTTCCAGCTATAGTCATATTAATACCGAGGTTCCTTGTAACTGACAATTTCATGTTTTACAGGCGTCTTTCCCGAAGTTAATTATAAAACTGAGTTTGAGAAAAATCGTGAATATAAAGAGTTCTCAGGATTTCTAAGAGGGAGCATTACAATCAGGGTAAGCACCTTTGAGTCCTGCTATAGTATGACAGTGAACTAGTCATATGCTAGCTTCAAAAGTAAAGTAGTTTATATACATGAGTAAATTTAACAGTTGCTATCAATTCTAATCATGCATATCCATTTACATTCCGTGTGATAGCCCTCGTGTGTTCACTGAGATTTAGGTACTTACTGTGAATGCATCAGTATTCTCCGATCATTCGCAGCAGAAATATTGGGAACTTACGTTAGGTCTGCGCCTTCCTTTGCCTCAGTCTCCTCAAGCGTAAAACCGTTATTGTGCCACGCAAAAGTTAGGTCTTCCCTATCTGAACACAGACTTACCCACTCGAAGTCCTCATAGCGTGGGGTGCTTAGAAGCGCAAAGTAATGCAATCTGCTACCGGGATGCAAACTGATCAATTTACCATCTTTCGTACCATTCTTGTACGTGCTGGTGCAGTGGCTTGAGAAAGCGGTACGATCTAACCAGGCCAGAGCCTGCTTCTGGTACAATTGTGGTATATGTGGTTTGGGAACTAGATAACTGTAGTTCTGCGTCTGAAGCTTTTTGATTAGATCACAGACGTAACGAGCCACGAATTCCACGCATGTCACTATGCTTCCATGTCCAATTGGTGAAGAAGGTCCCAGAAAGGTGAAATAGTTTGGCATATTTGCAGCAGTCACAGAGAGATAGGACTCGGGATTTCGACCCCAGACTTCTTGGAGATCGACTCCATTTAATCCGTGTATTGGAAAGCGTGGAGCACAGGAGAGATCGAAACCAGTGGCGCATATTATGGTATCTATACTATGAGTTTCTTGCCCTGAAGATGATTTGATACCATCTTCAGTAAAGGCTTCCACCTTGCCCCAGACAACTTCGCATTTTGGGGAGCAAAGGGATTCAAGAAAGCCGTTCCCTGGAGTAACTCGTCGACAACTGGGTTTGTTAGCATGATAACTACGAGAGATGGGATAGACTTGCATACCCAACAGCAAAATCGGGAAGCATTAACTTTAGAAGATCTTCCTTGCCACCAGCCTTCAGTTTGCGTCTCATCTCATCCTCACAGAATTTCTTTGCTGCACGTTGCTCAGGTGTATGATCGATGTATAGGGGAAATCGTACATTCATCTCTCCTTCGATATTCTTACGGTAGCTTAAGTACGCCTCAGGGTCCTTTGCCCAATGTTCTTTCTGCTCTTCAGTGTAGTTGAAATTGGAACCATCAGGACCAGCAAATTTCGCAGCAATCGGAGCTGTAATCCAAGTTGGACTCTTCATGTGTATGTATACCTTCTCTACCTTGTCAATTATTGAAGGAAGAATTTGAACACCGCTACTTCCATTTCCAATTAAAGCGACGGTTTTCCCGTTGATATCATTATCTGCATTAGCTGGCCAGGAAGCTGAGTGCAGAAGTTGGCCTTTGAAAGCCTCTCTGTTTGAAACATTGGGCCATTTCCAGTTATTGAAAAACCCACAACAATTGATAAGCACGTCACATTCGTCGACAAATTCTTCACTGGCAACTTCCCCTTCCGTAACACCGGGGCTAGAAATCACTAGGTCTCGACCGTCTGTCTTCCGAACAGTGACTTGCCATACTTGCCGATCTGGTATCCATCTTGCTTCCGTGACTTTGTGACACGTCTTGATATATTTTCTTAAATCATGTTGATCCACAACATCTTTGATGTACCCAAAAATGTCGTCTCGAGAGGCGTAGAACGAGTTCCAATAGGGGTTAGGTGCCCAGGAAAACTTATCTCACGGCATCAGTTAATCTCATTGATATAATAATTCTTGGAGAGAGTATCTCTACCTGATAATTTGTAGCTGGAATATCACATGCACAACTTATGATTGCCCAGATATTTTAGTGACAATATGAGTAATATAAAACCAAAGAGCTCCTTACCCTGGATATCTGTTCTCGAACCATGTCCCGCCTACATCATTATCTTTCTCATATATAGTTAATGAAGCTCCTGGTAACACGCCAGAATCTATAGATTTAGCCATTGCAATCCCACTAAAACCTGCCCCTATTGCTATGACCTTGACTGGCCTCGGGGTGAACATTGGCACTCGAGAGAGAGCAAATGCAAGATCGTCATATCCGTTGTAGCCTTCAGTGCCCTCTCCGGGTTGTGGAGGATCCGGCCGTAGGCTTTGGAAATGATGAACTGCTCTATCTCTAGTGGATAGTAGTGGCGTTGAAGGTGCGGCTCTAATTATCGTCATGTTGATATTCGGTTCGAAATCAAATTTACTTGATCAGTACTCAGTTATTTCTAGAAAAATTGAGAATCTACAAACTCATTTACTAACATTTCAATCAATTAGCTTTTAAAGCTAACAGTTTCCGTTTCTGGAGATATTAAAACTACATTAGAAGGCACGTGAACATGATTCGTCGCAATCCGGAATGACGGAATTAAATACATCCACCTATTTCCACGGAAATTTTATAACTAAGACACATCCTTTCCTCCGCATTTATCGGTTAGCTGATACGGCAAATATATTTCAGCTGAACGATCAAGATGATGAGATGGGATTTACTCGTGGCCTTTGCGGGAGCCCTAATCCTATGGTATAAGGTCTGTACCGTTCTATAGATCGGCGGCAAATAAGATCATATAATAGAACCATGAAGTGTCTATAATTCGACTGCATACAAGTGTAGCTGAATTGCTTTGATTTATTGGGTATCCAATCTCTATAACTCGTCATCACTCATTTCTATTTAATTATAGAGATGACATAACTACTTTGCACTTTGCTACCTTTGTGCATTGTAAGATAAGGTTGTGTCAATACAGCAGGTAGATATAGTAGAAAGCAAAGAACATATGAAGAATTAATATATATTACATCAATATCGCTTTAGTATTTTTCTGCATTTAGGCTAAAACCGTTCTGGGCCATTCAAACATGTCTTGATCCAGCGAACTCATGACATCCTCGATATCGAGACTGATATGTGATCCTGGAGCAGCAAACCTGAAGCTATCATTAGATAAATGGAACGCATTTGCATCTGCAAGATTGTAGTCATTAAATCCTATAAGGTTATCGGATCCTGTGAGCTATCGCATGTATTAATACTATTTTGTTTCCGAGCAGTACGTAAACTTACAGGTAGAGTACATAATCCGTTATGTCGTTCATTACTCCTGTGTAGAACACATATCCCTGGCTGAAGAAATCCTCGGAGAACCTTATCCGCATTTTGGGCAAATTTTTGATGTAGTTGAGCTAATGTTTGGATGCAACGCACTGCATTCTTGACTGCTGTTGTAACTGATTCACAGTGATTTTCGGAACCCATATTTGCCACTTTTGGAAGAGCGATGAGATTGTAGATACATTCAATCAGGGACATTGTCGAGAAAGAACTGAAGGTTGGCGAAGGCCAATTGGTTATATATTCCGTGATGGCTTGGATTGTTTCAATAGCGATGTCATGACAGAGGCGTACTGAATATACAAATTCTCTATCACTAGAGCTGACTTCGATGCTTTCGTCTTTTCTGTCTTTCCATAAGTGGCGGCGTATTGATAGCCGTAGGATATTGACGCGCTATTCAATACGGTTAATGTGATACAGAGGGGATATTATAATAGTTAAAGATCCTTACTAGAAAGCTGATAATTCGGAGACGCATAATTTGGGCTGACACAGTGGGCATATTCACGTCCGGCATTGAATTACCCGTATACCATAATAAACTAGGACAGAGATTCCTTCGTGCTCGTAACAAGAGGGCGTCTATGGATTCAGTCTCTTCATAATCACCCTTTTTTGGTGCACAGTAGCAATAAAAGGAGTCGCACGCCCGAGTCACCAAGCGACCGATAGTAGCAATAAACTGAAGATAGTGATACCACTCATACTCACTCAAATACCCAGAGGATGTCGTCTGCGGTGAAGAGTATTCTTGATTCTCGAGTCGTATTTTCAAGCCTGGATAATGTAGAAATGGTATTGGAACTTCGCCATCAACACTCAGTGGCTGCTTGCATTCAGCAGTAAAATCCTGCACTGAAAAATCCGTGTCTCTTATCAAATAAGATCTGCCGTACCGCTGCGCTGCTTGCCTATCCATCAGGTACATCGTCCACCACAGTGCACAGCGAGAGGTGATCTCAGTTTTAGAACAATTCTTCCACAATGATTGATCATTAAGCCCCGCTGCAAAAGCTTCATTGACTGCGTTCATAACGGCGGACGAGAACCGATCAACGCGTTCGAGCGCAATCATATAGAATGATTCTACAAGGCGAAGCTGAACTAGGTCAAAATTTGAGGGCCGTGTCTGGTAGTATCGGGCCATGACCCGGCAGCTCTCTGCATACCAAGATTGATGAGATCGATAGAATTGCGACTCTGTTCTTGGCTCAACTGAAAGCAGCTCCGCCTTTGCAAGTATCATACAAGCTAATGCTATGAGCGTGATCTGTTCTGGTTTTGCATTCTGTATGCTCAGCTGTTGCGATTGACTAACAGAGCTTTCTTGAAATAGTGATTCCAGACGAGTCATGAAATCAGAACAATCAATAGCAACTATGTAGCAGTTGAATTCGGAGAAGAATAGATCTAGTAGATAATAGAGCCGGTCATTTGAGATCAAACAGGTTTCTACATCTGTTTGAGGAAGTGCGGAGTGGCCGTCGGACCAAACTGGCTCGGGAACTGCCTCCTTTAACGTTCTGATTTGCATTGCGAGGGAAATATAGGCTGTAGTCCGGCCTTGCGATTCGTCATCAGGCGTATCAACATCCTCGTAATCTTGCAGGTCTGACTCTGCAATTGCCCTTCCACAGGCGCAAAATTGATTCTTCTCATTTTGCCTCATCCTTACTCAGCAGTTTAGCACCTAGATAACATGAATATTGGGAGCATAGCTCACCTGATCCCTTCATCGATTACTGCTGTTGGAGACTGATCTAGTGATATGTGGGATGGTGGGTAAGATGTCCGCTGAAACACCTCTTCCTCTAGCCTACGGAGGCGTTCTTGTAGTTCAGCATCTGCCCTAGATGGAGCGCGCGGTCTGGCCGGTCGTTCAACACGCATATGACCTGGCTCTCTTCGTCTAAATTCCGGAAAGTTAGCCGGAAATCTTAAGAGTGATGTGGTATTTCCAATGGTGTACTTTTTTGTGGTACTGCTACTTTCTTTCTTGCTAGGTTCACCATCTCCTTCTTGAGGATAAGAGCACGTAATCTCATGGAAGGCACAACTTTCACAGGGCTGACCACCAGAACACTGAGGGATAGTTTAGTTAGATTGTGTATACCCGCAGGAGAAATTAGGACAACTACATACTTTTATCTTGCGCCGCCGGCACTCAAGACTAGAATCCGTTAGGACTGTATGTTCACCGAAGTAAGAAGCTGAGAAGGGACAGACTGACCATGCAACCAGAATATATCTAGCTCGGCGTTTTCGGGTAGGGACACGACCAGTGTGATCAGGTGTTTTTTCCATCTTTTCACATAGAATATAGTATGCGAAAAGTCGCGGTCTGTTTGATGAAAGATCTCGTCGGAATTGACGGGACCCTTTTAACGTGTTGGAGTTCGGAAATTTCACGTGGAGAAAACGTGGGGAGGATCCGGGGTAATGGATGCGATGTCGTCAAGTGCGAGGGGACCAATGTCTTGGAGGGCGCCACATCTGCAGGCAGCTGGTCTCACAATAAGTTGGGATTTAGCAGGCTTTAAATTCTCTGCATGAACAGATTGTGGTAGTTACTGTATCAAGATACATATATTATTGTCTATAATTACCTACGCCTTTTCAAGGGAACTTATAGAATGTTCCTTTACATGTGTCTTCCTCCCGTACATTCTAGTATTGTACCTGTAATATACGATGCTAACGGGCTTGCAAGGAAGAGCAAGGGCCCTGCTGCCTCATCAACAGTACCTACTCTGCCAAGAGGAATATCACTTAGATCTCGAAACCTCTTTGCATTTAAGGACACGCCTACTTGAATCTCCTTATCACCAACACGCTGTGTTTCTGTCGATGGTGGCCTGGTCATCCTGGTGTCCATGAAACCATATGCCACAGCATTGCATCGAACGTTATATCTAGATAGCAATATGAGCATTCATGTTAGCTAGTCTGAGGGAATTGTGTTATACCGTGCTAATTCCTTTGCAGCCGCCTTTGTCATGCCTACAACTCCGGCTTTAGCTGTGGCATAATTGATCTAGATATTTCGGGTGGTTAGTTGAATGGACTAGGCTGCAAAAGCGAAAACATAGAATTCTTACCTGACCATACTGCCCATGAAGACCGGAGGTAGATGAGATATTGATAATACTTTTAGGAATATTGAGATATTGGGGGTCTCGCCAATGCGCGGAGAGAGCTCGAATCAATCGGAACGGTGCGTAGTTATGGATCTTCATCACTCCATCGAATTGGTGATCTTCCATTCTATGTATAGCGTTATCCATTAGAAAGCCTGCCGCATTTAGTTATTAGGAGCTAGATTTAGAGGTGGTCTAGATAGAATTATGTTTCCTCTCTAAGTAGATCAACATACCAGCATTGTTAACCAGACAGTTGACCCTTCCAAATTTCTGAATTACAGTGGCAATAAGCTCCTCGGGAAAGCCATCCTTAAGAATATCTCCAGGGACGCTGAAACCTTCAAATCCATTTGATGCTAGCTCCTGTACCACTTTATCACCGGCTCCCTTATCTATATCGCTAACAACAACTTTGGCTCCATGCTGGGCAAATAAATTGGCGGCGGCTCTTCCAATCCCTATTTTTGCATGGAATTAGCCACTGACTTTTTATAAAAATGGAGGGTATATGTGCCTTGGCCTCCTCCGGTTATGATCACGACTTGATCCTTGACTAATAAGTCTGGTGTAGCTCCATTGCGACCTCCACTGATGTGATCTTGTACTTGTTTCAAACGGTTGACTGACATTAGGAAGATTGTAATTTTTGAAGCGATGGTGATCAAGTGACTATAGATCCCAATACTACTAATATCAACAATCCTTATAGCGCATATGTGTTAGCCGTTTACACCGAGGTTCGATGTAGATTTGGCCCGGTGCGGAATTTCGGAAAACGGAACATTCAAACAACCATGTTGATTGAGCTATGCTCCGGTACAGATATTCCGAAGTGAGGACTGGATTCATCTTGTATCTTGAGATTTTTATTACGAAATGTGTTTGAAAATGAAATCTAGAACTAATATCTTACTTTACTCATATTTTCGTTGGATGAGAGCATTTTCAAGTTTCTGGTTTTACAGCCTGAGCTATGACTTCTAACAGAATCGTACCTTTTTCTGATCCTCAATGGCATTATACGCCGAATCATCCCTTTTACAAGGAAAGCCATCGGAAATTGCAACGTTGGGTGCGACAGTATGTCGAGACGAATATCATACCTCATGCTGAGGAATGGGAAGCCAAAGGATACATTCCGGAAGAAGTAAGCTACCGGCTTGGCACTCATACTCTGAATATAGTATATGAAGAAAGCGTTTATTAACATGGACATTCAAAGGCTTTTAAGCGTCATGCCCAATTAGGGTTTCTGGTCGCATCTTGTTATCCAATTCCCCATGGCCACATAGCAGGAATTCAATTACCTGCTGGGATCGATGAACATGGTGAGTGGATCCCTAGTGATGTTTAAGGCAAAGTTAGAGTAATAAAGGGGTACCACTGGAAAGCTAACTGGAATTGAATTGAACTAGAATGGGATACGTTCCACGATGACATCGTCAGAACACCGTTCCGATTTTGAGAAAGCATGACTCTGACAATTTGTAGGTAATCGATGAAATTGCTCGATGCGGCTATCTTGGTGTAGTGTGGGGGATTAATGGTGGTGCCTCCACTGGCAGTGCTCCTCTAATAGCGTTTGGCACAGAAGAACAAAAGGAAAACTTCCTTGATCCTCTTCTTAGAGGGAATCAAAGGCATTGTTTGGGCATAACTGAACCTGGAAGTGAGTCAACTTCTTAGCTATCTTGCTCGATTTGTTGAATCTATCAAGGACTGAACCTTATGGTGTGCAGCGGGGTCTGATGTTGCCGGAATTACTACAACAGCAGTGAAGTCTGCTGACGGACAGTACTACATTGTTAATGGAATGAAGAAGTGGATCACACAAGGAATGAGAGCGGATATCGTCTTGACAGCAGTGCGTACAGGCGATAAGGGTGGCAAGGGCATATCCCTTCTTCTGATCCCTATGAAGTCGGAGGGCTTGTCCAGGAGAAAGATGATCAATTCTGGGGTTAGCGCAAGTGGTATGTTGAATCATAAATAGAAGAACCGTACGTAACTAACTCCTATCTTTCAAAGGTTCGGCATTTTTAGAGTTCGATGATGTCAAAGTGCCCGTCGGCAATTTGTTAGGTAAAGAAAACCAGGGGTTTAAAATCATCATGGCTAGTAAGGAGCTCAAGATTGCACTATTTTCCAAATAACTTACATTGATATTAGCATTTAACCGGGAGCGTCTCTGGATCGCTACAACAGCCATACGTTTAGCCCGTGTTGCTTTTTCCGACAGTTACAACTATGCCCACACACGAATGGTTTTTGGCCAGCCACTTTTCTCCAATCAATTAATTCGAGCAAAGTTCTCTAAAATGGCTGGACTTATTGAGGGCACATATGCTTTGAAAGACCAAATTCTCCAGCTTCAGGCGCTTAATTCTCATGCAGATGATCAGATGCTATCTGTGTATGTATCGCTATTGAAATATCGAGCTGCCCGGGACTTAGAAAAGATTTCACGAGAAGCACAGCAAGTGCTGGGAGGCGCCGGTTATAGTCGTGGCGGGAATGGAGGCCGAATTGAGCAGATTAGTAGGGATGTAAGAGTGCTGGTGGTAAGTGGTGGGAGTGAGGAGATTTTGCTAGATTCTGTGGCGAAGAGAGCTAGTGCGCTAACCTTGTATAAGAAAGCCGAGCCAAAGATGTAAAGGGTAGATGTATATTTGTGCCTCAGAACTGTAAATATCTGTTGTTAGAAATTTATACCATTTAAAATAAGCTGAATCTTATTAAATACTCTCAATAAATCTCTAACATACAACATATGAGTGGTCTGAGAAAAACATGACATTTGTATATTAAAGTTCTACATTTCAGAACTCTGCGTAGAATATAACATATATAACTTAGATGATACTGCCTTAGTTATTGATGTTACATTCTCTAAAAGTAGGCTGCTGTTAGTTGTAGTATGTGCTTCATGCAGATTCGAAAATGACCATCTAATCTAATTATTTGTACAAAATTGGGAAGCATGCTTATAACTTTGGGGACAACCTATGCAAGACATGAGGCGTTTTGTCGAGAGGCAATAGGCGTCTCAAGATCTTCCCAGTCGAGTTTCTTGGCAGTTCGTCCAGGAATACAATTCCACCCTTCAGCTGTTTGTATGTTGTCACTTTCTCAGCAACAAATCTTATTAGCTTGCTCGCATGATTGTTTTTCTCGCTCTCATTATCCAAACTTTTGCGCGTTTCTTCTTTCAGAACAACGAATGCCCGGGGGACCTCGGTTGTCCTATCTGAATTCCAGACACCGCAAACAGCAGCCTCTTCCACCGAATCGTGTCGTAGCAAGACCTCCTCTAATTCCGTCGGAGAAACTTGAAACCCTTTGACTTTTATAACATCCTTGAGTCTATCGAAGATAATAAGGTAATCATCTTCATTAAGATATCCTATGTCTCCAGTGCGTACCCAATTTCCATCTACAATTGTGGACGTGGTAGCTTCGGTATTGTCCTTGTACCCTATCATGTTTGTCGCAGATCGAATAGCTATCTCTCCAGGCCCACGAAGCCCGGCATCCTTGCTAGTCTCAGGATCTAAGAAACGAAGTTCAATATTGGCGATTAATTTACCGGCGGATATGAGAGGTGCCTTCCCATTGTCTTGCACTCCACTCTGTGCAATAGCGCCTGAGACTTCTGAGCATCCGTATGTTTGGCAGAGAGCTACTCCAGGAAAGGCTTTCCTCAATTGTGTTGCAACTTCGGGATGCAGAGGAGCCGCCGAGCACGAAAAGTACTCTAGATATAGGTATGTATATTTCGATACTACCGGACTGGTTGCGAGCATCTTGGCGACGGCAGGAACCAATCTGGCCATTGTCACTTGCCGATCTTGCATGAGACGACAATACAGCTCAAGTTCAAACCGTGGCATCATACACACATAAGAACCAGTCCAGGGGCACATGGTTGCGCACACATACAGACCGTAGACGTGTGATAAAGGAGGGAAGAAAATCTCCCTTTGCGCCACTTGCCAGTTATTTGGATAGTGTGACCGCATTTGGATTGCGGACGCCACGAGGTTGTAGTGTGACAGCATCACTGCCTTGAATTTTCCTGTAGTCCCACTGCTTAGAATGATAGCAGCACAGGATTTTCTTGCATCGTTGCCTTTGAAGGAGAATGTATATGGTTTCCGTTTCTAGGTTAGGAAAACCTCATTGATTAGCAGTCTAACCTTGAAAACGCCGTAGATAGAGTAGAGTACCTCGTCGCAGCCTGCAACCAGCTGGCTTATCGCTAATATTTGAGAAGGGTGATTCCATAGAGAAGCAATTGTTGTATACATTGATTCATGGACAATTACAAAGGCCGGATCGACCAGAGTTAAGGCATATTTCAATTCATCCGAATGAAGCGTGTGATTAATCATGCATGCAACACCTCCTGCCCTCCATATTGAATGCTGAGTAATGACATAGTCGACCTAGTATGAAAATTAGGGAATGGCTATCTTCATAGATTAATCCTCGTGTCAACTTACACAGCTCGGTGATAAAATAGCGACTCGCTGGCCCGGCTGAAGACTTATAGATTCACGTAGCCATGATGCACCGGCAGATGATTGCTCCCACAAGCTACCATATGATATAGTTTTCCCTGTTAAGGTGTCTTCAAGAATTATCTTGGAGGATGGGACTTCATTCTTAGCAGAGTCTATTAACTCTACTATTGATTGGTCCGTGGGAATATCCACCCAAATATCTGAACGAAATATCTCCATCGGTATTTTGCTACAGGTAGCGAGAATCAAAGAAAGCGCTTTTGTTCACAGAAAATGGAAAGGCTTTGCGTCTCAAGTGACAAGTATAACTTGGAAACGGTAATGTATAGCAGACGAAATCCATAGCCATCTTGGCAATAAGAATATTCCATGAAAATATTACGGAAATTAAAATTAGTACCATGCTAAGACCCACAGAGTACGGAAGTATAAACAATCGGGCTCTGGTTTTCCGTATCCGGAATGCCGGAACTCGGAACGGGAGCAGATCTGGGAAACGCGGGGTAGAATTTAGGTTTACGCTAGATCCGCCACTATGGAACACTAGAGCCGATGTTATGCAAGCTAGTCCATATCCAGCCGAAGAATAACAGGGGTGCTATGCAAACTTGCTGGATATTCTGATCTGTAACACTCTCATGCCTTGTATGCAGTACATGAAATGATTATAATAGCGTAACTGGTCCCATTGTTTTTGACCCACATATATCCACGATTCCAAGTAACCCTGTGCCTTCCCAATTTTTGGCAATCCTTGTTAAAAGCTCTTTATTATTGTGTTTGTTAGAGTATACTCGAAGGATGGATGGCTCTAGGAAGCATGAAGAAGATATCATTACATCTCATGTTGAGGATAATTATGGAGGAGGGCTACCTCATGAGGAACATAGCAGTGGACCTGTAGTACCTGTGCTTGATGGCACTGACTATCGTGAACTCCTTCCTCGCCCATCTAATGATCCTAATGATCCTTTAGTCTGTTACTCTCAAGTTAATCCACGCTTTGTAAGTATCTAACATTGTTTAGAATTGGTCTTGGGCGCAGAAGCACACCGTTCTTGCTATCGTTGCCATGATGGCGTTCCAAGGAGGTTTTGATGCTGGTTCTGCCTCGGCGGGTTTTGTCCAGCAATCAGAGTCTTACGGTGTCCCAGTTGCAAAGATGCTCAACACAGTCAGTGTTCTAGCTATATTCATGGCTTTTGGTGCTCTGCTCTGGGTTCCTCTGTCACATCGATATGGAAGACGTCCAGTCTACTTCTGTTCCGCAGTTATTGCTGCACTGGGGAATTTGGCTGGCGCTTTGGCTAAAACCTACGCCGCTTTCATTGGTTCAAGGGTATGATTATAAGTACGTGCTAAGTTCCTCGGACTAAATGGTTCCATTAGGTGATCGTTGGTGTTGGCTGCTCGGCAGGTGTATCCCTGGGAGGACTAGTTGTCAAGGATATGTTCTTTGTACATGGTAAGGCCTCATTATATCTACACATTGTCCACGGAGTCCAAGCTCAGGGATGTTAACTACTTATGATTATATGTAGAACGAGGACGAAAGATTGGTATCTGGACAATGTGTTTTGCCGTTTCTCCGTATATTGCTGTGGTCCTCGATGGGATCATCACTTTATATGCGGGCTGGAGATGGATGATGTGGCTGACATTCCTCCTCTGGTGTCCTATGATAATTTTGAGTGTGGTTTGCTTACCTGAGTCTCTTTACTACAGAGAGAACTTGAGTATACAGCCTGTGCCCGAAATGGAGTCATATATTCATCGATTACGTCTGAGAAAGTTCAATGGTAATCTTACTCTCAAGTCGTTCTATAAGCCTTTCTTACTTTGGAAATATCCGTCAATTATGTTTCCAGCTATATACTACGGAAATTTGTTCGGATTTTGTGCGTTTGGGACACTGGGAATCCTACCTCTGGTAAGACTTTTGATTTATCTTAGATTTAGTATCCTTCGCTGATCTAATTCTAGGCTTTCGTAGAAATATACGGATTTGGCCCACTTGAACAAGGTCTCATGGCAATTCCATTATTAATTGGAACTGTTCTCGGAGAACCACTCGGTGGCCCTCTCTCAGATTGGATGGTTAACCATCTAGCTAAAAAGAATAACGGCATTAGATACCCCGAGCAGCGGCTAAGGGCACTTTGGTTTGGGGCACCACTCGTTTCGGTACAGTGTTACCTCGATGTCTTGAATACCTCCAAATACTGACCCTAAGGCTCTTCCTTCCTTCTTAGGTTGGTTTAATGATGTTCGCATTGTTCCTTCATTTCAAAGTACACTGGGTTGGCCCATGTTTTGCAATTATAATTTTCTCGGTTGGGATGCAAGTGGTCTTGACAGTAGTGTAAGTATTAACATTGCAAGTGAACCCTCCACGAACTGGAGACGAATGCTAATCTCTACGAATATATATAGGGTAACTTACGCCGTGGATTGCTACGAAAACTTGGCCGGAGAGATAGGCTTGATCAGCAATGTGGGCCGCCAGTTGTTCAGCTTTAACATATACTTCTACTTTGATTCGTTCATTGAAAGAGCTGGATATGGATGGGTATTCGGAACATTCGCTCTCCTAAGTTTCTTCTTATTTGGATTGATGATTAGTCTCATGATATGGGGTCAAGTTTGGCGCCAAAAATTGGGAACTCCTGTTAATGTTGAAGGTAAAAATGCTATTAACCAGGTTAGTAGAAGTGGGGAAGAGGAGGGGAAAATGTCACTCTGACCCAACATTTGTATACAGCTTATGAGAGTGCGCCTCAGAACAAAAGAAGAAGTCCAGTTGCCTGGCTGCTTATATCATTTTATATATATATTCTGACAGCAGGTGTCACAATCTTCACATTCAGAGAGACTTATAAATTATGTCACTACCTAATTTAGACCATCAAGTTAGGAAAACATTATAATCATGACTGTATTTCGCTTACTGCGTCACTTAAAGTTGAATACGAGTTTTGGTGGCATCAAGCCGCCGAAGATGGAAGCAAAGGCAGGCGCGAACCAGGTAGGTATCGGCCTCGCAATCACAATGTTATGTAGACAAATTTCTACTACCCTCTACACTTTAAACAATGTAATGATTATACTACGCCCTTGTACCATGATGTATACGAATTTCATTTAACTTAGATGTATCAATTTTACCACTTATTTATCCAGCCATCTACAAATTTTGCTATATATCCCTCGGTGATCAGATTTGGGACATGCATTAGGGATGGAGCAACAGCTAGAGTCTGACTCATTTCAATGACTAGTGAGTCACCACTTACTTCTCCATCATCAACATATTGTTTTACTTCTCCATTGGTCTTCAAATTCGTATAATCATGATCCATTAGTGAAGTAGCCTTTCGGAGACAGTACTTCCTCTCCCAATAATCGACCAATGCAAACGATGGATTTTTGAGCGGGTCAGGACCACTGCTTTTAACACGTTCAATCCATTCATTTAGAGGGAGTACTTCGAATGAGGGTAGTTGAGTCTGTCTTAATGAAGGAAGGATGTCCCTTGTCCAGTGAATAGTGTGTGGGTTTCGAATATGATATACCACGTTGGGGTCATTAGTATGGAGTATCTCATTTTTAGGGAAGATTATCTCGAAGATGACGTCTGCACAAAAGTCAGATGGTAGCCATGAATGGTCCTACACTACAGTTAGCCGTTTACTCATGTCATTGTAAAATGTAACGTACCTCATTTAAGCTTGGCAGTGATTTTGTACTGATGGCACTCTGAATCATTAAAGGTATGGCATCTCGCTCATTCCAGTAACCAGTTGCGAGATCACCAGCGATTTGTCCAATGCGCAAGACTCGAGCATGGATTCCTGTTGACTGCATAGCATTTCGTACAATATGCTCAGCTACCATCTTGCTCTTTGCATATCCCATATTCTGGGCGTGAGAAAGATCTTCAATTACCGCCTCAGGAACAGTAGATGGCTTGGGAGTGCTCCCAGCCACAGAAATAGAGCTGCAAAAAAAGAATGCTGCAGGTGAGCGCTTTTGCACCCGTAAGCATAGACTGAGGAGATTATGTAGCCCCCTAATATGTGGCTCGAACGAGCCTATCCCAAGATTGAAGTTAACTGCCCAAGCAGCATGAATAACATGTGTTAAGGATTTCAGTAGCTTCTGGAATGCATCTGGTGATAGACCAGTGTCTTCCTTGGTCAAGTCGCTAGGGTAAGCAATTATCTTTGATTCTTGGTATTTCGAGAGCTGAATTCCTCTGGATGCAAGAGTCTGAAAGACTCGTTCCTTAGCTTGCAGTATGCTGGATGCGCGTACAGGAGTCCATACTGCTCCTACATTGTTTCTTTTAACTGCAGCGGCCAATAAAGATGAGCCTAGAGTACCAGTGGTGCCAGTGATTAACTGTATTCATGTGTTAGTAATATACGATTCCCGAATGCGACAAGAGACAGAAAGATTCTAAGAACAAGCACTCACAAGAACATCGTCCCCGCGTGGTCTGAATCCAGAAAATTTCTCAATCATTGCTTTCATGATGATAATATCGGAGCCTAGCCTTTCCTGTCTTCCGCTAACTCTAAGATCGAACAAGCATCGTGCCAAATTACGAATGTTCCCTGCCTCAAAGACGATATTTTGACTAAGATCAGCTTGCCGCCCCCCGAGATCAAGTTCCCTTTTAAAGAGTGACCACATCATAGTCGCTTGAAGGCTATCAATACCCGCAGAGAAGATATCAGTATATGCAAAGGGAATTTCTACGCCTAGCTGTCGAAAAGCATCGAATAGAAATCCCTCCAGCTCAGGAATATCCAGCTTCAAAGATCCTGATCCGTTTTCAAAAACTGCGTAAGCTTTCTCAATGAATTCTGCAAACTGCTCGTACATCTGCGTACGAATAAAGGTTCCCTTGGGCGTGGTGGGGTAGGGAGTACCATAAGGTAAATCAATAATAAGATCCTTTGGAATTTGAGAGAACTTTTCCGTTTTTGAGTTTGCAACCTCAATAGCTGGCCAGACTTCCGATAGGTACTCGACCCGTGACATACTGTCGGCATTTTCACTTCGAAATAGGATCAAGCCAGGGACTGTCCTGCCAATGCCAAACACTATAGCTTCTTTGACTAAGGGGTGTAGTCTTATATGTCCCTCTATTGGTACTGGAAGAACTTTCTCTCCGTTTATTAATGTAATGCGGTCATCCATACGGGTAACGTATTGCCACAGATTGAATTTTGCAGGGTCAGGGTGATGACGAAAAAGGTCTTTGGTATGGAACGAATTAGGAGGTCTATCTGAATTAGATGTGTTCTTTGACGGCAATCCATCTAATGCAATGCATTCGAACAAGCCTGGTGTGACTTCTTCCATGAGGATATACTCGGCATTGGGAGGGTCGAGACGGAGGTAGTTCCAATCCATGGGATCCTCACCTGGCCTGCAGAATGAGTTCATGATATAACCAGTTTCAGTTCTAAAATAAGAAGTTAACGAGTATATCAGGAAATAAAACATAACGAGACCTACGAGCCATAGTTTCCTGCAAGGTTTACCCCGGTGTTGACAAGCAGATCTCCTAGTTCTTGTGGACAGCTACTGCCAGCATATAGTACTAGTTTGGTCTTTGAAAGCTCTTGAATACCCTCATTTGTCTCCGCCAATAATTTTAGTACGTAGGGGACTGCGCATACCATCTCTGGACTGGTAACCCTGAGAGCTTGTATTAAGTTCTTGCCCGTCAAAGGACGTGCCCAATTGTAGAAGTACATAGGATTTTTCGAATATATGCATCTAAAAAGGGACATGATTCCATGACTGTGGTAGAGCGGTGAGGTGCAAAAGCTCCTCATACCAAAGTTTTGACTCAAGTTAACTAAGCAGGAGTAGTTAGTGAGATATATTGGTTTTGGGATTCCCGTGGATCCGGATGAGTGAATAATCCATGCAATCTTTCGAGATTCTTTCAAAGGGTCATAGATCCGATGGTATGTGGGTCTGCTACCACATCGATAATCATCTTGTTTGATAAGAGGAATAGAAGTCACTGCTATCTCAGCCTGTATCTTAACAATGGTACTCGCAAGATTCTCCGTTGTGATGGCTGTTTGACAATTTGCTTCTTGCAGCAGCTTAACATATGCCGGAATTGCCAGCCTTGGCGATAGGAAGAAAACTGCCCAGCCTAGTCTATTTAAGGCGAATATCGATACAATGACCTCGAAGCTACTTTGAGCTAGGAGAGCCACAACAGGCGCGTTATCCAAAGAAGGGTCCTAGTTAGAATGGTATAACTATTTATGAATAAGGAAAGTTCTTATTTGGAAAAACTTACCGCTTCTTCAATCCCCATCCTAATATACTGAGCTGCTGCTGCATCTGCATATCTATCGAGATCCTTCGCGGTATATTCCTCGTAGTCAGCGATCCCTGTTGCTGGGTAACCCAATAGAACGTTATCGTCCGGGTCTGAAGCATGAAATTTGATTAATCCATCTATTGTACAACATAGTTCTGGTGAAACCTTTTGTGGGACAACCTTAATCATCGGGTGTACCTCGGTGGTCTTGGAGATAGCCATGATGAGACTTCGTCACCTCGCGTATGGCCAGTGGTGAGGCGACCAAGAATTAAGAGTCTTGACCATAGAAGTGGAGTGATAAATACAGGTACTCATTATTTTCATAATGTCTGTATTACTGCATACACATACGAGAGACTTCGGTTGATAGTTTGAGTACCCTCGTGCAATTGCTCGCGAAAGAATTAGTTCCGCCGGAACTGATACTCTCGGAATGCCTTAGCAACAATCTTTAGCAGCTCCCTCAAGAGTTCCAGACATAGGCTACGGGATGAGGAGAATCTTCATGTGGAATCCTGCTATGCAAAGTCTGATTGTAGGAAGTGAGTATACTGTAATTGCCAAGTTGCCTGAGGTGATGCAGTAACAGGATAGTTCTTTACAAAAGTTCACGGCGGTAGTAGCGTCGTCGCAGACGAAAGAAGGTGTACCAGGTGTAGTTCCTAGACTAACCCATAATATTTTAATTACAGCTGCATGTGCTTTATATAGAAATAAATGTAAGACTAAAATCGAACCAGAATATATTTAAGAGCCTAAGAATTCCTTTCATGAAGGTAAGACTATCCTAAAAATACGTATAAAAGCTTATGGAGCTAAGCTGCTGCGAGTCAATTTCACATAATCCAGCGCCAAGGACTCACAGTGGTCCCGGACAAGGCCAACTTTATTTGGGAATTCCTGAGATGCCATCATGTTTTTCTGAGCTTCAACGCTTTCCCAACCTACAACCAGGTATAACTGGTGAGTTGTGTTGCCCTCTTCATAGACTTTACCAACCGAATATTGCCCAATCTGCCCGGTATTACTAACCAGAAATTTACTAAATTCAGCCAGGGATTGATAAAAGTCTTCATGGGGATTATTAATGAAGACGACTTCGGTAGCGGGAGCATCAAATCCAGGAGCAGGATGCGGTGAACTATCCACTAACGTCAATTCCCGTTCGTGCTATTCGCAAAAGAATCCTTACAGCGTTGCTACACAGATACGAGGTTCAGCATCTGTCAGGGTACAGAGGCTTTCCCTGAATTTCTGAAAAGCACCTGATTCTTTGAACTTATTGTACGCTTCGATAGTCCGCCAGTCTAACCGTAAGGATTTATTAATAGAGTTCAAATAATTTCGTATATGATAAATGAGGTCTTATCCGAAACGCTGTGACGGTGCCTCGGATTACATCTGCTAGATGGTGACAGCGGATGAAAACAGAAGTACTTACCAACCAACAGCTGAAGCACTTCTGATTGCTTTACTTTAAATCCCCAATACCAACGCTGGAAGCCAGGTTGGCCCGTAAGGATTGTCAGTATATTCACCCATGTAGCTCCATGGATACTTGATTCTTCGGTAATATCAATATTAGGGTTTACAGTAACGAAGACCAATTGAGTCGCCATGGTGTAAGTGCAGAAATTTTGAATTGAGATTTATCTTTGGCTTAAAATGAAAACCCTCTTGGTTATCTTTGGCATGATTTGCTCAATAAAAACAAGAGCCCATGAGGGGCACACCTCTTACGTGATGGGTCGGTCGTTCCGCGACGTTAGAAATTTGTTCCGTCGTTTTTGACGGAATAGAACAAACTATGGTCTGACGATTTAGATCCTCCGGAAAGGGACGGAGTAGATGCTTGTAGATCGTATTTCGATTCACTGAGCTAGGAACTCTGCGTTCTTAGGATAGTAATTATACTTCCTGACAATGTTATATATGGAGTTAGCTAGGTGCTACATACTACTAGGGAGATACAACGATCAAACACGAAGAAATGGCCAAAGCTGATGCTATTAAATATTTCCAAGACTTGGCAAGGGCCAACTCTGATCCTACAGCTATAACTGAGGGTTACAAAAACAGAGATGATCTAGCCTACTATATGTCTCAAGTTCCTTTCAAGAGTGCAAGACCTCTAAAAGTCATTGTCGCAGGCTGCGGCATTAGTGGACTATCCTTTGCACACGAGGTGCATGATGGCGGGAAGCTTCAAAATATAGACTTAGTAATCTATGAGAAGAATCCCGGAGTGGGCGGAACTTGGCATGAGAATAGATATCCAGGGTAATACGTTAAGATGCGTGGACTTCCATATATGGCTAATTGCTATCTAGGTGCGCTTGTGATATCCCGGTTCATAACTATCAATTTGACTGGGCGCCTTATCCATACTTTAGCTCTTATTATGCTGGGAGTGAAGAGATTCGAGAGTATCTTGAAGACGTAGCCGAGCAGCATCATTTAGCGCAATATGTAAGGTTGTTACATAAAGTAGCTGGAGCTCTCTGGCACGAAGACCGCTCTAAATGGGAAGTAAAGGTGGAGCGCTTGGATGATAGTGGCAATGTTGTTTCATCTTTTGTCGAGGAGTGCGACGTTTTTATCAGTGCCACTGGCTATGTGAATGACTGGAAGTGGCCAAATATCCCAGCAAGGAATGAATTTAAAGGACGGATGTTTCACTCAGCAGCGTGGCCAAGGGAATCTGTGAGCTTTGAGGGTGAGACAGTTGCTCTAATCGGAAACGGTAGTAGCGGCATTCAAATCTTACCAGCGATACTTGGTCAAGCAAAGAAGGTTTACGTCTTCATGCGCAGCCCTACTTGGATCACGGCCGGTTTTGCATCCAAATATGCGGGACCTGGTGGGTCTAATATTATTTTCTCTGAAGAACAGAAGCAACAGTGGACTAGCAACCCGGATGAATACTTCAAGTATCGGAAAGCAGTAGAGGGAGAACTAAACAATAGTTTCAGAATCTACCTGAAAGATAGCGCAGAGCAGCAGAATGCCAAGAACTTTGCTGTCAATCAGATGTCAGCTAAGTTAGCTAGCAAACCAGAGATATTGAAGCTATTGCTTCCTGATTTTGCAGTTGGGTAAGTACATAGTTATGCGCCTTGTTGTGATCTTATTAACTGTATTATTCTGTAATAGATGTCGTCGCCCAACACCAGGCCACGGATATCTAGAGGCTCTTTGCTCAGATAAAGTCGATGTTATCTGGGGGGAGATTGACTCGTTTACTTCTACTGGACTGCAATCCTCATCTGGCCGGGAGGTTGAAGTCGATTCAATTATCTGTGCTACAGGATTCAATGTGGCATTTACTCCTCGTTTCGATGTCGTTGGGCGAAACAATACTAATTTAAGGACTAAGTGGACCAAAAATCCTCAAGCCTATCTTTCAGTTACAGCTACTGATATGCCCAACTATTTTGTATATCTGGGCCCTGCTAGTGCAGTCGGGCATGGTAGCATTGTTCCTTCTATCGAAATGGTCACAGGTTATATTTCGAACATGCTTTATAAACTGCAGACACAAAATTACGGCTCACTATGTCCTAAAGCAGACGTAGTTGAAGCTTGGCAACAACATGCTTTGCTGTGGCTAGAGAAAAGTGCCTGGGCAACGCCGTGTGTGAGTACGTATAAGAATGGTACGCGGAATGGGAAATTAGTCTCCTTACATGCTGGGTCAAGATTGCATTATTTTGAACTATTACAGGAGCCACGATATGAAGACTTTGAGTGGAAGTCATTATGTGAGGATCCCATGTTGAAATTTGCTTGGCTAGCAAGTGGATTTACCCAGGGGGAGGCAGAGCGTCAAAAGGCTAAAGCAAAAGGTCTCGAGTCTAAGGTAGACTTGACGTAAGGCACTCTTTCACTTCATCCTCTGCTATTATCATTATGTTTCTGACTAGAAACTGACATCGATAGATGGTTTGTGCACCCGGCGGATCCGAAAGCATTTATTCGACGACACGGCCGTAAATGGTCATAAAGCGACCGTTACTAATGGTACACACTAACAGTCTTCGTCGATTTCGTAGCCTATGAATTGAAGCGCAGAATTATTAGATAGCTTTGATAGCTTGTATGATAATGTATTCGTTTATTCTTTCAAAAACTTGAATATCCAGTTAGACTCGAGCAACTGTTCCCAATCTCTCCAGTGATACATAAATTGTTACAATGACTTGGCACTCACGTGTACCGGATTCTAACATATGCTAGAGCTAGACAATGAATAAAACTGAGAAGGTTCATGAACTTCTTTGGATCTTCTGATCTCTTGGGCTTAAGAGATCAAATTTGAATTACTCTTAGAAATTCTCATAGAAATTACCATTTTATAGTTTCTAGGCAAGGATTATTAGGATACAGAGGTAGGCAATATTGGGTGAAGTATCTTGTCAGAATTTGGACTTGTGAATGCTATCGTATGCCGGCTTAAAATTCAGACCCGCACAACTACAAGTCGCAAGTAAAGTGATATGAATTGATTCGTTATTTGTCTCTACGTTGCAAGTATGCATCCATTATTGTTTTCGAGTAGTTATATGACGTGTTTCTTGATATATTCTACAATAGCATCCTTTCCTGCTTGCGTAGAATCCGCCACAGGAAACAGTGTAAATCCATGACACGCAGCTTGAAAGATTTTCACCGTGCTCTCATTTCCCGCTTGGTGCCACTTTGAAGCAATAAAAAGCGTATCATCTAGCAGTGGATCCTCTGAACCAACTATAAAAAGAGCTGGTGGCATGCCTGAGTAGTCTGCATAGAGAGGTGATACCAAAGGTACTTTACGTTCAGCGAGTGGAATTTTTCCAAACTCTGCTTCCACGAAACGCTCCGTATCTTCCTTTCCCAATAGAGCGCGCCTCTTGTGGTTTACAACAGATGGAGTGTATGTCATATCAAATAGTCCGTAAGATGGGACTAATGCTGCAATTTTGGTTTGTTCTCGAAGTTTAATACCGTGCACATCACGTAGAGCTACAGCCACCCATACTGTCATATATGCACCAGCAGACTCACCCGCAATTATACGTAAGGGACCACCAAGCTCTTCTTCCCCTTCAGGTGATAGAGCAAACAAAGTCGCATCTAGACAGTCGTTTTGTCCCATTGGGTAAGGATTCTCAGGAGCTAGGCGATACTCTACTGATACAACAGTCATAGATACCGACTCAGCTAGATCTCGAAGTAATGTATCATATGAGCGAGCCGATCCTATCACAAATCCTCCTGGAATGTATTTAGTATCTCATTATTTAAAAAGGCACAAGAGGAAAATACCCGCGTGAAAATGAATTAGAACGCCGCTGCTTTTGCCATTTTTCTTCGGTTTAAAGACTCGCAGTGCGATAGGATGCGTATCCTTGGAATTGATAGTGATCATGACCGCATCAGGGTCCTGGTATGGCTTGGGGAATCCGTCGCTGCCCTCAAGTCGCATATGCCGATATTCTGCGGCTGTCGTACACTCGTACCATTGTACCTGTGATAAGTGAAATATCTCTATATCATCTACAGCAACTTTACGCTGCCGAAGTGATTCGGCAGAGATGTTTTCTTCTTCAATTTGGAAAACCGCCATAGCTCAACACTTGCACCAATTACATCCGCTACTCTTTAACAACTTAAAATGACAAGTCCTTGTATATTACAAATGAATCGACAAATAAAATCCAAGAAATCCACTCTGACTTTAGTCACACGGGGCAGACGGAACCGGAACTGAATGTTTGCTCCGGAATGCAGAATGACGATGCGGAAACACCAGAAGAAACTAAAAGTTAGCCAGTGAGTCTTAACATAGTCAGCATACACCAATCATTATGGAGCATAACATAATATCGCTGGCTTTGTATATCTACGGAGATGGGCTTGGGCGCATATGCTCCGGCACTCCATAGCACTTTCGCGAGAGGACTTAGGCAAGTAAATTGATGGACGTTTCTTCATACCTATTGGAGTCAATCACTGCTGTCCGGTGAGAAACTTTTTCGGGAAGTCAGAATACTGAAAGCGCATTCCAAAAGTAATTCTGCCCCTCCCACTTTGATTGTCTTCAATAAGAGTAAAGGGATAAACGTGAGCTAATTCGAACATACAATTTCCCGGAGAGTACACAACGATAATGGCACCGCCAATTGGCCTACATATAATTAGTATGATAACTTATAATGGGGCGTATGTATTGTTACCAGATAACAATCTAAACTGTATAAGCTGCTATCAGAATTTACTCTTCCTTGATCTGACAATTTGCGTAGCGAAGATACCGTAGGTCTGTTGAGCGGTAATACAACGTTTGCTGACGACGTAGATTGACAATCTCACAGCCGTCAAGCGGAAACGTTGGTGGAAATACAATCCATCAACTATAAAGTCGAAAAGGGGTACTCTTTTTCAACAATTTCCGCTATCTCTTTCATGACATTGATGCCAGAAATTTGGCATGCCGCCCAGTAATGTGAAACCACATCTCCAATCCCATTTTTAGGGGCTGCAGAACGGCTCTGCGTTCTGCACGTAGCCGATTGTAGACTTCCGACACCAAGTCCATGTTTTCACTCTAGCAAGCCGATCAGCATTGTGTATTCTTGTCGCCATTACGGAATATGATTGCCTGAATATAGAAAATGGAGAGAAAATCAGAGAGGAGCCAGTCGGATCCTGTGATTGTGTGCGTTCCCAGAATTGGAATAATCGTTTATCTAAAGCTGTCAGAGATCATGGCGCTAGGGCAGGCGCACAAAGCAATGTGAGGAAGTTCAACTAATTGTCGTTTTATATGTATGGATGAAACTTTATAACTATAAGGTAATTCCACGATATAGGGTGAAATCTTAAACTATTACGGTGAATATGATGACTAGGTTTCTAATGTACGAATATTCGCTTTCTACTCTAGGAAATGCAACCCACTAGATGAGATTCAATTACGAAAAATCACAACCAAATTTCTTTATTCAACCACCTATCCCAATATATCTATCAGTTATATGATTTATTCAGAATCCCTTGAACATCTATCAGTCCTATGACCTTTGTCAACTGTATGTAGCTCTCGGTGGTGATCATTGTAGCTGACACAATCCGTCGAAAACTCCGATGCATGTCATCCTGGACTACGGGCCCAGGCCTGATTTTTCCTTTACGGACACACTATGGGAACAGAGGCCCTTCCTGCTTTATGTAGGAGTCCTCACTAGGTGTTCTACTTTAGAATTTCTCCGATTAGTCCCTTCTAAGTTTTTATCAAGAGAAGCTGCTTATCAGAAAATTTTTGTTTCTTGTTCCCTAACATCTCCACCTTTACTTCATATTTATCTTTATACTCTGTCTCTTTCAAATGTTTCGCTCTTCTTATGGAAGTTTATAGCACGAAGTGCAAGCCATTTTGTACCACCTATGTATAATATTTATATTAACTGCGTTTAAGCCAGGCCTAGGGACCGTGGTGTATCCCCTCAAACGCTGGCACTTGTGTCGGAAGATGTACGTTCCGATTGTGGCTTAAAGTAAGGAGTCGATTGAATTAACTATTTTACCATGTAATTACGATACAATTTATAAGGATTTACACAGGAGTATGATTATACAAAGATTAATTTTTGTCAAGAATTGGTACTTTTTACACAAGTACTAATACAGGCTATCCGAGTAAAGGTTCAATGCGTGATGTTATAATATTAACCAACATACACAACAGTAATTAATATAGCCACCATAATATACAATTTACAAACACTCCGGCTTAACCACTAAGTCCCCCCCCTGGGATTACGCGCACCCGGGAAATCGCGCATCCCCACCACCATAGAATTACGATAGAAACAGTCAATTTATTCAACAACCACAACTACTATTACTATGCCTGAAACGTAAACATGAACTCCTCTATCCCCTTGACCTCTAGAAGGTCAGCTGTCTCTTGAAGCTTGGATTCTGGGTTGTTGGCCGCGTATTTTGCCTTCTTTTCCTGCTCTTCTTTCTGTGCTTGTACAATGTTCTCTATGTTGGCAAACCTTGAATTAGGATCTGGTTTGACTTTGGTTCTACCCTGTTGAGGCCTTATAGCATCTAATTTAGCTTTTATACCTTTATAATCGTGCATGGCTTTAGCTTCAGACGCGTTAATCTTGCCCATGCCTTTCTGGATTTTGCGCAATAATGTACGTATAGGTCTATTGAGCTGAATACTAGTTTCTATGCGTTGAATGCCCAATTTGAGTTGTTGGACGTTCTCAGGGGTCGTTACCCATATCTCATCTAGAGTGGTTTGCCGTTTGAAAGGTGTTAAGACTGTTATTTGTGGTGGTGGACCATACGCGAATTTAATACTTTTCTTGGATTATATGGAATTAGACCTACAGTATTAAAGCTAGCCTTGATAAGCTCTTCACGGAGGCCTTCTAGACGTATTAATTGATAGTATTGACAGAAATGAATCTTCTTGACGGGTGCAGAGTCATCGTATTGAGCAAGGGCTATAATATGATCGCGATATTTTTTTTTGACCCCTGAAAAACAGCTCAAATCCAATGGCTGAGTGACATGAGAAGAATATACCGGTAAATACAAGATAATTATTCTATTTTGCCTGGTTTCTTACATAAATTCAATGCTATAATGCGAGTAATAGCCATCAACAATTAATAAGGTGGGGCTGTTAAGATCTTTCTCGTATTAAGGCAAAAACACTTTTTGTAGCTAGTTAATTGTTATTCTATTTGAGGTCCAGCCATTTATAGAAACGTCGAATTTCCATGGAGGGAGTTAGTTATATGGAAACCATGTTAATTGAAGGTTTTCGCCTTTGAATATAACCAGAGGCTAGAGGAATTTGCTGGTAGCATCAATTGTCTCTACAATTGTAACTCACTCTCGATTCTCTGGTGTTTTGAGATATATCTGCTTTTTCTCTGAGTCTTCAAGTACATATTGATTGGCACAGGCCCCTAAAACGATACCTGTTTCGTCCATATTGTATATATAATGTGGCTTGATCTTATGGGTGGTAACTGTTTTGTGAAATAAGGTAAACCACCCTTGAAGAGTCTCTAAACTGGTTCTTTTTATATACGCTAAATCTAGAGCCTTTCCTAATATAGTGGTAACACGTGGGTTTCGCAATTTGAAGTATTGAATCTAATTATTTCTTATTGGTTATAATGCTGTATGTAGCCCGAAACTAACACGTCTAATTACCTGAGCTATTTCTCGGACTTGGCCATGCGTTGGGGCATGTCCTTGGGCCTCTAAGTCTAGTATCCAATTAACTAACATCTCTTCCTGGCTAAGCGACAATAGCTATTGATTAGAGTGACTAGTTGACCGGTTTTCCCTACTGCGTAGTCTACATCGTAAACTAGATTCGTTCAGATTGAATGCTTTTGTGCAAGATCGGATTGAAGGAAATTCGTCATTTTGGTATGCTCGGATAGCTAATCGAAAGGTTTCATCTTTTGATTTCGATTTTGAATTAATTTCGAGTTGTGGTTGTTGAGTTATTCGAGGTTGAAAATTGAGAGTGGTGTTGGTTGAATGTTTTGATGGGTGCATGTCTTCCCGGGTGCGCGTAATCCCAGGGGGGACTTACGTCATAATCACAAATTTGCGATGCCAGCGGGTAGCACCGGCAGCTAAGGTAAGGGTACGGTGACTAGCCAGGGGTATTCCTGCAACCCGAACATGCTCGCGCAAGAACCGCAAGGGTGCGGCCAATTATAGTTGGAACGCTGAAGCAACAATTGATTTAATCAGATTGACTGGAGAGACGTATGTCTTTATGATCGAATTGCCCGGACGACTTCAAACAACCATCGAGTTCGTGAAGAGGCATATCAGAAGATGGTTAGGGGATGATGAAGTTCCTCATCAAGATGTGGAGGAGCAACCTGTGAATACAAGCCAAGCCACGGTTGTGATCGACTTGCAAGGAATCATTATCGATATTGCATCGATCAAGTCAGACATGAATGAAGCATAATAAGCTTATCTGGGAGTATGAAGGAGTTGAGCTTCGTCCGGATACTTTATATCAGTGCAGATATTGTTACAAGGACTTTACGTTTAATACGAGGACTTTTTATACGGATAATACCCCATCTTCGGGGCTTATAGTTGCAACTGCATGGAAAGACTTGGGCGAGGGTAGGCTCTGTAATGATCCACATTGGCTTTGCCAGGTTTTAGATAATATGGGGCATGCTGCTTTCAATCATGTAACTGTCGATCCTGGCAGTGCTTTTGCGGCTTTCGAAGGGGAAGAATATTGTGTTGACGACTTTTTAACTCCAGATTTATTAGAGGGTTTATTTGTGAAGCTTTAACAGTGGGCGGTGTTATTACTTTTGTTGTTACCTAACATATTTAACTATAATAAATGCCTTGGAACATTGAATTCGTTAAAATGATTTGTATAAGCATTTTGACTTTCCTCTATTCGGCAAGTTGTCTCACGATTCAGCTCCCGCGAAATGGACGCCACCCAATATCGTCTCCACTGCCATTCGATAGTCTCCACGCTATTGCTTTCGGATGCTTTCAAACCGGAATGGCCAGTATCCATAGATCAGCTACACCAAGCCACACGCGTTCAGGCGCAAGCCACAATTGTTGTTCCGAAATCTGTTCTAGACCCGATAAGATGTTTGTTTCTTATATGTTGCCAGCTTTTCTCCTCCCAAGAGCAAGGAATTCAAATCTTATCCTCCGTTTCACATAGCACTCCTCATGTTGACTGAAACATCTGCGGCAGCAATGGGCTCCACAGGTGGTTACTCGAAATTTGCGATTTCGACTCCCGTTCCTCCACAACCGAAAAGAATAGTCATATGCCGTGATGGCACTTGGCAATCCGCAACCTCCCTTGATCCCAAAAAAGGCTGTGCATCAAATGTGGCTCGTCTGAGCCGCGTACTTGCAACGGCTGGATTAGATGCATCAGATCCCACCAAAACCTGGCAGCAAATCGTATATTACGATGCTGGCATAGGGACCGGTGATATTGGGTGGCTACAGCCACTTCTACAGGGTGGTACGGGTGGGGGATTCAACGAAAACCTGATAGAAGCCTACAATTTCATTGTGAATAACTATGCACCTGGAGACAAGCTCTACTTCTTCGGTTTCTCGAGGGGTGCATATACCGTACGGGCAGTTGCAGGACTTGTCTGTCGTATTGGTATCCTGAAACCATCCTTCATGTCGGCTTTCCTCAAATGCTATTCTGCTTATCTGATTCCTACGGATGATTACCCTGCACCTGAAAAACCGGTACCCTTTGAGGAGTGTCGGGCATGGAGGGACTTTATGCAAGCAAATGCGGTAGTGAGTTATGCAAACTGCGCTGTCAATGACGTCGATATTGAGGTGATTGGAGTATGGGATACGGTTGGAAGCCTTGGAGTGCCGGACATGGGTCATTGGTGGAAGTATCACAAGGCAGATCTGAGTATCTATGATCACTACAATACTGAGCTTCACTCACGTAAGTTATATCCATATTCGAATTCGTTCGTTCATGCAAATGCTGATTTTTTACATAGAGGTCAGATATGCGTTTCAGGCGCTCGCCTTAGACGAGAAACGTGGGCCATTTGCCCCCTCTGTCTGGAAACTCAAGAGTGAATCGTCGGCAGACGGGAAGCGTGAACGAACTAAACTGCTCCAGTGCTGGTTTCCGGGTGCACATGTCAACATTGGCGGTGGGAGCGCCAGTAACACAGGTGAAAAAACAACTGGTGATAGGGAACAACTTGCCTCCATTAGCTATGCCTGGATGCTTGATAGAATAAGACCATTCCTTGCTCTTTCGGAAGGGGCGTTGCAGGCTCAGCTAGATGATTTCAAAGCCATGGCAACGTTTAAACCAGGAACTGGAGATAAAAATAAAGGCTGGTCCTTATGGAATGCTACAAAGGAGCTTCTTGCAAAGGGCTCTGCTCATGTCATGCCTGTTGGCTATGCACTCGGAGATGTCGATCAAAGCTATACACCAATGTACCAGTTCATGGGATCAGCAGAGATCAGAACACCTGGTCAATATCACAACCCTGACAAGGAATTTACAACTGAACGTATACATCCAAGTGTTCACTATCGTAGGATGTATGAAGAGATAGAGCTTGGCAAGAAGGGGGACGATATCTACCAACCACTCGCCATGAAAGGTTGGAAACGTGAGCTGGAAGAGAGTGGAGTGGGCAGAAATTTTCAAAAACGGAAGGGCTATAAGTGGATTCTCCGAGATGCAAAAGGAAACGTCGTGAGGTCGCTCTGGGAGTTTGAAATCGGGCATATGCCAGAAAAGACTAGTGTTGAGATGCGGTTGATTGAGGTTTCATGGGTGAAGGAAATTCATGAAGAAGTCAAAAAGCAATGGGTGACGGTATAGTATCGGATCATCGGTTTATTATAATAAGTAGGGATACACGATGGAGTAATAGGCTGGCATTAGTTGGACTTGGAGTTAAATTTGATCAAAGATACTACTGGACCTCAATAGCTAGTAACATAGCATTTCTATACTGGGAAACTGGTCCATTTCGGATCTGCTCTATATAAAACATTCTTGTATTTGTTTGTCTTTTGCAAATCATAAGGCGTTTTGCCTTGTAGAACAGGCGTATTTGAGCTGGGACTGCGCAGAAGACTCTCAAATCCAGTGAACACGGACCGGTCACCAATTTTCTCATCTCCTTATTATAAAAAAGAACAAAGTGAAATGGAATTATGATATTTCAAATGACAAAAGAGTTCTAGCCAGTCGCTAGCGTACCTCGATGCCAAGACGTATGATTGGGTTCCTTTTTTCACCTATGCAAAATACAAAGATATTATTAGAATGCAGTTACTTTTCGGTTACGACCTAACATTTGAAGCGATATTGGATTGTCTTCGAATGAATACTACGTAACTATATAGCATCGGTAGTGCAATACCACATAAATTCTTCTCTCAGGCTCTCTCAACATGAGTTGCAACAACTGAGTTTTCAGGTTCTTTAACCACCCTGTCATCATCTCCAGTAACTTCTAGGTCGGTTACCAGATAGTTTGCTTGCCGGTATCTCGGGATATTGTCTCTAATGGCCCCTCTGATAATATTGCCCTCGAACAGCTTATGGATACTCTCCAAAGGTACCCTTGCAGTCTCAGGAATGAAGATGGCAGCATAGAGAAAACAACAAATGCTACATGCGCCGAAGAGGAGAAAAGTGCCAAAGGTAATATTGCTTAACATGACCGGTACTGTCCTTGCGATCACAAAGTTGAATAACCATTGTGTCATAAGTGATAATGACATGGTGAGAGATCGAACATGGTTAGGAGAGCATTCGGCGGCAAGCACGAATGGGACAGGACCCCAACCAAAGCTGTAGAACACGACAAAAAGGTATACCGAGACGATAGCAAATACGCTAGCTCCTGTCAGTCCCTGTCCAGCCGTCTCAGGCGAAACAGCTCCATGAATCCCAATATAGAACATTGCAAACGCTTGGCCAGCGGCACCAATCATCAAACTATACTTTCGGCCTATCTGTTCGGTTGCTAACAATAACCCTAGGGCTGTGAAGACAACTTTGACCACGCCGTATATACCTGTTGCGAAGAGCCCGGCTGTTTGTCCTTTAAGACCAATAGAAGCGAATATCTGAGGAGAATAGTAGTTGATAGAATTCGTACCAGTCCATTGCTGCCAAAACATGAGAATAACGCCTAAACTGACTCTGTAAAGGGTACGGCGGTCCGAATATGCTGCCTTGGTTTGTTGAAGCAGCGAAAGGTTTTCGTGTCCTCTGAAGTCCTCGATGATTTCATCCAGTTCGCGACGCACGTCTGGATCCTCTGGGGATCTTCTACGAACGTAAGAAAGTGCCTGAGAAGCGCGTTCAGTTTTGCCCTTCTCAACAAGCCACCGAGGAGACTCCTTTTGAGTGAGCAACCCAAGGAGGAGGAGTACGCCGGGTAGCATTTGAAGAGCAAAAGGAATACGCCATTGAAGATCTGTGCCGTCGACAGCAGAGCCGATCAAGCCGTAATTGACAAAGTATGAAAGCATAATTCCAGTGCTTTAATGAGTCAGATATGGCATAGACAGTTATGAGACGACAACGACCAACTCACACATTGAAAAGCTGCATTGTTCCAATGCATCGCCCTCTGATCTCCTTATTGACGTTTTCCCCTATATAAGTTGGAACGACAGCACTGATCAAGCCAACCCCGAAGCCTCCTATAACCCGACCTGCATAGAGCAAACCAAGACTGGTGGTGTTGATTGCAGAACAAGTTTGCATGGTGGACCCAGCAAGGAACATGATGTCAGCGAATATAAGAGCAAATTTTCTTCCAAAGCAATCCGAGGCATAAAATGAAGCCATCGCGCCAAAGAAACATCCTGCTTGGAGCACCGAGACGATATTTCCAGATAAATCGCTGAAAGCCTTTTGCTGCGCAGGAGTGTCGGTCTTAATACCAAACGACTCCTGGAAAGACTTCACAGTGAGTACTCCACCAATCAGGCCCGTGTCCCAACCGAAGAGCATACCCCCAAAGGAGGTAATCGCCGTGAGAATATAAGCGCCTCGGTTGACCTTGACATCATGCAAGACCAATGAAGCCTTTGATCTTGTGACTTCGAACATTTTGAGAGAAAGTGGTACGCTGCGTACCTGGAAAAGTCGGGGAAGTCTGGGGTTACAAGAATCTGGGGATAATGGGGAAGTAGGAAGACTAAATAGACCTGAAGAGGAAACCCCCACGCGTTGTGCGACATAACCTCACCACGCCCCATCTATAGCCATGGAATATTTCCGGCTTTAGATGGCTTCGGGCGGCTGCGGATGGCTGTGGGTGGTTGCAGGTGGTTGCAGGTGTGGCAAGAGATCTACAGGATCACCGAATCAGGATCCCGGTTACAGATGGCTATAGATGGACCATGACTCGCGTGTATTTTCAATACATCTCAACTTGTACATTCGAGGTATATATAAATGAGAAATAGAGACCGTCAAGATGTATTTAATAGTCTTAGATATCAGATAGCATAAAGAGAAATTGAAGTCTCTAGATATCGCAGAACTTAACTATATTCATTTTTATTATATCAAAGCTCATTCGGATTCGAAAATGGTTGGTCTACTGTTGAACGACGAACCAGACTTTAAGCACATCACAGCTGTGAAGCTACACCCAACATTTGCCGCCGAAGTTCAAGGCGTTGATTTCTCACAACCTCTAGCGGATGAGGTTTTCGGCGAGATCCTTAGTGCAATAAATAAGGTAAGTCGCTGCATACGCCAGTGGAATAGAGGAAGCAATTATTTCAATACCTTACTAAAGACTACTCTAGTATGGAGTGATTGTATTCCGTGACACAGGTCTAGATGATGACCGTCATATCGAATTCGCCAGGCGTTTTGGTGAGCTGGATGATGTCAAACCATATAACACTGCCGGGAGAATCAACAGATTAAAATACGATGAGCTATTCGATGTGAGTAACGTAGAGTCAGATGGCTCCCTGGTAAATCCAGAAAGCCCTCGAGGACAGGCCAATAAGGTTAGCTGGCATCCATATCTTCATAGAGCTCTGCATATTTGCTATAGGTGTTAACAATAATACAACTGTAGGGCAATAACCTTTTCCATGTTGACTCAAGTTTTAACCCTCGTCGCGCTGGATATTCCCTGCTGCTCGCTCATGAGCTCCCGCCTCCCGGTATAGGTGGACACACAGCGTTCACAGATACTCGTACCGCATTCGATGACCTTGACGGCGGCTTGAAAGAGGAACTTTTGAAGAAAAATTACATAGCAGATCATTCTCTAATCCACTCACGTAAAATGGCATCACCAAAATTTTTCGGACATCTAGACCCCTTAGACTATCCCATGGGGCGGCACCGTCTAGTGCAGCTGCATGAAGCTTCCGGCCGGATGAACTTGTACATTGCTGCGCATGTCCACCATATTGAGGATATGGAGCCAGCGAAGTCTACTGCTTTGATAAATCTCTTATATGAACATGCTAAACAACCAAAATATGTGGTTGAGATTGAATGGAAGGGAGTGGGGGACTTAGTTGTATGGGATAACACGTGCACAATGCACAGGGCCGTTGGGGGACCATTTGAGAGAAAGTATAGGAGAGATATGAGAAGGGCTACTGTACATGATGGTAGCAGCCAGGCCTGGGGGCTTAATGAGCATAGTGAGGTGAGACAAGGTCTGCCTTAGGGCTTGTAGTAGATGCTTTATATCCATACACTCCTTTCTAGTTCAGGTTAGTTGAAAATAAGAGAAATCCTTACAACCAGATCTGAGTAGATGAATAGACTTGAAATAGTAATCTACACCATCCAATCTGCATTTGATGATAATGCTGCTTCTAGTACACTTGGGCGGTTCTAAGTTTTGCCGCCACCGAATGGTCCACTCATCACCGCCTGTTTCGTAAAATCGTAAAATCGGAGCCTTGTCCTCGTCCTCTGATTGTTAGATCCCGCAACCCTATTCATTTTGCTAATGTTATAGCATCTGGTCATCATTATTTGCATTACTCTATCTAATAAACACGTTCGGCCGGTATCTGTGTGTCTTCACCTGCTGTATTTATTCTGTCCAGTGACATAGGATATATGGAGCCGACCCAGGTGTCAATAAACAGCCTCAGTAACGAGCTAATATTACGAATCTATAATATTGTAAGTCTGTTAATCTTGGTAGATGTGGTTTCCGAAAACTCATACTCATGTTAGCTGAGCCCATATCAAAAATCTGTCCTCCAACTACGCCTTACATCAAGGCGCTTCAATGAATTAGCTGCAGATACTATATTTAGTTATCTTCTGCTCACTTTTAACTATGCAAATGTAACTAGTAGTTTACGAAAGATTGAATATATCCACGACCGTCCGAGACTACACCGCAATGTTCAGAGCATCCAAGTCTCTGAAAAATTCAAAGAGATTGTCTTCGAAGAATTTTACTTACGACCCCGGTCCTATCATTCTGACCTAGAACAATATATCAATCATATCGTAAAGTTGATTACCTTGTTACCCAACCTCAAATACTTTAGGTCAGTGGCGTAACGCTAGTTTTTTATTTTATGGAGGCTAAAATGGATTAGATGGAACATTCACGGGAGAATACCCTTAGTCATACTAGAAGCCCTTAAATCGGGGTATGCGGAATCTAGATGCCGCGTAGACATGGCAGCGAGCGAATCTATGGGTAATTACTACAGCCAACGAGACCAGTCTTACCATGACGAACTGGATCATTATTCCAGGTATCCTAATTATGTTTCTCTGAGAATACACGTTCCAGATGGGTGCCTCACGACCTACCTTTATCAACTATCCATATCCTATAATAACATAACCCGACTTAGTTTACATCATGTTGGCGACGTACCTGGGTTAATTGGCTCATCTAACTCACGTCCATTGTTACGATTACAAGAACTGGAATTGCATGACTTTGGTTTTGTGGAAGCCGAAGAGGAAGCATGGAAATTACTCATAGATTGGCAGACAATTAAACGGTTAACACTTCCTAATACCCGTCTCCTACGTATACTTCAACCTCAGCTATCTAGTCTTCGAGGACTCGAGATATTGCAGCGGTCTTGGCCTCTTCAGCTCGAAAACAGGCCAGCTCAAGAACCGAAAGCGTTTGTCGACAAGTGCCATGGACTAGAAGAATTTGTATTTGCATTCGCTAGTATGCTCCTCTTTCCTACAACTATGGATCACCTTAGTAAATCTATACGAAAATGACGCACAAACCTCTCGCAGTACGCCTGCCGGCTTTCCTTAAGCCCATCACCCATTCAGCAGATTAAGTATATGGATGAGCACTGGCTTAAGCTTCAATCAGTGGAATTGGTTGTTAGGTACTCAAAAGACTGGGTATTGACACGTATTTCTATATATTATTCTTAATTATTTTCACTGGCTGATTTCCCAAAGCCTCCAAAGACATTAGATGCCATCGCCGAACATCTCTGGTTTGTGAGGCATATTACACTTGCAATACTACCTATTGATACGTGTAACAGACGGAGGCCAAAATCTACTATCCCCAAAAACTTTCGCATCCGGGCTGCTGTTTCTGATATCTGGAGTTACCTCTGGAGGTCAATGATCCGTTATGCAACAAAATCATCACCTTCCACACTTCCTATGAAGCCAACATTGGAACGGCTCAGTGTATTCGGCCGTGTGCATATTCCATGTGCCTGCACAAAATCTCAATTTCTACTAGGGTTAGTGTCGGGTTATGAAAGGCCCGGACTTAAGGACTACGACACTGCTTCCGCGATGCATGATACCATTGCTCTCTATAGCTCACCTGTAGAAATCAATCTCTCCGAGAATGACAATGAGCGACAACTTGGAATAGCAAATATAAGCTACGAAAATATAGATCGATTCGTGAACGTGGCGCAAAACTTGAACTTTACTTGCGGACAGAGTTTTCGTTTTGCATATAAATGCTGGCAGAAAAGGGGAGGAGAGTTTGCCAATGTCGTTGAGAGAAAGATAGTCCCTAACCTTGATGTGTATGGATGGGAAGATAGTATCGCTGTAGACGCAGGATACTACTATCATAAAAGTGATCCTTTCTCAAGGGCACAACGGACCTTGAAGAAGTTCTTCTCCGGCTTCAAAGACGATGCTTGCGAATATGTGATACCTGGGGAGCTCAAAAGTCAAAACCAAAGGCGTCCAACCGACAAATATCGACAACGGACCCTTCATGGTTATATAGATGGTTTGAGCAACGACGATTCCAGTATGTTCGCTGCACAATGCAAGAAATATAGAGTACGACGAATTGTTAATAAAGCCAGTGAAAAGCTACTTGTCCAAAAAGAGATCTACGACTACTTCAAAGCTGATGCAATCACCCACAGGGCGGAGAAAAGGTGATAATAGAACAGAGAAATTTAGGAGGAGTATCTAAAAAACAATAAAAGAAGATATTCCTAATGAAATAGTCAGAAAATACGGTACACATAACAAAATATAATATTGAGACATTGCTTGCTCTTCGCCTGCTTGGGCGGCCAAAGATTATTTTCATAGAGCTGCTTCCGTCCCAGTAATCTTCTTAAAGTCTGCCATAACGTAATCCCAGACCTTCTTAGCGGTGCTGTCCTCCCTATGCTCCAACAACACCTTCTCGACAGCGGGGGATGCGCTCTCGCATTTATTATCTATCGAGTATACCCCACTACCTTTATGGCCATCACTTCCCCTGGTTACCACCAGAGCTCTACCTAATGGTACCCCTGATATAGATGCAGTACCGTGGCGAGGCGAAAACATCGCACTCGTAGCTATAAAAACATGACGCTCGCCGCATTCATCAGGCGGAGTCTCAACGAACGGCCCCAGCAGGCGAAATAAGGCTATGAAGATAGCTATTCTGAACCCTTCAGCGTCACGTGTGATACCTCCCTTGACTATACCAGGAGCCGTGTGGATAAAGCTCACATCCGGTGCCCGCCGTGCAACTTCCTCGAGTAGCAGTGTTTCCATGGCAGCGGTTTGGTTACGCCACTTCAATTGCGGGAAACCTTCGCCAGCTAGGTTATTGGTATCGATTGCGCCCTCGCAGGTTGCAGCCAGAACGCTGATGACACGACGGATGGAACTTGCTTTCTGGATAAGAGGGAGAAGGTTTAGAATGAAGCGCAAGCGTGAATGCGTTACGATTGAGGAGGCAAGGAGCAGGCCTTCTGACGTTTCTACTAAGAATTAGCTTTTGTTTATCAAAGAGAAAATTCAGGACTTGACGTGCTTTTACCAAACGCCATCGTCCCTTGCGATTCAAAAAGGATGTTGATGCTTTCTTCCTTGCTTCTGATTTGGCGGCATACATCATCGACGGTCTTCAAAAGGCTTACATCGGCCTTTATAAATTCAATTATACAGTCTGGATTATTTTGTTTGCACTCCCCGATAATTCGATCAGCAGCATCCTGAGACCGACCGACGACATAGATTCGAGCTTTGGAAACATGCTTTACAAACGCTTTTACGGTGTATTCGCCGACACCGCTGGTCCCTCCTACAAAGACAGCTACAAGACCATCTGGAAAACTGGAGGAAATACGTTCGTTAGATGCAATCACTTCGGATAGGGAAACCATCATTTTCTTCAATTGGGTTGAACTGGTTCAAAATGTAGTATTGAAGATAGAGACGCTTTTTGGCTGGCTTTATCTATGTACTTTAGATTGCCTCTGGCAGGATGACCGACTCATTATCTCCTTTAAACGCCGAGTTCGTTCACTTTTAATTTAGAGGGGTATATCATATTGACTTCATGGTCCACGCTAAAGTGGTAATCTTATTGGACTTGTTGCTCTTCGTATCTACCTTCTCGCAGTACAAGTTAAGAATAGCGATACGAGACTAAGATGGAATAGAAGGTAGTTCCAATCAGGACAAACAAGTCTGAAGTAGTTTTCTATTCACGTGTGCACGATATAACCGAAGCTTAATTAGTTGTTAAAGGGATACACAGAAATGATGGTAAAAGTTGAGAGTTGTAGTGGAGGAGACCTATGGACTTAATCGGAGTTATCTGGTGTAACTCCCCGCTATTCCGTTTTAGTCTCGTATCACCCAACTCATACTAGCCTCCTGAACGTCAAATAGTCTCTTTGCAGTATGTAACATTATACTCCGTTTGCTGGGTATGATTTTCTTTCCGTTTACAACTCTTTTCGTTGAAAACTAATCCGTAACGTAAACACTACTTCTTTCCTGCTCCCATTATGTCGACGAATGGATCTGCTCTCCCGTATAGTACGGTTAATATTAACCCATCTCTCCCGGATTTCACCAATATCTTTGTTCTCTCTTCAAATCAAAGCTCGCAACAGGTTCTTTCAGAAGTCCCAAAGGCATTAGCCAATGATCTATTGAGGTTACGAAGAGCCCATCGCAAGTCAAAGACAGGGTGTGAAAACTGTAAGAGGCGGCGAGTCAAAGTTGAGACACCTGAATTTAGTACATCTTCTAGACGCTAATATATTGAGCTCATAGTGTAGTGAAACATCTCCATGTACAAGTTGCTCCCGAAGAGGAGAACAATGCCAATGGCTTGTGCAACCCAAGATCAGGGGAACTGCAGTTCCTCCAATACTTCCCCAGACCTTCCTTCCCGGCTCTGGGTCAACTGACACTATCGTAAACCTCCTTCATATGAAGCTGTTTCATCACTTTCAAGCACATACACGCCAGACACTCTTCTTAGCACCTGAGCTTTGTGAGTTCACTCTGCAGCTGTGCTTCCAGTTTGACTTCTTGATGAACGCCGTCCTAAGCATTGCAGCGCACCATCTTGCTGTTTTGCTTCCAAAAGATCCAACATACCCCATAACAGCAGTCCGTCATCTATGCCGCGCCTTGTCCCGGTTCCGCCACGTAGTATCCAACAGCTTCACATCAACTCATCTTGACGCATTCATAGCAACTTCGACTCTACTCCTATACGAATTATGGGCCGACACTGATTCCATTGCCAGTCAGAATGTATCCATTAATCCATTAAACGATCACGTCTTTGCGTTCAGTTCTAGTATGAAACAAGTTTTTTTGAAATGCATCTCGCTGACGTCTGTTCAACGGTCGATATTTATGCCACACCTCTCGCACAATCCCATAGGAGCACTTACTAGAGCTGCGCAGATCAGCAACCATACATTAGTCATATATCAAGACTTTTTTTCTTATCATCGCCCACTTGACTTAGAACTTCTTAACATACCTCTACCATACACGCGAGGCAGTGACACGATGACCCCAAATCCATGGCAAGAGCATACCTCTAACAAACAAACACCTATTCCAGTAGAAGACATGTTCAAATCAGCTATAACTCGACTCTGTTTAATCCTGTCCTTCCTTCCCGAGGCACAGCCGCCGAATTCTCCCAATGCCGAGCTGCCTCTGCTACTGGAATTGAAAAGATATATTTTCTCATTCCCTATGCTGTGCCACGGTCCTTTCGCTTCTATGGTCCAGCAAGGTGATATACGCGCTCTCCTGTTGCTCTATCACTTCTATAGGGCTGTGCGAATATTGCTCCCTCCAGATGAGTGCTGGTGGGCGCATAAACGGGCGGTTATATCGGAAAGGGTCTTGGAAGAATGGTTGACTAGGAATATTCCCAGAAAGTTTGATGTATTTGGTTAACATGAACTTGATTTAGATATTGTCTCCAGAAACTAGTGTATACGGAGGCGTGAGCAGGCTGGATCATTTTAGGGTATAAGCTCGTCTTACTCATACTATATCCTATTCTATCTAATACCAAAGCTTGAGATACAAGAAGTGTTTCATACTGATTAAGCAGTTTTTGCAAAGACCAATTCACCTGCTCAACTTAAGCGTATCTCGAAGTCCAAGCAAATCCACCATGTCAGCTTTAACTAGGTCGAATATTTTCTTCAACCAATGTTAGTATGAGGTTGTTTTATACGATATAATATCATTAGATTGATTATAACACCGCAAACATGGATGCCTGAATGTTTACACTAACACGATTGAGATGCTGCACCCATTCTCCGTCTTAACTCCGGTTTTAAGAGCAAGGACACGCTCGATGATGCAGGCGATAGACTGTGGAAATGCTAGAGAAATGAACGAGCGGGAAAAGGCGGCCGCTACATTCTTTTTAATAGTCCATATGAAATCCGCTCACTCCCGCTCACACTAGTCCACACCATTGCTGCTACCTTTCATCCACCACTTTCCATCTCCAGGTATGGATGATATGACCGATATTGCTACCAATGCTTGCACGGCTTGTAAGAAATATAAACGGAGATGTAACAAGGCTTTACCCAGTTGTTCAACATATCTCAAGTACAACTATCCAATCAGTAGTAAGGTAACTTAGTCTAATGGTTTCACAGTCTACGTCGATGTCAGAGGTGCTCGTCGTACAGAGTGAAGGAAGGTCAAGAGGCGACGATACAACGTATATTCGATAACTAAGGTTTAAGATAATAAGACAGATTGATCTTTGGCTTCCTAAATATAGGTAGAATACGTTATATTTATAAGTATAACTTTCTAATTACCAGCTATATCATAACTATACTGTCCTTAATTGCCATGTCTACTTGTACTGACTCGTGTCCTTGGCCATACCCACTGTACTGGCTTACAGTACTCTGACAGTATGCCTTCTCTAGAATACTCTTGTCTTCAAGAGCTATAACAAAGTCATAATACTTTAACAGTTTGCCTTATTGCGTTGTCTATATACATACAGCTAAAAATAGTTTCCTTTGTTATACTTAACACCAAGGATTAGATGTTACGATCATGATCCTTTATTTCATTCTTTGTATTCAAGTATTATTCTTAATTAATTTATAGTATATTTAGTCTAAAGGAATATTATAAAAAGTCGTCATAGTTTTTTCGATATTTTCGGCTTCGTTCTTATTAGTTCTTGGGAAAGTTCAGAATGTTTATAAAATTTTTAATTGTTTTCCTTTTTTTGTTTTCTATTCATTAATAACTTTTTATCGTTTTTTTCTTTTTATTATGTTTTTAAAAATCTTTATTTATACTCAGTTAATATATTATAAGTTTTCTTATTATTATTATTATTTTATAATTTGATATATTAAAATACAGAAATTCTTAATTTATGTTATAAAAACTTTAATAAATAATGTTATAATAATGTTTAAGTTATATTGACAATTATTCAATAATCTTTATCAAGTATTATAATTATGTCATAACCCCGCAAGGTTATGACAAGCAACCTGAGTATAAGGCCCTTATAGCCGTCGCCTTAGTTAAATAAGTATAAGTTAAAATAATTATCAAGGACCTGGTTATGATATCGTTAATATTATCGTATTATTAATACTAGCGAAAAGATAGTACAAGTTCAACACTAATATTATAAAAAGGGTTATATAAGCTAAAGGATAATATTATCGAAGTTATAGTATTTGTAACGTTCCTACGTTGGGGTTTGGCTATTACTCAAATAATAGGCTTAAGAGGTCAAGGGAGTAAGTGAAACTTAGATTGTAGAACTTTTACTATGAAATGCAGGTATGCTGTAAATTAATTGAGTTGAGCATGAAGCTCTTATCTACTGGGAGTTTATCTACTTATATAGAGAGTGAATTTCCTTCGAGTCCCATTGATCCCATTGCTCTTCCTGGGATCCATGGGATCCATGGGATCCGCTTATCTAATCCAGGTGCTTGTCTAATTGTTAGTACTAGCTTTTTACACATACGAGCAAATCGTTAGCACAAGCGGAAAGGTAGTATTATTTCTCTGATAGTATTATCACTTAGCTAGTATAACTAAAGGATTAGTACTATAACTTCGATAGTACTATCCTTTTAGCTTGTATAATCCTTTTTATAGTACTAATGTTGAACTTGTACTATCCTTTCGTTAGTACTAGTAATGTAATAGTACTAGCGATACTATAACCAGGTCCTTGATAACTGTCTTAACTTATACTTATTTAACTAAGACAACGGCTATAGAGGCCATATAACTAAGTCGCTTGTCACAACCCTGCAGGGTCGTGACAGTATTAACCCTTTGGTTGTACTAATTAAGTAATAGTATTATCAGGGAATAATATTACCTTTCCGCTTATGTTAACTATTCGTTTGTACGTACAAAAAGTTAATATTAGCAAATAAGCGAGTATATAACAAAAAGGACCGGATGAGATCCCTTGGATCTAAGACCGGATGGGATCTCCTGGATCCAGGAACGGAAAGATCCAGGAGGATCTAGTCATTAGTATATACTATATAAATAAATAATTTTACAGTAGATAAAAGCCTTGTACTTAACTCAATTGATTTACAACATATTTATATTTTATAATAAAGTTCTACAATCTAAGTTTCACTTGCTCCTTTGACTTCTCAAGCTTATTATTTAAGTAATAACTAAACCCCGACGTAGGAATGTTACAAATTATAAGATTAACAATAAACTTTATTTTATTATAAAATTATCTTTCTCCTTAATATTCACTCTTATGAGTTTATTTATATATAAACTTATAATATATTAAAGATTTATAAGCAAACTCTTTAAAACCTTATTATTATTATATATAATATTATTATTATAAGTACTTATCTTTGTTTTTCTCGAACCTTTTTTTAATATATTAATAAACAGTCATCTAGGCTAAATAGTTAGAAATGAAAAAATTATTTCAAGTATTCAAAGAAGTCAAAACATATTTAATAACCTGTTAACAGAAAGATGAATAATTAAAATAAGTTAAACAGATAAAACATTAATTAGTTATTTTCGAGAAAATCATAAAATTACTTTATAAAGTTATAGTCTGTTTTCAGGAAATTAATAAGAAAATAAAGAAATTCATAAAAGTATATTTTATTATAATATATTATTTTCGTTATTATTAATATTTTTCTAACTAATATTTATATAAAATTCGAATACTTTAATTAATGTTATTACGAAAAATGTTAATAATGATAATTTAAATAATAAAGATGTAACATTCCTACAAGGGTATAAGGTTATCTATCACTCAAATGATAGATGAAGGTAAAAGGCAAGAAAATATTTTCATAAAGCTTTAAAGTAGTTATTATGAAATGTAGATATACTGTAAATTAATTGAGTTAAACACAAAGCTCTTATCTATTGTAAGTTTTATTTACTTATATAAAGAATAAATTTCCTCTAAGTCTTATTAATCTTATTAATCCTCCTGGGATCCATGGGATCTATAGGATCTGCTTATCTAATCTAGGTACTTATTTAATCGTTAATATTAGCTTTTTGTACGTACAAGCAAATCATTAACATAAACAGAAAAATAATATTATTTCTCTGATAATATTACTATTTAATTAATATAATCAAAGGATTAATATTATAATTTTGATAATATTATCCTTTAGTTTATACAACCCTTTTTATAATATTAATATTAAACTTATATTATCCTTTCGTTAATATTAATAATATAATAATATTAACAATACTATAACCAGGACCTTGATAGTCATCTTATTTTATACTTATTTAATTAAGACGACGGCTATAAAAGCCTTGTACTTAAGTCATTTATTATAACTTTATAAGATTATAACACTATTTCCTTTTTAGTCTAACTTTGTCTTAAAGCTTATAATTAAGACATAAAAATCTTCGTAATAATTCAATTCTTCTTTCCTTTTCACTATGCCCCTTAAGTATAATCTTGAACAGAATTATAATAAAATAATGTGAAAGAGAAAGAAGGAAGCCTGTCCTAAGCTAATTTCAAGAGTCCAAACTTCTGGTGTTAAAATGTTTCTTTATAATCATTGTGAAAAGAAAAAACTGATATGTTTTATAACTCCAGATTCTTTATAGTATAAGGAATATATCAAGGCTAGGAATAACACAAAGTGTAATGTTTATGGTCTTTTTTCAGTAAACTAAGAAGCTTTAACAGCTAAAGAACAGAAACTTTCTCAGGAGTAGGAAGAAACCTAGAAAAAGGCTTTAGAAATATAGGCGAAATTGTTAAAATTAAATTATCAGAGAAAATAATTTCATTTTCGAGTTATAAAAATGTTATATCATAGTTTAAAAAGCATAAACAAGTTAGATACTGTTAAAGAGAAAGAGAAGTTCAAGAAAGAGAAAGAAAAGGAAATGTTATAATAATCAGAAATTACTCAACCAACAGAAACTGAGCCTTTCGAGGCCTTCTTCTCTGACGCTGATTTCTTTACTTATACTGATGTTCTATTTAATCTGTCCTAGTTTGCTTCACCTATTTGTACTCCTCCAAGAACTTATTAAAGTTAATAAAATGTTCCTCTGGTTCTTAAGTATCTAACTGTAACGTTCCTACTAGGGTATGGGGTTATCTATCACTCAAATGATAGATGAAGGTAAAGGGCAAGAGAATAACTTCACAAAGCTTAGGGTAGTTACTATGAAATGCAGGTATGCTGTAAATCAATTGAGTTGAGCACGAAGCTCCTATCTACTGTGAGTTCTATCTACTTATATAGAGAGTGAATTTCCTTCGAGTCCCATTGATCCCATCGATCCCCCTGGGGATCCATGGGATCCATGGGATCCGCTTATCTAATCCAGGTGCTCGCTTAATCGCTAGTACTAGCTTTTTACACGTACGAGCAAATCGCTAGCACAAGCGGAAAGGTAGTACTATTTCTCCGATAGTACTACCACTTAGCTAGTACAACCAAAGGGTTAGTACTATAATTCCGATAGTACTATCCTTTAGCTTGTACAACCCTTTTTATAGTACTAGTGTTGAACTTGTACTATCCTTTCGCTAGTACTAGTAATGCGATAGTACTAGCGATACCATAACCAAGTCCCGGATAGCCGTCTTAACTTATACTTATTTAACTAAGGCGACGGCTATAGAGGCCTTATACTTTAGGTCGCTTGTCACAACCCTGCGGGGTCGTGACACTATCCCCTTCCTAGCTTAGCTTCGTCCCGGAGCTTATAACTAGGACATGGAAGACCTCATAACAATCCAAACCTTCCTTCCTTTCCATCATGTCCCCTAAGCGTGGACTTGAACAAAATTATAGCGAAGCCGTACGGAAACGAAAGAAGGAAGCCTTGCCAAAATTATCGGCCCGTGTTGAAGATACTGGGATCAAAATGTCTCCTTGTAGTAGATGCGAAAAGAAAAAACTAACGTGTTGGGTCGCTCCAGATTCGTTGAGATGCTCGGAATGCATCAAGGCAGGCAACAGCACGAAATGTGATGTTCATGGCCCTTCAGCTGCCGATTGGGAGGCGCTTAGTCGCGAGGAGCGAAAACTTTCGGAGGATTGGGAGAAGGCCAACTCCTTGTGGTTGGAAACCCAACAGAAGGCCATCGAGGCTCAGGCAAAGGTCCTTCGCCTTAACAAACAGCGTGAAATGTTCAGGACACGCGCAGCTGAGATGCTTCGTCGGGGTCTGAAATCGCTGGACGAACTAGATGCTGTTGAGGAGAAAGAGAGGCTCGAGAAAGAGAAGGAAAAGGAAACGCCGCAACAATCGGAAACTACTCAGCCGGCGGAGGCTGGGCCTTTCGAGGCTTTCCCTTCCGACGCTGATTTCTTTGCTTATGCCGATGTTCCGTTCGATCCGTCCTGGCTTGCTTCGCCCGTTCGTACTCCTCCAGGAGCTCACTAGAGTTGGTAAGGTGTTCCTCTGGTTCCCAGGTGTCTAACCATCCGTATTCTTCCCATTCCTTCCATCTGACCAAGTATTGTTTCTTGTTCCTTACTAACTTGTCGTCTAGGATTTCTTCGACTTCCCATTCCATATTTGGGTCCCATTCCAGCTCTAAGTCTGGAGCTGGCGGCGATCCAAGTGGTGCTTTTTCTAGTACGGCTGCATGAAATACTGGGTGTATTCGCATGGTGTTAGGGAGTTCTAGTTTATATGTCAGATTTCCCAGTTTCTTTTTGATTTTGTATGGTCCAATCTTTTTCCAGTCTAATTTATCGCTCGGTCTTGTTGTTTTGATAAATCTGCGGATGATATAAACTTTATCCCCTTCTTCAAGCTCAGGTTCCATACTGTGCTTTTGATCGTAGTATTTCTTCATGCGTTCTTGTGCGAATTTGATGTCGTACTTCAAGCGATTGTGGATTTTTTCCAATTCGTCTGCTCGCTGTTCAGCCGTCTTGGAAATGTTTCTTACCTCCGCTTTTATGAAGTGGGTTTGGGCTTCGTAGCCATAATTCGCAAAGAAAGGCGTAACTTTAGTAGTTTCACTCTTTGCGCTATTATACGCTAGTTGCGCCATTGGTAAGAGATCTTTCCAATTTGACTGCTTATAATCCACGTAACAGCGAAGATAGGCTCCTATGATCTGGTTGACTCGCTCGGTCTGTCCGTCTGTCTGAGCCCATCCCTTCGTGGCGATTTTCCTTTTGATGCCTAATCTCTTGCAGATTGCTTCCCAGAATTTCGACGTAAAGAGCTTGTCTCTGTCCGAAATAATTTCTGCTGGGATGCCATGGTCCGCTATGACCCTGGAAATCGTGATTTCCGCTAAATCCTCGGCCGTCCACGTTTCCTTCCATGGCAACATGATGGAGTACTTCGTAAGTCTATCGACTATGGTGAGGATTGAGTCATAGTGATCTTCATCCGGTCCGTTGGCACTTCTTGATGGGGGTAATCCTGTGATGAAATCCCATGAAATAGAAGTCCAAGGCTTTTCTGGTATCTGAAGAGGCATTAATTGTCCTACAGGCTTCTTTCTTGATGTTCTAGCCCTGTGACAAACGTTGCAGTTATTGACGACTTTAGTGACTTCCTGCTGGAGTTTGAAGATAAAGAATTCCCGTTGCAGTCTGTTCTTGGTCTTTGTGATTCCTTGATGACCATGCGTGGGCAATTCGTGTTGTTCTTTCACGAACTCCTGGGCGATTGATGGTGGGATGAATACTCTCCCGTCCTTCAGCCAAATGCCTGGAAATTCCTGATCTTCGAGCCAGCCGGCCTCGGGATCCTTAGAGATTTCTTTCTCTTCTGCAGTGGCTAACTTAATCCTTTCTAGCCATTCTTCGTCAATAACCTGCGTGACCGCTAATACTTGTGCGTGGTTAAGGCGCAAGGTGTCGCCTTCCTTTTTAAACATGGTGAATTCTTGCTTAGAACTTCCTTCCATGTAGTCTGGTCGCCTGCTCAGAGCATCGGCCCTAGCATTCTCTGATCCTTGGACATGGCGAATCCTGAAATCGTATTGTGCTAACGTTTCGTACCAGCGCACTTGTCTACTGTTGAGATCTTTAGTGGTCATGAAGGTTGTTAGATTCTTGTGGTCCGATAGAATCTCAAATGGATGTTTGGCACCACATAAGTAAACCTTCCAATGCTTGCAGCAATCTACGATGGCCAAGAGTTCCTTCTCGTAGATGTCATAGTTTAACTCTGCTGGAATAAACTTTCGAGAGTGGAAGGCCACCGGCCTCCAACGTCCTTTGTCATCCCTTTGTGACAAGACTCCACTCAACGCCCTACCTGAGGCGTCTGTTTCCAGTAAGTATGGTTTCTCGGGATCGGCATGGGCCAGTATTCGGTCTTCGTCGAACTGATCTTTAACCTCTTGGAGGGCTCTCTCCTGCCTCTCTTCCCAAACGAAGGGTGTATCTTTCTTCGTTAATTCCGTCAACGGGCCGGCTATTTTCGAGTAAGCCGTCACGTAACGTCTATAGTAATTGGCAAGTCCGTTAAACTGTTGGACTTCCTTGACCGTCTTTGGAGTAGGCCATTCTCTGATGGCTTTTACTTTCTCCGGGTCCATTCGGAATCCTTTGTCCGAAACTATTTCACCTAGGAATTTCACTTCTGTCGCGTTGAACTGGCACTTAGCTAGCTTACACTTCATGTCGTTATCGATCAATGCCTTAAGTACAGTACGAACGTGCTGTCTGTGTTCTTCCAACGTCTTGGAATAAATCAAGATGTCATCCAAATACACTACTACAAAGCGATCCAAATACGGTCTCAAGATCGTATTGCTCACTTTCTGCATAGTCGCTGGTGCATTCGTCAGACCAAAAGGCATGACCAAAGGCTCATAAAGTCCATACTTGGTTCGAATGGCAGCGTACTGCTCGTGTCCCTCCTTGATCCTTATCAAGTTGAATCCTGCGGCGAAGTCTAATTTCGTGAAATATCTGGCTCCAATGAGCACATCTCGTATACCGTCAATACGAGGTAATGGGTATCTGTTTTTTATGGTTTTGCTGTTTAAATTTCTGTAATCTCCACATGGTCTTCCCCGGGGGTCGTCTGGCTTTGGCGCCCATATCAATGGCGCTCCCCACGAAGAGCTCGACTCCCTGTAGAAGCTCTTCGCGGTCTGTTCATCCAGTCACTCCCTCAGGATCTCATCCCTGGCGGGATTCGTTCCATAAATAGGTCCATATGAAGGGGTTGCACCTTCTTGGAGAATGATTTCGTGATCCCATTCTTTGTGTGGGGGTAAAGCTGCGTCCTTCGGTCGCGGAGTGAATAACTCACGACAGTCTTGGTATTCTTCCGGGAGAGCGTCCAGTTTATTCTGGAGGTCATCCTGAGCAAGTTCAACAGCAAAAACATCTTGCGCGGGCCATTCCTTTGGTCCAGCGCCGCAGTGGCATTTAAATGTCAATTTCTTTGTTTTCCAGTTGACGTTTGGGTCATGGAATTCTAACCAAGGTTGTCCCAGGATGATATCTTCCTTTCCAAGGGAGGAAACCTCAAACCGGATTTGTTCTTGGTGGTTTCCAATCCTCATGGTGAGGGGTTTAGTTCTTGCGAACACTCCTTCCTTTGCTAATGAGCCGTCGGCCATTCGTAGGGGCCGATTATAGACTTCAGTCTGTGCGTCTATCATCCTAGCAGCTCGTGGCGAGATTAGGTTAATCTGGCTTCCCGAATCCACTAAGGCTCTAAGGTTTCCGTTGCCAAACTTAACATCCAACCGGATGGCTTCTCCTTCGCCAACTTTAAACACATCGGAAGCGAATTCCGTATTGAACTCCTCCTCCCGGGTCATTTGAGGCGGTGCCCTTCTCCTGGGTTTTCTGATATTGAAGGGGTTATTGACACGTCTAGTTGGAGTCATCCATTCCGTGTCGATCTCGTAGTAATGGCCTATTCCATAACCATAAAGTTGTTCCCTTCGTTCTTCGCGGAAGGTGATGCCTTGGCGAGGTTCTCGTCGTGCCCAGTACGTTTTTTCCTCGTCCTCATGGTACGCAACCCACGCGTGGGAGTCCAGTCTTGGGGGCCGCATGTTTTTCCCTAGTACATAGACTACAGGATCATCGTGGAGCAGGCCACTAACAGCGATTTTTTCGAAGTTGGTCCACACCACTCTTACGATCATTCCCAGCTTCCAAAAACTGTACTGGAGAATTCCTTCTCTTTGGATCGGCATATCCCACAAGATATTTCGCTCGATCATCCTCCAGGTTTCTATGTGATTTCCATCGGGCAAGGTGGCCATGCTAACCAATATCATTCGCTCTCCTACTTGGGGTTGGTTCGTCAGGTAAGGCTGGGCGATGAAATCTTCTCGCTCGACATGTTTAGACAGCTCTGGACCCCAGACGTTTTTCTGAAAAGATTCCTTTGCTATTCTTTGGTAAGGTTCTGACTCTTTAGGTGTTGTGTATGGAGAATACACTGGTGAAATTCTGGCACGTTTCTTTCCTTTTTTGGAGTTCCATTTAACTTTTCCAAACGCTGGTTCGCTGACATCCGTCTCCATGCTATAATCTTCCCGGATCATAGGGATTCCTCCGTACACAGGCTGGTTTCCCAAACTCGAGAGGCTGGCAGTATCCCAGTATTCTTCAGGGGGAAAATTGTCTGGGAGAGCGGTTCCCGAGTCCCGTCGCTCTCCTTCTTCCGCAGCTGATATTAAGACATCCAGCTTGCTCGTGGTTGGAGAGAAAACTCCTGAAGACGTCTGGCTCCCTGCCTCGTTGTCTTCTGCTGACCATACCATGGATACGGTCTTGACTTCTTTGGACTTTCCTTTGTCTTTGTCACCATGCTCCGAGGCCCTGTGTCCTGCCTGGCCACACCTGAAGCAAAGGTTTTTCTCTCTTCGTTCCTTATATTGCTCAGGAGTAAGATCGAACTTCTTCTTTCCTTTTCCTTTGGTGTTCGATTTCCCGTTCCTCTTGCTTCCCGTGAGTGCCTTCACATCCGCTGTTTCTTTTTTCTTATGGGATCCTTTTTGCTCTTTTTTGTCGGAGAAAGCCCTTTTTTCTAGCTTGCGTTCATAATGTCGATTATCAAACTGAACAGCTTTATAGATCATATCGCTCAGGGTCTTGGGCCTTTCGTCGAGTCGGGCAATGTCGTCCTTTACTTCTTCCTTGAGGCTGTTGTAAAAGGCATCCTTCAAGTCTTCATCGCTATAAGTCGTAAGGACAGCGTATCTTCTGAATTCTGCTGCATGGTGGGAGGCCGAGCCCTTTTGTCGGATGCTGTGTACTTTTCTTTTAGCATCGGCCACTTCATCGATATCACCGAAGACGGGCGTGACCTCTCTCCAAAAGTCTTCAACGGACTTAAACAATTGTTTTGTGGAGGCCCAACAATGGGTCTTGTCTGTCGTGGATAAATAGTTTTCAAGGTAGGGTCTCATCCAATCGAAGGCAGTTCCTTCTAGGTAGGAGGCGATCCAAAGGATCCGGTTGACGTCGTCGGCAAACCGATCCTTATTAAAGAACAGGTACAGGGTAGCTTGCATCTTGAAGACTTTGAACTTGCTTCGTTCACCCTTGAACCTCATGGGCAAGCCCACCTTTGGGGTTCCTTCCACTTCCTGTTCTCGCATTGGGGTGTCTCGTTCCTCCGGGTTGGGGTTGCCCTGTTCCTCCGGCTTGGGAACTAAGTCTGAAGATTCTCCGGCCATGGTACCTTCGAGTTTCAAGGTGCTCAAAGTGTAACGTTCCTACTAGGGTATGGGGTTATCTATCACTCAAATGATAGATGAAGGTAAAGGGCAAGAGAATAACTTCACAAAGCTTAGGGTAGTTACTATGAAATGCAGGTATGCTGTAAATCAATTGAGTTGAGCACGAAGCTCCTATCTACTGTGAGTTCTATCTACTTATATAGAGAGTGAATTTCCTTCGAGTCCCATTGATCCCATCGATCCCCCTGGGGATCCATGGGATCCATGGGATCCGCTTATCTAATCCAGGTGCTCGCTTAATCGCTAGTACTAGCTTTTTACACGTACGAGCAAATCGCTAGCACAAGCGGAAAGGTAGTACTATTTCTCCGATAGTACTACCACTTAGCTAGTACAACCAAAGGGTTAGTACTATAATTCCGATAGTACTATCCTTTAGCTTGTACAACCCTTTTTATAGTACTAGTGTTGAACTTGTACTATCCTTTCGCTAGTACTAGTAATGCGATAGTACTAGCGATACCATAACCAAGTCCCGGATAGCCGTCTTAACTTATACTTATTTAACTAAGGCGACGGCTATAGAGGCCTTATACTTTAGGTCGCTTGTCACAACCCTGCGGGGTCGTGACACTAACTATCCATATTCTTCTTATTTTTTCTATCTGACCAAATATTGTTTCTTGTTTCTTACTAACTTATTATCTAAGATTTCTTCGACTTCCTATTCCATATTTAGGTCCTATTCTAACTCTAAGTCTGGAGTTAACAGTAATCCTGGGGATATTTTCTTTAGTATAATTATATAAAATACTAAATGTATTTGTATAATATTAAAAAGTTTTAGTTTATATGTCAGATTTCCCAGTTTCTTTTTGATTTTATATAGTCTAATCTTTTTCTAGTCCAATTTATTATTTAATCTTGTTGTTTTGATAAATTTATGGATAATATAAACTTTATTCTTTTCTTTAAACTCAGGTTTTGTATTATATTTTTAATTATAATATTTCTTCATACATTCTTATATAAATTTGATATTATACTTTAAGTAATTATGAATTTTTTCTAATTTGTCTACTCGTTATTTAACTATCTTAGAAATATTTTTTATTTCTGTTTTTATGAAGTAAGTGTCGGTACACTCTTATAACGTGTGGCACGACGTAATACTGTAATTACGGTATGCTAATTGCGTTATATTGGGAGATGGTTGTCGTTTCTACTACATATGGCCGGAGGGGTTATATAGCTTACAGCTACGGCTCTCCTCCGGAATAGGTTTAGCTTATATGCACGTGATAGGTATGTGCTGGTATGAACTAACACTGGAGCTACTCTAGAAATTGACATATGACCGGTTCCATACCCCGTATTCCTGCAATTGTTATATTTTTTCCTGAAAAAGCTCAAAACCGAAGAGTTTTCTGAATCGTATACTAATTTCCTAATTAGGAATAGTGCGATCTTGTGATCTCTGGTTTCTATACTTCTGAACCACCGATTCCATTCCGTTCCACCTATTCTACCACTTCCAACTATACAGTATTCGTATCGATCAATTACTTCAGAACGTTACAACACTTGCCCTTCGTTATCGCGTCGGCCGAGTTTGTGCTCCCCTCGATCCACTTGACTTCAGTGATATCTCTACGTTCGTAGGCCTGGCGGAGGCATATCACATCGATCATCAATCGTTTCTCTTGTGTGGTTCCCAGTTTGACGAGACAGTCATAGAGTAACTTGGAATCAGTACAGATAACTAGTGGGAGGTTAATCTTCAATATACAGTCGATGGTAGACTTGATTGCGGTTCTCATATCGAATCCATGGGCTATTCTGTATAACTCGGATGTTAATATGTTCCGGGTAACCCGTTTACACTTGATTGAAGACCAGTGAAGAATGTTCGCGTTGCTTTCTTTGTCAGTTAGTACTATAACGTAGCCAATTTGCGAAGATAGGTCTTTGTTGTTTGCGAAAGCAGTATCTGTAAACACTAATAGTTATAGTGATTCCTTATTCAACTTGACGAACTGTATTCCTCTGGTAGTATTCTGTATTTGTTATTCTAAGTGCTTATTGAGTGCTTTTACGTTGTTTTCGTCTGGGTTTACAGCTTGGGCAGCTGTTGACAGGTCGTATGCGGCTTCTGGTTGGTATACTGAAGTTATATATACTCCTTTGGCATGCTGAGCTATATATTGGTCTTTGGTTGAAAGGTTTTCGCGTACAATGCCTCGAGAGCTTGTTGTACTGCTTGTTTCAGTCGTTACGGGCCGTAAATTAGCATATTGGCGTTCTTGGGACAGGGTGATCACGTCTTTTTTCAGTTGAATAATGTCTCCGTTGAACTTGATAGCTTTGGTGGGTGTCAGTACTTCCCGTTCCTTGGCTAGGAATCTTGCTTCCTGGAACTAAAGTTGTTTGAGTTCAATGAATTTATTGTCCGTAGCAAAGAATGTATCGTTGGTTTGGAGGCTTACAACACTGAAAGGTGAGTTGTTATATAAGAGGCATGGGTCGTAGGTTGATTACTTTATCCTGAGATTTTTGGTGTAATATATATGATATGTCTTAAACCAGTGGTTTCTGGCCTCTGGGACTTTGTATAGTAGTTTTATGATCTTTAATATATTCTTTTTCGGTAAGTTTAATCATTGTAATAGTTCGATTAGAGGGTATATGTAAAAGAGTTAATTTAGCTTATTTAATGATTAAGTGTAAGTTTGTGATATATCTTATAAATATAACTTGGTTTTGTCGTCTATAGATGTGATACACAGGATGATATGTTGGTTAACTCTTTGGATTGTTGGTGACTGAGTTAATATGGTTTTCTTTCTGTGGTCATTGTAAGTCTGTATTACAAGTCTTGATTTCTTGTAAGCTTTGTCTGTCCCTGGGTTTTTCTCCTCGTTTACGAATTTTGCGTTGAATATATAGATATCTTCTGGTATCTCTTCAAGTAATATTACTTTAAATATACTGTTGTTTATTAGACCTGTCATTTCTGCTTGTTGAGATGTGTAATATGGGTTTGCTTCGTCTAGTTTCAGGTCTTGGAGAAATATCTCGATATTGGTTATGTTCAGTTTAATTAAGTATTTTCGAGGTTTTCCAGGTCTACGCTTGACGGGTTGTATAGGTGTTTTTACTGTAATAATGTCCTTAGTTGAATTTATAGCGTCGATATGTTGGGGTATCCTATGTTCTCTGGTGTTTGATTTACTTTGCCGGGCAGGTGAAATCGTTTCAGATGGTGTATCTGTTTTAATATCGGTTACAGATCTGAAATACGGTTTTACGGAAGTTGATCAGAATGTTGTATTGCCGTGAGGAAGTGCTAATACACAGTTCTCTTCGTCTATACTTATGAGTTTGTATGGCCTTTCCCAAGTTCTGGCTTGGCCTGTGTTTTTTTTACGCCACACGAGAACGTCTGAATTAATCGGTAAGTCGTGTATACGAGTTGTATTTGGGCCATTTCTGGTATTCAGAGTATTTTCTATCTGTCGTTTGGCTCGTAATCTGTGAATTTCCTCTATAGCTTTTCTAATTGCTTTGGCTCTGAGATTTACGGACGGGGCTAGAGTCTTATTTTCGGTTATTCGTGGGTATGCTCTGTAAACTAAAAGTGTAGGCACTAGGCCGTCAAGTCTTACTGAATCATTGATTGCTTTGAAGGCCATCTGTAGAGCCATATCCTTGTCAAGATCGGTGATTTCGGTGGTGATAATCGTATAGGCTTGTCGAATTAGGCCATGGTAACGTTCGACCATTCCAATTGAGTTGTGAGCTTCTACTGGTATAGTTTTCAGTGTGATCTCCATAATACGGGCGTGTTGATTGAGTTCCTTGTTAACGAAGTTCTTTCCGGCGTCTGTAACAATCTGGTCAGGGGGCCTAAGGTAAGTGTTGATCTAATATGCCCGTAAGGTGTCCCAGGTGTGCTTTGCGCTTATATTCTGAAGCCATCTGCTGGCTTGGTAGTGTATAGCTTTGTCAACAACATGTAAGACAGGTTTTCCGGTTATATAGAAGATATCAATGACCACAGTGTGGTTGAATTCCAGGTCGTCTTTGAGTGTAAACCGGAATTGGTATGGGGATTTTCCGTGACGTTGGTACTAGTCGCAATACTTAGAAAAGTGTTCTAACGCTTCTTTTTCGATATCATGGCCTGTACAGTCTAGTATTCTCTGAAGTTTTTTTACAGAAGGGTGTCTAAACCGTCGGTGGAGTCACTGTAGTTCTATGGTCGTTAAAAAGCATGGGTTTTGGTCGAAGGATTCGACAATATAGGTCTGTAAGTAATTATTCTATACTACGAACGGATGGCTGAATCTACGGATTACTGGTACTTTGCCATGGGGCGTTATAACCGTATTTGTAATGTTATTGAAGTATATTCCGAGGTAGTCCATGTCGGCCAAGGAAAGTAGGAAAGGTGTATTGACTTCTACAATATGGAATTCTAATTGGCCGATTGGGGTATTTACTATTGTTGAACCTATAATGGTAGTGGTCCCTATGCCGAATTGAACGGTTTTCGCACTTTTTATGTTGTTGAGCGTTACAGTCTTGTTAATATGTTGTAATGCCTGGAATTGGCCGTAACCGGCCGTAGATCATTTGGCTGCGCCTGTATCGATCATGATTCCATGGAACTGATTTGTATTATACCTGGTGGTTGTGTTGTACATGCTTGATATTGATTCGCTGGTTGTCTCTATGGGTGTTTCCATGGTCAGGTAATGTGAAAAAGCTTTATTCGAGAGTTCCATGGCCGTATTTGCCGCTAATTCCATGGGAAAATCGTCACATGAAGTGATATAGGTTCTTGATATGTCAGTATTTGGTTCCTCCGGTTCTGAGTCGTAATCGTTGGCTAGGAGTAATTCGATGGCCATATCTGACTCCTCTTCGGGTGGTTCACCTTCACACTCGGTAATATATTGTCTGAACCGAGTATTTGCGAACTTATCAAAGTTGCGGTTCCTGGGGTTGTATGTACGGCCCAGTTTAGCCTTGAATCTTGCTTTTTCGGCTTCCTGCTTTTCTCGGGAGTGGTTCCAAGAGTGGCAGTCTTCCTTGTGGCATATGTAGCACTTATTTCCTTGCCGATAACGTGGGTTGTTGCGGGGATACTGGCGGTTCTCACTTTTGCGGTTATCTTTACTACGGTAATATCGGTCCGTAAAGTAGGCCGTTGAGTGAGATTCTTGCTTATTCTCGGCTTCATATGTCGATATCGATGAGTTGAGATCTTGTAACAGGGTTCCTAAGTGTTGGGATGGCTTGGAAATCGCATATTTGTATGCTGGAACTCCTCGGCAAGTGTTGATTATCTTATTAATCAAGAAAGATTGGGTCCGTAGCTCTGGGGCAAGGCCATGCTGAACCTTCTGGAGTGTGGTAAATAGTTCTTGTACGCACTGGAACGTATTCTTGTCGGTATTCTTATTCATGATGGAGATTAAATCGATGTTATTCCATGAGGTCAGGGTATTGATCTGGTGCTCTGGTCCCTCGTAGAAACCTCGAATATGGTCATACACTTCCTTATACGTAAGGTGGTCAACGTTGTTCGTGTAGTATGTGTAGGTATGTCAAGTCTTCTACAATTACTTTCGAATATATAGCGCTTTTGGTTAAAGTTGTCATTAATTCCGTTGTATTTTATGTCCTCAGTGTAGTGCTTAGTGAGCTCCGAAAGTAGCTTAGAATCCGTAAATATGGTTGATTCAGGTTGAGGTGTAGGTTCTAAGATTTCCGGCTTGATGGTTCGATCAACAGAGGTTCGATCAACAGTATTAACTCTATCAAAGGTGTGTTCTACAGTTCTATGCTCTATGGTCTGTACTAGTAGAGGAAGTGGTTTCTCCACTTCCGTGGTCAGTATAAACCTTGATCTTGCTGTAACCGATAAATCTTTGATTTTTATGATATAAAATGTAATGATTCTCCCTTTCCGGAGGTCAGCAACAGCTTGATCAACATTATCTTGAGTCTATGGTGTTGGCTCGGTTTCCTGGAGTACGTTGAATAGTGTCTGATATATAGTCAGGTTGTAGCTATGTGGTTACACGCGTACACCACCACAACGTAGGCATGTCCGCAAATCCATATAAACTTTTGGTGATGCTCTTCTAAAAGTATCGGCCTTGAAATCCTTAAAGTCTTCCCGAAATAGAATCCATAGGTTATCGTCAAAGTTACCTCCGACCTCATAGTCGTGAATCTTAGTGACTATGAAGTCTTTTATGTCTTCATCAATAGTGGTATCGGTCAGGTTAAGACCATATTGCCATTTCCTGCTTTTCTCTTCCCATGACCGGATGTCAGGCGTATTTGCCGGTGTGCCCGGTGTGCCTGGTGTGCCCATAAGATGGGACATTCCAGCTATTCTCGGGTTCCGGATCTCCGATATTAACAGTTGTCGTATGAAAAATTTGCTTAAATGAAGGTTCTGATTGGCTCCCTTTTCGGTCGAGTGGAGGCTTCCAAAGTGGGGTGAATCGAATCGAAGGTTTGGGGTAAAAAGAGTGTAGAATTCAGTGATTTCAGTGAAATATGAAGAGTATGGCCAGAGGCAGGCCGTCCGTAACTTGGCAAGAGGTCTTAACAATTGAAGAGAAACCGGCTGTTTTCGTGCAATCAATTGATACGAGATCTCCCCCCTTCGACTAGAGTATTGACGATATCACGGCAGCACTGTAATATGTCGCCCTGCATAGAAATCGCAATTCCCGAAGTTCACACTCCTGAATAAGAAAGTCGGTTGAGTATTGACAATATTCACGGCAGCACTGTAATATGTCGCCCTGCATAGAATATCTCAATTCTGAACCGGTTATTCCTGTATTCGATTGCGTGGCTTCCTGATCTGTATGTACAAACTGATCAGTGTCGGTACACTCCCATAACGCGTGGCACGACGTAATACTGTAATTACGGTATGCTAATTGCGTTATATTGGGAGATGGTTGTTGTTTCTACTACGTATGGCCGGAGGGGTTATATAGCTTACGGCTACGGCTCTCCTCCGGAATAGGTTTAGCTTACATGCACGTGATAGGCACGTGCTGGTATGAACCAACAATTATTGTCGATTTTATTAATTATCCAAAGAACAAACTTCATATCATACAGATTAATATTAAAGTTCTCCTTGAGTATCTCAAAAATACTCTTAAGTTTCTTTACCCTCAGGCGAATGTCGTACATCTTGTACTTGGTTGACTTTTTATCTAAGAATAAATCTCGTTTTTTAATATATTCTTTGAGTTATTTTAGCGATTCTCGTTATCTGGCTTAAATATGACTATTTTTAAAATATTGAAAAAGTAAGATTTTTGGCTATAAGATAATATTATCAATCATTTTATATATTACCTAATCAAGCTTATAATATATTTAAAAGACTTATTATAGTAGAAATATAATAATTAAATAAACAAAGAAGAATCCCCTAAATTCTAGTTATTTAAGAAATTATTTAAGACTTAATTTTATTATTAGAAATAATATTATATATTTATATTATAACATAATATAATCTTATTACTTATCCGAATAGATTTTTAGAACTTTATTATTATATTATACATTATATTATTAATATACTTTCTTCTATTTAAACTTAAGATTAAAATCGTTTTCAGAACCAAAAATTATTATAACCTCAAAATATATTATTATATTAAGAATTTCTTAATACTTAAAAAACTTAGTATTAACTGTTGATTATAGTATTCAACGTTATATTTAAATACTAAAAATAATAATTCTAAGTCTATAATATGTTATATATAATTTATATACACATTTACTTTTATGTCAAAGAATGTTTTGTTGTATATAAGAGGCGATGAATTATTGGGTGATAAGTGGGTTAGTCACTGAGTAAGGAGGACAATTACGTACAGTAGGTCTTGTCAGCTTCGAGTTTTACTTACAAGCTCTAAGGGTAATGATATATTATGACTAACTATAACGTTCCTACAAGGGTTTGGGGTTATCTATCACTCAAATGATAGATGAAGGTAAAGGGCAAGAGAATAGCTTCACAAGGCTTAGGGTCATTACTATGAAATGCAGGTATGCTGTAAATCAATTGAGTTGAGCACGAGGCTCTTATCTACTGTAAAACTATCTACTTATATAGTATGTGTTGGTGACTGGATCCGCCTGGATCCCTATGGTCCTGGATCCAAGGGATCCTATCCGGTCTTATTTGTCATGTGCTTGCTTATTTGCTAGTATTAGCTTTTTGCACGTACAAGCAAATAGCTAGCACAAGCGGAAAGGTAGTATTATTTTCCCGATAGTACTATTACTTAGCTAGTATAACCAAAGGGTTAGTACTATAATTTCGATAGTACTATCCTTTAGCTTGTACAACCCTTTTTATAGTACTAGTGTTGAACTTGTACTATCCTTTCGCTAGTATTAGTAATGCGATAGTACTAGCGATACCATAACCAAGTCCCTGATAGCCGTCTTAACTTATACTTATTTAATTAAGGCGACGGCTATAGAGGCCCTATACTCAGTTCGCTTGTTACAACCCTGCGGGGTCGTGACACTAACCAACTCCGGAGGAATTAGAAGTACTGTGAAGCTACTAATACATTATCACTAAACAAGGATACTTTCTTGTCCTTAATCTTGTCCTTCGAGACATGATCTGTATTCTACTTCAGGAAATGAGCTAGTTTTAGTAGCGCAGAAAGTAGCCAGGATTGACGTTAGCCTTACATCCTCGATCTTTGGGTAAGCGTAGTAAGGTAGCTGAATTAAGTTCTTTCATAATTAACTAGAGTAACAAGGTGAATCCTTGGGAATCCTCGGGCTTCGAGGTTGTTTTAAGTGTTCCTGTTGCTGAGGTCGCGAGAGGCGAGGAATTGTGAGTAATGTGAAATCTTGTTGTGCCGTGTCGATAGTATCCTCGCTAACCTACTATCGGCATCGTAACTAGACAGTTTGTGTATACGGCACGTCTATCAACATCGTGGTATTAATGGATTCAACAAACCACCAGGCCAGTAGACTAATAGGTTATTATTTATTATTTAACTATATGACAGCCTTACTAAACAGGGCATAAGGTTGCCGGTGTTCACCCGACGGCTTAGCTCATCTACCTGGAGGCTCAAAAGCATGGAGGTTTCTCCATACTAATTAGAATTTACTAAGTTATTATTGACACATCACACCCATCACATCCAATGGTCCAAGTTTCGTTTTGGCTCACTAGAACGCTCATAGAAACGCCCAGATATGTTTCCCTGACTCTGATGACTGACTTGCTGGTTCTGTGGCTGAGCAAAGGTCTATAAGAAGGTTGAAAGTAGATAATCAGAGTCAACCTGCTACAATCAAGTCAGACGGACTAATTGAGCAGTCTGAGGCATTCAAACGGACTGATTGCACTATTCGGAGCGCTGCATAGGAGGATCTGGCCTCTTTCCCTTATTGTCCACAGGTCCCGATTGGGACACGCAATTCTGTCAAGTTCTGATTGCAACATCCAATATTGGCAGATTGATAACCGGTGACTCTATTTACCAGGCGTTATGGCGTGGGAACAAATGTCACATTCGCCTACGCTTCGATCCGCACTCTGACACTGTTTTGCACATAATCTTATGCTATCTGAGATCCCAGCTCAGTTCGCCCATTCTCTGTAAGATCTTCGACTCTTTACCAAGGACCATTTTTGCTGTAAAGCCACACACACCCCACTCATTATTCCGACCCGAGTTTTGACGACGTTTCTCAAGTCGCGAGCCGTTCGCACCTGCCATATTGAGATTATTCTGAGCCACACCGGATAATCCCGACGTTATGACACTTCTAAACCAAGACAAACCTTAGAAGTCGGGCTAGACATCACCGGTATTGTATTTCAAGAGCGAAGTACAGCTTAAAGACCTAGCCCAGGCGACAGAGTAACCATTTTCACGTAACCAGTGGTGATGGGGGCTAGGTGCTATCGGACTATTAGCCATAAGGGGTGAGGTGCGTGAGGTGCCTTTATATCCCCGGATTCCGGTTGTTCCGAAGATTAACAATCAATGTGTATGCTAAAATAACAAACTGCAACACTAACGGACTTCCGCTCAGGGAGTTCCACTCGCAGGGTTGTGCCGAGAGTAACAATAAACTTAATAGAGCTTAAATCCAACTAATGCTAGTAAGAAAGATCGTTCTGCCAATGTCATTCCCACATGTTAAAGAGGAATTCAAAGTTGTAACTTTATAGTATTTTAAAATGCTAAACTCTCTCTGCTTTGTGAACTGCTCAAACGTTATAAACAAGGCCTTTCATAAACCAAACTAAAACTCAGTTAGCTTGCAAGTATAAATCAACGCGAGTTAGTTATGAACTCATCCCAGGTCTCTGATGTACGTACAGAGAAAGCTCAGCTTCATTGAAGCCCCACCAATATCGGAACTCCACTGCCAACTCAAATACAGCTTTATAATCCCTATTTGTAAGATTCAATTTGTAAGACGATTTAGCCTCACAGTCGTTGTTGCTTATCATTACGCCGAATGTGTACATTTGGAATGTACTCTATATATTAAGCCTACCGAGTAAATGTAGATTTAGTTGATAGTTCGATCTAGCACCATAATCATCACCCAATACAGCCAAAACAGATTTCACAAGAGCTGTCTTCGAAGTAACTGCATATACTTGAAGAAATGAAGTTTTCCGCATCTCTTGGGGCTTTCGGCTGGAGTTATGCTGTATTATGGACTACTGTTACTAGTCCACATGGAGTGGACGCTTCAGCTGTTTCTCAATCAACCAACTTCAACTCTACCTTTTCACTTTCTCAGCAGCAAATTCTAGAGGCTAATTTCACTGCCGCTGAAGTAGAAAGCATCAATAACATTATAAACTGGGAGCGGTCACAATATGCTGGCGGACCTACAACTGAAGATATATTCTACAATCCTCCTACGATCAACGATACATCTTCCTTACAGCCCGGTGATCTTCTCAAATCCGAAGATTTCACCAATATTTCAACATATAGTCTTTCTCCCAATCTGGGATTATCCCGGATTCTATATGTGTCCCAGAATCTTAATGGTTCCTCGCTTCCGACATCAGCATTCATTCTTTGGCCGTTTACACCCCGTCGCTTCCCACACTCAAACTCCTCGAGCGCTCCCGTGGTGATATGGAACCATATGACATCTGGGTTCTTTGGTCCCGCGGCACCCAGTAAACACCGCACTTTGTTCGCAGGAGATAGCGCCCCATTTGCACTCGCTCTGGCAGGATACGCTGTCGTAGCTCCAGATTATATTGGTCTAGGCGTCTCCCATAATTTTGATGGAAAATTGACTCCACATCAGTATATAGCCGGCCACATCACTGCTAATGATGGAATATTTGCATTCCAGGCCGCGAAATCAGCATTCTCAGGACGACTGAGCAATGAATTTGTGGTTATGGGACATTCTCAGGGCGGGGGAGTTGCTTGGGGAACTGCGGAACTACTTGCAGAGAGACCTGAACTTGCAAAGGGATACCTTGGTACGGTAGCCGTCAGCCCGGTTACAAGTGCATTCACTGGAACTCTTGCATTTGTTGCGCCTTTTGTCGGATTTGGGCTTTCATCTGTCTTTCCTAATTTTCAGCTCTCGGATTGGTTGACTCCGTTTGGACTCGGGAGAGCAAATGTTTTTCAGCAAATCCAAGGAGGTCTTGCTACAGGTATGGCTTTTTTCACATCCGAGAATACAATCCAAATTGAGGGCTTCGACCAGTCTTGGGAGGCTAAAGCTTATGCTGCATTGGTCAATGTTGGTAGTAGGAAAATCAAGGGGCCGCTGCTTATTATCCAAGGAACCGAAGACGTTTTTGTCTCGTATGCTGTCACATCAGCAACGATGAATGCTACATGTGTCCTATATCCAAAGAATCAAATTGAATATGTCGTCTCGAATGGAACAGGACACGTTCCTACTTTGGACGCTAGTCGATCACTTTGGATGTCATGGATAGAGGATCGGTTTTCAGGAAAGCCTGTGCAAGAGCAGGCATGTGGAAAGAGATATGATCTGGAAAGCTTTTTGCCTATTGAAAGATATCAAGCTGTGGGAAATTCTTTTGTTCAATGGGCTGGCAGCGATGAATATTCTTATGAAGTTCCGCTTGCTTTATAAGATCGGCTATGCGTGCAATGAATTCTAGGATCCGAATAGCATATTGCACAAAGTCCCTTCCATTACTTTCTTCTGTAGTTATTTATATTATTCTCATTTCCCGCATAGTCAGGATCATTCTGCCATCGTGATTATTTGCTTATTGATATAGGCTTCACGAGTGTAATCGCAAACCTAGCTTGCGCTAGAAAATGTAGGACATACTCGCACATCCTTCCTTTTTGAATAGGACGATTATTAATTCCTCAAGTTGAACTCAACTATAATTGCAGAGTGTGAGTTTATTACACCAGTTTAGAATATGTCCCTGTATGTTGTTGTGAGTTATACTTCATAGTACGGTCCTTACTTCCTCTACGAGTACCGTAGTTTCGGAACATTGGCTATTATTATTTCATACGATGGTGATCTCAACAAAAGTACACGTAATAATGAAGTACTAGTGCTTCTCCGTTTCTCATTCCTGCATTTATGTGGGCGTTTGGTGATACAGTACAGTAACGCAGATCCTTCCACGCATTTCATCGAGACGCGCCGCGCTGTTTGTTTGAAACGCGCATCCCACCACATTCCAGATCATTCTTCATCATTCCATAATTTATGCAACTACCCATAAATTATATAACAAAATATCAACCGCAAGGCCACCGCGCATGTATGGTTTTTGTAGCTCTTATATTTTCTGCATGAGAGTGTCAAGACGCTTCTCGACTTCGTTCGACTTCGCTCGACTTCGTGCGCAGACCTAGCTGATGTTAGCGGAGGCGACTTTTCAGTGTGGTTACCCGCGAGCCGCGGTTTCTTGAGATGAAACCCACTCTCCACCCTCACGTCCATCAACTCAAATATCCCAAACCCACGCCCTGTCCAACCTCTTACTCTTCCTGCGTTCGCAAATCTCATGTGGCTTCAACCCCTCATTGAATGAACCCATTTTCGAAGAGCACGGCGTTGATCAAGAGAAATTTGCTTGCGGGGCATGGCAATTGAAGCCACAGAAACTACGATATAACGATATTTGAGCAATTGGTGGCGATATCGTTGAATATTGAAGTTTGTATGGAAATCGAATCGGTACAGGAAAAAATATCGCGATACCGAGGTTATCGTTATATCGCATATCGTTACGGAGAGTTTTTACTGTACTACTATTTTAATGGCTTGGGATACTCCTACTCGTGTCAGATTAAAACTAAAGTAGAAGATGGCTATTCTAAACGCCAAGCAGTTAATCCATTAGCTATCCCTGAATCTACAGCTAGAGGATGGCTTAAAAAGGGGGATCGCGTTCAGAAGTCTACAAGCCGTCCACGTTCTCTTTCTGATTCAACAGTCCTTATAATTATTCAATGGCTTACAGGTCATCATGATCGTCGAGTTATGTCCCCTAAACAAATTAAAAAGGAGCAATGATGTGTTTCCGGTGTTTATGAACTGATGTTGTGTGCCAGCAGGTACGATGACTAAGTCTCCAGCTTGAACACCTTGATCTTTGCCGGCGATGGTGGCATGGCCTGTACCCGATGTAATTGTGAGAATCTGGTCAACAGTATGCATTTACATAGACCAAAAGAATAAATCAGAAATGTTATATAGAGGGTATGAGTTGGACCATGTTACCTCATTGTTAATCTCTCCATCAACGGAGATATTCATGAGGACGAGTTAAGAGTAGAATCCAGTCTAGACCACTCGACGAAATTTTGTTGATTTAGAAGATAATAAAGTAGTAATGTTAGGAAAATAAAACTATCTCATGTTTAAGAGACTCTGTAGAAATAGTAAAAAAGTGAATGAAGTTATCCTACAAAATAAGATACTGATGTTTAAAGTTTTTCTGTACATAAATAATTTTAATATATCTTAATTTAAATATTATTTATGTTTCTTTTTCGTATTTAACTTTTATATTTCGTAAACTTTTCAACTCTAAGTAATAAATTAATTTAATAGAGCTTATTTTCAACGAGTAAAATAACCATTATTAATTCTTTATTAATTAAACTAACAGTAATATGTACAGACTTCTTTTTAAGGAAAGCATTAAAAATATAAAGTCTAATTATAGATGTTTTTTAGAAATCATCTTAGCTACTTTATACTTAATGTTAATAAAACATTTTACAACAAAAAGTTTAGATATCTTGAACTCTGAACTTTATCTTTTTGTTATAGTATACATTATGATAAGAAAGTGTTTTAGTTATTAATAATACAAATTTAACGTTAATACTGTACATTACTAAGAACCTTAGTCTTTAATGACAGAATATAATACAAGACTTTATATAAGACCGAGATTTAGTCAATATTTATGCTCTCCGTTTTATATAAAAAAAAATAAAGTTAATACATCTGTCTAAACTAACCCTGCAACAGGACCTCTAAGTCCTTCTAACCCTTGTAGATCTGTATGTTACAACTATAGAGCATGAAAATTTCTTTATACGTTTTTATCCTTCTTTCATGCCAGAGAAGAGAAATAGATTACTCTCCTTTTGAACGAATACGTCAATCAAGTGCGTACAAAACGGCGTATCATTATTATCGTAACTATGACAAAAAAAGCAGAACGTCACGTAAAGGAAATAAAAAGGGAACTTTGTGGAGTGGTTGAGCTAGGGACATTGTATACTGATACTGGTCCATTTCGAGGGGATGTAGAGATGTTAATGACCCATACTCGCATAAATTTACTACATCTAGACATGCCCCAGTCAGCTATATGGCGGTCCTACTTCAGTTGGTGGAAATTCTTTCGTAAAAACTTGGTGCTAGGCTTACCCGAGCTCCGTATGATTTGGGAGTGGAGATTAGAGATCCATAGTTTGTAGCGGTGGTTAGATTCAATAGCGGTCAGTGAAGGTGGAGTGTATCTCGTGGAAGGAGCTCCGGATTATGATGGGTCTGGAGGTGAGGCGGGTTAATCCAGAGTTTCTGATTTACCTAGTTGGGTGGGTTTTGCGAGGTTAAGGTTATCGTGGCGGTGATATGCTTGTTTTGTGAGTTAATTGTGACAACGTGAGATTTTACGGATGTTGTGGTTTGGAAGTTTGGATATAGTTTGTATGTGGTGTGATTGTGATAGCAAGCATGTTGAAGTTATAAGTTAGCCAAATATTATGCTCTCACACGCACTATCATGTTTCCGACAATACTTGCATATATTAAGATGCTACATCAAAGATAAAACAGGAAACTGGCCTTTTTTATTTAACTATTTACTTTTCACTATCTACTTAGTTTATGTTTGTCGCCTCCAGCTGAGAATATATAGACTCCAGAACCTATGGAAATCACCTTAACAATCTAATATATACGAAAATTGCTTAAAAAACAGGAACAAAAAACGGATCGCTCAAAGTAAACACAAAAATGAACCGACCGTAAATTCAACCACTCACTCACGCTCGCTCACTGGCTCACCCCAGCTACCTAGTCGCTCTCTATCCAGATGTTGGTCTGGCAGAGTTCTTCTACCTGTTCATAAGCTTCACGCGCTCATATTCGACATCCGGGGTGCTAGTCCCCTGAGTGTCTTTATTGGCGTTCCACTTTGACGCTTTCCAGGCACCGTCGAAGCATAGGCCCGGATGACACACTGTCAAGGCAAAAACGGCAGCCATAATCATGGGTCCCTCGAAAACGAGGAAAACAGTCTGATCATTAGCGATTTTGCCTCTAAAGCCGCCCTGGAGTTCAGCGACACGGAATACGCAACGAATGAAGATTGTGATGGTTGCGAATGCAAGGGCTAGAGAAGACAATCCGTTAGCTTTACAACCCGCAGTACTGAAGATTAGGGTAATCAAACATACCATAAGGAAAGAGTCTGAATGTAAGTCTTTCCCTAAGACTTATGAATTTGGGATTTGTGCCATTACCATTAGCCCCACGAACAAAGCGCACGAAGTCCAGACTCAACGCCATGAACAACAAGAGACTGACGACTTGGAAGACTAGACCGGCAATCATGATGTTGACGCCGGTGTCCTTATCACTCTGGACATTCGCAGAAGCTGCAATACCACCACCAGCTGCCTGGAGAATTAAGCTAATGATATCACACGTAACAAAGGTGTAGGTGTATGTCTTGGGCTTGAAGCGGGCAAAGTGGGTGCCATGAATAACAATCAACCGGGACAGACATAGGTAAATGGAGGCAGAGGGGAAAGCAGGTGCGATGGTCAGACACACCAGCTGGCTGTGATTGTTCAAGTTAGCTTAGGCAATTCGAAAAAGAAGAATAGACTGCAGTGCTTACATGACGAAGTCGTTGAAGCTGAACGGGTCATTGTGCAGGCCTACTCGTCCGACATAACCAACGATCTCGAGGAGGAGGCCTAAGCTCATACCGACGAGGAAGCCCCACGAGCGGTAGACGCATCCCAGCACAGCCTGCACGAAGAGGAGGACAGCGAAGACAGTGAGATACGTCAAGTTGGCAGCGAGCGAGGGCTGGTACTGGACCTCACCGTAGACGAGCGAGCAGGTCTTCAGGGTGCAGTTGTCAAGAGGTATGGTGGAGCCATTGAGGGCGACGACCAAGATAGTGCCGTCAGGCGCAATGGAGGTGGCCATTTCTTTTTGTTTTGGCTCGGCTGCTTGCTTTGCTTGCTTGCTTGCTGCTGGTGAGAATTCCAAGATGCAGATGGAAAGTCCGATTGATTCAAGCTGGAACCGCACGCAGAGCGGAGGAGGAAGAGTGATGAAAAAGGTCCACGACGACCATGTATATAGGATTTGATTCAGAAAGGAAGACTAAGCTTTTTGGAGAGGAATGGAAGAAGAGGAAAGAGAAGAAGACACGGGAAGAAGAAGGTGTGCAGGATGGTGATATTTTCAAACCAACAGCAACAACCAACAGACGAGAGGACGTATGCGTGTAGCTACTTCGTACAGGCCCGAATAAACCCCCATTCGAAGTCTGTGCACTATTGCCTGAAGAGGCAATTATCCATACTATTACACGGATGAGCACAGACTTCGAATGCGGTTTATTCGGGCCTGTACGAAGTAGATGTGCCCATCTCGTTGGCCCTCACCAAGCTTTTGCGCGGGCACTTGGGCGCATGGTCACCCTGGAGTGAGTCTACACATTGATTCCTGTGCTCTTTTGAGAAAGGATCCAACAGTCCAACAGTGTGTTGGTCAGGGAACCGCGTCAGCTACTTTGTGTGAGAGCCAGCAACCTCAGGTGAATTACATGACCGTGGAACTGCTTGTCCTGCCGTCAGAGGTTATGGCGCTAGTGGTAGGCAAGCACACACACAAATTATATGGGAAAGAGACTTAATCAATTGCTAATACGGGTGATACTCTCTACAGTGGGGTAATCCCATAAATATAGGGGTGAATATGAAACCCTTATATCACGTGGGTAAGCTCCTTATCCCAATTACGTAAGCAATTTCTGACACCTAACGTAATTCCCGGACACTCGGATCACCCGGACACTCGGATCAGTCCCCCCATCATTCGAATATTCAATACCAAATACTCAACCACAAAACAATTATATTGTAATATCTCTAATTATTAGCTAAACTAGGACATTTAGTAATTCTATGCCCTACAATTCCACACCCTGAGCACTTGGGTGGCCGTCGCTGTGGTGCTGACAAAGTTTGGGTCGCATTCTCTGGATTTGCCTCCCCTACCACCTCCTGAGCAATTGTATTCAATTGAACCAATTCCTGGGCCTCCTGTGCTGTTAATGAGCCTATATGGGCTATTTGCTTTCTAGACCTTTTGGATTTTCGTTGCATTGATTGGTTGACAGCCTTCAATTCTTCCACTTCTTTGGCCAAAAATATAGCACTATGCATGGCCATTTGACACCCCTTTATAAGCTGAGCAAACGCAATCCTAGTAGGTGTAGAAGGGCTCCTGTGTTGCCGGAGCTTTGATTGGATAGCCTCATATTGTTTTTGCAATTGAATTGTGTTTTGTGGCGTCTCTGGAACCCAAGGTGCCTCGGTATTGCCATGAGAGCTCCCAGGAGGTGTAAAAGTCTCTTCAACTTCAACTCGCAATTTAGACATAACACGAATAGGGTCATAAGGAACTAACCCAGTAGCTGCAAATCCTTGACTAATATTGTTTGATTTGAAGGTTTCCTGGCGTATGGTTGGATAGATTTCCAGAAAATCAAACTTCTCAATATGTTGAATATCTTTGCGTATTTTCTTTTCTACCTCCCTCCCATATGCACGCTTCAAAACCGCAAAACAGCTCACATCCAAAGGCTGTAGAATATGAGATGAATGTGGAGGCATACAGACAGTAATGATATTGTTTTGAATACAATATCGATCAAATTCGGGGGTCACATGGCTACCATGACCATCAAGGATAAGCATACGATATTGACCTTTAAGTTTAGCTTTGCTAAATGGGTCAAATATCTTTTGAAGCCACTCAAAACCAATATTATTATTGGTCCACCCATTATCACTAACTTCAATTCTCCAACCTGTTGGCAAGTCGTCAAACCATCCAAGGAGTTTAACCTTCCCTTTAAATATGATCATAGGTGGTAAAGCCCAACCACTAGCACTGATCGATTCAATGGCCGTTACCCACTCTCTATTGCCAGGTTCCAGAAGTGGAGGTTTACCATAACAATCAGAAGAGGTAACTACTTTAGTAGAAGCAATAACACCCATAGCAAAGCCAGTCTCGTCAAAGTTATAAGTGTCCTCATCCAGAATCCCATATTGTGCTTTTATAGCAATCACATTGTCGAACCACTCTCGAATGAGCTTTGGATCTTCGCATTTAGCTCGTTTATAGTTATATCGGCGTATATATTTGGTAGTTAACTCTGGGTGGCGCTTCACAAAGTCCCCAAACCAGTTTTTGCCTACAGGCCGAGGAGGGGTAAGCTCTCCACGTTCAGCAATCAATATATTAGCCATTGATTGTACGTCTGAAGGTCTAGGGGGTAATCCACGCTTGCCCATAGAGAAGATCCATTGCTTTAATGATTCTTCCTCAATTTGGGTCAACCTATAAGCTTTGGTATAAGTAGTTACCAATTGTGGGCGACCTCTCATGCGCGCATGAAGTGTTGTATAAGGAACATCAAAAGCGCGTGCTGCATGTCGAACCGATTCGATTCGCTGGTTTTTAAGTGCATTTATAGCAAGTAGAATCCTTCCTTCTTGCTCTGGAGCCGGCTTTTTTCGCATTGCGACGTGTTTTGGTTGAAAAATATTGATTTGAAAGTGGTGGTGTTGATGGAATTGATGAATTTGTGAGGCAGTGATCCGAGTGTCCGGGTGATCCGAGTGTCCGGGAATTACGTTAACGTTACTTTAGTTAACGTATTTCCCGCTCGGTCAGGCCATCCCCATCAACGGGCCACCGGAAATTTACCGCAAAATCCCACTAGAGCCACCCCCCAGCAAACTTAGTAACCACTTTGTTTTACTATTACTATAAAATAAGCCTACGAACTTTAACGTAACTGACACTCGTAGATTATACTATATAAAATAGTAGACTAGTATTTCGAGTCCAGAGTACGTCTAGTCATATTACAGATATTTAAAAGAGTAAAGAAGTTGATATTGACAATACTTATAATATTTTTAAATACTGTAGTTTACAAAATACTATTCTAAGTTGTGTAAATGCAGGGATAATTACAGAACCACTATATTGTTGATTGCTTAAGGAGTCTACAACTACAGTTGATTCTTTATATATAGAGAGCTACGACTGTAAAACCGTTACTGTCAATAGTTACGGTCATACAGGCACCCGTAGGGTGCCTATGGTTGCCTATAACAGTAGCCTACCGTAAACCCTATTCGTAAGCCCTAGCATGGGTATCCGTAAGAACCCAGTGAAGTGGCATCCGCAGATTCCAAATATTGCAACATTCTATGATACTTTCTATTTGCTGAGTTTGCTGGGGGGTGGCTCTACTGGATACTTTACTCCGAGCTACGCCAGCTCGGAATTGCCACTGCATCCCCCTGTCTGCCCCTTTCCCGTGGGCATCCTGCGTCGGAATAAGGCCCATGCTTCCTTTTCACAGTGAACCAGCTCTCAGCACTGATGGTCGGACCTGATAAGCCATCGAGGCGGCTTATCTCTGTACGACGAAGGTCGACACCAATTAGTGGGGGTGAAATACTCCGATGCGTTCGATGCGAAGGATGCGGCATTACACAGTATATCCCGACATAGAGCAATGCGCCATTATTCGTGCGCGACACAAGATTCGCGGCGATGGTGTGCAATGTATCACACAGCACTTCCGAGGATCGACGAGCTATTGGTTAGTTTGACGAGCCGTTGACCCAGAATGTTGGATCGCAGGTGCTCTCATATCATTTACAACAACACTAATATGAATACTACAGTTCTGATTGGTCCAACATTTTCATTCCGGCTAGCCTTATATCGCTCTTCCTCGAATCTATCAAGTCTACTGTCCAGGTGCTGTGGCGTCAGCGTCAGCTCGAGGGTCGCACTAGGGCCAAGCCGTAATGGCAGCAAACTAGCCACCATTCTCCCTCAAGAAGATACCGTATTAGCAATCAAATGCTCGTAATGCTTGGCTCATGTACACGCCTATGGTCAGCCACTGATTCCAATTACCTGGTGTCGGGAAATTCCGTTTGACCCACCTGCCAATCAGGCTTCATATCTGTGGTTCTCCAGACTTTCATCTTCTCCAATCTCAAAAGGAGGCATATCGCCTCATTTTTCTCATAGGAAATAGTGTAAAGGGAATGATTCAGGCGTTTCTGAGCCAAACGATGCATGTATCTGCCTTTTAAGTTACTTCAATAAGTCACTATATAGACTTCTAACTGCATGCGTGGGGGGCCAATACATACGCCTAGAGCGATGTGGTGTTGCAGAGCAATGCCCTTCAACGGAGAAAGATAGTTATGTCGGCAACATGCCACTCTCAACCCCGTTCCGCCAATCAATTTGGGCACGCTCAGTGATATCACGTTCACCAGCCGAAGGGAAAAAATCCCCATTTGAGAAGCGGAAGTATTACCAGCCACACCTACTCGCCCATATTCTCCTTACTCTCGCTCTTGGCCTCACTTGCACTTAGTTTTCGTCGAATCGGATAATTAGACGAAGGCAGTGAACAGGCGAACGAAACCCGTATACCTGACAAATCTTCAATTATACCGTTGAGATGCATCAACAACGGTAAAGACTAATTCATCCGTCACGACCTACTAACGAAGAGATGGTCCCAATGAACCATTGGTTTCTTGCTCTGTTTTATCCGGTAGCATAGATGCTATAGATCGTTGCCTGATCATACTATGTCTTTTTTCGGTATCCTATAGAAATTTATGGTTAATCAACGGTTGATATGGTACTTCATCTTCACGGAGATAATTTCTCTCAAATATTTTGTAGCCTGGTTTACGATGAACTTTGTTCGTTGGCCATCATGTTTTAAAATGAACTGGGATCTGACGCTGCTGTTTTTCCATATGTGACGAACATTCGGTGGACGCTAAAGAGTTCAGTCTCTTGTTAAATACGACTCCTTGAGGCTGTGTAATATAAAATAATTAGATTAATAACACACTTATCCGGCCAAGATTATCTTTGTACTAACACTCACTGAATGGAGGATGTCAGTATCGTAAAATCCGTTGGTAGGGGCAGGGGTGCGGACACCTCTTATTCCTACTGAGGAAGACAATCCCACGCTTGTTTGCACTCGAGCCAGAATTTGCATAAAATTATTAGCGAGTACCCTAGCCGTCACAAGATACATCAAAAGCAGCGAAGCGATACTACTCAAGTGAGGATCCATGCTAGCTTTCCCTACTAGCGGATTTTATAATACATCCCTATCCCCTAAAAATTGACAACTGGTGGCAAATTGATGCCTGGCGTATCCGAAAAATATCCAATAATTGTTGATATCTGGCTGAATTTCTATGAGATTCTCACTTTGATGCCTGCGGCATTAATCGCCCCACAGGACAATTTGTAGGGGTAGATACGGGTAGATACTGTACTTATGGCCTGTAACTTACCACAGTACATAGTACCTAAGGGTTACAGGGATCATGCTAAATCGGCTGGGTATCTGCTACAGGCAATTTTATTGACCAGTTCGCCAGCCCGGTACAGCATGATACAAGTACGTACTGTACTGCTGGAGGCCAGGGATTCACTTCAGGCTCGTCGTTGATTCCTTATTCTCGTCACGTCGCCTCGGCAAGATGCATCTTATTGGTTGTAAAGGTGTATCGGATCAATGGTGGCTTATGATCCTGGCAATCAGGCTCTCCTAGATTCACAAGTTCAATATGCTGGAACTACATTGATATCTCTATAAATTACCAACACAACAGAATAACAGCAGTAAACAGATGGCGATGATGAATATAGTATAAGGTGTATGGTTGTGAAGCATAGCTGACTGCTTGCATGATGGCGCAGACCAATATAGTTGCGAAGGACTACTTATCTCGGCAATGGAAGCACCGTTGACGAACATTTTCTGTGAAGCATTTTCATCACAAGCTGCGGATACCTACATATCGCTCAGTCAAGGTGCTGATGGAGGTGAGGAGGTAAGGAAAAGGCTTCGTGTTCCAAGCTCCTGTGCCGCATCAGCTTTGATGCGGTTTGCGTCAAGAGTGAGCGGAGGCAGCAGAGAGTTCGGGGCAGCATTGGTGGGATTATCGGTCGTATTGTGATTACTGTCGGAATCTCGGTATGAAATAACGTACGGTCTCCTAAACTATGGGAGTTGATAGTTTTGATTCATGATCGTTGATTGCTTTTGAGCTTACGTGTACGTGCTACGGCTGCAGTTACAGTACTGCCAGTAAGCACCGCCCTCCTTACCATTCTAGATTAGCTTACCAAGTGGTTGCTGCTGCAATTGTAGCAACAATTACTTTCAAACTTCAAATTCAGCTGTAAATTATGGACAAATGGAAGTAGTTGCAGTGCCTTAGAGCTACGTATGTTAACATAGAAATGATCAAGTATGGTAGCTGACTGAGTAGTGCTATCGTGCAACAGGTGCCTAAGCTGTGGAATAAGATCGCCGCCACCGTCCGGTCATTGATGTCTTTCGGAGTTCGCTTACTCGGGTTTCCACCTCCACACAAGGTTCCAAATACTGCATAGAGAGTTTAACTAACTATGGGCCTTGGAAATTTTTAAGGACTGTACTAATTCAACCAATCGCCATTCATCTATCCCACTACGTAGTTCATAACTGTTGCCATCAAGGGCTGCTTACGAACTCGCCCCCTTAACAGCCTGCAAGACCCTACCGAACCGTAACGATCAGGCATGGGGAATGTCTCCTGGGCTCTGGGAATAGATTCCCGGGTCTTCAGCGACAAACGAAACATTGCAGGCTAGTCAGCCCTTGTCCACCACCGAGGTATCGATTACGTGAGATTTTTGCGGTTGTTAAGCTAAAGTTAATCTAAAGTTATCCCACTCTGGAAGGTTAGGTGCACCTAACCTCCCAATTCGGTGAAGAATTGCCGCATGCCGGCCGCCCTGAATGCCTTCTAGAGATGGAGACTTGACTCAGATCATCTTTGTCTTCACCATCCCAATTCGCGCTTGAAAGATTCGACGTTTTCAAGCCACTCCATGAATTACCCTCATATGTACACAAATGCAATAAGATTCAATGTATCAGATGTTTAGAATACTTGCATTTGATCAATCTTTCGCTCTCTCCCACGGCTTTATCTTCCTGCTCATTTTGTTCCTCATCGGTACAAGGACAGCTTACCGTTCCTTATTAATACCGGCAATGTTACTTGCTACATATCATGAATAGACGCTCAATCTGCGAGATAGCACTTCTACTGTCACATACTCTGTTCTTGCTGCCCTTGTTTCCTGGTTTATGACGATAAGTTACTTGCTCGTACAACGGAGAAAGCTGTTGCATAATCTGGTATACCGCAAACTTCTCACTTTCATGACTAGCATATTATATCAACTAATGGACTAAATACAGCCAGGAAAGGCCCATAGCCTTCTTTTCGGCCATATGCCAACCCTGGCTAAGGAAACCCTTAAGTTTTCTCCGGATGCACATAATCAGATTCTTATGAACCACGTCACTGATACATACAATCTTCGTCGCTATGGGTTATTCTATGTTAATACTTATCCAATCCAACATAAGTCACTGTTAATCGTTATTTCCCCGGAAATAGTAACTCAGGTTACACAAATCGACTCGTACCCTAAACATCTTGCCCTAAACAGAGGCTTCGGACAGGCAATTAGGAAGAGGAGGATTGTCGTACAAGAAAACGCCGATTGGAAAGAACTTCGTACTATGTTCAACCCCAGATTCTCGTAAACGAACCTTATGTCAATAGTTCTTATAATAATAAATAAGACCAAGGTTTTCACTTCCCGTTTTTCTACTTCAGCTATAACTAGTGGCTTCATGAAAAGTTTAGAGTCTTTAGTCACTGACTTAATAGTTGATATTATTGACCAAGTACTTCTCGGAATAAAATTCAATTCGTAAATTAGTTTAAATATAATAGTTACGAATCTTATTAAAGTAAGCTGACTTGTATGGCCTTTATTTGATTTCTTTATTAAGCAACTTAATATTTGGAAGATTCTAAAATTGAGGTATTATGAGATTTTCTCAAATAAGAATCTTATTAAGATTCTACAGAAGAAATTAACAGAGCTTGCTATGTCAGAAAATGTCATAAATTCGAATATTATTTTTGATATTATTATAAATAATTACTTGAAGAAAGGAGATAAACTATTAGATTATACTATTAACGATTTGTGGGGTCGTGACAATAAGCTAGAGAACCGTATACCTAATATATCGATCTCTGTATTGTTGTATACTACATCGACCGACCAGGATAAGCATCCTTCCGCTAATAAATCTGAAGAGAAAGAAAAGAGTAAGATTGACGACGGGGTGAAATTAAATAAAAAGCGAAGATCAAGGTAGTTTTTGCGGGAGCTGGAGATTAATGTTGGTAATGCGTTAGCGTACAATATACGATGTTCAATACAGTTAATGATCTGACTTTTATGCCTCAAATTACAGTGTAAACTCAACAACAGCTACAATTGGCGGTTGCAGTAGTAGTGGAACCTAAGGGTGAAGCGTATAGGACGCCATTTTCGTCTCCTATTCCCCTTATATATCTCTTCTCTCCTCCAAGCAGTCTCGCTTAGAAATTATGTGTGTGCCATCTCTATGTACAATGAATAATTCGCCTCGTCGAGAACCACTGCTTCAAGTCCAATCGGACGGACCACCACGTCTCACCCGGGTTGACCGGATCATTGGGCGTCATCATGGCTTGACTATGGCCATAGAAGCTAATAATGAGCATGTGCAGAAATCTCAAAATCATCCACCTCTAAGTTTAGAGGAGAGGATCGAACAATTGCAAAGAGAGCAGAACAGGCTTACTCACGAGTTGGTTTATTATCGAGAAATAGAACCATTTAGACTAAATTTGAAGCTGACATGAGATCTCTGTTAGGGAAATTTAGCAGGGCAGTCCAGAGATTAGGTCTACATCAACGAGAGGTTGAAGAGAGGTGGAATAACACCTGGAATACAGATCCAGATAATTAACAATATAACTAATATCCAAATTTAAATATGATCTAGCCATAGAGCCCAGCACTAAATATTACTATACACAGTTTCAAAGTTAAAACGGGCAGAGAGCCTTGTTGCCTTGTCCAGAAATTTTTAATTACAGTTATTTGAAGCCTAAGAGTTTTCGTTAAACTAGTACTGTTCACGTCATCTCAGTAACCGAAAACTTCTCTATACAGTGACTTACTATCTGTAAAACTTTGGCTTGTAACCATCACAAATCGGCTCTCTATAAAAATGTAGTTTATCTTAGTCAATGGCAGGATACGGTATACCTCCTTGGTCGTTTAAAATAGCAAATTATTACAGAGAATTATTCGGTACACTGGCAGGTACTAAAAGCGACCATCTTCCACAGAGACGAATAGAGTAGTCCATTTTTGGCGTTCGATCCATGTATTAGCCATGGACATGATACTAAGAACATCTAACTTAATATAATCCAATAATAAGTTCTGATTATAACTTAGACTTGCCAATAATTAACATTAACGTCAAAATAATCTGTGGCAAATACAGTCACGTCACAAGCGTTATCCGCGGTGACAGAGAGGGAGGAGCAGAAAAGACATCAAGAAAAGTTTAGAAAAAGGTCCAGCAGTCTCTTAACAAGGCCAGGTTACTTGTACAGGATACTGATACATGAATCACTTTAATTGTCCGCGATAAAGTTGGTCGGGTCAGAACTTTAAGAACATCGTCAAATTCCTCGTGGCTACTGTCAATAAATGATTTAATTATAGGTATCAATTAATTTCCAAGTCTGTACTGACTTGATCTCAATAAAAAAGCTACTTATTAGGCACTCACGAATTCTTCGAAAAATATGACCCTTAGAAAGACCGGACCGAATTTAAGTTAAATAATTTAGCAGATACAGAATTAAATACAACAGACACCAATACTATACTCAAGGTAGACGATACCCAAAAGAGTAACGTAACAATAGCCATAAAATTGAAGAATGATCGAGATACCACAATCCAGCTTACGTACCAGCCAGCCAATATCGGGATATCGGTTTCAGATCCCATTGATGATAACCACGACACAAGCATTGACGCCATTAAAGCGTCGGAGACTCCCGCGGCTGTCACATAACATTCGGATAAACCATTAAAGCATGATGTAACTGGAGATCATACAACGCCAGATAACCCGAGTTTCAGTCTCACTAAAGAATCGAATAGCCTTGAGTTAGGCACACAAGTGGAGTTAAAGCATGCCAAAGACCCGATTGAGGAATTTGAAGTGTCATACACTGTTACAATAAATGAGTTCGAACATATGGTTAATGATCTAGACGTCACAGGAAGTAAAATCGAGACACCTGCAGTACCAAATATTATCACCAGTCATAATACAGACCAGACACCAGAAAACAACTCCCAGAGTAGTAAACATCAATGCATTCCTAAGATGCCTCCACGAATAGATCTAAGAAAGCTACGTGAGAGTTAAGATTAGGTATTCCAAAGACCATTAGCTAGCTCTGGGGCAGATAGGTAGTTTATATCTACTATTAGTTACAAAAGTTTAGAAAATAAAAACATGAAATCTGTCAATACTCGGAGTATATGGTTCTGCCACTACACAGGATTTCTACAGTCACCGATATTAGGACTTATATCTGGAGCTTACTGTAAGCTATCATGCAGTCGTAGCTATGCCGTACAGCCGTAACTCTAATGTATAGTTATATAGAACATAGAGTCCTCAAACAGGTCAGTGGTTCTGTGCTTATCCATGTCCGTTTGAGCCCATTGTTAAACCTTAACAGAATATGGTTTTTAAACTATCCTACGATAGTGGCATTTTAACATTTTAAGACAAAACTTCTAGTCGAGTTACTAATAATAAAGAATAGCATGTATCGTAAAGTAAATAGAATATAGTTGATTTAAGTATAGTATGACATAATATCTTTAACAACAATGCGAACAACGCTTTGACAGGTTCTCAGTTAGTCTTGTAATCATCCAACCTAGCTTCCTTGGATGTACTACAATAACTTCTAGTCTCCAGTCACGAGAGTCCTCAAAGTTTTTAATTCCTCAATTCCTCTTATATTTGATTTCGCAGAGTTTCAAACCTCACGGGCAGAAGTTGTTATATGGTGATATCGTCAATATACTGACTTTGGTCGATTTTCAGGGAATTGGTGGCTCTATTTCTAGTAACCCGTAAGCCTAGAATCGATTTAACCTCCCCTAGATCTTTAAGCTCCCATCTGGTAGACAACCCCTTTATGACGGCCTCTATGGCCTCTGAGTCAGCCCCTATAATCACCATATCGTTAACATATAGGCCTATAATCATAGACTTGTCGGAATTTACGAATACGCTGGGATCACTGTAACATGGCCTGAATCCCTGGGTCTCTAGCCCCGTACAGCCTTCTATATACCACTCCCGGCCAGACTGTTTCAGGCCGTAAAGGGGCACTCCTAGCCTGCAAACCATGCCTTTAGGGACACCTTTCAGACCTTTGGGAGGCCTCATATATATCGTAGCGTGTAGTTTAGCTCTCGGATAGGCCGTAACTACGTCAGCTTGCCTTATTTCCCAGTTAAATATGCTGCTGTATTACCTTCAACGATTCAGTGCGTAAGGTAGGGCTAAAGGTCTCTAAGTAATCCGTTCCTTGCCTCTGGCTGAACCCCTGAGCTACTAACCGAGCCTTCCTTCGATCGAACAGGCCTGTGGGAGTGTATTTAATGGTGAATACCCATTTGTTACCCACCAGGTTGCCCCCTTCCGGCAATTCAGCGTACTCCCAGGCTCCTAGCGCCTGTAGCTTTACCAGCTCTTCCTCCATGGCCGCCAGCCACAGGGGGGCTTCCATAGCTTCCTCTACTGTTTTAGGTATATAGAACTCTGTAGTTCTAAGGGCTGTGTGGCCTGTACTGTCTGAATCGTCTGAATCGCTTGAATCGCTTGAATCTTCTTGAATTGCATGGTCAACCTCAATCACATGGCTAGCCTCTGAGTCAGGCTGTGAATTCCAGTCCCCTATTAGCCCTGGAGGCCCTGAAGCGATATTGCCAGTGGCACTCTCCCCTATCGATCCAGGGGCTTCAGGCTCCGCCCAGGGGTCAAATGGCACTGTTTCTCCCCCTACCATGGGCTCATTCCAGTTGAATTCTAACCGTAAATCTTCCCTAAATCGAGGTTCTGTAGCTATAATTACCTTACGGGTGACGGGGTTGTGTAGCCTGTATTGCCTTCTTGTGTCTGTATAGCCTATAAAACTTGCACCAACGTGTAGCCATCCTGTCGAGGGAAAAGCCACTGTAGAATCTCACTTAAAACTCGCCGGTAGAGGGGCTCGGGCGAGTTTGGGTGATGTTGGACGACAGACAACTGTGCTTTCACGTGCGGATCGTCGAGGTAGATCTGTTGTGGGGGGCGGATTCGGATCGTCTAAACGGGCATGGCCAGTCTGCTGGTTGTTCCTTGATGGCAAAAGTCAGACAGTCTCATCATAGGAAGCTTGTGAAAGAGGAATTAAAGGTATTATTATTATTGTGGCTATGTTTTAGTTGTATCTCGAACCCATAGATCCTGGTTATGTTAATTAATACTTTGAAATGAGGTCAATATGAAGGCTAGGTATCTTACTCCAGCAGTATCTTCCCAGCCCACGAGAATGCTATAAGTCGTTTCTCGGGTGTTGTATTCGTAGTAATAGACTTGCCTGGCTGTGTTTGAATATTGATGTTAAGTATTTCCAGATAATGATCTGAGGTTATATATTATTGCAGTAACCATAGTAATACAGACAACGATGAAAAAAATGAAATATAAGTTAAAGAGATCTTAATTGACTTAATGTTATACTTCTGTTGTTGATTTGTACTGGAAGATATTGCGAACAGAACTTAGAGCTTATATAAAGAAAATATCAACAAAAACTAAATACCTTTACCTGGCTTTTTAATAATATTGCAACAAGATTAGAGTATTTCATAAAGATACATTTCAACATTGACGAGCACCACTCCGGTAAGCTTCTAGTCTTCAGCGACTACTGTATATAACTAATGACAAGGCTACCAACATCAAACAGTGGGGAGATTTATTAGAAAAGACAAAGTACTTGGTTGCAAAATAAGCGCCTGACTCAGTTGTCTTGCGTTTCGCAGGAAAAGGTAAATTACTGCTAATCAATTCTGTGTTATTACCACCATCTGTGAGGTTAAATTATTTCATATAATACCAGCCCAACGATTACTGTCCTGTTCGATATACACAGTAAAATAGTATACAGTTACAGAACCCAAACATTTTCTGAATCTGAAGATGCTAGGACAACAACGTCCTGACGTTCTTCGCTCTTAGCCCCCCTTTTCCATATCTCTTCTTTTCTAACCAGTTAACACATTTATCGATATACTACCCCACTGAATACCTTAAACTATACCTGCAATTTTACGGGCGTTGTTCCCGAATAGTGAGTAGGTAATTCAAGCTTCATAATAGCTTCTCCCTTTCGAAGTTCATCCTTAGTCCTCATCTATCCAAACAGTGAGCCCAGCTCCAATAAAGAGTCTAATCTCGTAGCTTCGATCACATCTTTTGAAATATGTTTCAGGATATGATCTTGGATCTTAATCGGAAGGTCATGAATTCATGTATAAGGTTAAGGAAACGTAAACCGGAGACTGTATAGAAGTAGAGTTATTGCAGTAGACGATGACATATTGACGTCATTAAGAAAGGCAGCTAGCAGTATGTATAATAAGATATCTTGAGCGTTAATATGACATAAAATAATATATCGTACAGACAAGAGAATATATACATTAAAGTAGTTGTTCCTCTGTGAGTCAGTAAGCATAATTGTTTTATTCCTCTTTATAATATCGTTCTATACAAGTTTTATCGTACGTTCTAGATCTTGGTTTAGTATAACAATGATGTGTCTTAAACGGATGAGATGCTCTTCGTAAGGTTGTTAGGACAGGAGATGGTGAATCCAAACATACGGGTCTTGTTCAGATGTATGCATTCATCTGGAGACTATCTTAACTACCTTGAAATTTAGAGTTGAAATACAGAGGATGGCGTGGGCGAGCTTACGGAAAGTAAAGTCTGAATAAGGATAACGGAGGATATGTCGCCATTGGTGAACGAAATCTGAGAGTACGTAAGTCATAAATGGAAGGCTACGACAAGGGAGAGGAGAAGACGGAGTCCAGAGTAGTAATTGGAATTTAAGGGATCTAAGGCCGAGTGGAGACAGTGGTTTAAAGAGAGTAAATTCAGTAAAAGTAAGTGAGTTATTTTTGCGAAAACGAGAAAAAGGAATCTGGAGGGTTCAAGTTAAGTCCAAAAAGAGCAATACATTACTGTCAAGGTTGAAGGTGTACATTGTAAGGCGGGCCTGGCGATTGTCTCTGAAGAAGTTCACAATGTCGTCTTGTCAGGTCCATTTGACGTTTATGCCTTGGGATAAGACATTAAATGTGGTTACTAATGAGGTGAAGAGTTAGCTAGATCCGAGACATCCTGAGGAAATTTACTTTTAGGTTTGCTGTTCAGAAGTTTAGATAATAAAGGAATTGTATCATCAATGTCGACTCTATATTTAGTACTAGCGTACACAAATCCTGTAAACTGTATAAAGATAATGGCCAGAGGGAAAAAATAACAGGAGTACACTGTCTGTAATAATATAGAAAGCTGTTGACATTATTGTTATTATTGTGTCCTGGAGCATACAGTAAGATATGTCTAAAACAGAACGAGTTTCTAAGGAGCGAGAGCGCTAAACTCAAAGAAGTAACACTCCTGGACGCAAATAGATTTAGTCAATAAGTATTAGCCGAAATCATTATTTGTCTTACACCCAACCTCCACTACATACACTCAAAGCAATGTATAGACCCACCAATTATTAGTAAGGGAATTGGCAAAGGGAATCTTGGATAATCAACTGTTTTGGAGTTTAGGATCTGCCTCTTCCGTTGTGTTATACCAATATTTGTAATTCTGTTTAATATTGATATTGATAGTGAAAGTGCGTCATAGAATATGCTTATGATGTCCGATCCAGAACTTACTGTGAGACAAACCCAAAACAAACTTGGATAACAATTTGCTGTCAGTTATAGTTAGCATTTTGAGTCGGCCCTATCGGGTGGAATAGACAACCTTGGAAATCGAACCATTTTTCTTGGAAATTTTAACCCGGAAACTATAACTTAAGAAATTTGGACTTTTACAACATATCCGATATATACGCGACAGACGCATCTGCTTTGTCACCTTTATTGATCCAACTTCGGCGGCGTCTTTCTACACTTTAAGCAATTTGGAAGGATTGACCATTCACAACAGAAGATTAAATATTGAATGAGGAAGACATTCCGAAGCTCTCTCACCCGCTATTGCTTCTGCCGTAAGCAGGGGTACTTCCCGGGCTATTTACGTTGGTAACTTGGATAGGTCTTTGACTGGGGAAAGACTGAGACGGGACTTTTCCGAATTTGGCGAGATTGAACTCATCAACACTCTTAAAGAGAGGAATTGTGCATTCGTCAATTTCACAAACATCATAAATGCTATGCAAGCTGTTGAAGCAATTAGGGACAGGAAGGACTATCGACAATTTCCAGTTGATAACGACAATTAGGCGACTTGTTTATTAACATAACAGTTACTTATGCACAAGTATGATATATATATAGAGAGATCACATGGCTTTTATTTCCCTATTTTATAACTCCGTCTTTTTGACAACTTCTAGAAGCACAACAGCTATTAAATCCCAGAACCTTACAGGACGTTACTTCTAATTATTAAACACGTGATCTAATAAGTACGAAGGCTTCATGCGAGCCGTAGGCTAGTACTCTCGTAGTTTCAACTTGTAATTTTTAGCGCTTTAATACCATTATGGTTAGCCGGATATCAGCCACCTGATAAGCGAATTATTGCTATGATGCATCTCAATGTTGATGGCACAATCTAGCTTTTAACTTTCTCATCTTATTCCCCTCACCCTTACCTTCAACATCGACGGTGACGATCAAGAAGATCTGATATGGAAGAGCAAGAGATTCGAGTCGCTCTGGAGCGCCACTGGGCCGCCTCTGATGCGAACGACTTCGAGAGAGAGCACCAGATTTATGGAGAACACGCGGTGCTCGAATATCCTCAATCTGGCGAGCGCATCCGCGGGCGACAGAAGATTCAGGCGTCCCGCACCGCGCAGCCGAACCGAAAACGCTTCACAGTGCGCCGGATAATCGGCGCGGGCGACCTCTGGGTCACTGAATATATTCTAACCTATGACGGGCGGCCGTCTTATACCGTGAGCATCATGGAGTTTCTCGATGGAAAGGTGACGCGCGAGACCCAGTATTTCGGCGATCCGTTTGACCCGGGGCCTTCGCGCGTGCAATGGGCCGAGCGGATGCTTTAGTGGGTAGTATTTTGAAGGGCGCTATTTTTTATTATTAAACAACGATGTCTCGTTAACCCATCTGAATATATTCTATTTCTTGTAAACTAGTCTCTATCTTGCCTCGAACAATATTTATGTTTCTTATTGCTTCTGCTTAACATCCATATCATGTGGATGTAAAGTCACCAGTAACGGATATGATTGTTGCTTTATTTATTAGTAATACACTCCAAAATCAAACAACTAAACTTACTATTTGCTCTTCAGATGGTGGCCAATACTCAATGTCAATAGAATTGTAAGTAAAATAACGGCCGGTTTTGCGGTTGCGAATGGTAAGTGATATGTCAGCATCACAAAGCTCGGCAAGCTCGCGAGCACTGTTATCTACTAAATCTTTCATCCCGTGTTCTTCACGTTTTAACATTCATAATTAGTGGGAGACATATATTTGCTTTAAAGATTGAAAGCAGGGCAGACGACGTGCTTTCAAATAGACAAATTTAATTCAAGTTCAGAATTGATCGTAACCATCCAGAAACTGAAGGTTCTTAAATTCAAACAGCCATGTTGGTTGTAAGTATGCCATCGGACGAAGACGACCGTAAGGACCAACAACTACACTGCACATTCCGGGATATACAACATGAGGTGGAACAAAGGCTTGAGGTTGAGATGACACTGGAACAAAGATACATTGATGCCGAAAAGGTTGGCAGTTCGAGCATCTTCCTTCTGGGTTGTGTTCAAAGCCACAGCACCTAATCTGTTAATCATGGTTAGCATTCTGATTTTCAAAATTTGCTGGCTTAGATTCTCTTTCCGTGCCTGCTGCTTACAGAAGCGTACTAATATCTTAACTCCCTGGGAATTTATGCTAAATCTTCATATTTCTAGTTCTTTTAGATCATAATAGAAAAGGACAGCTTATTTACCTTGCGTCTTCTGCAGTATATACATGCATAGGGGCTCTTGGCCTAGATTCGAATATCAAAACTTGGTCTAGGTCCTGAATACGGCAAAGATATACCTCCATGGCACCTATAACAGAGTGCCAGTTGTAGAGAATCTTCACCATATTTCTGCATACAACCTTTGTCATTTTTGTATGTCCCTGGTGCTAGTTTTATGTAAGCTGACGGCGGATGGACTCTTAGAATAGGAGAATAGGAGTATATTCGTTGGACATATTGTATAATGAGATCGAGGGAATAGCAACATTCTTCGGAACATAAGGAATAAGCTGGTACTGATATGCTCTGGAGGACTTACATTCTTCCGAATCACCGCATTACCGTATACTAGATCAAAAACCTCAATTTTCTGGCTGATCTAAGGCTCTAGGTTCCAGCCTCCTTTTTGCTTTGCAAGAATGAGCATGCGAGTATTCTTTATGTGTTTTCACTTAGATGCAAATCTGGTAAGAATGAAAGCTAGCCTTTATTCCTTCTAAATATCATCTGCTTACATAAAAATTTTAATGAGAACAGCGTGACTGCATTGAGTCTTTTATTTAAATATTATAAACTTTATATTAATTAGTTGAGCAATTTAAGGATATGTTTTATATATTAGAATTGAAATAATACATTAATATAAGGAACTATACAGCACTAAAAATTGTTATACCTGAATTCGATGTGGGATTTGACCGGCAGCTCCAGCCTGCCGAGCTATCCGAACATCCATTTTCGGTGGAGTTGATGGGCGTTGGCTTCGACAAGCCATCCAACAGTCGCTATTTTGCTCTGCGGTTTCCACGTATGCTGAAGATACATGGGGATTGCTCGTTCAAGTATATGACCAGCCTCGAGGAGCTGCAGGAGATGGTAAAGCAATGCAGTGAAGTACCTGAAGATAGTGTGAGAGAAGAGACATGGTGGCTTGGGAAGCTGGGAATTTCCGACTATCCGGTTGGACCTATGACAGAAGCAACTCAGGTCGAGGAAAAGGCGAATAAAAGCAGTAGGAAGCGGAAGTTAGCTTCAAAGACGTTTCCACGAGGCAATTCAGCTACAAAGCGAGTTAGACCGGATTGACGGGAATTTGCGGTGGATTGCCTTAGCATATTTTAAGCCCTGAGAAACTCTCACATGCTATCAGTATCACTCTTATTGCTCTCCGTATAGTTGAACTTACATTCCAGAATCAGTAAAATACTCTATGAGAGAACATGATATATGTCGGCTGATTATGTATTAATTAATGAAATATCTTACTTAAGCAACTTTTTATATAATATAGTCCAGATCAGTAAACAATAAAAAATAGAATAAATATAAGGAGTATCAACAACAGAATGTTTAACTATGTTAAGATTATGACCGTTATGCTCATATGGGAAGGGTTGGTTCACTAGGCACTATTGTAATGTAGGGTTGAATAGGCTTATATTGGCTAATGCATTGTATGCTTATTCTTTTATTCGGTATTTAAGGAGTTACACCCTTAAATACTCTCTTACCGGATTATTAGTCATTCTACTCTGATTGCATAACTACTGAGCGCCAGTATGCTCTGCTCCCATAATTCCTAACACTTTTACTCAGATCATATAGGTGCTATGATATAGTTTATGTTAGTTTTATCTCGTCAATATTATTTTTCAGTCACTTTTACTATCTTTTAGTTATTTTTACTGTTGCCAGACTAAGTAATTCCTTGAACTACATGAACATTGTTTTTTGTAACAGCTTTATTATACTATTGGCTATCATATTTGTTGTAAAAATATAATTTATTTTAATATGTTTATATTCTTTTAAATCATAAATATAATAATAATAAATATTAATATTGTGGAAGCGATAGTGTGAGCGTAACAATAACGCTGGCTAGAGCATACAGGAATAGAGCTTATGCGACGGGATCACGCAGAACAATATAAACAACAAGTACACAAGGCAAACGAACGAACCACTCCCTTGGTTGAGTATGAAAAGGTTGTTGGTTTACTATCCGGGGCTTGCCATCAATATATGCTGGCTCGGCTTGGCATAACTATTACTAATACATGACGGGTTTCCCTACCACAATATGTTTTAATTACTCATAAAGGTATAAATTCTTTATTAGTATGAGCATGCCTTGATTGTCCTTTAATATTTATATAGTCATCAGGTTTAGCTTAATATATTAAAGAAATCTTATATTATAGAGTATTTAAATGATTTATTAACTTTGCTTGGCATACATTAATATTGTAATATATTCTGATTTAATACTTGAAGTTATCATTGAACATTACTTCTTACTCTTCCAGGAAATAAACTTTCCGTAAAATATGACTATATTTCCTGAAATACTTTTCTGATCAGTCTTGTCTCTTGTTTAGTCTATATCTGAATATATAATTAATATAAAGTTACTGATTTATCTATTATTGTTATTACTTTAGTATGACGATTGATTAACTTGAATTAAAGTAGATTTATAATAAATATATTATTTGATCATTGATCTAGTATATCTCAAAAGTTCTTTTACAGTATTAGTATAATGTTCTCCAGGATTATTCATATATTAGTTAAACTTTCTTAAGATGAATATAATGTTTAGTCTAATATTTATTATTATATATATTAAACTTCTAATATACTCTTGATATTTAGTCAGGTTAACTTTCTTATTAGAGTCTGAAGTCAAGTATAACTTGTTATAACCAAAGATTAATACTGACTTTGGTTTATACTTCTCTTGAGTTATTTTATATTAATTCAAAATATTATCTAGGTATTATTCTTAATCTAGGAATAATGTCTTTTCTTTTTAATTTTTAATAACACAAATACTAAAGATTATTTAAATTTTCCTTAAGTTCTTGATATAAAATCAATTTACTAATATCTTTTTAAATTATTTTAATTCTTATATTTTTAGTATAATAATAATAATAATATTTATTGTTAAGATTATGATCGTTATGCTCATATAAGGGAAATGTTGGTTCACTAGGCACTACCGTATTGTAGGGTTGAATAGGCTTATATTGGCTTATACATTGTATGCTTCGGATTATTAGTCGTTCTACTCTGATCGTATAGCTACCAAGCACCAGTATGCTCTGCTCTCATAATTCCTAACACTCTTACTCAGATCATACAAGTACTATGATATAGTCTATATCAGTTTCACCTCGTTAACATCAATTTTCAGTCACTTCTACTATCTCTTAACTACTCTTACTGTTGCCAGACCAAGTAATTCCTTGAACCACATAAACATCATCTTTTACAACAACTTTGTCATACCATCAGCTACCATGTCTACTATAAGAACATAATTTACTTTAATATATTTATGTTTCTCTAAGTCACAAATATAATAATAACAAATATTAATATACTTTAATCACTCATGAAGATATAAATTTTTTACTAACATAAACATACCTTAATTATTCTTCAATATTTATACAGTCATCAGGTCTGGCCTAATATATTAAAGAAATCTTATATCATAAAATATTTAAACAATCCATTGACTTTGCTTAACATACATTAATATTATAATATATTCTGATTCAGTACTTAAAGTTATTACTGAACGTTATTTCTTACTTTCCCAAGAAACAGGTCCTCTGTAAAGTATAACTATATTTCCTGAAATACTCTTTTAGTCAGTTTTGTCTCTTACTCAGTCTGTATCTAAATATATGATTAATATAAGATTACTAACTTATCTGTTATCGTCATTACTTTAGTATAACAATTGATTAACTTGAATTAAAATAAACCTATAACAAATATATTATTTAATCATTAATCTGACATATCTCAAGAATTCTTTTATAACACTGGCATAATACTCTCCAAGATTACTTATATATTAACTAAACTTTCCTAAGACAAATACAATATTTAGTCTAATGTTTATTATTATATATATCAAACTTCTAATATATTCTTGATATTTAGTCAGATTAACTTTCTTATTAAAGTCTAAAGTTAAGTATAACTTGTTATAACTAAAGATTAACATTGATTTTGATTTATGCTTTTCTTAAGTTATTTTATATTAATTCAAAATATTGTCCAGATATTACTTTTAATTTAGGAATAATATCTTTTCTTTTTAATTCTTAATAACATAAATACCAAGGATTACTTAAATCTTCCTTAGATTCTTGGTATAAAATCAATCTGTTAATATCTTTCCAAACCATTCCAATTCTTATATTCTTAATACAGTAACAACAATATTATCTATGTGAATAAGTAATATAATCTTATATTCTTTATAAATATAAAAATAAAGATTAATTAAACTTTGGACAAATCTAATCTTAACAAGATAACTCTTGTAAAGTAAGTTTTAATCCTGTATAAACTACTTTAGCTTATACAAACTCCATAAGACATATAATATATATTTATTCTTTAACTTAAATACTTTGTCTAATTAAAACAAAAAGATTTATTTTTGTAAGTATAATTTGATGAAAACATTCTTTATGTCATATAAATAATATTTAAAGTTTTCTGTTACAATAATAATTATAAATATTTAAAGAATATTCATTTTAACCATAAGTACAAATGTCTTAATAAAATCTTACCCATATTTCTGAAAAAAATCTTGAATAATCAGTCTTGCCTTAAATTTGTTTAATGTCTTGTCAGAGTTTATCTTAATAATGAATACTTATTTGGTAAAGACTAAATTTGCTTTTTCCGGGGATATTTTTTCTTTTTATATATTATTTTACTATAATAATATAATCTTTTCGTCAATTATCTTTTTTTATTTCTGACTATATTTATGATCTGAAATAGCTTTTTTGTATATCATTAAGATGATAATATTTAGATTTATTACTAAATTAGCCAAAGTTATCTCATCTGAGTCTTGATAATCTTAATCTTCTAGTATTATAAACATAACTTTAACTATTTTAGTAAAATAGTCTTTATCATCAAAGTTATTAAATCTTTATCATTTTCGAAGATTATATCTCATTTTTATAGGTTTTAGTAGTACTTGATTTTCTCTGTCAGACAGATAAAATTCAATAAATAATATTATATTAACACTAGGTAATAAATTATAGTTCTTAGTTTAAACCTGAGATTAATCCTTAATTTTATTTTCTTTATCTTTTTCATTTTCTCTTGAATAAGATACATTTATACTTAAATCACTTACATTTTCTTGATTATGTTGTTGGCTAGTCTGGGTGGTTAGATCAGTATATATTATTCTTAGGTTTATAATAGCCAAAATTATAATTTCAAAGTTATTCAAATCTTTTAAATTTAGAGATAATATAGATTCGATAATTTCTTTTTGTAGTTAGCCTTTTGGTTTACAGATTATTAGTTCGTTCCTTGTTTTTTGAGGATTACCTGTCCGAAGTTTTAAATTAATTATTCTGCTTTAAATGTTTTCATAAAAGTTAATATAACTTAATTTGATAATATAACTTTTATTTAGTATATAAACTTTATATTACTAAATTATATTTAAATTATATTTAACAAATACTATAACTTGTCTATAATTTATCAACTTATCTTTTCTTGAATTCTTTAAGTATTTTTTCCAGTTTATGTATAATATATATTTATATCCAAAAACTTTAATATAATTAATGCTTAAGATCTCTCCGATGAATACCTGATACAGGCTAACAACTTTTCTATTAATTGTTGAGTCAAATGTTATTCAATTTCTTAAGTATATATCTGTTTCAACAGTATAATTCCAGAATTCAAGTAGTAAATTAGTTTTCTTTAGTAATACCCAAGTATTTGTTATAGTTATCTGGATTACTTGTTCAGCTAGACTATTTTGGTTTGACTTATATTTTGTTATTATTTTTGCTCAAATTTTGATCAAAGTATTTTACTTATCTAATAACAATAATAATTCTGAGGTATTGTTAATTTTAATAGCCTTGACTTTTTTTTCTGTTTTGTATTTTACTTAGATTTTTTATGTCTTAAGCTTCTTGACCAAATGTACTTTTGTTTTTGTAAGAATGTTCTAAATATAATAAGTAATATTATTAACAATTTGAGTAAAATATTAATCTTCTTTTATTGATGGTGGGAATGGTTTATATATATTTATGTAGATTAGTATAAGCTTTTTACTTTTTTACTTATTTAATATTTTATTAATATAATCCTTCATCTTAGTAATATTACAAACTTTATAAGGTTCTTTGGTTGTAGGTTTTTGTATAAGTTTGTTCAAGGTAGTAATCTTGTATAAGTTATAGATTTTCTTTATCTCAAGATGAGTAAATTGTTTATATTATAAATTATAATATTATATGACTTTCTTTACTGACTTCGGTGTTAGTATAAGTGAAGTTTTAATATTACTACCAGAACTTTAATTTTCCCCGTTAGACAGGTTAAATCATGACTGTCCCCTTTTTGCCTCAACATTACTAATTAAAGTTATTTCCTTTGGCTTATTCATGATAAAACTCATAATATATACTTCTCTATGTTACTTAACTTTAATGTATTAGTTCTTTTGATTTTTTCGAGTAAAATATATTGTATGTAAATCAAAAAAGTTATCAAAACCTTTTTCATAAACACATTAACTGAAAAGTAAATTAACCTTAAGATTTGGAACAAATAAAATATCAAACAATAATGTAGTATTTTCATCTTTTAACTTTATTTCAGTAGTTCCCTTTTTTTATATATATAATTTTTTACTTTTAACCTTTATCTTATGACATTTAATATTAGTCATTAATTATTTAAAAAACTAAAGGTTGTTAGTTATGTATAAAAAAATATTAATATCTGTAATCCAGACAAAAGGTTTAACTTTATGTATTATTTCTTTTAATACTTTTGTAACTTTATCTTTTTCCTCGGATAAGTTGTTAGAGTTTAACTCTGTTTTTGATATTAAGTCATATTCAGAAAAGTGACTAATGACATAATTATAAGAATATTATCTTAACTTGTTCTTTTTATAATAACTTTTGCCTTTATTCTTCTTTATTGTTTTCCAAGAATATTATAATTTACTATTCTTAGATTTAAAGCCAAGAATATATTTTCTTATATTATGTTTGAGTTTATAATATTTGATAAAATGATTCTTGTTATATAAATAACATTTGACTTTTTTTTAATTAAGTAAATTATTTTTATATTTATTTTGTTAACTTAAGTTTTTACTCTCTTTGTCCTATGATCTTCATATTCTCTTATCTTAGGCAATAAGTACTGTCAAATTAATAACCTTCTTTTTATATCTTTGGAAAATATTAATCTTATCTACAATTTTAAGTATCAGTTATACATTAATCATAATTATAATTATTAAATATTTTTTTAAAAATTTTACAAAAAAGAATTCAAATATTTACTTTATACTAAAACTATCCTTGAGTTCAGAGATTATCTTTATAACTTTCCTCCTCAACTCTTGTACTTAGATCTATCTTTTTTTGATTATTATACTTTACTTTAACTTAAATAAGATAAGTTAAGTTATTTTACTTTGAATAACATAAAATAATAACTTATTATACTTAAAGTATAACTTTGTCTATACTAATTAAGCTTCAGACTTGTTATAAATCAGTTCATTATTTATAATATTAATACAGATTAAAATTATATATAAAACCTTTATAGACATAACTTTATATTTCTCTTACTTTTCAATATTCTATATATTATTCTTTAATTCACTTTATAATCCATTTTTTATCTTTAAGTTCTCTAGTTATTTTACTACATTTTCAATAATAATCTTAAGTATTTTCGTGTTTGTTAATATAACAGGGATATTAATCAATAATAAGGTTCTCTGAATTTAAGTATATTCTATAATTATCTTGTTTAACACAAATTCTAGCGATTTTTCCTTAAAATAAAGTCTCATCAGTTTAAATTATTCTTGTTAATTCACTCTACTAAGAATATTAACAAAACATTTGTATACAAGGTAATCAGTATTCATTTTCTCAAATGTCAGTAAAATAAAGATAATGAAGATTTTGTTATCTTTTGAATTATCATATTATAACTTAAGGTTAAAGAGACTTATAATTAATTGTTAAATTTAGATAAATAAATAAATATCATATTAAGGTGCCTAATACCGATTAAAGAGCCATGATCTTCAAGTACTTACTGTAGACTGATAATTCGTCGTATGTTTACCCATTTCAAGACTTAAAACTAATTAGTCTACGTTTTAACCAATACTTTATAGACTTTTTTCTTTTACAAAGACTTATGTAATAATGTATATTTTGGCTATTCTTGGTGATAGACTTACAGTAAACACATCCTAACTACTATTTTTCCTAGTGACACCTCAACATACGTCCAGGCTCATAACCTGTTAAGATTATGATCATTATACTCATATAAAAGAAGTGTTGGTTCACTAGGCATTACTGTATTATAAGGTTGAATAGACTTATATTAACTTATACATTGTATGCTTTGGATTATTAGTCGTTCCACTCTGATCGTATAACTACCGAGCGCCAGTATGTTCTGCTCTCATAATTCCTAATATTTATGTAAATAAGTAATATAATCTTATATTCTTTATAAATATAAAAACAAAAGTTAATTAAGTTTTGGACAAATCCAATCTTAATAAGATAATTCTTATAGAATAGGTTTTAGTTTTACATAAACTACTTTAGCTTATACAAACTTTATAAGACATATAATATATACTTATTCTTTAACTTAAATACTCTGTCTGGTTAAAACAAGAAGATTTATTCTTGTAAATATAATTCAGTAAAAATATTCTTTATGTTATACAAGTAATATTTAAAGTTTTTTATTATAATAATAATTATGAATATCTGAAGAATATCCATTTTAACCATAAATATAAATATTTTAGTGAAATCCTACTTATATTTCTAAAAAAAGCTTTAAATAACTAGTCTTGCCTTAAACTTATTTAATGTTTTGTCAGAGTTTATCTTAATAATGAATACTTATTTAATAAAGACTAAGTTCACTCTTTCCGGGGATATTTCTTCTTCCTATATATTATTTTACTATAATAATATAATCTTTTTATTAATTATTTTTTTTTATTTCTGACTATATCTATAATCTAAAATAATCTTTTTGTATATCATTAAGATAATAATATCTAGATCTGTTACTAAACTAGCCAGAGTTATCTTGTCTAAGTCTTAATAATCTTAATCTTTTAATATTATAAATATAACTTTAATTATCTTGGTAAAATAGTTTTTATTATCAGAGTCATTAAGTCTTTGTCATTTTCAAAGATTATACCTTACTTTTATAAGTTCTGGTAATACTTGATTTTCCCTGCTAAATAAATAAAATCTAATAAGTAATATTATATTAACACTAAGTAATAAATCATAATTCTTGACTTAAGCTTAAGATTAATCTCTAATTTTATTTTCTTCATCTTCTTCATCTTTTCTTGAATAAGATATATTTATACTTAGATTACTTACATTTTCCTGATCATATTAACAGTCAGTTAAACTAGTTAGATCATTGTATGTTATTATTAGATTTATAATAAACAAAATCATAATCTTGAAGTTATTCAAATCTTTTAGGTCTAAGAATAATATAAATTCATTAACTTCATTTTGTAGTTAACCTCTTGGTTTGTGAATTACTAGTTTGTTCTTTGTTCCTTGAAGATTATTTGTCCGAAGTTTCAAATTAATTGTTTTACCTTGAGTATTTTCATAAAAATTAATATAACTTAATTTGATAATACAGTTTTTATTTAGTATATAAACTTTATATTATTAAATTATGTTTAAACTATATTTAACAATATTATAATTTGTCTATAGTTCATAAGTTTATTCTTTCTTGATTTTTTTGAATATTCTTTCTAATTAATGTATAATACATATTTATATCTAAAAACTCTAATATAATTAATATTTAAAATCTTTTTTGTAAATGCCTAGTATGAGCTAATGATCTTCTTATTAATCATCAGGCCAGATATAGTTCGATTTCTCAGGTACATATTTGTCTCAACAATGTAGTTCCAGAATTCAAGTAATAAATTAGTTTTTTTTAATAATACACAAATATCTACTATAGTAATTTGAATTATTTACTTAATTAAATTATTCTAGTTTAATTTATATTTTGTTGTTATTTCTGCTTAAATTTTAATCAAGATACTTTACTTATTTAATAATAATAATAATTCCAAGACATTATTAGTTCTAATAACTTTGACTTTTTTTTAGTCTTATATTTTACTTAAATCTTCTATGTCTTAAGCTTCTTGACTAAATATACTCTTGTCTTTGTAAAAATGTTCTAAATATAATAAATAGTATTATTAACAATTTGAGCAAAATATTGATTTTTATTTATTGATAATAAGAATGGCCCACATATATTTACGTAAATCAGTATAAACTTCTTACTCTTCTACTTACTCAACATTTTATTAATATAATCTTTCATCTTGGTGATATTATAGACTTCATAAAATTCTTTAGTTATAAATTTTCGTATAAGTTTACTCAAGGTGATAATTTTGTGTAAACTGTTAAGATTATGACCATTAAGCTCATATTATGGAAATGTTAGTTCACTAAGCACTACCATATTATAAAATTAAATAAGCTTATATTAGCTAATATATTGTATACTTATACTTCTATCTAGTATTTAAGGGGTTGTACCCTTAAATACTCTCTTACCGGATTATTAGTCGTTCCACTCTGATCACATAACTACCGAGCACCAGTATACTCTACTCCCATAATTCCTAACACTCCTACTCAGATCATACAGGTATTATGATATAACCTATGTCAGTCTCATCTTGTCAGTATTACCTCTGACTACTCCTACTATCTCTTAATTACTTTTACTGTTGCCAGACCAAGTAATTCCTTGAACTGCATAAACATTGTCTTTTACAATAACTTTATCATATCATCAACTACCATATCTACTGTAGGAATATAACTAACGATAATGTATTTATACTCTTCTAGGTCACAAATGTAATAATAACAAATATTAATATACTTTGATCATTCGTAAAAGTATAAGTTCTTTACTAACATAAGTATACTTTGATTATCTCTCAATATTTGTACAATCATTAGATCTGACTCAATATATTAAAAAAATCTTATATCACAGAATATTTAAACAATCTATTGACTTTACTTAACACACATTAACATTATAATATATTCTGATTTAATGCTTAAAGTTACCACTAAACGTTATTTCTTACTCTCCCAGAAAACAAACTCTCCGTAAAACATAACTACATTTCCTGAAGTACTCTTCCAGTCAGTCTTATCTTTTGCCCAATCTATATCTATATAACTAATATAAAACTACTGGTTTGTCTGTTGTCATCATTATTTTAGTATAACGATTAGTTAACTTAAATTAAAGTTAACCTATAACAGACATACTATTTGATCGTTAATCTAATATATCTCAAGAATTCCTTTACAGTACTAACATAATACTCTTCAGGATTACTCATGTATTAGCTAAACTTGCCTAAAGTAAACACAATATTTAATCTAGTATTTATTATTATATATATTAAACTTTTTATATATTCTTAATACTCAGTCAGGTTTATCTTTTTGTCAAAGTCTAAAGTCAAGTATAACTTGTTATAACTAAAGATTAATATTAACTTTGACTTATACTTTTCTTAAGTTATTTTATATCAATTCAAAATATTTTCTTTTTTCAATTCCTAATAATACAGATACTAAAAATTACTTAAATCTCTTCTAGGTTCTTGGTATAAAATCAATTTATTAATGTTTTTCCAAACTATTTTAATTTTTGTATTCTTAATACAACAATAATAATATTATTTACGTAAACAAGTAATATAATCTTATATTTTTTATAAATATAAAAATAAGGATTAATTAAGTTTTGGACAAATCTAATCTTAACGAGATAACTCTTATAGAATAAATTCTAGTCCTGTGTAAATTACTTTAGTTTATATAAACTCTGTAAGACATATAATATATACTTATTCTTTAACTTAAGTACTTTATTTAATTAAAACAGAAAAATTTATTCTCATAAATATAATTCAGTGAAAATATTCTTTATGTCATACAAGTAACATTTAAAGTTTTTTACTATAATAATAGCCATAAATATCCAAAGAGTATCCATTCTAACCATAAGTACAAACATCTTAATAAAATCTTATCCATATTTCTGAGAAAAGCCTTAAATAACCAATCTTACCTTAAATTTATTTAATATCCTGTCAAAGTTCATCTTGATAATAAATACTCATTTGATAAAAACTAAATTTACTCTTTCTAAGGATATTTCTTCTTCTTATATATCATTTTGCTATAATGATGTAATCTTTTCGTTAATTACCTTTTTCCATTTCTGACTATATCTATAATCTGAAATAACCTCTTTGTACGTCATTAGGATAATAATATCTAAATCTGTTATTAAACTGACCAAAGTTATCTCGTCTAAGTCTTAATAATCTTAATCTTCCAGTATTATAAGTATAACTTTAATTATCTTGATAAGATAGTCTTCATTATCAGAATTATTAAATCTTTGTCGTTTTCGAAAATTATACTTTATTTCCACAAATTCTGGTAATACTTGATTTTCTCTGTCAGACAGGTGAAATCTAATAAATGATACTATATTAACACTAGGTAATAAATCATAGTTTTTGGCTTAAGTCTAAAATTAATCTCTAATTTTATTTTCCTCATCTCTCTCATCTCCTCTTGAATAAGACATATTCATGCTTAAATCACTTGTATTTTCTTAATCATATTGACAGCCAATTAGGTTAGTTAAACTGTTATATATTATTATTAGATTTATAATAAATAAAATCATAATTTCGAAATTATTCAAGTCTTTCAGATCTAAGAATAATATAAACTCGATAACTTTATTTTGTAGTTAACCTCTTGGTTTACGAATTACTAGCTTATTCTTTGTTCCTTGAAGATCACCTGTCCAAAGTTTCAAATCAACTGTTCTGCCTTAGATATCTTCATAAAAGTTAATATAACTTAATTTGATGACATAATCTTTATCTAATATATAAACCTTATATTGTTTGATCATGTTTAAATTATATTCTACAAATACTATAACCTGTCCATAGTCCATAAGCTTGTCTTTTCTTGATTTTTTCAAATACTTCTTTTGGTTGACGTATGATATATATTTATATCCAAAAACTCTGATATAATCAATGCTTGAGATTTCTCCAGTGAATACTTAGTATAAGCTAATAACTTTCCTATCAATTATTGAGCCAGATATTATTCAGTTTCTTAAGTATACATTTATTTCAACAGCATAGTTCCAGAATTCAAACAATAAGCTAACTTCTTTCAGTAATACCCAAATATTTACTGTAATTATCTGAATTACTTGTTTAACTAAACTGTTCTAGTTTAACTTATACCCTACTGTTATTTCTGCCCGAATCCTGATCAAAGTACTTCATTCGTCTAATAATAATAATAATTCCGAGACATTATCAGTTCTAATGACCTTGACTTTCTCCTCTGTTTCATACTTTACTTAGATCTTCCATGTCCTAAGCTTCTTAACCAAATATACTTTTATTTTTACAGAAATATTCCAAATATAACGAATAACATTATCAATAATTTAAGTAAAGTATTAATCTTCTTTTATTGATAATAAGAACAGTCTATATATATTTACGTAGATCAGTATAAGCCTCTTACTCTCCCATTCACTTAACACTTTATTAACATGATCTTTTATCTTAGTAAAATCATAAACTTCACAAAGTTCTTTAGTTATAAGTTTTCGTATTAGCCTACTTAAAGTAATAACCTTGTATAAGTTACAGATTTTTTTTACTCTAAGATAAATAAATTATTTATATCATAAATTATAACATTATATAACTTTCTTCATTAACTTTGGTATTAATGTAAGTAAGGTTTTAATATTACTGTCAAAATTTTGATTTTCCCTATTAAACAAGTTAAATCACAATTATCCTTCCTTCATTTTAACATCACTAACTAAAGCTATTTCCTTTGACTTATTCACAATAAAACTTATAATATACACTTTTCCGCATTACTTAACTTTAATATATTAATTCTTTTAATTCTTTTAAGTAAAATATATTATATATAAATCAAAAGAATTATCAAAACCCTTTTCATAAATATATTAACCAGAAAATAAATTAGCCCTAAGATTTAGAACAAGTAGAATATCAGACAACAATACAGTACTTCCATTTTTCAACTTCATTTCAGTAGTCCTTTTCTTCCATATATATAACTTTTTATCTTTAACCTTTATTCTGTAACATTTAATATCGATCATTAATTATTTAAAAAGCTAAAAATTATTAATCATATATAAAGAAATACTAATGTCTACAATCCAGACAAAAGATTTAACCTTACGTATTACTTCCTTTGATACTTTTATAACTTTATCTTTTTCCTCAGATAAGTCGTCAAAACTTGACTCTGTCTTTAATATTAAATTATATTCAGAAAAGTGACTAATGATATAATTATAAGAATATTGTCTTAACTTATTTTTCTTATAATAACCTTTGCCTTTATTCTTCTTTATTACTTTCCAAGAATGTTATAATTTACTATTCTTAGATTTAAGGCTAAAAACATATTTTCTTGTATTATATCTAAATTTATAATATTTAATAAAATGATTCCTGTTACATAAATAATATTTGACTTTTTTCTAGTCAAACAAACTATTTTTATGTTTACTCTATTAACTTAAGTTTTTGTTCTCTTTGTCCTATGATTTTTATGTTTTTTTGTCTCAAGTAACAAGTACTGTCAAGTTAGTAACCTTTTCTTTATATCTTTGAAAAATGTCAATTTTGTCCACGATTTCAAGTATTAATTATATATTAATCATAGTTATGACTATTGAATATTCTTTTAAGAGTTCTACAAGAAAGAATTCAAATATTTACTTTGTACTAAAGCCATCCTTAAGTTCAGGGATTACCTTCACAACTTTCCTCCTCAACTCTTGTACTTAAATCCATCTCTCTTCGATTATTATACCTTACTTTAATTTAAATAAAATAAGTTAAACCATTTCACTTCGAACAATATAAAGTAATAATTTATTATACTTAAAATATAACTTTGTCTATATTAGTTAAACTTCAGACTCATCATAAATCAGTTTATTATTTATAACATTAATATAGATTAAAATTATATATAAAACTTTTATAGATATAATTTCATATTTCTTTTACTTTTTAATATTCTATATACCATCCTTTAATCCACTTTGTAGTTCATCTTTCACTTTCAAGCTCTTTAGTTGTTTTACTATACTTTCAATAATAATCTTAAATATTTTCATACTTATTAATATAACAAGAGTATTGATCGATGATAGGGTTCTCTGAATCCAGACATATTCTGTGATTGTCTTGTTTAATACAAATTCTAGTAATTCTTCCTTGAAATAAAGTCTCATCAGTTTAAACCATTCTTGCCAATTCGCTTTACTAAGGATGCCAGCAGGGCATTTGCGTACAAAGTGATCAGTATCCATCTTCTCAAATGTCAGTAAGATAAGGATGAAGATTTTGTCGTCTTTTGAGCTATCGTATTATAACTCAAGGTTAGAGAGACTTATAACTGACTGTTAGATTTAAATAAATAAGTAAGTATCACGCCAAGATGCCCGATACTGATTAAGGGGCCATGATCTTCAAGTACTTGCTGTAGACCGATAATTCGTCGCACGTCTACCTGTCTCAAGACTTGAAACCGATCAGTCTCAATTTCAACTAATGCTCTGTAGACCACTTTCTTCTACTAGAGACTTGTGCAATTATGTGTATTTTGGCTGTCCTTGGTGACAGACTTACAATGAACACGTTCCAACTGCTATTCTTCCTAGTAACGCCTCAACATACGTCCGGGCTCATAACCTGTTAAAATTATGACTATTAAGCTCATATTATAAAAATGTTGGTTCATTAGACATTACTGTATTGTAGGGTTAAATAGGCTTATATTAGCTAATACATTATATACTTATACTTCTATCTAGTATTTAAGGGGTTACACCCTTAAATACTCTCTTACCGGATTATTAGTCATTCCACTCTGATCACATAGCTACCAAGCGCCAGTATGCTCTGCTCCCATAATTCCTAACATAAACTACAGATTTTCTTTACCTTAAGATGAACAAATTGTTTATACCATAAATTATAATATTATATAACTTTTTCCACTGACTTCAGTATTATTATAAGTAAGATTTCAGTGTTATTGCCAGAACTTTGATTTTCCCTGTTAAACAAGTTAAATCATAACTATCCCTTCTTTGCTTTAACATTACTAACCAAAGTCATTTTTTTTGGCTTATTTATGATAAAACTCATAATGTATATTCTTTTACATTACTTAACTTTAATATATTAATTCTTTTGATTTTTTTGAATAAAATATATTATATATAGATCAAAAGAGTTATCAAAACCTTTTTCACAAATATGTTAACTGAAGAGTAAATTAGCCCTAAGATTCAGAACAAGTAAAGTATCAAACAATAATATAGTACTTTTATCCTTTAACTTTATTTTAGTAGTCCTTTTCTTTTATATATATAACTTTTTACCTTTAACCTTTATTTTATGACGTTTAATATTAATTATTAATTATTTAAAAAACTGAAGATTATTAATCATATATGAAGAAGTACTAATATCTGTAATCTAGACAGAAAGTTTAATTTTATATATTATTTTCTTTGATACTCTTATAATTTCGTCTTTTTCCTCGGATAAGTCATCAGAGCTTAATTTCATTTCTAATATTAAGTCATATTCAGAAAAGTGACCAATGACGTGACTATAAGAATGTTGTCTTAATTTGTTCTCCTTATAATAACCTTTACTTTTATTCTTCTTTATTATTTTCTGAGAGTATTATAATTTATTATCCTTGGATTTGAGGTTAAGAATATATTTTCTTGTATTATGTCTGAGTTTACAATATTTAATAAAATGATTTCTGTTACATAAATAACATTTGACTTCCTTCTGGTTAAGTGAACTATTTTTATATTTACTCTGTTAACTTGAGTTTTTGCTCCTTTTGTCCTATGATCTTTATATTTTTTTGTCTTAAGTAATAAATATTATTAAGTTAATAACCTTCTTTTTATATCTTTGGAAAATGTTAATGTGGTAGGGAAAACAGTATACGGCACATGCGTAGCACGTGTACGTGCAGCGTATCATGTGACCTGTACGTAGTATATAGAGCACGGTTCTTACAACCGTACAATAATCAACCACCTTCACTCCTATTCTACCAGACCTTGCCTTCTGATTGGTCAGTTGTATTGTATTACTATATATACTACCCCAACACCTCTTAGCACCTCTCTCTTCCACATTAATCTTGTTTATAATTTCAAATATTAATTATATATTAATCATGGTTATAATTATTGAATATTCTTCTAAGAGTCTTGTAAAAAAGAATTTAAATATTTACTTTGTGCTAAAACTATCCTTGAGTTCAAAGATTACTTTTATAACTCTCCTTTTCAACTCTTATACTTAGATCTATCTATCATAAAGCATGCATGGACAATGCCAGGCCTGAGGCTCGGTAGCAAGGCTACACAGAGAACTTGACATAGTCCGTGACAAAAGGGATCACGTGATAGACCCAGAGGACCCAGGGGGTCCAAGGGGTCCAAGGACCTGGAGGACCTGGGAGGTCCAAAGGGTTTAACAGTATTTTATACAATATATAAACTCAGATAATTCTTAGGATAAGAACTTGTACTTAACTTATAATATAGATTATTATTTATATAATTGTAATTATAATCATATATTATCTTGTACTGATCCTTGAACTTTTACTAACCTCTTTATGACTTAGTATATATTTGTACATTTTATAGGACTTAGGTAAAGGCTTAAGTTCATAACACTTTGAGTATTATCTTAGAAAGATTAAGATTAAGTGCCCTAAACATTATGACAAGCCAGCAAGTAAGCCTTATGTCAAGGATAAAGTATATTACACTAGACCCTGTGCTAGGCCCTGTACTAATACCAAACTCACCTCTATCGGACAGTAATAATAATGAGGAACAAGAATTCCTACAAATTATTTTATTACTTAAACTACTCAAGGTAATAATATTAGCCAAATTCAACGGAGACAGATTTAAGTACAGAGCCTTCAAGATATAAACTTATTTATTCTTAAAATTTAACAAAATTATATTCAGAAATAAGTAAAACTGTATATTCTGGGTCGTTATATACTTAGAAAAAGATATATTCAAACTTCTGTTGTTATACATAAAGAATTTCTACAATATCATCGAAAAGAAAAAAGATAAATAACAAAAAACGATTAACTTATTTGAAAGTCTAAGTAATTTCTAGGACAAAATGGATTGACTATTCGACAATATCAATGAGAAACAAGAAACTTCCAGGCAGTTAGACAGGCTTAAATAAGTAGGATTAGTACAGAATTATAATGTAAGGTTTTATATATTAACTCTTTAAATAAACTAGGACAACGAAGTCCTGATGTATTATTATAAAAAAAGTTTTAAAGATACAGTAATAGATGAAATAGCTTAATTAAGGCTAATCCCAGGAAGTCTAAAGAAACTCATGAAAAAAGTTACTAAGATAAATAATTATTAATGAGAAAGACATCAAATAAAAAAGGACAGAACAATAAGCTAGAACAACAAGAAGCAAAGTCCCGAAGAAAAAAACAAGGGATCTAAGAAAGACCTTGACGTTATAGACTAGGAAGTAAATATAATCTCTAAAAAAAACTCCAAAAAAGGAGGAAAATATAACTTAACACCAGAACAACAGAAGAAACACAGAGAAAAGAATTTATGTTTCAAATACTACTTACTTAAACATATAACTCATGAGTATAACAAGGACAGCAAGCTTAAGGACAGACAGGCCAACAATATAAAAGAGACGAAGCCAAAGTCTGAGCATAAAAGGAAGGATAAGGAAGTGGTGTTCGTGGAAGTCAATATAGCAATTATTCCGGAAGAAGAAAAAGTATTCACAGAAGCAGAAGTTAAGGCAGAAGCCAAGATAAAATAACAAGTTATAAGATAAATATCCTTTAACAATTCGGAGTCATGGCCAGAAGACAACAAAGACTTGTCAGTCAGCCAAATCTTGCATAAGTATCCTGTGTACACAAAGGATAACTTGGAAAAAGAGCAAGAAAGAAATGATACAAAGGTATATAACAATGCTTCAACAGAAAAAACTAAACCCTGGTTCTCTGATATACTAAACTTCAAGGAAGTATTTTTTAGAGCCTAGATTAAAGAAGATTTAATCAAGAAGAAAAATCTAGCCTTAAAATTTACTAAGAAGGGTTTCAAACATAAAGTACTAATAAGGATGTTAAAGGATACTATATAACATTCACCAAAAAAAATAGAGGTGTTAGGGGATGAGCATCCCGGGGTGGTCGACAGCGAATCACAGGCAAGACGAAGGGTGTGTGCAGGTGTCTCTCATACATTCCACAGACTAAATCTTATCCCTTACATCGTTAAACTTAAGCTCTACTTTATACTGTACAATGGTCACGTGAATGTCCTAGGCAAGGTCCCTTCGCTAGGGCTGCATTCCCCCCTGGTAAGCATAACACCCCCTTTACACCTGGCCCTTAACAAGAGGACTGGTTCAGAACAATGGAGCCAGGTCCTAGCCAAAACACAAAAGACAAATAACCAGAATTGGTGTTAATGATTAAGGAGTCATATAGATTGAAAAAAAACTTTAAGTATACAAGAGTCCTTAAGGCAGGCGAAAAGATAATGTTTATAAGAATCAGAGAAGACTAAGAAGGTTGACGCAGAATATAGTCTATAATAGAATGCCAGCAAGAATAGATAGAACTATATTTAACTAAGGATGAGATTATAAACTTCAGAACAATTATAGAAGTTATATTTAAGTCTTATTACTACTTAAGCCTGAATTTGTTACAGACAAGAACATTATATATTATTATATTATTAGTAATGACATTATTAACGTAGAAGAATCTTCCTGATATATAAACAGTATAGATGGAAACAGAGCATGAGATTATATGAACTAAAGTTATACTTAATGATGAGAAGTTTTATTATGAACTATATATATTATACTGAGGTTATAGAATAAGAAGACAGTATAAATTCGATGAAACAATTGATCTTTAGTATAAAGATGACAATAAGGAAGAATATGCTAAAACTAATGTAATTTTTGGAAATTCTCTTTTGACAATGCTTATTAAGCTAAAAGAACAAGACTTAATAGTAATGTTCAATAATGGTAATATAATTAACTTTATTATACTTGAAATAATCACTCGATTAAGACTAAACACTAAAGTTAAAAGAAGGAGTTACTTTATCAGAATAGTAGACAGATTGAGTACTTTTTTTCAAGTAGAAACAAAAATTAAGTTATTAATGATAAAAATATCTAGAGAAAAGACGAAGATCATGTTTGATGTAACAGATCTAAGCAGATATGAAGTAATTATAGGAATACTGTGGTTTAAGAATTATAATCCACAGATAAATTAAGGAACAGGCTAAATAATGAGATTCGGGAAGACAGAAAATTTATGACTAACTGACCCGTCAATGTAAGTAAACAATGTAGAAATAACATTAACGTTATCTGTAAAATATCAAAAATATCAAAAACTATTCGAAAAATCACCAGACACAGAAGCCTTACTGCTACAGAAACCTTAGGATTATTATATATGTTTGAAGGAAGGAACTTACTCACTGTACTATTGACTATATACAATGAACGAAGAATAATGACAGATCTTGCAAGAAGAACTAGATTAGTTGTTAGTAAAAGGACATATCAGACCCTCAGAAATATTATGTAAAACACCAATAATATATGTTCTAAAGAAAGGACCAAAGAAATAAAAAATGATTATAGATTACTGAGAATTAAACAATATTATTATCAAGGATTAATACTTAATACTGTTTATCTCAGATTTACAAGAAAGATTAGCAGACATTAAATACTTCATGAAGTTAAACTTTTGGACAAGATTTTACTTAGTTAGGATTACAGAAGATGATGAATAAAAAACAGTATTCAGTACATATTATGGATTATTCGAATATTTAATTTTATTAATAAGACTTACTAACTTATTCATAACATTTTAAAGAATAGTAAACTATATATTCATGTTATACTTGGACATATTTGTTATAGCTTACATTGATGACTTACTAATTTACTCCAAGATATTGAAGGAATATCGAGAATATATAGGAAAAATTTTGTAAATCTTATTAGATAATAATATATAATATTAACTTTAGAAGTATATATTCCACTAAACAGAGGTAGAATTCCTGGGATATATAGTTTCAGGAGAAGGTTTTCGAATAAACTTACAAAAGATAACTAATATAAAAGAATGGCCTGATCCAAAGAATGTTAGAGATATTCAAATATTCAAGGGAATATGCAACTTTTATCAGAAATATATCCACAAATTCTCGGATATCATTGTATTATTAGACGACTTAATCAAGAAAGATTGGGAATTCAAATTTGAAAATAAAGAACAAGAAGCATAGTAAAAGCTTAAGGACTAGTTCAATGAAGGAATAATCTTGGTAATATTCTAGGTAGGACTATTGACTAAAGTTGAAACGGACATATTGAACGAGGTTTTAGGGATAACCTTAAGTTAACTGTACTTTAATGGGAGATAAAGACTAATAGCCTTTCATTCAAGGAAGTTTTCTTCTGCGAAAAGAAATTATAACATTTATAACAAAGAGTTATTAGCCATAGTAGACATATTCAAAACCTGGAGAGTATATCTTTTAGGATCGGAAATAGAAATACTTATGGATTATCATAACTTAAGATATTTCGTTAATACTAAAATCTTGAATACTAGATAAGTTAAATAGTCAGAAGAGTTTATGTAATACAACTTTAAAATAAAGTATATTAAAGGAACAAAGAATGCTAAAGCTGATATGTTTAACAGAAGACTAGATTATATGAAAAAGGTTAAACTAAAAGTTAAAACTATTTTTAAGGAAGAAGAAGATAGAATATTAGTATATAATTATTTAGTCTAAGAGGCTAAAGATTAGGAATTTGATATGGAATGGACAAAGAAAATAATCCAAGCCGTCAAATATGAAGTCAAGGAAGCTAAGGCATCATTCCAAGAGCTGAACTTAGACGATAAATAGGAAGAATCTATTGAGGAACTAGGAATATGGTTTTGTAACAAAAGAATTTATATACTACAAACCTTAATTAAGAAGTTTGTCAAGTACATACATAACTCATTATTATATGGACATCAAAGAATTGTTAAGATATATGAACTTCTCAATTTAAAGTTTTATATACTCAAGTTACAGAAAACGATATAAGAAGTTGTCAAAGTATACAATATATGTCATAGAACAAAACTAACATGAAGAATTACGTATGGATTATTATAACCATTAGAAGTACTAGAAGGACTATGGAAGTCGATAATAATGAACTTTATAATAGATTTATCATTATCATTAAGTATAGACAACGAGATCTATGACAGAGTATTAGTAATCATAGATAAGCTAACTAAATACAAAGTCTTTATACTATGGAAAGGTACTTATACAGTAAAACAGTTAATAGATATACTTATAAGCAGAGTATTTGTAATATTCAGATTTCCGAGGGAAATTATCTCTGACAAGGACAAGTTGTTTGTATCAAAGTTTTGGCAAGTATTTATTACTATAATAAAGACTAAAACTAAGATAGTTATTAAAGGATAGGCCTAAACTAACAGAGGTACTAAAAGACTGATTCAAACATTTAAGTAATATCTTAAAGTATATGTCAATTACTTATAAGATAATTAGGTTAAATTATTATTAATAATATAATATGTATATAACAGAGTAAGGTACAACAATATATAAGTATTATCTCATTATGTAAATTTTGGAAAAAAAATAAATATAATATACTTATGGAAAAAGATATCTAATATAATAATGACAATAAAAGAAAGAATTAAGCTTATCAAAGAAACATAAACAATTATATAACAAAACTTAGAGGAAGTCAAAGAAAGAATGAAAAAATATTATAACAAATAATATAAAATAAAATCTATATTTAAGAAAAAGGATAAAGTATACTTTTTACAAAAATTTATCAAAACTAAAAAATCAAATGAATCATTAGATTTCAAGAAGATAAAACTACTGGAGATCAACGAAATATTAAGATAAGTAACATATAAGCTAAAATTACTCAAGAATACTAAAATGTACTTAGTCTTTCATGTCATTATACTAGAATAAGTATTACTAAAAACGTTAATAATTATATACTTAAAAGCAGAAAATCTTAACCCAGAAAAGGAATACGAAGTAGAAAATGTAGAAGGACAGAGAATCTTTAGAAAGAAAGTTCAGTATCTGATCAAATGGAAAAAATACTTAGAATCAGAAAATATCTGGGAACTAACAGAAGAGCTTAAGAATATTTAGTGAAAGGTTCAGGAGTTTGAGGCTAGACACGCTAAACTGGATCGTCCAATGTTAAGTCACCAAAATAAATCTGGTCAGAAGTCCTAAAGAAGTCATCAATCTGGGAATTTGAGAGGATAGAGTTATCTGAAGAAGTTATGATTGTATAGTCAGAACTCTCTTGCTCAGCATATTCTTTCTCTTCAGCGACGTCTAGCTTATCCAAAGTCTTCAAACCACGACGAATTATTTCCTTAGTATACTTCTGTAAAAACTTTCTTTATTTTCTTAAACAAGCCAGGTGGGTAACATTTTCAGCCATGGCCTGGGTAGCCTTTTTCTCCTCGGCCTCGAGGCAGGCCTCCTTCTGATCTAAGGTTTCCCAGGAAGTCATAAAGATATCTTCATTATCATATATCTGATAACGTAAAACATATTCGCTATAACGATTTAACTCAGGAACTATCCTGTAAACTTTGTTATTATGAGCACAAAAAGTACAGAAAAACATTTTGACTCTGTAAGACCAGATATGAGCAGAAAAGTTTATAGCTTCTTATAATTTTCGTAATTTTTTTCTTTTTACTTATTTGCCCTTTCCAGAGTATAAATATTTAGGTAATATGATGGGAAAAAAGAAAAGTTTAAAGGATAATAAGATTGTTCTTACCCTAAACTTAAGCTTTAGGACAAAGCTAAATTAGAAGGGGGATAGTATTACAAAGTGCACATAGACAATGCCAGGCCTGAGACTTGGTAACAAGGTTACACAGAGAACCTGACATAATCTATGACAAAAAGGATTACATGATAGACTCAGAGGACCCAGGGGGTCCAAGGGGTCCAAGGACCTAGAGGACCTGGGAAGTCCAAAAGGTCTAATGATATTTTATATAATATATAAACTCAGATAGTTCTTAGGATAAAAGCTCGTGCTTAACTTATAATACAGATTATTATCTATATAATTATAATTATAATCATATACTATTTTGTACTAATCCCTGAGCTCTTACTAACCCCTTTATGACCTAGTATATACCTGTACACTCTATAGGACCTAGGTAAAGGCTTAGGTTCGTAACACTATCTTTCTTTGATTATCATACTTTACTTTAACTTAAATAAGATAAATTAAACCATTTTACTTCGAATAACATAAAATAATAACTTATTATATTTAGAGTATAACTTTGTCCATATTAATTAAACTTCAGACTTATCACAGATCAGTTTATTGTTTATAATATTAATATAAATTAAAATTATATATAAAATTTTTATAAATATAACTTTATATTTCTTTTGCTTTTCAATATTTTATATATTATCTTTTGATCTATTTTGTAGTTTATCCTCTACCTTCAAGCTCTTTAGTTGTTTTACTATACTTTTAATAATAATCTTAAGTATTTTTGTATTTGTTAATATAATAAAAATATTGATCAATGATAAGATTCTCTGAATTTAGGCATATTTTATAATTATTTTATTTAGTATAAATTCTAACAATTCTTCCTTAAAATAAAGTCTTATCAGTTTAAACCATTTTTGCTAATTCGCTTTACTAAGAATATTAACAAGGTATTTGTATATAAGGTGATCAGTGTCCATCTTCTCAAATATTAATAAAATAAGGATAATAAAGATTTTGTTGTCTTTTGAGTTATCATATTATAACTCAAGATTAAAAAGACTTATAATTGACTATTAAATTTAAATAAATAAATAAATATCATACCAAGATACCTAATACTGATTAAAGGACCATGATCTTCAAGTACTTACTGTAAACCAACAATTTATTATATGTTTACCTATTTTAAGATTTAAAACTGATCAATTTATGTTTTAACTAATATTCTGCAGACTTCTTTCTTCTACAAAGACTTATGCAATAACATATGTTTTAGCTATCCTTGGTGATAAACTTATGGTAAACATATCCTAATTGTTATTCTTCTTAGTAATGCCTCAACATACGTCCAAACTTATAACCTGTTAAAATTATGACTATTATACTCATATAAGAAAGGTTGGTTCACTAAGTATTACTATAATGTAAGGTTAAATAAACTTATATTAATTAATACATTATATACTTATTCTTCTATTCGATATTTAAGGAGTTACACCCTTAAATACTCTCTTACCAGATTATTAATCATTCCACTCTGATCACATAACTACTGAGCACCAGTATACTCTGCTCCTATAATTCCTAACAAACTATACTTATTCTTAAGGAAAAGAATAAAAATATTTTTATTATTTTATAAGTTAATTATAAAGAAAGACTTGAATTACTTGAGTTACTTAAGTTACTTAAATTATAAAAGACTTAATCAGCTTTACTCAGTTATTTATTACTTTAACCTCAAAAAAAGCTAAAACTGTTAGGAATTATGGGAGCAGAGCATACTAGCGCTCGGTAACTATGTAATCAGAGTGGAACGACTAATAATCTGGTAAGAGAGTATTTAAGGGTGTAACTCCTTAAATACTAAATAGAAGTATAAGTATATAATGCATTAACTAATATAAGCCTATTCAACCTTACATTACGGTAGTACTTAGTGAACCAACCCTTCCCATATGAGTATAACGATCATAATCTTCACAAAAACAAAATATGTTGTATTTTGTATAATATCTTTATATTCTTAGTATAATGTTATACTTTTAAGTACTTTCGGATCCGAGATCTTAATTAATATTCTTTTATATTCTATTTTCTTTTTATACTTAATTTTATCGAAAATATAACATTGAATGTATATTTACTTATTTAATATATTTGTAATCTGATTATAAAGTCTAATTAAAATAGATTATTATATTTTAAGAAATTCTAAAGTTTTATATACCTTTTTAACTATAATTGATTATTAAAGACAGTTTTATTTTATATTATCTATACTTTTTATAAACTTTACGACAAGTGTTTTAGTAATATCTTATTAGATATTAAAAATCTGTAATAACTTATACTATATAATAAGTAAAGTAAAAAGGTTTTAACAACAAATAAATAATAATATAAATAAGTTTATAAGATAAGTTATAAAGATTATTAATAATTTTTTTTATATCTCTTTACTATTGACTAACTTAATTTTTCTAAAAGTTAGTATATGAAAAAAATTAAAGAAGTATAATTAACCTTATATAATAAAGCTAAAGTATATTATATTATAAACCTAAATTAATATTATATATTTTGAAACTTGTTAAAGTATATTATTCAACCACTTCTTTATTTACTGATTATATAGTACATTTAATCTTCGACAAAGTTTTATTCAACTTCAAAATATTAACTTAATAACAACTTTAGAAAATACTTAGAAAATTAAATTTTAACTAAAATAGTTATACTTCGTTTAGGTTATTATTAATCTATAAAATAATTTCGTTAGTATTGTCAAGATTATGACTGTTATACTCATATTATAGAAGTGTTGGTTCACTAAGTACTACTGTATTATAGGGTTGAATAAGCTTATATTGGCTTATACATTGTATGCTTATATTACTATTTAGTATTTAAGGGGTTGTACCTTTAAATACTCTTTTACCAGATTATTAGTTGTTCTACTCTGATTGTATAGTTATTGAGTGTCAGTATATTCTGCTCTTATAATTCTTAACATTCTTATTCAGATTATACAGATACTATGATATAGTTTATATTAGTCTTATCTTGTCAATATCATCTCTGACTGTTCTTACTGTCTTTTAATTGCTTTTACTGTTGCCAGACCAAGTAGTTCCTTGAATTATATAAACATTATCTTCTGTAATGTGGTAGGGAAACCCGTCATGTATTAGTAATAGTTATGCCAAGCCGAGCCAGCATATATTGATGGCAAGCCCCGGATAGTAAACCAACAACCTTTTCATACTCAACCAAGGGAGTGGTTCGTTCGTTTGCCTTGTGTACTTGTTGTTTATATGGTTCTGCGTGATCCCGTCGCATAAGCTCTATTCCTGTATGCTTTAGCCAGCGTTATTGTTACACTCACACTATCGCTTCCACAATAGTTGTATATTCGTAGTAAACACAAATCGTAAAACAGATAAATAAGTACTTATTTCATATTCAAGAATGTGTATTAATATTATTAGCTCTTAAGAATATGTCTTTTAATTTTATAATTTCTGGTTAAACATATTATTATATATCAGCTTTTGTTGTTATATTAACTTTAGGTCATTTAACCTCTTGACGATCACAGATTGTGTTTTAGATCATATAATTGAAATTTACCTTTTATTCTTTTTATTAAATTATTATAATATTACTTAAAACGGTCACTTATAAGACAAAAGGTTATTTGGCATATAGTACATACATACTTTAATGTAAGAGGATATCTGTTTTACAAAGAATTAACTGTAATATCTCCCAAAATCCTGTACTTTGAAGGTACCCTGATATAACATCTGTCTGACAAGATATTAAGTATTAAAGTCATTACTAAATTAAATAAGTACTCATAGTACCTTTGGCCACTGATAGTCTTTATGCTTAAGGCTTTATAAATTAAATTATACTATAAATATTATAAAACATACAAAGTCATTTTACTTTAGCCTAAATATTATTAGTCATTTTGACGTAAGGTATTAATCAACGTAACATTTTACATGAATTTGTATACTATAGTAGCCATAAGGCTAAGGACGATTTTCTGCCTAGTAGTAAGGTCTTAGAGTTCAGATATGACTTTTTATATATATTAGGGATAATAAAAGCTCAGTGGTGGAATTATAGTAGAGGAACTTTATTGTGTTATAAAAAAAGACTTTTTGCAAATCAAGCATGAGGATAATAATGTAAACATGAATTTCTAGAAAAAAAGGTTTAAGATGTTTTAGAGTGGTTACAGAAAATAATTTATAAAATATTATAAGAGGTATTAAGGTATGTATAGATTTAAATATGCTTAAAGTCAAAGTACTTAACATTTTTTTTAGTATATAGGGATAAATGTTAATATAGTACAATTAAAATATAACTTATAAGTAAAAATAACATAGTCCTGTAACTGGACGTTTGATTCTTTTATAGTATCCTGAATATTTATCCTTATATAACAAAACCTTAAAAGGTAAATACTTTAATATAATTCTAACTTTTGATTAATTGTCAAAGATATATAATCGAAAAAGGATAAAGTAATATTACAGATGAAGTCTTAAAGTTTAAAGTTTACCTAAAGAATTAGGGTTAAGTATGATAACATCTTTCTGAATAATCTACAGAATGATAAAACTCTCTATAAAAGCTGTTACTGTTTTGTAGACTGTTAAAGTATTAAGTGAATTAAAATTCTGATTAATAACACTAACTATACTAGTTTAGTAGTAGTTTCTGTCAGTTTAAGTATAATAATACTAGATTAAATCTATATTAGTTATAATAACTTGGAATATATTAGAAACTTGATTATCAATAGTAATAAACTTAAATCTTAAGAAAAAAGATTCTTTACTTAATAACTTGTATGAGCTTTAGTAAAATGTGTCACGACCTTGCAGGGTTGTGACAAGCGACTTAAGTACAGGGCCTCTATAGCCGTCGCCTTAGTTAAATAAGTATTAGATAAGACGGCTATCAGGGTCTTGGTTATGGTATCGTTAGTATTATCGTATTACTAGTATTAGCGAAAAGATAGCACAAGTTCAACACTAATACTATGAAAAGGGTTGTACAAGCTAAAGGATAGTATTATCGGAATTATAGTACTAACCTTTTGGTTGTACTAGTTAGGTGATAATACTATCAGAGAAATAGTACTACTTTTTCGTTTGTGCTAGCGATTTGCTTGTATGTACAAAAAGTTAGTACTAGTGATTAAGCGAGCACCAGGATTAGATAAGCGGATCCCATGGATCTTATGGATCCCAGGAGGATTAATAAGATCAATAAGACTCAAAAGAAAATCACTTTTTATATAAATAGATAAGACTTACAGTAGATAAGAGTTTTGTGCTCAATTTAATTGATTTACAGTATATTTGCATTTCATAGTAACTACTTTAAAGCCTTATGAAGATATTCTCTTGCTTTTTACCTTTATTTATCATTTGAGTAATAGATAATCTTTTACCTTTGTAAGAATATTACACTTTAAGCACCTGAAACTCAAAGGTACCATGGCTGAAGACTCGTCTTTACAACAGAATTTTCAAGCTCCCGAGGCTAATCCCAATTCGACAACTAACTTCATTGAAAGAAAGTTGGACTTAGGAAAGATCGAAAGCTTCAGAGAAGACAAGTCTAAGCTGAAACTTTTCAAGTTCTGAATTTATTTATATTTGAACTTACATAAGGATAAGTTTCAAAATAACTTTCAACGGATTATATAATTACTTATTTATCTGGAAAAAGAAACGTTATAATGGGCTTTGTTATATATAGAGAACTTCGAGAATTTTACCGAAAAAGATGAAGGAAAATGGCAGGATATTACTAACTTGTTTATATTCTTCAAAAACTTTGAAGAAGAAATAGAAAGAGTTTTCGGGGATCTTTATGAAATAGACTAGGCAGAACAGCAATTATACGCCTTGAAACAGACTAACTTTGCTTTTGTTTATAATACTAAGTTCTGATAACTGAATAATATGATTAACTGGGAAAACGGAATGTTGATGTTCTGGCATCGTCAAGGGTTAAAGGAATCTGTTAAAGACGAATTAGCTCGTATTAAATTTTGTCTTGATATACTCGTTAAGCAGATGAGGAAAGCTAAGGAGATTGATAATTTTTAATATGAATGGTACATAGAAAAAAAAGGAAGAATTTCTTACTTTTTATAGACAAATAAACGAAAAGATTATGTCGATGATCAAGAGGACCCGATGAACCTCGATAGGATCACGGGAGGAAAAAGACAAGGTCTTAAGAACTGTAGCAAAGGATTACTCAAAGGAAAAAACAGATATAACTTGACTTCTGAGTAATATAAAGAAAAAAGAGAAAAGAAACTTTATTACAAATGTGGATAAGCCGGGTATATTGCCTGGGAACATGGTAATAAGGACAAAGGAAAACCAAAGGAGGCCAAGATTGTCTTCATAGTGTTCTTGGCCAAAGACAACGAATCCTACGGTTCAGGTGATGTCCTATTGATAGGATAAAGTGACTTTGACGAGTTACCAGAGAATGTTAGGGATTGGTCCGTAGACTAGATTTTACGAATTTTTCTTATGGAAGACCTTATGACGGAAGTTTACTATAATACCAGGAGTACAACGTCTTCAGGAGTCTTTTCTCTAATCGTGAGTGAGCTAGATGTCCTGACATTAGTTACAGAAGAAGTGGAGTGACAGAACTTGAAAGTTGTTTGCCTTGATAATTTCCTCCCTGAGGAATACTAAGACATAGCTGATTTATCAGATCCCTTTTCCTCAAAGACTATGGGAGGAGTGTTAATGACCCATGAAGAAACCAAGTCCAGATTCTTTAATATACTAGACTTGAAAAATGTATTTTATCAGGTGTAGGTCAAGGAAACCTCAATCGAAACAGACGTCAGTGAACTAATGTTTAGTGCTATGTTATGAGATTTACCGAAAGGAAAGGAACATGTTAGGATTTCACTAGTATATTCTTTATACATAATACCTAAGGCATTGGAACTTAACCAAAGAATAGTAGAGGAATCTTTTCGGAAAGTCTTCTGGAGTTCCGAACTTTTTAATAACATAAAGTAAGAAGATTTTATTGCTTAACCTTATCAAACAAATGAGTTATAAGTAGGTGAAAGAATGATATTGATTAGAACAGTTCTTTACCTTGATGAAAATTGTATAGAAACCTAGAGATTAGTCGAAAGAAATATCTTTTGGGATATGTTACTTTAGTAAGATGGGCTTCTCTAGTACGGAATATGGAAATTAAGAATAATAGTTAAGGTTATGTAGTCTAACTTCGAAAAAATCGTTATTAGTGGATTGTATTACGATGACCTGGTATTTTACTTTCTGGGAGAAAACATATAGTTACCTTGACTAGACTCTTATGCCTGGGTTATGTATCATGAAGACTAGGAGAAGATGTATTAGGCCAAGAAAGAAGTACGTTGGAAAATAATTTTTTATACAGAATATCGAGAATAATATTATAGTTATAGGATAGGCTATTATTATGAGTTTAACGATGAATAGATGCTTTTTAAGAGGTATGTCAATAACCTATTCAACCTGAGAAAGCCCAGAGCAAGGAAGGTATTACCTCAGATGACTCGAGAAAAAGAATTTAATATAGAATTTACTTCTGATGTGTTTATGGCTGGCGAAGGAGAAGTTATCCGGTTGGATGTTAAGTTTGGTAATAGAAACTTTAGAGCCTTAGTAGATTCGGGAAGCCAGATTAACCTAATCTTGTTATAAGTCATTAAAACGATAGATGTACAGACTGAAGTCTATAATTGGCCCTTATGAATAGTCAACAGTTCATTGGTAAAGGAAGGAGTATTCGCTAGAACTAAACTTCTTACTATAAGGATTGGGAATTACCAAGAATAAATTCAGTTTGAGGTTTCTTCCCTTGGAAAGGAAGATATTATCTTAGGACAGTCTTGGTTAAAGTTCTATGACTTAAACGTTAACTGGAAAACAAAGAAATTAACATTTAAATGTTATTGTAGTATTAGACTAAAGGAATAACTTGTGTAAGATGTTTTTGTTGTTAAACTTGTTTAGGATAACTTTTAGAATAAATTAGACGTTTTCCCGGAAGAATATCAAGATTATTGTGAATTGTTCATTCTGTGACTGAAAGATATAACTTTACTTTTACACAAAGAATGAGACTACGAAATTATTCTTTAAGAAGGTGCAACCCTTTCATATAGACTTATTTATAGAACGAATCCTGCCAGGGATGAGATCTTGAGGGAGTGACTGGATGAATAGACTATGAAGAGCTTTTACAGGAAGTTGAGCTTTTTGTGAGGAGTGCCATTGATATAAATGTCAAAGTTAGACGACCTCCGGGGAAGATCATGTAGAGATTACAGAAATTTAAATAGTAAAACCATAAAAAACAGATATTTATTACTTTGTATTGACAGAATATGAGATATGCTCATTGGAGCTAGATATTTTACGAAATTAGACTTTGCTACAGAGTTCAACTTGATAAAGATCAAGGAAGGATATGAGTAGTATATTGTTATTCGAATTAAGTATAGACTTTATGAGTTTTTGGTCATATCTTTTGGTTTGACGAATATATTAATGATTATGTAGAAAGTGAGTAATATGATCTTGAGACTATATTTGGATTATTTTGTAGTAATATATTTGGATGACATCTTGATTTATTCTAAGATGTTGGAAGAATATAGATAATATGTTTGTACTGTACTTAAGGCATTGATTAATAATGATATGAAGTGTAAGTTAGTTAAGTATTAGTTCAATATAACAGAAGTGAAATTTTTAGATAAAATAGTTTTGGACAAAGGATTCTGAATGGACTCAGAGAAAGTAAAAGCCATCAGAGAATAGTTTACTCCAAAAATGGTCAAGGAAGTTTAACAGTTTAACGGACTTGTCAATTACTATAGACGTTATATGACGGTTTACTTGAAGATAGCTGGCCTGTTGACGGAATTAACGAAGAAAGATATATTCTTCGTTTAGGAAAAGAGGCAGGAGAGAACTTTCCAAGAGGTTAAAGATCAGTTCGACGAAGATTGAATATTAGTTTATGCTGATCCCGAAAAATTATATTTGCTGGAAACAGACGTCTCAGGTAGGGCGTTGAGTGGAGTCTTGTCACAAAGGGATGACAAAGGACGTTGGAGGCTGGTAGTCTTTTATTCTCGAAAGTTTATTCTAGTAAAGTTAAATTATGATATTTACGAGAAAGAACTCTTGGCTATTGTAGATTGCTGTAAGTATTGGAAGGTTTACTTATGTAGTACTAAATATTTATTCGAGATTTTATCAGACTATAAGAATCTAATAATTTTTATGATTACTAAAGATTTCAACAGTAAATAAGTATATTAATATAAAACGTTAATATAATATGATTTCAGGATTTGCTATGTCCAAAGATCAGAGAATGCTAGGGCCAATGCTCTGAGTAAACGACCAGACTATATGGAAGGAAGTTTTAAGCAAGAATTTACTATGTTTAAAAAGGAAGGCGATATCTTACGCCTTAATTATACATAAGTATTAACAATCATGCAGGTTATTAACGAAGAATGGTTAGAAAAGATTAAGTTAGTTATTATAAAAGAGAAAGAAATCTTTAAGGATCCTGAGGTTAGCTGGCTCGAAGATCAGGAATTTCCAGGTATTTAACTGAAGGATGGAAGAGTATTCATCTTATTATTAATCGCCCAGGAGTTTGTGAAGGAATAACATGAATTGTTTATGTATGGTCATCAAGGAATTATAAAAACCAAGAATAGACTGTAATGGGAATTTTTTATCTTTAAACTTTAGTAGGAAGTTATTAAAGTTATTAATAACTGTAACGTTTGTCACAGGGCTAGAACATCAAGAAAGAAGCCTGTAGGACAATTAATACCTCTTCAGATATCAGAAAAGTTTTGGACTTTTATTTCATGGGATTTCATTATAAGATTACTTTTATCAAGAAGTGCTAACAGACTAGATGAAGATCATTATGACTTAATCTTTACTATAGTGGATAGACTTATGAAGTACTTTATCATGTTGTTATAGAAGGAAATATGGATAGCCGAGGATTTAGCGAAAATCATGATATCCAGGGTTATAGCGGACTATAGTATTTTAGTAGAAATTATTTCGGACAGAGATAAGCTTTTTATGTCGAAATTCTGGGAAACAATCTGCAAAAGATTAGGTATTAAAAGAAAAATCGTTACGAAAAGATGGGCTTAGACAGACAGTCAAACTGAGTGAATAAACCAGATCATAAGAGCTTATCTTTGTTATTATATAGATTACAAGTAGTCAAATTAGAAAGATCTTTTACTAATGGTGTAACTAGTATATAATAATACAAAGAGTAAAATTACTAAAGTTATGCCTTTCTTTGTGAATTATAGTTATGAAGCTTAAACCTATTTTATAAAAGCAGAGATAAGAAACATTTTTAAGATAGTTGAATAATGAGTAGACGAATTGGAAAAAATCTATAATCGTTTAAAGTACAACATTAAATTCGCACAAGAACGTATGAAGAAATACTATGATCAAAAGTATAGTATAAAACTTGAGCTTGAAGAAAGGGATAAAGTTTATATTATCTGTAGATTTATCAAAATAACAAGATTAAGCGATAAATTGGACTAGAAAAAGATTAGCTTATACAAAATCAAAAAGAAATTAAGAAATCTGACATATAAACTAGAATTTTTTAACATTATACGAATATATTCAGTATTTTATGTAATTATACTAGAAAAAGTATTACCCAGATCGTCGCTAGTTCTAGACTTAAAGCTGGAATAGGATCTAAATATAGAATGGAAAGTCGAAGAAATCTTAGATAACAAGTTAGTAAGAAACAAGAAATAATATTTGGTCAGATGGAAGGAATGAGAAGAATATAGATGGTTAGATATTTAAGAACCAGAAAAACATCTTACTAACTTTAGTAAGTTCCTGGAGGAGTACGAACAGGTGAAGTAAGTTAGGACAGATCGAACAGAATATCGGCATAAGTAAAGAAATTAACGTCAGAGAGAAAGGCCTCGAAAGGATTAACCTCTGCTGGTTAAGTAATTTCCGATTGTTGCAGTATTTCCTTTTCCTTCTCTTTTTTGAGCCTCTCTTTCTTTTTAACAATATTTAACTCGTCTATACTTTTTAAACTATGACATAATATCTCTATAGCTCGAAAACGAAACTGTTTTCTCTGATGGTTTAACTTTAATAATTTCGCCTGTGCCTCTAAAGCCTTTTTCTGGGTCTCTTCCTACTCCTGAGAAAGTTTCTGTTCTTTAGCCGCTAAAGCCTTTCAGTCCGCTGAAGAAGGACTATGAATATCATACTTTGTGTTATTTCTAGCCTTGATATATTCCTTGTACTATAAAGAATCTAGAGCCACGAAACACGTCAGTTTCTTCTTTTTACAACGACTGTAAGGAGATATTTTAACACCAGAAGTTTAGACTCTTGAAATCAGCTCAGAACAGGCTTCTTTCTTTCTTTTTTGTATTACTTCACTATAACTCTGTTCAAGACTATGTTTAAGGGGTATAATGGAAAGGAAAGAAGAATTGAATTGTTACGAGGATTTTTATGTCCTAATTATAAGTTTCGAGACAAAGTTAGGCTAAGAAGGGGATAGTGTCATGATCTTGCAGGGTTGTAACAAGCGACTTAAGTACAGAGCCTCTATAGCCGTCACCTTAGTTAAATAAGTATTAGATAAGACGGTTATTAAGGTCCTGGTTATGGTATTGTTAGTATTATTATATTATTAGTATTAACGAAAGGATAGTACAAGTTCAACACTAGTACTATAAAAAGGGTTGTACAAGCTAAAGAATAGTATTATCAGAATTATAGTACTAACCCTTTGGTTGTACTAGCTAGGTGATAGTATTATCGGAGAAATAGTATTACTTTTCTGCTTATGTTAACGATTTGCTTATACGTACAAAAAGTTAATACTAGTGATTAAGTGAGTACCAGGATTAGATAAGCAGATCCCATAGATCCCATGGATCCCAGGAGGATTGATGGGATCAATGAGACTCAAAAGAAAATTACTCTTTATATAAGTAGATAAGACTTACAGTAGATAGGAGCTTCGTGCTTAATTCAATTGATTTACAGCATATTTGCATTTCATAATAACTACCTTAAAGCCTTATGAAGATATTCTCTTGCCTTTTACTTTCATCTATCATTTGAGTGATAGATAACCCCTTACCCTTGTAGGAACGTTACAAAATGATTATATAATAAAGTGATTTTTGGGTAAAAAGTATTATTCAATGATGTTATCAATATTAATAATAACATTATTGAAGTCGAAATGTAATTTACCAAGATTAACAATAACAGAATAAATAATATCAATTAAGGAAATTATTTTAAAAATATATGTTGATTTAATAGTGGTCAGAATTGTTAAGACTATTACTATAATGACAAGGAGAGTTATTACAATCTTGTATATTATTTTGAATAAATTTTTTGTTGATTGTAAAAGTAATAAATTATAGTCTAATATCTTTTATAATTATTCTAAGTTTATTTTAATAATTTATTTTGTTTTATAAAAAGTTCTTCTGTCAAATTTTCTTTAAGTTATATTTATAAGATGGTAAGTTTATTTAACCTTAATAATAGTATTAATAATTTGAGGTACTATACCTTACCTGGATAAGTGATTGGATATTATACTAAGTTATAACTTTCTTAGAAAATTTTGTTAATTTAATAATAAAAAAACTGAACTGAAAGATCTTGAATGATTATCAACTTTGTTAAATATAAAATTAAGTTAGTTATAATATTTTTCTCTTTTTAAAAAAGTTTTGATTTTGATGTATACTATATCTTCTTTAAGAGAATTTATAATAATATTTATATTAATATATAATTAGTGTAGTCACTCTGGAATAAACTATTTTATATATTATTTAATTTTACATAATATTACTCAAGATTTTAAATAACTAATGGCTTTAAAGAATCTAGGAAAATGTCCTAGGCAAGATAATTATAGTTTAGATAAAATTATGATTAATAGTAAGTTTAGGTTACTAAGATCAAGAGAGTAATCTTCCTAAGTCACAGTTTATTAATACTATATTTTATTTAGTACTACCCTCTGGAACAATCGTTTTAAATATGGTTAAGTATAGGTTTTCTGAATAGGTTGATATATTTTAAATCTTAATACTTCAAAATGGTAAAACCGAGAAATAATTCTTTCTTAAAGTAAGCTTTAGAAGTTTAGTGATCTGATAGTAGCTAATATAATTTAGTTTATTTCTAGAGATATTAAATTTACTGAAGAAGATATACTAAAAAAGGAATATATAAACATAGAAAAATTACATTAATTAATATCAGATTTCGTGTCTTAGCTAATTTTTTGTAAGGGGTATAAACGGGGTAACTCTGAAATTTACTTCTTCTTCTGTGATTTTATCGACATAAAAAATTCAGATATAACAGAGAACATCCAGGATTTGACGAGGTTCTGCCAAAAGTTTATATAATTATATTATATCAGTAAACCTGATGTTAAACAGTTTGACTTTGATATATTTACTTATAATAGTCGATTTCCTTAATATACGGCGTAGAATAATAGTTAGTAAATATTTTTTCAGAACTTCCTTGAATATTCCCTTCAACAAGATCAGAAAATAAATGGCTTATGACAAGAGTTAGATGTTATTACTGAATGAGTTTTTTATAAGGTTATCCCCAAATTACTTAGATCACTAAAATCAGATAATTGATCTATTAAACCTTGTTTAATCCATGGAGATCTATGGCTAAATAATGTAGAAATCTCTCAAAAGATAAATAAGATATATATTTTTGACGTTGGAGCTTATTATATTTATAACAAGATGGACATTATTATATGGAAGTGTAAAAGATACAGAAATTATAAAAAGTTTATAGATGTATATTTTAGATTCTTTTTTATATCGAAGTCTGTAGATTAAGTTGATGATTGCTTAAGATTTACAAGATTTAGTCAATTTCAGTATTAAACTTTATTTTATTGAAATAAAATTATACAGTAATTTATAACTTATACTTAATGAACTTAAAGTGAATTTTATTAAATTAGTTAAGTAACTAAACTTTCAAGGTTTTATAATAATCATTATTATTTTTATTCTTGTTATTCTTTTTGTTATTCATTTTGATATTCTTGAGTAATTTCTTAAACTTGATAAAATCTGAAAATTCTTCATATTAACTTATTTCTACTTAATCTATAAAACCTCTAAAGATAATACTCAAAATATAACATTTTTACGTTAAAATATAATTATTACTTAAATAATAGATTTGAGAAGTCAAAAGAGTAAATAAAATTTAATTTATAGAATTTTATTTATAAAATGCAAATATATTATAAATTAATTAAATTAAATATAAAAGTTTTATTTATTGTAAAATTATTTACTTATATAATAAGTATATTGTTTATTAGATCTTTGAACTCTTAAGATCTTAAAGTTTTTCTTATAGACTTTTAGACTTTTAAGGTTTTAAGGTCTATTATATAACTTAGTTACTTAAGAGATTTTTATTATTTAAAACCTAATAACAAGATTTTGACAATAAAATTCTATTAGTACTTTATTATTAATCTTTTTTAATTAATTAATTTTTTTTAATAAAGTATTATTAATCATGATTACCTTTATCAGTATTACTATTATTGTCTTTTGTTTTACTGTTATAAAGTTTATACTAACTTATATTAGTATAATTCTATTAATAGATTTCGGCTGTCAACCTTAGGTTATGACAATAATTTATAATTAAGATTAGTTTTATTAAAAGGTCTAAATTTAATAATAATTAATCTGTTCTTTAGTATATTTAACAAAATACAAAAAAAAAAATTATATAAGTCTAATAGTCTTAATATTCAAAAACCTAATATTAACAGTTTAATAAAAGAAAATAACAAGATATACAATAATCATATATATTATTCTTTAATAGTTTTACTTATTAGATAATCATTTTGTATATATAAATTAGTTAAAGAGTTTTTAAAAACATTCTATAACGTTATTAAAAGATATAAGTCATTTCTTGTAAATAACAAAATATTTCATCAGAATATTTCTGAAAACAATATCATTATTACTAAATTTACTACTAAAAATGACCTAAGGAAAAAACTGATCAATCTTGATCTAGTAAAGAAACTAAACATTACATTAAGTAAAATTAATTATTAAACTAAGATTATATAATTTATAATAATTAAAATACTCAAGAACAAAAATTATATTTACTAATATAATCTTAAATTATTTTTTTATATTTTCATATAAATATGTATTTGTTATAATTATATATTTGTTATAATTATAATCATAAAGATATAAACAAAAGATACATAAGACTAATAAAGACAAACATATTCTATGATTAATATATCTAATATTCTATTTTGTTTTCAGTAGATCCCTTACTTACATAAAATGACAAATTACGTAATCTAACCGAAGCAATTGATTAATCGTTCGGCTTACATAGCACTCACCACATTACTTACGTAATTTGGTAAGGGTCAGCAATACGCAAAAAACATCAATACACAAAATTTGCCTCCGATTTCATACCACTTAATTGAAACCTTAATTACTCCACCTCACGTAATTATTATATATTCTACTATTCTACATAAAATCTTTACTTAATAACCATACTACATTTATCAAGATCAAGAACAATTACTTTGTATTTCAGACACCATAGTTATATAAGCCAAGATTCCCTCATATTAACTACCTTAACTTCCTCAGCTCTATCATCTTCAATTTGACGTAATACTTAATATCCATATATCTCATTATATTTCTGTACAATCTTATTATCATCTGGTCGAATTTTACGTCATTTAGTTACAAAGCTAAAGTCAAATACTTGTTAAGTTAAAAGTACTCCTTGTAACATTGAAGTTTTAACTACTTTATCTAATTTATCTTGAACATATATAACAAAAAGTATAATTTCAACTCCATTGATTAATTCAATTGTACATGTTTAAACATATTCCATCTCATTCTTTCATGTCCATAAAGTAAAAAGTATAGGCCACTCTGCCCATATAAGTTATGGTGATATACTCAGATTGAAAATATCGAATATATCTTCAAATATATCTAAAGATATATCTGAAGATATATCAGATTCAATAGTCTGTTTACCTTAATATAATTTGACTTTCTTTAGAACAATTTCAGAGTTTAATAAAATTAATCTTGTCTTTCTGAAAACTGATTAAGTTATATAATATTTAAATATATAATCCTAAAAATGTTGAAAATAACGAAAGAAGTCAATTTTTAAGATATCAGTTATATTTATAAATATATCTTCTCGTATAACTTTCTTGAAATAATATTTTAAGCTTTAAAATACTCTAATATCTAAAGGTTAAAGAAAGTATATAAAATGTAGTAAAAGTTGAAAAAGGCAAATGTGATATTATTAACAAAAATCAATGAAATCTTATGTTAAATAAGATCTATAGCCATCAAAAATAAGAAGACAATATTAACTTTTCTTGCTTTTGTATGTAAATTTATCAAAATACTTAAGGTATTTGATTCTAAACTAATTATTCAAAAATCTTGATTCTGAACAAGCCTAAAGAATATCGAGGTCCATATCGTTATCGAAATATTTACACAAATGGTATACATCTTTAAATATTATTATTAATAATACTCTCTGACCTCCCTAATTAATTATTATTACTGTTGTTACTAATTCTCTGTTTTCAGGATCAGATATATAAACAACTTTGTAATCAGCAGGGATAATTACTCGTCCACCAGATATCATACTAATCTGAAATCCTGTTTTATCAAAATTAGATATATCTTCTTCAAGAATACCCTAATATTAACAATACTATTTGAATTCTTCGAAGTATGACTTAATATCCTCTTGTATATATACTTACTGTCGTTAGACAGAAATCAGTTTAAGTCATATGAGTTTCCAGTATTCTTGATTCTTTACAATTTATTACTTTGTTTATCTATAAGAAACAATATCATTAATACTAAAGTAATATAATAATCAATTGACTACTTAAATCAAAGTTTCCATAGTCCCAAGAATTCCAGAATAATATAATAACATCATATAATCCTTAAGAACAGACTCTTGAGGTTCAGAAAGCCTTTTATTATGTCCTTTGTGTAAAGATAAAAAAGACTAACCATTAAGACATACATATAATATATAATAAAGAACGTTAAAAAAACGTACAATTGATACGATTTTTGTATGTAGATTTAGTTGAATATATTCTATTACTTCTACAATATATAATTCGGCCATATTATGTTAATAATTGTGGGTAAATTGTATTCAAAGATTAAGTAGTATGAAATTAGAAATAAATTTTGTATATTAGTGTTTTTTGCGTATTACTGACCCTCACCAAATTACGTAAGTAATGTGGTGAGTACTATATAAGCCGAACGATTATACATTCGGCTTACACAGCTCCCACCACCTTACTTACGTAAGATAGTGAGGGTCAGCAATACACAAAAAACACTAATATGCAAATTTTGCCTCCAATTTCATATCACCCCAATCTTCGAGTACAATTTACCCACAAATATCAACACAATATGGCCGAATCACGTATTACAGAAACAATAGAATATATTCAATTAAATCTACATACAAAAATCACACTAATTACATATTCTTTTAACATTCCTTACCATAAACTACATATACATCTCAATGATCGGCCTCTATCATCTTCACGCAAAGAACATAATAAAAGGTTATCTAAACCTCAAGATATTATTCTTAAAGATTATATAATATTACTATATCACTCTGGAACACCTGGGACCATAAAAACTCTGATTCAAGCAACTAATTAATTACTATACTACTCTAGTATTAATGATACTGTTTCTCACAGATAAGTAAAACAATAGATTACAAAGAATCAGGAATACTGAAAACTTATACAACCTAAACCAATATCTGTACAACAACAGCAAACACATATACAAGAAAATATCAAGGCATACTTTGAAAAGTTCAAACAGTGTTATCAATATTAGAAAGTTCTTGAAGAAGATATATCCAACTTTAATGAAACAAGGTTTCAGATTAATGTGATATCTAATGAACAAGTAATTATTCCTGCCGATTGTAAAACTACTTATATATCTGATCCTAAGAATAAAGAATTAATTACAACAATAACAATAATCAATTAAGGAAGTCAAAAAGTATTACCAATAATAATATTCAAAAATATATACTACTTATGCAAGAACTTTAATAATAATATGGACTTTAATATTCTTTAGACTTAATCAGAAACAGGATTTTTGAACAATTAACTTGGAATTATATATTTTAAACACTTTAATAAATTTACAAATAAAAGTAAAAAAGGTCAATATTATCTTTTTATTTTTAATAGTCATAAATCTCATTTAACACAAAATTTTGTTAATTTCTGTTAATAATATTATATTCGTCCTTTTTAACTTTTACTATATTTTATACATCTTCTTTAACCTTTAGATGTTAAAGTATTTTAAAGTCTAAAATATTATTTCAAAAAAGTAGTACAACAGAATATATTTATAAATATAATTAATGTTTTAAAAGTTAACTTCTTTTATTATTTTCAACGTTTTTAAGATTATATATTTAAACATTATATAATATAATCAGTTTTCAGAAAAATAAGATTAATTTCATTAAATACTGAAATTATATTAAAGAAAGTCAAATTATATCAAGGTAAACAAACAATTAAATCTGACATATCATCAAATACATCTGAAAATGTATTTAAAGATATATTTGATAATTCTAACCTTAACACACCACTACAAACTTCATGGACAAAGTAATCTATATCTTTTACTTTACGTACATAAAAGAAAAAAATAGAATATATATAAGTATATACAATTAATGATATTAATGATATTAATATTACACCTTCTATTATACATATTCAAGATAAATTAAATAAAGCAGCCAAAACCTTAATGTTACAAGGTACACTTTCAACTTAATATGTATTTAATCTTAGCCTTACAGCTAAACAACACCGAACCAAGCCAGATAATAATAAGATTGTACAAAAGTATGGTAAGATATATAGACGTCAAACATTATATCAAATTGAAGAAGATAGAGCAGAAGAAGCCAGAGTGGTCAATATGAGGGAAACTCAGCTTGCACGACTATGACGCACAAAATATAAAATAATTATGTCTGATCTTAACAAATGTAGTATATTTATAAAACAAAGATATCATATAAAGTAATAAAACTTATAATAACTTTATGATAAAGAGTAATTAGGGTTTCAATTGAAGGGTATAAAATTGAAGACAAAATTTGTGTATTAGTGTTTTTTACGTATTGCTGACCTTCACCATCTTATATAAGTAAGGTAGTGGGAGCTATGTAAGCCGAACGTATAGTTCACTTCATTAATCATTTCGATTCTATTAGTCAACTATGTCTTTAATATTTATATTCTTATTAGCCAACAATTGTTAAAGCTTTCCCATATTCATATATACTCAGATATCTTCATAACCTCCCTCTGAACCGTACAACTGTATAAACTGTGTAATTACTTATATAGTTATTCCAGTCTGTAGATCTTTCAATTATGTTCGTATTTATGATTCTACCCTTTTTACAGCTCCACTCTATCGAAGTATATAAAAACAGAACCATAGACACTATTTTGGCTTCATAATCATACAATAAAATACTTATAAGATGACTACTCCTCATACGACTTTATATATATATTATAATATATAAACTTCTTTTTCTATTTTGTATATACTTTTTATAGTCCGTAATTCCTTAATAATTCAATTTCAATATCAAAATGACTCATGAACACTCCACTTCACCTACTTACAAATGCTCTTCCTGTAAAAAGACACTTCCTGGTAATTTATTTAGATGTTGCCCTAATAGAGAAGATTATTATAATACATACTCTAATTGCAAGGTATGTATATAATTATCTAATTTACAGTCTACAATTAATCAGATATAAGAACATCGTCGAAATCAGAGTATTTTACAAGAAGTTAATATAAATGTTTTACAGCAAACTCGACAGTCTTACCTCCCTGAATTACTTCCCAAACAACGACAGCTTGATCAGTCTATAATATCAATATATAACAATTTAACTCTCAATACTGAACACATATTATCATACACTCTCTCATCCCCGGTTACCCTTGAACCTCCTCAACCCACTAAAACACAATTGCCAACGCTGACAAATATAGATTACCAGGGCAATGATTTACGCTTTTCCGAAGCACCTCTTGACAGTGAATTAGGCACTTTACAGCCCGTAGAATCTCCTCCGCCAGTTGTTCAGAAAAGGAGTTGCCCGTGCATTCGTAATCCTGCTAACTTTATATCCGAATTTATATTTACAGACCTTCATTATATAGGTACTATAAATATACAATTATGTACATCTTACCAGACACTTCTTTGGCCACACAAGAGTTTTATGAACTATTGTAAGGATAAAGACATATCGTTAGAATTATTCCGGCAGCCACCTCCTTTATTGAAAGGCCTGTTTACAAAGCTAAACTTTAGGTCAAAGGAGTTTCGTGTAAATATATAGAAGTATAATTTTGTACTTACATTTACGTCTTTTGACTATAACCCAGATCGAAGAGCTAACAGTATGAAAGCCGGAATTATATGTTTCTCTATTCATGGCATATTATATCATATACAAGGGTCTTTACGGCCAAGCTCTTAATCAATTCCTAAGTTTACGTAATTGTTCTTTTACGATCCTGATTATGTTACAGACATTCGAATTAACAATCTTCGACGCCATCAAGGAAGCCATCAAGGAAGCCTGAACCGAGTTCTTCTCCGTAAACTTCATGTTATACTTATAGACTATAATCCTTTTATTCGTCTTTATAAGACTATGGCTAAGTATATAGTTCAACAAAGTAATAATGTTGAATTATGGTTAAACCCTCAAATAAGATTGATTCCTGACAGCCTTTACCACCCAGGCTATATAAACTTTCTTACTAACAATGAAGTTGCTGTAATTATTCTCGAGATACTAGACAAATCTGTTGAACATCGATCAAGGGATATAATGTTGGCTAACTATCATATGAACAATAAAAGGCCGTTTTTGAACAGAATTTCTGTATCACATTTAACTTACATGCCATTATATTATGTTTTACTTTTCCCCTATAACAATTACAGTTGACATACAAATATAGAAATTCGAGATAAGTATATATGATAATGATTAACTCAACAAATATAATATAAATATTACTTATACATCCGTAAAAATCAGTTTTCATCTGTGTTTTATGTTTCTAGACTATTTCAACAGTTTATTGTTAATTGTTATATGATAATAAAGACTACAAGACTTGAATAGAATCAGTATAATCAGTCAAAAATACATACAGACCTTTATCAATATGTATATAATACTCTATACGTAAGTAATACAGACATAAACAAGCTAAGCCGTTATGTTATACTCCCTTCTATGTTTTTAGGAAATAACCGTCATATACAACAATTATTTCAAGATGCTATAGCCTTAGTATACCACTATAACAAACCTACCTATTTTATTACTATGACTACAAACCTACACTGGCAGGAGATTTGACAAAATCTTTTTGACAGCCAGTAAGCTACAGACTGACCTGATTTGGTTTCGCACGTTTTTGAAAAAAAGAAACGTAAATTGTTTACGGATATCAAAAAAGGAGTTTTAAGGCCATATTCTGGCCACTGCTTTACGGTTGAATATCAAAAACATAGGCTTCCTCATATCCATATTCTCCTATATTTAGACAAGTCTTTTGAGCTTTTTATAAAACATATTGATGAGGTTATTTGCGCTAAGGTACCTGATCCCAGCCACGATCACCATAATAACTTACAAGAATTAGTAACAATATATATAATCCATAGTATTTGTAGTCCTGACTATACCAATTCAGTCTGTATAAAACGGAAAACTCCCGTTGAGTTATTATGTTACTCTAAACGTTTTCCAAAAAAGTTTACAGATTATACAATTATCAACAAAGACGGATATCCGGAATATTGTCGTAAAGATGATGGCCAGAGGTATGTCCTTTACTAGCCACCTTCCAGTGAGCCTATTTGAGGCAATAACTGTCATGTTGTTCCTTACAACCCTTACTTGCTCCAAAAGTATAACTACCATCTGAACGTAGAAATTTACAGTATTGTATAAACTATAAAGTATATACATAAGTATGTTTACAAAGGCCATGACTGTTCGACATTTATGGTTAATAATTCTAGGACTAACAATAACGACAAGATTGAACAGTATATTCAAGCCTGTTATATAAGTCCTATGGAAAGTTATTCTCGCTTGATGGAGTATTCCATACATCAAGAATGGCCACCCATTATACGACTTCTTATACACTTACAAAGAAAACATACAATATATTTCCAGGATAAGATCAGTCTAGATAAGGTTACTAATTAACTTAAAGCAGTCATCTCTAAGCTCATGGCCTTTTTCAGGTATAACATTGAACATGAGGACAGGCGTGATCTCTTATATCAGGACTTTCCGGTCTATTTTACTTAGGATTAGAAAAACCAGCACTGGAAGCTCCATCAACACAGTTATATAATCGGGAGAATGTATTATTGTAGTTTAGCCCATGGGAAGAAGTATTATTTATGGCTTTTACTTACTTGTATTTGTGGACTGTAGTCATTTGAAGAGTTATATGTAGTTGATGGTGTTTGACATCCCACTTATCATACTATATGTATTGTTTGTAGTTTAGCCCAAGATGATCAGGAATAATATTGCTGTTTTGAAGAGGTTATTCAATTTGACCCTGGCAGTTGTTTACGGACTACTTTTATTATTGGTTTATGGTCGTAATTGATCAGTAATCTAACAACTTTATAGGAGTAATTCAAGGTTTAATTATATGATGATTTACAGTATTTTCTAGGATCTCTTCATAATACAGGTTTCCCGCTAGTACTAAAGTATCCTAAATATGATTCTAGTCTGTATTTAATCAATAAAATGTTGTAAGATCTACAGAAAACAATGGTTGACTTTGGGTTGCCAATGTTCTCTTTTAATTGGGGATCTGTACAGAGCAGAGAGATACCACAGTACAACCTACTAAAAGAAGAGAATATAGTTATAAAGATAATAGATTGATTGAATGGAGATTAAAGAGCATGTTTTAATTCAATTGTTATGGCTATAGAGAACTAACCACAAACTGCTCACTTTTACCTACAAGGCCTGGGTAATACTAATAAAACGTTCTTATATAAGACTATATATTACTACTTTCGTGGGAAAGGTATGAATGTTCTTTGTGTAATATTTACCAGTATTATGGCTTTGTTATTGTCAGGTGGAAGGATAGCTCATTCACAGTTTAAAGTATTTCTCAAATTGTACAAGACGTCTGTAAGTATGGTCTCAAAGCTGAGTTCTTTGGCTATAGAGCTCCGGAAGGTTGATCTGATTATATGGGACGAGGTTCTTATATAACACAAGTATTACTTTGAGGTTGTACACTGATTACTTTATGATTTATGGTCTGTAGACGATAAGGATCTCCTCTTTGGTAATATTCTAGTTATTCTCGGTGATGATTTTGTGCAAATCCTGCTAGTAGTAGAGGAAGGGTCTTAAGCTGATATTATATGTACTTCCCTACAAAAGTCTTTCATATGGCCATGTCTGACAAAACTATGGCTAAAAATCAATATACATGTTCAGGCTGGTGACAGAGAGGCTGAGTTTATTCGGTGGATTAGCTCTTTACTTTATGATATGGCTTTGTATAGCCTTGTCTTAATTCTTTCATCAATATTTATGTCCATAAACTTAAAAGAATTGATTCAATACGTCTATCCTTCATCTTTGCTCTAGGCAGCTTATACTGATTATAGTATATTCTGTGGTACAGTATTACTTACGACCTATAACAGTGGAGTTAAACAGTTAAATAATATGATTATAAACTATTTTCCAGGAGAAGAATATACTTATCTGTCTGTAGATATAATAAATAAAAATAAACAGGATAATAATTTATATAAATTCCTCGTTGAGTTATTATAATCAATTGAAGTTATAATTTTACTTTTTTCGAAACTTACTTTAAAGGTCAACGTCTTTGTGATATTATTCTGTAACCTATATTCTTCGGAAAGGTTATATAATAATACACGAATAGTGATTATAGTTTTACGGAATTATACAATAGAAGGGAAGCTTTTGGGGGATGATTTTGATGGTTAGTTATGTTTTATTCTTTATATAAAACTTACCTTGGACAACGATAACTTATCTTTTATACTCTTGTGTACATAATTCCTTGTCTGACTGTATTTTGCTATAACTATAAATAAGTCATAAGACTAATCTTTTGATAAAGTTGGTCTTGATTTATGGACTCCTGTATTCTCCCATGGCTAGTTCTATATAACAGTTTCTTAAATTATGTCTATAAAGGGTTTGTTTATATTTTTATTATAATACACAAATATGATGCTTAATGTTGTATATCCTGAAATATTAATTGATTTTCGAGATTAGATTTATAAGTTTATACTTGTATAAGTTATTATATATATAATTTAAAGAATATATTAAAAATAAGTGTTGGTTCATACCAGCACGTGCCTATCACGTGCATGTAAGCTAAACCTATTCCGGAGGAGAGCCGTAGCCGTAAGCTATATAACCCCTCCGGCCATACATAGTAGAAACAACAACCATCTCCCAATATAACGCAATTAGCATACCGTAATTACAGTATTACGTCGTGCCACGCGTTATGGGAGTGTACCGACAATAAGTAAATAAGCCATTAATTTTCTATTCTTTATGTTTATTTCCTATAATCTTATGATACTTCTCCTTTTCTTCGCCAGCAGTTATAGACAATATAGTCAGTTATATCTTTAAATGAGCTTTAAGAATTGTATGCTCAAGATCAGAGTAAATAACGAACTCTTCTATTATCTCCTTGAAACTTTCTTTAATATTATTAACCATATCCTTCTATGATGATTTATGATATCCTGGGAGTGTTTCAAATATTTAATTCAGTTAATTATAGACTGTAAGATTATAGCGGTTAAATTTATTATTCTTGTTCCCATTTGTGTTCTTATTATTGTCTATGTTCCTGAGCTTATCTGGCCGATAACTAATTGACTTAATATTGATTGGTTGAATATGTTTACAAAGACGGCCTCCCGGGGCAGGTTAGTTTTGTCCGCCTCCACCACCTTTCGCAGGAGAGGGATTTAGGCCATTACCACTGCCCAGAGCAAAAGGATTATCATTATCAAGATTGGCAATACTCCTGCTATAGTAATTAGGTTATGATTACCCCGGGACAACAAGAGGGGATTGTCCTTGTACCTGTATTATAGTGTTTACGTTAATTAATACTATTCAATAATCAATTAGTTTTTTATATAGTCCGTAAACATAAAAAGTATTTACTTATAGTTCTGAATACTATACTACGTCCCCGAAAAGTTATAATAATAATTACAATAACTATTACCCAGTAGACCAGGAACCGATACACATACTGTCCATGGGCCATAGCCATTTTGACAATGCTAACATACTTGTAGTCCAACATTCTTAACCCCTCTCATCTGGCCGAGGAAAACTTCGTCATTCTGTAGACAGCCATGCTGAATATTATGGTTTGGACAAAGGGTTAGGACATGTACAACTAGCATTATAGTTAGCTGTTAAACCGAAATAGTATTACAAGTCATAAGACTAGAAACAGTGACCTGATTATTGGCTATAATAATAATAACAGTGATGACGGTTGAAGGTAAAGGTGAATATGGTCAGGCAATAACCGTATAAGGTCTAATATATTGATATATATACATTTGTATAATTCTTTGTGGCCGGTTTGGTTGTTATCTTGCTATATATAACAATATCAACACCATAAAGATACAGACAAAGCATTGAGTTATGGAGATGTATATAAAGCTTGAATACCCCTACACAAGCCAATAGCCAGAGCACAGCGAAGGCTGTTGGCGTACAAAGCATTGTACCACAAAGATACGGATAAGGCTTGAACCGTAAAGATACATATAAAGCTTGAATCAACTCCATACAAGCCAATAGCCGGAGCACAGCGAAGGCTGTTGGCGTACAAAGCATTATGCCATAAAGATACGTACAAAGCAATGTCTATAAATACATACAAAGAACCATACCATAAAGATACAGATAGGAATTGAGCCAATTCCCAGTACTAAGAATACCATGGCCGTAAGTTCAAGGACATATTCAAGGACATACGTATGAAGCTTGAGTCGTAAAGATGCGTACAGAGCTTGAATCAACCCCATACAAGCCAATAGCCGGAGCGCAGCGAAGGCGATTGGCGTATAGAGTATTACACCACGTATACGTATAAAGCACTGCACCGTAAAGATACGTACAAAGCACTGAGCCATACACTTCTGTATATAAAGCTCGAATCGAAAAGATGTGGATGGAGTGGAAATTAAGTTTGCACATGACTTTAGGCACTCTCCCCCTCCTTCGAGCGTAGCAAGAAGCAAGCGCAGCTTGTTAATAACTATAAACAAATCATTAACATAAAATTAAGATATATAAATAAGAATAAATTCGAGAATATTATTATAAAGTTTATACTATAATTTAAGAATCAGAAGTAATTAATTCATGAACTTTGTTCTATACTTTTTCTAATCAAAGATAAAATGATTTTTATAAGTACATTTAGTCAAAATTATATAATATATAATAAGATAATCAAAGTATTCAATAAAATGATCAATTAAGTAAAAAATAAATAATGATTAAAAATAATTTGTTGTTTTTCATAATATATAAGTACAAACCTCTTTATTATTATTAAAATATTATCTACTTTTCTTCTTGTCCTAATTTTAGTTTTCGCTTTAATTTCCTTGCCGAACTTTCATACAGAATATTTTATCATAAGTATTATAATATCATTTCTTTATAATTCTGTTCCAGGCTTAGTAATCTATTCTTTCGTTAACTTGATCTAGGCTTTCAAATAGTAAAGTCAAAAGTAAGATATAGATTTTTGTGAGGTTTTCATCCAATGATATTACAAATTATCTTTGTGGTATGCTAAAAAAGCCGAAAGTTCTATTGGTAGAAAACATTATGTTTGACTTTCAAGACACTTAGCCTTCGGTAGATTCCGGTAGCTGATCATAATTGGTTCATATGTGAATTGCAACGGGATTCAGTTGGCAGAAAATTCCACATGTACAGTTACGAGCGAAATCGGTGTCCCGTTGACCAAACACTTAATGAAGAAGATAAGCGCACAGAACAAGTTACTGTACACTTGCTAGCGAAACCAGTGCCATTGTCACAAAGCATTAAGGCAATAATCCTTTACCACGTGCTTGAATGACACCGCACATGCAGAGATTCGTCTCTACAGTCTCCGTTTTATATCGCGATGAGCAAAATCGGAAATAAGTGGCAAAAGACATGCGTTCCTTAGCATGAAATAGAGATACAATATATATATACAGTGGGTGGACATAAGTCTACGCGATTTCTAAAAATAGCATTTTCCCCAACTCAACACCTCCCTTTCAGACCGCCATATCTCACCCAATTACAATTCAATTGAAAAATGGATAATTGCAATGGATTCTACATACACTAAAGTCTATATCATAATTATTTGAGCTGAAAATCTCTTGATCTAATACTTGGTATACCACCTGTTAGCCTCAATGACTGCATCTACCCTGTGTTGCATAGTATCTATTAGATGATTCAGCATATTAACATCCAGAGCCTTCCATGCCTCAATTGCGGCTTGAATCAACAGTTCTTTGGTATCCTCGTTATCCTTGAACGTTTCAAGCTCAGGGTACATCTCAATAATTTTTGCCTTGAGCACCTTCCAGAGGTTCTCGATAGGGTTCAGGTCAGGAGAGTAGGGTGGCCAATCGGCCACGTTTATAGCCATCTCAGCAAACTAATCCCTAATTATATGGGCTGTATGGACAGGTGAGTTATCGTGCATGAATATAGAATTGCCGTCAAGTATTGTAGGCAAGTGCTCTTCAAGCACTTCAAGATACCGTCGAGAGGTCACCCCTCCACGCTTCGATTCAGGGTCTCCTTTCATAACTACCAGATCAGTACGGCAATTGAAGCCAAACGCAGCCCAGAACATAACCGTTAGACCTCTTGTAGGCTTGCCTTGAACAGCTTATAGTTGTAAAGCTTGGCCTGTTCGATTGGTTGAGCAATTGTTGTTTGAAAGTAGTATGTTATACTAACCTCGCTTCCTAAAAACAAAGTCCCACTTGCCTCCTTTTCCATGCTCAATTTAACACTCGTCAGACTAGATCCAACGTCTCCAATAGGCCAATCCCATATTATCGTTATTGATGCCCTATTCTAGCCTTTTAGCAGCTAGAGTATGGTTCAAGAGTATACGTTTTGTGTATCTCTATTTCTGTATACCGGATTTCTTCAAAAATCGGTATACAGTCTTCTTGTTGACCTTATCTCCTAACATACGTGTCAATTGAGCTGCAGTTATCTTGGGCTCTGCTCGTATAGTTCTGAAGATTAACCTCTGGTCATAGATATTTAATAAGGAGGGTGCACCACTGCGTGACTTAGAGATACAGGAGACCTGGTTTTCAGCGTTGGCAAGCACAGAACGCACTGTTGAGTGACTATAGCCCTGGCTATATGAAATCTTTGATACTTTAACTCCAGATTGCCTTGCCCCCACTATTTTGTTTCTGGAGCCTGGGGAGAGCTCTGCTAGAGGTGGTCTAGGGGTTCCTGGTGGGCGTGCCATTAAGTTGAAAAAGGGGGGTGGGTGCGGAAGGTGGGAAAAATTTGCAAAAAGTGGGTTTTCGCGTAGACTTGTGTCCACATACTGTATATATAGTATACGACACAGTGTCTGACGTGCAATCCTGAAGATCGATAAAGCAGACTCTTGGTTAGTAGAGTTTCAAATAGAGTTAGTGCCAACTACCTCCATTTCTGGCCCAACTGGCTACATGATTTGTATCAAATATCTTTGCGGCCCCTTAAATATTCGCCACATGACACGGCTGTGACATGTTTTGTGCATATAAGTAAAGTGCACATGCATATAGGTTTGCCCAATATAAAGCATAGGTTTGGACTCTGCTATTAAATGAGAGAAAGCTCGGACTGGCAAATAGCATACCAAAAAGAATCCGAACACCACCCAACACCAATACGTTCATACAGTATTTCGTCGTCATCTTTGTCTACTCTTCTCAATAATAGGCCGAGGTACTCATATGGCTCTTCATTACCGATACAAGAAAGCCCCAGGAAGTACAATTCTGTCTCAAATCCTCTTTGTCCATCAAACCGACAACTGTTGCTAACCTTTGAGCCTACGACTCGGGGACCGACGGCCGCGTGAAGAGCAAATGCATAACTAGGTATTATTACCCGGGGATCTTTCAGTTTCCTATCGCTCCTGCAAGGTAGAGGTGGTGGCTCTTTCTTTGACGATACACAACATCGATGGACTCGGCCCCTCAGCCTCAGAACTTGTACCCCCTCTCCATTATAAGCCGTGCTGATTAACTTGATCCTGGATCTATCTGGTTGATGTCCTGCCAAATCCACGCGGCCAGTAGATGAAGCCCACGACCAAGAAGGCACATAAAATCCGTGTGGGCGCTCCATTGGTCGTTGCGCGGGCTGCCAGAAAAGGCCATCGGCAAGATTGATTTCCCAAATCCCAGAAAGATACCTGCCGGAAAGTATTTGCTTCGCAACACCAACAATTCCAGCTAGGGCAGGCAGCCTATCGCTTTCATATGTGAGCTGAAGACTGGTGTAGTCAGATATAAGGTCGGCCCATGCTGCGAACAGTTGCCGAAGCAGAATCTCTATATTGTAGCTGGCATACTGACACTGGCGCAAAGCTAGGAGGGTATTTATAAAGTCTGTCGATTGCCCCTGGCATTCCTCATCTATTTGTCCGTCCTCTGACAACACCTGCGTCTTGCAAGACCAATACATTTGCTTTGCAGAAAAATCAATTGTGCGATGAGAGAGGATACGTTCCTGCTTAACCCACCCCCGCTGCAATAGAGGACTCTTCAACACATGTTGCAAATAGGCATCACTAATTTCAATAGCTTCTTTGTAATAAACAACACCACAAGCTTTGGAGTTACTATCAATTCGAAAGTCGAGAGTAACTTTGTGACAGTTTCTGAACGACAGAAATCCTTCTGAAGCTGCTGTCGCAGAGGTTGCACCAATGGTTAAGTAAGCATTAGAGTATACCAGATCCATTCTTTTAGACTCCCGACTCCAGTCCATTTTGTTCTCCTGGATAATACACAGTGCATCGACCCAAAGGTACTTAAGACCAAGCTTGCGAACTACGATGATGGCATCCTGAATTGTCTTCGACAAGCAATCCAAGGGAACACCACGCATCATATCAGTGAGTGTATCATCAGTAGTAAATAATCCACTGTGAGGACTGCCCCAGCAATAACTGAGAGCGACATATTTCACTGGCTGCTTGTTTGGTTCAATTAACTTAACCTTCCACTGCCCAGGAAAACCGACGTCTAATAGCCTCGTTGGAGAATCCATAGTCTTCGATATAGTGAAGTTCGGCTGGCACATCAGATGAGAGGAGTCACACTGTTGGAGCCAGTTACAGATCCGGACAATGTTGAAATCACTCGCTGGCTCATCTTGGACAGTCGCAGATGGAGCAGCAACTCCAACCGATTCTGCAAATGATCCTGTTCAATGTTAGTTTCCCTTTCACATACCATAACTGATCTATCAACAGAGCCCTTCTTACCTTTGTCCGCGTACATATCCAACACCGCATTTTCTGGACCGTAATATAGAGCATCTGGTTCACCAACGACGACAGCTACGCTTTGTGACAACAGTTTCTCTCTCACTGGCCCCCTCTCACGATACCTCACATTTTGCGAATCAATTTTCCGGCCAGCCGCAAACAGCCTAACGGGACCCCACTGCCCAATATCAGATATGCTTTTGACTGGATTTGACTGACGGCGTAGATGATGAATACTGCGCTTCAAAACGGTAACAATGACGAGGCACAGGTCACATGTATTCGTGCTAGCGACAAGGTCGTTACAGCTTTGATGATGGACGTATCCGCTATTGCTTTTAAGATCTTTTAAATTAATTCCTAGGCAGCAGTCGCATGTCATGTTTAATGGTGAGTCTTGTCGCTGAAGGGAAAAATTAGATTTGATCCTTTTGGAAGTTAAGAGTGATGTAGGAATTGGGGACAAATGGGGCCGGACAGTCTAATAATTGATATAGAATATTTTCTGGTGGATAGAGAAGTTTTAAATATTGCATTTATATATAATCGTCGGCTCTCTTCGCTTAATCGGCCTGCATTTCTAGTCGTCGCCTCCTAGTCGGTGGACGTGAGTATGACCACAAAGCGAATATAACTATTTATTTTTTTGTATACATTTCGTATAATAAAAAATAATCAATTTCATCGTACCACCATAATAACATTAACCCCTAACCTACAACAATAGCATATCTAATGTTTACTCTAGTCAAACAATGCCTTTCAGCAGCCAAAGAATGACTTTCCGAAAACCTCAACGAGAGTCTTTATGTGATAAGCAAGATATTCAAGGTTAGCCAGTCAACTTTGGCTATGGCCAAAAAGCGAAATACTTTATTCAGTATTAAACACAAACAGTATAATAGCCAGAATCGAATATTGATAGTTACCTAAGAACAAGCTGTTCATACTTATATTAAATCGTTATTCGAAAATAACCAATTGTTTACTAAAGATATTATATTTAATGTTATTTACTATATATATAATAAAATTAATTAATCTTTTTTAACTGTAAGTAGTTCCGAAAATGATAAAAGAGTTAACTATATTTTTATAAAATTAAGACCAAATTAATAATATATGATAAAGTTATAGTTTAAGACTATAAAGATATAAAAGATTGGTTCAAGTAATATAAAGCCATTATAAAGTATTATAATATTCATAATAAAGATTTTTATAACTTTGACAAATCTGGATTTAGGATTAAGTATTTTAAAGAGGTAAAAGTATTAATTTTTATAGAAATCATTAAAGTATAACTCTTCTTTTTGTATTTTGTATAAAAGAACATTTTTTCTAATGTTGATAACTTTATTCTTTAAGCCCTGAAAACCGAAAATTAATCATTATAATTAAAATTATATATACTGATAAAGAAAATCTTATTTTACTAATAATTGTTGTTCAAGGCAAATATCATATAAATTCTTGGTATAACAAAGATAAACTGAATGGCCTAAAGTTAGTTAAATTGATTAATAATAGTTATATAACTAATTATATTAGTCTTCAGTGACTTTAACACTTTATTAAGTATACTAAAGTTAACTCAGATCAATCATACAAACTTCTTCTTATGGATAGTCATAATAGCCATATATTATTAGACTTTACCTTATTAACTAAAAAAAATAATATAATCTTATTAATGTTTTTATTTTATTTTATTCATTGTATATAACCTTTAAATATAAAAGTATTTTAATTATATAAGTATTAATATAATAAAGTAATTTAATGTACTATAAAATCTTTAGATTTTGATTACTCAATTATTTCCTTTTTTCGAGATTTACCTTAGATTTGACATTAAATCTTTATTAAGTTTATTATTCAGAGTACTTAGGAAAAGTCTAATATATATTTATTACATAAGAATATTATTTTTAAGTTTATAGATAAATATACAAAAAAACTTAAAATTAAATTATTAAAATCAGATTTACTTAAACAAAATACTCTTAAAATTATATAATAAGTTCAATATTAAATAAACAAACTTAAAGATAAAGTTATAAATATTCTTAGTTTTCTTTTTTAGTAAAAGTTTAAGTTTTTCGTAAAAGACATTTATATAATCTTAGAAAAAGAAGAATTTATTAAGTTTTAACTATTTATTATACATAAAAAGTTCAAAGATATTATAACCAGAAAATTATAGAATTATAAAAAGTTTTAAAAAAGAAAAGAATTAATTACAGAATAAATAATAATAGTCAAAAAAGAAAAAGAGTATAAAAAAGCAAAAAAGAAAACTAATAAAGAAGTTAAAATATTAAAAAGAATAACTAATCAAGAGAAGAGAAAACAAAAAGTTATTTGAGTAATATAGTATAAGAAAAAAGACTTCGAAAAAAAACTTTGAAAAAGTTAAAAAAGATTTTAAATATTCTAGAATTATATAAGGAATATACTTTTTTATTCTTCCTAAAGTTTACAAAAAACTCTTAAAGCCTTAAATTAATTAATATAAACTTATAGACTAACTCTGGACTACTGGAAAAAGTAAATATATAGTCTTAAAGTATAAAGACTATAAATAAATTAATATTAATATATATATAGACTTTTTTTAAGGTAATAGAAAAAGAAGAGGAAAAGGAGGAGAAGGAGAAGAAAGAGAAAAAATATATAAACTTGAATATTGATAAAGATAGCTACGAATCAGTAAATTCAGATTCAAGTAATTTAAGTGATTTAAACAATTTAATGTTAACTTCATCAAAATTAAATATATCAGAGATTAAAAAATATTTTATATTATAAATATTGTTAGGAATTATGGGAGCAGAGCATACTGGCGCTCGGTAGCTATGCGATCGGAGTGGAACGACTAATAATCCGGTAAGAGAGTATTTAAGGGTGCAACCCCTTAAATACTAGATAGAAGCATAAACATACAATGTATAAGCCAATATAAGCCTATTCAACCCTACAATACGGTAGTGCCTAGTGAACCAACACTTCCCTTATATGAGCATAACGATCATAATCTTAACAAATATAATAAAATTAATTATTTTTTATTATACAAAATACATACAAAAAAATAAATAGTTGTACTTGTTTTATAGTCATACTTATATTTACTAACTAGGAGGCAACGACTAGAAATGCAGGCTGATTAAGCGAAGAGAGCCGACAATTATCATTTTATTATGATTTATATTATTCTTTATAACTAAATACTTTTTTATTTTCTTTGTTCTTTTCCTTTTTAATATAAATTATCCTTAATAACTATTTTAGCTAAATTTCTAAAAAAAATTTATATTGTTGATTTTTGATTTTAAGTATACTTTGACCTTTTGATATTAATTTAATTTTAAGTATATATTTAATTTTCTGATATAAGAGTATATTTATGTACATAATTTATTTAAAACAATTAATCTATTTTTAGGTTTTAATGAATAAAGATTATTAACAACAGAACTTATATTAAGGTCATTTTCTATAATAGTTAAATCAAAGTTATATTATCTTTTAAAACAAATTTATTAAAACAAAAAATATTTATATTTCTATATTAAACTTATTATATTAAAGATATATTTCTAATATATTTAATATAATATACTCAGACTCTTATAATTCTATATAATACAAAGACTATAGTATATCTAGTCAAGTATTTCTAATTCTCAAATTTTTATTAACTTATAATATAAATATATTACTTATCAAAGCTTAAACAAACAAAGTAAATAAATATACTTATAGAAATAATTTTGCAGAAATAAGAATAATATTAATATCTAATTAATAATTATTATTTTCAGGCTTTTTATTTTCTTTTCTGGTCAAATTAAGAATTAATATAATATATAAAAAAACAGTAAAAAATTAAGTTATTTTTTTATATCACATAAATTAAATTTTAATATTAATTCTTTTCTCTTTGTTTAACAAAGTTTTTATACATTTTCATAATATAACATAATTTATCTTCTATTGATATATTCAATAATACTGGTCTACTTAACTCTGATTTATTTATACTGATAAAAAATATCTCAAGGCCTTATCTTAACTTCAAGAGTTATATAAATAAATATTGTTTATGATATTACCTAATATTAATATAATAAAACAAAAATTATAAAATTACTTAAATAACTATTTTTAGAATTTTCATGAAAAATTATTATTTATGTAAATATCCAGAATATTTACTTAAGACAGTTAAGGGATTTGAAATTACTTTCTCTAAAAGGTAAAATATTATAGAAATATAACATAATTAATTTTTCGACATCAAGGTTAAGTCATTAAATTATTCTTGAATAAGAATATGTTAACTTTTCTTTTGTGTATTTTAGATTTAATTACTTTAGGCTATACTTAAGCAATTCTTGTAGACTTTATTCGAGGGTTATAAACAAATCAATAATGTATTTTACTTAATACAAACCGATAACAGGTATATGATCAGGGGAATGCTTTGTTGCTATAGCACTTTGGTATCTCTGCATTAGCTAGAGGTATACTGGGATAGTATTATCCTCCTTGTAGAAGACGAAGGAGGGTAAAAGTAGTTTGTCAAGTTAATGAAGATATGGTTCACGAGATTTATGGTAAAGTATTAGCAGATATATACTAATGAGGTTAGATATGAGGTTATATTAACGTTTAACAGTATATCAAAGACTTATTTATGAACTACAATATATTTAACTATATCTCATATTTGTATATAAAGTAATAATATTCTTCATTCTTATTGTAACAATTTATTTCGTCGTTCTAAGTTTCCTGCGTCATTATTATTTTCAAACGACGAAAAATGTTTTTACGTTATTACATACACTATTATATAATTGTAAACAGTGTCCTGATTATATTATCTAGTTATAATATATCTGTAACGTTCTTACAAGGGTAAGGGGTTATCTATCACTCAAATGATAGATGAAGGTAAAGGGCAAGAGAATAACTTCACAAGACTTTAGGGTAGTTACTATGAAATGTAGGTATGCTGTAAATCAATTGAGTTGAGCACGAAGCTCTTATCTATTGTGAGTTTAATCTACTTATATAAAGAGTGAATTTCCTCTGAGTCCTATTGATCTCATTGATCTTTCTGAGATTCATGGGATCCATGGGATCTGTTTATTTAATCTAGGTACTCACTTAATCATTAGTACTAACTTTTTATACGTATAAGCAAATTGCTAGTACAAGCAGAAAAGTAGTACTATTTCTCTGATAGTATTATTACTTAGCTAGTATAACTAAAAGGTTAGTACTATAATTCCGATAGTACTATCCTTTAGCTTGTACAACCCTTTTTATAATACTAATGTTGAACTTGTACTATCCTTTTACTAGTACTAGTAATACAATAGTATTAGCGATACCATAACTAGGACCCTGGTAGCTGTCTTATCTTATACTTATTTAACTAAGGCGACAGCTATAGAGGCCCTGTACTTTAAGTCGCTTGTTACAACCCTGCAGGGTTGTGACAATATCTATTGATGTACATCTCCTTGAACTGGCTCCGTGATATGACCTATATTCAAAAGATTCTGTATAAGTACAGCATAATTAGGCAAGATTAGTTTATGATTTTGTTTACCTTAATCGTCGGCTCTCTTTGTTTAATTGGCCTGTATTTCTAGTCATTGCCTCTTAGTTAGTAGACATAAGTGTGACCACAAAGTGAATATGACTATTTATTTTTTTGTATATATTTCATATAATAAAAAATAATCAATTTCATCATATTACTATAATAACATTAACCTTTAATTTATAATAATAGTATATTTAATGTTTACTTTAGTCAAGTAATTATAACATTCTTACAAGGGTTTAGGGTTATCTATTACTCAAATGATAGATGAAGGTAAAGGACAAGAGAATAGTTTCACAAGACTTTAGGGTAGTTATTATGAAATGCAAGTATGCTATAAATTAATTGAGTTAAGCATAAAGTTCTTATTTACTGTAAAACTATCTACTTATAGAGTGAACAAACCTTGGGATCAGATAGATCAGTTCGAGCTTAACTGATCGTGGAATTAATATGATCAGTACTAATCCTCCTGATCCCTCTGGGTCATATCAATTAGCACTAATCTGACTGATTATCTTAGCTAATCTAGATGTTTACTTAATTGTTAATATTAGCTTTTTGCACATATAAGTAAATCGCTAACATAAACAGAAAGATAGTACTATTTTTTTAATAATATTTTTACTTAATTAGTATAACCAAAGGGTTAGTATTATAATTCTGATAATATTATTCTTTAACTTGTATAACCTTTTTTATAGTATTAGTGTTGAACTTGTACTATCCTTTTATTAGTATTAGTAATGTGATAATACTAACGATACTATAACCAGGACTCTGATAGCTGTCTTATCTTATACTTATTTAACTAAGGTGATGGTTATAGAGGCTCTATAATTAGGTTGCTTGTTATAACTTTGTGGGGTCGTGACATTATCCCTTTCCTAGTTTAGCTCTGTCCCGAAGCTTATAACTAAGGTATGAAAGGTCTCGTAGAAATCCAAACTTCCTTTCTTTTCCATTATGTCTTCAAAGCGTTCAGCTAGCGAAGAGTTTATTGACTTGGAAAGGTAGAAGGTTCTGACAACCGAAAATCGTAGCAGGTTATATTCTCAAATTAAATCTACAGGAATTCCGATGCTATTCCTGTGTTCATATTATGAAAGGAGGAAACTAGATTGTGTCGTGGCGAAAGGTTCTCGTCGTTGTGCGGAGTGCGTGAAAGCCGGAGGCCATACGAAATGTGATACTCTTTTTTCAAGTTCTGAGGAATGGGACAGGATAGCCCGTGAAGAGGCCCGGTTAGAGGCCGATCGCAAGGAAGCTTTAGCTAAATTTCTTAGGCTTGATGTGCAACAACGACAACTTCGGTCCTGTGCTAGTGAGATGTTCTGGAGGGGGCTTAGTACTTTAGATGAATTGGATGCTAAGGAGGAAAAAGAAAGGCTTGATCAGGAACAGAAAGAAAAGAAAGTACTCTGACAGGCAGAAGTTACTTAGCAGGCAGAAGCTGGTCTTTCCGAGGCCTTCTCCTCTGACGCTGATTTCCTTGCTTACGCCGATATTCTGTTTGATTTATCCTGGCTTGTTTTGCCCGTTCATATATCTCCAGGAGCTTATTAGAATTGGTAAAGTGTTTCTTTGGTTCTCATGTATTTAATCATTTATACTTTTCTTATTTCTTCCATCTGACCAGATATTGTTTCTTATTTTTTATTAACTTGTTATCTAAGATTTTTTCTACTTTTTATTCCATGTTTGGATCTTATTCTAGTTCTAAGTCTGGAGTTAGTGACAATTTTGGTAATATTTTTTTTAGTATAATTACATAAAATATTAAGTATATTCGTATAATGTTAAGGAGTTCTAGTTTATATATCAGATTTTTTAGTTTTTTTTTGATTTTGTATAATTTAATCTTTTTTTAGTTTAATTTATCGCTTAATCTTGTCGTTTTGATAAATCTACAGATAATATAAACTTTATCTCCTTCTTCAAGCTCAGGTTTTATATTATATTTTTGATTATAATATTTTTTATATATTCTTATACGAATTTAATATTGTACTTTAAGTAATTATAGATTTTCTCTAATTTATTTGTTTATTGTTTAACTGTCTTAGAAATATTTCTTACTTTTATTTTTATAAAGTAAGTTTAAGCTTTATAACCATAATTCGCAAAGAAAAGTATAACTTTAGTAATTTTGCTTTTTGTACTATTATATACTAATTATATTATTAATAAAAAATCTCTCTAATTTAACTGTTTATAATCTATATAACAGCGAAGATAAGCTTTTATGATCTGGTTTACTCATTCAGTCTGACTGTCTGTCTGAGCCTATCTTTTCGTAATGATTTTTCTTTTAATGTTTAATCTCTTACAGATTACTTCTTAGAATTTCGACATAAAGAGTTTATCTTTATCCGAAATAATTTCTGTTAAAATATTATAATCTGTTATAATCCTGGAAATTATAATTTCCGTTAAATCCTCAATCATTTATGTTTCTTTCCATAACAACATAATAAAGTACTTCGTAAGTTTATCTATTATAATAAAGATAAAGTCATAATAATCTTTATCTAGTCTGTTAACATTTCTTGATAAGGGTAATCTTATAATAAAATCCTATGAAATAAAAGTCCAAGGCTTTTCTGATATCTAAAAAAACATTAATTGTTTTATTAGCTTTTTCCTTGATATTTTAGTCTTATAACAGATATTATAGTTATTGACAACTTTAATGACTTTTTACTAAAGTTTAAAAATAAAGAATTCTTATTATAATCAGTTCTTGGTCTTTATAATTCCTTAGTGACCATACATAAATAATTCATGTTATTCTTTCACAAACTTTTAAGTAATTACTAATAAAATAAATACTTTCTCGTCCTTTAGCCAAATGCCTGGAAATTCCTGATCCTCGAGCTAACCAGTTTCAGGATCCTTAGAGATTTCTTTCTTTTCTGTAATAATTAACTTAATCTTTTCTAGCTATTCCTCGTTAATAATTTATGTAACCATTAATATTTATATATGATTAAGACATAAAGTATCATTTTCTTTCCTAAACATAATGAATTCTTACTTAGAACTTCTTTTTATATAATCTGATTACTTACTTAAAGTATTAACCTTAACATTCTCTGATTTTTGGATATAACAAATTCTAAAATTATATTATGTTAACTTTTCATATTAATACACTTGTTTACTGTTGAAATCTTTAGTAATCATAAAGATTGTTAGATTCTTGTAGTCTGATAAAATCTCGAATAAATATTTGATACTACATAAATAAACTTTTTAATACTTACAACAATTTACAATAACCAAGAATTCTTTCTTGTAGATATTATAGTTTAACTTTACTAGAATAAACTTTCGAGAATAAAAAGCTATCAACCTCTAATATTCTTTGTTATCCCTTTATGACAAGACTTCACTTAACGTCTTACTTGAAGTGTCTGTTTCCAGTAAGTATAATTTCTCAAGATTAATATAGGCTAGTATTTAGTCTTCGTCAAACTAATCTTTAATCTTTTGGAAAACTCTTTTCTGTTTTTCTTCCCAAACGAAGGGTATATTTTTCTTCATTAATTCTGTCAACAGACTGACTATCTTTGAGTAAGCTATTATATAATATCTATAATAATTAATAAGTCTATTAAATTATTGAACTTTTTTGACTATCTTTAGAATAAGTCATTCTCTGATAACTTTTACTTTCTCTGAATTTATTCAAAATCCTTTGTCCAAAACTATTTCACCTAGGAATTTCACTTCTGTTACATTAAACTAATACTTAACTAGTTTATACTTTATGTTATTATCGATCAATACCTTAAATATAATATAAATATATTATCTGTATTCTTCCAACGTCTTAGAATAAATCAAGATATCATTTAAATATATTATTATAAAGTAATCCAAATATAGTCTCAAGATCATATTATTCACTTTCTGTATAGTTATTAGTATATTCGTCAGACTAAAAGGTATGACCAAAAATTTATAAAGTCTATATTTGGTTCGAATAATAATATATTACTTATATCTCTCTTTGATCCTTATTAAGTTAAATTCTGTAACAAAGTCTAATTTCGTAAAATATCTAGCTTCAATAAGTATATCTTATATATTATTAATACAAGATAATAAATATTTGTTTTTTATAGTTTTACTGTTTAAATTTCTGTAATCTCCATATAGTCTTCCCCAGGGGTTATCTAGCTTTAACACTCATATCAATGACACTCCCCACAAAGAGCTTGACTTTTTGTAGAAACTCTTTATAGTTTGTTCATCTAGTCATTCCTTCAGGATCTCATCCCTGGTGAGATTTGTTCCATAAATAAGTCTATATGAAAAGGTTATATTTTCCTAAAGAATGATTTTGTAGTCCTATTCTTTGTATAAAAATAAAGTTACATTCTTCGGTCATAAAATAAATAACTTATGATAATCTTAATATTCTTCCAGGAAAGTATTCAGTTTATTCTAGAAGTTATTTTAAGTAAGTTCAACAATAAAAACATCTTATGTAAACTATTCCTTTAGTCTAATACTGCAATAGTATTTAAATGTCAATTTCTTTGTTTTCCAGTTAATATTTAAGTTATAGAATTCTAACCAAGATTGTCTTAGAATAATATCTTTTCTTCCAAGGGAGGAAATCTCAAACCGGATTTGTTCTTGGTAATTTCTAATCTTTATGATAAACGATTTAGTTCTGGCAAATATTCTTTCCTTTACCAATAAGCCATCGGCCATTCGTAAAGACTAATTATAGACTTTAATCTATATGTTTATTATCTTAATAACTTATGACAAGATTAGGTTAATCTGGTTTCCCGAATTTACTAAAACTTTAAAGTTTTTGTTGCTAAACTTAATATCTAATTAAATAACTTCTCTTTCGCCAGCCATAAACATATCAGAAGCAAATTCTATATTAAATTCTTCTTCTTAAGTCATCTAAAGTAAAGTCTTCCTTGTTCTAAACTTCCTCAGGTTAAATAGATTATCGATATACTTTTTAAAGAACATCCATTCATCGTTAAATTCATAATAATAGCTTATTCTATAACTATAATCTTACTTTTGATATTCTGTATAAAAAATTGTTTTTTGATATGTCTTCTTTTTAGCCTAATACATTTTTTCTTAATTTTCATAATATACAATCTAGGCGTAAGAGTCCTGTCGGAGTGACTATATATTTTCTCCCAGAGAATAAAGTACCAGGTTATCGTAGTATAATCTATTAATAATGATTTTTTCGAAGTTAGACCACATAACTTTAACTATTATTCTTAATTTCTATATTCTGTACTAAAAAAGTTTATTTTACTAAAGTAATATATCTTAAAAGATATTTCTTTTGACTAGTCTCCAGGTTTTTACATAGTTTCCATCAGGGTAAAGAGCTGTTCTAACTAATATCATTTTTTTGCTTACTTATGGCTTATTTGTTTGGTAAGGTTAGACGATAAAGTTCTTTTGTTCTACGTGGTTAAAGAGCTCAGAACTCCAGAAGATTTTCTGAAAAGATTCCTCTGCTATTCTTTGATTAGGTTCTGATGCCTTAGGTATTGTATATGGGGAATACACTGGTGAAATTCTAGCATATCCTTTTCCTTTCGGGGATTCCCAGTTAACTTGATTGAAACTGTCCTGAAATTCTTCACAGATTATCGGTTCTCCCCCAACTTGTCCTAGGAGGAACAGGTCCGGCAGGTCAATAGTGTCTTAATATTCTTCTGGAGGAAAGTTATCAGGGTTAGCAGTTTCCAAGCCCTGTCGCTCCACTTCCTTCCCGGCAAACATTAATATGTCTAACTCACTGATGATAAGAGAAAAGACTCCTGAAGACGTCATACTCCTGGTATCATAATAAACTTCTGTCGTAAAATCTTCCGTAAGAAAAATCTACAGGATCTGGTCTACAGACCAATCTTTAACATTCTCTGGTAACTCGTCAGAGTTACTTTATTTTACTAATAAGACATCACCTAAACCGTAGGATTCGTTATCTTTAGCCGAGAATACCATAAACACAGTCTTAGCCTCCTTTGGCTTCTTTTTGTCTTTATTATTATGTTCCCAGGCAATATGTCTAGCTTATTCATACTTGTAGTAAAGTTTCTTTTCTCTCTTTTCTTTGTATTATTCAAGAGTCAAGTTATATTTGTTTTTTCTTTTTGATGATTCTTTATTATAGTTCTTTGAACCTTATCTTTTTCCTTCTGTGATTCTATTGAGGTCTATCAGGTCCTCTTAATCATTGATGTAATCTTTTCATTTATTTGTTTATAAAGAGTAAAGAATTCTTCTTTTCTTTTTTATACATTATTCGTATTAAAAATTATCAATCTCCTCGGCTTCTCTCATCTACTTAACTAATGTATCCGGACGAGATCTGATATAAGTTAATTCGTCTTTAATGGATTTTTTTAACCTCTGGCGATACCAGAACATTAATATTCTGTTCTCTTAGTTAGTTATATTATTTAATTACCAGAATTTAATATTATAAACAAAAGCAGAATTAGTTTGTTTTAAGGCGTATAATTACTGTTTTGCTTTGTCTGTTTCATGAAGATCCCCGAAGACTTTTTCTATTTTTTCTTCAAAGCTTTTAAAGGATACAAACAAATTAATGGTATCTTACTATTTTTCTTCATCTTTTTCGGTGAAATTCTTGAAGTTCTTTATATATGGCAAAGTTTATTGTAATATTTCTTTTTCTAGGTAAGTAAATAGTTATATAATCCGTTGAAAATCATTTTGAAACTTATTTTTATATAAGTTCAAATATAAATAAGTTCAGAATTTGAAAAGTTTTAGCTTAAACCTGTCTCTTCTAAAGTTTTCGATCTTTTTTAGGTCTAGCTTTCTTTTAATGAAGTTGGTTGTCGAATTAGGATTAGCCTCGAAGGCTTAAAGATTCTATTGTAAAGATGAGTCTCTAGCTATAGTATTTTCGAGTTTCAAGGTACTCAAAGTATAACATTCTTATAAAGGTTTAAGGTTATTTATTATTCAAATGATAGATGAAGATAAAGGGCAAGAGAATAATTTTATTATAGTTTAGGATAATTATTATGAAATGTAAGTATACTATAAATCAATTGAGTTGAGTACAAAGCTTTTATCTACTGTAAAACTATTTACTTATAAAGTGAATAAACCTTGGGATTAGATAAATCAGTTCAAGCTTAACTGATCGTAGAATCAGTACGATCAGTACTGATCCTCCTGATCCCTTCAGGTCATGTCGATCAGTACTGATCTAACTAATCGTCTTAGCTAATCCAGATGCTTGTTTAATTACTAATATTAGCTTTTTGTACGTACAAATAAATCATTAGCACAAACAGAAAAGTAATATTATTTCTCCGATAGTACTTTTACCTAATTAGTATAACCAAAGGGTTAATACTATAATTCCGATAATACTATCTTTTAACTTATACAATCTTTTCTATAATACTAATGTTGAACTTGTACTATCCTTTCGTTAGTACTAGTAATACAATAGTACTAATGATACTATAACCAGGACCCTGATAGCCATCTTATCTTATACTTATTTAACTAAGGTGACGGCTATAAAGACCTTATAATCAGGTCACTTGTCACAACCTTGCAGGGTTGTGACAGTAATACCTTTTAATAATTAAAGAATAACTTTCCGAAAACTTTAACAAAAGTCTTTATATAACAAGTAAGATATTCAAGATTAGTTAGTTAACTTTAGTTATAACCAAAAAGTAAAGTACTTTATTTAATATTAAGTACAAATAATATAATAACCAAAATTGAATATTAATAATTACTCAAGAATAAGCTATTTATACTTATATTAAATTATTACTCAAAAATAACTAATTACTTATTAAAAATATTATATTTAATATTATTTATTATATGTACAACGAAATTAATCAATCTTCTTTAACTGTAAGTTAGTTCTGGAAGTAATGAAAAAGTTAATTATACTTTTATAAAATCAAGACTAAATCAATAACATATAATAAGATTATAGCCTAAAACTATAAAAATATAGAAAATTAGTTTAAATAGTATAAAGTTATTATAAAGTATTATAATATTTATAATAAAAAATTTTATAACTTTGACGAATCTGAATTTAGAATTAAATGTCTTAAAAAAGTAAAAATATTAATTTTTATAAAAATTACTAAAATATAATTCTTCCTTTTATATTTTATATAAAAGAATGTTTTTTCGAATGTTAATAACTTTATTTTTTAAGCTCTGAAAACCGAAAATTAATCATTATAATCAAAATTATATATATTAATGAAAAAAGTCTTATTTTATTAATAATTATTATTTAAGGTAAATATTATATAAATTCTTAATATAGTAAAGACAAGTTGAATAGTCCAAAATTAGTTAAATTGATTAATAATGATTATATAACTGATTATATTAATCTCCGGTAATTTTAACACTTTATTAAATATACTAAAGTTGATCTAGATTAATTATATAAACTTTTTCTTATAAATAACTATAATAATTATATATCACCAAATTTTACCTTATTAACTAAAAAGAATAATATGATCTTATTAACGTTTTTATCTTATTTTACTTATTATATATAACCTTTGGATATAAAAGTATTTTAATTATATAAATATTAATATAATAAAGTAATTTAACGTATTATAAAATCTTTAGATTTTGACTATTTAATTATCTTTTTTTTTTGAGATTTACCTCAGATTTGATATCAAATCTTTATTAAATTTACTATTTAGAACATTTAAAAAAAGTCTAACATATATTCATTACATAAAAATATCACTTTCAAGCTTATGGATAAGTATACGAAGAAGTTTAAAACTAAACTACCAAAGCTAAATTTACTTAAACAGGGTACTTCTAAAATTATACAACAAGTTTAATATCAGATAAATAAGCTTAAAAATAAAGTTATAAATATTCTTAGTTTTCTTTTTCAACAGAAGTTTAAGTCTTTCGTAAAAAGTATTTATATAATCTTAGAAAAAAAAGAATTTATTAAATTTTAACTATTTATTATATATAAAAGGCTTAGGAATATTATAACCAGGAAATTACAAAACCGTAAAAAGTTTCAGAGAAAAGAGAAACTAACTACAAAATGAACAACAATAGCTAAAGAAGAAAAAGAATATAAAAAAACAAAGAAAGAAATTAATAAAAAGATTAGAATATTGAAAAGAATAATTAATCAAGAAAAAAGAGAACAAAAAATTACTTAAATAATATAATACAAAAAAAAGATTTCGAAAAAAAACCTTGAAAAAGTTAAAAAAGACTTTAAGTATTCTAGAATTGTATAAAAAGTATACTTCTCTATCATTCCCAGAGTTTACGAAAGACTCTCAAGGCCTTGAATCAATTAATACAAACCTACAGACTAACTTTGGATTACCGGAAAAGGTAGATATACGGTCTCAGGGTATAAAGACTATGAATAGAGTAATACTAGTACATACATGGATTTTCTTTGGAGTAACAAAAGAGGAAGAAGAAAAGGAGGAGGAGGAGAAGGAAGAGGAGAAATATATAAGCTTGAATATTGATGAAGATGGCTACAAATCAGTAAATTCAGATTCAAGCGATTCAAGCAATTCAAACAATTCAATGCTAGCTTCATCAGAATCAGATATATCAAAGGTTGAGGAATATTCTGTATTATAAGTACAATGAAATTGATTATTTTTTACTATACAAAACGCATACAAAAAAATAAATAGTCACACTCGCTTTGTGGTCACACTCACGTCCACCGACTAGGAGGCGACGACTAGAAATGCAGGCCGATTAAGCGAAGAGAGCCGACGATTACTTTAAATTAATTAACATGAGCCTGAGCCCTGGGTATCATGTGTGATTATACTTAAGTTGAGTTTCGATGTGAGTATGTCAGATATACTGTTCAGGCGTGGTGTACAACATACGAGACTACCCATAAATGCTGTCCTCCAAATGTTGTAGCTGTCGAATTCAGGTAACTACTGCTTCTGCTACTGTAGTGCTCGATTGTTACTAATAATTGTAATAGATTGGATGAACGCTGCGGTTTGTGGCTGTATCCATCCAGAAGACAAAACAACTAACAAAGCATATAGGGGACTGCCGTACGCCGGCAATCTATCCTAGCTGGGTGCATCAAGTCGGCGTTTCCAAGCACTCCCAGCAACAGCAACAACATACCCGCCGTATACATGCATAGTAAGGCGGCTCTCTCTTGCATCGTGTGGCGTTTCTGTTGCTGACCTGGCAGACATGGGGCTAAGATGTAAATGGTATGCTTTGAAGGTGTGGAAGAAGCTGCAGAGTAAGGCTACTATTGATAATTTCTGCGTAAGTACGTTTAACTATAAAACAACGTACTCTTTACTCTTATTCGATTACTCGGTCGAGCTTTTCTTTTTCTGTCTTCTCCCGGAGGTCAAGACATAGACGTTCGTCGTCTGGCTCAGGACTGTCCAATTCCGTGAGCAGCGAAGTTACAATAGCTAATTAGGCATTCTGCAAACCGAGTTCAGGCGCTGGCTCGTGGATTCCCGAGCTCACGGAGTTAGAGACGTCGTCTCTGGTCTGCGAGGCATTTGCCTTGCCTCTGGGTCTCGCCATACCTGACTTCCAGCGGTCTGTACTCCTCGAGAAGAAAAAGAGATCAATATGTCAGAGATACTCGTCGTACAGAGTAAAGGAAAGTCAAGAAGCGACAATACAGTGTATATTCGATAACTAAGGTTTAAGATAACAATACAGATTGATCTCTGGCCTTCTAAATACAGATAGACGCTGTATTTATAGGCATAACTTTCTAACCACCAGCTATATCGTAGCCATACTATCCCTAATTGCCGTGCCCACTGTACTGACTCGTGTCCTCGGCCATACCCATTGTACTGGCCCACAGTGCTCTGACAGTCGAGCATGTAACTACTCCCTCCAGAGCCGTGGCCCAAAACCTGAAGAAGAAATTGCACTTCTAAAAGCTCAGGTTGAGGTATTACAGAAACTAGTAAAGGAATCATCAATGGGAAATAAGACCGGATTTGCTTCCTCAGCATCACCGTTACTCAATGAAAGTAATGACACCAGACGAAGTTTGGTCGCGAATATGTTCTTCCTGATCAGAGATATTTCACTCATCTTCACTCGTATTTGCAACCCACTCCCATTCCAGTGTCAAATGACATTATGAATGCTCTGAAAGACAAATATAACTAGCTCCAAGATGTAGAGCAGCTGGTATCTCAATATTTGATACCTTCCGCAACTAGATGCCCATAATCAAGAAGATGCGTATGAAAAGAGTGCTTCATCACTCTGAAAATAATCTTCAGCCAGATCCGGCCTTTCTTCTCTTTTATATGAAGCTACTATTACATACACCCCAAAACGATACACGTCCAGAAGCTTTCCCCTTATACAAGATCGTCAAGATGTTCAACATATAATTAAAGATGACGGGGCTCCAGTCCCTAGCAGTTTTTCAAAGGAACAGTGTTGATAGCGGTTTACGAGACAGGTCATGGCATATATCCAGCCGCGTATACAACAGCGGCGCACTGCGCAAGGCAAGCTGTTTCCCTTGGGCTCCCTAACCAAGAGGGGCCACGCCATCTTCAACATTGATCAAATTGGGAATAGCAAGTTCTAGTATGGTGGATTATCATAATGCTAGATAGGTATGTCAAAAATACTAAATGGAAGGATTACCTGACGGGATCCAGGTATGTGACTGTGAGTAGAGATCTTCTACCGCTAAGTACAAAAGACCCGAAGAAATACAGTCCTCGTCCAGCGGATAACGAAGCTTAGGATTCAGGGGTTAGTATTGTTCATCGTGATTACTCAAACCTGCTAATCAACTCCAGGCAATGGTTGCCCTGGAGAGACTCTACGTATCATCACCAGCCACAGCAATAACCAGCCCACACGCTCGTCTCGCACAGGCATTCAATCTGCTCGGTCGTATAATTCAACACTGCGATGACCGCGATCAAGACCTTGCCTTCATGTTAGAAGAAATGAATACCCTTAATCAAGCTACATCAGCTCTACTTGATTTGACTATGAATGAGCATGATAGCTCTTATATAGCCACAGCAGTGTGCTTCAGGTAAGTAGAAGGTGTGGCTCAAGGGGGTTTTGCTAATATCTCCAGTGCTCTCATGAAGTTTTATAAGAATTATCTGAGTGACTCGTGCTTTCAGTGGCTACTAAACAAAGCCAACTCCCACATTACTTCCCGCACTCGTGAAAATGCAGACAGATTATATACTGTAGTGTGTGATACTTCTCTTCAGATTCTGTATTTCTCACGGTCAATAGAGCACCATATTGTGGTATACGGAGTTGGCAAGCTTAGCCCTCTAATATTGCACTGTCTTTATCGGGCGGCATTCTGGCTTTCATATATAGCAGATGCTACTCAAGAGGATAGATTCTTTGTTGGACGAACAACCTGTCATCGAGTCCTGAATTCAAGATGGAAGGCTGCAGGTATCAAGAAATGATTCATATCTGCTGATAATTATTACTAACTTTAACTGTTATCTAGTTGCTTACTTGCAGGTTTTCAATTCTGCATGTAAGGAAATTGAGCAAAATTCTAGCTGAAAGGCCGGTTATCACATTACCAGATATGAGTTCTTCACCGTAACGAGAGATATTACTGAATTAATTTCGGATTCAAGCCTGATGTTCTGTAATCACAGAAAAGTATCTCATGCAATCTACCAGTGTGATGTGAATCCAGCCCTAATTGTTCGGCTAATTGAGGTCGATTTATATCTCAAAAGCTCATACATCTTCACAAAATACTCCCTCCGTTCGTGCTGACTACGCTTCCCGTAGCATTAGTATCTTTCATAAGATAGATATATGACTCGGCAACCTCTTCGGCAGAGGCCACCCTTCCCATGAAGGATGTTTTACTAAACTCTACAATCTTTTTCTCTCGATCAGCGCCCCACAATTCGGTATCAACGGCACCAGGAGACACAAGATTCACTCGAATAGGTTTCAGATCAACGGCAAGGTTTCTCGTCATTCCATGCAACCCAGTCATATAGGAAGAAACAACAGACCAATTGGCCACAGCCTTCTGGGAAATGGTGCCTGTCGTGATGATGAAGGAGGATTTATACGTGCTTTTAATGAATCGAGGAAGGATTTTGGCAACCAGAAGCGGGGCAACAAAACGCACTTTGCCGGCTTCAAGGATGAAATTGACGTCGATGTCCTCCATGGCTTTGATAGCGAGTGCGTCTCCAGCCGTGAATATGACGTGATCAAGGGCATTCCCACCGTTAGCGGTGACCACCTCTGTGAATAATTTCTCAAGGTTTGCCTCGACATCGCCAAGTTTGAGATCAACTTGATGACCAGTAATTTGGCCACTTGGGGATTCCTTCTTCAAGTTATCGACAGCGGTAGCTACACGGATGTGATTCGAAGATGCAATGGCCACCTTCACACCCTCTTGTAGAGCAAGCTTAGCTACTGCAAATCCAATCCCGGAGGAGCCCCCAATGATAAGAATTGACAATCCAGAGATAGAAGGCATGTTGACTGAGTATAGCTTTAAGTTAGATTCAAGATATCAAAGATAGAATAGTATGGGCTTTTCTTGATAATTCAAATTAAATCACCCCCGGCACATGGACGAACCTTTTATATTAATGCAAAGCTCCGTTTCATTAGCTTGACCCAAGTCCTACCAATTAATGCGGTTGCACGGTTACGTATGACTAGCTATCGACACTCTTGAGCGGCCGCTACACCCCCGTCTTGCTACAATCGGACTTAACAATACCAGGCCTCCTAAACACCGCTGCCTTTCAAAAAGATCGATCTACCGGCCGAAAGATATCTTCTGCGGCTGTTCACCCGCTCAACCTTGTAAGAGCGATTGTCTGCTCAATAACAGGTGTGAAACTTGACAAAGCTACATTTCTTCCCCGCAAGGATACGAAATAATACTTGCCGCTTTCATGCCCTTGCAGCTTCACTAAATAGTACACCGTTATTGGCCAGGCTTCAAATTTGGCTTCTCCTATATAACCCTGCGATCATATGCATTAACGTATGCATTCCATCTGCGCAATGCGTGATCATTCTCGTATTTTATTATGTTGCTCTTCAATTACATTACACCAAGACACTCTACATAGTTCGATTGCTAATAGAATACCTATGATCCTTTTCCAAATGATGAGCCCTTTCATTAATTCCAGATTCCGATTTTAGCCTACTGGAGTGCTCAGCACCTACTCATCCTGGTAGCCACCACCAAAGCCCCACCTCAGGCTCCTTGTTTCAGATGATTATTAAACTTGTTAAGCTTATTGTAGGCCTAGCTAAAGACACTGCAGCCGGTACCGAAAGTGAAATCAGTACACTGAGGCAATGGGCTCGAGGTATTCGAGAGATAAGCACAGTGCCATAATGCGAAGTGTTCATAAGTAAAGTTGTTTTTAAGTCGGCGTGAATAAAAGCAACGATAGTGGTAGGCACTACAGGCTGGTTTCTAAGAAGAGTATTTGTCAGAGAGACTGAACATGAGTCCTGGAGCTGCTGATTGTTGTCTCAGGACCCAATAATGCTTGACTGGGATGCCCCAGAAGAGCCCAATACGGAAGCCTTTTGCGAGTTACTGAATAGACCTCCACAATGAATATCGTGGCTGCCAAGATGCGCCGCCAACCGTGCCGTCAAATTGCGGCTAGTTGAACTTGACACAGGGGCATCAGAGCGGGTGGCGGGCGCCCTCAGATATCTTTCCAAGCTACTGTGCCTGGGATGTCACTGAATTTTGATTGGCCAGAGACTTCCCAGTCATATCGCGCCGCATAGCTCAATCTTAGAACTTGCAAAGTTTACACATTATACTACTAGGTAGACAATATGGACAGAACTCAAGTATTAGCTTGATCCTCGTCAGTCGATCCCTAAGCTCTGAAAACATGTCACAAATCCCTCGTCTGCCCCGGTGTGGAGCAATAGTTAAGTTACCGAAATTGAAACAAAGAAGGAACAAAGACAACACTCCGTGTTATCTTTTCTCGACATGAATCCAACCCTCTACTTGATATACTATAAATCATCGAAATTCATGGCTTCCGAACCATCTTCTTTCTAAATTCTCTATTATATTATCCTCAAAAAGTTTATTCTCTAATCCTTGAGCCTCGCCATCAGAATGAGAATGATTGGTGCACAATATGACTCCATTGCCCGGGCAAAGTGTGAAGCTGAGTATGCCGCTTGGTGTAAAAAAATGAAACTGAAAGAGACGCTTTATACAGTGGGTGGATTCATGGAAAAACAGCAGATAGGCGGGTGGGCGACGGTGCTTAAGATCCCTCAAGCTGGGGGGTTCAACGCATGTCTACAATTGGATTTTGACAAATGTGGATCGCTTTTGATCCGTTTTCCCCAGCCAGGTTTCGTCAGATTCCCCGAAGAAAAAATTCTTAGAGAAGTAGACATGATGCGATATGTCACTGATGTTACCCCTATACCGATTCCGCTAGTTCTATGCTATGGCATGTCTGATGAAGGGCCAGCTGAAATGGGCCCTTTCATCCTCATGGAATATATTCGCCACACACGTAGCATGAGCGAGGTTCTCAGTATTCCCGGTATGTTACTCAGCTTCACTTTGAAAATAGAACGGTTGTTAATTATACGGTTAGGGCTGAAAAAAGAGGACCGGCACATCATAAATCCTGAGATACCGGAAGCGACTCTTAAATTCGCATACGGAGAAATGGCCAATGTCTTACTCCATCTTTCTTGCCACTCCTTCTCTAAGATTGGGTCAATAGGACGGCTGGAGGATGGTAGTTGGTCGGTTATTCACCGGCCATTAACTATGCACATGAATCTGTTGGTCTCTGCTGGTAATTTTTCACCAAATCTGCTACCTTCCACCACATTCGAGTCTGCATCTTCCTATTTTGACGCTCTCGCAAATTTGAGTCTTGTCCGTCTATCTGTACAACGCAACGACGTAATCACGTCCGCGGAAGACTGTAGATACAAGTACGTTGCTCGTCACTTGCTTCGGAAAATTATCTCAGAACACCGGTTTCCATCCACTCCAATAACAGGACCTAATCCTTTCAAATTATTCTGCGATGATTTTCGACCTACAAACGTATTAGTCAATGAAAACGACGAAATCGCTGGTGTTATAGACTGGGAGTTCACTTATGCCGCCCCTGCAGAGTTCATTTACAGTCCTCCCTGGTGGTTACTTATTGAACCTCCCGAGGAATGGCCTCATGGAATCTTAGACTGGTCAAAGGAATATGAGCCAAGACTGGGAATATTTTTAGAGGCGCTTAAAGAAAAAGAAGATTCCATGATCAGTAGTGAACTTCTGACAGAAGACCAGCGATTGTCGACACGGATGAAGGAGAGCTGGGAAACTGGAGATTTCTGGGTGGCCTACGCTGTACGCAATTTCTGGGCGAGCGACGTGGTTTTCTGGTTCATGATAAACCCAAACCCGAGGTTTTTCGAAAAACCTGGGTATGATGAAGCAGTGAAGCTGCTCTCTCAGGTAGAGAGGGATGGCATGGAAGAATTTGTACAGAGAAAATTGAAGGAGATGGAAGAACACACTTTGGCTGACTGGAACGAGTGACTGAGAACTGATTTGTTGGGAGAGGGATATTCCTCTGCTTTCCCGTTATGTTAGCGTTCGGAGGATTCATTCGTATATCGGGGCCGAAGGTAGGGTTCCTCAGAGTAGATCTCATAAAGGGAGCAAAAGAAAACTTTATTACTACAAAAATGGTTGATAGGCAAATTTTTGATATACTATTCCTTAAATGAAAAGTTGTTTTTTCGACTATTCAGCTACTATATTTGTGGCTTCGGTGTGTTAGAATTGGAAACAGTGCTGGAGGAAACCATAAACTAACCAAATTGCTTCATAAATCATAAAACTATTCTTCCTCGTATCAGAACAAAAATTCTTCAAGTCACACCGATTATCTGATGACCATTATCTTCTGAAGCCTCGCTACCTAGCAGATTTCCGCGGAGGAATACTCCATATTTTCTGGCTTGGTCAACTCTCACTTCCCCCACACGTCACAAGGAGGACAGCCAATCACTGCAAAACTAAGTATTTATCAGTTTCCAGCCCTCAGGTAGCAATACATTTTATCAAGTATCCGATATAGCATCCCCCATTGGCGGATCCGAATCCATCGAGGTCGAAAGCCATCCTGGTAGAATGATTCAGGTAAGAATTCTTAGCTCTCCTATCACACTACTTCAGCTCCCAAGCTGATAAATCCATTGAATGCTCATCGATGTGTTTACAAGCATTTTGCGATGGAATCCAATGTCCTAATTTGAGATTGTAATGATTGGAAGAGCACATGATCAAGAATAGGTGAGGTACTAGATTCACATGGAGGCTAGTCCTAATTGGACAAGATCTTTGATTACTTAATACAACATATCATTCCGCATTTGATTGGATGGTGGTCAAGCACGTACATGAAGCTCATCTTGTCAAAGCTTCTAATGTCAACAACAAAAAATTATTGTAAACAAAGGGCTTATCGGTAGCTTTGCCGGATCCGAAGAACAACGCTGTTTGGCGGCCTTCTTGATTGCCATGTGAAGAATTTGCGTCGTCGCCTTTGCTATTTTTCTCGTTCCATGGCGAAGATGCCACGACTTGTGCGCCAAAGACCGCTTTCAGAGCGCCTGAAAGCTTACTTAAACCCCCTGGATCTCTTGCTATGGCTTTCGGAGGAGATCGAGACTAGTGATTGGGGTTCTAAGCAAGCTACGCCATTTGCGCTCTTCTTGCACTTTACTTTATTGATTGCGCGAGCGAATAGCGGTGGTAATTCCGAGGAAATCACAGGAGATGATGTTTTTGGAGATGTGCAGACTAGCAGTGGATGGTTTGGCCATTTTGTGAGTCTCTTCCCGTTTTTCAGCTCTTTGTTGAATATTTCTAACCTTTTTTCTTCTTGTCTAGGCTGTTATAATTTCCCATAGCTTGGCCGTATTAAGCATCCTCAATGCTCTCTATACTTTTCGTCGAAAGCGACATTATCGCTTGTTTGAAAGCTCCATCGATGCCCCACAACAGACTCCTTCAGCTCGGAGAGTCCGCGTCAACTCTTCACCTATCGCTTCCTCCCCTCTGAGATTCCTGAGTGGTATATTAGGCGATACAAGTGCTGAATCAAGGGCTCATCCTGATCCTATCCGGGATGTATGGGAGATTGCTGTGTGGGATCCTAAACCAGTCTGCTTACGTCTGTTCTGTTTATTCAGTCCAGGACATGTGCTCGTATACTGGCTTTTTCTCCCAACCATCCCAGAGGATCCTAGACCAAGTGTGACGGTCTTCACAACCATTGTTTTAGAGGTCCTGCTATCCTTTCAATTAGTTTTCCTGCAGTCAAACTTCTCGCAGCAATCGAAAGATACGTCAATAATTCACAAGGAAGTCTTCAGTGAATACGATACCAAATTTGTCCACCCTCGACTGAATCCGCTAGTTCGAGACGTCGCTACACAATCCTACCCTGACGGCAGGAATGAAGTTCAGACCTACACTCCAACAACAGTCATAAAGCGGGACTTTTTCACTAATCCTAATCCAAATTATTCCAAATTCGTAGACCCAGATAACACTGGTACGGCTTCAAGACGGTTATCCACGCCTCCCGGACCCTTCAGAACGCCGGCCACATTTAAGACGCAGGATTCCACTCCATTAAGGAACCAGCCTTCAATCCCACAACCACAGTTCAGACAAAGTACAGTTTCAACCAGCACAAATACCGGAGATGGTGGCAGTCTTGGTGTTTACAGTCATGCAAATTCACCGCTCAGGAAAGCATCAAGCATGTACGACATTACTGGCCCTCAAGGGACACCCAGAAACTCTTATGAGCTTGCCCGGAGAGAAATCCGGGAAGAAAGAGAGAGACGAAGCTTAAGCCCACAGAAACGGCATAGTAGTGCTCATCATCCGCTATTTAAGCAAAGACTTCTGGACAACGACGGTGCGGAGAGAAGAACAAGTTCTCCGGCAGATGGATTAAAGCTGAGGTATCCGCGATCATAGTTGTATGATACCTGCACTGTCATTTTCTTTCCCTCTACGTTATACGTTTCGTGTTTATGCATTGGTTGGCGTTTTCTGGAATAATGCACTTTCGTCGTATTATAAATAATGTGTACGTTGTGATTCCCTCATGTATTATGGAGTTGGTGGCTCGTGGTTGCGGGTACTAGTTAATCTAGGAAGGTGCAAGCATCCCCTTCGTGGTGGCTGCATTCCATCACCCAATTCGACCATGCTAGAAATACTACTATTTTCATCTTCATCAAATTCACACGTGCGCCCATTCATTAGGATTATATCTTCTACTCGATTGATATACGATGCCACTCACGGCCCAGCCAGCATGGTACTCTCGGCAAGAAAGCATGTTCAACAACGGGCTATCTCCCCCAGGTGCTCAAAAGCCATCTCGTCGTCTCTTCGGTCGTTCATCCTCAATCGGCATTGCTCTATCCAAAGTCATGCCTCATAGACAACACAAATCTTTTAATCAGAGTGTAACCTCTCAGGATCATGACCTCCTGAAAGTAACGGACCGCATTGAAGATGAGAAATCTACTGGCCTCACCGATACCTTAGTAGAGACTTCCCTGAATGTGCAGAAGTCAAAGAAGGGTCACCACTTGAAGCAAGTTTCTGCTCTACCTCCACATAAATACAACATCCAACTTCAACGCTCAGATCCAATAGGAGCTTCAGGCATACTACAGACCTCCAGCAGAAAACGGCACACCATCCGCAAGCATTTTACTAATCTGTGGAAACCAACCAAAGGGCTGGATTCCGCAGACAAACTTTCAAATCCTCCAAATTCTGACAAGGATGGAGAGTTACAGTTTTCTGCTGCCATCTTCCCAAAAAAGAAGATTTCCAGAGGGTCGTTGGATATTGAGTCTCATTTAAAAAGCCAGCCATTTTCACAAAGCATTCCTGAAGTCGAAAAAGCACGGCGGCACGGTGGCAGTTCCCATTATAGCCCTAAGTGTTCTATTACTGACTATCTATCATCGAGGATTTCCCGTAGGGAGATCAGTCCTTCAGAAAATCCCCGTGCCCCTGGGTCGCCTGTCCAGGGAGTAAGAGTCAGGCAAGAGAGTCCAATAGTGTCAATTGAGCAGGGGCAACAGAAGTCGTCACTGAAACGCCGTATTGATATAAAGAGACTAAGAGACTGGAGAGAAAAGAGAAAAAGCGAAAAGATGGAGGAGGAAGAGTTGGAGATGGAACTAGAACTTCATGGACTGGGAGGAGCAAATCTGGCTGAATTCGAGAGATATATCCGTTCTCAGTCCGATATAGCCTCATCTGCTCCATCGACCAGCTCTACTATCAATAGTATGCACACATGAACCACGGAGAGTTCAATTCTAACTATTCACAGAGAGTATATTTACGTATCGCAATTTCCCACAGCCTCCAACATCTGGCCCAACTCGCTCAACTACAAAAGCCAGCTCGTTTTCGAAGGCGAGCCTTATAACCCCTCGCTCCTCTTCTTTGGGGGCTCCCAGCTTCTCGAATAAGCAGTCACATGCTTCCCAAATATGCCAATCGGAAACTATGATCCAACCAAAATCCATACGGTCCCTGGAGCCTGAACCCAATCCCTCTTCTTCGAAACTATCACAACCTGCCGAGAGCGGACAGACTCCCGTGCTTCCGAAAAGAAGTCGACTAAGAGCATCTCATAAGAATAATCCCAATCGACGCAGTACATATACAGTAAATACACAATCCTTGAGGCAGGCTCACTCATTGAGTCAATCCTTTTCCGATCCGGGGACACCTGTTGGCCAAAAGGATAGGGATAGTCTACCAGTACAAAGACGTTACTCTGAGCTTCTCCGTTCGCCAAAACCAGAGGGCCCAAGGCCATTACCAATGGCTAGACTACCAAAGGTCACGAACACCGCAAGCGGACCAGCATCTCGTTTAGCGGAAACTCCGCTGTCTTTTACTACCGCACTAAGTCTGGCAACTCCTCAATCCTCAAGTCCTCCTCATTGGGGCCCAAGAGACGTCTTCGAAAGTGTCAAAAACCAAAGCCGTCACTCGAGGCAAGGTCAGTCCTCACGCATTATACCCCGAAAACAAGTGTCCTCAAAAGCGTCAGGAAACGGAAATAATAAAGTGAATGCTCCATCGCTGCGCCTATTCCGGAGGGGAACAAGAGGAAACAAAAGTGAGGCACGGAGGTGGTCAAAATCAACCAATACTTGCCTTTCACCACAAAGCTCGCCTGCTGTGACGACAAGAGAGAGTAATGCATCAATTAACAATCATCAATTAGAATCCAGTGACAGAGAGACAGCCCATCCGAAATCGGAACCTCCAAGTCCTCTTTCTGATCCGACGTGCAGGATAATCAATAACTCTGACAAAAGAGTAGTCGAAGAGGCAGAAATCAAGGAGCATCACACAGGGGCATTTTTGCAGAGGCACGGGAGCTTTGAGCCATCACCAGGCCAGGGCAACATACAAGAGCTAACTCATTACAGAGAAGAATCGCCGCCTTCTTGTATATGGTGGATATTGGAGCCGCTTCTAGATCCGACGTCGGACTACGGGGTGGTTTGGAAACGTCGAAGCATCGGTTGGGAAGACATGGCATTGTCCCTTCTTCCAGTCATCATTAGAACATGCTGGATCATGACGCTTATTTTCGTGGGGAAAGTGGTAGGTTATGCTTTTGTAGGCTTATGTGTTATCATCATGTTCATGGTAGTTGGGCCAAGACGCTAGGCGATTTTATGTTTCTATATCATATCCAAAGGGCTGAGGTTGAGGCTCGGAGGAGCACACCGCACCTAGCGAATAGCCTTGCTCTTATTCGAGGGGGTTTTAACTACAACTATAGTATTTTTACTGGAAGACAAGGTATTGTTTGGTAGAAACAGCAAGTTCCATGTGAAGGTTCTTGAGCGAGAGATCAAGGACCTGTATACGATTCCTCAATAATGTATTATTTATCAAGATTTACACCAGATAAGGCAGGTGTGGCTCTAAGCAGCATGTCGAAGTGTGATTCGCACGGAGCGATCCACGGGTCCCTCCGTCCTTGCTTACCTCAGTTGATCGGTCCCCCGCAAATATCGGATTATTCCCTGACAATCGTCTGTGCCTGCGCATTCGCAGATGCTGCCAATCCCGCCAATCACAGCACGCGTATTACTCTCCCATCAACCAAACCAAATGGCGGCGCCGATTTCGGCGACATCCCACCAGCTAAAACCAGAAGCTCTCCGCATTCCACCAGAAACATTAAACTCTTCAATTCAAACTTCCTCTATCAACTCGGACTGGTCTGAGATCTAGATTTACCATAGTCTCGTAGGATCATAGCTCAGCAGTTCTATTTTATTTTATTTTTATAAAAGGCTCAATCACAATGCCTGCCGCAGAAGGACGGCCGCAGACCCTTTACGATAAGGTCTTCCAGGCCCATATCGTCGATGAGCGACTTGATGGCACAATTCTGCTCTATATCGGTACGTTTTTGAAGACTTATCTCACTTCTGGAGCTTCATCTGACCTTTGGACAGACAGACATTTAGTTCACGAAGTCACATCTCCAGTACGCATCTCCTTCCACTTTGTTGAGGTTGCTCACGAGACACTAATGACGTCTACAGCAAGCTTTTGAGGGGTTAAAAAATGCTGGCCGAAAAGTGCGCAGGCCGGATTGCACACTCGCTACCACCGATCATGTATGCTATCTCCCACTCAAACCCACTTCATTCACTGTTCTTGCTAACTCTATGCTTTCTTTTTAACAGAATGTCCCCACTACTTCTCGAAAAAACCTCAAGAACATCGAGACTTTCGTCGAAGAGGAAGACTCGAGATTACAATGCATGACCCTCGAGGATAATGTCAAGGAGTTTGGCATTACCTACTTTGGTCTTAATGATAAGCGTCAGGGTATCGTTCACATCATTGGCCCCGAGCAGGGCTTCACTCTGCCAGGTACCACTGTCGTCTGTGGCGACAGTCACACATCTACCCATGGAGCTTTCGGAGCTCTAGCTTTTGGTATCGGTACCAGTGAGGTGGAGCACGTCCTTGCTACACAGACTATCATCACGAAGAGGAGTAAGAATATGCGAATCCAGATTGACGGAGAATTGACTCCTGGAGTGAGCTCAAAGGACATTATCCTTCATGCTATTGGCAAGATCGGTACTGCTGGTGGCACCGGCGCCGTCATTGAATACTGCGGATCTGCGATTAGAGGTTTAAGTATGGAAGCTAGAATGTCTATTTGCAACATGTCGATTGAGGGTGGAGCTAGAGCTGGCATGATTGCCCCTGATGAGGTTACCTTTGAGTACCTTAAAGGCCGGCCCTTAGCTCCCAAATACGGTTCAGAGGAGTGGGATCGAGCCGTTGCATACTGGAAGAGCCTGCGATCAGATGAAGGCGCCAAGTATGATATCGATGTATTCATAGATGCCAAGGACATCGCACCCACAGTTACCTGGGGCACCAGCCCCGAGGATGTTATCCCCATTACTGGCAAGGTTCCAGATCCAGAAACCTTCGCAACTGAGGCAAAGAAGAAGGCTGGTCGCAGAATGCTGGAATATATGGGCCTCACCGCCGGTACTCCTATGGAAGAGATTCCTGTCGACAAGGTCTTTATTGGATCTTGCACTAATGCAAGAATCGAAGATCTTCGATCCGCTGCAAAGGTTGTCAAGGGCAAGAAGGTTGCCAGCAATGTCAAGCGAGCTATGATCGTTCCAGGCTCAGGTCTGGTCAAAGACCAAGCTGAGGCCGAAGGTCTGGATAAAATCTTCCTTGATGCAGGCTTTGAGTGGAGAGAAGCCGGATGCAGCATGTGCCTTGGAATGAACCCAGATATTCTTTCACCGAAAGAACGCTGTGCTAGCACGAGCAATCGAAATTTTGAAGGCAGACAGGGAGCTGGTGGCCGGACTCATTTGATGTCTCCTGCCATGGCTGCTGCTGCTGCTATTGTTGGCAAACTTGCAGATGTTCGAAAACACATTACAACCACATCTACCAGCCCTAGACTCGCCCCAACGCAAACTGAGGAGAAGCCTCATGTTGATGAGAGAGTGGAGACTGATGAAAATGAGCGAGAAATGATCGCTGATCAACCAGAGGACAGCGGACCAAATACCAATACTGTCGCCGCTCAATCAAATCCAGCGGGACTGCCTAAATTTACCGTCTTGAAAGGTATCGCGGCTCCCATGGAGAAACCAAACATTGACACAGATGCTATCATCCCTAAGCAATTCCTCAAGACCATTAAGCGCACTGGTCTTGGCTCGGCCCTCTTCTATGCCCTCCGCTACAATGAGGATGGATCTGAAAAGCCTGATTTCATTCTCAACCAGGAGCCTTATCGAAAAGCAAAGATTCTTGTGGTCACCGGCGAGAATTTCGGATGTGGCAGTTCTCGAGAACACGCCCCATGGGCTCTCCTCGACTTCGGTATCAAGTGTGTTATCGCACCATCTTACGCCGATATCTTCTTCAATAATACTTTCAAGAATGGTATGCTTCCTATTGCCATCACCAATCAAGCCGAGCTTGAGGCTATCCATGCCGAGGCTCGTGCTGGTCGGGAAATAGAAGTTGATCTTCCAAACCAGCTCATCAAGGATGCATCTGGTAAAACACTCAGCAGCTTCAATGTTGAAGAGTTCAGGAAACACTGCCTTGTTAATGGCCTTGATGATATTGGCTTGACAATGCAGTTGGAAGACAAGATCAACGCCTTTGAAGCAAAGATGTCTCGTGAGACTCCTTGGCTAGATGGATCCGGCTACTTGAAGCGCGGCAAGAATGGCAAGCTTGCAGCAAAGGCCGTTCCAGTTACCAAAACCAACCGCGGAGAAGTTGTCAAAGAGCCACTTGAGTGGTAGACATTTGTATTGTTTCTTGCTTCTTACTATAAAAGAGGGGCAAAGGGATTAACATTAGTGTGTGGAATCAGTTGCATGTTGAATGGTACTTTTAAGGGGAGACCCTTTTTACTTTGATGAACACCCTGATGATGACTATTTAGCATCTTTTCTCCTTTGAATGAGGAAAAAAGTAATTTTGAAAAGCAAAGAGACATTATTAAATGATCTTAAATAGCGAACGTACTTGTTTAGTCTTGAATGGAATTTAATATTCCCTTCCCCAATGATATCTCTCAAGAACAATTGTGAATATGTCCAAGGTGTGGAAACTTGAACCATCTACTATCGTAAAAGCCAATACTTCCTCGTCATGCCTGGATCTCTGTATATACAGCCCTTCTCGCCCGTCCACCAGTTCAAAAAGGGGTTAACTCATTCCTCCCACATCATGTTATCGTAACACCATCGATAGCACTCAAAACACACAGTTGCATTCTGCAGAATCTCTGTCTCTGTCCCCATTGACAACACACCTCAATAAATAACTACAAGCCCCATCAGCCATCTGGAGCCAACGACGAACTTACTTTGAACCACGCACACCATGTACCCCTAGCAAACTAGTGGGACTAAAAAAGGAATATCTAACTATAAAGTTAGCCGTGATGCGAGACCCTTCTCTTTCCAATTGAGGGAAGTTTATGATGTGAGATTTGAATGGAAAGTAATCAGCTCCTTGTCAGGGATGAAAAGATGTAGGTATCTACACACTTCCAAGTTCTTGCCTCTTTTTGGTTTATTCCATCTCTGCGGGGGGCTTCTAGTGTTTTTTTTTTGTTTTCATTGGTGGTGAATGAGTGAATGTGGATCGATGGAAAGGACCCAATACTAGTGATTGGCTTTGCTCCTAGGCTTGGGAGCATAAAAGGTTTGTGATGATGTTAGTCTGAAACAGATTTACTCTTAGATGCCTGATATAGATCCAAGGCAAATCTCAAAGATCAGCCAGACAGAAGCGAAAAGGGCCGTCCAAGTAAGATAATCATTACTCGAGGCGTCTCATTAGGTATCTAATTAAGTAACTGCTATACACTAAAACCATAGCTCAGAGGCATTACTGCGTGTCCAAATGTGCCTGCATTCAACGCTCACAACCCAAACAAACACATCTTCAAAGACACTCGTCGAGTGCTCTCTTCCTCTCTTCTCAGCCTGAACTTTTATCTCTTTCCACGCCGGTATCACTGCTATAAATAGAAAAAAGCAAAACGAAGCCAGTCCAAGATCAAAACGGAACGGTGGCTTCACGAGGCAAAAGTGACACCCGCTACAACATTGTTTATCCATCCCTGAAACGAATCCATACAACGCCTAACAAATGCAATCTCCAAAAACAAAGTGCAATCCTCAGGCTACTCTGTGGTAAGAGAGGGGAGATGGTGGGACCCATAAAGCCGATCTATATGCAGAACCCTAATCAAACCACTTTTCTTTCGGCAGTGTTCTATTAGAATGAGAAATAGTCTTTCTCACGTAGTTCATCACTGCGTTAAAACACTTTTGCTCTAATAATCAGGACGCTCACAGCTTGACAGGATGATCTTTCCTAATCTTGCCGCCATACTTGTAGATTAGGGCAGGGGCTGGAATAAGTGCAAGGGCGATGAATCCCAGCGTGCTGTTCCCCCAACCAAGTCCTAGCGAGGAATACATAGTCGGACCAGCGAGTGGCAAGAAAGCTCCGAAAAGTGATCGAGAGACGGTCAAGGCTGCAATGGCAGAAGCAGCAAACATGGGGAAGGAGTCGATGAGGTAAGTTTGGATAGGGATGAAGATACCCATCATGCCAAAGCCGAACTGCGCGAAAATGTTAGTTCGACAACGAGAACAGGTTAGAAAGAAAGGAATAACCAAGGATAACTTACTGGAAGCAAGCCAATAATGGGTACGATCCAATGAACATGTTTATCCGCCGTCCATCCATACCAGAAAAAGGTGATCGGGATGAAGCAGGCGAAAAAGAGACAGGCAGGTAACCTCATCTCAGGCTCGAATATACCGCCGTTGGCTTTGGTCATTGAGACTACGGTGCTGTCTGAGATCCTTGCTACTACCAATAGGCCAAGGAAAAATCCCAGACCAATACCAATGTAGGCTAATCCACACAGTTCAACCTGCCAGCCGTAGTTGGAGACGAAGACTTCGGTGATCGTGGTGAACAATAGGTAAAGCAGACCATAGACGACGGCCAAGTAGAGAGATAAGATGAGGACAATTGGAGAGAAGAAGAGCATCTTCATTGGGCGAAGAATACCGTTGAGAAGGATCTGACCTTTTGAGTGCGGACCATGGCCTTCTTCATCGTAACAGGAGCGTAGATCGGTACGGTTCAGCTCTTTGGAGAGACGCTGCACCTTACGGTGAATTAGAACCCGGGGATTTGTCTCTCTATTCAGGAAAATGATACCGATGCTGATAGTGGCAGATGCAATGAGAAGAATCCAGTAAACCCATCGCCAGCCAATCTGCTGACCGATAAAGCCTCCAGCAATGGGGCCCACAACGGGGCCAAACAAAGGACCAAGACTGTAAATGGAGGTTGCAAGGCCGCGGCGATCAGCAGAGAAGAGGTCGGCAATAACACCACCACCAATCGTCAGACAGCCAGAGCCTCCTATGCCAGCGAGGAAGCGAAAGGCGATAAGGGATCCCAGACTAGGTGCCTTTGCGCAACCAATCTGCCACACAACAAAGATGGCGTTTGCAAAGTTCAGAACATTGGCTCTTCCATACAGCTCGGATAAAGGCGCAAGGAACAATGGACCGACGGCGTAGCCTAGGACGAAGATGGAGACACAAAGAGAGGACAGGATGTCAGAGGTGTTGTGAAATTCCTCATTCATGAATGGTATGGCAGGCGCAAACATGGAGGAGGCGAGCGGGGAGAGGAAGGTAATAGCAGCCAGGAGAGAAATCAGGAACCACTTGCGCCGGTCGGGGAAGTTCAATGGGTTTTCAGGGTCATCCTGCGATTCCCAGCCCACAATTCCGCGGGAGAGGTCGCTGAGAGGGAGGGGAGCGGCAGGAAGGTACTCCTTCTTTGACTTGCGACTCAAAGCTGTGGCTATTCTCGAGAGCTTGCTCTTGGAGCTCGCTCGAGTGGTAGTTCGGTCCAGCTCAGCCTGGGAGGGCTTGGGCCTCAGACCAGCTCTAATGGATTCGGTAGTCTATGAATTTATGACAGTCAGTTTAATATCCTCACTTTCAATTTGCGCCGCGAAGCTTTATGACAACCTTGGCGGCGGGTGTTATCTATCACGTACCTTCTCCCGTACCAAGTCCTCCTGGTGAAGCTGGTCCATAGCCTCCACCTGTTCATGATCAGAATCGGGATAAATGCCCTCGTCCTTCTTGGACGATGGAACATCCTGGTCGGCCGCATCGTACTTGGTTGAACCGGTACCAGTTGTGCGGCGCTCAATGTCGTTGGCAGGCGCACCAGCCTCCAAGGCCTTTTCAAGGTCGCCGTTATTTGAGGAAGCCATTGTCAAGGAGCGCAGTTAAAGCAGACGCAGCTCCACTTGAAGATTGGGAATCAGGTGCACACGTGAAAGGGTTGAAAAGGCACGCGGCGAGAGAGAAGAAGAGGTCCCAGATTGAAAGGATGGTAGGAAGGAATGAGGCAAGTAAACAGAAGAGGAACGAAGGTCTAGAAGTACTTGGTGAGAAAAAAAGAGGGACCGAGGATCGGCAGTCCTTTTGCTAGGGAGGATCTGGGACGAGCACACCGCAACGCACCAGCCTTGATTGTGACCGTTGGATGTCACTGTAGCCGTAATACTTATCAATAGCAATGGTTTGCGCCGTGCAATAGTTGGTATTTGCAGAATGTAAAAAGGGAAAAGATATATATTAAGAAACAAACGGAGAAAAAGAAAACCCTACAGTACGAGACTGCAGCACGGGTGGCAACACGACTACCATAACGCGTTCCTAGATCTAATATATGGTTCAAGCCATTGGGGCTCAGAGCGGGCGTACATAGCGGCCGACGGTATCTCCAGCGGATGTCCGATCCCAAAGCAGCGGGATCACTGCACAAAGAGACCACAAAAAGAGCATCATGGCAACAAACCAGCGAAAGTGTCAGGCCGGTGAACAAATCCCAGTGCCTGAACGAGCTGGGTTGGGCGGTAGCGAGGAAGAAGGTTTTGGAGTTTAGAAAAGTTTAACGCCGGGATGGCGCATGGACGAGAGATGGATTGCTGGGTCCCGGGTGGGCCCTTGCTATCCGAGGGGTAGTTGTGCATCTTGTGAATTGGCATGGATGCATGCATGTGCAATTTATGCACGATTATCTGCACTGTGAGTGGTTATGATCAGCTTATCCATCATTGTGCAATATGAGCTTTGCCATTTCTGGGTCTGGATCGAGTTATACCGCGACTTGTGCACGAGTTATGTCATCCTCGCCCGGATCATCCCTTCCCGCTTCCATCGCCCTAACCCGATGCCTGCAAGCCAGCCTGCCTCGCCTGCATCCGCCGTCTCTCCACTCTGCCTCAATTCAGACTTCTCGAGCACTCCAGCAACCATTCAGCCGTCGCGGAAATGTGCCCTAAACAGGTTCAATCGATCCAAGACGGTTATTACCCAAGCTTTTACGGCCCTCCAATCTCCGTTACCAAGCCCAACCAACCGTATGGAAGACATCCGTCCTTGGCTTAGCTCGTGCAGCTTCCACGCACGCGGCAGCCACGATGCAACGCTCAGTCCAACAACTTTGCCTCTTTGTGCAAGTTCGCCCGAATCTCGGAACATATCTGGCAGATTTGCAGGCTAGGGAGTACACGAGGATAGGTACCCGCTTGCTAGCATGGGATTTGAACGGTGGACTGATGCTGAGAGATGGGCTCAGACATGTGAAACCTCCAGATACTACAAGTACCGAGCAGTCCTCTCTACGGAGTATGGTAATGGCTTTGCCTCGCTACGGCAGTACAGTACCAGAGTACTTACTTCATGGAGTGGCTTAAAGTCAAGGTCCTAACAAGTCAATCGTGCAAACGCTATCACTGGAGTTGATGTCAGCACCCTAAACCAACATCGGGAATTACCGCCCGACCAAGTGATGCGTTGAGTCAGGGAAACATCAGGAAACACAAGGAAGTCTTGCTACTGTACGATGATCCCTTGGGGCAGCCATGGAGTTGTGTCGCCGAACGCGAATGCGAGGCACAGCTTGCAGAAGTGCAGAAGGATCGCAGCAACTGATCCGTCACTCAGCACTGTACTGTCGTCATGATAAACTCCTATTGTAACCCTACAGGCGCTGGGTCATGCTGCAATGTACGCGTATAAGTATTTTTCCGGCAATCACCAATAATTAGAGCATCATCGCCTACCAGTACTCTGCACATTCGACTGTGCCAGAGGAATTGTTCCCAATGGCTACGCCGCAAGCTTAATCATCGCGCATTTGGTCGTAAAGGCAACCAATCAGGTGAGATATCTGTATCCAGAGCGAAATACGAGCAGCCTTACGACGCAGCCTGGATAAAACTTCTAGGAATAACATAACTCTCGACCGGCTGCTACCTATCCGGGAGGAAGCCAGGACAACCATCAGTCACCATCACAAATGACCAACCCAAACTATCACGAAAACAGAAGCCCCAAGGAACTATCTCGCAGCGGAGAATATCCAAGACATAGGGAGGTAGTTTGGCCTTACATAACCACCGATGACCTCCGATTCCATAATATGCGACACATCAACCTGCACAACGACGTTGATCAAAGTTATCTTGCCGTATTATTTAGAATTATGCGAGCATAGAACCAGCAACAGCCCCGCCCACATCTGTACCGTACTATTCTCCTTACATGGCCACCTTTCCATTGATACCCAACCGTACTATGTATTCTCATGAGGGTCCTCGTTTCAAAACGATACGAAAGTAAGGGGGAGATGGACGATTATCAATCACACACAAGTTTCTAAATTCGACAACACGTTACTAATAATGAAGGTCCTTGCTTAACGCAATCGGTATCCAGCCGAAGAGCCCTTCTAAGGATTTCGTAACATGGACATTTGTGTAGTATTTACACGGTAACTTGGAAGAAGAGTTCGCTCTTGTTTCGTCCGCAGCGCGGATGAAGCAAAGGTCTGTCCTGCATCTTACTGTGCTCCACCGAGTAGTTTTCAATTATGCACTGCAGCATACGAGATTTCCCCGCACTTCTTCAAGCCCACTCCATAGTGCCCGGCAATCGTCAGCTTACGCTGACACATATCTACCCTTCTTTAGCTATATAAGGAAATTTTATTCAGCTGCTAGTTGCCTTGAATAAACATTATAATTAGTAACTAGTATAACATGGTTCCAGTTCTGCACTATTTGCAGGTAGGTAAGAAGGTATCAACTAGAGATACACGCAATGCACAATATTTTGTAGGAATAATGTAGTCTAGGCTATAAGTAGAGGAGAAGGTAGGGAGAAGATTCAACATCATCTGAGCCGCGTCATCAGCACCTTTGTTCCGTAAACACATAGCCCCTGAATTGTCACTACACAGCTTACAGGCTGGAGATATGAACAAAACCTCAATACAACCAAACTAACACTATATGGTCAGATACTTTGTACCAAACAGAATAATATCAGGTGCAGACCTTAGACTTATATGACAGCACAGCCAATGGTGGTTAGAAAGTGCTCACACACAACTTACGGCAACATGATGGCTAGGTCTCAGGTTTACAACGCCTGGGTTTCCAGAAGATACCGGCGAAAGATTCACGCCGAGAGTTATAGCGTTAAATCTCAAAGCGAAGAGACGCAACGAAGGAGTTCCAGATGCCCCTCACGCCGAGAAAAGAGGGGCCCTAATATCTTACTCACAATATTTGTGGATATCCACCGGAAGCTGTAGTATTTCTTGCCGAGAGATAACAGAGAAATTTAGAAGCCTAGATTCATAATTTTGGACATATTCCATTATTCTCAAAATTGTAGAAAAGACACATACATGGTGGAGATCTTAGAATTCCAAATCCGCAACAATAAAAGCCCCTTTTTTGTCTTTCATTATTTTGTCTTGCCGTGACAAATCAGATGTCCTAAGCATGGAACGATTGGTGTGGGTTTTGGAAGTGGTCTAGAGGTAGTCTGTCTACCCCCCTGAGGTTCGACAGATGCCGAGAAATATAGTGAAGATTTCAGAAGCGTAGATGTGCAACGTTTGCTTGTGTCTTTTTCTTGAAAGCGGGTGGGGATTTTAATGCCGAGAGATAGATAGTGACGGGTTTTGGCATCCAGATGTGCAACGATTTTGAAGGCGCTTTGTTTCCTAGAATAACCCCCTTTTTTCTACCGCCGAGAGTTATAGTGATGGTTCTCGGTTCGTAGATTCGCAACGATTTGAAGGTGCAATCGCCGAGAGATATAGTGACGATTCTCGGTCCTCAGATCCGCAACGGTTTTTGAAGGTGCTCCTATTATGAATGCCGAGAGATATAGTGACGGTTTTGAAGCTTCAGATCTGCAACGTTTATGTTGACCCCTTCTGTGAGACTAGTCTGTCTATATACTATCCCAATGCCGAGAAGTATAGTGACGATTTCCCATTCTCAGATCCGCAACGTAAAATGAGGTGTGATTTCTAACATATCCATTTTAGAGATGATCGGTGCCCGGTATATCAAACAACGCCGAGAGATATAGTAACGATTTCTCCTATCCGGATCCGCAACGCTCAAGAAGTGGGATTTCTGCTTATTAGTCGCATATAAAGGTGAATTCATACGTGCAGAACAGTATGGTAGTTGTCTCTTAGACTCAGATGTATCAATACCCCTCCTTCAACAATCTACTAGAATCTCGATCCAGATGTGGCTGAAATGCTGGGATATATGTAGTGACGGGTTGTTACACTTCGACCTCTAGTGAAAGGATTCTATACTCTTCATAGTGTAGTGACCATGTATATGATGCATGCCAAGATATATTGTGAAGATCTTGAGTGTCCAGATTTGCAGCATTGAAAGATCCTCTCTTCCCTCTAGGAAGAGGTAGAAATACCTGTATACATCCACACTCAGCCCCTGTCCGACTTTCCCATAAGGCATCAAGAATGCTGAGATACAGTCAAACATCCAAAGTTTCGTTGCGTATCTTAGTCTCATATTTCAACGCTATTACTCTCGGCATTTTACATGATACTTTGTTGCATATCTGATATCGAAAACTCAGCGCTATAATGCTCGGCATGGGTTAACCTATGAAGACATATATATTCGTTGCTTGTCTCGATCATCCATTCCAGCGCTATACTCTCAGCGCATGAGACAAATATTCCGTTGCGTATCTAAAGTGAAAACTCAACGCCATAGCCTTTGACCGATGGCTACCCAAGGTGTGTTATATGCCTGTTGTCTATCGTCGACCCTCATCCAAGTGCTGTTCTTCTCGGTGTATGTTGCATGGATCCCATAAGTCCATAATGTCCCAAAACAAGTGCTAATATTATGTCATAGAGCACTTTTGTTTGTAGCTTTCTCCGTCGGCAAGATGCTTGGAGAGTGAAAGTTTCGTTGCGTCTCTACGCGTTGAACTCCAGCGCTATGTTGCTCGGCATGAGCTCTCAGGCAAACGTTGCATGTCTGACAAAGCTGAAGCCATTACTATATAGCCTGATATCGTGTGCATGATGCGTGATTGGGTCATATCAAGGGGTTGAGAAACAAGGAGCCAGTTTACGTTGCGTATCTAAGCTCAAGAATTCGTCACTATATATCTCGGCGCAGGTTTAGCTTCTTCTATAAATGGTTATCTGGAAGCAGGGAACAGAAGGCATCCGTCGAAATGTTGCGAGTCTGAGTATAGAGAATCTTCACTATATTTCTCGGCGCGTTGAAACACTCTCTCGTAAATATTTCTCCTTTCACAAGCAAAGCCGCTTTGAATTGTGTATCTCAGAGATTAGAAATATAAAATTGTCACACTGGGGCAGCAAACAAACATAGATAACATGGCCACCAAGAATTAAGACGTCTCCCTATGTTCCGGACTTGTCCCAAGAGACTACCTCAGGAGATATTGACAAGCAAAAATTTTGAAGGATGATATCTGTAAAGTCGTAGATGTGAGCCTTCTAGTTCCTCACTGACTTTTCCGGGAGAGCTATATTTCTGGGACTAACTAGATTAATCAAACAACATAAAGGCTTTGAACCCCTGGTTTTGGAATTGCCGGATCGTCACTACATTTCGTGATGGGTAGCATAATTCACTAGACTTCTCTCACAAGAGATCTCATGTATTTTTAATGTTGCGAATCTGCGTTTCTCAAGACTTCACTATATCTCTCGGCGTTGATAGCCATACATATGTGGTTCGCACATAAAAATCGTTGCAAATCTGAGTACCAGAAATCTTCACTATATATCTCGGCGCTGATATTCGTGCATATGTGCCTTGAAAGCAAAAATCGTTGCAGATCTGGATATCGTAAATCTTCACTATATTTCTCGGCGCTGGTATCCATATATGTATGTAAGAATCGTTGCAAATCTGAGTATCAGAAATCCTCACTATATTTCTCGGTGTATGGACCTAGGCTTCTTCCTTTGTGCGGCAATCTGTGCCGAGACATATAGCGCTGGAATCAAAAAGCTAAGATATGAAACAAAATCATGACCGTGAGAAATGCGCACTCCTATTCGTGCGTTGATGTAAATGGCTCTTACTGGAGGAGATAAACAAGTACAATTTCGTAATCTGGGTTGAAATTTCTTACTAAATTTGGTTTTGAAATAACCATACAACCCCGTTTCCAACACAGAATTATAGAATTTCTCGCATAATATTGATTGAATCTCATAGTCCCATCTGGGTACACTAGAGCCCAGATCGTTCCGCAATCATGAGATCTGTCTTAATAAGATCCAAACCGGGTCTTGAATCACCAAGTTAAATGAAGCAAGTATTCGCAATAAAGACAGTTCCTCAATCTGATTGCTCGCATCAAACACTGGAGAACCTGGAGACGTTGTCAAATTGGTGGACTGTATAAAGGAAATCTTCAGGCCTTTTGTAAGGGGACAAAGGAAGATCAAATGCAGTATTCTCTATTTATTCCATGGCTCGGCAAGGAAGCCTTAGCTTTCATGAAGATAATCGTATTATCTTCAGGAAAGAGCACTGTAGGAAAGTTGGGAATCTTTACATTTTGTGTTTGAATGTAAAAAAAGTAGGGTGGCTATTTCACCAGATGAGAAAAGAAGATCATACAATACCCATAAAGATACTTGAGAACGGAGGAAGGTAGGAGGAGCACCACGTTCTCGGCAATGACACGCCACGTAAGTCTTCTGTATCTTTCCGTGATTCGAGACCTTGATCTCAGACGAGTGCTGAAACTGCTGAGCGGGAAGATGGTTGATTTTGTCAACCAGCGAGCATTATTTTACGCCATCTCATGACTGTTAAAAATGCCTTTGCTATGCAAAGAACAAGCAACATAGTTGGCCTGCATACATCTATGGATATTTAGATCCGGAAGTAGATGGACGTGTTGAGGCAGCATGCGGGATAGTTATTGCTGCATATCAACGTATTAACCAATCGCTTATTACTGGCATACAAACCAACGAAAACATGGGTCTTCACCTCGTGGAGGATATAAGCTTGGCGCAAGAGACAATAATGACTTCTCTCACTCTTCTCTATCATAGGCTCGTACAGACTAACATTCCAAGGATTACCGGCATGGGTTTCCGAACTTGGTGGACTGTGCGGGAGGCTCAAGACATAGACAGCCAGGTACCACATCGACTGGTAGTCCATTACTGAATGCAGTGATGATTATTTTTCGTTAGTGCTTATATGCCAGTAGAATCATAGGCATGTCAATCTGTCTAATTACGAAAGGCGTATAGGTGTAGATTAAAAGCGCCACAAAAACCATCGGTTAAATCATTGTAAATGATTGATAACCACCAATTCAGCTTACCTTACGACTCGAATGGCATACCCATTGGTTGAAACATCCCGTAAAAGTCGTGCCACAGTGTGCAGTCCTCTCTCCACTTCGTATCTACCGGATAATGTAGACGACTACAGGCGTGCGGAGTAGGCTCTGGAGGCTCAGATGTGGAAGGATTAGACGAGGAGAGATAACTTCATGTGGGCAGGCATGCCGGCCCCACCTAAACAATTCGGATAGAGTCTTAATAACAAACTTCAATCGAATCACTGAAAATGATAAGTGGCATCATTCAATCTTAATCGAACTTCCAACTTCCACGTTATTTGCAGACTTCCAAGCGCATCAATGTGGGAGACAACAGAAAATGTCCAGCTATCATACTGGACTCGAGTCTGGAACTCGAAAATGTGCGAGCGTTCGCGTTGCAGTGCGGCGTGCATGCAGCAGATCAGCGCCGCTGAACGAAAAGATCCGTCCCGCCTGCACGCCGGTCTCTTCCTATCACGTTGCAGCCAACAAACATCCAATAGCAGTGCCAGCGCAGAACCGCATGGCTCATATCTCGTGTTGGTCTGTTCGCAGCATAAGAGAGGAGAGCCACGGCTGTGCACACCGAGTCAGAAGGCGGAACGCAGCGATCAGAGGGCTAGCCTCGTCGGTGAGTGCTGGCTGCTAGCTGAGTCGACTTACGTTTCGAAAACTGGCAGCGCCCCAGCAGGCGGCGAATAGGGAGGAGCGCTGGAATGGGCGAGCGGCAGCCTTGGCCGAAGGAGGTCGTTGCGATGCCGGTCCTGTTGCTGCAAGAACGCTGCCACACGCTGCAAACTGGCCTCGTGGATGCAACGCAAGCCCGCAACCACCAGCACCGCTCCACCATGCCATCACCACACCACCGCGCTGCCAGCTCCCGGCATCGGGGCTATTGGCCCTAGCAGTATGGTCCATACGGTCCATACGGGTCCACTGCTGCAACCGCGCTAGATTGAAGATAAACCAGCATGCACCACCACCACCACAACCACCACCAGCCATCTCTGCCCGGGTTCAACATCCTCCTCCTCCTCCTCCTCCTCCTTCTCAACTCGACTTGGGGCATTCCAGCACCCAAGCGGAATTAGCCGGATATGGGTTCAGCCTGTCCATGTGAACAGCAGTGTTTGCATGCACATCTTGCAGAGTCATACAACAGAGGTGATCCTTCAAACAATATCGTACTCTGGACATACCGCAATGCGGTGCGGCAGCTGAGAAGAAAACCTCCTCACCTCCCGTCGCCCACTGCGACCATCAAGTCTCCACCTTGGACACGGTCCCCTCTCTCTGAATATCCACGTTACTTGCCTGCCCCAAGCTGTGGTATTAAATGCCCGTGTCACCTGCCACAAGGAGGTAAAATGTCCAGCAGTCCACTATTGATTGCTGTCGCAGCTTTCGGCTGCTCCAGCCCCGCTAGCCAACCACATGCCATCAAGTTCGTCCACCGCAATCTAGGTTGCCTTTGGAGTGCATATTCTGGGACGTAATGAATGGCCGCCAGATACCATCGCAATCCGCTCCCTTAAGTCGTCGAGGAACAATGGCTCAAAGGGTACACTTACTCGCGGGACCAAAGACGGGAAAGTCCCTTCGTTCCCGGCAGCAGCACCGGTCTCGGGTCTACATTTTTCCCTTCCCCTGCAACCTCGCTCCGAATCCGGCCAGGCCAATCAGCAGCTGCGGCGATTAGCAGGTGCCACTTGCATAGAAATTTCTCGCAGCTAGATGATCCTGCTTGCCCCTGCCCCTCAATGACCCCCTCCGTCGCCCCTCAATGGTTCCCTCTTTTTCGGTCCGCAAACCACTTGACCTTTCCTCCAGATATTTCTTCTACGGCCAACCCGGTTACACACCGACTTGTTTGTTTCTCCTCTCCTCTCCTCTCCTCTCTCCTCTCTTCATCTCACTCTACCTCTTCATCCTCTCTGCCATAGTATATCGCGCTTTTTTTTCTGGCCCTTGCCCTTCGCTCGCGCGTACAGCTTCAAGTCTTTCGAGCTGTTGACTCGAGGTTTCTTTGCCTCGCCTCTTTCGCATTTCTCTGTTCTCCCCATCCATCTTTCTCTGCATCCCCTCTGCATTCAATCGCACTTTCCAATTGACCCATCTCTTCCCCTGGTCTTTCTCCGAATTGCAGAAGAGAGTATCAATCCCTCAAGAGTCAGAAGAGATGCTCTTCAATCGAGCATCCAGTACTCCCAGAGATCCCGAGAAGTTCCCTACCGCACAACTTTTTCTGCTTGGTAAGTGCTGCATCATTCACGATCACTGTTGCCTTCCTTCGTGATCACATTCGCCACAAACATTGCCCTGTAATAGCAAATTGTTAACGCGTTGGAACAATAGCCGTCGTTCGTCTTGCCGAACCTATCGCTCTCACCTCCATCTTCCCATATGCCTGGGCTCTTGTGAAGAGATTCAATGTCAGCGGCGACGATGATGCCTCTTTCTACGCCGGCCTGCTCATCTCCGCCTTCGCTCTCGCTGAGTCCTTGACTGGCATGTACTGGGGCTCGTGGTCGGATGTCGTGGGCAGGAAGCCCATCTTGTTGTTGGGCTGTCTGGGTACAGTCGTAAGTATGTTGGTGGTTGGTTTTTCTCCCAATTTTTGGATGGCGTTGGCTGGAAGAGCACTGGGTGGTTTCTTGAATGGAAATATCGGTGTTATTCAGACCATGGTTGGAGAGCTAGTCACGAAGCCGGAGCATGAACGTAAGTAACCGTTATCTGTCGAAAAAAGCCCCTCCCGGCACCCACCCAAACATGGTCAAGTTCTGTGGTTCAAAGCAACCGTCTTTGCTGACAGCTTTCGCAGCTCGAGCCTATTCCGTTATGCCATTCGTATGGTCTATAGGAACTATAATTGGCCCCGCAATCGGCGGCACCTTTGCTGATCCTCACTCCTCCTTCCCTGACATATTTCCCGAAGATGGCCTCTTTTGCCGTTTCCCGTACCTCCTCCCAAACCTCATCTGTGCGGGCCTGCTCATGATCAGTATTATCCTGGGGTACTTTCTGCTTGAAGAAACCCATCCAGACATGCAGCCCCGAGTCTCCCTACCCGACTCAACCTACATCTCTGATGAGACACCCTTGATTGCCACGGCTGATGCTATAAAGAAGCCGGCGGTAGATCTTCGCGCCGATACGTATGGCACTTTCGAAGGAAGTGATGACACTGCCTGGCGTAGCCAAGGCCATCAGAAGCCAAAGGGAGGTAATAGCGCCCTGCCCTGCATTTGGAACAAGAGAGTGATAGCCCTGATCATTGCCATGGGCCTTTTCACGTACCACTCTATGACATACGATCACCTCCTCCCTATCTTCCTTGAAGATGATCGCATGCCTGTAGTCCTCTCTTTGTCATCATCCTCCTTCCCACATACTCTCTCTTTCCCGAATCTCTTTGCCTCTCCAGGCGGTCTCGGGCTGTCCATTCATGCCGTCGGTCTAATCATGTCCGTGAACGGGGTAATAGCTCTCATAGTTCAAGCCCTCGTGTTCCCCTTCGCCGCAACGCGCCTGGGTATCTACCGCCTCTTCATCCTGGTCACCGTCCTCCATCCAGTCGCCTACATCCTCATGCCCTTTCTCCTCTACCTCCCTTCCAATCTCCTGTACCCGGGCATCTACCTGTGCCTGACCGTACGCAATCTCCTGGGTATCCTCGCCTATCCAGTCTTACTTATTCTCATCAAGGAAGCCACCCCCAGTCCTTGTGTCCTTGGCCGCATCAATGGATTGGCAGCCAGCGCGGGTGCCGCGTGTCGAACCGTTGCGCCTCCAGTAGCGGGATATCTTTACACCATGGGTCGGGCCATGAATTGCACCGCTCTGGCGTGGTGGGGGAGCGCCTTCGTTGCTGTGATTGGGGCCGTTCAGTGCTTCCAAGTCGAACGGCAGAGAAATTCCGATCCTGTCATGAGAGACAGCGACGAAGATAGAACTGCAGTTTAAATTCTTTCCAAAGAGCGACGAAAGAATACTTAACCTAAACTCAAAATTCGAAGAGAAGTGGAATTAAGCATCGACCCCGATTTTGGAGGGGCACATGATTCCTAAGCAGAATCAAAGAGAATCTTTAAAAGCACGAAAATACAACAAAAAAGATAAAGAAGAGGAAGATGACAAATTCGGTGATGCAAAAGAGTGGGGATTAATTTGGTTATTCAGAGCCGGTATGGCGTTATCGGTGCCTTCCTTTTTTTGCTTATTTTTATCTTTGGGTGTGATTTGGTGGGGAAGGGGGTGAGGCATACGATAATACCCAACGGCGCTTGTCTTGTTTTATATCTCTCTTATCAAGGGGCCTTCTGTTGCATGTGTGGACATAGGCGCAGCTTTGTTCATATTGTGGAAGTGCTTTTTGGCAAATGGAATTTTCTTATACATATGGCGGGAGAAGGATTAAGGCTGGGTATGAAGCTTCTATAAAGCTTGCAAAAGGGATAGGACGGGTTACCATGAGCTACGGAGGTGAGGAAGGAACGATGAAAAAAATGAGAACTAACCGAACAGGTTGAATGAGCGAATATTGAATTGACCGTACTCGATGGTATTAGAGTTAGCGCTGGCGTTTTGTCAGAGATGCATTGAGAATAGATGGTGTTTAGCTGGAGCGAGCATTTGATATTCGATATGCGCGGGAGTATCTTCACTTCTTTCAACTTCTATTTTGAGGATATCTGGTCATTGAATAATGCTACTTGGTATTATCGGGTTTCATTTACTCCGATTTTTGGACGTTTAGAGAATAGAATCTCAACAATAAAAGTGCTTTAAAAAATTCAATACTTCATATTCAATATGTGAGCTAGACACTTTCCAGTCGGATGATGAATAATGATCTCATGTGAATGTAATTATGACGAACATGAGCCGTATGGTGAATTAGACTGAGCGCGAGCATAAAAAGCCCGAGATCTCCCTCTTTCCCTCTTCCTTTACTTTTTTCCATATACAACACATGCATCTCTATCTCCATTGGAGGCTCTTGGTTGGGACATAAGGTTTATATACTCAGTCATGGATCAAAGATGTTGTCAAAGACGCACTTATGATAGCTATCTTGTCAATCCTCTCACAGCAGCGAGTCCCCAAGTTGACAGGAACATGTCGGTTCCCCTTTCCATGTGCTGCCACTCTGTCACAGCGATGGAAGAGTGCTTACATGGACCAACACAGTCATAGAAAATTATGGAAGGACAATTGCTCAACTGTCAAATTTGAAACTTCCGCTGGGCTATGTTATCTCCACAGATTCTCTCGAGGGCCTCAGGTATGAGGAGAAGTGAAAACACTCCGGGTCATGGCTGGAAAGGCAAGGAGTTGGAAAAGCACGGTGTCGGAGACCTTGAAACACATATAAAAGCTGATAGAGGTGATCACCAGCAACTGAAAGACGACACAAGGTGAGACTGGCTCTTCCGATTCATATAGGGAGCTCTTGAAAGACCTACTCCTCCAGTACATGGATCCTCACGCTTGCAGTAAACTGCTCGCAATCAAGTCTGCCATGGAGGGTCCTGGCGGGAATATCCATATCATATATCCTGAGGGGAGCATTATTCCAGATGTACGAACTCTACAAAAATTACTATGTGGGTAAAGAATACGCCTTCAAGAGAAGTACTCACAGCAAAGACTCACGAAGGGCACGCAGTGAACGACTCAATCGAACCATGGCTCTCAGGAGCGTCAAAAATCATTCAAGATATCAAGTTCAAGGTTTTAAAGCAAGCTACGCGGTGCATATGATGTCGTCCAAGAGCACCAGAACAGTCTCCGAAGTGGGCTATCATAAGGCAATTTATGTTACAAGATTTCTAGAGATCGAAATGAAAAAGGAGACTGTAGCCCTAGCGCCAAAGAAAAAGACTTCTTGAACGTCAAAAGGAATATGAGTGATTTGGTTGGGTTTTAGTAGAATTGATGTTTGGTGAATCCCTCGAATATATTGGACTAGAGGTGCATTTAAGCTATCTGAGTCTGAAATTCGGACCTTGACCTTACATGTTGGGGTGAACGACGCACATTGGGAACTGCAGGCCTTCTTCAAATGAGGCCGAGATTATCTACAGACTTTTTGCAGATAAATCTAGTGGATTCTTGTTTCTCAAAATGTTCACACTTCCAGCAGCTTGATCAAGCTTTCACTGTATCAAGCTTCAATCAACGTACCATTTGAGTGAATAATACGCCACGGAGTCTTTGATATCGAATCATCTATGAAACTATAGCCATCCACAATATATGTGGATTACCATTGGGGAACATTATGATGATTGAGATAATACATCGTGGAGGTACCTTGTAAAGATTCTTCGGAAGTTGCTAAGGAAGCTAGGTGTATGGGACTGTCAGGGAATAAATCAAGTTTTCTTTGCCCCAGAGCCTTGAGAATTCTACGTTGGGACTGGAAAAGATTGGCAAAGTCTGAACCAGAGGTTTGAGATGTGTATTCCGGATACCATTGGATTAAGTTCTGCCAAACCAAGGACCAGGTTTGGTTGCACAGGAGGCGCCATGGAACTCGAAATATTGAAGGAATTGAAGGTTCCTAGATAACTCATATTAGGTTGCTGTGATTTGAGAATCCCCTGACTGGGCTCAACCTAATTCCAATCTTCACTCTCCGGGCGTCTATCCAAGGCTCTATTTGGAATTGTGATCCCGATTCTTATAGAGCAAAGAAGCGCTCATGGGCACTCAACAAGCAGCGAGTCTAATATATAGACTCTGAGGCCGGATCGTGGATAGAACAGATCACAAAAGAAAAACAAATGTGACTTTTGACCTCACTACTCCTTTCGGGTGCGTAAAATGAAACAGTCTTTGAAGACGGGCCGAGTCGAACATGAAGATACGGTTAAGCTGGGATCAGTGGCGCAGATTTCGATCATATTCATATTTGCCAAATTATACCACAGCTGTTCATGAGGAGCTAAATGTGGCAACGAAATCTCGATGCAAGGAAGGTTCATGGACGAAAGTTTACAATACCCTGAAGAAATCTACATAGGATAGAGTTTTTGTCTTAGCTCCAAGGCAAATGGAGCCTAGGGACTGGACAAGATACGCATTGTGGTACTCATGTGCAACATCTTTTGTGACTCTGAAAAGATCTTCATTGAGTGAATTGTCTGCTTATGATAAATCCAGATGAACTAAATAAGAAGACTTCTGGTACTGTGTACGGCGGATCCTATCCTCATTATTCCCGAGTCTGAGATCTTTTTCATTCACAAACTCCTCTCGCAGAAAGAGATTGATAAAGCATTTGCCCGCTTCCACAGCGGTGAGGAGGGTCATTGTCTTGTCCGCTACATCGCCGCTACCATATCGGCCTTTTCAGTGGACCTTACTCTCAGCGAGGTGGTCGGAATCACCCTGTGGGCATGAGGAAATAGCTTGGAAAGACAGGCTAGTTTATCTTCTGTCGAACAGGATCAATTGCATACTTATATCTACACTGGATTCAGTTTAGCCATGATGATTCCGCAGTCTAGGTGTATGCTTGCAGGGATAACTATATCTCTAAAGGCTCAAAATCGTCCGTAGCTAGGTTTCAACCGCCCATGTCACCTAAACACACGGAAACAGCCCTAGCACGGCTCTTTTTATTACAATCTCATCCAACACCACGACGATATTCGGATCGTGCCTCAAGCTTCGGCATACTGAGTGATGGATATATTACTTTTGATATTGTCAACATTATTATCACATAACATTACATCAAGAAGTATCCAGGAAGGATCTAATTATTGAGCAAGAGAAACCGAAGGAAAACATAGACAGATTATTATAAACAAAATTGCAAATCAAATGCATGGGAGAGAAAAACTTGACCAATATAGAACTCCAGGTATTATATCAATACTTAAATAACAAATCAAAAATCTAACATAAATTTCGCAAACTAGATTTGCATGGCGGCATCGGTGATGCTTCCTGGGAACTGACGGTCTTCTTTATGAATATATAGCTTTTCAACAGCTTGTTCAGGCTAAATTTATACGAGAAAGAGTTTGTTATGAGATATGAATTTTGAATACAACCTACTTCAAAATCACTTTGACTCGGAGTTCAGGAGAAACCTTGTTTCACATTATAACCCCAAGGAATAAGGTCCCTCTTGAGGCGGCCTGAATGTATTGGCGCTATAACTTTCACCGATTAGATGGCTCAGAATGAAAGCGGCCGAATGGGTTGTGCTGTGTAAAAAAAGCTTGGGAAGCTCGTGAGGCTGTTGAGATATCTTGTGGTAGTGACTAGGGCCGCAAATGTAAGTTCATGTTATCCCCTTATTATCACACAATATTATATCTATGTACTTATTATTGTCTCAGAACCGGAATTCAGCCCCTAGAAACATCCGAAACAGAAGAGTTTCATAGAAGCAAACTCGAAGAGATGCGAGAGAGTTCAAGGTCGTCGAGAAAGAAGGTGGGTGGGCAAGGGAAAGATGAACTGTCCACCAACCTTCATACTGTTAAAGCATGAGCACGTGTCGCAGCATTTCAAGGAGTGAAAAAAGAGATATTCAACAGGCTCTGGGGCTTCTTGGGTCATCAGATCGAGCTAGGGTTCACGGTTACCGGCAAGCAACAGAAGAAGATCGAGGAACTTTCGGACCAGGTCACCACACTCCAGTCCAGGTTGAAGGCTACGCTAAAGGCAAGTACGATGTTCTGAATCCCCCGGTATCCGTCCTAATCAACCTTGAAGATACCCCTGCCGCGTCCAGTCCCCAAGGAGGGTAATCTGGGCCGGTCAAGAAACTGGCTGCCAGCCGAGTTCTAGCTCCACGACGTTGGTTGAAAAAGAGATTGAAATGGCAGAACGAGCAGATACTGCAGCGATAACTTATGCTCTTAAAAAGTTACGCAATTCAGAAGAGTACATCAATGCAGATGATATTACTCAAAGACCGCCTCAAATAATCTACTACTGATAAAGTTGCTCGGAGAAGGTATAGTATATATCAGCGATATCACCGTTCTTAGACGCAGCATTTAATCCATATGCCGAAGAGTTGTGTCTGTTAGCCAGAAACAGCCGCAAAGAATAGATCTTCGGCATGTAGTTTTCCGAAATAAAGCAACTGGAACCAAAACAGTCCAGAAGCAAGGGCAAACGAGCAAAAACACTATCGCCAGGCATTGAGTCGGCGTATCTAAAGCATGATCCAACTGTACTACCAATTCAATGTTTATTAGTTACAAATAGTCAGAGATAGTAACTGTACTCCTCTAAAGCTGCGTGCATAACTTCCAGATCTTGAAGGTTATATGATAACCACGTGAGAATAAGTAGACGATACTTATGAGGTCCCTCAATATTGAGGAGAAAACACATGAGAAAGGTAATATATATACTTTTTTAATATACATCCGATCACATACGACCATAGATTGAAGAAAACTGGGCATCCCGTCCGCTCTGCCATACATAAGCTTCAAATCGGAGGTCTAGTAGTTGGGTCGGTGACGACCAGCGAATCCCCTCTGTTGTATGTTTTTTTGTCGCCTCTTTTTATATTTTTTCAGTCTGATCAAGAACTGTCTGTCGTGGCAAAGAGAGATCTGCCATTGTAGATTGCTGTTTACTATCCCATCCTTTCGGACCTTGGTGTAGTCCAAATCATGGAAGGAAAAGTCAGTCAAATCGCTCTAGAATTAATGGCTAGAGCTTGCTGCATAAATATTAGCACTAGTAAATGAATGTTTTGCTCATTTTCAAGGTTCTGTTACCTTTTGCTCATGATCCGGCTCAAGGATGTCCATTATCTATTACCCATTGGTTCTTTTGTTCCTTGTTCGTAGACACTGCACGCCATTCCAGCTGATGCAAATTCTGACCTGACACCCATGGCAATTCTCTTTTCATTTATGAGAGTTCGAAATGCCAGTGCTACTACTCCATGTACTGGTCTAATGCCATCTTGGCAATCAATAATTCGTCTAGTTCTCAGTCGAAGATCGGATGATATCGTGTTGCAGAGAGCCCATCATCTGAACTTCTGAAGATATCATTCGAAACACCCCTGAAAACCAAGAACTCATTACTGGAGATTGTTGGTCCTTCGGAACTGTGAGCTCCTTCGTCGCGCTCGATTCTGGTCCGTCGATTGGCGGGAACTTTTGCGGTGCTTGAAGGCCCTGGATTATCTCCCTGACCTGATCCGCCGAAAGTTCTATCTTGTCAGCGCCGCCAGCCAATTTACCGTTTAATAACTCAATCAAAGATTGATTTGAAACCGAGGCCGTCTGGAACGACTCGCGGTTCGAAGGGGGATCGTGTAAGTGAAGATTTTGCAAGGAATCCATGGTTTATAGTTTCCTAGATCGTGCTTAGTCTTGTCTTTCTCTGTGCGATCTTATCTCCTTCTTGTAGTCAGATACTCCGATGGCTTGGCCACGCCACAGGCTCTTTTTTCACCATAAAACTTGCTGCACTGCAGAGATTCTATTCAATATGAATTGCAAACCATGGTTGACGAAGCCGTAAGCCGGTAATTTGGAAGCCGATGAAACGAATGTCTGGCATCGAATCCACTAATTTTTACAACATGACGGCCACACTGGACGAACCTTTCTCGTAGGTCTCTCCTATTGTTGCTTGGTCAAGAGATTGATCTACATCGTATACCATGTCAGCTTCAACATCTTAATAGACTCTAACGTGTCTGCATAGAATGTCAACTTCCTTGAATATAACATTTGACAAGGAACATCTCATGAGCTTTAAATATGTGACGGATAATAAAGTATGTGAGTGAATGTATTACGAAGTGAATACGCTCATTTTAGATATTGAGAGTATATCGCTGAACTAACCAACAATGTGATCGGTAGTTAAATGACAAAGGAAATAATCGTTGGGTATCGAATGCAGTGAATATCAAATTCAAATATCCAAAGAACGTCATATGTATGGGTATATATAACCGAAAATATAACTGGTATCTTCACATATACAAAGTAAATCGTAGCTTTAATGCTTGGCCTCACCTAGTCCGATGGATACAGTACCTCTAGCTGACTCTGTTGAATCGTTCTACTGAGTTTCCACTTCTCACCACTCTCTTCCGCTGTAAGGTCCCCGCAAAGCCAAAAGCCTCTCCATTCATCCTCAGGTTGTAACCCTTTGACTTCCTTGTTGACAGTTTCAAACAGAGACTTGAAGCTCCCCTCAGTGAGATGGATCCCTCCACTGGGTGACTGATGAGGAGCGATGACCCCAATAGAACCAAATTCGAGACGCTGAAGAGTGCCAGCAAAGAGGAGAATGAATGATGATAATAAGGGGCTTGTTGTGGAAATCGAAGACAGTTTAAGCGACCGCAGGCAAGGGAAGAGAGGATCAGAATTTGCTTCCGTATCTCCCTGGGCCAAGTCATCAATAGCCGATAGTTGATCCTTCTGCTCACATTGTTCCAGATCCAATTCCTCAGCAACAGAAGCATCAAGGCTATCCAGCACTTCCACATCATAGGCAGCATCAGAACCATAAAGTAAATTCCGAATCAAGGGAGAAACATCAATCTTATCCCTCCCCTGGAAGCTCAAGTCCAACATCTCCAACATCACAGCATTTTTCAAACACCTCGCCAGGGCCCCAAAAGCCTGAAGTTTATGTCCATTATTCGGTAACTCACTATAATCCAAGCTCAACGACAGCTTCTTCAAGCCCTTGAACACGGGATCAACAATCGAAGAGAGCAGCGTCATCCTCTGCGCAAAGAACTCAAACGGCAATCGATCATGCGACAAGCTTGTAACGGGTAGAGCGGGCCTCGTCTCCACCAGAGCTGATAATATCGACGTAAACCGCTCGGTATTCAAAACCCGATGGAGAGCGCGCGATGACGGGATGCGCCATATCTGATGCAGGAGCTCGTTCGAAAAGGGACAGGTTGCCAGCGTCACAGCAATAGAGGAAAGATTGTCTAGTTTGGAAAACACACTCCTCAGAAGTGCCGGCTTGCACACATTTTCGGCATATTCCTCCTTCTGCGCTCGTACGCTGCCGTAATTCCCCCATGCCTCCTCCCTTAACTGGTCCCGATCCTCAGGAACGCGCATGAACTGCAGGAAATAGGCATTATGTCTCGCGTGGAACTCGTTCATTTCTGCGAGATTAATATTGAGCGCTGTGATGCGGTAGGAGTATTTGGGACATTGTGAGAGCGCGAGCAGACGGTGGAAATCATTGCGATGGAGGAGGGTATCGAAGGTGGGGGTGAACAGGTAGTCTTCTCCTATGCTTGCATTGGCCTGAGAGGTTCTTCGATAGTTTTTTATGGAGGAGAGGTCGAGATGGTCGAGGATTTGGCGGCGGAGTTCGATTGGTAGTTGCTCCATGGGTAGGTAGACAACGAGCTAGCCTCGGGGTTGCGATCTCAGCCTTGCGAAACGACGAGGTTCATGCGTCACCGGGGCGCTGTAGGAGTCCGCTCCAACGATGAGAGCCGTCTCAGTGCACACAGATCTTTATATTTCGATACAGGCCGTTATATAGAGTTAAACATCAACAGATCCGCTCCAGGTCCCAACGATAGAAATTGAATGAGAAAGGATGATAACCTTTCGGAAACTTGCCCTCTCCCTCGGCTCCCAAGCCCCAGAAGCGGGGATAATCTACCTCCGACGTCCAGTTATTGGCGCCAGCCACAAATGAGCCGACAGTTCCATCATCACCTCGCAGCAAGCCACAACAAGACCCCTAGACTTGGAACATCGGAACCCAGATCCAAGCACCTTCTGTTACCAAAAAAAGAAAATCAAAATCAAAAACTTTCAATTTTCAGCACAACTCCACCAAATTGACATTCACACAATGTCCTTCATCCAGTTCGTTCCCCCAACCCTCTCTCACACAAATTCTCTACACTAACTTACTGACCACCCCGCACCACAGATCCTACCGCAACCTCTCCCCACGAACCCGCATCGGCGTCGGTCTCGGCTTCCTGGCTTGGGGCACAATAGGGCTATACCTGTCCGACACGGCGGAGAAGAAACTCGGCTGGGAGGCAACGGAGAAGGATAGGGCTGCGCTGCCGCGTGTTGTGGTTGTCGAGAGGGAGAATTGAGATGGAGTACGGCAATAGTTGCGACGATGAAGATTAGTTTGACTGGCGTATACTGGACTGGATGGGCCTCGTTTTAAGAATGGTGTGGACGGACTATTGTGGGGAGGGAGAGGCTTGGTTTATGGACGCTGAGATGCTTCATGTTGCTTCTGCCCCTCTGCTCCCTGCTACTACGGAGTCCAATATTGAGTTGTGAGGGATGTGAGGTGTTGGGAATCAAACCCCAGGGGATATTATTTGATGCTTGGACCCTACCAATGAGTTGGACGGGTGTTGGAAGAGACACTTGTAGAGCAAAATTTGGGTAATACCAAGACTTGCTTTTTGTCTTAGCAGACTGGCCCACAAGGTCTTAATACGAGCGGCACAGGAAAGACTGGAGACAGGCACAAGCACAACATAATCACATCAGAGTTGTACTTGCAGAATCAAAGAAGAGAAGTCTAGTATTGCCTTATTCAAAAACCGAAACTAAGATTAAATGAAAAAAATCTTTTCTACATCACTACGCATACAATTAAGCACACGCTCTATCTTAAGTGATCACGTAGCTCAATTCTATAGTGCTTTAATGCTGAATTTCCTGCATGCAAAAAGAAGCCATTTTCTGCTGCAATGGTAAGATTCAACACACCACTATGCCATACACACACAAAACACAACCATCCATAAAGGCCGTTTCTCAACCACACCAACTCACTAACACACCAGCATCTCTCAAACGAAAAACTCATAGGTTCCCCCGTCTAATGCAAGTTTTCAACAAATCGTTCCAACAAAACCATATTTTATATCTCCGAGTGATCTCATGAGTCATTTTTTTCTTTTCCCACATCTAACTTGATAATGTTTGAGATCCCAAAAAAAGACAAACTCACAACCATTCGCCGCCAGATGCAGAATGCCATATTCATGATGGTAAGAAGCAAAAATGTTTTAAAAGAAAATTCAAAAAGAAAAACAATTTTTTAGTGAAAAGAGAAAATGAAGCAGCCTGTTGCTCGGTAGAGGCGGCGGCGAAGAAACCCAGAGGAAAGGGGAAAGCAAAGCAAAAAACGCCCGTGTCCATGCATGCCTGTCCAGAAGAAGGCAACCTCTATAACAATGATCCCACCATATTTCATATCAATCCTTGTAAACAGAAACGACCAGATACTAAAAGGGATGCAAGCGATTCCTGTTCACCGCAAATTCATCTATATCATGCCGTTACCACCAATGTTTGTTTGTACGCCTTGCACAGGAGAATCCGTTTGTCTGTTGATTGGTGCAAAAAGTTGAGCCATGTCCAACGTCAAATCTCCCACACCATAGTCTTTGCTAATATCATTTACTGAGCCTAATTCTTCACCTCGTTGTGCACTGTCCGATACGACCCAAGTCTTGACTGATTTGAGCAGATGCATCACGTGAGTAAAGCGTTGATCCGGAGCCATTTGCCAGTCTGCAGGACGGTAATTCTTAACCAGGTACTTTGCTAGCCAATAGAAATGCACGCCGTCTCTGCAGAAGCCAAAGCGACGGTAGCTAGCAGAAGACGGAGGGTATTGTATAGCAATATCCTCATCCCATACTTTTTTCCACTTGTCAAACGCATTGTTTGTAGCCTTGAGTAGTTGTTGCGTGTTAGGAGATTGTGCACCTGGCTCCACAGGAGTTGCTCTGCCACTTGTGTTACTGCTTTGAACGCCGCTTCCGGTTGAATCCATATTCCTCGATACCCAGTCGTTGTGTCCTAATGGTGTACTGTCTCTGCTGTTTGGGAACGTCATACTCTGTATGTTTATCTGTCCGTTCTCCTGGACCAATTGTTTTTGAGCAGTCCAGAGCTGAACGTGCAGAGCGTGGACAAGAATAAATTTGGAATAGAGATTCGTAGTACCGGGCTGGAGGTCATAAGTAGGATGCATCAACGCCTTGAGTGCCGAGTGCAGTTCCGGTTGCTTGGGCCTGCGGCTACCCTCTGGATTGTTGTCACGGGCAGCCACAGGGCCATTTAGGCCTAGTGCATCGGCACACTGCATCGGATTGCGTGCATCCCACGCAGCATCATCAGCAGGCAATGGTAGGCGGACCTCGAGAATATCGAATCTGGGTGCCATGTTGAAGTAGATGACCATTGCAGTATCAACAAGATATATGCCGTAGAGCACTCTAGACCGCTTCTCCTGTTCTACCCATGCATTCCAATCGAAGTTTGCTGCGTTGAGATTGTCAAGGACCATGTTAGGCTGATGCAGAACGCTGAATGGAGCAGCAGTCGATGGCTGCGTTAAACCTGCTCGTTTTGCCAGCGTGACAAGGAGTGGGAATTGTTGACGTCCCTTTTCTCGTTGTACCGGGGTGCCATGCCACATGCAGAGAACTGAGATCATAAACAGAGCCTGGATCTGCTCCAATTCTAACTTGCCAGTTCGTATGACCTCGGTTCCAATTGCAGTCTCGCCATTTTGCTCGCGGCTAACTATCGCAAAAATAGGGGAATTACGTTCAATAGTAACCTTGGCGAGTTCAACCATCTCTCGAACCTGAATTGGGCTTACACGATCTGAGTATACTGCACCAATGCAGATCATGCCAAGGAGAAGGCCTTCCCATGCCTCAGTGACTCGGAATGTGGGTGTATGGATAGTGGGGAAGTGACCTTGGAAATTAGCAAAGTGCTCGAGGAAGTGCTTGATGTTGTCCGCCGTGAGGATCTTTCGCATCTCCTGGGCAAGGCTACTCACTCCGGCGTCTGAAGGGAAGCAGAAGTTGTACAGCTGTGTCGATACTTGTTGAAACGCGTCATTGTTTGATATAGATCCAAGATTCCACATGGAGAAGTCGGCGCCCTGGTTCAAGACGTTGGGATTTCCTGGGTACACACCAGTAAAAAGACCGTTATTCGTGTTACTCAAAGACTGCTCTTGTTTGATATTCATTTGTGCAGCTGCAGCCGCAGCTATGTTAGGATTGTACGTCTGTTGCTGTTGGTGCTGCTGCTGCTGTGCCTGTGGTTGCTGTTGCGGCTCGTTCTTGATTTGTACATTGGCCATGTTTGGGTTATATGGACCCATGAAGTTTCCGGACGCGCCGGGCTGGAACATTTGGGACCAGTCAAGTCCCTGTGGCTGCCCGGCGCTATCGCCTAAAAAAGAATTCTGCATTCCTGGTTGTCCGTTTTGTAAGTTTGATACATGATTTGTTGCTTGGGGTTGCATGTTGGTGCCGTTACTGTAGGTTGTGAAACCGTGGTTTGGGTTATAGTTGTGCCCATTCTGTCCGTTGGGCATGCTGAACGCGAGTTGAGAGTTCATAGCAGTGGCCATGGTGCTCTGGATGCCATTGCTGTAGGTCTGATTAAAATTTGCTCCGCCTGGACCAGACGTCGTCATGGCCCTCGGGTCTCTCACCGCGCCATTACCGAGGCTCTTCAGGCTGTTCGATCGAGAAATGTGCTCTTGAGTTGCATGCTCGTCAGTCAAGTTGGGCGTAGCGGCAGGGATGCTTCCATCAGGAATTACCCCAAAATTTTGATGCATGGCCTCATTTGTAATGCCATTCATCCCATTCATCCCGTTCATTCCATTCATACCATTAACTCCCATCAGACCATTCTCTGCAGTTACCGGCGATGCGTTCTTAAGAGGTCCCTGTGGGTGTGACTTTTTCAGATGCGCTTGCGCGTGTGACAAGTGGCTGGCTCCAGTCGGGTTGCCTCGACGGATTGAGCACTTTTGAAAGTGACGCTTCAAAATGTCACTACGCGAGAACGTATCACGACAAAGAACACACATGTACGGACGATCTCCAGTGTCTAGAATACAAAATGCAGTCAGTACTATTCCCACACAAACACATGAAGAAAATTTCAAAATTCCTTACGTCTGAGCAAATGACGTTTCAAATGCTTTGCATGAAGATATGTCTTGGTACAATGAGGGCAAGGGAATTTCCCATCAGCATCCTTGGCCGGGATCATGGTATTCTTGGTAACGCCGGTTCCTGTGGCAGTAACTGCAGGCCTTCCAGGAGCACTTGGCAAGATTCCGCGTCGACCTTGGGATCCTACCACGTGCGTTGGTTGCTCGATTTCCATCGAAGCCTGGGATAAGATCTGAGTCTGGTGGCCATAAGGAGAAGGCATGCCGCCTTGCATATGCTGGAGGCCACCGGTAGGCATAGGTCTCAGTGCCTGCGGCATGCGTCCATGAGCCGGTGCTGGGGCAATCGGTTGAGGATGGGACATGGTGGTGGTTGGGCCCATCATGGTGGAGGTCCGGTATTGCTGAGGCGGTTGCTGATAGTTGTTTGCAGGCATCATCTGATACTGCCGTGACGGTTGCGCCATCTGTGGAAAGCTGCCCATGGGGTTCACCGCCGAAGGCGTGTTGGGAGCAGACGGTGTCCTGGGCGTGTGCGGTGCACTACCGTACATGCTGGACATGGCGGGATGCTGTGGCTGCAACGGAGGTAAAGTGTGGGCTGGTAAACTTGCATTGTGCTGAATTTGATGCATCGAGATTCCAGGGAGCGAAGAATAAGCAGAGTTGGTCGGGTTCATGCCATTTGCAGCATGATATTGAGAGGTGTCCATAATAGACTGCGAATCCGTATGAAGGGACGTGGAGACGTGCTGTAGAAAGAGAAAGAGATTCCTCCAAGATACCCTCGCGATGGCGCGCCACTGAAACTAGAAGCTGGTTCTCGATTGATCCCGTTCCCGCATGCAAAACCCTCCCAATAATTTTTCTGATTCTTTCTACTATTTCTCTCGCGTGATTTTTCGAATTTCCTGAAAGTCTGAATGCACCTGATCTCAAAAGAAAGATGCAATCAGAGCAGTGCTGGAGAAAGAGCTAAGAAACAAAGCACGAAAAAGGTTGAAGAGAGAAAGAAAGACAGAGACAGAGATGGCTCCACGTCGTGGCGACCGATCCACCGCGGTTCCGTGCCGGGTAGGGAAAAAAAAGAGATCTGGGGTCTCCGGCGAGGGGCAAGAAGGAGGACAAAGGCACAACAGTCCGCGATGCCCTGTTTGCTCTTGACCACGACAAAGAGAGAAGAAGAAAGGTCGACGACAGCAGAGTATAGAATTTGCTTGAGGCTGAAGAATTATTGTTGTTGATGAAAAGTAAAGTGGATCCCAGCAGGACTTTATCCGTCAAGTGGCCCAAAGATGGGCGGAAAATAAACGCGTGGTGGGGACCTGGGTTCTCGACGTTTTTTGCGGTTGATCTACCGGCAGACCAAACACCACCCAGCACAGCAAGAGTTCCAAAGCTTGCGCGCCACGCCTTCGTGCCAATTCGCAACAACGCTAGCTGCGTCAATGGTGGGTTTTGCTGGTGGACAGGGCAAGGGGACAGCAAGCAGCAAGCAGTAACAGCACGCACGCAGTCAGAAAGGAGTCGACGCCGAGCTCGTGGAAACGCTGTTTATTTTCCTTTTTTTTCTCTTCTCTTTTTTTAGTAGCTTTCGATTTTCTCGCTCGTGTTGCTGGCAGTTCCCGTCTGGCAGGTGGAAAGATTGGGGGTAAGGAAAAAGGTGGAAGAAAGGTGAGGACGAGGGCAGGTACGAGAGAGGAAGTACAGTAGTAGTCCCGGACGGAAGTGGTATCGAGTCGTTCCAGGGAAAATCTCGGGTTGCCGCTCTAAGCCTAGAAATTTCTCGGTATTCGGTAGTGGCATGTGGTGCGCCTATTGTTGCAGGGGTGTGGGCGAGGTTGGGTGGTGGTGTGTGGTGAGCGGCACCGCACGCCTATTCCCGCTACGACCTGACGCTGGCGGACTGCCATGCAACCGCCCAGCATGATTCAGTCGCTTTGGGTGGTTATTTCCGAGGGCGGCGTGGTGGCAGACGCGGATGGCCCATTATTTATTATTATTGAAAATCTGATCATTACGGCACTTACTCTGTACTCCGGACAGTCCAGCACTCCCTCTGGCTATTCATTATTATTATCATCACAGTATTATTCCTGCAGCAACGAAAGACGCCCTCCGGTACTGCAGCACCTGCCAGACCTACAGGTCCGGCGTGGAGGCACGCGCTGCAGCATGTACAGTCCTGGACGCTGCGGCAGTATGGCGGTGCTAATTCCTCGGTCGCTGTGGCAGGTGACAAACTGAGACTTTTACTGTGTAAAGGGTCCTGTCGCTTTCATTTTCTTACTAACCAACGGCAGCTGTACGCTGCTTGCCTGTGCGGTACAGTACAGCACAATACAGCACCAGTACCAGTACCAGCATGGTACTGCGCGTAGTATGGCACCGTATGGCACCTAACCGCTGGCCCTGCTGTACTGCTCACCGTTTCTCCTGTACCAGTACTTTGCCTGCCCTTACAGGAAAAAAGCCCAGACCCGCGAGAGGCCTTGACTCTCTCCTTCTTGCGCTGCGCTCTCGCTCATTCTCTCGCCCGTCGTCCGCCCTTGACCAGCCCCGGGAGAAGCTGCCGGGCGCGCGCAATTCCGCCGGCCACCTCGCAGGTCAGCGGTCGAGCGTTGCGCCGGCCACAAACCAGATCTCCAGGCAGGTTTGGGTGGTGTGAATCTGCAAGATCTGGCAGAAACAGAGAGCGCCTGAAGGGCCTATTAGCGAAGGCACACAGCAATAGCAGAGAGCAATAGGTGCTGGAGCACTGCTGTAACTCCTCTCCGGTACAGCACGGTAGTCCCTGAAAAGAGGATACTGGCGGGTGTCCCTCGTTCTTCAGGATACCCCGGCCTACACTGCGAGACCGCCTCTCGTTACTGGACGATGGCGGACAGCGAGGGTTTGATGCCGCTGATGTCGCTGTTACTGCCCCTCCCCTTACCTGCACGCCCCCCGGTTCTCGGTGGCCCCCCCTGCTGGGCCTCCTGTCTCGCTTGCTTTAAAAGCTGTTGCAACGCGTTTGATGGCGAGACGGTGATATCACAAATCAACCAAGAGGTCAAAAATTGGCTGGGCAGAAAGCGGGCGCCATGGTGCTGCCCAGCGCCGTCCTCCAGCGCCGTCCAGCATCACCCTCGCACTGAATACTGCCAGACCACGTGGACGTACATGCAGATTTGCTGTCATTTAAGCTTCTGGAGAGCTCGAATCGTGGTCAATATTTCCCGTTTGAGCCAAGCACTGCTGCCTCACAAAATGAAACCGAGAAGGGCCGTAGGACCGCGACGCAAGGTCTCAAAGGTGGTGTTGATACCGGCAATATTTGGCGGGTGCCTCGTGGACGAGGGAAGGCAAATCACCCAGCGGTGGTCGTCAGCGGCGGAATGCCGAATTGGTCCTTAATTACTAAATTATTCATCTTGGTTTTTTTCCTTCCAATACGGATATGTGTGTGTATGTGTGTATACCAGAGTAATTTATTATGTGTACAGGACGTGTGCGTGAAGTTCTCGGTTCTTTGTTCGCTGCAGCTGCAGCTGCAAACCCGGTCAATACAGTCAATACAGTTAATGGCCTCGTGAAGCTGTTCAGTCTGGCGAGTCGGCAAGGGCTCTGATGCGTTGTCGCTTTTTTTGCCGGTGTTGACGTTGTGGAAGCGAACCAGGAACACGCTGGGTCTCTGCTTGGAGATCGAACGGTAGGCGTGGACATGGTGGCCAACGATCTCTGGTGCTGCGGGCGAATGAGAGCGCGGAAGAGCCGTGGTGGCGTGCACCTCTTTAGATAATGCGATGACGGCTAACGCGATTTCGAGAATTGCTGGGAGCACGCTCGCAGGCTAGCTCATGGTTGGCGATGGCCCTCGGAAGCGCTGGCATGGAAGAGGCAAGTGAGCCGAAAACCCTCCAACTCCGGACACCACGCCCAAAATCGTCGACCGCACAAAGGAGCACCGTACAGGTACAGTACCGGACTGTGCATGCCATGATGCCAGCAACAACATCAACAAAATATCCTCCAAGCTAAAGTTGAATCCACCAGGCCTGATGCCACGGATGCTTGCACCGAAGCCTGCGGCAAGCATGTTTGCATGTTTGCATGTGTGTACGGGCGCTACTGCTGCTGACTACACTAAACACTCAACCACCTCAGCGTTGTCCTGCGCCTTTTTAGCAGAAAGTCTTGATGGCAGGCCATTTTGCCTAGCAGCGCCACCATAAAACCACTGCCGCGTCTGTCCGGAAGATGGCCCTAAAGCTTGCACGTTTCAGCCCGTACGAAGCGAAACAATCACAATATCAGATAATATTCTCAGCGCCAATGTACATGAACAAATCGACGCATTTTTGAAACTCACCTCCGATCTAGACCTGGCGCCCTGGTCTCGTGGTCTGTAGCTCTGCTCGTCTGGCTGGAAAGAGGTTAGCTGTAGGGCAACGCTCAACGGACGTAATCACCGAGCAAAGACTATTGTAAGCCTTCGCACACGACCTCCTGGCCTCGAGCCCGGCTCACGGCAATCGCGAAAGTCCCAAATCTCAGGTCCAGCGCGAAGCTAATCCAGTAGATCTGCTCAGTGCTCTTTTGTAGCGTCGTCCATGGTGGCCAATCTCTACCAGGCTCCGTTTCTCCGACAGCCAATCTGCTCGAAGCTGCTGTGAAGGAGCTTACCAAAGACGAGGGCTCAGCGTCCGGCAGAGGCATCAAGTTGTATCGTCCTTGTAGATCCAATCCTGGCAGTACCAAATCGAGGCTAAAACCTTTGCATCTCAAATGAAGGTCTGTGTGTTCCATGTCGACCCTTTTGCCAGCGGTGAGCTGCGTGAGCTGTGAGCTGTCGTGGCTGTCCAGAAAGTAATGCCCAGCAGATCCGGACAAAAACATTCCTCTCGGTGATATACCGTACGTCCCTTGGATGGGATGTGATGTGATGTGAGGCGTGATGCAATGTGATACGATGGGGTAATGAATCGCCCGCCACGCTTTTTTATCGTCCGCTATCAGTAAACCCTGGTTATGCCGAGGCATGCCGCCTGCATACGGTACTTCAGCGCCTTTTCATGGGTGGTTGTGCGATTTCTCAGCACATAAAAATTTCGACTTCGAAGGCCATAGATTTTTTGTAAACCACAAAAAAATGACGTCCTAGGCAGAACTGTGTGCTCCTAGGTAGCCACCACTGACCGGGCCGATCTCTGTCATCCAGGAACGCGACCGCACAGTTGAAATCCACAAAGCTGTCATGGCGATGGCATTCGCTGCACTGCCCCCACCTCCCGTGGCTTCCAATCCACCGATGGAAGACGTGTGGAACAAAAGTTATCTGCAAATCATCCTCGTCAACAACGGCCGCACCTCGGGTGCAAATGCTTGTAGGGGCGGGATCCAGCGGTTAAAGCTTCACTAATTGCAATGGATGGCTGGTCCAGCGAAAAATAAAACCCCTTCTAGAGCTGTTCCAGCTTCGCCATCAGCTGTTCTAGAAACAGCAGGGCGACGAGAATTATGATATCCAGAGACCAACCTAGCCAGGGGCCCAGAGGATGAAAACATCCGAAGCGTAAAAAGTCTGTACGGTCAGCAGCAATCCAGGGATTTGTCGTTCTCTGGCCTTTCCTCCCTTGGTTATCAACAGCACTATTGCTACCGCATCGGAAATTTTCAGGCCATAGCGCGACGCTTCCACGTCGTTGGTAGGAGCCAGATACACGCTGTGACCGGAGGGCATGAATACTTGATCTGATGCTGTAATGGCAATCTCGTTGGGAAGTTCAGCAGGACCGGCATATTCCATCTACTTCAACCATGCTCTCGCTGCTTTACCCCGAGTTAGTTCGCGCTAAACCATTGTCGCTTTTGCTGTCTGACGTCTTGGCGCGAGTCATGCCCCCTGGCCGAGACAGTGAATCCTTAAAATGGCGATATGCACTAATGACATTCGCACATAATTTTTTTTCTGGTAGCCAAAGAAGGGAGATTGCTGTACAGTATTGAAGTATGGCTGTACAGCACAATACTCTAACTTCCAAGATGTGGTTGTTTCATCATCCATAGATTGGTCGTGATCTTCCCATCGCCATGGAGGCCCTCTGTACCACAGAATGGTGGTTGACATCGGGGCTCCGGAATCGTAATTTTAAGTCCTTTGCTATTCGAGGCTCAGAAATTACAGCATCTGGAGAAGTCTCGGAGAGATTACGCAGGTTTCTCACAGCCACCCTTCGTGTCCGGGATTGGAAGTCCAACTTGTCCAAGTGCCTCTGTTGGTTTTTCCTGTTTCGGAAAGTCCAGTCAAATACGGATGTACCGTAAGTCTATCCAGTCTTCAAGTCCATCAGTCTTCTGCTACACACAGTACACCGTAATCGCAACTCCTCAACCATTCCCTGTGTTTCTTTCTCCCTAGAACCCTAGAATCATATAAAACTGCGAAGTCAAATGACATATTTACCCTATAGAGTAAATGCCAGGCGGCGTTGTTGGTATCCTCCATGCTAGATACAGCCGGAAACTGTACTTGGGCTTATGTCACTTTTTCGCCTCTATTTTCCTACGTTTTGGCCTATGAAGCCGCTGCCTAGGCACCTTGTTGCGATTACTATGCTTTTCGTCAGAGCGGTGTTGGACTGGTCTCAGGGAACTCATAATCGGATTTTGCGGTCGCCGGGTTGGGGTGCTTAATAATTGACTCTTTTCTCCTTTCGCCTTCCGGATGAGAATATCGCTGGAGAATCCCAGAGCGTGAGATCACGTTCATTAGCAACGAAATGATCCGATAGTGATTGTGTCTGATCCATACTAGCTTCGGAGTGGTTGACCTCATTTGAGAAAGGACGCTGTCGTAATGATTTTATCCAGGAAACATGCTCATACACACAATTCATCCAAGAGTTGCCCGGTCCGTTCAAGACGTTGAATTGTGATCGTGCTCTTGCGCATTCTGTCCAGCCACCAGCGGCTCTGTTGCATAGTGTAAGTTGTCGTCCAGTCACCACTAATAATGCATTGAGATGTTCTGACATGATCAATGCCCTTCCCTCTCAAGGAAGCAGTCACAAGCCGAGAGAACGAAGCCAATTGCCAATTCCCTCAGACGTCGCAGCAAGACATGCGCGTCACTTCCACAGAATCGATGATGGAGGCGGACGAAAAGGTTCACCATCCTTGTCGCATACCCGGCAGTTGTGACACAGCAGAAGAAACTACCACGGCATGGCAGGCTCAATGGGCCATGCTAGTGCAGATATGTAGGTGATCGAGATTGAAACAATCCCGCGAAAGGTTCTTGCTAATGCAAGCTGCACAACACACGAGATGGCAAATAACAACGGTGGTTTGAAGGCTTCGGAAATAATAAAAGGTGCTCATTATTATCCAGGCCTGCCTGCAAGCCGGCTTGGTTTCTGTGTATGCCGCTTTACGAGAGAGAGAGTCTATGACGATCCCCTACGGTATACATTCTTTCAGTGGGCGCGACTCTTACGGGAGTGCCATTACACCTCGCATGCTGTTTCAAAACATCATGACTAGAATTAAATGATGTCTTGGAAATTTTTGCGCCTGAGTGCAATTGCCTCTCCGTGTTGTCGTAATCTCTTCAACTTTACCGATAGCAAACGGACATTGCGCCTCATTATTCTTGTCTTTCGGGAGCACTTCCCACTGCGGAAATGGCTCTTATTTCACGAGCAGATCAGTGGCAGGCGATCTACGGAGATGCCTCAACTTTCCAAGTGTCTGGCCGATTAGGTTTAGGCGCTCCTCAATGGTGAAAAGCGTAAATTATGGACTCTTAGATCGAAAGCGACCTGGAAATGGCTGTGCAGCACTCCCAATCAAAATAGTCGCAGATCGTCTTAACTCGACATATCAAGTATCCCGTGGAAACGGTTAAGCTTTGCGTAACGCAGCAAGTTTCCTGTCCTGAACTCCACTTGGAGGGTCGATGGAAATCTCCACTCATCCCGCCCGCGCCCCTGGAGGTGGCAGCGGGTGGGTATTGCAGCATCACGTGACTACGACCTTCTCTTTCATAAACTTTGGGTACCCGTAATGGCAGACACGCTAGCTACGGTAACCTTCTTACCGTTACAGAGAACTTTGTTTTTGATACAAATGTTTGAATAGCATCAAATACCTAGGCCAAAACGCAATTGGTTGTCTAAATATAACATGTCGGCTTCTCCAGCCATACGACCAGCCCTCAGAGGCCTTCTCCAACACAGAAGTGTGTTCCAAATCCCACCACCTTTCCTCTTGCCTGCGCTCGTGGCCCCAACTCAATCTACTTCGTTCTCAACTACTTCCAGTAGGAGCTTTCCCAGAGACTACAACCGCCAGCGCGGTGTCTCAACCCAAAGACGCACCGGTCCTAAGGAACCGCTCAGTGTATCCAAGTCGCCTTTACCAGTCCCAGTATTAGATCCAGCAAAGCGAAGTAAAGTTGAAGTCGACCCAAATCATGGACTCTGGCAGTTCTTCCATAGCAAGGATAAGCCAATGAATACGCCCGAGGAGGATGATTCTCATGGGCGGGCATGGTCGGTGGAAGAATTGAGAGGGAAGAGCTGGGAAGACTTACATGCCCTGTGGTGGGTTTGTGCGAAGGAGCGGAATAGGATCGCTACGGAATCATACGAGAGGCAGAGATTAGAGGCCGGGTATGGAGATTACGAGGCGGAGGAAAGAGATAAGGCTGTACGGTTCCTTTTCCCACACCTCAGAAATATAGATTGGAGCCATCCCATACCGTTTAGGTCAGAACTTGCTTTGCTAATTATTCTCGTCGTTCTAGGTCCGCGAAACACAACGAGCTATCAAGCATGTGCTCACGGAACGATATTATGCGTGGAGGGCTGCCGAAGAGGTAGCAAAGAAAGACCCGGAGATCAACCTCTCGGGAGAGGGGCCGGTTTATGTTCCTCGCAACTTTGAAGACGAGGAAGTAATGGTTGACGAAACCACAACTCAGACAGAATCTGGTGCGAAAACTGCATCTCCTCCTTGAATCATGACGATGAGAAATCTACGGCTGAGGGAAATGGTGCAAAAGAATAATATCCCAGATCTTGTATAAAATTTGTATGCGGGTGTTTGCCGGCCTTGTGGTGTTTTAGCTAGGGGTCCGTTCGCCAGCGCATAACACATACTTGTAGAACTTGAAGGACCCAGCAATGTGAAGATCAAGGGGGAAAATATCATGTATTATATCATGCTTGGATTCTCAAGTGCAGAGTCCATCACGAAGTTCATATTCCGCTTAAGATTCAAAAAAAGGAACTGTGATGAAGTACCATTCTCAATCATTCAGTAAAGTTGCAGGGTAGCATCAATAAGATATGAGTTCTCCACATTGAGGGTCAGTAAATAGGCGAGGCCAATCAGCGGTGGAGTGCCAAATAACCACCACCTCAAGCTTGCCCTTCACCGCATTTGATACTTCGACTCTGTGCAGCATCTTGATTTTCTCTTTCTCCCATATCTAATTATTCTAATCACAGAGTCTCAAAAGCCGCAGCTATGGATGAAATTGCTCCAGAGTATGATGTTGTCGTCCTGGGAACAGGTGAGATCAGTTTCCTCTACCCCGCATGGAGGGGCAAGGTTTCGTGAGGACTCGAGAGTAGTTGTGAGCTAATATCTCTCTTCCCCAGGTTTGACTGAATGTGTACTTTCTGGGTAATATACTTTCCGGTTCATTTTCTTATGGTTTGCCAGAGATCGTATGTTAACGTTGGATTTAGCGTCCTGAGTGTCAAGGGCAAGAAGGTCCTACACATCGACCGAAATGATCACTATGGAGGGTAAGTAACACGCCAACCCACTCTAGATGATAACGCAGCTAACGAGAAGTAGTGAAGCAGCATCCTTAAACATCGAAGCTGTAGGTACTCAAAATCTATATAAAGGAGGTGTTTCTGACAAAGAGATAGTTATTCAAGAAGTATGGTAACTACAGCAAAGGGGAAGAGCCATGGAAGAAGTATGGCCGTGCCAACGACTGGAACATCGATCTTGTGCCCAAGTTCCTCATGTCTTGCGGCGAGTTGACAAACATTCTTGTCTCAACTGACGTCACGAGATATCTTGAGTTCAAGCAAGTAGCAGGCAGCTTCGTGCAACAAGGTTCTGGTCCTAAAGCTACCGTTGCAAAGGTGCCATCCGATGCTGGCGAGGCCCTCCGGTCATCCTTGATGGGTATATTCGAGAAGCGAAGAATGAAGAGCTTTATTGAGTGGATTGGAACCTTCAGTCAGGAGAATACCTCTGACCACAAAGGTAAAGCTCCCTGGATCCCTTGATTCGATTCATTTTGTTGACTAGAGTGCTTTACCAGGACTTAACATGAACACTTGCACAATGAAGGATGTCTATGACAAGTTCGGGCTCGAGCCTTCAACAAGAGATTTCATCGGCCATGCTATGGCTCTCTACCTGACTGACAGCTATATCGACGAGAAGGGTCGCGCTCCAGAGACTATCGAGCGAATCCGTCTGTACGGTAACTCCGTCTCTCGATATGGAAAATCGCCATACATCTACCCTCTATACGGTCTTGGTGAACTACCTCAGGGTTTTGCTCGTCTCTCTGCCATCTACGGTGGAACCTACATGCTCAATACCAACATTGACGAGATCGAGTATGACGGAGGTAAGGCCGTTGCAATAAAGGCCACCATGAAGGAGAGAGGTGAAGAGGGAGATGGAATGAAATTCACCACCAAGACAAAGAAGATCATTGGTGACCCATCGTACTTCCCTGGTAAGGTTCGAGTGGTTGGAAAGGTCTTGAGGGCCATCTGCATCTTGAACCACCCACTTGCCGGCACCGATAACACTGATTCCTGTCAACTTATAATTCCACAATCCCAAGTTGGACGCAAGAATGGTGAGTGAATATTCTTGGAGGTGACAGCACCATGCTAATCATGCAGATATCTACATCGCTGTCGTCTCGTCTGCCCACAACGTTTGCCCCAAGGGTTACTACATTGCCATCGTCTCCACCATTGCTGAAACTGACGCAAACCACCATCTCGAACTCGAACCTGGTTTCGAACGCCTTGGCAAGATTGAAGAGAAGTTCTTGGTAAGTACTCTTTATCTAGCTGTCTTCCAACATTTGACTGACCCATCCATCGCAGGGCCCACCAATTCCCCTATACGAGCCAATAGAGAACGGCGTCAACGACAACATCTTCATCTCCAAGAGCTACGATGCAACCAGTCACTTCGAGACCACCACAGATGACGTGAAGGACATCTACCGCCGAGCAGAGGGTCACGAGCTTGTCGTCGAGGGATTGAGAGAGGGTACAAATTTGGTTGGCGAGGAATAAGCTTAACTTCGTAGCGGTTCACGATATATAAGTAGTAGACGTTGGAAGCACAGTGATATCTTTACCTATAACAACAACTTTGATCAATTATTAATTCGGTGATAACAGACCTGCCGGGTCGATCAGGTGTAATAAGTATTTAGCAGGTTTCTTTATTTGGTTTCGGCTTGATGCCAACCTCGTCATCCTAAATCTGTAAGCTAGCCTTCGATTTGGTATCTTAGTTGAAAAGGAGTCAGAGCCGGAGTTAATTAATATGAAATCGGAGAAGAGTCCCAAGGAGCTCTGTCTATATTTGAAAAAGTGATTAGGATGAACCACCTTTCCCCCAGGACCAGATAATATACTTTGTAAATCTTGCCTTTAAAATCAATACATCCAGAGTTTCTTGAAGCATCTCTTTGATATGTATACTGTTAGCTGGGTTTTGAAATTCTCTCTACTATTAGCTTTTGTATTATTCCAAAAACACATCTCGCAGTAAGCTATAGATCCACAAACGTAATATATCATAGTAATTATCCGATACCATAAATCTTACTATTTCCTCAAATCTCCACAAAAATGTCCGCAGAGGAAAAAATGATGGTGCTCCTTACCAGATAACTATTTACATTATTGATTTCCCACAAGCCAACTTATAAGTTGAAATTAATATTATCCTGTCACATACGACCATAGATTGAGGAAAACTGGGCATCCCGTCCGCTCTGCCATACATAAGCCTCAAATCGGAGGTCTAGTAGTTGGGTCGGTGACGACCAGCGAATCCCCTCTGTTGTATGTCTTTTCTTACTTTTTTCTTTTTCTTTTTTGGTGTTATAGTGGCTGACGAGCTGAACGTCGTTTTGTTAAGTTATGTGACACAATTTTAGAGCTGGTTTTGAGTATATAATATCATCTCTTTCTTAAACCAAAAAGATGAATATAGAATAGAAGAGAAGAAAACAAAAGGAAGAAAAAATAGTATCTTATAACACATACAGAAAGTATTCCCCTTTTCTTTTTCAACAAAAATAATGAATACTAAAATATCAAATATCAAAAGAGTTCGTGCTACTTAGGCTCTACATCTCTCCCAGTAATGCAGTGACATGAAACCAACCATTACCAGGCCACAACCCTTTCCTTGCGTTAGACCTGACCAAGTTGACCTGACCGTGTTACCATTACGGCGCTCCCGGGGGTCGTTAGTTGCAGCTGTCTTATTTTGGGTTATATACTTACCTTCAATCTTTGAAAAGTGAATCTCACAAAATATAGATGAAAATGACAGTAAACTCCTACCTTAGCGCGACTACTACTGAATAACTCTATTCTCTTTGTTAAGGCACGAGACTTAATGCTGCGGCAGATACGGATATGAATGTGAAGTCAATAAATGATATTGTCATTAAGTGTCATGCAATTTGTACTTTATCTTTTATAACCACATGAAAACCGAACCCAAAAGCCTTTTTCAGAGCCCATTTCAAAAATTAGATAGCCATTCAACCAAAGAAAGATGTTCTCGATTAAGCAGCCTTCTTCGCAAACTCTACTCTAAGAATGAGATGCTTGAAACCGTAGCCATCCATCTTCTCGCAAGCCTTGGCAGCATCCGATCTCTCCGCAAAACTAATGAAAGCGAAGCCCTTTGCAAGTCCGGTCTCCCTATCCTTTGCCAAGAATACTCTGGTAACGCGACCGAATCGCTCAAACATATCTCGGAGTTCTTGCTCCTCAGCCATTTCTGATACCTGGTGTGCGTGTCAGTGGAAGATCATTACTGGGGTGCACTGTGTCGTTATACTCACATTTGTAACACGGAGGGTTGCCAAATCATCTCTCTCATATCTACTGCTACCGCCCATCCTATCGCCCGCACCAGCACCGCCGTTTCGCATATGTGGTGGCACATACGAGCTCTTTCCGGGGCCGAGTCCTCCAGGAGCATCAACATCGGCTGGGCCAGCGGCGACATCTGCCCCTTCTTCTCCCACAGGCGCCATGGTATCCTTGTAGGGACACTTGGCAGTGAAATGCTCTCCAGTACAGATACGGCACTTGACTTTCTTGTCCTTCAATTTATCCTTCATGCTTCCAACCTCAGGCTTTTCCTCCTTAACATCCTTTCGCCAAGTAGCACTAGGGCGGAATATGATGTTTTCACCAACTGAGGTTGTATCGGTTGCTGGACCAGCACCATCCTTAGCTGACAGGCCGAACTTCGACCACTGCTTCCTCTCTGCTACTCGAGGATTCACAACTTCCTTATGGACAGTGAGTCGGATTCGACGGGTGGTCTTAACTTTCTTGCCGTCGTCATTGTATCGGTACGAGATGATAGTCTTGGTGCCGTCTTTGTTGGTTATAGTTTGAGTTGGGGGAAGCTCATTCGACGTCTCATCGAGTTCTTCATCATCAGCCCAGTTTGGGCGGCTTTTTAAAAATAGTTAGTTACTGGTATAAAATCTAGTGCAAAGCGCAATAGGAAAGTCGCAGATTAAGGGAGATGAGGGGCAAATCTCGTACCCTTCAACTTTCGACATATTTATGTGCTTTGAGGAAAAGCTGTATTCTGTGGATATAAGTCTATTTCTATTCAAAGCCCCGAATTTGCGTAATGAATGCTGCGCTTCTTTCCTGTATGGAATGACAAGGCAGTAGTAATATGATGTCGATACTGTTATCGCAAAGGTTGTGCTGAGGGTTGGAAATCTGCTCTGTGGGCGAGTGGGGCAAATAATTTTAGCGCGGATTTTGATAGGCGAGAAGATCTCTATCTCTACTCTGTACAATGTTCCTCCTTCTCGTCGCCCCTGGATCTTTTACAATAATGCTCGATAATCACCGTAGAGGAGATGCTGCCAGCTTATGTCCACTGGCAAGCATGGTATTACATTTATCGAAGATAAAATGCCATTTTTATCATCATCTTTAAGACGGCTACGATTGATCTGATCACAAAACAGCCAAACTTTGGAAACAAAATTCGTAAAATACTTTTGTATTATTTTTGAATCATGAGAGGGGATGTCATATTATTCGTACTTATCCGACTTTTATACATTCGTAGTAATGCCTTTTCCGTGCAAGTGTAAAACAAGCCGCTGAACGCTGCATTGTAGCGCAAAGCAATACCGTGCTCAAAACGCCTGTCCCCACCTCCTGAAAGACCCAACAGGACAAGCAACCAGATATGACGCGGAGAAGAGTTGCCGCATAGCAACACGTATGAGTACACTGGAATGAGAGGTCTATGCGAGCCACCCTATATCGTTGAAATACATTATAAACATAAGAGAAACATTTTTCACCTCCTATTTAGGCTTTTCAGGGCTTCTTCTCGCCTTCGGAGTTACCCTCACTTGGGTTTTCTGATGATTGTTGTTGTTGCTCGCCTGCCTCGCTACGAGCCTTGTGCATCTTGTCAAAGAGGTTTAAGCTAGCCATTTGTAACTCATCGGTCTTCTCCTTCAACTCGGCAGCGGTGGCGGTACCTTCGCCAGACTGGCTCTTGGCGACGAATTCACGTAAGGTGCTGATCTTCTCACGGATCTGATCAGCCTCAGCCTTATCAAGTCTGTCTGCAAACTCGTTCAGGGCCTTCTCCGTATCGTTCAAGACACTGTCAGATCGGTTGGCAGCCTCAATAGCGGCCTTGCGCTCCTTATCTTGCTCGGCATACTTCTCAGAGTCCTCAACCATGCTCTGGATTTCTTGGTCGGAAAGACCAGAGCTAGAAGCGATGGTGATAGATTGGTCCTTGTTGGTAGACTTGTCCTTAGCATGGACGTGGACGATAGCATCAGCATCAATGTCGAAGGTAACCTCGATCTGAGGGACACCTCTGTGCGCAGGTGGGATACCAACAAGCTGGAAGTTTCCAAGCAGCTTGTTATCACGGACGAGTTCACGTTCACCCTGGTAGACCTTAATCTCGACAGCAGTCTGGAAATCAGCAGCGGTCGAGAAGACTTGCGACTTCTTGGTTGGGATGGTGGTATTTCGGTTAATCAGACGAGTGAAGACACCACCGAGAGTCTCAATACCGAGAGATAGAGGAGTAACATCCAAGAGGAGTACATCCGTCACGTTTCCAGCGAGGACACCACCTTGGATAGCAGCACCCATAGCAACAGCTTCATCGGGGTTAACTGACTTGGCTGGATCACGGCCAAAGATGCTCTTCACTGACTCGCCAACCTTTGGCATACGGGTCATACCACCAACCAAGATAACTTCTTGGATATCCTTGGATTGAAGGTTAGCATCTTTCAGAGCCTTTCTGACTGGCTCGATGGTCTTCTGAATGAGAGGATCGACAAGCTTCTCAAGCTGAGACCGGGTGAGCTTTTGGTTGATGTGCTTTGGACCAGAGGAATCGGCAGTGATGAAAGGAAGGTTGATGTCTGTTTGCATCGAGGATGAGAGTTCAATCTTAGCCTTCTCAGCAGCCTCTCTGATACGTTGAATGGCCATGCGGTCACTGGAAAGATCGATGCCAGAGTCTTTCTTGAATTGTTGAACCAAATGACGGACGAGAGTAATATCGAAATCTTCACCACCCAAGTGAGTATCACCATTAGTGGATTTCACCTCAAAAACGCCCTTTTGAATTTCAAGAACGGAGATATCGAAGGTTCCTCCACCAAGATCGTAGACTGCGATGACTTTATCCTCATCTTTCTCAAGACCGTATGCAAGTGCTGCAGCAGTTGGCTCATTTACAACACGAAGAACGTTGAGACCGGCAATCTGGCCAGCATCCTTGGTGGCTTGACGTTGTTGATCGTTGAAATATGCAGGAACCGTTACAACAGCATTCTGGACTGGCTTGCCGAGGTATGTCTCCGCAGTCTCCTTCATCTTCTGGAGAACGAAACCACCAATTTGGGATGGAGAGTAATCCTTGCCGCGAGCGCTCACCCAGGCATCACCGTTGGAGTGTTGGACGATCTTGTAAGGAACTTCCTTAATATCGCGCTGAACTTCCGCATCGGTGAATTTGCGACCAATTAATCGCTTGGTAGCGAAAAGAGTGTTTTCTGGGTTGACGACGGCTTGTCGTTTAGCAGATACACCAACTAATCGCTCACCATCTTGTGTGAAAGCTACAACCGAAGGAGTAGTTCTGGCACCTAGGGCAAACTTAGCAAAGGAATTACTGCTGATTGGGAGGGAATCATACCTTCAGAGTTCTCAATGATCCTTGCCGCTTGGCCTTCCATAACGGCGACAGCGGAGTTGGTAGTACCTATGGTGGCGCATTAGTTCTCAATTCAAAATTTGTAATGAGTTGAAAGACAAAATACTTACCCAAGTCAATACCAATGACTGGGCCCTTAACTTTCACTTCATCTGAATAGTTTCGTACATATGATGATGCAAAGGGTGTGCGGAAAAGGTTTGATCGAGCGGCAGACTGGGTAGCTCGAGGAAGCTGATTGAGCATATGAGCATTACATCCCACCAAGAACAATTGATCTAACTTACAGCTCTCGATAATCTAGAGGCCAACATATTTGTAATCGCTACACAAAAGAAACTATTGTCACAGGCTTTTCGAATTAGGAGGATGAGCTGGGTATACGAAAAGTATGAATGGATTGAAAGCGAAGATATAGGTGAGGGTGGAAAAGAAAGAGGTGGCTACCGAGAAAAAGTCATTAGCGTCACTCCGGGATTTTATGGAGCGTGGAAACGAGCCGAAAGCTCCAAGGCTTTCGAATGTTCTTTGGTTGTCTGAGATGTGAGGCATCAACAAGCTTTTAACGCCTCAGTGTATGCCTTAATTGGCAGGCACAAGTGATTACACCACCACGTAACTTGACGTACTTGCCTGCGTTCTTGTGGATCCCCAGACTCACCCTTGATCAACTTCGCACACTTCTTCTTTCAACAGCATTATATCTGTGCAATACTGGATAACTTCTCAATCCTATGCTTGCCCTAAAACGGATGGATTAGTTTTGATATTCACCAACAAGAGAAGCAAGCGAACCAAGGGGACTATTCATGCTCAGAATCCATTGCGTGCTTGGCAGCGATGGCTGTCAAAGATGAGAGCTTGTGAGGCATAGTTCACACACTTTTTACACACCTACGGATATTAACATATGTTATTTATAGATACCATGCTACAGAATCATTGATTCTGCCAAGCCCTCGGAAATATTATCCTGGTCATATACAATCTAGGTATGTCGGACGACTAAGGTGGTTCTCGCAAGGCTGTTGATTGACATTTTGGCAATTTGGTCTGTAGCCATTGGCAACTCCGATCACTCATCACTTCTCCGAAACAGAATGTCATCTACTACCCCCATGGTAGCGACATTTACCGTCTTGATACCGAAACACGCGAACGTGAAATTGTCACCACCCTCTCGTTTGCTCCGCGATGTCTTACAGCGTCGCATGACTGGATATGTTGTGGAGGGGAAAAAGGCAATTACACAGCTATCTATCTTGGGGAGCAGGCAGAAAGAAATAGTCTGGATAGCGATACAAGCGCCGTTGCGGAGCCGGACGAACGACTTCCTCTTGACTTAGATCCTTCCCGAACTAGAGATTCATCAACGCCAACAACGTCACGCCGATCGCACAATCGAAGTTATCTGATTTTGGCAAACGTCAAAAATATCGGTACGGAAATAGTTAACTGCATAACAATATGGTTTCCGCCGTCAAAAGTGCCGAAGCAGTCATACCATATTCCTTTGGCGGTGGTTTCTAACAATGATTCTACCGTGTCAATCGTGGATCTCGCCAAATCCGAGGTTTTGGAGAAGCTTACTCTGCCCGATTACGTGAATAGATCAGTGATATCTCCAGATGGGACCATGCTTGTATCTATTTGCGATGATCCCTTTCTTTATATCCATGTCAGGAAGATCAGATCAAAGGACCGGTTTCAGACAAAACAGTCAAGTGAATATGAATTTGTCTATTGGGGTAGAATCCAACTAAAAGGACAACGTCAGGCGGATAAATCCAATATGCGCGGAAGTTTTGCAGCAACTTTCTCGAGCTCTGGGAAATACCTTGCTGTTGCGACACAATACGGTATTATCTCTGTATTCGATACAAAACTACTGACTCTGGAAGAATATGATCCCTTGCTGGTTTCGTTCACAACATCGAGACCCAACCGCGAATGTGGTGCAGTAAGATCAATGGAATTCTCTCCTGATCCATTCGATCTTCTCGCGTGGACCGAATCTAGCGGACGGGTTGGTATTGCAGATGTACGAGACCTCTTTCTGTCAAGGCAGATGATCACCCTTGATTCAGAGGAAGAGAATATAGATACGGTCTACCCATCAGATCGCCCAGGTGAGCCGGTGATTGACCCCAGACTTCACAGCTTCCGGAGTGATCCTCCATCAAGCAGTACGACACCAGAGTACCGTGATTTCGCTCCGGATAATACAGAACAAAGAAGGATCCGCCAGCTGACTCGAGAAATGCTAGAAAGACAAATTGCACCCTTGACGGCAGAGGAATTAGAGGTCTTAGAGGCTCATAGTGCTGCCCGTCGACAGCGGGATGCAGCTCGCGACACTACAGCACAGCCAGGGCCCTCTCGCTGGGGTTTATGGATGACTGAGCCGCGTTCATCTGGTACTTCGTCTGGAGGCCAGGGTGAACAAGGGAACGCCAGCGACCGCATATTCAATTATGGACTTCCAGCCGCATTACGGGAATTCATTAACAACGACCGTGGCGCTGCTTCATTCAGAATCTTTATTAATGAGCGCAATCAAGAGCGGGAAAGACGGAACCAGCAACTGCCACGACGGCGTAGTTCGATGATTCTTGCAGCTGCGGAGAATGCAATTGAACGGGAGACTCTGGGAAACAATGCCGCAGGGGATTCCACACAAGACGACTCGGATGATTTGCAGCGCCTTACCCGGAGCGGTGTTGCCCCCACACCTCGCATGCCACCTGAACTTGAGAGTTCGTCAACGAATCCATGGGCCGAAATCGATCCTCTACATCGTTCCAGAGCTCCTGGAGATGTCCCAGTAGTGGATCGATCTACCCGACTTCGAGTGCAGATGGAAGATGATGACCGGCGGAATTTTGCCCATCGTTTGAGGCAACCGTGGAGGCCCGCTATCGATGAGCGAGATGATACCGGCGTGATTAGAAATGTCCTTCGGGTTGGAACCACAGAAACCACTGGATGCTGCTGGAGCCAGGATGGCCGCATTCTGTATGTCCTGAACACTATTTATCCGAGATCTCAAGCTGACTTTAAATAGGTACGTGGGGACTGAGGGTGGTTTATACGAATACCATGTCAATGTACTTGGACGAAAGCTATTTCCCAGTCTTGTGTTTCGATAACTGTATTTTTTACAAATCATTTTGATCATATTGGGCGCGAGGCGTTGGGGACACTGTGTTGTGCACGTACAAGACTGCTATTGCACTTGGGTAATTGCGGGCTGAACAACTTTCTTGATTTTACAACGTACTTTCTAGTGGTTATTTGTCGACACCAAAAGCATTAATGGTTTATGAACATTCGTTGTATATATCGAGCCTACGACGTATGCAGTTTGAGTAATGAGATTACTTCTAAATTGGTTGTAATGATATACACCTGCATGCCCCAGATTAGTGTGATTGGAGGAAGGTGTGTAACTCGCTCACTTCTAGAGATTAGAGTGCAAATTGATCATCGTATTTGATACAAATATACAATGCGAACTGTAAACACCAGCATGATAAGACCAACTGTATGGTATAAAACGACTCCTGAATGCAACTAAATAAGAACAAGAAACCGACGACGTTGGAAATGTCCAATCACCCGGCGGCACCGAATCAGGGGGGCCCGCCAATAGCCTGCGCTGCCTAGAACGGCCCCTGCGGCACAGCCGGTGCCTGACACGGAACACTTGCCATAGTGAGTCTGGACTCTGGGGAGTTGGCTATAAAAAGGGTTCAGTGGGAACCTCGAATCTCGAGGGTATTGAAGATTGAAAATTCGTTGATGTAATTGCGCTCAGAATGAATAGTGTAGATGCTCAGGGCTTGGTTGATGAGGCATTGCTGCTTCGGGCGAGGAAGTTTCTTAAGGATGTCCAGGTATGTTTTATCGGTTTCGTTTTGTCGCAGTTTGAGTTTGCCCGTGTATATGTGCATGAATACATAAGCTTTACTCATATATATATAAAAGACTGGAAATTATGAATTCAATTCTCGAGACGAAATTTCTAATCTCCTATTTTTTCAAGGAGAAAATATGAAAAATGACAGAAAGAAGGGTTGAGGGGAAATCCATCATACACTCAACCGGCATATACACACACATATCTACAAAAAACATAAACCCAGCAATCAAACCCTTCTACTAACAAACCCAATTAGTTCCACGAAATAGACGGCATCCCCGTCTTCAAGACCTTCTTCCACGCCTTCAACCTCTGGAAAACCCGGCCCCCAACCACAGACGCAGAACGCCAGCAAGTCCACCAGCTCCTATCCACCCAGCGCACCCTCTCACCCCACGAAGCCACCGCGCTCCTGCCAGCACTGATTCCCTCGCCCGACGTCCTTGAGGCCAGGACGAAGGCCTACCAGCTCGCCTGCGAGAAGCAGTCACGCGCAAGATGCCGCCTCCTCCGCCTCCCGCTCGAGATCAGGGAGAAGATCTGGGCCGAGACGCTCGTGGGCGGCGTGGTGCATGTATGCAGGAAAGATCGCTCACTCTCTTCAGACACAGATCCGGATTACGTCGCTCGTCCTTCGGAGTTCTCGCACACGTACTGCAGGTGTGCGAGTCCGCTCGGTAGCTCCTCTGCTCCCGCTGGGAAGAGCGATCACGTTAACTGCAGACCATCCTCCTCCTCTTCCTTCGCGAGCATCAGGTTGGTGTGCAAGCAGATCTACATGGAGCTTCCCCGCGACGACGTGAATGACTTGCTATACGCGCGGAATGCGCTGCAGTTCGACGACGTGCAATCTGCGTTTGATTACCTGTTTAGTATCCGTGAGAATCGGAGGTGCGCGGTCACGCATCTGAGGTTCAGCTTGCCGAGGTCGTTCATGACGGATGTGGTGTTGCCCCAGGAGGACCAGGAGGTTATTGAGAAGTTGGGCGGGGTGTTTAATTACTATGGGTTACCGTGGGATAGAGAGACTGTAGGTTTTACTTTTCTTCTTCCTCTTTTTGTGACCCTCCCTTTAGCTTTTGTTCTCTATAGAATAGAAAGAGAGAAGTCAAACTTTTGGAAGAACTGTCTTATTCAACGGACTGTAAACTGACACACCGCCCAACAACCAGCTCGGCATAGGCCACGACCTCTACAAATACGACTTCAACGTCAGCCCCTGGCTACGGCCCTACTTCTACTACTCAGACTGCTACCTCAGCCACAACGCGCACCGCATGGGCAAGCGGTGGCAGTTCGGCGTCGGGGGTGTGTCCTGGGACATGGGCATCTCGAGCTTGATATACAAGGGGATGCCGAAGATGGACATAGGCGTGGAGTATATCCCTATCTCTCCAGGTAAAGAGAATCTCCAGCAGCCCTCTTTCAGTAAGAAAAGAAAGAGAGGAGAGCCTAACAGCAAGAACAACGCAACAGAAACGAAAGATAACGATACCCCATCCCCATCTCACCTCTACATCCACCCTTCCCTTGTGTCCGCCCCAGGCCTCACATCCCCAACGTGGGTCTGTGGCCAACTACTCCTCCGCTGCGCCTGGGTGCGCCCCTTTTTGAAGTTCCGTCAATACAAGGACCTCGATTTCCACTTCTACTCCGATTCTGACTTGAAAGATTCCTCCCCGTTGTCACCATCACCTTCACCACCCCCTTCGTCGTTACTACCGTCACAACCTGGCCGCTTACCTTCTCCGCCGCCCGAGTTCAAGAACTTTGTCTTTTGGCTGAAGGAGGTGCTTGCGGACCCGGTAGTCGGTCCGAGAGGACAACCGGTTTTTGAAGACCATTCGGACAATCCGGGCAATTATTATTCTTGGTGATTATTGAAGGTCATGGTACTAATACTTGGAATAGGAGACGACGGTATATATTGTACTTTAATCCACTGTGGGACAACAAGAATTTAATCTTCCATTCGTCTATCCCTGCAAAATAGCATGAAACTTCTGCCTTTTTCGTGACCCTCATTCCCGTTCTCATCCCATTATGAGACCTACCCATATATAAATGTATATAATACAAGAGATGAAACTTTGAAACTCTGAAAACACCAGAATAAAACATAAGAAATCCAAAGAAAAAGAGCCAGGCATGGCCGTTGCAAAGCGTCAATCGTCAAATATGACCGCTAAACCGATATATAGAAAAGCGCAAAAGCGCAAAAAATGCAAGGCTAGCCACCCATGCAAGAAACTCCAATCAAATCAACTGATACCATTAACCTTGGAAATCGTCGACAGATGAGAAAGATTGAACGTAAAAAAGAAAAATAAAAAAACTCCTTGCCGATTGCTCGGACATTTTCCGTTCTTTAAATCCCTCATGCTTATAAATATACATGTCCCGTTTATAAATATGTTGTTACAAAAGGTTTCGATCCGCCCAATATGAGTAACGCCTGAAAAGGACGCCCAAGACACCTGGGGGATATTTTACCAATAATCAACAAAAGAAAAAAAGAATTAGGTTCTAATACCACCCTTCGAGCCTGACCTCAATGGACCTTTTGATCCGTTGCCAGCAGGAGGCAACGGTGGCAATGCATAGTCTGGAGGAGGAGCCGGGGGTGGGCCACTGACCAAGATTGGTAGGCTCTTCCTAGTGCTCACACCCCTGGCGTTGGCCTCTGCGCGAAGACGTTGCAGAGAAGGAGAGATCTGACGTCTAGGGGGAGGAGTTCGGGAGAGAGACTTGACGGGAGATTGTGGAGGAGCTGGTGCAGGAGTGAGTGCACCAATGGAAGTTCTATTACGGAAGGATGGAAACTGTGGCGATGGTCTGGTGGACGAACGTGCTGGAGTAGTGGCAGTGCTGGAGCTAGCTCCCGACGTGATGCTCTCTCGTGAAGAGCTTCTCCTAACGAAGGTGGGAGTCGGGAGACTAGACGAGAATTGCTTATCTGGCACTAGAATAAGGCGAGCTAACCTAGGCTTGGGAGTTTTGGTGGTTGGCAACTCGGGACCTAGAATGTTCTCACTCTCAGCCATTGAGAGTAGTTGTGGGAGCTTTGATGTTGATTCCTCTGGCGGTGGAGATGCGGGTAATGGAGTTGCAATAGCGGCCGGAGGCACTGTATATGCCTGATCTGAAGGGTCAATAGGAGCATCTCGTACATCATGCTCACCCTTTCGTGAAATCTGCATGCTACCGATATGTTGTAGCGGGGACTGGGGAGAACGGTGCGTCATGTCTACCAGCGGAGTAGAAGTTGCAAAAACAGACGAGCGTCGAGGGGGGGGAACAATTTTAGATGCAGTCGGTGCCACTTTGAGACTTAGTGATCTCGCAGGTATATTCACAACGGTTGGCTTGGCCTGTGGGACCACCTTGAAGGATGAGGCAGTAGGGGTGACCACAGTTGGTCCAGCTTCAAGTGCAGGTGACTTTGAGTTTCTGTCTCTGGTAATCACAACAGCCGCTGCGGTTGGAGTTACAGATATCTGCTCTGGTTTTTCTGGAAGAGGCTGTGTGTTTTGGGATGTGGAGGCATTGCTATTTTCGCTCTGAGTTGGAAGTATATCCCTTGCCGGAGGTACCGCAGATGAATATCGTCTGCTAGATGTGGTGGGAACGCTGAAGTTTGGAGTCGGTGGAGATTGAGTCCGTGAAGGTCTCATTGGTACGGCGTAAGTAGAATATGGCCGAGCTCGCTGGATGGGACTCGAAATCAAGACCGGATCGTTTAGTGCTTGAATTGATTTTCTGCGAGCGTTGACGGCTAGGATATTTGGCCTAGAAAGAACATCGTCCACGGATATCTTTGCCTGGCTGTCCTCCATGGTGGAAAAGCTAGTACGCGTAGGTGAGCTGGTTATCGAAGCAGGCTGCGAGCTCAGCACCGTTGGCTGTCCCGATGACATGTATGAAAACCGATGTGAGCTGTCATGCTTATTCCTCTCGGTTTGATCAGATTCTGGGTTTAGACCTTTAGGCGCTGGCTTGAAGCTTGTAGAAGTTCGGGGGGTGGCTTGAGACTCTTCTGCGTTTGGTGGTACCCCATGGGCAGTTCCTTTGGAATCGAAAGAAAAGCGTTGTAAAGAGGCAGGACTCGTGATGAGGGCCGAATCTCTTTTAACGAGATATCTGTGGCTGGGCTGTTCCTTAAGTTGGGTGGGTTTCTCCTCGGGCTTGGGCTTCCCTGTTTCCGAGAGATGTTTCTTGCCGCCCAGGGCCTCGATTTCCTTCCTTACTGCTGCAATCCATCCATCCATCTCCTCGGCGCTGTTCAAGATCAGAAGAAAACTGGTAGCACTCCTTCGATAATCGGCTCCTCGAAAGTTGAGCCTCGAGAGGAGTGACCTTGAGTCCGCTGCGGGAGCACCTTCTGCATTCATAGCTTGTGAGATTTGGAGAACCCAATGCTTGCCTGGAATCGCGTCACTGGCAAACGCCACCGAATCTTTTCCCAGCTGCATCATCTTCTCGGGCAATCTATCAAAAGAGCCCTCACCTGCATATTGAAGAAGATAGCCAGACGTCACCAGAACGTATATCTTCTTGGTCCACTCTGGTTTGGGGAGGGAGACTGAGATACGCCGTCTCGGTCTCCTTGGTTTAGGGGTTTTCGACCTTTCATCAACGGCGGGCGTACCATCGGGACTCATTGGGGTTTGAGCGATTTCTTCTCGGATGCTATTGTGTCTTTTATGGTTACTCATCCGCAAGATTGAGTCTGCTGACAAGGTGGAGGCCGTCAACTCAGCATACTTGATAGCCTGGGGGAATGCTTGGAAAAGAGGAGGTGGGTCCCAGGCCGCTGACAGGCGAGAAGGGGGTCTTTGAGGTGCTCTGGGCGCGGGGGTTGGGGTTTGGTTTGGTTTCGTCGCCGGGGCTATGCTTTGCCTTGCACTCTTCCCTCTCAGGTTGAGTCGTGATGGCTTAGCTGTAGGTTGAGCAGATGGGGCCGTTTTGGCCGGTGCAGGAGGTGGAGGTGGAGGAGGCACCGGCTCTGTCCTTGTTGTCCGTGGTAGTCTCGCCTTTGGAATAGTACTGGGCTGGGGGAGGCTCTTCGTCGTGGTTTTAGGGGGTAACACAGGCGCAGCAGGAGCAGGTCTGGGAGCAGGCGTCGAACTCGGAGCAGGAGAAGCCGTGGCCGAGAGCTTTGACGGCTGAGATGCCTTTTCGGTCTTGTTTCGAGAAAACATATTTCTGAGCGCCATAGCAGAACCCTGTCGCTGTACCTTGGGCGGGCGCAGCGGCACCCTGTCCTTCTCCTCGATGGACTTCTGCAGGTCACTGGGGCGAGGTCGCTCATGGCGGCTCAGCAAGGATTGCAGACGGGTGGGCTCCGTTGCCCGACTGCCTTGGGGGGGCTTTCCAGGCTGTGTAGTTGACATCTCTTCCTGAGATATGCATTCAATTTGCTCAGATTCTCACCAATGCCTGCTCAATTGTGTAATCCAAGTATAAAACGAGAGTGGTTTCTTTCTCGCTGCGTAGCAAGGGAGATGATAGCCGTAGGATCCACGATGAGGTGCTATGAATCAGCCAACAGAGGTGGTATTGTCCCGTGAAACCAATCCACATGCATGCCCAATTGCTACCTGTCTTGTTATCTATTCTTGCCGTCTTCGGTTATGCTGTAAAAGATTGTGTGGCTCGAGAGTGATTGGGTTTGACCAGTTCTTGGAAGAGAGCACGAATTCTTTCTAAAGCGCGCGAAATCGGTCAATTCAGAAGAGGAGAGAAACTGATCAAGAGGAGTGGCGGGCGAGTGGTGGAAAAGAAAGCGCAAAACGAGTGTAGCAGGAGCGAGAGTGGTTGTAATGGAAAGAACTAGGTGTGATTACGGGAGTCGATATGCAGACATGCCCGGCGGAAGTGCCGAGAGGGGATTCTTTGCTTGGAGAGGCATGAATTGAGGAGGAGTAGTGGTGGTGGTGGTAGTGATGGTGATTGATAGGTTATATGGTTGTGTCAGGAAGGATTCGAGAATTTAGAGTGTGAAAGTGTATGTATGTATGTGTGCGAGATGACCGAACGAGGCCAGACCCGTCCCTCTTCCACCTAGAGCATCACCGAGACGACATTTCGAAGCATAATCACTCGTGAGATTGAAAGAAACGAAAAAGAGTGAAAAAGAGGAAATACGAAAGAAAAGATTGATGTGAGAAAGAGAAGAGAAGAGAAGTGACAAGGAAGAAGAGGAAACCCGAGGCCCTCTGTCAGCACTCAAGGACGACCCAGCAAGCACCGGCAGCAGCAACAACCACGGCCAGACAGGGCAGGGCTTTTCGCCTTGCAGTGGGGACTCCTTTGGGGCTGGGCTGGGCTGAGGTGATCGGATCACCAGCGCGGCACTCCACCCAGCTCTAAGGTAAAGGTAGCGGACGATCGTGCCCTTTCTTCTCAACCCGGCTGCTGTGATTGGACGCGCCGGGCTAGTTGGAGCAACCGGGACAAGGCCGGCTGGTCTTTGCCCTTCCGCCATCAGCCCTCGGGGAGAAGGGAGATAGATCTAGAGCAAAGACCACAAAGGGGAAGAGGAAGAGCAGAGCAGGGAGTAAGGGCAGGTAAGAGAGAGAGAGAGAAGCGACTTCGGGGCGAGGGGGCCTGAGCAGCGGGACGGCCGTTGGAAGGGGAAAAAGGGAAAGGGCACGAGGCCCAAAGAGGACTGGGACGGGGTTGCCGCACGCAGGTTAGTTTTCGGTGGCTGCAGGTGTTGATGTAAGATTGGCCTGTACCTGCATATTTCTTGGGAGGGCTTTATTATTGCGACACGGTACGGTACGGTACACAAAGGTCCATCGTGGAAATAACCTGCTGTAGAAAGAGAGAATGATAGATCATAATTTAATAATACAATAATACAATTGATTCCTCGAGGTGCGCAAGATAATCACCATTGTCTCACACGGGTTCTCTTCCGCTGACTTCTGCCGAGCCGTGTGCCGTGTGTATATCCGTACAAGTATTTCTAATATTTTTTACACCAGGCCAAACTGCTTACTTACTACAGTACGAAGGATATCCTCACAGCACAAGGACCACCTCCGTATATAGATTTGTGACTGTGACCCAAAGCACATGGCGGGTGGAGCAAAAAAGAAGATGGAGTTGCAGGTACTCAAAGTTGCACTCGAGGTTGTGCGCGGCTGAGGTTCGTACCCTACTGGCTCCTTTACTGTGGGCTGGCGATGATCACCACGCCTCATGTTTGAGGGGCAGTCACGTTGGTTCTTGTAGTCCCGGTCAACCTCGGTCCTTTCTTCCTTCAACAAATTAAATACTTGCATAGTATAGTCCAGTATGCAGGATTCCAAAATACCACCAATATTATTATATCCTCATGTATACATCATGTTGCACAGCATTTACACAGCATAATCTACAAATATACTTGTAATTACCAACTCTCTCATTTTGCTGATCACGGGGAGCCCGCCCAAATCTAACCAACCCTGCCCAGATTCAGCGTGGGAATCCAGGCCACCGACAAGCAGCACAGGCCCGCGTCGTGTCCCAGCGGCAAGGTTCAAGGTTCAACACCCGGCTGGAAATGTCCTCGTACCTGCATTAGCGCCGCCGGGCATTGCTTCCTGTCAAAACCGTCACTCACTACGAAAAGAAAAAGGAGCGAGCGAATCACTCTTCTTCTTCATTATTCTTACGGTACGATAACCAATACGGAGGCATATAATTATGTACTGTATTGGATGGAAGCTAACCTCTAGATCACGTGGGTCCTCATCTTTTCCCCTGTGCCCTAACCACACATACGGAGGTACACCCATCCACTGCATCCATACGTACACACAGCACACGGACATGTGCCATGTCGCACGTGCACCACTTTATCCGCCTCTGCATCCTGCACTGCGACCTATAAAATGCATCTTATTGCCCTACTGCTGTACCTCCGTAGTTACTGTACCAGGTATCATTACTCCATCCAGCCACTGCACCGATGCACCTGCATCTGTGGTCACGGAGTTTACTTTACCCCACGGTTCTCAGGTATCTCTGCGCTCTGTGCTCTTTCCAGTCATTGTGATAAAAACAGTGTCATATAAATAACTAGACATATATATATACAATAAACAATGGAGATAGTTGACAATTAGATTGATGGATGATGGATAATGAAGGTCGGATTAAATACGAGGCACATTATCAAGTATGCATGTGGTTGCGCCATTGCATTGTCCGATTACTGGTTCCAAATGTCAAGAGGGGTTTATTCTAGTTTCATCCACATATACACACAACACCTCTGAAGATGTGTACTATAGAAACTACATCATCTAGTCTGCTTGGAATTAGTAAACATCTGCAACCTGATTGCGAGTCTACATTCTACTCGGGAGTATGCGACTGAGGCCTGGTAGACCTGAATAGCTAGAGAAGGAAAATAAGAAAGGAATACCATGGGATGACAAAAGAATTTCTGCCCCACGGTGTCATCTAAATTGTACGGAGTATGCCTTACACCCCTCCAATCGTATCTTGCTTCTAGAACAGTTATTTTCACTTTCACGGATTTATATAAAGAAGGCTGATAATTCCAAGAGCCAGGAGGTAGCTAATTAGTGAAGTTGGAGCAGAAGAAAAATAACAGATACATGGCTTTGGAAGGTCATCTGCTACTAAAACTTATCGTGGAGTTATCCCCCACTATATAAGGTGATTACTTGATTACTTGATTACATGAATCAGGGGGTGCTGGTAACTACTACCTTTCTCCGGATTAAGCTCATACTTCTATCCCCGACACTACACTTTGCAATACCTAGTGACGTTATCTATAAGTTTAAGTTTTCGTTACTAAATGTCAGACGCACTGAGTATAGGTCTTATCAGACTACGAGAGAGAAATACGCACGAAATATGAGACATCGTCAAGACCAAGCACCAGAAGTACATACAAGTTATATATTCACCTTTGTATATAGGGTATCTAAACATAGCTTCATGCCATAATCATTAATTACACCCGCAACCATAACCAAGAACAATAAGACCAAACCTAAAACACCTCCAACGCCGCCAATGCAAATCATGAAGACAAAAAAAAAAAGGAAACTCATAAAGCCTATTAGCTCCTCTCCCATCACCTCACCTCAATTACATATATTCACCCCCGCCACAACACACATCTCCCAATCCCACCTCGCCGCCGCCGTCAAATCATCCGCATTCAACACACTCTCCCCCAACCCAACCAACCGCTCCCACACCCGATTCCTCCACCCCACCGGCCAGCTCGGCGTGTCCCAGTACCGACTCATCAATCCCAGCTCCCCGGCCCGCTGGATCTGAGCCTCCGCCTTCCTCGCCTGCCCGCCGCTTAGCTTCCCGAACCACACCTTCCCCACGCCCGCACCAAGCGACGCACTCGCGTAGTACGAGTTGTTGCTGTTGTACGGCGTGTTGGCCTCGGAGAGCTTATTCAGTGGAGCGTCGTAGAAGACGTCGCGGTAGGTTGTGTTTGCCAGGATGGATGAGAAGGGCGCAGAGCCGCTGGCGACGATGGTGAGTGGGCGGGTGACCACGCCGGTTTCTGGCGTCCAGTGCGTGAGGTATCCTGCAGAGCGGAGGGGGTCGAGCTCTGAGAGCACTTCGTCCCATATTCCTCCCTTGTCGGTTTTGAAGTCGAGCAGGAGGACGAAGGTTTGCGTTGGGACCATGGAGAAGACACCCGTGAGGGAGGTGTTGTCGAATCCATCACGGTCGATGCCCTCTGTGAGGTTGGATGCGGCGGGGGTGTTCTGATGGGTGAGGATGTCGTGCAGTGGATCGAGGTAGAGACTCCTGAGCGTGCGGTGCTCGCCGAGGGAGCGGCGAGTGTGGCCGATGAATAAGTCGGGCTTGCCATCTTTGTTGTTGCCGTACCAGATGTCTGCTTCAGTACTTATACATCCTGCCGCGAGGCCTTCATATAGAGGCACTCGGTGCCAGTAGTCGTTATGGGAGTGACACGGGGCAGGGAGGAGGGCATTGCTGAAATTTTCGAGCCAGGTCGGTGAGGCTGGGTTTGTTGCGTTAGGGGCACGGTAGGTTTGGACAATTTGTTGAAGACCATTATGGGGGCGTGGTATTGTAAGGCGGTTGAGCACAGTGACTACGAGAGATAGCCATATTCTGTTGTTGTGTTTTGTTTCGTTAGTTCGGGGAAGAGTAGCGGTTGTTGGTGACCATTGGGGGTGAATAGGGGGTTGGACGTACATGGCACCGAGTGCTGTCAGGACCAAAATAGACGCGATGACCCATGATATCCATCTACAACGTCTATTATTTAGGCAGCTTCTAGGTAGTTGGCAGATGCCTCTTGTTGTCCATCTTGGAAAGGTTTGGTAGAACCCTTTCTTTGGTCGGTCCGTGAGTATGTGGTCAGAGGAGGAGAATGAGGAAGGAGTTTCGTAACCGGTACGGTAATTGGGAATTTCAGATCCTCTTTCGGCATACATGATTGAGTTCTAGCAAGAAGACAAATGCTGGATCACGAATTGAGCACGTTCGACTTGCATAATTGAGATTGAACTCGGATTCTTATATATTGAAAAGCCCCTATCAAGCATTTCTAAATATGGCGGCCGTGAACGACACTCCTCCGAGCCCGAACCCGATGGTATCATACTGCTGTGCTGTGTCAATGTTAATAGCAGCATATCTCCGCATGCTGGTCGTGTCCCTCTCAATAGGGGGGCAAGGTACAGAATGCTGTAGCCTGCACCATCTTACTGTACAGTGGATGATCGTTAGAACAGCAGATCCGATCTGTTCTGTGTAGCAAGCACCGCCACTAGCATTGAGCCCCCAATATAAACTTAACCCAGGACCCGCTTTCGAAGGATCAATGTACACGCATGCATAGAAATGCCCTGGATTGGGCATTGTGAAGCTGGAGTCTTGTTGATTAGGAAGCGGGCATGCTGAGTAGGCCAGTCACAGCAAAGAAAATAGCATTCAAATCTCAATCAATTGGTAAATTACTGCTCAGAAAAGGTATAACTGAGAGCCAGATTATTAGAAGGGGAGTTAAGAAAGCGTATTCCATCTAGAAGAAGCTCAATTGTTAATTTCTTGCTTAATGTGAACCCCCTTACGGAAGGAAATTCGCAGACTAGATGGACCAATTGGGCCACTAGAGACAATATTGGACCGACATTGCAGAATTGAGTTAGCAAAACATTGTGGAATAATTTACCATCATTGTATATAGAGTATAACCTTCCCGAAGAGGAACACACATGGCTTGGCCATCACGGATGTGGTATTATACGAATATGGCACTTTTGTGGAGAATTGACGGAGTAACGGAGACTGATAGTGCATCATAAAACCTGGCCAGTCCCGGTTGGTAGGAGCCTGTAACAAGCTTTGGAGTCGGTAAGCATTCTCTTTTTATGGGAGCCTAATCTAGGCTCCCGAATAAATCTCAAAATAGTTGGCTGCTCGCAGAGTGGTGGGAGCCGGTACCCATAATTCATGTTGGAGCTTAGCGTCTCTATTAGTAGGATAGTGCTGACTATGAAAACGCTTGTTGTAATCCACTACTGTATGATGAATAGGAAACATTGAAGGATTTGAGGCCATACCCGGATCGTTGAAGAGCTGGAGCTACAAGTAGCTTCAGCCACCGAACCGCATCTGATCCAATCACACTACAATTCATAGTCATTGTCCTGATAGAGGAATCTTAATAGCGTCTAAACGTTTATTTGGGATTTGTTACTTTAGAGGGGTGTTGATAGATGCACTGGCGACCGCATTTTGCTAGGTGACACGGACGTGATCGGCCCGAGTGCCGCGAACCGATGTAGATTTATGAGATCTTCGCAGAGGCTGCAACCGGTGGATCTTGTGTTTTAAACTGCACTGAAAGTGGGGACGTTGTTTGCAAGCAATGAACGAACGAAAGCAGGCATTATCCTGTGAAGTAGGTGTCAGCAAATGATGCGTGGCCAAGTTGAATCCCAAGTTTGAAGGGCAAATATTGTCTTACAGTAAGGAACAGCCGTAAGCGAACGAGAGATGGCGGTTGGATGTCAGGATCATCGGTTTCATTGCGATCTGTAGTAAGTAAGAACGAAGATTCAAGGATGACTTGAATTTCAGGTACCAAGAAGTCAGATAATCCTACTCTGACGTCATTGATTCCATTCTTACCGTACCGGTATCTCCTCAAAACGAACGCCATCCCGACCAATGCCTTATCCTATGCATGAATTACAATCGCGCTGCGCTATTTGCCCACGGAAAAAACTAAACGCCTAGGTAGTGGTAATGGATATCTGATTTGATTTTGTATTTGTGTATCCCTTCGGGTCCGGTACCCGACGTCCAGGATTTGGCAGGCTCCCAGTTGTCTTGCTGCACACCATCCATCTACAGTACATTCATTTTGTGACAAAGTACCCAATCAATATGCTTATGAGATAAAGTTAAATGCCCTGAAAAGATAGACCAGGCCCTCAAAGATATCTGATACGCGTATATCCTCCGAGCTCCGTAAAAGAACGCGTATAGATGCGGTTCCAAAATGCTGTGCCTGGAATCCTTCTGCTAATCCAGCGTTGTCTGCTTGTAGCAAGCAGTGGTCCCTCGTGTCCCTCGCGTTTAGGGCTGCATATCCCGTCATGCAGGGCGGGTGGCGGGCTACAACCGCTGTGATTTGTTTGCTTCAGCGCCCCGCTTAGCGCTTTTGCTCAAGATCAGAAGATCGCATGAGATTTCTCGTCGTGGACGGCGGATGGCTGAGCAGTGGCTGGTGACAGTGCCTCCTTTACTGTACCAAGCACATCCAATGTGTTCCAGTTACTTCTAGTGTTGTACTGCTGAACGCACTTCTGAGCGTGCTGAGCAACGCTGGATGTTGATTCATGAGATTTTGGTTACTGTGCTACACAGTAGAATTGTCGCGGCAGAACATCCTAATCCCCTCATGCACTCTTCCCAGGACACGAGACATGGCTCCTATATGTTTGACATCAGAAATATTGCAATGCTTTGAGGAGTTGACGTTGCTTTCTACTAGGTGAAAGCTAAAAGCTGCGGTACTTGTCGTCTTTAGTTCTCAAGCTATCTATGAATACCGTATGGGCCTATCGTCACAGTAGTGCTAATGTTACCTGGAGTACGATCAGTAGAAATCACTGTGCTGGACCAGCTTAACGAAGAATCTTCCACAATGTGCGTGAACAGCCACAGCAGTAGTGATCTGGGCGCTGGCACGCCGAGGTCCATAGAGCGAAGAACGGGGCGGAACCGGTCCAGACGAGGTCATGCCATCGCCATTCACGAGGACATGTGAGGCCTGGAAGAGCGAGAGCGCGTCAGGCCGCCCACACCGCCTAGCGATTCTGCCATGGAGGGGTTCGACAACGTCACAGACCCCAATAATTCTCTACCAAATGCGTGACCTTTTCGTGCCACCACTAGACCTCACTTCCACAACGACAAAATCACCCGTCATCTCCCATCAAACCAAGCTTCTCCAGGTGGCCAACGAGCCCAGCTGGATCCAGCCAGCGTCAGGCGGCCCCCCGCTCTGACTCCTCCTTTCCGGAAATCTCCCCACTCCGCGGACACAGCTTCGTTGCCCCGTACGCTTATTTGGTTGTAGTATAAAATTACTATGGCTCCAGATCTCAACTCTCTTCCTCCCTCACGATCAGTTACGAGCTCTCCAGCAATGACTAGGACACTTTCCCAAGCATCGAGCGATATCACGGCTCTGCGAGGACAGACTCCTTCGCCCTCGTCACGAAGAGCTTCTGTCTCGCTCCAAGCTGCCGCATCTGTAAATGCTGGACTGCAGCAGGAAGATGCTCGACGTATGTTTCCCCCTCCAGGCCATCCTGATGAAATATCAGCTCATATCAGCTCACTCTTCTCCAGGGTCCCCGGGCAATGGTAGCAGCAGCACCCGGAATCGACCCTTGTCCCATGGAAGACGACGCTCTGCTGTCCTCATGAACCTACAGCTCAATGATCCGACACTACCTCCGCCAGGTGAGATGATTACAGAAGGACAGTCATCCTATCGGACTGCGAGTCCTCTTTCCATTTCAGGATCTCCCATTCAAACAACTGGTGACCCTCATCACAATCGTACCCCAAGCCTAGGCGAAATACATCAGGAGCTGGAACAGGAACAAGAAGCTCAAGTCGTATGTCACCTCATCATCTGAATAGTGCTATCTTGCCTCACTCTCTTTGCCAAACCTTAATTTTTAGTTTGTTGTACATGTCAAGCTAACAATCTACAGAATCGGTTACTTCAGATGATTCGCACCCAGCAACAGCACCTGCAACAGCTGCAAGCGGCAGCTGGCCAGCCCCAAAGCACCTCATCGCCTATATTTGACGAGAATACGCCGCCCGCCGAGCGTTCCCCATCCTTATCCAACCAGCCAGTGCCAGTTATCCCCACAACTTCAACCCCGCGTTCCCCAGGAACTGGATTCCATCCACGGAGCTCTTTTGATATGACAAGGGCTGATATCCAACGTCGCTCTCGCACACCTAGTCGTACAGCATCTCCAAGGATGAGGTCTACAAGTATCAGTGGTGAAGGTGGAGATTCGTGGAGTTTGAGTGGACGAGATGAAAGCGCTTTCTATCAGGCAGAGACTCAGATGATGGCAAGGGAGAACCAGATGCTAAGACAAAGAATACGGGAGTTAGGTAGGTTCCAATACTCACTATTCTGTACATACAGCTTACTGACCGGCCAATAGAACGCCAGGTTAGCGAATTGAATGCCAATGCAGCTTCGAACCCCCATGAGCCGGTCACGCCATCGCATCTTCTGCGTTCCACCTCTGTTTCGGATGAGCCTACTCCATCCAGCAGTGCGATTACCACTTCGGAGAGTACCTTAGAAGAATCCAAGGAGGAGCAGATTCTGACTCCTGCTCCTGTGTGACATGTATACCCGGGATTGTATTACAACCATTTTGTGCAAAAGTTTCCGAATCCTTTTATTTCCCCTTTATTGGGCAATGGCGGTTATAGCAGGATTGCTTAGGCGTTTGGGAGGCTATGTTGTTTGGGATTAGTTAGCTCTAAAATGGATTGGCAGTGACTGTTAGGTGATTTTGAAAACAAAGGAAATACAGCTTCGGTGTCTTCTAGAGGTCACTATTCATACAACCCGACGATTTATTTTTGCGTTCTCTGTGAAATTCTCTTATGATGTTCATG